>JAPVLV010000007.1:10000-1260000 GCA_029168935.1 Oxyria digyna
TAAAGAAGCTCGATTTTCGTAGGAGTTCCGAATGCGGATTTCATCGACTCCATTGACCTAAGTGTACCCCATAAATGATGTGTGCAAAATTAGGGGTCCAACGGGCCTCGTCTTATATGACTTTTCACCGAGTTTTCGTCACAGGGCCTCCCCGGGAGCCCAAAATTGGACCTTAAAGAAGCTCGATTTTCGTAGGAGTTCCGAATGCGGATTTCATCGACTCCATTGATCTTAGTGTACCCCATAAATGATGTGTGCAAAATTAGGGGTCCAACGGGCCTCGTCTTATATGACTTTTCACCGAGTTTTCGTCACAGGGCCTCCCCTGGAGCCCAAAATTGGCCCTTAAAGAAGCTCGATTTTCGTAGGAGTTCCGAATGCGGATTTCATCGACTCCATTGATCTTAGTGTACCCCTAAAAGGTTGTGTGCAAAATTAGGGGTCCAACGGGCGTCGTCTTATATGACTTTTCACCGAGTTTTCGTCACAGGGCCTCCCCGGGAGCCCAAAATTGGCCCTTAAAGAAGCTCGATTTTCGTAGGAGTTCCGAATGCGGATTTCATCGACTCCATTGACCTAAGTGTACCCCATAAATGATGTGTGCAAAATTAGGGGTCCAACGGGCCTCGTCTTATATGACTTTTCACCGAGTTTTCGTCACAGGGCCTCCCCGGGAGCCCAAAATTGGCCCTTAAAGAAGCTCGATTTTCGTAGGAGTTCCGAATGCGGATTTCATCGACTCCATTGACCTAACTGTACCCCATAAATGATGTGTGCAAAATTAGGGGTCCAACGGGCCTCGTCTTATATGACTTTTGACCGAGTTTTCGTCACAGGGCCTCCCCGGGAGCCCAAAATTGGCCCTTAAAGAAGGTCGATTTTCGTAGGAGTTCCGAATGCGGATTTCATCGACTCCATTGATCTTAGTGTACCCCTAAAAGGTTGTGTGCAAAATTAGGGGTCCAACGGGCCTCGTCTTATATGACTTTTGACCGAGTTTTCGTCACAGGGCCTCCCCGGGAGCCCAAAATTGGCCCTTACAGAAGGTCGATTTTCGTAGGAGTTCCGAATGGGAATTTCATCGACTCCAGTGACCTAAGTGTACCCCATAAATGATGTGTGCAAAATTAGGGGTCCAACGGGCCTCGTCTTATATGACTTTTCACCGAGTTTTCGTCACAGGGCCTCCCCGGGAGCCCAAAATTGGCCCTTAAAGAAGCTCGATTTTCGTAGGAGTTCCGAATGCGGATTTCATCGACTCCATTGACCTAAGTGTACCCCATAAATGATGTGTGCAAAATTAGGGGTCCAACGGGCCTCGTCTTATATGAGTTTTGACCGAGTTTTCGTCACAGGGCCTCCCCGGGAGCCCAAAATTGGCCCTTAAAGAAGCTCGATTTTCGTAGGAGTTCCGAATGCGGATTTCATCGACTCCATTGACCTAAGTGTACCCCATAAATGATGTGTGCAAAATTAGGGGTCCAACGGGCCTCGTTAAAGAAGGTCGATTTTCGTTGGAGTTCCGAATGGGGATTTCATCGACTCCATTGATCTTAGTGTACGCCATAAATGATCTGTGCAAAATTAGGGGTCCAACGGGCCTCGTCTTATATGACTTTTCACCGAGTTTTCGTCACAGGGCCTCCTAGGGAGCCCAAAATTGGCCCTTAAAGAAGGTCGATTTTTGTTGGAGTTCCGAATGGGGATTTCATCGACTCCATTGATCTTAGTGTACCCCATAAATGATGTGTGCAAAATTAGGGGTCCAACGGGCCTCGTCTTATATGACTTTTCACCGAGTTTTCGTCACAGGGCCTCCCCGGGAGCCCAAAATTGGCCCTTAAAGAAGGTCGATTTTCGTAGGAGTTCCGAATGGGGATTTCATCGACTCCATTGATCTTAGTGTACCCCTAAAAGGTTGTGTGCAAAATTAGGGGTCCAACGGGCCTCGTCTTATATGACTTTTCACCGAGTTTTCGTCACAGGGCCTCCCCGGGAGCCCAAAATTGGCCCTTAAAGAAGGTCGATTTTCGTAGGAGTTCCGAATGGGGATTTCATCGACTCCATTGATCTTAGTGTACCCCTAAAAGGTTGTGTGCAAAATTAGGGGTCCAACGGGCCTCGTCTTATATGACTTTTCACCGAGTTTTCGTCACAGGGCCTCCCCGGGAGCCCAAAATTGGCCCTTAAAGAAGGTCGATTTTCGTAGGAGTTCCGAATGCGGATTTCATCGACTCCATTGACCTAAGTGTACCCCATAAATGATGTGTGCAAAATTAGGGGTCCAACGGGCCTCGTTAAAGAAGGTCGATTTTCGTTGGAGTTCCGAATGGGGATTTCATCGACTCCATTGATCTTAGTGTACCCCTAAAAGGTTGTGTGCAAAATTAGGGGTCCAACGGGCCTCGTCTTATATGACTTTTCACCGAGTTTTCGTCACAGGGCCTCCTAGGGAGCCCAAAATTGGCCCTTAAAGAAGGTCGATTTTCGTAGGAGTTCCGAATGGGGATTTCATCGACTCCATTGATCTTAGTGTACCCCATAAATGATGTGTGCAAAAATAGGGGTCCAACGGGCCTCGTCTTATATGACTTTTCACCGAGTTTTCGTCACAGGGCCTCCCCGGGAGCCCAAAATTGGCCCATAAAGAAGGTCGATTTTCGTTGGAGTTCCGAATGGGGATTTCATCGACTCCATTGATCTTAGTGTACCCCATAAATGATGTGTGCAAAATTAGGGGTCCAACGGGCCTCGTCTTATATGACTTTTCACCGAGTTTTCGTCACAGGGCCTCCCCGGGAGCCCAAAATTGGCCCTTAAAGAAGGTCGATTTTCGTAGGAGTTCCGAATGGGGATTTCATCGACTCCATTGATCTTAGTGTACCCCTAAAAGGTTGTGTGCAAAATTAGGGGTCCAACGGGCCTCGTCTTATATGACTTTTCACCGAGTTTTCGTCACAGGGCCTCCTTGGGAGCCCAAAATTGGCCCTTAAAGAAGGTCGATTTTCGTTGGAGTTCCGAATGGGGATTTCATCGACTCCATTGATCTTAGTGTACCCCTAAAAGGTTGTGTGCAAAATTAGGGGTCCAACGGGCCTCGTCTTATATGACTTTTCACCGAGTTTTCGTCACAGGGCCTCCCTGGGAGCCCAAAATTGGCCCTTAAAGAAGGTCGATTTTCGTTGGAGTTCCGAATGGGGATTTCATCGACTCCATTGATCTTAGTGTACCCCTAAAAGGTTGTATGCAAAATTAGGGGTCCAACGGGCCTCGTCTTATATGACTTTTCACCGAGTTTTCGTCACAGGGCCTCCCTGGGAGCCCAAAATTGGCCCTTAAAGAAGGTCGATTTTCGTAGGAGTTCCGAATGGGGATTTCATCGAATCCATTGATCTTAGTGTACCCCTAAAAGGTTGTGTGCAAAATTAGGGGTCCAACGGGCCTCGTATTATATGACTTTTCACCGAGTTTTCGTCACAGGGCCTCAAAGGGAGCCCAAAATTGGCCCTTAAAGAAGGTCGATTTTCGTTGGAGTTCCGAATGGGGATTTCATCGACTCCATTGATCTTAGTGTACCCCATAAATGATGTGTGCAAAATTAGGGGTCCAACGGGCCTCGTCTTATATGACTTTTCACCGAGTTTTCGTCACAGGGCCTCCCAGGGAGCCCAAAATTGGCCCTTAAAGAAGGTCGATTTTCGTAGGAGTTCCGAAGGGGGATTTCATCGAATCCATTGATCTTAGTGTACCCCTAAAAGGTTGTGTGCAAAATTAGGGGTCCAACGGGCCTCGTCTTATATGACTTTTCACCGAGTTTTCGTCACAGGGCCTCCCAGGGAGCCCAAAATTGGCCCTTAAAGAAGGTCGATTTTCGTTGGAGTTCCGAATGGGGATTTCATCGACTCCATTGATCTTAGTGTACCCCATAAATGATGTGTGCAAAATTAGGGGTCCAACGGGCCTCGTCTTATATGACTTTTCACCGAGTTTTCGTCACAGGGCCTCCCCGGGAGCCCAAAATTGGCCCTTAAAGAAGGTCGATTTTCGTAGGAGTTCCGAATGGGGATTTCATCGACTCCATTGATCTTAGTGTACCCCATAAATGATGTGTGCAAAAATAGGGGTCCAACGGGCCTCGTCTTATATGACTTTTCACCGAGTTTTCGTCACAGGGCCTCCTAGGGAGCCCAAAATTGGCCCTTAAAGAAGGTCGATTTTCGTTGGAGTTCCGAATGGGGATTTCATCGACTCCATTGATCTTAGTGTACCCCTAAAAGGTTGTGTGCAAAATTAGGGGTCCAACGGGCCTCGTCTTATATGACTTTTCACCGAGTTTTCGTCACAGGGCCTCCCAGGGAGCCCAAAATTGGCCCTTAAAGAAGGTCGATTTTCGTTGGAGTTCCGAATGGGGATTTCATCGACTCCATTGATCTTAGTGTACCCCTAAAAGGTTGTGTGCAAAATTAGGGGTCCAACGGGCCTCGTCTTATATGACTTTTCACCGAGTTTTCGTCACAGGGCCTCCTAGGGAGCCCAAAATTGGCCCTTAAAGAAGGTCGATTTTCGTAGGAGTTCCGAATGGGGATTTCATCGACTCCATTGATCTTAGTGTACCCCATAAATGATGTGTGCAAAAATAGGGGTCCAACGGGCCTCGTCTTATATGACTTTTCACCGAGTTTTCGTCACAGGGCCTCCCCGGGAGCCCAAAATTGGCCCATAAAGAAGGTCGATTTTCGTTGGAGTTCCGAATGGGGATTTCATCGACTCCATTGATCTTAGTGTACCCCATAAATGATGTGTGCAAAATTAGGGGTCCAACGGGCCTCGTCTTATATGACTTTTCACCGAGTTTTCGTCACAGGGCCTCCCCGGGAGCCCAAAATTGGCCCTTAAAGAAGGTCGATTTTCGTAGGAGTTCCGAATGGGGATTTCATCGACTCCATTGATCTTAGTGTACCCCATAAATGATGTGTGCAAAAATAGGGGTCCAACGGGCCTCGTCTTATATGACTTTTCACCGAGTTTTCGTCACAGGGCCTCCTAGGGAGCCCAAAATTGGCCCTTAAAGAAGGTCGATTTTCGTTGGAGTTCCGAATGGGGATTTCATCGACTCCATTGATCTTAGTGTACCCCTAAAAGGTTGTGTGCAAAATTAGGGGTCCAACGGGCCTCGTCTTATATGACTTTTCACCGAGTTTTCGTCACAGGGCCTCCCAGGGAGCCCAAAATTGGCCCTTAAAGAAGGTCGATTTTCGTTGGAGTTCCGAATGGGGATTTCATCGACTCCATTGATCTTAGTGTACCCCTAAAAGGTTGTGTGCAAAATTAGGGGTCCAACGGGCCTCGTCTTATATGACTTTTCACCGAGTTTTCGTCACAGGGCCTCCTAGGGAGCCCAAAATTGGCCCTTAAAGAAGGTCGATTTTCGTAGGAGTTCCGAATGGGGATTTCATCGACTCCATTGATCTTAGTGTACCCCATAAATGATGTGTGCAAAAATAGGGGTCCAACGGGCCTCGTCTTATATGACTTTTCACCGAGTTTTCGTCACAGGGCCTCCCCGGGAGCCCAAAATTGGCCCATAAAGAAGGTCGATTTTCGTTGGAGTTCCGAATGGGGATTTCATCGACTCCATTGATCTTAGTGTACCCCATAAATGATGTGTGCAAAATTAGGGGTCCAACGGGCCTCGTCTTATATGACTTTTCACCGAGTTTTCGTCACAGGGCCTCCCCGGGAGCCCAAAATTGGCCCTTAAAGAAGGTCGATTTTCGTAGGAGTTCCGAATGGGGATTTCATCGACTCCATTGATCTTAGTGTACCCCTAAAAGGTTGTGTGCAAAATTAGGGGTCCAACGGGCCTCGTCTTATATGACTTTTCACCGAGTTTTCGTCACAGGGCCTCCTTGGGAGCCCAAAATTGGCCCTTAAAGAAGGTCGATTTTCGTTGGAGTTCCGAATGGGGATTTCATCGACTCCATTGATCTTAGTGTACCCCTAAAAGGTTGTGTGCAAAATTAGGGGTCCAACGGGCCTCGTCTTATATGACTTTTCACCGAGTTTTCGTCACAGGGCCTCCCTGGGAGCCCAAAATTGGCCCTTAAAGAAGGTCGATTTTCGTTGGAGTTCCGAATGGGGATTTCATCGACTCCATTGATCTTAGTGTACGCCATAAATGATCTGTGCAAAATTAGGGGTCCAACGGGCCTCGTCTTATATGACTTTTCACCGAGTTTTCGTCACAGGGCCTCCTAGGGAGCCCAAAATTGGCCCTTAAAGAAGGTCGATTTTTGTTGGAGTTCCGAATGGGGATTTCATCGACTCCATTGATCTTAGTGTACCCCATAAATGATGTGTGCAAAATTAGGGGTCCAACGGGCCTCGTCTTATATGACTTTTCACCGAGTTTTCGTCACAGGGCCTCCCCGGGAGCCCAAAATTGGCCCTTAAAGAAGGTCGATTTTCGTAGGAGTTCCGAATGGGGATTTCATCGACTCCATTGATCTTAGTGTACCCCTAAAAGGTTGTGTGCAAAATTAGGGGTCCAACGGGCCTCGTCTTATATGACTTTTCACCGAGTTTTCGTCACAGGGCCTCCCCGGGAGCCCAAAATTGGCCCTTAAAGAAGGTCGATTTTCGTAGGAGTTCCGAATGGGGATTTCATCGACTCCATTGATCTTAGTGTACCCCTAAAAGGTTGTGTGCAAAATTAGGGGTCCAACGGGCCTCGTCTTATATGACTTTTCACCGAGTTTTCGTCACAGGGCCTCCCCGGGAGCCCAAAATTGGCCCTTAAAGAAGGTCGATTTTCGTAGGAGTTCCGAATGCGGATTTCATCGACTCCATTGACCTAAGTGTACCCCATAAATGATGTGTGCAAAATTAGGGGTCCAACGGGCCTCGTTAAAGAAGGTCGATTTTCGTTGGAGTTCCGAATGGGGATTTCATCGACTCCATTGATCTTAGTGTACCCCTAAAAGGTTGTGTGCAAAATTAGGGGTCCAACGGGCCTCGTCTTATATGACTTTTCACCGAGTTTTCGTCACAGGGCCTCCTAGGGAGCCCAAAATTGGCCCTTAAAGAAGGTCGATTTTCGTAGGAGTTCCGAATGGGGATTTCATCGACTCCATTGATCTTAGTGTACCCCATAAATGATGTGTGCAAAAATAGGGGTCCAACGGGCCTCGTCTTATATGACTTTTCACCGAGTTTTCGTCACAGGGCCTCCCCGGGAGCCCAAAATTGGCCCATAAAGAAGGTCGATTTTCGTTGGAGTTCCGAATGGGGATTTCATCGACTCCATTGATCTTAGTGTACCCCATAAATGATGTGTGCAAAATTAGGGGTCCAACGGGCCTCGTCTTATATGACTTTTCACCGAGTTTTCGTCACAGGGCCTCCCCGGGAGCCCAAAATTGGCCCTTAAAGAAGGTCGATTTTCGTAGGAGTTCCGAATGGGGATTTCATCGACTCCATTGATCTTAGTGTACCCCTAAAAGGTTGTGTGCAAAATTAGGGGTCCAACGGGCCTCGTCTTATATGACTTTTCACCGAGTTTTCGTCACAGGGCCTCCTTGGGAGCCCAAAATTGGCCCTTAAAGAAGGTCGATTTTCGTTGGAGTTCCGAATGGGGATTTCATCGACTCCATTGATCTTAGTGTACCCCTAAAAGGTTGTGTGCAAAATTAGGGGTCCAACGGGCCTCGTCTTATATGACTTTTCACCGAGTTTTCGTCACAGGGCCTCCCTGGGAGCCCAAAATTGGCCCTTAAAGAAGGTCGATTTTCGTTGGAGTTCCGAATGGGGATTTCATCGACTCCATTGATCTTAGTGTACCCCTAAAAGGTTGTATGCAAAATTAGGGGTCCAACGGGCCTCGTCTTATATGACTTTTCACCGAGTTTTCGTCACAGGGCCTCCCTGGGAGCCCAAAATTGGCCCTTAAAGAAGGTCGATTTTCGTAGGAGTTCCGAATGGGGATTTCATCGAATCCATTGATCTTAGTGTACCCCTAAAAGGTTGTGTGCAAAATTAGGGGTCCAACGGGCCTCGTATTATATGACTTTTCACCGAGTTTTCGTCACAGGGCCTCAAAGGGAGCCCAAAATTGGCCCTTAAAGAAGGTCGATTTTCGTTGGAGTTCCGAATGGGGATTTCATCGACTCCATTGATCTTAGTGTACCCCATAAATGATGTGTGCAAAATTAGGGGTCCAACGGGCCTCGTCTTATATGACTTTTCACCGAGTTTTCGTCACAGGGCCTCCCAGGGAGCCCAAAATTGGCCCTTAAAGAAGGTCGATTTTCGTAGGAGTTCCGAAGGGGGATTTCATCGAATCCATTGATCTTAGTGTACCCCTAAAAGGTTGTGTGCAAAATTAGGGGTCCAACGGGCCTCGTCTTATATGACTTTTCACCGAGTTTTCGTCACAGGGCCTCCCAGGGAGCCCAAAATTGGCCCTTAAAGAAGGTCGATTTTCGTTGGAGTTCCGAATGGGGATTTCATCGACTCCATTGATCTTAGTGTACCCCATAAATGATGTGTGCAAAATTAGGGGTCCAACGGGCCTCGTCTTATATGACTTTTCACCGAGTTTTCGTCACAGGGCCTCCCCGGGAGCCCAAAATTGGCCCTTAAAGAAGGTCGATTTTCGTAGGAGTTCCGAATGGGGATTTCATCGACTCCATTGATCTTAGTGTACCCCATAAATGATGTGTGCAAAAATAGGGGTCCAACGGGCCTCGTCTTATATGACTTTTCACCGAGTTTTCGTCACAGGGCCTCCTAGGGAGCCCAAAATTGGCCCTTAAAGAAGGTCGATTTTCGTTGGAGTTCCGAATGGGGATTTCATCGACTCCATTGATCTTAGTGTACCCCTAAAAGGTTGTGTGCAAAATTAGGGGTCCAACGGGCCTCGTCTTATATGACTTTTCACCGAGTTTTCGTCACAGGGCCTCCCAGGGAGCCCAAAATTGGCCCTTAAAGAAGGTCGATTTTCGTTGGAGTTCCGAATGGGGATTTCATCGACTCCATTGATCTTAGTGTACCCCTAAAAGGTTGTGTGCAAAATTAGGGGTCCAACGGGCCTCGTCTTATATGACTTTTCACCGAGTTTTCGTCACAGGGCCTCCTAGGGAGCCCAAAATTGGCCCTTAAAGAAGGTCGATTTTCGTAGGAGTTCCGAATGGGGATTTCATCGACTCCATTGATCTTAGTGTACCCCATAAATGATGTGTGCAAAAATAGGGGTCCAACGGGCCTCGTCTTATATGACTTTTCACCGAGTTTTCGTCACAGGGCCTCCCCGGGAGCCCAAAATTGGCCCATAAAGAAGGTCGATTTTCGTTGGAGTTCCGAATGGGGATTTCATCGACTCCATTGATCTTAGTGTACCCCATAAATGATGTGTGCAAAATTAGGGGTCCAACGGGCCTCGTCTTATATGACTTTTCACCGAGTTTTCGTCACAGGGCCTCCCCGGGAGCCCAAAATTGGCCCTTAAAGAAGGTCGATTTTCGTAGGAGTTCCGAATGGGGATTTCATCGACTCCATTGATCTTAGTGTACCCCTAAAAGGTTGTGTGCAAAATTAGGGGTCCAACGGGCCTCGTCTTATATGACTTTTCACCGAGTTTTCGTCACAGGGCCTCCTTGGGAGCCCAAAATTGGCCCTTAAAGAAGGTCGATTTTCGTTGGAGTTCCGAATGGGGATTTCATCGACTCCATTGATCTTAGTGTACCCCTAAAAGGTTGTGTGCAAAATTAGGGGTCCAACGGGCCTCGTCTTATATGACTTTTCACCGAGTTTTCGTCACAGGGCCTCCCTGGGAGCCCAAAATTGGCCCTTAAAGAAGGTCGATTTTCGTTGGAGTTCCGAATGGGGATTTCATCGACTCCATTGATCTTAGTGTACCCCTAAAAGGTTGTATGCAAAATTAGGGGTCCAACGGGCCTCGTCTTATATGACTTTTCACCGAGTTTTCGTCACAGGGCCTCCCTGGGAGCCCAAAATTGGCCCTTAAAGAAGGTCGATTTTCGTAGGAGTTCCGAATGGGGATTTCATCGAATCCATTGATCTTAGTGTACCCCTAAAAGGTTGTGTGCAAAATTAGGGGTCCAACGGGCCTCGTATTATATGACTTTTCACCGAGTTTTCGTCACAGGGCCTCAAAGGGAGCCCAAAATTGGCCCTTAAAGAAGGTCGATTTTCGTTGGAGTTCCGAATGGGGATTTCATCGACTCCATTGATCTTAGTGTACCCCATAAATGATGTGTGCAAAAATAGGGGTCCAACGGGCCTCGTCTTATATGACTTTTCACCGAGTTTTCGTCACAGGGCCTCCCCGGGAGCCCAAAATTGGCCCTTAAAGAAGGTCGATTTTCGTTGGAGTTCCGAATGGGGATTTCATCGACTCCATTGATCTTAGTGTACCCCATAAATGATGTGTGCAAAATTAGGGGTCCAACGGGCCTCGTCTTATATGACTTTTCACCGAGTTTTCGTCACAGGGCCTCCCAGGGAGCCCAAAATTGGCCCTTAAAGAAGGTCGATTTTCGTAGGAGTTCCGAATGGGGATTTCATCGACTCCATTGATCTTAGTGTACCCCTAAAAGGTTGTGTGCAAAATTAGGGGTCCAACGGGCCTCGTCTTATATGACTTTTCACCGAGTTTTCGTCACAGGGCCTCCCTGGGAGCCCAAAATTGGCCCTTAAAGAAGGTCGATTTTCGTTGGAGTTCCGAATGGGGATTTCATCGATTCCATTGATCTTAGTGTACCCCTAAAAGGTTGTGTGCAAAATTAGGGGTCCAACGGGCCTCGTCTTATATGACTTTTCACCGAGTTTTCGTCACAGGGCCTCCCTGGGAGCCCAAAATTGGCCCTTAAAGAAGGTCGATTTTCGTAGGAGTTCCGAATGGGGATTTCATCGAATCCATTGATCTTAGTGTACCCCTAAAAGGTTGTGTGCAAAATTAGGGGTCCAACGGGCCTCGTCTTATATGACTTTTCACCGAGTTTTCGTCACAGGGCCTCCCAGGGAGCCCAAAATTGGCCCTTAAAGAAGGTCGATTTTCGTTGGAGTTCCGAATGGGGATTTCATCGACTCCATTGATCTTAGTGTACCCCATAAATGATGTGTGCAAAATTAGGGGTCCAACGGGCCTCGTCTTATATGACTTTTCACCGAGTTTTCGTCACAGGGCCTCCCCGGGAGCCCAAAATTGGCCCTTAAAGAAGGTCGATTTTCGTAGGAGTTCCGAATGGGGATTTCATCGACTCTATTGATCTTAGTGTACCCCTAAAAGGTTGTGTGCAAAATTAGGGGTCCAACGGGCCTCGTCTTATATGACTTTTCACCGAGTTTTCGTCACAGGGCCTCCCAGGGAGCCCAAAATTGGCCCTTAAAGAAGGTCGATTTTCGTTGGAGTTCCGAATGGGGATTTCATCGACTCCATTGATCTTAGTGTACCCCTAAAAGGTTGTGTGCAAAATTAGGGGTCCAACGGGCCTCGTCTTATATGACTTTTCACCGAGTTTTCGTCACAGGGCCTCCCCGGGAGCCCAAAATTGGCCCTTAAAGAAGGTCGATTTTCGTTGGAGTTCCGAATGGGGATTTCATCGACTCCATTGATCTTAGTGTACCCCATAAATGATGTGTGCAAAATTAGGGGTCCAACGGGCCTCGTCTTATATGACTTTTCACCGAGTTTTCGTCACAGGGCCTCCCAGGGAGCCCAAAATTGGCCCTTAAAGAAGGTCGATTTTCGTAGGAGTTCCGAATGGGGATTTCATCGACTCCATTGATCTTAGTGTACCCCTAAAAGGTTGTGTGCAAAATTAGGGGTCCAACGGGCCTCGTCTTATATGACTTTTCACCGAGTTTTCGTCACAGGGCCTCCCTGGGAGCCCAAAATTGGCCCTTAAAGAAGGTCGATTTTCGTAGGAGTTCCGAATGGGGATTTCATCGAATCCATTGATCTTAGTGTACCCCTAAAAGGTTGTGTGCAAAATTAGGGGTCCAACGGGCCTCGTCTTATATGACTTTTCACCGAGTTTTCGTCACAGGGCCTCCCAGGGAGCCCAAAATTGGCCCTTAAAGAAGGTCGATTTTCGTTGGAGTTCCGAATGGGGATTTCATCGACTCCATTGATCTTAGTGTACCCCATAAATGATGTGTGCAAAATTAGGGGTCCAACGGGCCTCGTCTTATATGACTTTTCACCGAGTTTTCGTCACAGGGCCTCCCAGGGAGCCCAAAATTGGCCCTTAAAGAAGGTCGATTTTCGTTGGAGTTCCGAATGGGGATTTCATCGACTCCATTGATCTTAGTGTACCCCATAAATGATGTGTGCAAAATTAGGGGTCCAACGGGCCTCGTCTTATATGACTTTTCACCGAGTTTTCGTCACAGGGCCTCCCCGGGAGCCCAAAATTGGCCCTTAAAGAAGGTCGATTTTCGTAGGAGTTCCGAATGGGGATTTCATCGACTCCATTGATCTTAGTGTACCCCTAAAAGGTTGTGTGCAAAATTAGGGGTCCAACGGGCCTCGTCTTATATGACTTTTCACCGAGTTTTCGTCACAGGGCCTCCCAGGGAGCCCAAAATTGGCCCTTAAAGAAGGTCGATTTTCGTTGGAGTTCCGAATGGGGATTTCATCGACTCCATTGATCTTAGTGTACCCCATAAATGATGTGTGCAAAATTAGGGGTCCAACGGGCCTCGTCTTATATGACTTTTCACCGAGTTTTCGTCACAGGGCCTCCCTGGGAGCCCAAAATTGGCCCTTAAAGAAGGTCGATTTTCGTTGGAGTTCCGAATGGGGATTTCATCGACTCCATTGATCTTAGTGTACCCCTAAAAGGTTGTATGCAAAATTAGGGGTCCAACGGGCCTCGTCTTATATGACTTTTCACCGAGTTTTCGTCACAGGGCCTCCCTGGGAGCCCAAAATTGGCCCTTAAAGAAGGTCGATTTTCGTAGGAGTTCCGAATGGCGATTTCATCGAATCCATTGATCTTAGTGTACCCCTAAAAGGTTGTGTGCAAAATTAGGGGTCCAACGGGCCTCGTATTATATGACTTTTCACCGAGTTTTCGTCACAGGGCCTCAAAGGGAGCCCAAAATTGGCCCTTAAAGAAGGTCGATTTTCGTTGGAGTTCCGAATGGGGATTTCATCGACTCCATTGATCTTAGTGTACCCCATAAATGATGTGTGCAAAAATAGGGGTCCAACGGGCCTCGTCTTATATGACTTTTCACCGAGTTTTCGTCACAGGGCCTCCCCGGGAGCCCAAAATTGGCCCTTAAAGAAGGTCGATTTTCGTTGGAGTTCCGAATGGGGATTTCATCGACTCCATTGATCTTAGTGTACCCCATAAATGATGTGTGCAAAATTAGGGGTCCAACGGGCCTCGTCTTATATGACTTTTCACCGAGTTTTCGTCACAGGGCCTCCCAGGGAGCCCAAAATTGGCCCTTAAAGAAGGTCGATTTTCGTAGGAGTTCCGAAGGGGGATTTCATCGAATCCATTGATCTTAGTGTACCCCTAAAAGGTTGTGTGCAAAATTAGGGGTCCAACGGGCCTCGTCTTATATGACTTTTCACCGAGTTTTCGTCACAGGGCCTCCCAGGGAGCCCAAAATTGGCCCTTAAAGAAGGTCGATTTTCGTTGGAGTTCCGAATGGGGATTTCATCGACTCCATTGATCTTAGTGTACCCCATAAATGATGTGTGCAAAATTAGGGGTCCAACGGGCCTCGTCTTATATGACTTTTCACCGAGTTTTCGTCACAGGGCCTCCCCGGGAGCCCAAAATTGGCCCTTAAAGAAGGTCGATTTTCGTAGGAGTTCCGAATGGGGATTTCATCGACTCCATTGATCTTAGTGTACCCCATAAATGATGTGTGCAAAAATAGGGGTCCAACGGGCCTCGTCTTATATGACTTTTCACCGAGTTTTCGTCACAGGGCCTCCTAGGGAGCCCAAAATTGGCCCTTAAAGAAGGTCGATTTTCGTTGGAGTTCCGAATGGGGATTTCATCGACTCCATTGATCTTAGTGTACCCCTAAAAGGTTGTGTGCAAAATTAGGGGTCCAACGGGCCTCGTCTTATATGACTTTTCACCGAGTTTTCGTCACAGGGCCTCCCAGGGAGCCCAAAATTGGCCCTTAAAGAAGGTCGATTTTCGTTGGAGTTCCGAATGGGGATTTCATCGACTCCATTGATCTTAGTGTACCCCATAAATGATGTGTGCAAAATTAGGGGTCCAACGGGCCTCGTCTTATATGACTTTTCACCGAGTTTTCGTCACAGGGCCTCCCCGGGAGCCCAAAATTGGCCCTTAAAGAAGGTCGATTTTCGTAGGAGTTCCGAATGGGGATTTCATCGACTCCATTGATCTTAGTGTACCCCTAAAAGGTTGTGTGCAAAATTAGGGGTCCAACGGGCCTCGTCTTATATGACTTTTCACCGAGTTTTCGTCACAGGGCCTCCCAAGGAGCCCAAAATTGGCCCTTAAAGAAGGTCGATTTTCGTTGGAGTTCCGAATGGGGATTTCATCGACTCCATTGATCTTAGTGTACCCCATAAATGATGTGTGCAAAATTAGGAGTCCAACGGGCCTCGTCTTATATGACTTTTCACCGAGTTTTCGTCACAGGGCCTCCCCGGGAGCCCAAAATTGGCCCTTAAAGAAGGTCGATTTTCGTAGGAGTTCCGAATGGGGATTTCATCGAATCCATTGATCTTAGTGTACCCCTAAAAGGTTGTGTGCAAAATTAGGGGTCCAACGGGCCTCGTCTTATATGACTTTTCACCGAGTTTTCGTCACAGGGCCTCCCAGGGAGCCCAAAATTGGCCCTTAAAGAAGGTCGATTTTCGTTGGAGTTCCGAATGGGGATTTCATCGACTCCATTGATCTTAGTGTACCCCATAAATGATGTGTGCAAAATTAGGGGTCCAATGGGCCTCGTCTTATATGACTTTTCACCGAGTTTTCGTCACAGGGCCTCCCCGGGAGCCCAAAATTGGCCCATAAAGAAGGTCGATTTTCGTAGGAGTTCCGAATGGGGATTTCATCGACTCCATTGATCTTAGTGTACCCCATAAATGATGTGTGCAAAAATAGGGGTCCAACGGGCCTCGTCTTATATGACTTTTCACCGAGTTTTCGTCACAGGGCCTCCCCGGGAGCCCAAAATTGGCCCTTAAAGAAGGTCGATTTTCGTAGGAGTTCCGAATGGGGATTTCATCGAATCCATTGATCTTAGTGTACCCCTAAAAGGTTGTGTGCAAAATTAGGGGTCCAACGGGCCTCGTCTTATATGACTTTTCACCGAGTTTTCGTCACAGGGCCTCCCTGGGAGCCCAAAATTGGCCCTTAAAGAAGGTCGATTTTCGTAGGAGTTCCGAATGGGGATTTCATCGACTCCATTGATCTTAGTGTACCCCATAAATGATGTGTGCAAAATTAGGGGTCCAACGGGCCTCGTCTTATATGACTTTTCACCGAGTTTTCGTCACAGGGCCTCCCCGGGAGCCCAAAATTGGCCCTTAAAGAAGGTCGATTTTCGTAGGAGTTCCGAATGGGGATTTCATCGAATCCATTGATCTTAGTGTACCCCTAAAAGGTTGTGTGCAAAATTAGGGGTCCAACGGGCCTCGTCTTATATGACTTTTCACCGAGTTTTCGTCACAGGGCCTCCCCGGGAGCCCAAAATTGACCCTTAAAGAAGGTCGATTTTCGTAGGAGTTCCGAATGGGGATTTCATCGACTCCATTGATCTTAGTGTACCCCATAAATGATGTGTGCAAAATTAGGGGTCCAACGGGCCTCGTCTTATATGACTTTTCACCGAGTTTTCGTCACAGGGCCTCCCCGGGAGCCCAAAATTGGCCCTTAAAGAAGGTCGATTTTCGTAGGAGTTCCGAATGGGGATTTCATCGACTCCATTGATCTTAGTGTACCCCTAAAAGGTTGTGTGCAAAATTAGGGGTCCAACGGGCCTCGTCTTATATGACTTTTCACCGAGTTTTCGTCACAGGGCCTCCCAAGGAGCCCAAAATTGGCCCTTAAAGAAGGTCGATTTTTGTTGGAGTTCCGAATGGGGATTTCATCGACTCCATTGATCTTAGTGTACCCCATAAATGATGTGTTCAAAATTAGGGGTCCAACGGGCCTCGTCTTATATGACTTTTCACCGAGTTTTCGTCACAGGGCCTCCCAAGGAGCCCAAAATTGGCCCTTAAAGAAGGTCGATTTTCGTAGGAGTTCCGAATGGGGATTTCATCGACTCCATTGATCTTAGTGTACCCCATAAATGATCTGTGCAAAATTAGGGGTCCAACGGGCCTCGTCTTATATGACTTTTCACCGAGTTTTCGTCACAGGGCCTCCCAGGGAGCCCAAAATTGGCCCTTAAAGAAGGTCGATTTTCGTAGGAGTTCCGAATGGGGATTTCATCGACTCCATTGATCTTAGTGTACCTCTAAAAGGTTGTGTGCAAAATTAGGGGTCCAACGGGCCTCGTCTTATATGACTTTTCACCGAGTTTTCGTCACAGGGCCTCCCAAGGAGCCCAAAATTGGCCCTTAAAGAAGGTCGATTTTCGTTGGAGTTCCGAATGGGGATTTCATCGACTCCATTGATCTTAGTGTACCCCATAAATGATGTGTGCAAAATTAGGGGTCCAACGGGCCTCGTCTTATATGACTTTTCACCGAGTTTTCGTCACAGGGCCTCCCCGGGAGCCCAAAATTGGCCCTTAAAGAAGGTCGATTTTCGTTGGAGTTCCGAATGGGGATTTCATCGACTCCATTGATCTTAGTGTACCCCATAAATGATGTGTGCAAAATTAGGGGTCCAACGGGCCTCGTCTTATATGACTTTTCACCGAGTTTTCGTCACAGGGCCTCCCCGGGAGCCCAAAATTGGCCCTTAAAGAAGGTCGATTTTCGTAGGAGTTCCGAATGGGGATTTCATCGACTCCATTGATCTTAGTGTACCCCATAAATGATGTGTGCAAAAATAGGGGTCCAACGGGCCTCGTCTTATATGACATTTCACCGAGTTTTCGTCACAGGGCCTCCCCGGGAGCCCAAAATTGGCCCTTAAAGAAGGTCGATTTTCGTTGGAGTTCCGAATGGGGATTTCATCGACTCCATTGATCTTAGTGTACCCCATAAATGATGTGTGCAAAATTAGGGGTCCAACGGGCCTCGTCTTATATGACTTTTCACCGAGTTTTCGTCACAGGGCCTCCCCGGGAGCCCAAAATTGGCCCTTAAAGAAGGTCGATTTTCGTTGGAGTTCCGAATGGGGATTTCATCGACTCCATTGATCTTAGTGTACCCCTAAAAGGTTGTGTGCAAAATTAGGGGTCCAACGGGCCTCGTCTTATATGACTTTTCACCGAGTTTTCGTCACAGGGCCTCCCAGGGAGCCCAAAATTGGCCCTTAAAGAAGGTCGATTTTCGTAGGAGTTCCGAATGGGGATTTCATCGACTCCATTGATCTTAGTGTACCCCATAAATGATGTGTGCAAAATTAGGGGTCCAACGGGCCTCGTCTTATATGACTTTTCACCGAGTTTTCGTCACAGGGCCTCCCCGGGAGCCCAAAATTGGCCCTTAAAGAAGGTCGATTTTCGTTGGAGTTCCGAATGGGGATTTCATCGACTCCATTGATCTTAGTGTACCCCTAAAAGGTTGTGTGCAAAATTAGGGGTCCAACGGGCCTCGTCTTATATGACTTTTCACCGAGTTTTCGTCACAGGGCCTCCCAGGGAGCCCAAAATTGGCCCTTAAAGAAGGTCGATTTTCGTTGGAGTTCCGAATGGGGATTTCATCGACTCCATTGATCTTAGTGTACCCCTAAAAGGTTGTGTGCAAAATTAGGGGTCCAACGGGCCTCGTCTTATATGACTTTTCACCGAGTTTTCGTCACAGGGCCTCCCCGGGAGCCCAAAATTGGCCCTTAAAGAAGGTCGATTTTCGTAGGAGTTCCGAATGGGGATTTCATCGACTCCATTGATCTTAGTGTACCCCTAAAAGGTTGTGTGCAAAATTAGGGGTCCAACGGGCCTCGTCTTATATGACTTTTCACCGAGTTTTCGTCACAGGGCCTCCCAAGGAGCCCAAAATTGGCCCTTAAAGAAGGTCGATTTTCGTTGGAGTTCCGAATGGGGATTTCATCGACTCCATTGATCTTAGTGTACCCCATAAATGATGTGTGCAAAATTAGGGGTCCAACGGGCCTCGTCTTATATGACTTTTCACCGAGTTTTCGTCACAGGGCCTCCCCGGGAGCCCAAAATTGGCCCTTAAAGAAGGTCGATTTTCGTAGGAGTTCCGAATGGGGATTTCATCGACTCCATTGATCTTAGTGTACCCCATAAATGATGTGTGCAAAAATAGGGGTCCAACGGGCCTCGTCTTATATGACTTTTCACCGAGTTTTCGTCACAGGGCCTCCTAGGGAGCCCAAAATTGGCCCTTAAAGAAGGTCGATTTTCGTTGGAGTTCCGAATGGGGATTTCATCGACTCCATTGATCTTAGTGTACCCCTAAAAGGTTGTGTGCAAAATTAGGGGTCCAACGGGCCTCGTCTTATATGACTTTTCACCGAGTTTTCGTCACAGGGCCTCCCAGGGAGCCCAAAATTGGCCCTTAAAGAAGGTCGATTTTCGTTGGAGTTCCGAATGGGGATTTCATCGACTCCATTGATCTTAGTGTACCCCTAAAAGGTTGTGTGCAAAATTAGGGGTCCAACGGGCCTCGTCTTATATGACTTTTCACCGAGTTTTCGTCACAGGGCCTCCTAGGGAGCCCAAAATTGGCCCTTAAAGAAGGTCGATTTTCGTAGGAGTTCCGAATGGGGATTTCATCGACTCCATTGATCTTAGTGTACCCCATAAATGATGTGTGCAAAAATAGGGGTCCAACGGGCCTCGTCTTATATGACTTTTCACCGAGTTTTCGTCACAGGGCCTCCCCGGGAGCCCAAAATTGGCCCATAAAGAAGGTCGATTTTCGTTGGAGTTCCGAATGGGGATTTCATCGACTCCATTGATCTTAGTGTACCCCATAAATGATGTGTGCAAAATTAGGGGTCCAACGGGCCTCGTCTTATATGACTTTTCACCGAGTTTTCGTCACAGGGCCTCCCCGGGAGCCCAAAATTGGCCCTTAAAGAAGGTCGATTTTCGTAGGAGTTCCGAATGGGGATTTCATCGACTCCATTGATCTTAGTGTACCCCTAAAAGGTTGTGTGCAAAATTAGGGGTCCAACGGGCCTCGTCTTATATGACTTTTCACCGAGTTTTCGTCACAGGGCCTCCTTGGGAGCCCAAAATTGGCCCTTAAAGAAGGTCGATTTTCGTTGGAGTTCCGAATGGGGATTTCATCGACTCCATTGATCTTAGTGTACCCCTAAAAGGTTGTGTGCAAAATTAGGGGTCCAACGGGCCTCGTCTTATATGACTTTTCACCGAGTTTTCGTCACAGGGCCTCCCTGGGAGCCCAAAATTGGCCCTTAAAGAAGGTCGATTTTCGTTGGAGTTCCGAATGGGGATTTCATCGACTCCATTGATCTTAGTGTACCCCTAAAAGGTTGTATGCAAAATTAGGGGTCCAACGGGCCTCGTCTTATATGACTTTTCACCGAGTTTTCGTCACAGGGCCTCCCTGGGAGCCCAAAATTGGCCCTTAAAGAAGGTCGATTTTCGTAGGAGTTCCGAATGGGGATTTCATCGAATCCATTGATCTTAGTGTACCCCTAAAAGGTTGTGTGCAAAATTAGGGGTCCAACGGGCCTCGTATTATATGACTTTTCACCGAGTTTTCGTCACAGGGCCTCAAAGGGAGCCCAAAATTGGCCCTTAAAGAAGGTCGATTTTCGTTGGAGTTCCGAATGGGGATTTCATCGACTCCATTGATCTTAGTGTACCCCATAAATGATGTGTGCAAAAATAGGGGTCCAACGGGCCTCGTCTTATATGACTTTTCACCGAGTTTTCGTCACAGGGCCTCCCCGGGAGCCCAAAATTGGCCCTTAAAGAAGGTCGATTTTCGTTGGAGTTCCGAATGGGGATTTCATCGACTCCATTGATCTTAGTGTACCCCATAAATGATGTGTGCAAAATTAGGGGTCCAACGGGCCTCGTCTTATATGACTTTTCACCGAGTTTTCGTCACAGGGCCTCCCAGGGAGCCCAAAATTGGCCCTTAAAGAAGGTCGATTTTCGTAGGAGTTCCGAATGGGGATTTCATCGACTCCATTGATCTTAGTGTACCCCTAAAAGGTTGTGTGCAAAATTAGGGGTCCAACGGGCCTCGTCTTATATGACTTTTCACCGAGTTTTCGTCACAGGGCCTCCCTGGGAGCCCAAAATTGGCCCTTAAAGAAGGTCGATTTTCGTTGGAGTTCCGAATGGGGATTTCATCGACTCCATTGATCTTAGTGTACCCCTAAAAGGTTGTGTGCAAAATTAGGGGTCCAACGGGCCTCGTCTTATATGACTTTTCACCGAGTTTTCGTCACAGGGCCTCCCTGGGAGCCCAAAATTGGCCCTTAAAGAAGGTCGATTTTCGTAGGAGTTCCGAATGGGGATTTCATCGAATCCATTGATCTTAGTGTACCCCTAAAAGGTTGTGTGCAAAATTAGGGGTCCAACGGGCCTCGTCTTATATGACTTTTCACCGAGTTTTCGTCACAGGGCCTCCCAGGGAGCCCAAAATTGGCCCTTAAAGAAGGTCGATTTTCGTTGGAGTTCCGAATGGGGATTTCATCGACTCCATTGATCTTAGTGTACCCCATAAATGATGTGTGCAAAATTAGGGGTCCAACGGGCCTCGTCTTATATGACTTTTCACCGAGTTTTCGTCACAGGGCCTCCCCGGGAGCCCAAAATTGGCCCTTAAAGAAGGTCGATTTTCGTAGGAGTTCCGAATGGGGATTTCATCGACTCTATTGATCTTAGTGTACCCCTAAAAGGTTGTGTGCAAAATTAGGGGTCCAACGGGCCTCGTCTTATATGACTTTTCACCGAGTTTTCGTCACAGGGCCTCCCAGGGAGCCCAAAATTGGCCCTTAAAGAAGGTCGATTTTCGTTGGAGTTCCGAATGGGGATTTCATCGACTCCATTGATCTTAGTGTACCCCTAAAAGGTTGTGTGCAAAATTAGGGGTCCAACGGGCCTCGTCTTATATGACTTTTCACCGAGTTTTCGTCACAGGGCCTCCCCGGGAGCCCAAAATTGGCCCTTAAAGAAGGTCGATTTTCGTTGGAGTTCCGAATGGGGATTTCATCGACTCCATTGATCTTAGTGTACCCCATAAATGATGTGTGCAAAATTAGGGGTCCAACGGGCCTCGTCTTATATGACTTTTCACCGAGTTTTCGTCACAGGGCCTCCCAGGGAGCCCAAAATTGGCCCTTAAAGAAGGTCGATTTTCGTAGGAGTTCCGAATGGGGATTTCATCGACTCCATTGATCTTAGTGTACCCCTAAAAGGTTGTGTGCAAAATTAGGGGTCCAACGGGCCTCGTCTTATATGACTTTTCACCGAGTTTTCGTCACAGGGCCTCCCTGGGAGCCCAAAATTGGCCCTTAAAGAAGGTCGATTTTCGTAGGAGTTCCGAATGGGGATTTCATCGAATCCATTGATCTTAGTGTACCCCTAAAAGGTTGTGTGCAAAATTAGGGGTCCAACGGGCCTCGTCTTATATGACTTTTCACCGAGTTTTCGTCACAGGGCCTCCCAGGGAGCCCAAAATTGGCCCTTAAAGAAGGTCGATTTTCGTTGGAGTTCCGAATGGGGATTTCATCGACTCCATTGATCTTAGTGTACCCCATAAATGATGTGTGCAAAATTAGGGGTCCAACGGGCCTCGTCTTATATGACTTTTCACCGAGTTTTCGTCACAGGGCCTCCCAGGGAGCCCAAAATTGGCCCTTAAAGAAGGTCGATTTTCGTTGGAGTTCCGAATGGGGATTTCATCGACTCCATTGATCTTAGTGTACCCCATAAATGATGTCTGCAAAATTAGGGGTCCAACGGGCCTCGTCTTATATGACTTTTCACCGAGTTTTCGTCACAGGGCCTCCCCGGGAGCCCAAAATTGGCCCTTAAAGAAGGTCGATTTTCGTAGGAGTTCCGAATGGGGATTTCATCGACTCCATTGATCTTAGTGTACCCCTAAAAGGTTGTGTGCAAAATTAGGGGTCCAACGGGCCTCGTCTTATATGACTTTTCACCGAGTTTTCGTCACAGGGCCTCCCAGGGAGCCCAAAATTGGCCCTTAAAGAAGGTCGATTTTCGTTGGAGTTCCGAATGGGGATTTCATCGACTCCATTGATCTTAGTGTACCCCATAAATGATGTGTGCAAAATTAGGGGTCCAACGGGCCTCGTCTTATATGACTTTTCACCGAGTTTTCGTCACAGGGCCTCCCTGGGAGCCCAAAATTGGCCCTTAAAGAAGGTCGATTTTCGTTGGAGTTCCGAATGGGGATTTCATCGACTCCATTGATCTTAGTGTACCCCTAAAAGGTTGTATGCAAAATTAAGGGTCCAACGGGCCTCGTCTTATATGACTTTTCACCGAGTTTTCGTCACAGGGCCTCCCTGGGAGCCCAAAATTGGCCCTTAAAGAAGGTCGATTTTCGTAGGAGTTCCGAATGGCGATTTCATCGAATCCATTGATCTTAGTGTACCCCTAAAAGGTTGTGTGCAAAATTAGGGGTCCAACGGGCCTCGTATTATATGACTTTTCACCGAGTTTTCGTCACAGGGCCTCAAAGGGAGCCCAAAATTGGCCCTTAAAGAAGGTCGATTTTCGTTGGAGTTCCGAATGGGGATTTCATCGACTCCATTGATCTTAGTGTACCCCATAAATGATGTGTGCAAAAATAGGGGTCCAACGGGCCTCGTCTTATATGACTTTTCACCGAGTTTTCGTCACAGGGCCTCCCCGGGAGCCCAAAATTGGCCCTTAAAGAAGGTCGATTTTCGTTGGAGTTCCGAATGGGGATTTCATCGACTCCATTGATCTTAGTGTACCCCATAAATGATGTGTGCAAAATTAGGGGTCCAACGGGCCTCGTCTTATATGACTTTTCACCGAGTTTTCGTCACAGGGCCTCCCAGGGAGCCCAAAATTGGCCCTTAAAGAAGGTCGATTTTCGTAGGAGTTCCGAAGGGGGATTTCATCGAATCCATTGATCTTAGTGTACCCCTAAAAGGTTGTGTGCAAAATTAGGGGTCCAACGGGCCTCGTCTTATATGACTTTTCACCGAGTTTTCGTCACAGGGCCTCCCAGGGAGCCCAAAATTGGCCCTTAAAGAAGGTCGATTTTCGTAGGAGTTCCGAATGGGGATTTCATCGAATCCATTGATCTTAGTGTACCCCTAAAAGGTTGTGTGCAAAATTAGGGGTCCAACGGGCCTCGTCTTATATGACTTTTCACCGAGTTTTCGTCACAGGGCCTCCCAGGGAGCCCAAAATTGGCCCTTAAAGAAGGTCGATTTTCGTTGGAGTTCCGAATGGGGATTTCATCGACTCCATTGATCTTAGTGTACCCCATAAATGATGTGTGCAAAATTAGGGGTCCAACGGGCCTCGTCTTATATGACTTTTCACCGAGTTTTCGTCACAGGGCCTCCCAGGGAGCCCAAAATTGGCCCTTAAAGAAGGTCGATTTTCGTTGGAGTTCCGAATGGGGATTTCATCGACTCCATTGATCTTAGTGTACCCCATAAATGATGTCTGCAAAATTAGGGGTCCAACGGGCCTCGTCTTATATGACTTTTCACCGAGTTTTCGTCACAGGGCCTCCCCGGGAGCCCAAAATTGGCCCTTAAAGAAGGTCGATTTTCGTAGGAGTTCCGAATGGGGATTTCATCGACTCCATTGATCTTAGTGTACCCCTAAAAGGTTGTGTGCAAAATTAGGGGTCCAACGGGCCTCGTCTTATATGACTTTTCACCGAGTTTTCGTCACAGGGCCTCCCAGGGAGCCCAAAATTGGCCCTTAAAGAAGGTCGATTTTCGTTGGAGTTCCGAATGGGGATTTCATCGACTCCATTGATCTTAGTGTACCCCATAAATGATGTGTGCAAAATTAGGGGTCCAACGGGCCTCGTCTTATATGACTTTTCACCGAGTTTTCGTCACAGGGCCTCCCTGGGAGCCCAAAATTGGCCCTTAAAGAAGGTCGATTTTCGTAGGAGTTCCGAATGGGGATTTCATCGAATCCATTGATCTTAGTGTACCCCTAAAAGGTTGTGTGCAAAATTAGGGGTCCAACGGGCCTCGTCTTATATGACTTTTCACCGAGTTTTCGTCACAGGGCCTCCCAGGGAGCCCAAAATTGGCCCTTAAAGAAGGTCGATTTTCGTTGGAGTTCCGAATGGGGATTTCATCGACTCCATTGATCTTAGTGTACCCCATAAATGATGTGTGCAAAATTAGGGGTCCAACGGGCCTCGTCTTATATGACTTTTCACCGAGTTTTCGTCACAGGGCCTCCCCGGGAGCCCAAAATTGGCCCTTAAAGAAGGTCGATTTTCGTAGGAGTTCCGAATGGGGATTTCATCGACTCTATTGATCTTAGTGTACCCCTAAAAGGTTGTGTGCAAAATTAGGGGTCCAACGGGCCTCGTCTTATATGACTTTTCACCGAGTTTTCGTCACAGGGCCTCCCAGGGAGCCCAAAATTGGCCCTTAAAGAAGGTCGATTTTCGTTGGAGTTCCGAATGGGGATTTCATCGACTCCATTGATCTTAGTGTACCCCTAAAAGGTTGTGTGCAAAATTAGGGGTCCAACGGGCCTCGTCTTATATGACTTTTCACCGAGTTTTCGTCACAGGGCCTCCCCGGGAGCCCAAAATTGGCCCTTAAAGAAGGTCGATTTTCGTTGGAGTTCCGAATGGGGATTTCATCGACTCCATTGATCTTAGTGTACCCCATAAATGATGTGTGCAAAATTAGGGGTCCAACGGGCCTCGTCTTATATGACTTTTCACCGAGTTTTCGTCACAGGGCCTCCCAGGGAGCCCAAAATTGGCCCTTAAAGAAGGTCGATTTTCGTAGGAGTTCCGAATGGGGATTTCATCGACTCCATTGATCTTAGTGTACCCCTAAAAGGTTGTGTGCAAAATTAGGGGTCCAACGGGCCTCGTCTTATATGACTTTTCACCGAGTTTTCGTCACAGGGCCTCCCTGGGAGCCCAAAATTGGCCCTTAAAGAAGGTCGATTTTCGTAGGAGTTCCGAATGGGGATTTCATCGAATCCATTGATCTTAGTGTACCCCTAAAAGGTTGTGTGCAAAATTAGGGGTCCAACGGGCCTCGTCTTATATGACTTTTCACCGAGTTTTCGTCACAGGGCCTCCCAGGGAGCCCAAAATTGGCCCTTAAAGAAGGTCGATTTTCGTTGGAGTTCCGAATGGGGATTTCATCGACTCCATTGATCTTAGTGTACCCCATAAATGATGTGTGCAAAATTAGGGGTCCAACGGGCCTCGTCTTATATGACTTTTCACCGAGTTTTCGTCACAGGGCCTCCCAGGGAGCCCAAAATTGGCCCTTAAAGAAGGTCGATTTTCGTTGGAGTTCCGAATGGGGATTTCATCGACTCCATTGATCTTAGTGTACCCCATAAATGATGTCTGCAAAATTAGGGGTCCAACGGGCCTCGTCTTATATGACTTTTCACCGAGTTTTCGTCACAGGGCCTCCCCGGGAGCCCAAAATTGGCCCTTAAAGAAGGTCGATTTTCGTAGGAGTTCCGAATGGGGATTTCATCGACTCCATTGATCTTAGTGTACCCCTAAAAGGTTGTGTGCAAAATTAGGGGTCCAACGGGCCTCGTCTTATATGACTTTTCACCGAGTTTTCGTCACAGGGCCTCCCAGGGAGCCCAAAATTGGCCCTTAAAGAAGGTCGATTTTCGTTGGAGTTCCGAATGGGGATTTCATCGACTCCATTGATCTTAGTGTACCCCATAAATGATGTGTGCAAAATTAGGGGTCCAACGGGCCTCGTCTTATATGACTTTTCACCGAGTTTTCGTCACAGGGCCTCCCTGGGAGCCCAAAATTGGCCCTTAAAGAAGGTCGATTTTCGTTGGAGTTCCGAATGGGGATTTCATCGACTCCATTGATCTTAGTGTACCCCTAAAAGGTTGTATGCAAAATTAAGGGTCCAACGGGCCTCGTCTTATATGACTTTTCACCGAGTTTTCGTCACAGGGCCTCCCTGGGAGCCCAAAATTGGCCCTTAAAGAAGGTCGATTTTCGTAGGAGTTCCGAATGGCGATTTCATCGAATCCATTGATCTTAGTGTACCCCTAAAAGGTTGTGTGCAAAATTAGGGGTCCAACGGGCCTCGTATTATATGACTTTTCACCGAGTTTTCGTCACAGGGCCTCAAAGGGAGCCCAAAATTGGCCCTTAAAGAAGGTCGATTTTCGTTGGAGTTCCGAATGGGGATTTCATCGACTCCATTGATCTTAGTGTACCCCATAAATGATGTGTGCAAAAATAGGGGTCCAACGGGCCTCGTCTTATATGACTTTTCACCGAGTTTTCGTCACAGGGCCTCCCCGGGAGCCCAAAATTGGCCCTTAAAGAAGGTCGATTTTCGTTGGAGTTCCGAATGGGGATTTCATCGACTCCATTGATCTTAGTGTACCCCATAAATGATGTGTGCAAAATTAGGGGTCCAACGGGCCTCGTCTTATATGACTTTTCACCGAGTTTTCGTCACAGGGCCTCCCAGGGAGCCCAAAATTGGCCCTTAAAGAAGGTCGATTTTCGTAGGAGTTCCGAAGGGGGATTTCATCGAATCCATTGATCTTAGTGTACCCCTAAAAGGTTGTGTGCAAAATTAGGGGTCCAACGGGCCTCGTCTTATATGACTTTTCACCGAGTTTTCGTCACAGGGCCTCCCAGGGAGCCCAAAATTGGCCCTTAAAGAAGGTCGATTTTCGTTGGAGTTCCGAATGGGGATTTCATCGACTCCATTGATCTTAGTGTACCCCATAAATGATGTGTGCAAAATTAGGGGTCCAACGGGCCTCGTCTTATATGACTTTTCACCGAGTTTTCGTCACAGGGCCTCCCCGGGAGCCCAAAATTGGCCCTTAAAGAAGGTCGATTTTCGTAGGAGTTCCGAATGGGGATTTCATCGACTCCATTGATCTTAGTGTACCCCATAAATGATGTGTGCAAAAATAGGGGTCCAACGGGCCTCGTCTTATATGACTTTTCACCGAGTTTTCGTCACAGGGCCTCCTAGGGAGCCCAAAATTGGCCCTTAAAGAAGGTCGATTTTCGTTGGAGTTCCGAATGGGGATTTCATCGACTCCATTGATCTTAGTGTACCCCTAAAAGGTTGTGTGCAAAATTAGGGGTCCAACGGGCCTCGTCTTATATGACTTTTCACCGAGTTTTCGTCACAGGGCCTCCCAGGGAGCCCAAAATTGGCCCTTAAAGAAGGTCGATTTTCGTTGGAGTTCCGAATGGGGATTTCATCGACTCCATTGATCTTAGTGTACCCCATAAATGATGTGTGCAAAATTAGGGGTCCAACGGGCCTCGTCTTATATGACTTTTCACCGAGTTTTCGTCACAGGGCCTCCCCGGGAGCCCAAAATTGGCCCTTAAAGAAGGTCGATTTTCGTAGGAGTTCCGAATGGGGATTTCATCGACTCCATTGATCTTAGTGTACCCCTAAAAGGTTGTGTGCAAAATTAGGGGTCCAACGGGCCTCGTCTTATATGACTTTTCACCGAGTTTTCGTCACAGGGCCTCCCAAGGAGCCCAAAATTGGCCCTTAAAGAAGGTCGATTTTCGTTGGAGTTCCGAATGGGGATTTCATCGACTCCATTGATCTTAGTGTACCCCATAAATGATGTGTGCAAAATTAGGAGTCCAACGGGCCTCGTCTTATATGACTTTTCACCGAGTTTTCGTCACAGGGCCTCCCCGGGAGCCCAAAATTGGCCCTTAAAGAAGGTCGATTTTCGTAGGAGTTCCGAATGGGGATTTCATCGAATCCATTGATCTTAGTGTACCCCTAAAAGGTTGTGTGCAAAATTAGGGGTCCAACGGGCCTCGTCTTATATGACTTTTCACCGAGTTTTCGTCACAGGGCCTCCCAGGGAGCCCAAAATTGGCCCTTAAAGAAGGTCGATTTTCGTTGGAGTTCCGAATGGGGATTTCATCGACTCCATTGATCTTAGTGTACCCCATAAATGATGTGTGCAAAATTAGGGGTCCAATGGGCCTCGTCTTATATGACTTTTCACCGAGTTTTCGTCACAGGGCCTCCCCGGGAGCCCAAAATTGGCCCATAAAGAAGGTCGATTTTCGTAGGAGTTCCGAATGGGGATTTCATCGACTCCATTGATCTTAGTGTACCCCATAAATGATGTGTGCAAAAATAGGGGTCCAACGGGCCTCGTCTTATATGACTTTTCACCGAGTTTTCGTCACAGGGCCTCCCCGGGAGCCCAAAATTGGCCCTTAAAGAAGGTCGATTTTCGTAGGAGTTCCGAATGGGGATTTCATCGAATCCATTGATCTTAGTGTACCCCTAAAAGGTTGTGTGCAAAATTAGGGGTCCAACGGGCCTCGTCTTATATGACTTTTCACCGAGTTTTCGTCACAGGGCCTCCCTGGGAGCCCAAAATTGGCCCTTAAAGAAGGTCGATTTTCGTAGGAGTTCCGAATGGGGATTTCATCGACTCCATTGATCTTAGTGTACCCCATAAATGATGTGTGCAAAATTAGGGGTCCAACGGGCCTCGTCTTATATGACTTTTCACCGAGTTTTCGTCACAGGGCCTCCCCGGGAGCCCAAAATTGGCCCTTAAAGAAGGTCGATTTTCGTAGGAGTTCCGAATGGGGATTTCATCGAATCCATTGATCTTAGTGTACCCCTAAAAGGTTGTGTGCAAAATTAGGGGTCCAACGGGCCTCGTCTTATATGACTTTTCACCGAGTTTTCGTCACAGGGCCTCCCCGGGAGCCCAAAATTGACCCTTAAAGAAGGTCGATTTTCGTAGGAGTTCCGAATGGGGATTTCATCGACTCCATTGATCTTAGTGTACCCCATAAATGATGTGTGCAAAATTAGGGGTCCAACGGGCCTCGTCTTATATGACTTTTCACCGAGTTTTCGTCACAGGGCCTCCCCGGGAGCCCAAAATTGGCCCTTAAAGAAGGTCGATTTTCGTAGGAGTTCCGAATGGGGATTTCATCGACTCCATTGATCTTAGTGTACCCCTAAAAGGTTGTGTGCAAAATTAGGGGTCCAACGGGCCTCGTCTTATATGACTTTTCACCGAGTTTTCGTCACAGGGCCTCCCAAGGAGCCCAAAATTGGCCCTTAAAGAAGGTCGATTTTTGTTGGAGTTCCGAATGGGGATTTCATCGACTCCATTGATCTTAGTGTACCCCATAAATAATGTGTTCAAAATTAGGGGTCCAACGGGCCTCGTCTTATATGACTTTTCACCGAGTTTTCGTCACAGGGCCTCCCAAGGAGCCCAAAATTGGCCCTTAAAGAAGGTCGATTTTCGTAGGAGTTCCGAATGGGGATTTCATCGACTCCATTGATCTTAGTGTACCCCATAAATGATCTGTGCAAAATTAGGGGTCCAACGGGCCTCGTCTTATATGACTTTTCACCGAGTTTTCGTCACAGGGCCTCCCAGGGAGCCCAAAATTGGCCCTTAAAGAAGGTCGATTTTCGTAGGAGTTCCGAATGGGGATTTCATCGACTCCATTGATCTTAGTGTACCTCTAAAAGGTTGTGTGCAAAATTAGGGGTCCAACGGGCCTCGTCTTATATGACTTTTCACCGAGTTTTCGTCACAGGGCCTCCCAAGGAGCCCAAAATTGGCCCTTAAAGAAGGTCGATTTTCGTTGGAGTTCCGAATGGGGATTTCATCGACTCCATTGATCTTAGTGTACCCCATAAATGATGTGTGCAAAATTAGGGGTCCAACGGGCCTCGTCTTATATGACTTTTCACCGAGTTTTCGTCACAGGGCCTCCCCGGGAGCCCAAAATTGGCCCATAAAGAAGGTCGATTTTCGTTGGAGTTCCGAATGGGGATTTCATCGACTCCATTGATCTTAGTGTACCCCATAAATGATGTGTGCAAAATTAGGGGTCCAACGGGCCTCGTCTTATATGACTTTTCACCGAGTTTTCGTCACAGGGCCTCCCAGGGAGCCCAAAATTGGCCCTTAAAGAAGGTCGATTTTCGTTGGAGTTCCGAATGGGGATTTCATCGACTCCATTGATCTTAGTGTACCCCATAAATGATCTGTGCAAAATTAGGGGTCCAACGGGCCTCGTCTTATATGACTTTTCACCGAGTTTTCGTCACAGGGCCTCCCTGGGAGCCCAAAATTGGCCCTTAAAGAAGGTCGATTTTCGTTGGAGTTCCGAATGGGGATTTCATCGACTCCATTGATCTTAGTGTACCCCATAAATGATGTGTGCAAAATTAGGGGTCCAACGGGCCTCGTCTTATATGACTTTTCACCGAGTTTTCGTCACAGGGCCTCCCCGGGAGCCCAAAATTGGCCCTTAAAGAAGGTCGATTTTCGTAGGAGTTCCGAATGGGGATTTCATCGACTCCATTGATCTTAGTGTACCCCATAAATGATGTGTGCAAAAATAGGGGTCCAACGGGCCTCGTCTTATATGACTTTTCACCGAGTTTTCGTCACAGGGCCTCCCCGGGAGCCCAAAATTGGCCCTTAAAGAAGGTCGATTTTCGTTGGAGTTCCGAATGGGGATTTCATCGACTCCATTGATCTTAGTGTACCCCATAAATGATGTGTGCAAAATTAGGGGTCCAACGGGCCTCGTCTTATATGACTTTTCACCGAGTTTTCGTCACAGGGCCTCCCCGGGAGCCCAAAATTGGCCCTTAAAGAAGGTCGATTTTCGTTGGAGTTCCGAATGGGGATTTCATCGACTCCATTGATCTTAGTGTACCCCTAAAAGGTTGTGTGCAAAATTAGGGGTCCAACGGGCCTCGTCTTATATGACTTTTCACCGAGTTTTCGTCACAGGGCCTCCCAGGGAGCCCAAAATTGGCCCTTAAAGAAGGTCGATTTTCGTAGGAGTTCCGAATGGGGATTTCATCGACTCCATTGATCTTAGTGTACCCCATAAATGATGTGTGCAAAATTAGGGGTCCAACGGGCCTCGTCTTATATGACTTTTCACCGAGTTTTCGTCACAGGGCCTCCCCGGGAGCCCAAAATTGGCCCTTAAAGAAGGTCGATTTTCGTTGGAGTTCCGAATGGGGATTTCATCGACTCCATTGATCTTAGTGTACCCCTAAAAGGTTGTGTGCAAAATTAGGGGTCCAACGGGCCTCGTCTTATATGACTTTTCACCGAGTTTTCGTCACAGGGCCTCCCAGGGAGCCCAAAATTGGCCCTTAAAGAAGGTCGATTTTCGTTGGAGTTCCGAATGGGGATTTCATCGACTCCATTGATCTTAGTGTACCCCTAAAAGGTTGTGTGCAAAATTAGGGGTCCAACGGGCCTCGTCTTATATGACTTTTCACCGAGTTTTCGTCACAGGGCCTCCCCGGGAGCCCAAAATTGGCCCTTAAAGAAGGTCGATTTTCGTAGGAGTTCCGAATGGGGATTTCATCGACTCCATTGATCTTAGTGTACCCCTAAAAGGTTGTGTGCAAAATTAGGGGTCCAACGGGCCTCGTCTTATATGACTTTTCACCGAGTTTTCGTCACAGGGCCTCCCAAGGAGCCCAAAATTGGCCCTTAAAGAAGGTCGATTTTCGTTGGAGTTCCGAATGGGGATTTCATCGACTCCATTGATCTTAGTGTACCCCATAAATGATCTGTGCAAAATTAGGGGTCCAACGGGCCTCGTCTTATATGACTTTTCACCGAGTTTTCGTCACAGGGCCTCCTAGGGAGCCCAAAATTGGCCCTTAAAGAAGGTCGATTTTCGTTGGAGTTCCGAATGGGGATTTCATCGACTCCATTGATCTTAGTGTACCCCATAAATGATGTGTGCAAAATTAGGGGTCCAACGGGCCTCGTCTTATATGACTTTTCACCGAGTTTTCGTCACAGGGCCTCCCAGGGAGCCCAAAATTGGCCCTTAAAGAAGGTCGATTTTCGTTGGAGTTCCGAATGGGGATTTCATCGACTCCATTGATCTTAGTGTACCCCATAAATGATCTGTGCAAAATTAGGGGTCCAACGGGCCTCGTCTTATATGACTTTTCACCGAGTTTTCGTCACAGGGCCTCCCCGGGAGCCCAAAATTGGCCCTTAAAGAAGGTCGATTTTCGTAGGAGTTCCGAATGGGGATTTCATCGACTCCATTGATCTTAGTGTACCCCATAAATGATGTGTGCAAAAATAGGGGTCCAACGGGCCTCGTCTTATATGACTTTTCACCGAGTTTTCGTCACAGGGCCTCCTAGGGAGCCCAAAATTGGCCCTTAAAGAAGGTCGATTTTCGTTGGAGTTCCGAATGGGGATTTCATCGACTCCATTGATCTTAGTGTACCCCTAAAAGGTTGTGTGCAAAATTAGGGGTCCAACGGGCCTCGTCTTATATGACTTTTCACCGAGTTTTCGTCACAGGGCCTCCCAGGGAGCCCAAAATTGGCCCTTAAAGAAGGTCGATTTTCGTTGGAGTTCCGAATGGGGATTTCATCGACTCCATTGATCTTAGTGTACCCCATAAATGATGTGTGCAAAATTAGGGGTCCAACGGGCCTCGTCTTATATGACTTTTCACCGAGTTTTCGTCACAGGGCCTCCCCGGGAGCCCAAAATTGGCCCTTAAAGAAGGTCGATTTTCGTAGGAGTTCCGAATGGGGATTTAATCGACTCCATTGATCTTAGTGTACCCCTAAAAGGTTGTGTGCAAAATTAGGGGTCCAACGGGCCTCGTCTTATATGACTTTTCACCGAGTTTTCGTCACAGGGCCTCCCAAGGAGCCCAAAATTGGCCCTTAAAGAAGGTCGATTTTCGTTGGAGTTCCGAATGGGGATTTCATCGACTCCATTGATCTTAGTGTACCCCTAAAAGGTTGTGTGCAAAATTAGGGGTCCAACGGGCCTCGTCTTATATGACTTTTCACCGAGTTTTCGTCACAGGGCCTCCCAAGGAGCCCAAAATTGGCCCTTAAAGAAGGTCGATTTTCGTTGGAGTTCCGAATGGGGATTTCATCGACTCCATTGATCTTAGTGTACCCCATAAATGATGTGTGCAAAATTAGGGGTCCAACGGGCCTCGTCTTATATGACTTTTCACCGAGTTTTCGTCACAGGGCCTCCCCGGGAGCCCAAAATTGGCCCTTAAAGAAGGTCGATTTTCGTTGGAGTTCCGAATGGGGATTTCATCGACTCCATTGATCTTAGTGTACCCCATAAATGATGTGTGCAAAATTAGGGGTCCAACGGGCCTCGTCTTATATGACTTTTCACCGAGTTTTCGTCACAGGGCCTCCCCGGGAGCCCAAAATTGGCCCTTAAAGAAGGTCGATTTTCGTAGGAGTTCCGAATGGGGATTTCATCGACTCCATTGATCTTAGTGTACCCCATAAATGATGTGTGCAAAAATAGGGGTCCAACGGGCCTCGTCTTATATGACTTTTCACCGAGTTTTCGTCACAGGGCCTCCCCGGGAGCCCAAAATTGGCCCTTAAAGAAGGTCGATTTTCGTTGGAGTTCCGAATGGGGATTTCATCGACTCCATTGATCTTAGTGTACCCCATAAATGATGTGTGCAAAATTAGGGGTCCAACGGGCCTCGTCTTATATGACTTTTCACCGAGTTTTCGTCACAGGGCCTCCCCGGGAGCCCAAAATTGGCCCTTAAAGAAGGTCGATTTTCGTTGGAGTTCCGAATGGGGATTTCATCGACTCCATTGATCTTAGTGTACCCCTAAAAGGTTGTGTGCAAAATTAGGGGTCCAACGGGCCTCGTCTTATATGACTTTTCACCGAGTTTTCGTCACAGGGCCTCCCAGGGAGCCCAAAATTGGCCCTTAAAGAAGGTCGATTTTCGTTGGAGTTCCGAATGGGGATTTCATCGACTCCATTGATCTTAGTGTACCCCTAAAAGGTTGTGTGCAAAATTAGGGGTCCAACGGGCCTCGTCTTATATGACTTTTCACCGAGTTTTCGTCACAGGGCCTCCCCGGGAGCCCAAAATTGGCCCTTAAAGAAGGTCGATTTTCGTAGGAGTTCCGAATGGGGATTTCATCGACTCCATTGATCTTAGTGTACCCCTAAAAGGTTGTGTGCAAAATTAGGGGTCCAACGGGCCTCGTCTTATATGACTTTTCACCGAGTTTTCGTCACAGGGCCTCCCAAGGAGCCCAAAATTGGCCCTTAAAGAAGGTCGATTTTCGTTGGAGTTCCGAATGGGGATTTCATCGACTCCATTGATCTTAGTGTACCCCATAAATGATCTGTGCAAAATTAGGGGTCCAACGGGCCTCGTCTTATATGACTTTTCACCGAGTTTTCGTCACAGGGCCTCCTAGGGAGCCCAAAATTGGCCCTTAAAGAAGGTCGATTTTCGTTGGAGTTCCGAATGGGGATTTCATCGACTCCATTGATCTTAGTGTACCCCATAAATGATGTGTGCAAAATTAGGGGTCCAACGGGCCTCGTCTTATATGACTTTTCACCGAGTTTTCGTCACAGGGCCTCCCAGGGAGCCCAAAATTGGCCCTTAAAGAAGGTCGATTTTCGTTGGAGTTCCGAATGGGGATTTCATCGACTCCATTGATCTTAGTGTACCCCATAAATGATCTGTGCAAAATTAGGGGTCCAACGGGCCTCGTCTTATATGACTTTTCACCGAGTTTTCGTCACAGGGCCTCCCCGGGAGCCCAAAATTGGCCCTTAAAGAAGGTCGATTTTCGTAGGAGTTCCGAATGGGGATTTCATCGACTCCATTGATCTTAGTGTACCCCATAAATGATGTGTGCAAAAATAGGGGTCCAACGGGCCTCGTCTTATATGACTTTTCACCGAGTTTTCGTCACAGGGCCTCCTAGGGAGCCCAAAATTGGCCCTTAAAGAAGGTCGATTTTCGTTGGAGTTCCGAATGGGGATTTCATCGACTCCATTGATCTTAGTGTACCCCTAAAAGGTTGTGTGCAAAATTAGGGGTCCAACGGGCCTCGTCTTATATGACTTTTCACCGAGTTTTCGTCACAGGGCCTCCCAGGGAGCCCAAAATTGGCCCTTAAAGAAGGTCGATTTTCGTTGGAGTTCCGAATGGGGATTTCATCGACTCCATTGATCTTAGTGTACCTCATAAATGATGTGTGCAAAATTAGGGGTCCAACGGGCCTCGTCTTATATGACTTTTCACCGAGTTTTCGTCACAGGGCCTCCCCGGGAGCCCAAAATTGGCCCTTAAAGAAGGTCGATTTTCGTAGGAGTTCCGAATGGGGATTTCATCGACTCCATTGATCTTAGTGTACCCCTAAAAGGTTGTGTGCAAAATTAGGGGTCCAACGGGCCTCGTCTTATATGACTTTTCACCGAGTTTTCGTCACAGGGCCTCCCAAGGAGCCCAAAATTGGCCCTTAAAGAAGGTCGATTTTCGTTGGAGTTCCGAATGGGGATTTCATCGACTCCATTGATCTTAGTGTACCCCATAAATGATGTGTGCAAAATTAGGGGTCCAACGGGCCTCGTCTTATATGACTTTTCACCGAGTTTTCGTCACAGGGCCTCCCCGGGAGCCCAAAATTGGCCCTTAAAGAAGGTCGATTTTCGTAGGAGTTCCGAATGGGGATTTCATCGAATCCATTGATCTTAGTGTACCCCTAAAAGGTTGTGTGCAAAATTAGGGGTCCAACGGGCCTCGTATTATATGACTTTTCACCGAGTTTTCGTCACAGGGCCTCCCAGGGAGCCCAAAATTGGCCCTTAAAGAAGGTCGATTTTCGTTGGAGTTCCGAATGGGGATTTCATCGACTCCATTGATCTTAGTGTACCCCATAAATGATGTGTGCAAAATTAGGGGTCCAACGGGCCTCGTCTTATATGACTTTTCACCGAGTTTTCGTCACAGGGCCTCCCCGGGAGCCCAAAATTGGCCCTTAAAGAAGGTCGATTTTCGTAGGAGTTCCGAATGGGGATTTCATCGACTCCATTGATCTTAGTGTACCCCTAAAAGGTTGTGTGCAAAATTAGGGGTCCAACGGGCCTCGTCTTATATGACTTTTCACCGAGTTTTCGTCACAGGGCCTCCCAAGGAGCCCAAAATTGGCCCTTAAAGAAGGTCGATTTTCGTTGGAGTTCCGAATGGGGATTTCATCGACTCCATTGATCTTAGTGTACCCCATAAATGATCTGTGCAAAATTAGGGGTCCAACGGGCCTCGTCTTATATGACTTTTCACCGAGTTTTCGTCACAGGGCCTCCCAGGGAGCCCAAAATTGGCCCTTAAAGAAGGTCGATTTTCGTTGGAGTTCCGAATGGGGATTTCATCGACTCCATTGATCTTAGTGTACCCCATAAATGATGTGTGCAAAATTAGGGGTCCAACGGGCCTCGTCTTATATGACTTTTCACCGAGTTTTCGTCACAGGGCCTCCCCGGGAGCCCAAAATTGGCCCTTAAAGAAGGTCGATTTTCGTTGGAGTTCCGAATGGGGATTTCATCGACTCCATTGATCTTAGTGTACCCCATAAATGATGTGTGCAAAATTAGGGGTCCAACGGGCCTCGTCTTATATGACTTTTCACCGAGTTTTCGTCACAGGGCCTCCCCGGGAGCCCAAAATTGGCCCTTAAAGAAGGTCGATTTTCGTTGGAGTTCCGAATGGGGATTTCATCGACTCCATTGATCTTAGTGTACCCCATAAATGATGTGTGCAAAATTAGGGGTCCAACGGGCCTCGTCTTATATGACTTTTCACCGAGTTTTCGTCACAGGGCCTCCCCGGGAGCCCAAAATTGGCCCTTAAAGAAGGTCGATTTTCGTAGGAGTTCCGAATGGGGATTTCATCGACTCCATTGATCTTAGTGTACCCCATAAATGATGTGTGCAAAAATAGGGGTCCAACGGGCCTCGTCTTATATGACTTTTCACCGAGTTTTCGTCACAGGGCCTCCTAGGGAGCCCAAAATTGGCCCTTAAAAAAGGTCGATTTTCGTTGGAGTTCCGAATGGGGATTTCATCGACTCCATTGATCTTAGTGTACCCCATAAATGATGTGTGCAAAATTAGGGGTCCAACGGGCCTCGTCTTATATGACTTTTCACCGAGTTTTCGTCACAGGGCCTCCTAGGGAGCCCAAAATTGGCCCTTAAAGAAGGTCGATTTTCGTTGGAGTTCCGAATGGGGATTTCATCGACTCCATTGATCTTAGTGTACCCCTAAAAGGTTGTGTGCAAAATTAGGGGTCCAACGGGCCTCGTCTTATATGACTTTTCACCGAGTTTTCGTCACAGGGCCTCCCAGGGAGCCCAAAATTGGCCCTTAAAGAAGGTCGATTTTCGTTGGAGTTCCGAATGGGGATTTCATCGACTCCATTGATCTTAGTGTACCTCATAAATGATGTGTGCAAAATTAGGGGTCCAACGGGCCTCGTCTTATATGACTTTTCACCGAGTTTTCGTCACAGGGCCTCCCCGGGAGCCCAAAATTGGCCCTTAGAGAAGGTCGATTTTCGTAGGAGTTCCGAATGGGGATTTCATCGACTCCATTGATCTTAGTGTACCCCTAAAAGGTTGTGTGCAAAATTAGGGGTCCAACGGGCCTCGTCTTATATGACTTTTCACCGAGTTTTCGTCACAGGGCCTCCCAAGGAGCCCAAAATTGGCCCTTAAAGAAGGTCGATTTTCGTTGGAGTTCCGAATGGGGATTTCATCGACTCCATTGATCTTAGTGTACCCCATAAATGATGTGTGCAAAATTAGGGGTCCAACGGGCCTCGTCTTATATGACTTTTCACCGAGTTTTCGTCACAGGGCCTCCCCGGGAGCCCAAAATTGGCCCTTAAAGAAGGTCGATTTTCGTAGGAGTTCCGAATGGGGATTTCATCGAATCCATTGATCTTAGTGTACCCCTAAAAGGTTGTGTGCAAAATTAGGGGTCCAACGGGCCTCGTATTATATGACTTTTCACCGAGTTTTCGTCACAGGGCCTCCCAGGGAGCCCAAAATTGGCCCTTAAAGAAGGTCGATTTTCGTTGGAGTTCCGAATGGGGATTTCATCGACTCCATTGATCTTAGTGTACCCCATAAATGATGTGTGCAAAATTAGGGGTCCAACGGGCCTCGTCTTATATGACTTTTCACCGAGTTTTCGTCACAGGGCCTCCCCGGGAGCCCAAAATTGGCCCTTAAAGAAGGTCGATTTTCGTAGGAGTTCCGAATGGGGATTTCATCGACTCCATTGATCTTAGTGTACCCCTAAAAGGTTGTGTGCAAAATTAGGGGTCCAACGGGCCTCGTCTTATATGACTTTTCACCGAGTTTTCGTCACAGGGCCTCCCAAGGAGCCCAAAATTGGCCCTTAAAGAAGGTCGATTTTCGTTGGAGTTCCGAATGGGGATTTCATCGACTCCATTGATCTTAGTGTACCCCATAAATGATCTGTGCAAAATTAGGGGTCCAACGGGCCTCGTCTTATATGACTTTTCACCGAGTTTTCGTCACAGGGCCTCCCAGGGAGCCCAAAATTGGCCCTTAAAGAAGGTCGATTTTCGTTGGAGTTCCGAATGGGGATTTCATCGACTCCATTGATCTTAGTGTACCCCATAAATGATGTGTGCAAAATTAGGGGTCCAACGGGCCTCGTCTTATATGACTTTTCACCGAGTTTTCGTCACAGGGCCTCCCCGGGAGCCCAAAATTGGCCCTTAAAGAAGGTCGATTTTCGTTGGAGTTCCGAATGGGGATTTCATCGACTCCATTGATCTTAGTGTACCCCATAAATGATGTGTGCAAAATTAGGGGTCCAACGGGCCTCGTCTTATATGACTTTTCACCGAGTTTTCGTCACAGGGCCTCCCCGGGAGCCCAAAATTGGCCCTTAAAGAAGGTCGATTTTCGTTGGAGTTCCGAATGGGGATTTCATCGACTCCATTGATCTTAGTGTACCCCATAAATGATGTGTGCAAAATTAGGGGTCCAACGGGCCTCGTCTTATATGACTTTTCACCGAGTTTTCGTCACAGGGCCTCCCCGGGAGCCCAAAATTGGCCCTTAAAGAAGGTCGATTTTCGTAGGAGTTCCGAATGGGGATTTCATCGACTCCATTGATCTTAGTGTACCCCATAAATGATGTGTGCAAAAATAGGGGTCCAACGGGCCTCGTCTTATATGACTTTTCACCGAGTTTTCGTCACAGGGCCTCCTAGGGAGCCCAAAATTGGCCCTTAAAAAAGGTCGATTTTCGTTGGAGTTCCGAATGGGGATTTCATCGACTCCATTGATCTTAGTGTACCCCATAAATGATGTGTGCAAAATTAGGGGTCCAACGGGCCTCGTCTTATATGACTTTTCACCGAGTTTTCGTCACAGGGCCTCCTAGGGAGCCCAAAATTGGCCCTTAAAGAAGGTCGATTTTCGTTGGAGTTCCGAATGGGGATTTCATCGACTCCATTGATCTTAGTGTACCCCTAAAAGGTTGTGTGCAAAATTAGGGGTCCAACGGGCCTCGTCTTATATGACTTTTCACCGAGTTTTCGTCACAGGGCCTCCCTGGGAGCCCAAAATTGGCCCTTAAAGAAGGTCGATTTTCGTAGGAGTTCCGAATGGGGATTTCATCGAATCCATTGATCTTAGTGTACCCCTAAAAGGTTGTATGCAAAATTAGGGGTCCAACGGGCCTCGTCTTATATGACTTTTCACCGAGTTTTCGTCACAGGGCCTCCCAGGGAGCCCAAAATTGGCCCTTAAAGAAGGTCGATTTTCGTTGGAGTTCCGAATGGGGATTTCATAGACTCCATTGATCTTAGTGTACCCCATAAATGATGTGTGCAAAATTAGGGGTCCAACGGGCCTCGTCTTATATGACTTTTCACCGAGTTTTCGTCACAGGGCCTCCCCGGGAGCCCAAAATTGGCCCTTAAAGAAGGTCGATTTTCGTAGGAGTTCCGAATGGGGATTTCATCGACTCCATTGATCTTAGTGTACCCCATAAATGATGTGTGCAAAAATAGGGGTCCAACGGGCCTCGTCTTATATGACTTTTCACCGAGTTTTCGTCACAGGGCCTCCTAGGGAGCCCAAAATTGGCCCTTAAAGAAGGTCGATTTTCGTTGGAGTTCCGAATGGGGATTTCATCGACTCCATTGATCTTAGTGTACCCCTAAAAGGTTGTGTGCAAAATTAGGGGTCCAACGGGCCTCGTCTTATATGACTTTTCACCGAGTTTTCGTCACAGGGCCTCCTAGGGAGCCCAAAATTGGCCCTTAAAGAAGGTCGATTTTCGTTGGAGTTCCGAATGGGGATTTCATCGACTCCATTGATCTTAGTGTACCCCATAAATGATGTGTGCAAAATTAGGGGTCCAACGGGCCTCGTCTTATATGACTTTTCACCGAGTTTTCGTCACAGGGCCTCCCCGGGAGCCCAAAATTGGCCCTTAAAGAAGGTCGATTTTCGTAGGAGTTCCGAATGGGGATTTCATCGACTCCATTGATCTTAGTGTACCCCTAAAAGGTTGTGTGCAAAATTAGGGGTCCAACGGGCCTCGTCTTATATGACTTTTCACCGAGTTTTCGTCACAGGGCCTCCCAAGGAGCCCAAAATTGGCCCTTAAAGAAGGTCGATTTTCGTTGGAGTTCCGAATGGGGATTTCATCGACTCCATTGATCTTAGTGTACCCCATAAATGATGTGTGCAAAATTAGGGGTCCAACGGGCCTCGTCTTATATGACTTTTCACCGAGTTTTCGTCACAGGGCCTCCCCGGGAGCCCAAAATTGGCCCTTAAAGAAGGTCGATTTTCGTAGGAGTTCCGAATGGGGATTTCATCGAATCCATTGATCTTAGTGTACCCCTAAAAGGTTGTGTGCAAAATTAGGGGTCCAACGGGCCTCGTCTTATATGACTTTTCACCGAGTTTTCGTCACAGGGCCTCCCAGGGAGCCCAAAATTGGCCCTTAAAGAAGGTCGATTTTCGTTGGAGTTCCGAATGGGGATTTCATCGACTCCATTGATCTTAGTGTACCCCATAAATGATGTGTGCAAAATTAGGGGTCCAACGGGCCTCGTCTTATATGACTTTTCACCGAGTTTTCGTCACAGGGCCTCCCCGGGAGCCCAAAATTGGCCCTTAAAGAAGGTCGATTTTCGTAGGAGTTCCGAATGGGGATTTCATCGACTCCATTGATCTTAGTGTACCCCTAAAAGGTTGTGTGCAAAATTAGGGGTCCAACGGGCCTCGTCTTATATGACTTTTCACCGAGTTTTCGTCACAGGGCCTCCCAAGGAGCCCAAAATTGGCCCTTAAAGAAGGTCGATTTTCGTTGGAGTTCCGAATGGGGATTTCATCGACTCCATTGATCTTAGTGTACCCCATAAATGATCTGTGCAAAATTAGGGGTCCAACGGGCCTCGTCTTATATGACTTTTCACCGAGTTTTCGTCACAGGGCCTCCCAAGGAGCCCAAAATTGGCCCTTAAAGAAGGTCGATTTTCGTTGGAGTTCCGAATGGGGATTTCATCGACTCCATTGATCTTAGTGTACCCCATAAATGATGTGTGCAAAATTAGGGGTCCAACGGGCCTCGTCTTATATGACTTTTCACCGAGTTTTCGTCACAGGGCCTCCCTGGGAGCCCAAAATTGGCCCTTAAAGAAGGTCGATTTTCGTAGGAGTTCCGAATGGGGATTTCATCGACTCCATTGATCTTAGTGTACCCCATAAATGATGTGTGCAAAAATAGGGGTCCAACGGGCCTCGTCTTATATGACTTTTCACCGAGTTTTCGTCACAGGGCCTCCCCGGGAGCCCAAAATTGGCCCTTAAAGAAGGTCGATTTTCGTTGGAGTTCCGAATGGGGATTTCATCGACTCCATTGATCTTAGTGTACCCCTAAAAGGTTGTGTGCAAAATTAGGGGTCCAATGGGTCTCGTCTTATATGACTTTTCACCGAGTTTTCGTCACAGGGCCTCCTAGGGAGCCCAAAATTGGCCCTTAAAGAAGGTCGATTTTCGTTGGAGTTCCGAATGGGGATTTCATCGACTCCATTGATCTTAGTGTACCCCATAAATGATGTGTGCAAAATTAGGGGTCCAACGGGCCTCGTCTTATATGACTTTTCACCGAGTTTTCGTCACAGGGCCTCCCAGGGAGCCCAAAATTGGCCCTTAAAGAAGGTCGATTTTCGTAGGTGTTCCGAATGGGGATTTCATCGACTCCATTGATCTTAGTGTACCCCTAAAAGGTTGTGTGCAAAATTAGGGGTCCAACGGGCCTCGTCTTATATGACTTTTCACCGAGTTTTCGTCACAGGGCCTCCTAGGGAGCCCAAAATTGGCCCTTAAAGAAGGTCGATTTTCGTTGGAGTTCCGAATGGGGATTTCATCGACTCCATTGATCTTAGTGTACCCCATAAATGATGTGTGCAAAATTAGGGGTCCAACGGGCCTCGTCTTATATGACTTTTCACCGAGTTTTCGTCACAGGGCCTCCCCGGGAGCCCAAAATTGGCCCTTAAAGAAGGTCGATTTTCGTAGGAGTTCCGAATGGGGATTTCATCGACTCCATTGATCTTAGTGTACCCCTAAAAGGTTGTGTGCAAAATTAGGGGTCCAACGGGCCTCGTCTTATATGACTTTTCACCGAGTTTTCGTCACAGGGCCTCCCACGGAGCCCAAAATTGGCCCTTAAAGAAGGTCGATTTTCGTTGGAGTTCCGAATGGGGATTTCATCGACTCCATTGATCTTAGTGTACCCCTAAAAGGTTGTGTGCAAAATTAGGGGTCCAACGGGCCTCGTCTTATATGACTTTTCACCGAGTTTTCGTCACAGGGCCTCCTAGGGAGCCCAAAATTGGCCCTTAAAGAAGGTCGATTTTCGTTGGAGTTCCGAATGGGGATTTCATCGACTCCATTGATCTTAGTGTACCCCATAAATGATGTGTGCAAAATTAGGGGTCCAACGGGCCTCGTCTTATATGACTTTTCACCGAGTTTTCGTCACAGGGCCACCCACGGAGCCCAAAATTGGCCCTTAAAGAAGGTCGATTTTCGTTGGAGTTCCGAATGGGCATTTCATCGACTCCATTGATCTTAGTGTACCCCATAAATGATGTGTTCAAAATTAGGGGTCCAACGGGCCTCGTCTTATTTGACTTTTCACCGAGTTTTCGTCACAGGGCCTCCCCGGGAGCCCAAAATTGGCCCTTAAAGAAGGTCGATTTTCGTAGGAGTTCCGAATGGGGATTTCATCGACTCCATTGATCTTAGTGTACCCCTAAAAGGTTGTGTGCAAAATTAGGGGTCCAACGGGCCTCGTCTTATATGACTTTTCACCGAGTTTTCGTCACAGGGCCTCCCAGGGAGCCCAAAATTGGCCCTTAAAGAAGGTCGATTTTCGTAGGAGTTCCGAATGGGGATTTCATCGACTCCATTGATGTTAGTGTACCCCATAAATGATGTGTGCAAAATTAGGGGTCCAACGGGCCTCGTCTTATATGACTTTTCACCGAGTTTTCGTCACATGGCCTCCCAGGGAGCCCAAAATTGGCCCTTAAAGAAGGTAGATTTTCGTAGGAGTTCCGAATGCGGATTTCATCGACTCCATTGACCTAAGTGTACCCCATAAATGATGTGTGCAAAATTAGGGGTCCAACGGGCCTCGTCTTATATGACTTTTCATCGAGTTTTCGTCACAGGGCCTCCCCGGGAGCCCAAAATTGGCCCTTAAAGAAGGTCGATTTTCGTAGGAGTTCCGAATGGGAATTTCATCGACTCCAGTGACCTAAGTGTACCCCATAAATGATGTGTGCAAAATTAGGGGTCCAACGGGCCTCGTCTTATATGACTTTTGACCGAGTTTTCGTCACAGGGCCTCCCCGGGAGCCCAAAATTGGCCCTTAAAAAAGCTCGATTTTCGTAGGAGTTCCGAATGGGAATTTCATGGACTCCAGTGACCTAAGTGTACCCCACAAATGATGTGTGCAAAATTAGGGGTCCAACGGGCCTCGTCTTATATGACTTTTGACCGAGTTTTCGTCACAGGGCCTCCCCGGGAGCCCAAAATTGGCCCTTAAAGAAGGTCGATTTTCGTAGGAGTTCCGAATGGGGATTTCATCGACTCCATTGATCTTAGTGTACAGCTAAAAGGTTGTGTGAAAAATTAGGGGTCCAACGGGCCTCGTCTTATATGACTTTTCACCGAGTTTTCGTCACAGGGCCTCCCCGGGAGCCCAAAATTGGCCCTTAAAGAAGGTCGATTTTCGTTGGAGTTCCGAATGGGGATTTCATCGACTCCATTGATCTTAGTGTACCCCTAAAAGGTTGTGTGCAAAATTAGGGGTCCAACGGGCCTCGTCTTATATGACTTTTCACCGAGTTTTCGTCACAGGGCCTCCCCGGGAGCCCAAAATTGGCCCTTAAAGAAGGTCGATTTTCGTTGGAGTTCCGAATGGGGATTTCATCGACTCCATTGATCTTAGTGTACCCCTAAAAGGTTGTGTGCAAAATTAGGGGTCCAACGGGCCTCGTCTTATATGAGTTTTCACCGAGTTTTCGTCACAGGGCCTCACAGGGAGCCCAAAATTGGCCCTTAAAGAAGGTCGATTTTCGTTGGAGTTCCGAATGGGCATTTCATCGACTCCATTGATCTTAGTGTACCCCATATATGATGTGTTCAAAATTAGGGGTCCAACGGGCCTCGTCTTATATGACTTTTGACCGAGTTTTCGTCACAGGGCCTCCCCGGGAGCCCAAAATTGGCCCTTAAAAAAGCTCGATTTTCGTAGGAGTTCCGAATGGGAATTTCATGGAATCCAGTGACCTAAGTGTACCCCACAAATGATGTGTTCAAAATTAGGGGTCCAACGGGCCTCGTCTTATATGACTTTTGACCGAGTTTTCGTCATAGGGCCTCCCCGGGAGCCCAAAATTGGCCCTTAAAAAAGCTCGATTTTCGTAGGAGTTCCGAATGGGAATTTCATGGACTCCAGTGACCTAAGTGTACCCCACAAATGATGTGTGCAAAATTAGGGGTCCAACGGGCCTCGTCTTATATGACTTTTCACCGAGTTTTCATCACAGGGCCTCCCCGGGAGCCCAAAATTGGCCCTTAAAGAAGGTCGATTTTCGTTGGAGTTCCGAATGGGGATTTCATCGACTCCATTGATCTTAGTGTACCCCTAAAAGGTTGTGTGAAAAATTAGGGGTCCAACGGGCCTCGTCTTATATGACTTTTCACCGAGTTTTCGTCACAGGGCCTCCCCGGGAGCCCAAAATTGGCCCTTAAAGAAGGTCGATTTTCGTTGGAGTTCCGAATGGGGATTTCATCGACTCCATTGATCTTAGTGTACCCCATAAATGATGTGTGCAAAATTAGGGGTCCAACGGGCCTCGTCTTATATGACTTTTCACCGAGTTTTCGTCACAGGGCCTCCCCGGGAGCCCAAAATTGGCCCTTAAAGAAGGTCGATTTTCGTTGGAGTTCCGAATGGGGATTTCATCGACTCCATTGATCTTAGTGTACCCCTAAAAGGTTGTGTGCAAAATTAGGGGTCCAACGAGCCTCGTCTTATATGACTTTTCACCGAGTTTTCGTCACAGGGCCTCCTAGGGAGCCCAAAATTGGCCCTTAAAGAAGGTCGATTTTCGTTGGAGTTCCGAATGGGGATTTCATCGACTCCATTGATCTTAGTGTACCCCATAAATGATGTGTTCAAAATTAGGGGTCCAACGGGCCTCGTCTTATATGACTTTTCACCGAGTTTTCGTCACAGGGCCTCCCCGGGAGCCCAAAATTGGCCCTTAAAGAAGCTCGATTTTCGTAGGAGTTCCGAATGCGGATTTCATCGACTCCATTGATCTTAGTGTACCCCATAAATGATGTGTGAAAAATTAGGGGTCCAACGGGCCTCGTCTTATATGACTTTTCACCGAGTTTTCGTCACAGGGCCTCCCAGGGAGCCCAAAATTGGCCCTTAAAGAAGGTCGATTTTCGTAGGAGTTCCGAATGGGGATTTCATCGACTCCATTGATCTTAGTGTACCCCATAAATGATGTGTGCAAAATTAGGGGTCCAACGGGCCTCGTCTTATATGACTTTTCACCGAGTTTTCGTCACAGGGCCTCCCCGGGAGCCCAAAATTGACCCTTAAAGAAGGTAGATTTTCGTAGGAGTTCCGAATGCGGATTTCATCGACTCCATTGACCTAAGTGTACTCCATAAATGATGTGTGCAAAATTAGGGGTCCAACGGGCCTCGTCTTATATGACTTTTCACCGAGTTTTCGTCACAGGTCCTCCCCGGGAGCCCAAAATTGGCCCTTAAAGAAGGTCGATTTTCGTAGGAGTTCCGAATGGGAATTTCATCGACTCCAGTGACCTAAGTGTACCCCATAAATGATGTGTGCAAAATTAGGGGTCCAACGGGCCTCGTCTTATATGACTTTTGACCGAGTTTTCGTCACAGCGCCTCCCCGGGAGCCCAAAATTGGCCCTTAAAAAAGCTCGATTTTCGTAGGAGTTCCGAATGGGAATTTCATAGACTCCAGTGACCTAAGTGTACCCCACAAATGATGTGTGCAAAATTAGGGGTCCAACGGGCCTCGTCTTATATGACTTTTCACCGAGTTTTCATCACAGGGCCTCCCCGGGAGCCCAAAATTGGCCCTTAAAGAAGGTCGATTTTCGTTGGAGTTCCGAATGGGGATTTCATCGACTCCATTGATCTTAGTGTACCCCATAAATGATGTGTGCAAAATTAGGGGTCCAACGGGCCTCGTCTTATATGACTTTTCACCGAGTTTTCGTCACAGGGCCTCCCCGGGAGCCCAAAATTGACCCTTAAAGAAGGTAGATTTTCGTAGGAGTTCCGAATGCGGATTTCATCGACTCCATTGACCTAAGTGTACTCCATAAATGATGTGTGCAAAATTAGGGGTCCAACGGGCCTCGTCTTATATGACTTTTCACCGAGTTTTCGTCACAGGTCCTCCCCGGGAGCCCAAAATTGGCCCTTAAAGAAGGTCGATTTTCGTAGGAGTTCCGAATGGGAATTTCATCGACTCCATTGACCTAAGTGTACTCCATAAATGATGTGTGCAAAATTAGGGGTCCAACGGGCCTCGTCTTATATGACTTTTCACCGAGTTTTCGTCACAGGTCCTCCCCGGGAGCCCAAAATTGGCCCTTAAAGAAGGTCGATTTTCGTAGGAGTTCCGAATGGGAATTTCATCGACTCCAGTGACCTAAGTGTACCCCATAAATGATGTGTGCAAAATTAGGGGTCCAACGGGCCTCGTCTTATATGACTTTTGACCGAGTTTTCGTCACAGCGCCTCCCCGGGAGCCCAAAATTGGCCCTTAAAGAAGGTCGATTTTCGTTGGAGTTCCGAATGGGGATTTCATCGACTCCATTGATCTTAGTGTACCCCATAAATGATGTGTGCAAAATTAGGGGTCCAACGGGCCTCGTCTTATATGACTTTTCACCGAGTTTTCGTCACAGGGCCTCCCCGGGAGCCCAAAATTGGCCCTTAAAGAAGGTCGATTTTCGTAGGAGTTCCGAATGGGGATTTCATCGACTCCATTGATCTTAGTGTACCCCATAAATGATGTGTGCAAAAATAGGGGTCCAACGGGCCTCGTCTTATATGACTTTTCACCGAGTTTTCGTCACAGGGCCTCCTAGGGAGCCCAAAATTGGCCCTTAAAAAAGGTCGATTTTCGTTGGAGTTCCGAATGGGGATTTCATCGACTCCATTGATCTTAGTGTACCCCATAAATGATGTGTGCAAAATTAGGGGTCCAACGGGCCTCGTCTTATATGACTTTTCACCGAGTTTTCGTCACAGGGCCTCCCCGGGAGCCCAAAATTGGCCCTTAAAGAAGGTCGATTTTCGTTGGAATTCCGAATGGGGATTTCATCGACTCCATTGATCTTAGTGTACATCATAAATGATGTGTGCAAAATTAGGGGTCCAACGGGCCTCGTCTTATATGACTTTTCACCGAGTTTTCGTCACAGGGCCTCCCCGGGAGCCAAAAATTGGCCCTTAAAGAAGGTCGATTTTCGTTGGAGTTCCGAATGGGGATTTCATCGACTCCATTGATCTTAGTGTACCCCTAAAAGGTTGTGTGCAAAATTAGGGGTCCAACGGGCCTCGTCTTATATGACTTTTGACCGAGTTTTCATCACAGGGCCTCCCAGGGAGCCCAAAATTGGCCCTTAAAGAAGGTCGATTTTCGTAGGAGTTCCGAATGGGGATTTCATCGACTCCATTGATCTTAGTGTACCCCATAAATGATGTGTGCAAAATTAGGGGTCCAACGGGCCTCGTCTTATATGAGTTTTCACCGAGTTTTCGTCACAGGGCCTCCCAGGGAGCCCAAAATTGGCCCTTAAAGAAGGTCGATTTTCGTTGGAGTTCCGAATGGGCATTTCATCGACTCCATTGATCTTAGTGTACCCCATATATGATGTGTTCAAAATTAGGGGTCCAACGGGCCTCGTCTTATATGACTTTTCACCGAGTTTTCGTCACAGGGCCTCCCCGGGAGCCCAAAATTGGCCCTTAGAGAAGGTCGATTTTCGTAGGAGTTCCGAATGGGGATTTCATCGACTCCATTGATCTTAGTGTACCCCTAAAAGGTTGTGTGCAAAATTAGGGGTCCAACGGGCCTCGTCTTATATGACTTTTCACCGAGTTTTCGTCACAGGGCCTCCCAGGGAGCCCAAAATTGGCCCTTAAAGAAGGTCGATTTTCGTTGGAGTTCCGAATGGGGATTTCATCAACTCCATTGATCTTAGTGTACCCCTAAAAGGTTGTGTGCAAAATTAGGGGTCCAACGGGCCTCGTCTTATATGACTTTTCACCGAGTTTTCGTCATAGGGCCTTCCAGGGAGCCCAAAATTGGCCCTTAAAGAAGGTCGATTTTCGTTGGAGTTCCGAATGGGGATTTCATCGACTCCATTGATCTTAGTGTACCCCATAAATGATGTGTGCAAAATTAGGGGTCCAACGGGCCTCGTCTTATATGACTTTTCACCGAGTTTTCGTCACAAGGCCTCCCCGGGAGCCCAAAATTGGCCCTTAAAGAAGGTCGATTTTCGTTGGAGTTCCGAATGGGGATTTCATCAACTCCATTGATCTTAGTGTACCCCTAAAAGGTTGTGTGCAAAATTAGGGGTCCAACGGGCCTCGTCTTATATGACTTTTGACCGAGTTTTCGTCACAGGGCCTCCCCGGGAGCCCAAAATTGGCCCTTAATGAAGGTCGATTTTCGTAGGGGTTCCGAATGCGGATTTCATCGACTCCATTGACCTAAGTGTACCCCATAAATGATGTGTGCAAAATTAGGGGTCCAACGGGCCTCGTCTTATATGACTTTTGACCGAGTTTTCGTCACAGGGCCTCTCCGGGAGCCCAAAATTGGCCCTTAATGAAGGTCGATTTTCGTAGGAGTTCCGAATGCGGATTTCATCGACTCCATTGATCTTAGTGTACCCCATAAAATGTGTGCAAAATTAGGGGTCCAACGGGCCTCGTCTTATATGACTTTTGACCGAGTTTTCGTCACAGGGCCTCCCCGGGAGCCCAAAATTGGCCCTTAAAGAAGGTCGATTTTCGTAGGAGTTCCGAATGGGGATTTCATCGACTCCATTGATCTTAGTGTACCCCTAAAAGGTTGTGTGCAAAATTAGGGGTCCAACGGGCCTCGTCTTATATGACTTTTCACCGAGTTTTCGTCACAGGGCCTCCCAGGGAGCCCAAAATTGGCCCTTAAAGAAGGTCGATTTTCGTTGGAGTTCCGAATGGGGATTTCATCAACTCCATTGATCTTAGTGTACCCCTAAAAGGTTGTGTGCAAAATTAGGGGTCCAACGGGCCTCGTCTTATATGACTTTTCACCGAGTTTTCGTCATAGGGCCTCCCAGGGAGCCCAAAATTGGCCCTTAAAGAAGGTCGATTTTCGTTGGAGTTCCGAATGGGGATTTCATCGACTCCATTGATCTTAGTGTACCCCATAAATGATGTGTGCAAAATTAGGGGTCCAACGGGCCTCGTCTTATATGACTTTTCACCGAGTTTTCGTCACAGGGCCTCCCCGGGAGCCCAAAATTGGCCCTTAAAGAAGGTCGATTTTCGTTGGAGTTCCGAATGGGGATTTCATCGACTCCATTGATCTTAGTGTACCCCATAAATGATGTGTGCAAAATTAGGGATCCAACGGGCCTCGTCTTATATGACTTTTCACCGAGTTTTCGTCACAGGGCCTCCCCGGGAGCCCAAAATTGGCCCTTAAAGAAGGTCGATTTTCGTTGGAGTTCCGAATGGGGATTTCATCGACTCCATTGATCTTAGTGTACCCCTAAAAGGTTGTGTGCAAAATTAGGGGTTCAACGGGCCTCGTCTTATATGACTTTTCACCGAGTTTTCGTCACAGGGCCTCCTAGGGAGCCCAAAATTGGCCCTTAAAGAAGGTCGATTTTCGTTGGAGTTCCGAATGGGGATTTCATCGACTCCATTGATCTTAGTGTACCCCATAAATGATGTGTGCAAAATTAGGGGTCCAACGGGCCTCGTCTTATATGACTTTTCACCGAGTTTTCGTCACAGGGCCTCCCCGGGAGCCCAAAATTGGCCCTTAAAGAAGGTCGATTTTCGTAGGAGTTCCGAATGGGGATTTCATCGACTCCATTGATCTTAGTGTACCCCATAAATGATGTGTGCAAAAATAGGGGTCCAACGGGCCTCGTCTTATATGACTTTTCACCGAGTTTTCGTCACAGGGCCTCCTAGGGAGCCCAAAATTGGCCCTTAAAAAAGGTCGATTTTCGTTGGAGTTCCGAATGGGGATTTCATCGACTCCATTGATCTTAGTGTACCCCATAAATGATGTGTGCAAAATTAGGGGTCCAACGGGCCTCGTCTTATATGACTTTTCACCGAGTTTTCGTCACAGGGCCTCCCCGGGAGCCCAAAATTGGCCCTTAAAGAAGGTCGATTTTCGTTGGAGTTCCGAATGGGGATTTCATCGACTCCATTGATCTTAGTGTACATCATAAATGATGTGTGCAAAATTAGGGGTCCAACGGGCCTCGTCTTATATGACTTTTCACCGAGTTTTCGTCACAGGGCCTCCCCGGGAGCCAAAAATTGGCCCTTAAAGAAGGTCGATTTTCGTTGGAGTTCCGAATGGGGATTTCATCGACTCCATTGATCTTAGTGTACCCCTAAAAGGTTGTGTGCAAAATTAGGGGTCCAACGGGCCTCGTCTTATATGACTTTTGACCGAGTTTTCATCACAGGGCCTCCCAGGGAGCCCAAAATTGGCCCTTAAAGAAGGTCGATTTTCGTAGGAGTTCCGAATGGGGATTTCATCGACTCCATTGATCTTAGTGTACCCCATAAATGATGTGTGCAAAATTAGGGGTCCAACGGGCCTCGTCTTATATGAGTTTTCACCGAGTTTTCGTCACAGGGCCTCCCAGGGAGCCCAAAATTGGCCCTTAAAGAAGGTCGATTTTCGTTGGAGTTCCGAATGGGCATTTCATCGACTCCATTGATCTTAGTGTACCCCATATATGATGTGTTCAAAATTAGGGGTCCAACGGGCCTCGTCTTATATGACTTTTCACCGAGTTTTCGTCACAGGGCCTCCCCGGGAGCCCAAAATTGGCCCTTAGAGAAGGTCGATTTTCGTAGGAGTTCCGAATGGGGATTTCATCGACTCCATTGATCTTAGTGTACCCCTAAAAGGTTGTGTGCAAAATTAGGGGTCCAACGGGCCTCGTCTTATATGACTTTTCACCGAGTTTTCGTCACAGGGCCTCCCAGGGAGCCCAAAATTGGCCCTTAAAGAAGGTCGATTTTCGTTGGAGTTCCGAATGGGGATTTCATCAACTCCATTGATCTTAGTGTACCCCTAAAAGGTTGTGTGCAAAATTAGGGGTCCAACGGGCCTCGTCTTATATGACTTTTCACCGAGTTTTCGTCATAGGGCCTTCCAGGGAGCCCAAAATTGGCCCTTAAAGAAGGTCGATTTTCGTTGGAGTTCCGAATGGGGATTTCATCGACTCCATTGATCTTAGTGTACCCCATAAATGATGTGTGCAAAATTAGGGGTCCAACGGGCCTCGTCTTATATGACTTTTCACCGAGTTTTCGTCACAAGGCCTCCCCGGGAGCCCAAAATTGGCCCTTAAAGAAGGTCGATTTTCGTTGGAGTTCCGAATGGGGATTTCATCAACTCCATTGATCTTAGTGTACCCCTAAAAGGTTGTGTGCAAAATTAGGGGTCCAACGGGCCTCGTCTTATATGACTTTTGACCGAGTTTTCGTCACAGGGCCTCCCCGGGAGCCCAAAATTGGCCCTTAATGAAGGTCGATTTTCGTAGGGGTTCCGAATGCGGATTTCATCGACTCCATTGACCTAAGTGTACCCCATAAATGATGTGTGCAAAATTAGGGGTCCAACGGGCCTCGTCTTATATGACTTTTGACCGAGTTTTCGTCACAGGGCCTCTCCGGGAGCCCAAAATTGGCCCTTAATGAAGGTCGATTTTCGTAGGAGTTCCGAATGCGGATTTCATCGACTCCATTGATCTTAGTGTACCCCATAAAATGTGTGCAAAATTAGGGGTCCAACGGGCCTCGTCTTATATGACTTTTGACCGAGTTTTCGTCACAGGGCCTCCCCGGGAGCCCAAAATTGGCCCTTAAAGAAGGTCGATTTTCGTAGGAGTTCCGAATGGGGATTTCATCGACTCCATTGATCTTAGTGTACCCCTAAAAGGTTGTGTGCAAAATTAGGGGTCCAACGGGCCTCGTCTTATATGACTTTTCACCGAGTTTTCGTCACAGGGCCTCCCAGGGAGCCCAAAATTGGCCCTTAAAGAAGGTCGATTTTCGTTGGAGTTCCGAATGGGGATTTCATCAACTCCATTGATCTTAGTGTACCCCTAAAAGGTTGTGTGCAAAATTAGGGGTCCAACGGGCCTCGTCTTATATGACTTTTCACCGAGTTTTCGTCATAGGGCCTCCCAGGGAGCCCAAAATTGGCCCTTAAAGAAGGTCGATTTTCGTTGGAGTTCCGAATGGGGATTTCATCGACTCCATTGATCTTAGTGTACCCCATAAATGATGTGTGCAAAATTAGGGGTCCAACGGGCCTCGTCTTATATGACTTTTCACCGAGTTTTCGTCACAGGGCCTCCCCGGGAGCCCAAAATTGGCCCTTAAAGAAGGTCGATTTTCGTTGGAGTTCCGAATGGGGATTTCATCGACTCCATTGATCTTAGTGTACCCCATAAATGATGTGTGCAAAATTAGGGATCCAACGGGCCTCGTCTTATATGACTTTTCACCGAGTTTTCGTCACAGGGCCTCCCCGGGAGCCCAAAATTGGCCCTTAAAGAAGGTCGATTTTCGTTGGAGTTCCGAATGGGGATTTCATCGACTCCATTGATCTTAGTGTACCCCTAAAAGGTTGTGTGCAAAATTAGGGGTTCAACGGGCCTCGTCTTATATGACTTTTCACCGAGTTTTCGTCACAGGGCCTCCTAGGGAGCCCAAAATTGGCCCTTAAAGAAGGTCGATTTTCGTTGGAGTTCCGAATGGGGATTTCATCGACTCCATTGATCTTAGTGTACCCCATAAATGATGTGTGCAAAATTAGGGGTCCAACGGGCCTCGTCTTATATGACTTTTCACCGAGTTTTCGTCACAGGGCCTCCCCGGGAGCCCAAAATTGGCCCTTAAAGAAGGTCGATTTTCGTTGGAGTTCCGAATGGGGATTTCATCGACTCCATTGATCTTAGTGTACCCCATAAATGATGTGTGCAAAATTAGGGGTCCAACGGGCCTCGTCTTATATGACTTTTCACCGAGTTTTCGTCACAGGGCCTCCCCGGGAGCCCAAAATTTGCCCTTAAAGAAGGTCGATTTTCGTTGGAGTTCCGAATGGGGATTTCATCGACTCCATTGATCTTAGTGTACCCCATAAATGATGTGTGCAAAATTAGGGGTCCAACGGGCCTCGTCTTATATGACTTTTCACCGAGTTTTCGTCACAGGGCCTCCCCGGGAGCCCAAAATTGGCCCTTAAAGAAGGTCGATTTTCGTAGGAGTTCCGAATGTGGATTTCATCGACTCCATTGATCTTAGTGTACCCCATAAATGATGTGTGCAAAATTAGGGGTCCAACGGGCCTCTTCTTATATGACTTTTCACCGAGTTTTCGTCACAGGGCCTCCCAGGGAGCCCAAAATTGGCCCTTAAGATTTTCTTAGGAGTTCCGAATGGCAATTTCATTGACTCCATTGATCTTAGTGTACCCCTAAAAGGTTGTGTGCAAAATTAGGGGTCCAACGGGCCTCGTCTTATATGACTTTTGACCGAGTTTTCGTCACAGGGCCTCCCCGGGAGCCCAAAATTGGCCCTTAAAGAAGGTCGATTTTCGTAGGAGTTCCGAATGGGGATTTCATCGACTCCATTGATCTTAGTGTACCCCTAAAAGGTTGTGTGCAAAATTAGGGGTCCAACGGGCCTCGTCTTATATGACTTTTCACCGAGTTTTCGTCACAGGGCCTCCTAGGGAGCCCAAAATTGGCCCTTAAAGAAGGTCGATTTTCGTTGGAGTTCCGAATGGGGATTTCATCAACTCCATTGATCTTAGTGTACCCCTAAAAGGTTGTGTGCAAAATTAGGGGTCCAACGGGCCTCGTCTTATATGACTTTTCACCGAGTTTTCGTCATATGGCCTCCCAGGGAGCCCAAAATTGGCCCTTAAAGAAGGTCGATTTTCGTTGGAGTTCCGAATGGGGATTTCATCGACTCCATTGATCTTAGTGTACCCCATAAATGATGTGTGCAAAATTAGGGGTCCAACGGGCCTCGTCTTATATGACTTTTCACCGAGTTTTCGTCACAGGGCCTCCCCGGGAGCCCAAAATTGGCCCTTAAAGAAGGTCGATTTTCGTTGGAGTTCCGAATGGGGATTTCATCGACTCCATTGATCTTAGTGTACCCCATAAATGATGTGTGCAAAATTAGGGATCCAACGGGCCTCGTCTTATATGACTTTTCACCGAGTTTTCGTCACAGGGCCTCCCCGGGAGCCCAAAATTGGCCCTTAAAGAAGGTCGATTTTCGTTGGAGTTCCGAATGGGGATTTCATCGACTCCATTGATCTTAGTGTACCCCTAAAAGGTTGTGTGCAAAATTAGGGGTCCAACGGTCCTCGTCTTATATGACTTTTCACCGAGTTTTCGTCACAGGGCCTCCTAGGGAGCCCAAAATTGGCCCTTAAAGAAGGTCGATTTTCGTTGGAGTTCCGAATGGGGATTTCATCGACTCCATTGATCTTAGTGTACCCCATAAATGATGTGTGCAAAATTAGGGGTCCAACGGGCCTCGTCTTATATGACTTTTCACCGAGTTTTCGTCACAGGGCCTCCCCGGGAGCCCAAAATTGGCCCTTAAAGAAGGTCGATTTTCGTTGGAGTTCCGAATGGGGATTTCATCGACTCCATTGATCTTAGTGTACCCCATAAATGATGTGTGCAAAATTAGGGGTCCAACGGGCCTCGTCTTATATGACTTTTCACCGAGTTTTCGTCACAGGGCCTCCCCGGGAGCCCAAAATTGGCCCTTAAAGAAGGTCGATTTTCGTTGGAGTTCCGAATGGGGATTTCATCGACTCCATTGATCTTAGTGTACCCCATAAATGATGTGTGCAAAATTAGGGGTCCAACGGGCCTCGTCTTATATGACTTTTCACCGAGTTTTCGTCACAGGGCCTCCCCGGGAGCCCAAAATTGGCCCTTAAAGAAGGTCGATTTTCGTAGGAGTTCCGAATGTGGATTTCATCGACTCCATTGATCTTAGTGTACCCCATAAATGATGTGTGCAAAATTAGGGGTCCAACGGGCCTCTTCTTATATGACTTTTCACCGAGTTTTCGTCACAGGGCCTCCCAGGGAGCCCAAAATTGGCCCTTAAGATTTTCTTAGGAGTTCCGAATGGCAATTTCATTGACTCCATTGACCTAAGTGTACCCCATAAATGATGTGTGCAAAATTAGGGGTCCAACGGGCCTCGTCTTATATGACTTTTCACCGAGTTTTCGTCACACGACCTCCCGGAATCCCAAAATTGGCCCTTAAAGAAGGTCGATTTTCTTAGGAGTTCTGAATGGGAATTTAATTGACTCCATTGATCTAAGTGCACCCAGTAAATGATGTGTGCAAAATATGGGGTCCAACGGGCCTCGTCTTATATGACTTTTCACCGAGTTTTCGTTACACGGCCTCCCGGAAGCCCAAAATTGGCCCTTAAAGAAGGTCGATTTTCTTAGGAGTTCTTAATGGGAATTTCATTAAATCCATTGATCTATGTGTACCCCATAATTGATGTGTGAAAAATTAGGGGTCCAACGGACCTCGTATTATATGACTTTTCACCGAGTTTTCGTCACAGGGCCTCCTCGGGAGCCCAAAATTGGCCCTTAAAGAAGGCCGATTTTCTTAGGAGTTCCGAATGGCAATTTCATTGACTCCATTGACCTAAGTGTACCCCATAAATGATGTGTGCAAAATTAGGGGTCCAACGGGCCTCGTCTTATATGACTTTTCACCGAGTTTTCGTCACACGACCTCCCGGAAGCCCAAAATTGGCCCTTAAAGAAGGTCGATTTTCTTAGTAGTTCTGAATGGGAATTTCATTGACTCCATTGATCTAAGTGCACCAAATAAATGATGTGTTCAAAATATGGCGTCCAACGGGCCTCTTCTTATATGACTTTTCACCGAGTTTTCGTCACACGGCCTCCCCGGGAGCCCAAAATTGGCCCTTAAAGAAGGTCGATTTTCGTAAGAGTTCCGAATGGGAATTTTATTGACTCCATTGATCTAAGTGTACCCCTTAAATGATGTGTGCAAAATTAGGGGTCCATCGGGCCTCGTCTTATATGACTTTTCACCGAGTTTTCGTCAGAGGGCCTCCCGGAAGCCCAAAATTGGCCCTTAAAGAAGGTCGATTTTCTTAGGAGTTCTGAATGGGAATTTCATTGACTCCATTGATCTAAGTGCACCAAATAAATGATGTGTTCAAAATATGGCGTCCAACGGGTCTCGTCTTATATGACTTTTCACCGAGTTTTCGTCACAGGGCCTCCTCGGGAGCCCAAAATTGGCCCTTAAAGAAGGTCGATTTTCTTAGGAGTTCCGAATGGCAATTTTATTGACTCCATTGACCTAAGTGTACCCCATAAATGATGTGTGCAAAATTAGGGGTCCAACGGGCCTCGTCTTATATGACTTTTCACCGAGTTTTTGTCACACGACCTCCCGGAATCCCAAAATTGGCCCTTAAAGAAGGTCGATTTTCATAGGAGTTCTGAATGGGAATTTCATTGACTCCATTGATCTAAGTGCACCCAATAAATGATGTGTGCAAAATATGGGGTCCAACGGGCCTCGTCTTATATGACTTTTCACCGAGTTTTCGTCACACGGCCTCCCGGAAGCCCAAAATTGGCCCTTAAAGAAGGTCGATTTTCTTAGGAGTTCTTAATGGGAATTTCATTAAATCCATTGATCTATGTGTACCCCATCAATGATGTGTGCAAAATTAGGGGTCCAACGGGCCTCGTCTTATATGACTTTTTTTCGAGTTTTTGTCACAGGGCCTCTCCGTTAGCCTAAAATTGGCCCTTAAAGATGGTAGATTTTCGCAGGAGTTCCGAATGGGAATTTCATTGACTCCATTGACCTTAGTGTACCCCATAAATGATGTGTGCAAAATTAGGAGTCCAACGGGCCTCGTCTTATATGACTTTTCACCGAGTTTTCGTCACATGGCCTCCCGGAAGCCCAAAATTGGCCCTTAAAGAAGGTCGATTTTCTTAGGAGTTCCGAATGGCAATTTCATTGATTCCATTGATCTATGTGTACCCCATCAATGATGTGTGCAAAATTAGGGGTCCAACGGGCCTCGTCTTATATGACTTTTCACCGAGTTATCGTCACAGGGCCTCTCTCGAAGCCCAAAATTGGCCCTTAAAGAAGGTAGATTTTCGCAGGAGTTCCGAATGGGAATTTCAATGACTCCATTGATCTAAGTGTACCCCATAAATTATGTGTGCAAAATTAGGGGTCCAACGAGCCTCGTCTTATATGATTTTTCACCGAGTTTTCGTCACACGACCTCCCGGAAGCCCAAAATTGGCCCTTAAAGAAGGTCGATTTTCTTAGGAGTTCTGAATGGGAATTTCATTGACTCCATTGATCTAAGTGCACCAAATAAATGATGTGTTCAAAATATGGCGTCCAACGGGCCTCGTCTTGTATGACTTTTCACCGAGTTTTCGTCACAGGGCCTCCTCGGGAGCCCAAAATTGGCCCTTAAAGAAGGTCGATTTTCTTAGGAGTTCCGAATGGCAATTTCATTGACTCCATTGACCTAAGTGTACCCCATAAATGATGTGTGCAAAATTAGGGGTCCAACGGGCCTCGTCTTATATGACTTTTCACCGAGTTTTCGTCACACGACCTCCCGGAATCCCAAAATTGGCCCTTAAAGAAGGTCGATTTTCTTAGGAGTTCTGAATGTGAATTTCATTGACTCCATTGATCTAAGTGCACCCAATAAATGATGTGTGCAACATATGGGGTCCAACGGGCCTCGTCTTATATGACTTTTCACCGAGTTTTCGTCACACGGCCTCCCGGAAGCCCAAAATTGGCCCTTAAAGAAGCTCGATTTTCTTAGGAGTTCTTAATGGGAATTTCATTAAATCCATTGATCTATGTGTACCCTATAAATGATGTGTGAAAAATTAGGGGTCCAACGGACCTCGTATTATATGACTTTTCACCGAGTTTTCGTCACAGGACCTCCTCGGGAGCCCAAAATTGGCCCTTAAAGAAGGTCGATTTTCTTAGGAGTTCCGAATGGCAATTTCATTGACTCCATTGACCTAAGTGTACCCCATAAATGATGTGTGCAAAATTAGGGGTCCAACGGGCCTCGTCTTATATGACTTTTCACCGAGTTTTCGTCACACGACCTCCCGGAAGCCCAAAATTGGCCCTTAAAGAAGGTCGATTTTCTTAGTAGTTCTGAATGGGAATTTCATTGACTCCATTGATCTAAGTGCACCAAATAAATGATGTGTTCAAAATATGGCGTCCAACGGGCCTCTTCTTATATGACTTTTCACCGAGTTTTCGTCACACGGCCTCCCCGGGAGCCCAAAATTGGCCCTTAAAGAAGGTCGATTTTCGTAAGAGTTCCGAATGGGAATTTTATTGACTCCATTGATCTAAGTGTACCCCTTAAATGATGTGTGCAAAATTAGGGGTCCATCGGGCCTCGTCTTATATGACTTTTCACCGAGTTTTCGTCAGAGGGCCTCCCGGAAGCCCAAAATTGGCCCTTAAAGAAGGTCGATTTTCTTAGGAGTTCTGAATGGGAATTTCATTGACTCCATTGATCTAAGTGCACCAAATAAATGATGTGTTCAAAATATGGCGTCCAACGGGTCTCGTCTTATATGACTTTTCACCGAGTTTTCGTCACAGGGCCTCCTCGGGAGCCCAAAATTGGCCCTTAAAGAAGGTCGATTTTCTTAGGAGTTCCGAATGGCAATTTTATTGACTCCATTGACCTAAGTGTACCCCATAAATGATGTGTGCAAAATTAGGGGTCCAACGGGCCTCGTCTTATATGACTTTTCACCGAGTTTTTGTCACACGACCTCCCGGAATCCCAAAATTGGCCCTTAAAGAAGGTCGATTTTCATAGGAGTTCTGAATGGGAATTTCATTGACTCCATTGATCTAAGTGCACCCAATAAATGATGTGTGCAAAATATGGGGTCCAACGGGCCTCGTCTTATATGACTTTTCACCGAGTTTTCGTCACACGGCCTCCCGGAAGCCCAAAATTGGCCCTTAAAGAAGGTCGATTTTCTTAGGAGTTCTTAATGGGAATTTCATTAAATCCATTGATCTATGTGTACCCCATCAATGATGTGTGCAAAATTAGGGGTCCAACGGGCCTCGTCTTATATGACTTTTTTTCGAGTTTTTGTCACAGGGCCTCTCCGTTAGCCTAAAATTGGCCCTTAAAGATGGTAGATTTTCGCAGGAGTTCCGAATGGGAATTTCATTGACTCCATTGACCTTAGTGTACCCCATAAATGATGTGTGCAAAATTAGGAGTCCAACGGGCCTCGTCTTATATGACTTTTCACCGAGTTTTCGTCACATGGCCTCCCGGAAGCCCAAAATTGGCCCTTAAAGAAGGTCGATTTTCTTAGGAGTTCCGAATGGCAATTTCATTGACTCCATTGACCTAAGTGTACCCCATAAATGATGTGTGCAAAATTAGGGGTCCAACGGGCCTCGTCTTATATGACTTTTCACCGAGTTTTCGTCACACGACCTCCCGGAATCCCAAAATTGGCCCTTAAAGAAGTTCGATTTTCTTAGGAGTTCCGAATGGCAATTTCATTGACTCCATTGACCTAAGTGTACCCCATAAATGATGTGTGCAAAATTAGGGGTCCAACGGGCCTCGTCTTATATGACTTTTCACCGAGTTTTCGTCACACGACCTCCCGGAATCCCAAAATTGGCCCTTAAAGAAGGTCGATTTTCTTAGGAGTTCTGAATGGGAATTTCATTGACTCCATTGATCTAAGTGCACCAAATAAATGATGTGTTCAAAATATGGCGTCCAACGGGCCTCGTCTTATATGACTTTTCACCGAGTTTTCGTCACAGGGCCTCCTCGGGAGCCCAAAATTGGCCCTTAAAGAAGGTCGATTTTCTTAGGAGTTCCGAATGGCAATTTCATTGACTCCATTGACCTAAGTGTACCCCATAAATGATGTGTGCAAAATTAGGGGTCCAACGGGCCTCGTCTTATATGACTTTTCACCGAGTTTTCGTCACACGACCTCCCGGAATCCCAAAATTGGCCCTTAAAGAAGGTCGATTTTCTTAGGAGTTCTGAATGTGAATTTCATTGACTCCATTGATCTAAGTGCACCCAATAAATGATGTGTGCAACATATGGGGTCCAACGGGCCTCGTCTTATATGACTTTTCACCGAGTTTTCGTCACACGGCCTCCCGGAAGCCCAAAATTGGCCCTTAAAGAAGCTCGATTTTCTTAGGAGTTCTTAATGGGAATTTCATTAAATCCATTGATCTATGTGTACCCCATAAATGATGTGTGAAAAATTAGGGGTCCAACGGACCTCGTATTATATGACTTTTCACCGAGTTTTCGTCACAGGACCTCCTCGGGAGCCCAAAATTGGCCCTTAAAGAAGGTCGATTTTCTTAGGAGTTCCGAATGGCAATTTCATTGACTCCATTGACCTAAGTGTACCCCATAAATGATGTGTGCAAAATTAGGGGTCCAACGGGCCTCGTCTTATATGACTTTTCACCGAGTTTTCGTCACACGACCTCCCGGAATCCCAAAATTGGCCCTTAAAGAAGTTCGATTTTCTTAGGAGTTCCGAATGGCAATTTCATTGACTCCATTGACCTAAGTGTACCCCATAAATGATGTGTGCAAAATTAGGGGTCCAACGGGCCTCGTCTTATATGACTTTTCACCGAGTTTTCGTCACACGACCTCCCGGAATCCCAAAATTGGCCCTTAAAGAAGGTCGATTTTCTTAGGAGTTCTGAATGGGAATTTCATTGACTCCATTGATCTAAGTGCACCCAATAAATGATGTGTGCAAAATATGGGGTCCAACGGGCCTCGTCTTATATGACTTTTCACCGAGTTTTCGTCACACGGCCTCCCGGAAGCCCAAAATTGGCCCTTAAAGAAGGTCGATTTTCTTAGGAGTTCCGAATGGCAATTTCATTGACTCCATTGATCTATGTGTACCCCATCAATGATGTGTGCAAAATTAGGGGTCCAATGGGCCTCGTCTTATATGACTTTTCAACGAGTTTTCGTCACACGACCTCCCGGAAGCCCAAAATTGGCCCTTAAAGAAGGTCGATTTTCTTAGTAGTTCTGAATGGGAATTTCATTGACTCCATTGATCTAAGTGCACCAAATAAATGATGTGTTCAAAATATGGCGTCCAACGGGCCTCTTCTTATATGACTTTTCACCGAGTTTTCGTCACACGGCCTCCCCAGGAGCCCAAAATTGGCCCTTAAAGAAGGTCGATTTTCGTAAGAGTTCCGAATGGGAATTTCATTGACTCCATTGATCTAAGTGTACCCCTTAAATGATGTGTGCAAAATTAGGGGTCCAACGGGCCTCGTCTTATATGACTTTTCACCGAGTTTTCGTCAGAGGGCCTCCCGGAAGCCCAAAATTGGCCCTTAAAGAAGGTCGATTTTCTTTGGAGTTCTGAATGGGAATTTCATTGACTCCATTGATCTAAGTGCACCAAATAAATGATGTGTTCAAAATATGGCGTCCAACGGGTCTCGTCTTATATGACTTTTCACCGAGTTTTCGTCACAGGGCCTCCTCGGGAGCCCAAAATTGGCCCTTAAAGAAGGTCGATTTTCTTAGGAGTTCCGAATGGCAATTTTATTGACTCCATTGACCTAAGTGTACCCCATAAATGATGTGTGCAAAATTAGGGGTCCAACGGGCCTCGTCTTATATGACTTTTCACCGAGTTTTCGTCACACGACCTCCCGGAATCCCAAAATTGGCCCTTAAAGAAGGTCGATTTTCTTAGGAGTTCTGAATGGGAATTTCATTGACTCCATTGATCTAAGTGCACCCAATAAATGATGTGTGCAAAATATGGGGTCCAACGGGTCTCGTCTTATATGACTTTTCACCGAGTTTTTGTCACACGGCCTCCCGGAAGCCCAAAATTGGCCCTTAAAGAAGGTCGATTTTCTTAGGAGTTCTTAATGGGAATTTCATTAAATCCATTGACCTATGTGTACCCCATCAATGATGTGTGCAAAATTAGGGGTCCAACGGGCCTCGTCTTATATGACTTTTTTTCGAGTTTTTGTCAGAGGGCCTCTCCGTTAGCCTAAAATTGGCCCTTAAAGATGGTAGATTTTCGCAGGAGTTCCGAATGGGAATTTCATTGACTCCATTGACCTAAGTGTACCCCATAAATGATGTGTGCAAAATTAGGAGTCCAACGGGCCTCGTCTTATATGACTTTTCACCGAGTTTTCGTCACATGGCCTCCCGGAAGCCCAAAATTGGCCCTTAAAGAAGGTCGATTTTCTTAGGAGTTCCGAATGGGAATTTCATTGACTCCATTGATCTAAGTTTACCCCATAAATGATGTGTGCAAAATTAGGGGTCCAACGAGCCTCGTCTTATATGATTTTTCACCGAGTTTTCGTCACACGACCTCCCGGAAGCCCAAAATTGGCCCTTAAAGAAGGTCGATTTTCTTAGGAGTTCTGAATGGGAATTTCATTGACTCCATTGATCTAAGTGCACCAAATAAATGATGTGTTCAAAATATGGCGTCCAACGGGCCTCGTCTTATATGACTTTTCACCGAGTTTTCGTCACAGGGCCTCCTCGGGAGCCCAAAATTGGCCCTTAAAGAAGGTCGATTTTCTTAGGAGTTCCGAATGGCAATTTCATTGACTCCATTGACCTAAGTGTACCCCATAAATGATGTGTGCAAAATTAGGGGTCCAACGGGCCTCGTCTTATATGACTTTTCACCGAGTTTTCGTCACACGACCTCCCGGAAGCCCAAAATTGGCCCTTAAAGAAGGTCGATTTTCTTAGGAGTTCTGAATGGGAATTTCATTGACTCCATTGATCTAAGTGCACCAAATAAATGATGTGTTCAAAATATGGCGTCCAACGGGCCTCATCTTATATGACTTTTCACCGAGTTTTCGTCACATGGCCTCCTCGGGAGCCCAAAATTGGCCCTTAAAGAAGGTCGATTTTCTTACGAGTTCCGAATGGTAATTTCATTGACTCCATTGACCTAAGTGTACCCCATAAATGATGTGTGCAAAATTAGGGGTCCAACGGGCCTCGTCTTATATGACTTTTCACCGAGTTTTCGTCACACGACCTCCCGGAATCCCAAAATTGGCCCTTAAAGAAGTTCGATTTTCTTAGGAGTTCCGAATGGCAATTTCATTGACTCCATTGACCTAAGTGTACCCCATAAATGATGTGTGCAAAATTAGGGGTCCAACGGGCCTCGTCTTATATGACTTTTCACCGAGTTTTCGTCACACGACCTCCCGGAATCCCAAAATTGGCCCTTAAAGAAGGTCGATTTTCTTAGGAGTTCTGAATGGGAATTTCATTGACTCCATTGATCTAAGTGCACCCAATAAATAATGTGTGCAAAATATGGGGTCCAACGGGCCTCGTCTTATATGACTTTTCACCGAGTTTTCGTCACACGGCCTCCCGGAAGCCCAAAATTGGCCCTTAAAGAAGGTCGATTTTCTTAGGAGTTCTTAATGGGAATTTCATTAAATCCATTGATCTAAGTGTACCCCATAAATGATGTGTGCAAAATTAGGGGTCCAATGGGCCTCGTCTTATATGACTTTTCACCGAGTTTTCGTCACATGGCCTCCAGGAAGCCCAAAATTGGCCCTTAAAGAAGGTCGATTTTCGTAAGAGTTCTGAATGGGAATTTCATTGACTCCTTTGATCTAAGTGTACCCCATAAATTATGTGTGCAAAATTAGGGGTCCAACGGACCTCGTATTATATTACTTTTCACCGAGTTTTCGTCACAGGGCCTCCTTGGGAGCCCAAAATTGGTCCTTAAAGAAGGTCGATTTTCTTAGGAGTTCCGAATGGCAATTTCATTGACTCCATTGACCTAAGTGTACCCCATAAATGATGTGTGCAAAATTAGGGGTCCAACGGGCCTCGTCTTATATGACTTTTCACCGAATTTTCGTCACACGACCTCCCGGAAGCCCAAAATTGGCCCTTAAAGAAGGTCGATTTTCTTAGGAGTTCTGAATGGGAATTTCATTGACTCCATTGATCTAAGTGCACCAAATAAATGATGTGTTCAAAATATGGCGTCCAACGGGCCTCATCTTATATGACTTTTCACCGAGTTTTCGTCACATGGCCTCCTCGGGAGCCCAAACTTGGCCCTTAAAGAAGGTCGATTTTCTTAGGAGTTTCGAATGGCAATTTCATTGACTCCATTGACCTAAGTGTACCCCATAAATGATGTGTGCAAAATTAGGGGTCCAACGGGCCTCGTCTTATATGACTTTTCACCGAATTTTCGTCACACGACCTCCCGGAAGCCCAAAATTGGCCCTTAAAGAAGGTCGATTTTCTTAGGAGTTCTGAATGGGAATTTCATTGACTCCATTGATCTAAGTGCACCAAATAAATGATGTGTTCAAAATATGGCGTCCAACGGGCCTCGTCTTATATGACTTTTCACCGAGTTTTCGTCACAGGGCCTCCTCGGGAGCCCAAAATTGGCCCTTAAAGAAGGTCGATTTTCTTAGGAGTTCCGAATGGCAATTTCATTGACTCCATTGACCTAAGTGTACCCCATAAATGATGTGTGCAAAATTAGGGGTCCAACGGGCCTCGTCTTATATGACTTTTCACCGAGTTTTCGTCACACGACCTCCCGGAATCCCAAAATTGGCCCTTAAAGAAGTTCGATTTTCTTAGGAGTTCCGAATGGCAATTTCATTGACTCCATTGACCTAAGTGTACCCCATAAATGATGTGTGCAAAATTAGGGGTCCAACGGGCCTCGTCTTATATGACTTTTCACCGAGTTTTCGTCACACGACCTCCCGGAATCCCAAAATTGGCCCTTAAAGAAGGTCGATTTTCTTAGGAGTTCTGAATGGGAATTTCATTGACTCCATTGATCTAAGTGCACCCAATAAATGATGTGTGCAAAATATGGGGTCCAACGGGCCTCGTCTTATATGACTTTTCACCGAGTTTTCGTCACACGGCCTCCCGGAAGCCCAAAATTGGCCCTTAAAGAAGGTCGATTTTCTTAGGAGTTCCGAATGGCAATTTCATTGACTCCATTGATCTATGTGTACCCCATCAATGATGTGTGCAAAATTAGGGGTCCAATGGGCCTCGTCTTATATGACTTTTCACCGAGTTTTCGTCACATGGCCTCCAGGAAGCCCAAAATTGGCCCTTAAAGAAGGTCGATTTTCGTAAGAGTTCCGAATGGGAATTTCATTGACTCCTTTGATCTAAGTGTACCCCAAAAATTATGTGTGCAAAATTAGGGGTCCAACGGACCTCGTATTATATGACTTTTCACCGAGTTTTCGTCACAGGGCCTCCTCGGGAGCCCAAAATTGGCCCTTAAAGAAGGTCGATTTTCTTAGGAGTTCCGAATGGCAATTTCATTGACTCCATTGACCTAAGTGTACCCCATAAATGATGTGTGCAAAATTAGGGGTCCAACGGGCCTCGTCTTATATGACTTTTCACCGAGTTTTCGTCACACGACCTCCCGGAATCCCAAAATTGGCCCTTAAAGAAGTTCGATTTTCTTAGGAGTTCCGAATGGCAATTTCATTGACTCCATTGACCTAAGTGTACCCCATAAATGATGTGTGCAAAATTAGGGGTCCAACGGGCCTCGTCTTATATGACTTTTCACCGAGTTTTCGTCACACGACCTCCCGGAATCCCAAAATTGGCCCTTAAAGAAGGTCGATTTTCTTAGGAGTTCTGAATGGGAATTTCATTGACTCCATTGATCTAAGTGCACCCAATAAATGATGTGTGCAAAATATGGGGTCCAACGGGCCTCGTCTTATATGACTTTTCACCGAGTTTTCGTCACACGGCCTCCCGGAAGCCCAAAATTGGCCCTTAAAGAAGGTCGATTTTCTTAGGAGTTCCGAATGGCAATTTCATTGACTCCATTGATCTATGTGTACCCCATCAATGATGTGTGCAAAATTAGGGGTCCAATGGGCCTCGTCTTATATGACTTTTCACCGAGTTTTCGTCACATGGCCTCCAGGAAGCCCAAAATTGGCCCTTAAAGAAGGTCGATTTTCGTAAGAGTTCCGAATGGGAATTTCATTGACTCCTTTGATCTAAGTGTACCCCAAAAATTATGTGTGCAAAATTAGGGGTCCAACGGACCTCGTATTATATGACTTTTCACCGAGTTTTCGTCACAGGGCCTCCTCGGGAGCCCAAAATTGGCCCTTAAAGAAGGTCGATTTTCTTAGGAGTTCGGAATGGCAATTTCATTGACTCCATTGATCTATGTGTACCCCATCAATGATGTGTGCAAAATTAGGGGTCCAATGGGCCTCGTCTTATATGACTTTTCACCGAGTTTTCGTCACATGGCCTCCAGGAAGCCCAAAATTGGCCCTTAAAGAAGGTCGATTTTCGTAAGAGTTCCGAATGGGAATTTCATTGACTCCTTTGATCTAAGTGTACCCCCATAAATTATGTGTGCAAAATTAGGGGTCCAACGGACCTCGTATTATATGACTTTTCACCGAGTTTTCGTCACAGGGCCTCCTCGGGAGCCCAAAATTGGCCCTTAAAGAAGGTCGATTTTCTTAGGAGTTCGGAATGGCAATTTCATTGACTCCATTGACCTAAGTGTACCCCATAAATGATGTGTGCAAAATTAGGGGTCCAACGGGCCTCGTCTTATATGACTTTTCACCGAGTTTTCGTCACACGACCTCCCGGAAGCCCAAAATTGGCCCTTAAAGAAGGTCGATTTTCTTAGGAGTTCTGAATGGGAATTTCATTGACTCCATTGATCTAAGTGCACCCAATAAATGATGTGTTCAAAATATGGGGTCCAACGGGCCTCGTCTTATATGACTTTTCACCGAGTTTTCGTCACACGGCCTCCCAGAAGCTCAAAATTGGCCCTTAAAGAAGGTCGATTTTCTTAGGAGTTCCGAATGGGAATTTCATTGACTCCATTGATCTAAGTTTACCCCATAAATGATGTGTGAAAAATTAGGGGTCCAACGGGCCTCGTCTTATATGACCTTTCTCCAAGTTTTCGTCACACGGACTCTCCGTTAGCCTAAAATTGGCCCTTAAAGATGGTAGATTTTCGCAGGAGTTCCGAATGGGAATTTCATTGACTCCATTGACCTAAGTGTACCCCATAAATGATGTGTGCAAAATTAGGGGTCCAACGGACCTCGTATTATATGACTTTTCACCGAGTTTTCGTCACAGGGCCTCCTCGGGAGCCCAAAATTGGCTCTTAAAGAAGGTCGATTTTCTTAGGAGTTCCGAATGGCAATTTCATTGACTCCATTGACCTAAGTGTACCCCATAAATGATGTGTGCAAAATTAGGGGTCCAACGGGCCTCGTCTTATATGACTTTTCACCGAATTTTCGTCACACGACCTCCCGGAAGCCCAAAATTGACCCTTAAAGAAGGTCGATTTTCTTAGGAGTTCTGAATGGGAATTTCATTGACTCCATTGATCTAAGTGCACCAAATAAATGATGTGTTCAAAATATGGCGTCCAACGGGCCTCATCTTATATGACTTTTCACCGAGTTTTCGTCACATGGCCTCCTCGGGAGCCCAAACTTGGCCCTTAAAGAAGGTCGATTTTCTTAGGAGTTTCGAATGGCAATTTCATTGACTCCATTGACCTAAGTGTACCCCATAAATGATGTGTGCAAAATTAGGGGTCCAACGGGCCTCGTCTTATATGACTTTTCACCGAATTTTCGTCACACGACCTCCCGGAAGCCCAAAATTGGCCCTTAAAGAAGGTCGATTTTCTTAGGAGTTCTGAATGGGAATTTCATTGACTCCATTGATCTAAGTGCACCAAATAAATGATGTGTTCAAAATATGGCGTCCAACGGGCCTCGTCTTATATGACTTTTCACCGAGTTTTCGTCACAGGGCCTCCTCGGGAGCCCAAAATTGGCCCTTAAAGAAGGTCGATTTTCTTAGGAGTTCCGAATGGCAATTTCATTGACTCCATTGACCTAAGTGTACCCCATAAATGATGTGTGCAAAATTAGGGGTCCAACGGGCCTCGTCTTATATGACTTTTCACCGAGTTTTCGTCACACGACCTCCCGGAATCCCAAAATTGGCCCTTAAAGAAGTTCGATTTTCTTAGGAGTTCCGAATGGCAATTTCATTGACTCCATTGACCTAAGTGTACCCCATAAATGATGTGTGCAAAATTAGGGGTCCAACGGGCCTCGTCTTATATGACTTTTCACCGAGTTTTCGTCACACGACCTCCCGGAATCCCAAAATTGGCCCTTAAAGAAGGTCGATTTTCTTAGGAGTTCTGAATGGGAATTTCATTGACTCCATTGATCTAAGTGCACCCAATAAATGATGTGTGCAAAATATGGGGTCCAACGGGCCTCGTCTTATATGACTTTTCACCGAGTTTTCGTCACACGGCCTCCCGGAAGCCCAAAATTGGCCCTTAAAGAAGGTCGATTTTCTTAGGAGTTCCGAATGGCAATTTCATTGACTCCATTGATCTATGTGTACCCCATCAATGATGTGTGCAAAATTAGGGGTCCAATGGGCCTCGTCTTATATGACTTTTCACCGAGTTTTCGTCACATGGCCTCCAGGAAGCCCAAAATTGGCCCTTAAAGAAGGTCGATTTTCGTAAGAGTTCCGAATGGGAATTTCATTGACTCCTTTGATCTAAGTGTACCCCAAAAATTATGTGTGCAAAATTAGGGGTCCAACGGACCTCGTATTATATGACTTTTCACCGAGTTTTCGTCACAGGGCCTCCTCGGGAGCCCAAAATTGGCCCTTAAAGAAGGTCGATTTTCTTAGGAGTTCCGAATGGCAATTTCATTGACTCCATTGACCTAAGTGTACCCCATAAATGATGTGTGCAAAATTAGGGGTCCAACGGGCCTCGTCTTATATGACTTTTCACCGAGTTTTCGTCACACGACCTCCCGGAATCCCAAAATTGGCCCTTAAAGAAGTTCGATTTTCTTAGGAGTTCCGAATGGCAATTTCATTGACTCCATTGACCTAAGTGTACCCCATAAATGATGTGTGCAAAATTAGGGGTCCAACGGGCCTCGTCTTATATGACTTTTCACCGAGTTTTCGTCACACGACCTCCCGGAATCCCAAAATTGGCCCTTAAAGAAGGTCGATTTTCTTAGGAGTTCTGAATGGGAATTTCATTGACTCCATTGATCTAAGTGCACCCAATAAATGATGTGTGCAAAATATGGGGTCCAACGGGCCTCGTCTTATATGACTTTTCACCGAGTTTTCGTCACACGGCCTCCCGGAAGCCCAAAATTGGCCCTTAAAGAAGGTCGATTTTCTTAGGAGTTCCGAATGGCAATTTCATTGACTCCATTGATCTATGTGTACCCCATCAATGATGTGTGCAAAATTAGGGGTCCAATGGGCCTCGTCTTATATGACTTTTCACCGAGTTTTCGTCACATGGCCTCCAGGAAGCCCAAAATTGGCCCTTAAAGAAGGTCGATTTTCGTAAGAGTTCCGAATGGGAATTTCATTGACTCCTTTGATCTAAGTGTACCCCAAAAATTATGTGTGCAAAATTAGGGGTCCAACGGACCTCGTATTATATGACTTTTCACCGAGTTTTCGTCACAGGGCCTCCTCGGGAGCCCAAAATTGGCCCTTAAAGAAGGTCGATTTTCTTAGGAGTTCGGAATGGCAATTTCATTGACTCCATTGATCTATGTGTACCCCATCAATGATGTGTGCAAAATTAGGGGTCCAATGGGCCTCGTCTTATATGACTTTTCACCGAGTTTTCGTCACATGGCCTCCAGGAAGCCCAAAATTGGCCCTTAAAGAAGGTCGATTTTCGTAAGAGTTCCGAATGGGAATTTCATTGACTCCTTTGATCTAAGTGTACCCCCATAAATTATGTGTGCAAAATTAGGGGTCCAACGGACCTCGTATTATATGACTTTTCACCGAGTTTTCGTCACAGGGCCTCCTCGGGAGCCCAAAATTGGCCCTTAAAGAAGGTCGATTTTCTTAGGAGTTCGGAATGGCAATTTCATTGACTCCATTGACCTAAGTGTACCCCATAAATGATGTGTGCAAAATTAGGGGTCCAACGGGCCTCGTCTTATATGACTTTTCACCGAGTTTTCGTCACACGACCTCCCGGAAGCCCAAAATTGGCCCTTAAAGAAGGTCGATTTTCTTAGGAGTTCTGAATGGGAATTTCATTGACTCCATTGATCTAAGTGCACCCAATAAATGATGTGTTCAAAATATGGGGTCCAACGGGCCTCGTCTTATATGACTTTTCACCGAGTTTTCGTCACACGGCCTCCCAGAAGCTCAAAATTGGCCCTTAAAGAAGGTCGATTTTCTTAGGAGTTCCGAATGGGAATTTCATTGACTCCATTGATCTAAGTTTACCCCATAAATGATGTGTGAAAAATTAGGGGTCCAACGGGCCTCGTCTTATATGACCTTTCTCCAAGTTTTCGTCACACGGACTCTCCGTTAGCCTAAAATTGGCCCTTAAAGATGGTAGATTTTCGCAGGAGTTCCGAATGGGAATTTCATTGACTCCATTGACCTAAGTGTACCCCATAAATGATGTGTGCAAAATTAGGGGTCCAACGGACCTCGTATTATATGACTTTTCACCGAGTTTTCGTCACAGGGCCTCCTCGGGAGCCCAAAATTGGCTCTTAAAGAAGGTCGATTTTCTTAGGAGTTCCGAATGGCAATTTCATTGACTCCATTGACCTAAGTGTACCCCATAAATGATGTGTGCAAAATTAGGGGTCCAACGGGCCTCGTCTTATATGACTTTTCACCGAATTTTCGTCACACGACCTCCCGGAAGCCCAAAATTGACCCTTAAAGAAGGTCGATTTTCTTAGGAGTTCTGAATGGGAATTTCATTGACTCCATTGATCTAAGTGCACCAAATAAATGATGTGTTCAAAATATGGCGTCCAACGGGCCTCGTCTTATATGACTTTTCACCGAGTTTTCGTCACGTGGCCTCCCGGAAGCCCAAAATTGGCCCTTAAAGAAGGTCGATTTTCTTAGGAGTTCCGAATGGGAATTTCATTGACTCCATTGATCTATGTGTACCCCATCAATGATGTGTGCAAAATTAGGGGTCCAACGGGCCTCGTCTTATATGACTTTTCACCGAGTTATCGTCACAAGGCCTCTCTTAAAGCCCAAAATTGGCCCTTAAAGAAGGTAGATTTTCGCAGGAGTTCCGAATGGGAATTTCAATGACTCCATTGATCTAAGTGTACCCCATAAATTATGTGTGCAAAATTAGGGGTCCAACGAGCCTCGTCTTATATGATGTTTCACCGAGTTTTCGTCACACGACCTCCAGGAAGCCCAAAATTGGCCCTTAAAGAAGGTCGATTTTCTTAGGAGTTCTTAATGGGAATTTCATTAAATCCATTGATCTAAGTGTACCCCATAAATGATGTGTGCAAAATTAGGGGTCCAACGGACCTCGTATTATATGACTTTTCACCGAGTTTTCGTCACACGGCCTCCCGGAAGCCCCAAATTGGCCCTTAAAGAATGTCGATTTTCTTAGGAGTTCTTAATGGGAATTTCATTAAATCCATTGATCTAAGTGTACCCCAAAAATGATGTGTGCAATATTAGGGGTCCAACGGACCTCGTATTATATGACTTTTCACCGAGTTTTCGTCATAGTGCCTCCTCGGGATCCCAAAATTGGCCCTTAAAGAAGGTCGATTTTCTTAGGAGTTCCGAATGGCAATTTCATTGACTCCATTGACCTAAGTGTACCCCATAAATGATGTGTACAAAATTAGGGGTCCAACGGGCCTCGTCTTATATGACTTTTCACCGAGTTTTCGTCACACGACCTCCCGGAATCCCAAAATTGGCCCTTAAAGAAGGTCGATTTTCTTAGGAGTTCTGAATGGGAATTTCATTGACTCCATTGATCTAAGTGCACCCAATAAATGATGTGTTCAAAATATGGGGTCCAACGGGCCTCGTCTTATATGACTTTTCACCGAGTTTTCGTCACACGGCCTCCCGGAAGCTCAAAATTGGCCCTTAAAGAAGGTCGATTTTCTTAGGAGTTCCGAATGGGAATTTCATTGACTCCATTGATCTAAGTTTACCCCATAAATGATGTGTGCAAAATTAGGGGTCCAACGGGCCTCGTCTTATATGACTTTTCTCCGAGTTTTCGTCACAGGGCCTCTCCGTTAGCCTAAAATTGGCCCTTAAAGATGGTAGATTTTCGCAGGAGTTCCGAATGGGAATTTCATTGACTCCATTGACCTAAGTGTACCCCATAAATGATGTGTGCAAAATTAGGAGTCCAACGGGCCTCGTCTTATATGACTTTTCACCGAGTTTTCGTCACACGACCTCCCGGAAGCCCAAAATTGGCCCTTAAAGAAGGTCGATTTTCTTAGGAGTTCTGAATGGGAATTTCATTAAATCCATTGATCTAAGTGTACCCCATAAATGATGTGTGCAAAATTAGGGGTCCAATGGGCCTCGTCTTATATGACTTTTCACCGAGTTTTCTTCACATGGCCTCCCTGAAGCCCAAAATTGGCCCTTAAAGAAGGTCGATTTTCGTAAGAGTTCCGAATGGGAATTTCATTGACTCCTTTGATCTAAGTGTACCCCATAAATTATGTGTGCAAAATTAGGGGTCCAACGGACCTCGTATTATATGACTTTTCACCGAGTTTTCGTCACAGGGTCTCCTCGGGAGCCCAAAATTGGCCCTTAAAGAAGGTCGATTTTCTTAGGAGTTCCGAATGGCAATTTCATTGACTCCATTGACCTAAGTGTACCCCATAAATGATGTGTGCAAAATTAGGGGTCCAACGGGCCTCGTCTTATATGACTTTTCCCCGAGTTTTCGTCACACGACCTCCCGGAAGGCCAAAGTTGGCCCTTAAAGAAGGTCGATTTTCTTAGGAGTTCTGAATGGGAATTTCATTGACTCCATTGATCTAAGTGCACCAAATAAATGATGTGTTCAAAATATGGCGTCCAACGGGCCTCGTCTTATATGACTTTTCACCGAGTTTTCGTCACAGGGCCTCCTCGGAAGCCCAAAATTGGCCCTTAAAGAAGGTCGATTTTCTTAGGAGTTCCGAATGGCAATTTCATTGACTCCATTGACCTAATTGTACCCCATAAATTATGTGTGCAAAATTAGGGGTCCAACGGGCCTCGTCTTATATGACTTTTCTCCGAGATTTCGTCACAGGGCCTCTCCGTTAGCCTAAAATTGGCCCTTAAAGATGGTAGATTTTCCCAGGAGTTCCGAATGGGAATTTCATTGACTCCACTGACCTAAGTGTACCCCATAAATGATGTGTGCAAAATTAGGAGTCCAACGGGCCTCGTCTTATATGACTTTTCACCGAGTTTTCGTCACATGGCCTCCCGGAAGCCCAAAATTGGCCCTTAAAGAAGGTCGATTTTCTTAGGAGTTCCGAATGGCAATTTCATTGACTCCATTGATCTATGTGTACCCCATCAATGATGTGTGCAAAATTAGGGGTCCAACGGGCCTCGTCTTATATGACTTTTCTCCGAGTTTTCGTCACAGGGCCTCTCCGTTAGCCTAAAATTGGCCCTTAAAGATGGTAGATTTTCGCAGGAGTTCCGAATGGGAATTTCATTGACTCCATTGACCTAATTGTACCCCATAAATGATGTGTGCAAAATTAGGAGTCCAACGGGCCTCGTCTTATATGACTTTTCACCGAGTTTTCGTCACACGGCCTCCCCGGGAGCCCAAAATTGGCCCTTAAAGAAGGTCGATTTTCGTAAGAGTTCCGAATGGGAATTTCATTGACTCCATTGATCTAAGTTTACCTCATAAATGATGTGTGCAAAATTAGGGGTCCAACGGGCCTCGTCTTATATGACTTTTCTCCGAGTTTTCGTCACAGGGCCTCCTCGGGAGCCCAAAATTGGCCCTTAAAGAAGGTCGATTTTCTTAGGAGTTCCGAATGGAAATTTCATTGACTCCATTGACCTAAGTTTACCCCATAAATGATGTGTGCAAAATTAGGGGTCCAACGGGCCTCGTATTATATGACTATTCACCGAGTTTTCGTCACACGACCTCCGGGAAGCCCAAAATTGGCCCTTAAAGAAGGTCGATTTTCTTAGGAGTTCTGAATGAGAATTTCATTGACTCCATTGATATAAGTGCACCAAATAAATGATGTGTTCAAAATATGGCGTCCAACGGGCCTCGTCTTATATGACTTTTCACCGAGTTTTCGTCACACGGCCTCCCGGAAGCCCAAAATTGGCCCTTAAAGAAGGTCGATTTTCTTAGGAGTTCTGAATGGGAATTTCATTGACTCCATTGATCTAAGTGTACCCCATAAATGATGTGTGCAAAATTAGGAGTCCAACGGGCCTCGTCTTATATGACTTTTCACCGAGTTTTCGTCACACCACCTCCCGGAAGCCCAAAATTGGCCCTTAAAGAAGGTCGATTTTCTTAGGAGTTCTGAATGGGAATTTCATTAAATCCATTGATCTAAGTGTACCCCATAAATGATGTGTGCAAAATTAGGGGTCCAATGGGCCTCGTCTTATATGACTTTTCACCGAGTTTTCTTCACATGGCCTCCCTGAAGCCCAAAATTGGCCCTTAAAGAAGGTCGATTTTCGTAAGAGTTCCGAATGGGAATTTCATTGACTCCTTTGATCTAAGTGTACCCCATAAATTATGTGTGCAAAATTAGGGGTCCAACGGACCTCGTATTATATGACTTTTCACCGAGTTTTCGTCACAGGGTCTCCTCGGGAGCCCAAAATTGGCCCTTAAAGAAGGTCGATTTTCTTAGGAGTTCCGAATGGCAATTTCATTGACTCCATTGACCTAAGTGTACCCCATAAATGATGTGTGCAAAATTAGGGGTCCAACGGGCCTCGTCTTATATGACTTTTCCCCGAGTTTTCGTCACACGACCTCCCGGAAGGCCAAAGTTGGCCCTTAAAGAAGGTCGATTTTCTTAGGAGTTCTGAATGGGAATTTCATTGACTCCATTGATCTAAGTGCACCAAATAAATGATGTGTTCAAAATATGGCGTCCAACGGGCCTCGTCTTATATGACTTTTCACCGAGTTTTCGTCACAGGGCCTCCTCGGAAGCCCAAAATTGGCCCTTAAAGAAGGTCGATTTTCTTAGGAGTTCCGAATGGCAATTTCATTGACTCCATTGACCTAATTGTACCCCATAAATTATGTGTGCAAAATTAGGGGTCCAACGGGCCTCGTCTTATATGACTTTTCTCCGAGATTTCGTCACAGGGCCTCTCCGTTAGCCTAAAATTGGCCCTTAAAGATGGTAGATTTTCCCAGGAGTTCCGAATGGGAATTTCATTGACTCCACTGATCTAAGTGTACCCCATAAATGATGTGTGCAAAATTAGGAGTCCAACGGGCCTCGTCTTATATGACTTTTCACCGAGTTTTCGTCACATGGCCTCCCGGAAGCCCAAAATTGGCCCTTAAAGAAGGTCGATTTTCTTAGGAGTTCCGAATGGCAATTTCATTGACTCCATTGATCTATGTGTACCCCATCAATGATGTGTGCAAAATTAGGGGTCCAACGGGCCTCGTCTTATATGACTTTTCTCCGAGTTTTCGTCACAGGGCCTCTCCGTTAGCCTAAAATTGGCCCTTAAAGATGGTAGATTTTCGCAGGAGTTCCGAATGGGAATTTCATTGACTCCATTGACCTAATTGTACCCCATAAATGATGTGTGCAAAATTAGGAGTCCAACGGGCCTCGTCTTATATGACTTTTCACCGAGTTTTCGTCACACGGCCTCCCCGGGAGCCCAAAATTGGCCCTTAAAGAAGGTCGATTTTCGTAAGAGTTCCGAATGGGAATTTCATTGACTCCATTGATCTAAGTTTACCTCATAAATGATGTGTGCAAAATTAGGGGTCCAACGGGCCTCGTCTTATATGACTTTTCTCCGAGTTTTCGTCACAGGGCCTCCTCGGGAGCCCAAAATTGGCCCTTAAAGAAGGTCGATTTTCTTAGGAGTTCCGAATGGAAATTTCATTGACTCCATTGACCTAAGTTTACCCCATAAATGATGTGTGCAAAATTAGGGGTCCAACGGGCCTCGTATTATATGACTATTCACCGAGTTTTCGTCACACGACCTCCGGGAAGCCCAAAATTGGCCCTTAAAGAAGGTCGATTTTCTTAGGAGTTCTGAATGAGAATTTCATTGACTCCATTGATATAAGTGCACCAAATAAATGATGTGTTCAAAATATGGCGTCCAACGGGCCTCGTCTTATATGACTTTTCACCGAGTTTTCGTCACACGGCCTCCCGGAAGCCCAAAATTGGCCCTTAAAGAAGGTCGATTTTCTTAGGAGTTCTGAATGGGAATTTCATTGACTCCATTGATCTAAGTGTACCCCATAAATTATGTGTGCAAAATTAGGGGTCCAACGGACCTCGTATTATATGACTTTTCACCGAGTTTTCGTCACAGGGTCTCCTCGGGAGCCCAAAATTGGCCCTTAAAGAAGGTCGATTTTCTTAGGAGTTCCGAATGGCAATTTCATTGACTCCATTGACCTAAGTGTACCCCATAAATGATGTGTGCAAAATTAGGGGTCCAACGGGCCTCGTCTTATATGACTTTTCCCCGAGTTTTCGTCACACGACCTCCCGGAAGGCCAAAGTTGGCCCTTAAAGAAGGTCGATTTTCTTAGGAGTTCTGAATGGGAATTTCATTGACTCCATTGATCTAAGTGCACCAAATAAATGATGTGTTCAAAATATGGCGTCCAACGGGCCTCGTCTTATATGACTTTTCACCGAGTTTTCGTCACAGGGCCTCCTCGGAAGCCCAAAATTGGCCCTTAAAGAAGGTCGATTTTCTTAGGAGTTCCGAATGGCAATTTCATTGACTCCATTGACCTAATTGTACCCCATAAATTATGTGTGCAAAATTAGGGGTCCAACGGGCCTCGTCTTATATGACTTTTCTCCGAGATTTCGTCACAGGGCCTCTCCGTTAGCCTAAAATTGGCCCTTAAAGATGGTAGATTTTCCCAGGAGTTCCGAATGGGAATTTCATTGACTCCACTGACCTAAGTGTACCCCATAAATGATGTGTGCAAAATTAGGAGTCCAACGGGCCTCGTCTTATATGACTTTTCACCGAGTTTTCGTCACAGGGCCTCCCAGGGAGCCCAAAATTGGCCCTTAAAGAAGGTCGATTTTCGTAGGAGTTCCGAATGGGGATTTCATCGACTCCATTGATCTTAGTGTACCCCATAAATGATGTGTGCAAAATTAGGGGTCCAACGGGCCTCGTCTTATATGACTTTTCACCGAGTTTTCGTCACAGGGCCTCCCCGGGAGCCCAAAATTGGCCCTTAAAGAAGGTCGATTTTCGTAGGAGTTCCGAATGGGGATTTCATCGACTCCATTGATCTTAGTGTACCCCATAAATGATGTGTGCAAAATTAGGGGTCCAACGGGCCTCGTCTTATATGACTTTTCACCGAGTTTTCGTCACAGGGCCTCCCCGGGAGCCCAAAATTGACCCTTAAAGAAGGTAGATTTTCGTAGGAGTTCCGAATGCGGATTTCATCGACTCCATTGACCTAAGTGTACTCCATAAATGATGTGTGCAAAATTAGGGGTCCAACGGGCCTCGTCTTATATGACTTTTCACCGAGTTTTCGTCACAGGTCCTCCCCGGGAGCCCAAAATTGGCCCTTAAAGAAGGTCGATTTTCGTAGGAGTTCCGAATGGGAATTTCATCGACTCCAGTGACCTAAGTGTACCCCATCAATGATGTATGCAAAATTAGGGGTCCAACGGGCGTCGTCTTATATGACTTTTCTCCGAGTTTTCGTCATAGGGCCTCTCCGTTAGCCTAAAATTGGCCCTTAAAGATGGTAGATTTTCGCAGGAGTTCCGAATGGGAATTTCATTGACTCCATTGACCTAAGTGTACCCCATAAATGATGTGTGCAAATTTAGGAGTCCAACGGGCCTCGTCTTATATGACGTTTCACCGAGTGTTCGTCACATGGCCTCCCGGAAGCCCAAAATTGGCCCTTAAAGAAGGTCGATATTCTTAGGAGTTCCGAATGGCAATTTCATTGACTCCATTGATCTATTTGTACCCCATCAATGATGTGTGCAAAATTAGGGGTCCAACGGGCCTCGTCTTATATGACTTTTCTCCGAGTTTTCGTCACAGGGCCTCTCCGTTAGCCTAAAATTGGCCCTTAAAGATGGTAGATTTTCGCAGGAGTTCCGAATGGGAATTTAATTGACTCCATTGACCTAAGTGTACCCCATATATGATGTGTGCAAAATTAGGAGTCCAACGGGCCTCGTCTTATATGACTTTTCACCGAGTTTTCGTCACATGGCCTCCCGGAAGCCCAAAATTGGCCCTTAAAGAAGGTCGATTTTCTTAGGAGTTCCGAATGGCAATTTCATTGACTCCATTGATCTATGTGTACCCCATCAATGATGTGTGCAAAATTAGGGGTCCAACGGGCCTCGTCTTATATGACTTTTCACCGAGTTATCGTCACAGGGCCTCTGTGGAAGCCCAAAATTGGCCCTTAAAGAAGGTAGATTTTCGCAGGAGTTCCGAATGGGAATTTCAATGACTCCATTGATCTAAGTGTACCCCATAAATGATGTGTGCAAAATTATGGGTCTAACGGACCTCGTCTTATATGACTTTTCACCGAGTTTTCGTCACAGGGCCTCCCCGGTAGCCCAAAATTGGCCCTTAAAGAAGGTAGATTTTCGCAAGAGTTCCGAATGGGAATTTCAATGACTCCATTGATCTAAGTGTACCCCATAAATGATGTGTGCAAAATTAGGGGTCCAACGGGCCTCGTCTTATATGATTGTTCACCGATTTTTCGTCACAAGGCCTCTCTTGGAGCTCAAAATTGCCCATTAATGAAGGTCAATTTTCGTAGGAGTTTCGGATGGAAATTTCATTGACTCCATTGATCTAAGTTTACCCCATAAAATATGTGTGCAAAATTAGGGGTCCAACGGGCCTCGTCTTATATGACTTTTCACTGAGTTTTCGTCAAAGGGCCTCTCCGTTAGCCTAAAATTGGCCCTTAAAGAAGGTAGATTTTCGCAGGAGTTCCGAATAGGAATTTCATTGACTCCATTGACCTAACTGTACCCCATAAATGATGTGTGCAAAATTAGGGGTCCAACGGGCCTCGTCTTATATGACTTTTCACCGAGTTTTCGTCATAGGGCCTCCTTGGAAGCCCAAAATTGGCCCTTAAAGAAGGTAGATTTTTGCAGGAGTTCCGAATGGGAATTTCAATGACTCCATTGATCTAAGTGTACCCCATAAATAATGTGTGCATTATTAGGGGTCCGACGGACCTCGTCTTATATGAATTTTCACCGAGTTTTCGTCACAGGGCCTCCCCGGGAGCCCAAAATTGGCCCTTAAAGAAGGTCGATATTCTTAGGAGTTCCGAATGGCAATTTAATTGACTCCGTTGACCTAAGTGTACCCCATAAATGATGAGTGGAAAATTAGGGGTCCAACGGGCCTCGTCTTATATGACTTTTCACCGAGTTTTCGTCACATGGCCTCCCCGGGAGCCCAACATTGGCCCTTAAAGAAGGTCGATTTTCTTAGGAGTTCCGAATGGCAATTTCATTGACTCAATTGACCTAAGTGTACCCCATAAATGATGTGTGCAAAATTAGGGGTTCAACGGGCCTCGTCTTATATGACTTTTCACCGAGTTTTCGTCATAGTGCCTCCCTTGAAGCCCAAAATTGGCCCTTAAAGAAGGTAGATTTTCGCAGGAGTTCCGAATGGGAATTTAAATGACTCCATTGATGTAAGTGTACCCCATATATGATGTGTGCAAAATTAGGGGTCCAACGGGCCTCGTCTTATATGATTTTTCGTCACAAGCCCTCTCCGGGATCTCAAAATTGCCCATTAATGAAGGTCAATTTTCGTAGGAGTTTCGGATGGGAATTTCATTGACTCCATTGATCTTAGTGTATTCCATAAATGATATGTTCAAGATTAGGAGTCCAACGGGCCTCGTCTTATATGATTGTTCACCGATTTTTCGTCACTAGGCCTCCCTGGGAGCTCATAATTGGCCATTAAAGATGGTCAATTTTCGTAGGAGTTCTAAATGGGAATTTCATTGACTTAATTGATCTTAGTGTATCCCATAAATGATATGTTCAAGATTAGGGGTCCAACGGGCCTCGTCTTATATGAATTTTCATCGATTTTTCGTCACAAGGCCTTCTCGGAGGCTCAAAATTGGCCATTAAAGAAGGTCAATTTTCGTAGGAGTTTCGTATGGGAATTTCATTGGCTCCATTGATCTTAGTGTATCCCATAAATGATATGTTCAAGATTAGGGGTCCAACGGGCCTCGTCTTATATGAATTTTCACCGATTTTTCGTCACAAGGCCTTCTCGGAGGCTCAAAATTGGCCATTAAAGAAGGTCAATTTTCGTAGGAGTTTCGTATGGGAATTTCATTGACTCCATTGATCTTAGTGTATCCCATAAATGATATGTTCAAGATTAGGGGTCCAACGGGCCTCGTCTTATATGAATTTTCACCGATTTTTCGTCACAAGGCCTTCTCGGAGGCTCAAAATTGGCCATTAAAGAAGGTCAATTTTCGTAGGAGTTTCGTATGGGAATTTCATTGACTCCATTGATCTTAGTGTATCCCATAAATGATATGTTCAAGATTAGGGGTCCAACGGGTCTTGTCTTATATGATTTTTCACCGATTTTTCGTCACAAGGCCTCCTCGGGGGCTCAAAATTGGCCATTAATGAAGGAGAATTTTCGTAGGAGTTTCGGATGGGAATTTCATTGACTCCATTGATCTTAGTGTATCCCATAAATGATATGTTCAAGATTACGGGTCCAACGGACCTCGTTTTATATGATTTCTCACCGATTTTTCGCCACAAGGCCTCCCCGAAGGCTCAAAATTGGCCATCAAAGAAGGTCAATTTTCGTAGGAGTTCCGAATGGGACTTTAAATGACTCAATTGATATTAGTGTATCCCATAAATGATATGTTTAATTTTAGGGCTCCAACGGGCCTCGTCTTATATGATTTTTCACCGATTTTTCGTCACTAGGCCTCCCCGGAGGCTCAAAATTGGCCATTAAAGAAGGTCAATTTTCGTAGGAGTTCCAAATGGAAATTTCATTGAATCCATTGATCTTAGTGTATCCCATAAATGATTTGTTCAAGATTAGGAGTAGTACGCTCCCTCAATGTGCGGACGACACCGCCGTCTTGAGCTCAAAAGTCACCCCTGACTTTTAGTTTAGTCCATTCATCTTAATGTATTCCTTGAATGATATGTTCAAGAATAGGGGTCCTAAGGGCTTCGTCTCTAATGATGTTTCACCGATATTTCGCCACAAGGCTTCTCCGGTGCTCAAAATTGGTCATTAAACAAGGTCAATTTTCATAAGAGTTCCGAATGGGATTTTCATTGAGTCATTTCATCTTAGTGTATCCCTTGAATAATATTTTCAAGATTAGGGGTCCAAAGAGCTTCGTCTTCTATGACTTTTCAACGATTTTTCGCCACAAGGCCTTCCCGAGGGCTCAAAATTTGCAATTAAAAAAGGTCAATTTCCATAAGAGTTCCGAATGGGAATTTCATTGACTCCATTGATCTTAGTGTATCCCATAAATGATATGTTCAAGATTAGGGGTCCAACGGGCCTCGTCTTATGTGATTTTTCACCGATTTTTCGCCACAAGGCCTCCCTGGGCGCTCAAAATTGGCCATTAATGAAGGTCAATTTTCGTAGGAGTTCCAAATGGGACTTTTATTGACTCCATTGATCTAAGTGTATCCCTTAAATGTTGTGTTCAAGATTAGGGGTCCAAAGGGCTTTGTCTTCTATGATTTTTGACGATTTTTCGCCACAAGGCCTCCCCGGGGCTCAAAATTGGCCATTAAAGTAGGTCAATTTTCGTAGGAGTTCCGGATGGCACTTTCATTGGTTCCATTGATCTTAGTGTATCCCATAAATTATATGTTCAAGATTAGAGGTCCAAAGGGCTTCGTCTTATATGATTTTTCACAGATTTTTCGCCGTAAGGCCTCCCCGGGGGCTCAAAATTGGCCATTAAAGTAGGTCAATTTTCATAGGAGTTCCGAATGGAAATTTCATTGAATCCATTGATCTTATTGTATCCCATAAATTATATGTTCAAGATTAGCGGTCCAACGGGAATCGTCTTATATGATTTTTCACAAATTTTTTGCCACAAAGCTTGCCCGGGAGCTCAAAATTGGCCATTAAAGAAGGCTAATTTTGCTAGGAGTTCCGAATGGAAATTTCATTGACTCCATTGATCTTAGTGTATCCCATAAATGATATAATCAAAATTAGGGGTCCAAAGGGCCTCGTCTTATATGATTTTTCACCGATTTTTCGTCACAAGGCCTCCCCGAGGGCTCAAAATTGGCCATTAATGAAGGTCAATTTTCGTAGGAGTTCCGGATGGGACTTTAATTGACTCCATTGATCATAGTGTATCCCATAAATGATATGTTCAAGATTAGAGGTCCAACGGGCCTCGTCTTATATGATTTCTCACCGATTTTTCGCCACAAGGCCTCCTAGGGGCTCAAAATTGGCCATTAAAGTAGGTCAATTGTCGTAGGAGTTCCGGATGGGACTTTCAATGACTCCATTGATCTTAGTGTATCTCATAAATGATATGTTCAAGATTAAGGGTCCAACGGGCCTCATCTTATATGATTTCTCGCCGATTTTTCGCCACAAGGCCTCCCCGGGGGCTCAAAATTGGCCATTAAAGTAGGTCAATTTTCGTAGGAGTTACGGATGGGACTATAATTGACTCCATTGATCTTAGTGTATCCCATAAATGATATTTTCAAGATTAGGGGTCCAACGGGCCTCGTCTTATACGATGTTTCATCGATTTTCGCCACAAGGCCTCCCAGGGGGCTCAAAATTGGCCATTAAAGTAGGTCAATTTTTGTAGGAGTTCCGGATGGGACTTTCAATGACTCCATTGATCTTAGTGTATCCCATAAATGATATGTTAAAGATTAGGGGTCCAACGGGCCTCGTCTTATATGATTTTTCACCGATTTTCGCCACAAAGCCTCCTAGGGGGCTCAAAATTGGCCATTAAAGTAGGTCAATTTTCGTAGGAGTTCCGGATGGGACTTTAAATGACTCCATTGATCTTAGTGTATCCCATAAATGATATGTTCAAGATTAGGGGTCCAACGGGCCTCATCTTATATGATTTCTCACCGATTTTTCGCCACAAGGCCTCTCACGGGCTCAAAATTGGCCATTAAAGTAGGTCAATTTTCGTAGGAGTTCCGGATGGGACTTTCATTGACTCCATTGATCTTAGTGTATCCCATAAATGATATGTTCAAGATTAGGGGTCCAACGGGCCTCGTCTTATATGATTTTGCACCGATTATCGCCACAAGGCCTCCCCGGGGGCTCAAAATTGACCATTAAAGTAGGTCAATTTTCGTAGCAGTTCCGTATGGGACTTTAAATGACTCCATTGATCTTAGTGTATCCCATAAATGATATGTTTAATTTTAGGGGTCTAACGGGCCTCGTCTTATATAATTTTTCACCGATTTTTCGTCACTAGGCCTCCCCGGAGGCTCAAAATTGGCCATTAAAGAAGGTCAATTTTCGTAGGAGTTCCGAATGGAAATTTCATTGAATCCATTGATCTTATTGTATCCCATAAATGATATGTTCAAGATTAGGGGTTCAACGGGCGTCGTCTTATATGATTTTTCACTAATTTTTCGCCACAAGCCATCTCCGAGGGCTCAAAATAGGCCTTCAAAGAAGGCCCATTTTTTTAGGAGTTCCGAATGGGACTTTTAATGAGTCCATTGATCTTAGTGTATCCCATAAATGATATGTTCAAAATTAGGGGTCCAACGGGCCTCGTCTTATACGATTTTTCACCGATTTTCGCCACAAGGCCTCCACGGGGGCTCAAAATTGGCCATTAAAGTAGGTCAATTTTCGTAGGAGTTCCAGATAGGACTTTCAATGAGTCCATTGATCTTAGTGTATCCCATAAATGATATTTTCAAGATAAGGGGTCCAACGGGCCTCATCTTATATGATTTCTCACCGATTTTTCGCCACAAGGCCTCTCCGGGGCTCAAAATTGGCCTTTAAAGTAGGTCAATTTTCGTAGGAGTTCCGGATGGGACTTTCATTGACTCCATTGATCTTAGTGTATCCCATAAATGATATGTTCAAGATTAGAGGTCCAAAGGGCTTCATCGTATATGATTTTTCACAGATTTTTCGCCGCAAGGCCTCCTTGGGGGCTCAAAATTGGCCATTAAAAGTAGGTCAATTTTCGTAGGAGTTCCGAATGGAAATTTCATTGAATCCATTGATCTTATTGTATCCCATAAATTATATGTTCAAGATTAGCGGTCCAACGGGCCTCGTCTTATATGATTTTTCACAAATTTTTCGCCACAAAGCTTCCCAGGAGCTCAAAATTGGCTATTAAAGAAGGTTAATTTTGGTAGGAGTTCCGAATGGAAATTTCATTGAATCCATTGATCTTAGTGTATCCCATAAATGATATGTTCAAGATTAGGGGTTCAACGGGTTTCGTCTTATATGATTTTTCACTGATTTTTCGTCACAAGCCCTCTCCGGAGGCTCAAAATTGGCCTTTAAAGAAGGCCCATTTTTGTAGGAGTTCCGAATGGGACTTTTAATGACTCCATTGATCTTAGTGTATCCCATAAATGATATGTTCAAAATTAGGGGTCCAACGGGCCTCGTCTTATACGATGTTTCACCGATTTTCGCCACAACGCCTCCACGGGAGCTCAAAATTGGCCATTAAAGTAGGTCATATTTCGTAGGAGTTCCGGATGGGACTTTCAATGAGTCCATTGATCTTTTTGTATCCCATAAATGATATTTTCAAGATTAGGGGTCCAACGGGCCTCATCTTATATGATTTCTCACAGATTTTTCGCCGCAAGGCCTCCCCGAAGGCTCAAAATTGGCCTTTAAAGAAGGCCCATTTTTGTAGGAGTTCCGAATGGGACTTTTAATGACTCCATTGATCTTAGTGTATCCCATAAATGATATGTTCAAAATTAGGGGTCCAACGGGCCTCGTCTTATATGATTTTTCAGCGATTTTTCGTCACTAAGCCTCCCCGGAGGCTCAAAATTGGCAATTAAAGAAGGTCAATTTTCGTAGGAGTTCGGAATTGGACTTTCAATGACTCAATTGATCTTAGTGTATCCCGTAAATGATATGTTTAAGATTAGGGGTCCAACGGGCCTCGTCTTATATGATTTTTCACCGATTTTTCGTCACAAGAATTCCCCGGAGGCTCAAAATTGGCCATTAAAGAAGGTCAATTTTCGTAGGAGTTCCGAATGAAAATTTCATTGAATCCATTGATCTTATTGTATCCCATAAATGATATGTTCATGATTATTGGTTCAACGGGCGGCGTCTTATATGATTTTTCACTGATTTTTCGCCACAAGCCATCTTCGAGGGCTCAAAATTGGCCTTTAAAGAAGGCCCATTTTTTAAGGAGTTCCGAATGTGACTTTTAATGACTCCATTGATCTTAGTGTATCCCATAAATGATATGTTCAAAATTAGGGGTCCAACGGGCCTCGTCTTATACGATTTTTCATCGATTTTCGCCACGAGGCCTCCACAGGGGCTCAAAATTGGCCATTAAAGTAGGTCAATTTTCGTAGGAGTTCCGGATGGGACTTTCAATGAGTCCATTGATCTTAGTGTATCCCATAAATGATATTTTCAAGATTAGGGGTCCAACGGGCCTCATCTTATATGATTTCTCACCGATTTTTCGCTACAAGGCCTCCTCGGGGCTCAAAATAAAGTAGGTCAATTTTCGTAGGAGTTCCGGATGAGACTTTCATAGACTCCATTGATCTTAGTGTATCCCATAAATTATATGTTGAAGATTAGAGGTCCAAAGGGCTTCGTCTTATATGATTTTTCACAGATTTTTCGCCGCAAGGCCTCCTCGGGGGCTCAAAATTGGCCATTAAAAGTAGGTCAATTTTCGTAGGAGTTCCGAATGGAAATTTCATTGAATCCATTGATCTTATTGTATCCCATAAATTATATGTTCAAGATTAGCGGTCCAACGGGCCTCGTCTTATACAATTTTTCGCCACAAAGCTCCCCGGGAGCTCAAAATTGGCCATTAAAGAAGGTTAATTTTGGTAGGAGTTCCGAATGGAAATTTCATTGACTCCATTGATCTTAGTGTATCCCATAAATGATATGTTCAGAATTAGGGGTCCAACGGGCCTCGTCTTATATGATTTTGCACCGATTTTTCGTCACTAAAGCCTCCCCGGAGGCTCAAAATTGGCCATTAAAGAAGGTCAATTTTCGTAGGAGTTCCGAATGGAAATTTCATTGAATCCATTGATCTTATTGTATCCCATAAATGATATGTTCAAGATTAGGGGTTCAACGGGCGTCGTCTTATATGATTTTTCACTAATTTTTCGCCACAAGCCATCTCCGAGGGCTCAAAATAGGCCTTCAAAGAAGGCCCATTTTTTTAGGAGTTCCGAATGGCACTTTTAATGAGTCCATTGATCTTAGTGTATCCCATAAATGATATGTTCAAAATTAGGGGTTCAACGGGCCTCGTCTTATACGATTTTTCACCGATTTTCGCCACAAGGCCTCCACGGGGGCTCAAAATTGGTCATTAAAGTAGGTCAATTTTCGTAGGAGTTCCAGATGGGACTTTCAATGAGTCCATTGATCTTAGTGTATCCCATAAATGATATTTTAAAGATTAGGGGCCCAACGGGCCTCATCTTATATGATTTTTCACCGATTTTTCGCCACAAGGCCTCTCTGGGGGCTCAAAATTGGCCATTAAAGTAGGTCAATTTCCGTAGGAGTTCCGGATGAGACTTTCATTGACTCCATTGATCTTAGTGTATCCCATAAATGATATGTTCTAGATTAGAGGTCCAAAGGGCTTCGTCTTATATGATTTTTCACAAAATTTTCGCCGCAAGGCCTCCCCGGGGGCTCAAAATTGGCCATTAAAGTAGGTCAATTTTCGTAGGAGTTCCGGATGGGACTTTAATTGACTCCATTGATCTTAGTGTATCCCATAAATGATATTTTCAAGATTAGGGGTCCAACGGGCCTCGTCTTATACGATGTATCACCGATTTTCGCCATAAGGCCTCCCTGGGGGTTGAAAATTGGCCATTAAAGAAGGTTAATTTTGGTAGGAGTTCCAAATGGAAATTTCATTGAATCCATTGATCTTAGTGTATCCCATAAATGATATGTTCAAGATTAGGGGTTCAACGGGCTTCGTCTTATATGATGTTTCACTGATTTTTCGTCACAAGCCTTCTCCGGGGACTCAAAATTGGCATTTAAAGAAGGCCCATTTTTGTAGGAGTTACGAATGGGACTTTTAATGACTCCATTGATCTTAGTGTATCCCATAAATGATATGTTCAAAATTAGGAGTCCAACGGGCCTCGTCGTATACGATTTTTCACCGATTATCGCCACAAGGCCTCCCCGGGGCTCAAAATTGGCCATTAAAGTAGGTCAATTTTCGTAGGAGTTCCGGATGGGACTTTCAATGTATCAATTGATCTTAGTGTATGCCATAAATGATATGTTCAAGATTAGGGGTCCAATGGGCCTCGTCTTATATGATTTTTCACCGATTGTTCGTCACTAAGCCTCCCCGGAGGCTCAAAATTAGCCATTAAAGAAGGTCAATTTTCGTAGGAGTTCCGAATGGGACTTTCAATGACTCAATTGATCTTAGTGTATCCCATAAATGATATGTTTAAGATTAGGGGTCCAACGGGCCTCGTCTTATATGATTTTCACCGATTTTTCGTCACTAGGCCTCCCCGGAGGCTCAAAATTGGCCATTAAAGAAGGTCAATTTTCGTAGGAGTTCCGAATGGAACTTTCATTGAATCTATTGATCTTATTGTATCCCATAAATGAAATGTTCCAGATTAGGGGTTCAACGGGCGTCGTCTTATATGATTTTTCCCTGATTTTTCGCCACAAGCCATCTACGGGGGCTCAAAATTGGCCTTTAAAGAAGGCCCATTTTTTTAGGAGTTCCGAATGGGACTTTTAATGACTCCATTGATCTTAGTGTATCCCATAAATGATATGTTCAAAATTAGGGGTCCAACGGGCCTTGTCTTATATGATTTTTCACCAATTTTTCGCCACAAAGCTTCCCCGGGAGCTCAAAATTGGCCATTAAAGAAGGTTAATTTTGGTAGGAGTTCCAAATGGAAATTTCATTGAATCCATTGATCTTAGTGTATCCCATAAATGATATGTTCAAGATTAGGGGTTCAACGGGCTTCGTCTTATATGATGTTTCACTGATTTTTCGTCACAAGCCTTCTCCGGGGACTCAAAATTGGCATTTAAAGAAGGCCCATTTTTGTAGGAGTTACGAATGGGACTTTTAATGACTCCATTGATCTTAGTGTATCCCATAAATGATATGTTCAAAATTAGGAGTCCAACGGGCCTCGTCGTATACGATTTTTCACCGATTATCGCCACAAGGCCTCCCCGGGGCTCAAAATTGGCCATTAAAGTAGGTCAATTTTCGTAGGAGTTCCGGATGGGACTTTCAATGTATCAATTGATTTTAGTGTATCCCATAAATGATATGTTCAAGATTAGGGGTCCAATGGGCCTCGTCTTATATGATTTTTCACCGATTTTTCGTCACTAAGCCTCCCCGGAGGCTCAAAATTAGCCATTAAAGAAGGTCAATTTTCGTAGGAGTTCCGAATGGGACTTTCAATGACTCAATTGATCTTAGTGTATCCCATAAATGATATGTTTAAGATTAGGGGTCCAACGGGCCTCGTCTTATATGATTTTCACCGATTTTTCGTCACTAGGCCTCCCCGGAGGCTCAAAATTGGCCATTAAAGAAGGTCAATTTTCGTAGGAGTTCCGAATGGAACTTTCATTGAATCTATTGATCTTATTGTATCCCATAAATGAAATGTTCCAGATTAGGGGTTCAACGGGCGTCGTCTTATATGATTTTTCCCTGATTTTTCGCCACAAGCCATCTCCGGGGGCTCAAAATTGGCCTTTAAAGAAGGCCCATTTTTTTAGGAGTTCCGAATGGGACTTTTAATGACTCCATTGATCTTAGTGTATCCCATAAATGATATGTTCAAAATTAGGGGTCCAACGGGCCTCGTCTTATACGATTTTTCACCGATTTTCGCCACAAGGCCTCCACGGGGGCTCAAAATTGGCCATTAAAGTAGGTAAATTTTCGTAGGAGTTCCGGATGAGACTTTCAATGACTCAATTGATCTTAGTGTATCCCATAAATGATATTTTCAAGATTAGGGGTCCAACGGGTCTCGTCTTATATGATTTTTCACTGATTTTTCGCCACAAGGCCTCCCCCGGGCTCAAAATTGGCCATTAAAGTAGGTCAATTTTCGTAGGAGTTCCGGATGGAACTTTCATTGACTCCATTGATCTTAGTGTATCCCATAAATGATATGTTCAAGATTAGAGGTCCAAAGGGCTTCGTCTTATATGATATTTCACAGATTTTTCGCCACAAGGCCTCCCCGGGGGCTCAAAATTGGCCATTAAAGTAGGTCAATTTTCGTAGGAGTTCCGAATGAAAATTTCATTGAATCCATTGATCTTATTGTATCCCATAAATTATATGTTCAAGATTAGCGGTCCAACGGGCCTCGTCTTATATGATTTTTCACCAATTTTTCGCCACAAAGCTTCCCTAGGACCTCAAAATTGGCCATTAAAGAAGGTTAATTTTGGTAGGAGTTCCAAATGGAAATTTCATTGAATCCATTGATCTTAGTGTATCCCATAAATGATATGTTCAAGATTAGGGGTTCAACGGGCTTCGTCTTATATGATTTTTCACTGATTTTTCGTCACAAGCCCTCTCCGCGGGCTCAAAATTGGCCTTTAAAGAAGGCCCATTTTTGTAGGAGTTCCGAATTGGACTTTTAATGACTCCATTGATCTTAGTGTATCCCATAAATGATATGTTCAAAATTAGGGGTCCAACGGGCCTCGGCTTATACGATTTTTCACCGATTATCGCCACAAGGCCTCCCCGGGGCTCAAAATTGGCCATTAAAGTAGGTCAATTTTCGTAGGAGTTCCGGATGGGACTTTCAATGACTCATTTAATCTTAGTGTATCCCATAAATGCTATGTTCAAGATTAGGGGTCCAACGGGCCTCGTCTTATATGATTTTTCACCTATTTTTCGTCACTAAGCCTCCCCGGAGGCTCAAAATTGGCCATTAAAGAAGGTCAATTTCCGTAGGAGTTCCGGATTGGACTTTAAATGACTCAATTGATCTTAGTGTATCCCATAAATGATATGTTTAAGATTAGGGGTCCAACGGGCCTAGTCTTATATTATTTTTCACCGATTTTTCGTCACAAGGCCTCCCCGGAGGCTCAAAATTGGCCATTAAAGAAGGTCAATTTTCGTAGGAGTTCCGAATGGAAATTTCATTGAATCCATTGATCTTAGTGTATCCCATAAATGATTTGTTCAAGATTAGGAGTAGTACGCTCCCTCAATGTGCGGACGACACCGCCGTCTTGAGCTCAAAAGTCACCCCTGACTTTTAGTTTAGTCCATTCATCTTAATGTATTCGTTGAATGATATGTTCAAGAATAGGGGTCCTAAGGGCTTTGTCTCTAATGATGTTTCACCGATATTTCGCCACAAGGCTTCTCTGGTGCTCAAAATTGGTCATTAAACAAGGTCAATTTTCATAAGAGTTCCGAATGGGATTTTCATTGAGTCATTTCATCTTAGTGTATCCCTTGAATAATATTTTCAAGATTAGGGGTCCAAAGAGCTTCGTCTTCTATGACTTTTCAACGATTTTTCGCCACAAGGCCTTCCCGGGGGCTCAAAATTTGTCATTAAAAAAGGTAAATTTCTGTAAGAGTTCCGAATGGGAATTTCATTGACTCCATTGATCTTAGTGTATCCCATAAATGATATGTTCAAGATTAGGGGTCCAACGGGCCTCGTCTTATATGATTTTTCACCGATTTTTCGCCACAAAGCCTCCCCAGGGGCTCAAAATTGGCCATTAATGAAGGTCAATTTTCGTAGGAGTTCCAAATGGGACTTTCCTTGACTCCATTGATCTAAGTGTATCCCTTAAATGTTGTGTTCAAGATTAGGGGTCCAAAGGGCTTTGTCTTCTATGATTTTTGACGATTTTTCGCCACAAGGCCTCCCCGGGGCTCAAAATTGGCCATTAAAGTAGGTCAATTTTCGTAGGAGTTCCGGATGACACTTTCATTGGTTCCATTGATCTTAGTGTATCCCATAAATTATATGTTCAAGATTAGAGGTCCAAAGGGCTTCGTCTTATATGATATTTCACAGATTTTTCGCCGCAAGGCCTCCCCGGGGGCTCAAAATTGGCCATTAAAGTAGGTCAATTTTCGTAGGAGTTCCGAATGGAAATTTCATTGAATCCATTGATCTTATTGTATCCCATAAATTATATGTTCAAGATTAGCGGTCCAACGGGCCTCGTCTTATATGATTTTTCACCAATTTTTCGCCACAAAGCTTCCCTAGGACCTCAAAATTGGCTATTAAAGAAGGTTAATTTTGGTAGGAGTTCCAAATGGAAATTTCATTGAATCCATTGATCTTAGTGTATCCCATAAATGATATGTTCAAGATTAGGGGTTCAACGGGCTTCGTCTTATATGATTTTTCACTGATTTTTCGTCACAAGCCCTCTCCGCGGGCTCAAAATTGGCCTTTATAGAAGGCCCATTTTTGTAGGAGTTCCGAATTGGACTTTTAATGACTCCATTGATCTTAGTGTATCCCATAAATGATATGTTCAAAATTAGGGGTCCAACGGGCCTCGGCTTATACGATGTTTCACCGATTATCGCCACAAGGCCTCCCCGGGGCTCAAAATTGGCCATTAAAGTAGGTCAATTTTCGTAGGAGTTCCGGATGGGACTTTCAATGACTCATTTAATCTTAGTGTATCCCATAAATGCTATGTTCAAGATTAGGGGTCCAACGGGCCTCGTCTTATATGATTTTTCACCTATTTTTCGTCACTAAGCCTCCCCGGAGGCTCAAAATTGGCCATTAAAGAAGGTCAATTTCCGTAGGAGTTCCGGATTGGACTTTAAATGACTCAATTGATCTTAGTGTATCCCATAAATGATATGTTTAAGATTAGGGGTCCAACGGGCCTAGTCTTATATTATTTTTCACCGATTTTTCGTCACAAGGCCTCCCCGGAGGCTCAAAATTGGCCATTAAAGAAGGTCAATTTTCGTAGGAGTTCCGAATGGAAATTTCATTGAATCCATTGATCTTAGTGTATCCCATAAATGATTTGTTCAAGATTAGGAGTAGTACGCTCCCTCAATGTGCGGACGACACCGCCGTCTTGAGCTCAAAAGTCACCCCTGACTTTTAGTTTAGTCCATTCATCTTAATGTATTCCTTGAATGATATGTTCAAGAATAGGGGTCCTAAGGGCTTCGTCTCTAATGATGTTTCACCGATATTTCGCCACAAGGCTTCTCCGGTGCTCAAAATTGGTCATTAAACAAGGTCAATTTTCATAAGAGTTCCGAATGGGATTTTCATTGAGTCATTTCATCTTAGTGTATCCCTTGAATAATATTTTCAAGATTAGGGGTCCAAAGAGCTTCGTCTTCTATGACTTTTCAACGATTTTTCGCCACAAGGCCTTCCCGAGGGCTCAAAATTTGCAATTAAAAAAGGTCAATTTCCATAAGAGTTCCGAATGGGAATTTCATTGACTCCATTGATCTTAGTGTATCCCATAAATGATATGTTCAAGATTAGGGGTCCAACGGGCCTCGTCTTATGTGATTTTTCACCGATTTTTCGCCACAAGGCCTCCCTGGGCGCTCAAAATTGGCCATTAATGAAGGTCAATTTTCGTAGGAGTTCCAAATGGGACTTTTATTGACTCCATTGATCTAAGTGTATCCCTTAAATGTTGTGTTCAAGATTAGGGGTCGAAAGGGCTTTGTCTTCTATGATTTTCAACGATTTTTCGCCACAACGTCTTCCAGGGGGCTCAAAATTGGCCATTAAAGAAGGTCAATTATCATAGGAGTTCCGAATGAGATTTTCATTGACTCCATTCATCTTAGTGTATCCCTTTAATGATATTTTCAATATTAGGGGTCCAAAGGGCTTCGTCTTCTATGATGTTTCACCGATTTTTCGCCACAAAGCTTCCCCCAAGGCTCAAAATTAGCCATTAAAGAAGGTCAATTTTTTTAGGAGTTCCGAATGGGATTTAAATTGAGTCCATTTATCTTAGTGTATCCCTTGAGTGATATGTTCAAGATTAGGGGTGCAAAGGGCTTCGTCTTCTATGATTTTTCATCGATTTGTCGCCACAAGGCCTCTCCGGGGGCTCAAAATTGGCCATTAAAGAAGGTCAATTTTCATAAGAGTTCCGAATGGGATTTTCATTGAGTCCATTCATCTTAGTGTATCCCTTGAATGATATTTTTTCAAGAATAGGAGTCCAAAGGACTTCGTCTTCAATGATTTTTCACCAATTTTTCGCCACAAGGCTTCTCCCGCTGCTCAAAATTGGTCATTAAACAAGGTCAATTTTCGTAGGAGTTCCGAATGAGATTTTCATTGACTCCATTCATCTTAGTGTATCCCTTGAATGATATTTTCAAGATTTGGGGTCCAAAGTGCTTCGTCTTCTATGATATTTCACCGATTTTTCGCCATAAGGCCTTCTTGGGGGATCAAAATTGGCAATTAAAGAAGGTCAATTTTCATAGGAGTTCCGAATGGGATTTTCATTGAATCCATTCATCTTAGTGTATCCCTTGAATGATATTTTCAAGATTTGGGGTTTAAAGTGCTTCGTCTACAATGATTTTTCATCGGTTTTTAGCCACAAAGACTCCCCGGAGGCTCAAAATTAGCCAATAAAGAAAGGTCAATTTTCATAAGAGTTCCAAATGAGATTTTCATTGACTCCATTCATCTTAGTGTATCCCTTGAATGATATTTTCAAGATTAGGGGTCCAAATGGCTTCGTCTTCTATGTTTTTCAGCGATTTTTCGCCACAAGGCCTCCCCGGGGGCTCAAAATTGGCCATTAAAGAAGGTCAATTTTCGTAGGAGTTCCGAATGAGACTTTCATTGACTCCATTGATCTAAGTATATCCCTTAAATGATGTGTTCAAGATTAGGTGTTCAAAGGGCTTCGTCTTCTATAATTTTTCAACGATTTTTCGCAACAACGCTTTCCCTGGGGCTCAAAATTGTCCATTAAAGAAGGTCAATTATCATAGGAGTTCCGAATGAGATTTTCATTGACTCCATTCATCTTAGTATATCCCTTTAAAGTTATATTCAAGATTAGGGGTCCAAAGGACTTCGTCTTCAATGATGTTTCACCGATTTTTCGCCACAAAGCTTCCCCCAAGGCTCAGAATTGGCAATTAAAGAAGGTCAATTTTTTTAGGAGTTCCGAATGGGATTTAAATTGACTCCATTTATCTTAGTGTATCCCTTGAGTGATATGTTCAAGATTAGGGGTCCAAAGGGCTTCGTCTTCTATGATTTGTCACCGATTTTCCGCCACAAGGCCTCCTCGGGGTTCAAAATTGGCCATTAAAGAAGGTCAATTTTCATAAGAGTTTCGAATGGGATTTTCATTGCGTCCATTCATCTTAGTGTATCCCTTGAATGATATCTTCAAGAATAGGGGTCCAAAGGGCTTCGTCTTCTATGATTTTTCACCGATATTTCGCCACAAGGCTTCCCCGGTGCTCAAAATTGGTCATTAAACAAGGTCAATTTTCATACGAGTTCTGAATGGGATTTTCATTGACTCCATTCATCTTAGTGTATCCCTTGAATAATATATTCAAGATTAGGGGTCCAAAGGGCTTCGTCTTCTATTACTTTTCAACGATGTTTCGCCACAAGGCCTCCCCGGAGGCTCAAAATTGGCCATTAAAAAAGGTCAATTTCCGTAAGAGTTCCGAATGAGATTTTCATTGACTCCATTAAACTTAGTGTAACCCTTGAATTATATGTTCAAGAATAGGGGTCCAAAGGGCTTCGTCTTATATGATTTTTCACCGATTTTTCGCCACAAGGCCTCCCCGGGGGATCAAAATTGGCCATTAAAGAAGGTCAATTTTTGTAGGAGTTCCGAATGGGACTTTCATTGACTCCATTGATCTAAGTGTAGCCCTTAAATGATGTGTTCAAGATTAGGGGTCCAAAGTGCTTCGTCTTCTATGATTTTTCAACGATTTTTCGCCACAAGGCCTTCCCTGGGGATCAAAATTGGCCATTAAAGAAGGTCAATTTTCGTAGGAGTTCCGAATGGGACTTTCATTGACTCCATTGATCTAAGTGTAGCCCTTAAATGATGTGTTCAAGATTAGGGGTCCAAAGGGCTTCGTCTTCTATGATTTTTCAACGATGTTTCGCCACAACGCCTTCCCGGGGGTTCAAAATTGGCCATTAAAGAAGGTTAATTATCATAAGAGTTCCAAATCAGATTTTCATTGACTCCATTCATCTTAGTGTTTCCCTTTAATGATATGTTCAAGATTAGGGGTCCAAAGGACTTCGTCTTCAATGATGTTTCACCAATTTTTCGCCACAGAGCTTCCCCCAAGGCTCAAAATTGGCCATTAAAGAAGGTCAATTTTTTTAGGAGTTCCGAATGGGATTTAAATTGACTCCATTTATCTTAGTGTATCCCTTGAGTTATATGTTCAAGATTAGGGGTCTAAAGGGCTTCGTCTTCTATGATTTTTCACCGATTGTTCGCCACAAGGCCTCCTCGGGGGCGCAAAATTGGTCATTAAAGAAGGTCAATTTTCATAAGAGTTCCGAATGGGATTTTCATTGAGTCCATTCATCTTAGTGTATCCCTTGAATGATATTTTCATGAATATGGGTCCAAAGGGCTTCATCTTCTATGTTTTTCACCGATTTTTCGCCACAAGGCCTTCAAGGGGGCTCAAAATTGGTCATTAAAGAAGGTCAATTGTCATAGGAGTTCCGAATGAGATTTTCATTGACTCCATTCATATTATAGTATCACTTGAATTATATTTTCAAGATTAGGGGTCCAAAGGGCTTCGTCGTCTATGATTTTTCACCGATTTATCGCCACAAGGCCTCCCCGGGGATCAAAATTGGCCATAAAGAGGGTCAATTTTTGTAGGAGTTCCGAATGGGATGTTCATTGACTATATTCATCTAAGTTTATCCCTTGATTTATATGTTCAATATTAGGGGTCCAAAAGGCTTCGTCTTCTATGATTTTTCACCGATTTTTCGCCACAAGGCCTCCCCCGAGGCTTAAAATTTGCCATTAAAGAAGGTCAATTTTCATAGGAGTTCCGAATGGGATTTTTATTGACTCCATTCATCTTAGTGTATCCCTTGAATAATATGTTCAATATTAGGGGTCCAAAGGCCTTCGTCTTCTATGATTTTTCACCGATTTGTCGCCACAAGGCCTTTCCGGGGGCTCAAAATTGGCCATTAAAGAAGGTCAATTTTCATAGGAGTTTTGAATGGGATTTTCATTAACTCCATTCATATTAGTATATCACTTGAATGATATGTTCAAGATTAGGGGTCCAAAGGGCTTCGTCTTCTATGATTTTGCACCGATTTTTGGCCACAAGGCCTCCCCCGAGGCTCAAAATTGGCCATAAAGAAGGTCAATTTTCGTAGGAGTTCTGAATGGGATTTTCATTGACTAAATTCATCTATGTTTATCCCTTGAATGATATGTTCGAGATTAGGGGTCCAAAGGGCTTCGTCTTCTATGATTTTTCACTGATTTTTCGCCACAAGGCCTTCCAAGGGATCAAAATTGGCCATTGAAGAAGGTCAGTTTTCATAGGAGTTTCGAATGTGATTTTCATTGACTCCATTCATCTTAGTGTATCCCTTGAATAATATTTTCAAGATTAGGAGTCTAAAGGGCTTCGTCTTCTATGAATTTTCATCAATTTTTCGCAACAAGGCCTTCCCGGAGGCTTAAAATTGCCATTAAAAAAGGTCAATTTTCGTAAGAGTTCCGAATGAGATTTTCATTGACTCAATTAAACTTAGTGTAACCCTTGAATTATATGTTCAAGAATAGGGGTCCTAAGGGATTCGTCTTCTATGATTTTTCACCAGTTTTTCGCCACAAGGCCTTCCTAGGGGCTCAAAATTGGCCATTAAAGAAGGTCAATTTTCATAGGACTTCGAGATTAGGGGTATACTTAGATCCTCCTGTATGTTATGTTCAAGATTAGGGGTCGAAAAGACTTCGAGATGCCTCATCCCTTAGGTGAAACCCTCGATTGCACCACCCGAAAGCCCAAATAAGAACTGTGGACATATCGGCCTTGCAGAGATTGAACAATTTCGATCTATCGATCTGTGGTTAGGGTTGGGGATCCTCCTGTATTAAAAAAGAGTCGAGCAAGGCCGTCCCTGTTGGATAAAATATCTTACCTATATTCTCCCAAAATTAGGGCGGTCTGGATCTGTCGGCCCCAGTTTGACCGGTCTAGACGTAGCATTCACTTTTGGGAAGGGAAAGTAAAATAAAAAACCACAGTTTTTTTTTAAGAAAAAAGAAAATCGCAACTAAGGCGATAATCGCAAATCATTTGATTAGCTGTTCTGACCACCCAGGTACCATATCGTATTCGTATTCCCCCAAGCCCTAGCCGTATTGCGCTCTCTATCTATTTCTCCTTCTCTCTGCAAGTTCATGTATCAGTCATCGAAACCCTAAATCAATTTTAGAGCCCCACCGCTTCCTGTTTTGATCATCTCCGTTCCGATCCGAACCCTTCGCATCTTCGATCTCTCCCCCCCTTTTCTCCTCACATCTTTCCCAATACCGATCTCCCAATTCGAATCCTCAATTCGCAATTTGGTCTGAATCTCACCGTTGTCACAATCGAATCGCGAGCATGGCCAACGGAAAATTTGATCTGCCTGACGATCTGCTCTCTTCTACTCCCAAGGGTACGACTAACCTCTCGATCTAATTGACATTCATTTGAATTATTTTTCTTCTGAACTTAATTATTTTCATAATATTTGGTTTAATAATGGATATATGTTTGATATTATTGTGCTGGTTGGTTAATCGTGCGGTCTGGGCACGTATAGATCTGACTAAGAAGATTTTTTTTCCTACTTATTCGATTGATTATCGACCTACTATGTCTCCGGCTAGCATTGGATCTATTTTGTATCGTGGAATTTAGTTAGAATGATGTATCCAGTTTTGTTGTTTTTTTTACGTTTTCTCTACCAAACAGCTTTTCTTCTCATATTCTCGAAAAAAATAACTTTTCTTTTCTTCTCCAATCTTAAGTTGTCTACTGATCTCATACTATGCCCCGGTATGCATAACTTGCGGCTACTTCTGTTGAGAAGTTTTTTTCCAGCTTTGTGTTGTAGTTTATATTAATTTTACACTGAAATGTAATATTCTCTTTCTTTCTGATACTTCTTTTCTGTTTTGATCCTTGTGGATTTATTAATGTTTCCTGTGTATGAGCAATTTTTTTTCTTGTAACTCGATGTTTACTAAGTTTTGAATCTTTTTATACTGGTACGTGAAACAGTTAATGACAAGGAAAAGCCTGAAATGGGATCACTTGATGATGTGAAAGGTATGCCAGAATAGTGAATGCATTTTTTCTCCAAATTACTGTTCTTGTTTGAATCACTAACTCCTATTATCTTATTGTGCCTCTCAAAATCAACAGACCTAGCTCCTTCAGACAGCAGCATACCTTTATCTCCGCAGTGGCTTTATACCAAACCAAACGAAGTTAAGCCTGTATGTGCTTGTTTATTAGTTGAAGAAAGCTTCTTATTTTTATTTTATTTATTTTAGAATTCTGAACTGTTGTATTTAATGTACCATCTCATCCTAACTTATTCAATAAGATTAAGGACTTATTTACATTGCCAAGAGTTAAAATATTCATCTGTCTTTGTAGTAAACCATGTTGACATATTTATATATACAACAGGATATCCGTGCTCCTAGTTCTCTTTCTCTTGGGAATTCACATGATGCACTTCAGAAGGACGGTGACAAGAAGGATTGGAGGAAAGTTGCAACTGAGAATGAGAGTGCACGTCGTTGGCGTGAAGAGGAAAGAGAAACTGGCGTACTTGGTAGAAGAGACAAAAGGAAAACTGACCGTCGTGCTGATAATATGTCAACCAAGGAGACTGTGGATGTTAGGAATCTTTCATCTTCTGATCGATGGCATGATGGGAATAACCGCAATTCTGCAGTTGAAACACGTCGTGATAGCAAGTGGTCTTCTAGATGGGGACCTGAAGAGAAAGAGAAGGAAGGTCGGACTGAGAAAAGAGTTGATTCACAGAAGGAAGATTTAAATTGTGACAATCAGTCTCTCGCAGGTGGAAATCGTGCCGTGGAGCGTGATGCTGAGACTCGTGACAAATGGAGGCCCCGCCATCGTATGGAAGCAAATTCTGCTGCACCTACATCTTATCGGGCTGCTCCTGGTTTTGGACCTGATAAGGGTCGGACTGAGGGTTCAAATATGGGGTTTACTATGGGAAGAGGGAGGGTTAGTGGTGTAGGCATGAGTAGGCTCCCATTAGGATGCTCAGTTGGCACTATTCAATTTGATAGGAACAAAGATGCTCCTGGTCAACCAAGTTTCTCAGCTGATGCATTTCGCTATCCAAGGGGTAAGCTTTTGGATATTTACCGCGTACAAAAGCTTGATTTAGCTTTTTGGAAAATGCTAGATCCAATAGAGCAAGTGCCTTCTTTGACCCAAGTAGAGGCTCTTCAACCACTTTCTTTTGTTGTTCCTGATGTTGAAGAGGAGGTAAGACATGTGATGCAATGTTTTTTATTTGGATTTTGATCATGTGGGGTATAATATCTGATCTTATTTTTTTATCAGGCTATTCTTAATGACATATGGATTGGAAATGTTTGTGGTAGCGGGGTCTCTTACAACATAGTAAGAAAGGGTAAAGTCCCGGAGAGTTCAATAGGTAATGCAACTTCTTTGAAATAAAATACAAATCTTTTCTGAGTATATAATTTCCCTATAGTAACCTTGTAAATGATTTCCTTATGTCTTGAATTGTTGATGCAGATTTTAGTGATGACACAGTGGATGTTTCTCTGCTCAGTTTAAGTCCCCAGACTGGCTGTAGCTTCCCAAACTCCCCAAACCATGATGTTTATAATCAAATGGAAGGTGATATTATTATGACCAAGTGTGAATTTGCATAAGTATCTATATGCACTGGGCTTTAGCTCTTTGCTATACCTGCATGCTCTGTATTCAATTATAATAAAACCTGGTATTTAGTTTTGATATGATATTTATAATTCTCTGTTTCAGAACAAAGTGCTAAACCTGAAGAGAAGCTTAATTCTCCTATGGTGGATGTAGAGAACTTCTCAAGAATTACTAAATTTAGTGATACTGAAGCCGATACCGTCAACAAGAATTTCAAACACTCCAAAGATTTTGGAAAGTGGGAATCCATCAGCTCTGATATAACAAAAAATTCTGTATATGACAATTCCAATTACGACATTGGGATGAAGCTTCCTGATGAGTCAAATTCTCTATATATGGAGGAATGTCAGAGTAGCAGCTCACAATTGTCATGGAAGAACGTGAGTCACTTCAGAAATGGTATGCCTCCTGAGGATCTCACTTTATACTATCGTGATCCTCAGGGAGAGATTCAGGGACCTTTTCTTGGAGTGGACCTGATCTCATGGTTTGAGCAGGGATTTTTTGGTACAGACTTGCCTGTTCGCATTGTAGATGCTCCAGAAGGAGAACCTTTTGTGGAATTGGGTGATATGATGCCACATCTGAAAGCTAGACAAGATTATGGAAGTGGCTCAGATTTACATGTGAAGCTGGATCAGTCTGCTGGACCTGGAGAAAAATTGGGCAGAAGTAAGATCAGCGATATGGCAGCAATAAGTAATGAAAGCTGGGGGGTTGCAGATTTTTGTAATCCCTCTTCTCGTAAACTTCATTCTGAAATGTCTGATCACAGCCTCTTATCCATACTTCCGTATGCCGGAGGAAAAGTTCCTCAGGATTCTGCTACTCAAGATGAAGGTATGTTTATCCAGAAAATAATCAAAATATTGTCTGGATGACTTATGTTTTAATTTCCAGAGTTTAATTGATGCATTTCTTCTTTCTCAGAAATTGTGTTTCCTGGACGACCAGGAAGTGGGCATAATGTTATGGCCAATGCTTTTAGAATGAATGATGCTGATTATGCTATTCCAGCTAATTACACTTCTCGGCTGACTGATGCAAAAGAACAACACAATACTTCACGAAATGATGATAAGTTGCATCCATTTGGATTGTTGTGGTCGGAGCTTGAAAATGAACGCCCTGGACAATCCCAGTCTTACTGTGCACCGGTAAGCGTTAGTAATTCTGGTGACCTTGCGGCTCCTAATGGGTTAGGCTCATTACGGGTGGTTCCTGGTGGTTCTAATTCGCGTGTTGATGAAACATGGTCCAATTTATATAGAAACAGACCATTCTCTGATGCAAATTTGTACGGATCTAATGTGGATCCTCAACACTATATCCACATGGAACAAGATGCTCATCATCAAAAATATCCTGAACAGCTCATAACACAGCGGCTTGAGCATCCACAGCAAAGGAATCATATGTCCCAAATTCCTCAGTTCAATGACTCTGTTTTGGAACAGGTAGCTAGTATGAACGATCTCCATCAACAGTTAGCCAGTCAGTCCATGCCTGATCTGGAACAATTTTATGCTCTTCAGCAGCAACAACAGCAGCAAATTGAGCTTCAGCAACATCTACAACAACAGCAGATTATTATGCACGAGCAACAGTCACAGGCTAGGCAGTTGCTTCTTCAACAGTTGCTTCAGTGCCAAGTCCATGAACCTGGGTTTTCCCAGTCGCATGTTGACCAAAGTGGGTCCAACAATGTTCCTGGTCAAGATTTTTTGAAGCATCATCTTATACGTGAACTGCAGCAGCATACACAGCATCCATTGAATGCAAAATTTGAGCAAGTAGTACATCAAGATCGCCAGGCTGATCTATATGACCTAGTGGATAATACAAGGCGTGATCAGCTGCACCCACTGGAGCAAGAATTACTGCGACAGGAGCAGCTGCGAGGAAGACACTTGGCACTAGGACTAAGGCAGCGAGTTGAAATGGAAGAAGGAAGGTCCGTTGGTGCTATTTGGCCTATGGATGAATCTGAGCAGTTCATCCAAAATCCAGCTGGGGGTCATAGACCCCATTCTGTTAGTCCTCTAGAGGTCTTTCAACAGCTACAGAGGTCGTCTCATGAGGAACAACTTAATCAGTTTGAGCGCAATATCCAACTACATGATCGACTTCAAAGGGGCCTGTATGATTCGAGCACATTTCCGTTTGAACAATCAATGTCTATGGGTTCTGCAGGGCACGGTATGAACTTAGATATTATTAATGCAATGGCTCATGCTCAGGGTCTGCATAACCAGGATTCAAACACAGGCATCAGAGCTGCTGGCCAAATGGATTCCAGTCTTTCACACTTCCCATTTACTCCGAATGAATATCCTGGCTCACAATATGAAGCAATGGATGGTCGCTGGGTTGAGGGTGATGGTCATAGATCAAGTGATTGGCTGGAGTCCCAGATTCAGCAACTGCATTTGAATGCTGCTCAGCAGAAGAAGGAGATTCAAGGCAAAATGAATTTGGAAGATCAAAGTTCATGGATTCAGCCAGGGCTCGATGAAGAGAAGTCAAAGAAGTTATTGATGGATTTGCTACATCAGAAATCTAAATTACATTCTACTCATTCATCAGATGGGATTGGCAAGGTATCCTTAGCAAGAACTTCGTCTAGCTTTCATGTTAAATCACGCCCTGCAGACCATGTGAATAAGCTTGACCAAGATCGAGAATTTATTAATGTTCCTTATGCTTCTACTTCTGGTGAACAAGTGCAGGTTAATATGTTGGATGAGCAGACTAATGGCTTTGAAAGGGGGGGGACATTGCCCATGAGATCTAGTTCTGCAAGACTTGTGAAGGAGCCTGTAGCAGATAGAACTTCTCAGATGATGGATGCCACCTCCGGCAGAGTTGGCAGTTCATATAGGGACTCAGAGTACTCAGAGGTTGAAATAAAGAAACAGCTAGTCAAAATTAAAACAATGACAAGAGAATCAGAGGCTGAGACTGAGATGCCTATTAGTAGCTTGAAACAACACGGAATTCCTACTATCGGTAGTGGAGAGGTTCCAGCAAGGTCCATGATCGGACAGAACCCTAGTGGAATTGCAGGTAAATGTTTAAAAACGGCTTTTCTAACCTATGCCCCAAGGAGGGTAAAGACATAGGCTAAGAAGCTTATATAATAGAAATAATAGTTGGATACTATTTATTTTTTGATTATATTTTTCTTGTGATGGGTGTAATTTCCAAATTATGGTAACAATTTCCTTCTAAAGTACGCTTAAAATGTCCCCTAATTGCATATGTTCGAAATACCAATGTTATAATTGCCACTGGTAGTTCTTTTCATAGTGTGGTTACAGATGTATAATGTCTGAAATGGCTGCAGATGAACTGGGAGGCTTCTATAATGACAAAAGTGGTCGATCTAATTTCTCTGCAGAAGAGATTACTAATAACAGGTATCCAGTCCTAGATTCCCTCTTTTGATGCATGTTGTGGCTTATGAATTGACTTCTATATACATTTGTTAGAAAATTATCCTCCCAAAATATAAGTAAATGATAAAACTATTTGTTTCTTGGAACTTCTATATTCGTACATAAATTTTTGTTCATTGTAAATATCTATTGGGTTGATGATGACACAGCTAGTTGCATAATATCAATAAAACTATTCAACAATATTAACTGTTTAGTCTGTATCACTGGTTTTTATCTTTTGAGATTGCAAGACCATTGTCTTGTATTGGTTTTTTGGAGATTTACTGAGTTTAATATCAACTTCACATTGATAGGGTGCCCACAGTGCTGACCCGGGGATCAGACACTGTTTTACTTAAGCACACTCCTGTTTCCCGTGCTCTTTCGTCACAGGAAGGATTGTCTGAGTTAGCTTCTGATCCTGTTCAGAGAGGAGCTACGCTTTCAATTGGCACTTCTGATGGTAAGTTGGTTCTGAACTGAAGTCTTGCCTGCCATTATTGGTTAGTGAGTAGGTACTGAAGCCTTTCCATTATATGAGCATGATGGATCAGTTCAAAAATAATTTTCTTGAGACATAGACATAGTGCCAAATATTTCTTCATCACATTGTTTGGTCACACTTTGTAATGAACTTCAACAATTCTGTGGGAGTTCTTTTGATTCTGTTGTGATTGATACATGCTTGTAATTTTCAGCTGGGAGAGGGGATCCTCGAGTAGGGAATTCAGTCAATCAAGATCCACATATCAATTCTTCTGCTGCCAAGAAGGACATGCGCTTTAGGCGGACATCATCCTGTAGTGATGCAGATGTATCAGAGACCTCATTTATAGACATGTTGAAAAGCAATAAGAAGCCACCACAGCCTGAGGCTTCAGATCTAGCAGATGGGTCTCAGGGAGGTCGTAGTGGGAAGAAGAAGGGCAAGAAAGGAAGGCAGATTGATCCCGCTCTTCTAGGATTTAAGGTCAGCAGTAACCGTATTATGATGGGGGAAATCCAAAGGGTGGAAGACTAATGGCTTGTTTGTACTTGATTTTTACTCCTGTATTTATTTTTGCTGGAATGATTGTACATATTTTTATGTTATGTATAGCAAATTTCATTCATTTTTCTCTTTGTTGCTCCACAGATCTTATACCCACCCTTGAAAAATGTTGGGCACAGAACATATATGTTGTGCTTTATACACTGAATATGTTCTAGCCGAAAGTAAAGAAAGAAGCATGCGTTTTGTACTTTTTGTTCAACTCTTACTGTAATTATCTTCGTATTTTCCGTAGCTATCGGTAGACTTCTTCCATTTCCGAATTTTTGCATCTTTGATGCCAAATTGAAAATGATATATGAATTTCTAAATATAAAATTTATTAAATAAATAAAATTAAGATAGTTGGTCTGGAGATACTGAAGCTTGATCTGGAGTCTCGATATCCGGGCTAGGAGCCATATACTGTTTTCTTTGTCTTTTTTTTTTGGTCTTGTTTTAGGCCCATATACTTTTAGGTCATATCGGTTACTTCCTCCCAACTTGTTGGGGGTAAGAAAATACTAATTCCGACCACCCCAGACCCCGTTCTTCGGGATAAATGGGGAATGTTGTTGTTGTTGTAAAGAAAAATTAACATGAGATTCTAAGATGTTTATGTTAAGAAAAAGAATTTTAAAATTGATAACCTACTTTATATGTAAACATTTAATTTATAAACTCCTCTATCAAAAAGAACCCTACATCAAGTGAGTCATATACTACGTTTACCATTTTCTATCTTCCACTCATCAAAAAACACTAATGATTACATTAAGTCATTAACGAGGGTTGGATATAAAATGTTAGATATCTATATATTTATACAATATAATCAAGATTTTTGGGCTCGTGCGTAGTGCGGGTTTTGCGATATTTAAGGCTTTACAACAGAACGGTGAGGAATCGAAGAGTAGAAGATGACATCCTTTCATATGGATCCACTATGGACATGTGTTGTTGGGTTTAAATTTTTAATTGGCCAAAAAAAAGAAATGTTAAGAGAGAAAAGATAAAATCACAAAATATTAAATGCACTGCAATTACTTTGTCCAACCCTTAGTTTTATATTATATAGACTTTTTGGACCCGCACGGTTTTATGACATATAACGTTGTGGAATCGAAGAGTAGAAGATGATGATATATTCCATACGAATCCATTATAGACATGTGTTGATGAGTCAAAATCTACATTTGAGTATATTTGTAAACATAGGAAAGAAATGAGAAAATAAAAACCCTCTTTCCAATTTCCATCCTCACCTCTAATAACCCACCAGCCGCTGCCAGCCCTGGATTACACTTAGAAGCTCCATCTGTATTAAGAGTAACCCACTCAGCTTTGGGCCATTTTTCTAGTGATCCCGCCATTTTTCACCTTCATATTCCCCTCCCAATATTCCTTCACCATCTTCCGAATAAATCCCGGGTTATCCCTAGAAAATTTGGTATCATTGAATACCTTCTCATTCCTCCACTTCCAAACCCACCAAACCACAGTAGCAAACGTAATCGGCCATTTACCCTCCGTCCCAAAATCATGATCCACATCCAGATTAAGGAAGACGCATTCCAGAAGAGGAAGCTCAAAAAATTCAGTAACCTCGTCGGCTCCACCAGTGCACGCCAAATCCCAGAAATCTCGCTGTAATCTCTTAGCAGATGAATCAAGCTTTCACTGCCTTGTCTGCACACCATGCACTCATCACTGCTACACATTTTACGTCTAGCACGTTCCCTGTTAGTAAGTACTCTTCCATGGACAGTCAACCAAAGAAATACCCTAACCCGTTCAGGAGCACACACCAACCACACTCTGGAAAATAATCGATCCCATTGTTTCCCCCACACACTCTTCTTTACTAATTAACTCATAAGCCGACTGCACAGAAAAATTACCATCCGACGTCATACACCAGGACAGTTGATCAGGATTTCCCGTGAAGCCGTCAATTGCCATAACAACAAGTTTTAGCCTCGTCTCTTCGTCTAAACTCGTCTGCAAAGCAACCATACCCCAGCCGATCCCCGACTTGCGACCTTCATACTAGTTGGTAGTAATATTGACCCCATAGAATGAAGAGGAATGGCTGACAAATATGATTTCGTCAAAGTAATTCTTCTTGCCAAGCTCAGACATCTACTCTTCCACCCCGTCAGACGAGCAGAAACTCGTTCAACCGTTTCAAGAAACGTCTCTTTATTCAGTCTCTTGTGTAATATGGGCATTCCGAGATAACGACCAAGGTCTCTTGTGTACGGGATACCACTCTCATTGCTTATACAAATGCACAACTCCATGTCAACGTTCCCGGAAAAGAAGATTTTTTGATTTTTCAAGACTAACTTTCTGCCCTGACGCCTTACAGAAGTCAGCAAGCACTTTACGCAACACTCTAATCTGAGAAACCGAGGCTTCCACGAATAAAATAAGATCACAAAGCACACATGTGAAAGTTCAGGCCCAGAACGAAAAATCTTAATCAACATCCACTCTTTATTCTCAACCGACCGTTTAATCATATGACATAATCGCTCCATACACAAGACGAAAAGATAAGGGGATGCGGGATCACCTTGCCTAAGCCCTCGTTGTGAAATAAACTCTTCCGTACACTCCCCATTCCAAATAAGGCGCATACTCGGAGCCTTAACACAGTTCATGATCCAAGTCACCCAAGCCTACGAGAACCCAACAACCACTACAATATCTTCCACGAAATCCCATCTAATTCTATCGTAAGTTTTTTCGAGATCAAGCTTCAACAACATCCATCCACACTTCCCTTTCTTCTTTCTTATAGAATGCACAACTTCTTGAACGATTACAGTATTATCCGTACTCAACCGCCCATGAATAAAACTGCTCTGAGCAGGACCAACTAGCTTCGAAATCACCTGCTTCATACGAATCACCAAGGTCTTCGTAATTGTTTTAAACAACACGTTACAAAGACCGATCGGGCGAAATTGTTCAATCTTCTAATGAGGGCGGTAAATATTTGATCTAGTTCCGGAAAACTAAGGAGTCAGTCGAGAGTCTCCCGTTACCACCTTCCCTCTCGTCTAACCTCACAATCATATTGAAATCCCCACCCAGAAACATAGGCTCAGAAATAGAGCTAGCCACCAACCTAAGCTCATCCCACAGATTGCTTCTCCGACCAGGCGTTGGAGCCTCATAAACAATCACCAAATGAAAGCGGTCCTCATCAGACTCAAACAAAGCATGAATAAATTGTGTATCGGACTTTTGGATTGTCACTTTGAACTTCCCGTCCTTCCAGAGGAGCCCAACCCCGCCACTATGGCCAACCGCATCTACTCGGAAGTTGTTAGGATAACCTAAGTTTCTGCAAATATTATCAGCGCTGCTACCTGCTTATTCACCTTAACAATAAGGACCAACAAAGCGTCATTTGCATTCGGTGGGAGAATACCACTAGCAAAGAAATGCAGAATAAACCTTACAGTCGAGTCTCCTACCACATCCCAACACCGTTGGTAAAAGACCGGTTGGAAGCCATCCGGGACAGACGCCTTATAAATACCCATGTCCATCACCGCCTTCTTGATCTGTGTACTTGAAAAAGGCCTATTCAGTTCACGAGTCTCGACATCATATTGCATCTGAAACCCCTCCCTTGGCAGCGCAAAACCAGGTCCACAAACTCATCAAGCAAATACAAACCCTTAAAGTAGCTAACTGCCAACGTCTCAAGAATATCCGGATCCAATTCCCAATTCCCATCTGCACGGCGAAGAGTCTTAATACGGTTTTTACGCCGCCTAATCACCGTCGAGGTATGGAAAAACGTTGTGTTACGATCACCAAGCCCGACCCACTTCTCCCTAGACTTTTGATACCAGATAACTTCTTCCTGTTCCATGATTAAATCTAACTCCTTCTGAAGATTCTCCTCTTCCTCAAATAAACTCATATCGGTGCTACCAACAATAAGATTTTGCACCCTCTGAATTCTATTCACAACTTCATCTTTACGAACCTGAATAAACCTGAAGATCTTCCTGTTCCATTGACGCAATTTGCTACTCAGAATTTTTAAGGCTTCACGAGTAGATAAAGTCTGATCCCAAGAAGCCCTAATCATTTCTTTGAAGTCCGGATGCAACATCCAACTGGCCATAAAACGAAACAGACGTCTCGAAGGATCGCAGTTTCTTCCCGGCTTCAACTGCAAATATAAAGGTGCGTGATCCGACCACATAAAAGGGAGAAGAGTGACTTTCACTTCCTGCCATTCCATACGCCCCTGAGCATTACTCAACACCCGATCGAGTCTTTTCTGAATCCTGTTAGTCGGGTCTTTCCCAGGAATCCACATAAATCCGCTCACCTGAAAACCCAAATCAACAAGACCAAGATCATTGATCCAGTTCCGGAAAACTAAGGAGTCAGTCGAGAGTCTCCCGTTACCACCTTCCCTCTCGTCTAACCTCACAATCGTATTGAAATCCCCACCCAGAAACATAGGCTCGTAAATAGAGCTAGCCACCAACCTAAGCTCATCCCATAGATTGCTTTTCCGAGCAGGCGTTGGACCCTCATAAACAATCACCAAATGAAAGCGGTCCTCATCAGACTCAAACAAAGCATGAATAAATTGTGTATCGGACTTTTGGATTGTCACTTTGAACTTCCCGTCCTTCTAGAGGAGCCCAACCCCGCCACTATGGCCAACCGCATCTACTCGGAAGTTGTTAGGATAACCTATGTTTCTGCAAATATTATCAGCGCTGCTACCTGCTGCATGGGTCTCGAACAACCCCAACAAATCAAAATCAAATTTCTTCGCCAAATAGTGAATCGAACGTCTGAAATTTGGTTTATCCCCCCCCCCGGACAATTCCAAAGAATGCAATTCATATGGAAACAATTAATACGAAGAATAATCGGGGACAACCGTTACACCTCCCGTTCTTCCATGTCAATATACAAACCCCTCAAAGAGTCTCTTTCAACATCTCTCCTCCCCTGAGCATAAGCTTCCATAAGTTTCTCCTGCATAATTTCTTCAAAATCTCAGTCTTCTAAATCCTCAATCGCTGGTTCCATATGTTCACGTCCCAAATTCTGCTCAAAAACAATAACCATCTCAGTGCATTCACGACCCATATTACAATTTTCAATTCTTGGCCTTTTTCCTGACAACTTAACCACTAAGTTCTCTTTACCTTCAGGCCCATCCTCACGCCCAATGGCCCGACTATTAACATTGGTATTGGGCTCCAGATTCTCTTTTTGGGCCACAACAGAAACAAAATTAAACACAACCACCTCCATATTCACGTTCGTTTTAACTCTAGGCCCAAGCACATTCCCGATATTTGCCCCAACGGTATCTGCTTTCAAAATCTTCCTAGTTTCCTTACGCTCAACAACTTCCTTTTTTCTGGGATTCCTTCCCAATCCAAATCAACGGATTTGTCTTTCCCCACTCTATCCAGCTCAACAAATCTGTTTTCCACCACAATCTTTGGCGGGGTCTTTTTCAAATCATTTGTAATCTTCGTCTTCCCTTTTCGTCTACTCATTTTCTATTGATGCCCCATCCAGTTTCCAACCGTCTTCGCCTTCTCGGTCACAAATTTTGATTAAGTAGACTAACGTCTGAAGTAGCATTTGCATTTGCCCCATCCAGTTTCCACTTGTCATTTTCTATTTTTCAATATAAATTAAATAACAAAAAAAATTCATATCAAATATCTAAGTGCATGCCCAATGGGGGCTGTAAGCCAAGGCTATAAGGATATTTTTGACTTTTTTAATCAAAAGCCCCTGAAAGCTCATGTCCAAAGTCTGTAAAATGAGGTAAAATAAAAGCCCAAAACAAGTTCCTTACAGATCTGTAGTACTAAGGAGTAAGGAGTGTTTGGGAGGGTTCCAAAAAAATTCGGATAACACAGACAAAACGCAGCGTTTTGGGCCCAAAGCAAGAAGTCGTGGCGCGCCCGATGCGAGACGCGTGGCACATAATCAACGGCCATGAAAATTCCTGGTCGTTAAAGAATTTTATTTTTAAATCCTTTATCTTAATTATTACTTAATAAAAAAAATAAAAAATACCATAATTCTAATTACATTTTTATCTATCCATAGATACCCATTTTGCATATATTTAATGTACTTATAAAAATTATTTTGAATATCATTAAGTTCAATATAATTGTTTAAATATTAAAAAAAAAATTCTATTAAATTAATTTATTTACATTAAATCAATATTTGAGTGCATTTTAAAAAAATTGTATAGATTTAGTATCTTTTTGATATAATAAAGTCTAAAAATAATAATTTATAATAGTTAAAACTAAAAAAATTATTATTAACTAATGTTATTTGCCTATAAATTGGATGTAGGCTTCAATGAAAAATTCACACCATTCCTCTCCACTCCACCATCTCTCTCTCTTTAAACATCTCTTTGTTTTTAAACACTCGTCTTCTTTTCTCACTATTGATTCAAATCAAGATAACTAATCAAACAAATTTGATAATTTATCATTAAATCCATATGATTCCAATATTCAATATTATGTTAGTTACCTCAATGAGGAACCAACATTTGGAGGTGGATCTCAATCCACGGAGGTACCAAACTTCAGTACACAACCTGATGTTGGAGAGGATTTGTTCCCAACAAACTGGAGGAGTTCGTGGGGGGTAGATCTACTGGAAAGAGAGCAAGGAACGCATGGTCTCTGGATGCCGATATGGTCCTTGTTGGTGCGTGGCTAAACACTAGCAAGGATCCAATAACAAACACAAACCAAAAAGCTTGATTATTCTGGGACAGAATTACCAAGGCCTGGAACGAGGATAAGCCACTGAAACAACCACCACGAGATGAGAAAAGTTTGAAGCATAGATGGCATGTCCTGAGCAAAAGCGTAATGTCATTCAATCGCTGGTACAGGTTAAAAAGTAAAGAAAGAGCCAGTGTAGAATTTGAGGTCGTAGTTCTTACTAAGGCTCCTGCTCTTTACTTGGAAGAAACCAGGAAGGAGTTTTCCGAAGAACACGTATGGAGAGTTGTGAAAGATGAGCCAAAATGGAATCGGGCTTTTCTTATCTTTCTCAACAAAAACCATCAAAGATCTGGAAGTGAAGGAAGCTCAAAGAGATCGAGATCTGATGCGGAGGGTGATACTTCTACAAGTGCTTTTAGTGATCATACCATTGAGCGCCCAGAGGGTATCAAGGCCGCTAAACGCAAGGCAAAAAAAGGGGGATTCTTCAAGTTGTGGAAGAACTGTCCCACTGCATGCAAAGGTCAATATACTCGAGGACATGGGCATTCGATAATCATTTTAGAGTTTGTTGCGTAATATGATTTGTGGTTTTCGCATGCCTTTTTTGGGGTTGCAGGTTCGTGTAATGATCTCAATGATCTTGATCAATCTCCTGTTTTTGATGATGTTTTAGCAAGTCGAGCTCCAAACGTTAATTTTACAGGTAATGGACGTGAATACAACATGTGATATTATCTCACTAATGAAATTTACCCGCATTAGGCGACATTTGTCCAATCAATTCGGTTACCTCAAAGCCCTCAAGCCAAATTGTTTGCCAAACACCAAGAGTCTGTTCGTAAAGACGTGGAAAGGGCATTTGGAGTACTGCAAGCTCGATTCGGGATAATTCGTAGCCCAACACTCTCTTGGAATGTAGTGAAGATTGCAAGGATAATGAGAGCTTGTATCATTTTGCATAGTATGATCATAGAAGATGAACGAGATTCTTATAGTAACCATGGATACGAAATCCCAAAGTTCGACAAAACGGTGAATCGAGAGACACTTCCTGAAACTGACCCGAATTGGACTTTCTCTAACAATACACCAACACATATGAGAAGCTACTTGGAATGGTCAAGGGGTCTTCGGAGTTCAGGAAGATTTGAAGGCACACATTTGGCAACTACATGGTCAAGATTAGGAATTTTTTTCTGAAATGAGCATTTTACCAGAAAAAATTCCCGATGTAGGCTATTTTCAAAACAATTTCCCAAAATAGGCACTTATTTCAGCTTCGGAATTTCCAAACTTTTTTGTAGTTTTTTTTTTTTTTTAAGGCAATGTATAAGAGACGCTGGTTCGACCAACGTCTGTTATACGGTCAAACATAAAAAAAAATGTATATGAGACGCTGGTTCGACCAACGTCTCATATACAGAGATGTTTTTTTTTATTTGCACATGTATAAGAGATGCTGGTCGAACCAGCGTCTCTTATACGTTCAAACATAAAAAAAAAATGTATATGAGACGCTGGTCGACCCAACGTCTCATATACAGAGATGTTTTTTTTTTATTTGCACATGTATAAGAGACGCTGGTCGAACCAGCGTCTCTTTCCAAGACGCTCTACAAAGTACGAATTAAGTCTATAGAATGTCGATTGGACAAGACCTGTGATAGGTAAATTTCTGGAACCCTTCATCACCCCATTAAAACACTCAGACATGTTGGTTGTCATCACTCCATACCTGGAACCGCCATCATGACATAAGGACCATTTTTCCTTTTCAATGTTGTCCAAATAAGTTTTTGCCGTTACATTTTTGGAGCACAAAGTAGAGTACCCAACATCAAATTCCGCCTCTTCATGTTTGTATGCTGTTGCACCAAGTAATCGCTTCAAGTGCTTGTTTCCAACAGCTATGTTGAAATTTGAAACAATATGGCGAACACAAAACCTGTGATATGCATTTGGAGCTCTCCAACGTTGTAGCTCTCTCATAGCCTTCAGGATACCCGGATGCCTGTCCGATATAACACATATACCAGTGCGGTCTGTTACTCGACGACCAATTAAATCCATGAACCAAGACCAACTGTGACCATTCTCACTCTCAAAAACAACAAACGCAATAGGAAAAATCTGTTGATTTGCATCCACAACCATTGCTATAAGTAAAGTACCTTTGTACTTTCCATACATGTGAGTTCCATCAATAGTAATCAAAGGCCGACAATGTTGGAAACCTTAGATGCTTTGTCCAAATGACCAAAAAACACGTCGGAAGATGAATCCACTCCCATCAGCACTTGGTTCCGTACTCCATTTGACAACAGTACCAGGATTGGACTGTACAACTGCAGCCATAAACCGAGGCAAAATAGCATATGATTCCTCCCAATCACCGAAAATGGAAGCTATTGCCTTTTGTTTTCCACCCCATGCTCTTTTGTACGTAATGGAGACCTGATACGAATTCTGTATTATCTGCATAATGGTCCTAGGCTTCAATGCTTTGTCAACTCGGATAAGCGAAACTATCTCTTCAGCGATGAACTTTTGCGAGATATTACGATTATCCATATGCATGACATCTCTTACGCAGCTAGGGACATGAGGACCTTTGTATGTGCTTATCTTCCACACATTGTCAAGCTCACCGACTTTATGAGCCGATAGTTTCCATGTGCATCCTTCGTCTTTTTGCACGCAGATAACTGTGTACCATCGATCTCTGACCTTTTTCACCTTATACTCCTTCCCCTTGGATGCTGAGTACACTACAATTCTTCTTTTCAACTGCTCGAGTGAACTAAAAAGTTGTCCTTTGCAAAATTCATCTTCATTTGGCAGTGGATCCATTCCAATCCAAGTTTGCCATGAGTTCATCAATGCTGGATCAGGTTCTCCAGTCATATTCCAACTCGGGGTGATTTGCGCTGCTTCTCTAATCATGTTAACCCTAGCTATATCAGCTTCATTGACATCCTCGTCCTCTGACGATTGATCGATGTCATCATTGTGATCAAGACCAAACGCATCGACAAACGCATCCTCGTGATCATTGTTTCCCTCTCCATGTACTACCATTTGTGATCCACTCATTACTCCAGATTGAACATTTAAGAGTAATCTGGTGAATGAGGTTTCACACTGGGGGTTGTATCCACCTTCCATTCTAAAATGTCAAGGAAAATTATTTTATCTTTAAATTTAAAGTAATTGTGGTTTAAATCTTTTTAAACCAAATTACTTTGATTGTTTATACATAATTACTATTTTCAACTATTTCCAACTATTTTCAACTACTTACTTTGATTGCCACATTTTATCATAAAATTCAAGCCAAATCAAACCACATTCAAGTGAAGCCACATATTATCATAAAAAAAATCGTTTTTTAAACCTATTATAATATCAAATCAAACCACATTAAAGTGAAGCCAACTATTTTCAACTATTTCCAACTACTTATTTTTAAACCTATTTTCATATAACATTCGTTTTTAAGTCTATTACCATTACAAAATTCATTAAAAAATTCTTAAACCTATTATAATATAAAATTCGTTTTTAATCCTATTATCATTAAAAATTTCTAAAAAAAATACTTATACCTATTATAATATAAAATTCGTTTTTAATCCTATTATCATTAAAAATTTCTAAAAAAAATACTTAAACCTATTATCATATAAAATTCGTTTTTAACCCTAGTATAATTATAAAATTCGTTTTTAAACCTATTATAATATAAATTTCGTTTTCAATTCTATTATCATTAAAAAATTCTTAAAAAAATACCTAAACCTATTATCATATAAAATTGGTTTTTAACCCTATTATCATTTTAAAATTCGTTTTTAACCCTACTTCTATAAAACTATTTTCTAAAACCTTTTTTCTGAAACATATTCATAGATTCTTAAATAAAATGAGTGCATAAATTTTCTTACGTTTTCTCTGTTGAAAAACGTTCACCCGCTCGTTCACGTCCGCTCGTCCGTTCACCCCAGTCTGTTTCTTGCTGATTTTGGAACGAAGATTGTTGCTGGTATGACAATAAAATAACAGTGAACAAAATTAATTAAGAGAAGAAGAAATGGAATTACAGTGTTTAAATGAATCCAAAATTTTTTAAGAAGAGAAAAAGAAATGAAGACTTACCTTCGATTGCTGGATCACCCGTCTATTGCCTTGCTGTTGTTGTTGGAACGAATGAAAAGAAAACAAGAAGAAGAAGAGGTTGGCTGTTGTTGTTGGAACGACTGAAAAGAAAACAAGAAGAAGAAGTGGATTGCAGTAAAAACGTGAAAGAAGAAGGGATGAAGATGAATTTAAAGACTGTTGTAACTGCTATCTCCCAACCACACGCATTCAATTTCAATTTCAATTTCAAACCTGTTCAAACGAAACAACTGCTGGTTTTCGGAAATTAGGGTTTAGTGTAAGAGACGCTGGGCGAACCAGCGTCTCTTACACAACACATTTTTTTTTTAATTAAAAATTGTATAAGAGACGCTGGTTCGACCAGTGTCTCTTATACATCACATTTTTTTTAATTAAAAATTGTATAAGAGACGCTGGTTCGACCAGCGTCTCTTACACATCACATTTTTTTTAATTAAGTATTGTATAAGAGACGCTGGTTCGACCAGCGTCTCTTATACATGTGCAAATAAAAAAAAAACATCTCTGTATATGAGACGTTGGTCGAACCAGCGTCTCATATACATTTTTTTTTTATGTTTGACCGTATAAGAGACGCTGGTTTACATTGCCTTTAAAAAAAAAATTAAAACTACAAAAAAGTTTGGAAATAATGTTAAAAAACTAACATGTATGAGAGACACTGGCTGGGCCAACGTCTCTCACACATAAAACAATTCCGAAGCTGAAATAAGTGCCTATTTTGGGAAATTGTTTTGAAAAGAGCCTACGTCGGGAATTTTTTCTGGTAAAATGCTCATTTCAGAAAAAAAAATTCTCAATATTAGGGTCTTTCTAGTGTTTTATGTTGTTTCCATTGTAATGTTTTCAATTTGCATCCTTTACTTGTTGTTGTAATATATGTGTGTTCAATTTATGCATCATTTTTTTGTCTTTAGTTTTATAAATGTCTAATCCTTTCTCTTAATTTTGATAAAGTAAAATAACATAATAAATACTTTAATTAGAAAATATAATTATTTATGTAAACAAAATTATCTTTTTAACTATTTAATATAATAAGATATTATTTATTACTTAAAATAAAAATACATTAGTAATTTAATACAAAAACAATAATATAATTGTAATTTTATAAACTTTACAACTCATTTTTTACAACTTTCATTACGGCAAAAAAAACAAAAAACTTGTAAGAAGGCTCTGGCTTACTGTCTTTCTTACAACCTCATTCTTACCGCCCTCATTGGACATGCTCTAACTATTATTGCTTCCATATCTATCTAAATCAAATATAAAATTACGGTAATCTTACTTGACTTCTTTTTTATTATATATTTTAAAATAATTTAATGTAATTATTTTGATTAAATCATATGAATCATACATGTAAAATTAATAAAAAAAAATTAATAAACGTAATATAATAATAAAACACAGTTATAATCATAATACTTATATAAAGTTAATATTTTATAAAATTTATAAAATTTACCGGCCTCATTAGTTTTGAGGCTGTGGTTTGTCGAGTCTAAAGATAAAAAAATGATTATAACCGTAGATTCGTATCCAAGTCTAAGATCTGGACGGTCTATTCCTCATCTTCGAGATCCCTTATCTCTCTCTGAGAAAGTGAGAAGCAGACAGAGATACACAACCACCCACGGCCCTTTCTCCTCTATCCTCCAGCTCTCTCTGTGTGAAGAAGCTTTGAGTAGTGCAGAAATGGCGGCTCTGCAACAATCGCCGGTGGCATTTCAAATCCGATCGACACCGCCTCCGGTGAGAGCGTTTCGGCCGAAGGTTGTTGCTCTCAAAACCCTAAGAGTCCCATCCCTGATCAGCTATAGACGTCACCGGGGAGGAGGTGGCGCGCTTGGAGCAAGGATGGCATCCAATGCCTCCGAGAGCTATGCAACCGCACTCGCTGAGGTGGCCCAAGGAAATGGAACCCTAGAATCGACCTGCTCCGACCTCGAGAAGATCGAGAGGTTGTTCTCCGACCCCCAGGTCACCAGTTTTTTCGTGAATCCAGTGATCGTCGACGAAAAGAAACGCTCTGTATTGGAGTCAATCGTCAAGGACTCCGGCCTCCTCCCCTACACGGCCAATTTCCTCAACATTTTGATTGACATGAACAGGATCGACCTCATCGCTGAAATTGTCAAGGAGTTTGAGTTGGTGTATAACAAGTTGACCAACACGGAGACAGCGGTGGTCACTTCGGTGGTCAAGCTCGACAACCAGCACCTCGCTCAGATCGCCAAGCAGGTCCAAAAGCTCACTGGCGCCAAAAATGTAAGAATCAAGACGCTGATCGACCCCTCCATCGTTGCTGGTTTCATTGTAAGGTATGGCATTGGGGGTTCCAAATTGATTGATATGAGTGTCAAGAAACAGCTTGAGGAGATTGCTGCTGAGCTTGATTTGGGTGATATTCAACTCGTAGGCCAGTAAATCGTTCCCTCAATTCTCTTATTGTCTTCCTCTGCCCTTTTTTTTTGCACATTCATATTTGCTCAACGCCTAAGACAATGAACCTCTTCTGTATTAATGCTATATATACTTCTAATTAAACCTCAATTTCAACTTCATTTTGGCTTCAGTCTTCTTGTCTTCCTCTTGGCTTCAGTCAGTCGGTCAACTTCATTTTGCCTAAGACATTAAACCTCTTCTGTATTAATTACTCCGTAAGTTGTGCTTTCACTTGCAATTCTGCAGTTGAAAGTTGATAGAATAAAGGATTAATTATGTATTTAGTGTTGTACTCTTTATGTACACTATATATAGCTCTAATAATACTCCATTTAAATTAGGAATTCACATGGTATCAGTATCACCTAGGTTAAATTAAAAAGTTTCTTTTCTCCCCTTTCCATCCCTCAGCAGCCGTCACTTTCCTTTCCCCCTCCCATTACCTTTCTCTTGTCTTCTTTGCTTCAATGGCAGACCAAAAGCTTCCCTACAACACCCTCATTCACATGCTCAACATTAAATTGTCAGCTTCAAATTTTATGCTATGGAAAACTCAAGTCACTCACATCCTTAGGGCTCAGAAATTATTCGGCTATTTAGATGGTTCAACACCATGTCCGACCGCCCCTGTTCCGCTTCCGATTCCGGCCGACCCTGTCGCTGCTGCCGCCGTCGCTGCTAAGGTGGCCTATGATGCTGCTGCTCTTTTGGCGTTCGAGGACTGGGTTGCTGAAGATCAACACCTTTTTGGCCTTCTTTTCTCGTCTCTCACTGAAGAGGCCATGGCTGAGGTTATTGGCTGCTCCACATCTCAGCAAATCCGGGAAACACTTTTCTCGGTTTATCAAAATCGCAGTCGATCCAGCGTATTGCAGCTCCGAGACCAAGTTTTCAACCTTCGTCGCTCAGGTACTGTTCATGAGCTACACCTTCAATTTAAGGCTATCTTTGATTGACTCGCCTCTATGGGTGCTGCTACTACAAATGATGACCAAGTTTTGTGGTTTTTGAGGGCTCTTGGTTCTGATTATAAAGATTTCAGTGCTCCACTTTTAAATTTGTCTCCTTCTCCGACATATGTGGATGTTGTTGCTTAGGCTGAGAATCATGAGGCGTTTATTTCGTCCTTGTCTAGTCATGTTTCATCTAGTTCTGCTCCTTTGCCTGCTTCCGGTCAAGTTGCTTTTTCTGCCACCGATCAACCCTCCGATCAACGCACTTGGCAGCCCAACAATCGCTCAGCTGGTCGCCCTGCAAGATCAGGTCGATATGGTCCTTTTCGAGACAGTCGAGGTCAAGGTCGGGGTCGTCGTGATATTTTGCAGTGCCAATGGTGCGGTAAAATTGGTCACATTCGCCAGTCAGTTTCTGCTCATTTAGCAGACTCATTTCAGTCTTCTTTGCAACTGGAACCTCCTACTCGATCATCCGACTGGTACATTGATTCTGGTGCCACCAATCATATGGCTTATTCATCGTCTTCCTTTGACAATGTTACTCCTTACACTGATACTTCTCGAGTCTCTGTTGCAAATGGTGCATCTCTTTCTATTTCTCATTTTGGTGATTCTCAGATTTCCCGTTCTTTACGGCTATCAGATGTCTTAGTTGTGCCTCGCATTACCAAAAATTTGTTGTCAATTAGCAAGCTCACTCGAGATCTTGGTGTTCTTATTACCTTTGATGATTGTTCTTTTGTCATTCAGAACAAGGTTTCCAAGGCAGTCGTGGGCAGAGGCCACGTTGAGAATGGCTTGTACGTTCTGGATCGAGGTGATACTGCTCTTGTTGCTTCTGTTCAGCAAAATACATGTCGAGCTTCTTTTGAACTTTGGCATGCTCGTCTGGGACATGTGTCACATAGTGTTATTTCTCTCTTAAGCAAAACTGGAATGTTGTTTGTTTCTTCATTATTGCCTAACCTCATACTTGTGCCTCTTGTGTTATGGCAAAAGGCCAAAGGCTATCTTTTGTTGATAATTCTAGGCGTGCTTCGCATGTTCTTGCTTTAGTTCACTGTGACTTGTGGGGTCCTTCCCCTGTTATATCTGGAAATGGATTTTCTTATTATGTTATCTTCGTTGATGATTTCTCACGATTCACGTGGTTGTACCCGCTTCGTTGAAAATCTGACTTTGTCGATGTTTACCTTCAATTTGAGGCGTTTGTTGAAAATCAATTCTCTGCTCGTATCAAAGTGTTTCAGAGTGATGGTGGGACTGAATTTCTCAATAGTCGTATTCACTCTCATTTTGCTTCCAAGGGCATTCATCATCAAATCTCTTGTCCTTATACGCCTGAACAGAATGGACGTGCTGAGCGTAAACATCGTCATGTTACTGAGATGGGTCTTGCTATGCTATTTCACTCTAATTTGCCTTTGTCTCATTGGGATGATGTTTTTGCTACTGCGGCTTATACTATTAATCGACTTCCTACGCCTGTTCTTCAAGGTGAGACTCCTTTTGGGCTTCTATATGGGCGTTGTCCGACTTATTCCAATTTTCATCCTTTTGGATGTCGAGTCTTCCCTTTTGTCCGACCTTATGCTCAACACAAGCTATCTCCACGTAGCATTCCTTGTGTGTTTATTGGCTATAGTGCTCAATACAAAGGGTTTAGGTGTTTGGATTCTACCTCAGGTCGCATCTATGTCACTCGCCATGCTCGCTTTGATGAGTCATTTTTTCCCTTTTTCTGCTGTTGGGGGATCTGGGGCTGCTTTCTCCTCCTTGGATGTTTCTGCTTTTGTTGATCCGGTTTTGCCTGTTACTCCGTCAACGGTTGAGTCTGCGCCTCTGTCTCCTTGTCAGTTGTGCCCATCAGATGTGTCTATGCCTGATTTTGACACTTCTGCTCTTCCTTCCTCTCCTACATCATCCTCGTCACTTGCTTCTTCTCCATCCATATTCGAAGATCCTTCGCCTAGCATGCCTGACCCACCGTCTGTGACAACTCATCCTATGACTACACGATCTCGTACAAGTTCTCTTCGTCCTCGTGATTTCTCTGATTATGAGGTGTCTGGTTTTCTTACTGCTCTTCTTTCTCAAACTGAACCACGTGATTATCGCACTGCTCTTCGTGATCCGCAATGGGTGACTACCATGGATGAAGAGATGACTGCTCTTCGTCATCAACACACTTGGGATCTAGTTCCTCGTCCCCTTAATGTCAACATTGTTGGTTCCAAGTGGGTTTTTCGTTTGAAGTATCTCTCTGACGGTAGCATTGACAGACACAAGGCTCGCCTTGTTGCTCAAGGGTTTTCTCATATTCCTGGTTTTGATTTTGATCATACTTTCAGCACAATTGTAAAGGCTGCAACTGTTCGGACTGTTCTTATCATTGCTACTATGAGGAAATGGCCTCTTCACCAACTTGACGTAAAGAATGTTTTCCTTAATGGTGTTCTTGAAGCTCCTGTTTATATGGCACAACCAGTTGGCTACAAGGACCCTCTTCATCCTGATTATGTTTTTCGTTTGCGAAAAGCTATTTATGGTCTTAAGCAAGCTCCACGTGCCTGATTTCAGCGCTTTAGCTCCTACCTCTCTCGCCTTGGGTTTGCTTGTAGCAATGCTGACACCTCTCTTTTTGTCTACTCCCGTGGACCGACTCTCATGTATTTACTGGTGTATGTTGATGATATCATTCTCACTGGAAATGACTCGAATTTCATCCGTCAGTTCATTGCTCGAACTGACAAGGAGTTTTCTATCAAGGATTTGGGATCTCTTCACTACTTTCTTGGTCTTGAGGTTTCCTCAACTTCATCTGGTCTTTTCTTAGGCCAAGCCAAATATGCTCGTGACATTTTGCGTCGTGCTGGTATGACAGATACTACAGTCGTTTCCACGCCTTTTCTGCCACTCTCTCAGCTTCACAGTAGCACCAGTGAGCCCTTCACTAATCCTACACTATATCGCTCTCTAGTAGGAGCACTTCAGTATCTCACTATCACACGACCTGATCTTGCTTTCGCTGTAAACTCTGTAAGTCAATTCCTTCAGGATCCCCGTGTTGATCATTTTGCTGCACTCACTCGTATTCTTCGTAATGTTCGTGGCACCATTCATTATGGTCTCTCTTTTCGATATGCATGCTCATCTAGGGTCTTTGGTTACTCTGATGCTGATTGGGCTCGTTGTCTGGAGACTCGTCGCTCTACCTATGGATATGCTGTTTTTCTTGGCAATAACATTGTTTCATGGAGTGCTAAGAAGCAACCCACTGTATCTCGCTCTAGCACTGAATCTGAGTATCGTGCTCTGGCAAACTCTGCTGCTGAAGTCGTTTGGCTGACTCATTTGCTTCGGGATCTGCGTTTCTCTCTCTCTGGTCCGCCTCTCTTGCTTTGTGACAACAATAGTGCTATCTTTATGGTTCAGAACCCTGTTGCTCACAAGCGTGCTAAACATATTGATATTGACTATCATTTTGTTCGTGAACTAGTTACCTCTGGCAAGCTTCGTATTTGTCATGTTCCTTCATCTCTTCAGATAACAGATGTGTTCACAAAAGGGATATCTCGTCCATTATTTGAGTTTTTCAGGTCCAAGCTTTGCGTCTCGGTTAATCTGACGCTTCGCTCGAGGGGGTGATAGAATAAAGGATTAATTATGTTAGGGATTCCCACTCTAACAAAAGTGGTTTCAGCTGAGTGCAGCTGAGTGTTTGGGTTTGGTGATATCCATGTTAGTGTATGCGGCATTCTCCCGTGGTGAGTTTACTCGTAGAACCCTCGGCCTCACATTATACACCAAAGTACAAAATAAATTACAAGAAAATGAAAACCTACCGATAAGGAAGATAGTTAGTCGGACCATAGACGATTAATTTGAATTGGAGATATAAGTTAGTTCCTAACACCAGCGGATGAGAGCGTCGAGCTCTGGAATATCATGAAAATCAATATGCGGTGAAGAGGGGCCTAAGCTAGCAATCCGGTCTGCCACTCTATTCATTTCCGTACCTCTTATTCATTTCTGGTCTGCCACTCCATCATGTTGCTATCATAATATAACAAGCAAAGATCTTGCCAATGGATATTGTTTGACCTATCTTCATTCCTAAAATACACATATCACACGTTTTACAAGTTCAATGAATTAAACTCGTAATCTTGCACTATCATAGATTACAACCGATTACACATACAAGATATTCTAAGTCAAAGAACAAATCTTCATAATATCTTTTACTCCTTGTTCTCTACTTGATATCTTCCCTAAGGATCTTGGCAGCTGCTTCGATGCGGTTCCCTCTCATTTCCCTTGCTTTATCACTTTGCGCGAGTCTTGATAAATCTTGTAGCTTTGTATCTGAAACTCAATGATGTATATATATATATATATATATATATATATATCCTATGTAGTTGTCATATTCAAAACCAGAAAAACCGAGAAAGGGAACATCATGGATACTTAAGTCCCAAAGATCCTCATTCCAACAACTTGTTTAGTATCTTGCTTCTATTATGTTTGTGCCATTGTTAGTAGAATAAAGAGTATAAACTCTCTTTCAATGTAAGTCATTCGGGGATCGACGTCTAAACTCTTAAAACTCCTTATATTTGCTCATTTGTTATAGGAAAAGATTCAGGTGAGAATAATTATTATTGTGCGAATATGCGAATGAATGCACATTTAGGTCATTGACATGCACTTTCTTCAGTAATGACATGCACATTTAGGCCATTGACATGCACTCGGTCAGATTTGCATGTCATTGATAATATGTGAAAAGTACATGCACACACCCCGAAAGTGCATGTCAATGGCAAATTATCAATGACATGCAAATATGACAGAGTATATGTCAATGACCTAAATGTGCATGTCATTACTGAAGAAAGTGCATGTCAATCGCCTAAATGTGAATTTATTCGCATATTCGCACAATAATTATTATTCTCACCTGATCCGGATTCTTTGTTATATACATTCTTTTATAGAAATATTGATTGGAGTGTCGGAGTGTCCTTCCTAAAGAACTTCATTCCTGGCTCGGCTTTTGAAGAAAACTAGAAGTCTTTCATAGAGAACTTCATTCGCGAGGCACACCCGAAAGCCCTTAGCAAAGAAGACGAAAGATGTTAACAAACTCGAGAATCTGATTGGAACGAGGTTCCAACAACAACTGACTTGAGTGACAATAAAATAAAAGTAAACATGAGATAAGAGTCAACACCCAGGGAAATGAATTCAAATAAAATAACAAGCCCAGACAACATGCAATAACATTAGTACGTTACATACTAATGTGGTATATATATATAGATATGGATAAATGTTTTTTTAACCGACAACAATCTCAATCTGAAATAATATGTATGCATACTGTGATACTGATAAAGGTAGACGCAGAGCAGATGGTGGTACAACATATATAAAGTGAGGAGATAGAGAGAGTTTTGTTTAAATTATGGCATATATATAGGTAGTAATTAAATAGGGAGGGAGGAGTAATTTTTAGAGGTGAAATTGGATCACGCGTCTCTGTCTCTTGTGCATTCGGGGGACATGTTGGGATATCGAACCCTGTCAGTGCAGTAATTATAGATAGTCCATTTCTCACGAACCCATTTGAGTCTTCTGTACTGGAAGGCATCAAGATCTTGGAAATCCTTTTGATCCCACCATCTTCTTCCCTGCGTGGCGCAGAACTTGGCCTCCACAGAGGCCTCGCATCCGTCCACATGGAAGCTTTTGTAAGAAGCCACAAATGGGGCCTTAGACCAATCAGTTTTCTCAAGGCCACCTCTTGTGGCCCAGTCATCTGCATTCCATAGGCTCGAGTATATCTTCATGGGTTGGTTAAATGGGAACTTCACTCCCAAATCCTTGAGGTTCTTGAATACTCTAATTGGGACGTTGTCCACAAAGAATCTGCGCAATTCATCATACAGCTGCTTATATATATATATTGGCACGGTTATATTCTCAAGTACTGTAAAAAGGATTCGAGACATACACTATTTGGTAAAGATTCCAGAGAACAGAATAGGAGTGATACTCTTTGGTAGGATCAAACCAGAGATAAATTCTTTGTTCCCTGTCACCCTTGCCTCCTGTAAACACATTTGTCTGTAATATGTAAGGGTTTCCACTTCTATTCCCAAGGAACTCAAAGTCTATTTCATCATGTTCCGAGTTCTGTGAAGATAGCTGCAAAAGATATCCAAAAAGTAGTTAGCCTAAATTGATGTCACACATACAGACACACTGACACACTCATTATATACTCACGTAGAAAGCTGTGACAGTTCCTGCAGAATCGCCAGCAGGAAGCTTCATCTGCATACTGAAGTGTCCGAAGAGATATGATCCTTTGGACTGAAAGCCAGTACCTAATTAACAAGGTAGCATTATGAATTTATACATTTTTAGTTAATTTGTAGTGATAGATTATTATTATTATTATTATTATAAGCTAGGTAGCTAGCTAGATTAACGAATATAAATACCTGTGTATTTATCAAGGGAAAGATGGACTTCAGCACCACCATTCAAGTACTTGATATGATCGAAAGCCCACGTTGGAACATAGTTGCGGCCAAAGGATACATTTATTGGTGTCCTAGGGGAAGCGCCCCATGTTGAGCTCAAGGTGAAAAGGAGAACCACAGAGCATAATAATATGGAATACCTCATTTTTCTCTGGCCCTGTCCTGCATATATGCCTCGAATGATCTACTACATTTTAAGAAGAATACATATAAAACCGCCCTAGCTTTCTACTTCTAATCCAATTAGCTAGCTAGCTAGGTACCGTACATGCTATCTTACGTACCTTGATGAAGGATGAAGCAAAACCCCGATCGGCCGACACCTCAATGGAGATACTCTGCCGAGCTCACTTCCTTTTTTGTTTTTTGGTCATAAGCAGCTCACCCCTATTTGTAGTGTTGGATCTTTTACCTTATCTTCCTTTACGACCCTTCTTCCTGAGAAGCACACCCTATTTTATCACAGAAAAACTGTAATTATTGGTGGTATTAATTGTTTAACTAATGATTTTATGAAAATTGATTTTAAAGTATTCAAAAAATAAAATATCAAAAAAAATTCAAAGAGAATTTCAAGCAGTTAAACTCCACCCTAAAATTTATATATTCTTCTCTTGTAAAACGCTAAAATTTATTTTAATATAAGAGAAAATATAACACTTTTTTCCCTTTCTAAATACACCGTAGATAAAAACGGTGTAAGTGAGTGGCCAGACTCCAGAGGGCGGGAAAGAGTGTATAATTGAGCTCATGAACTGGAGTATTTATTACAAGGCGGGCTCCGACACGGCATGTGTGAGGTCTGAATTAAGTTCTGTGATCCGCTGCACATGCCCGCTTTCTATCCAAATACTAGGTCCAGCACCATTAGGGAAGTGCCGATCTCATTAATGACCAATTAATCAATATCTTTTGATTCTGGACAATAACTTGTAGTACAACTTGCATAAGGCTACAGTAGGTGAACTATCCTGCGGTCTAACAGGACCTTATTTTTATAATCTTTGTATCTTATCTACTGAAATACATAATAATGTATAATTACTAATTTTTATTATTATAAAATCATTATTTATATAATACTTTTTATATTTATTATTCAAGAAAAACTATGAGGATTGGAGGTCCGTGGCAGAAGTGAGCGTGGACGGTGCTCGGGTTGCTCTGTATAGCTATAAGGATTTGAGCCCAAAGACGAAGAATGTGAAAATGGTGAAAAGGAGGGTAAGGTAAGGTAGAAAAGAAAAAGGGTGGAAAGAAGGGTAAAATAGAGAAATTATAGAGCAATTAGTCAAATCTAAGCTTCTTTTGACCTTTAAATAAAAGTCTTGACCATTGTAATTCATGTACCAACAAAGAGTAAAAATATATCTCCAAAGTTCTTGTTCTCTCTCCCTCTCTTCTTATATTTAAAGTTGTTTAAGTATCACTTTATAAGGATTAACTGATTAAGTGGTTTATAAGGATTAAGTGGTTCGCACTAAGCAAGGAAACAACTAGGCCGAAAAACTGTTGTCTCTCCAGGGTTTCGCTCCCAAGGCGCCTCTCTGTGGGTTTTTTTCTAGCCGTTGTGCTTTCCTTGTCTAGCCGTTGTGCTTTTAGGTGGAGCTGCTCCAGGACCCCTCTCCCCCCCCCCCCCTCTCCGAGGTGGTGCCATGGCAGAGGAGGTTCTGGAAAAACTGGGTCGGTTCTCTCTTACCGACGAAGAGCAAAGCAACACCATTGTTGAGGTTGAGGTCAATGCTGAGGATGATCTATGAATAGGGTTGGGGCTTGCAGCTAAGCTGGTGACTGGGAAAACCGTGAACATCAGAGCTCTCAAACGGACCATGGAGATGTTGTGGAAGCCGAGCAAGGGTCTGATGATGAGGGGGATTGGAGAGGGCGTGGTGGTCTTCCAATTCCTGTGCCCGAAGGACAGAGACTGGGTTCTTAAACATCAACCATGGAACTTCAACGGGCACTTACTGGCCCTTGCACGAGCTGAATGGGGGTGAAAAACCCTCAGATGTTAAGTTTGAGGAAACCCCCTTTTAGATTCATTTTGCAAATGTGTCGTTTAATCGCATGAATGAAACAGTGGCAAGAGCAATAGGGAACAAGGTTGGGGTGTTCATGGAGTTGGATGACGGAAACGACTTCGGGTGGAGCGAATCGATGAAAAATCAGAATCTCCCTCAACATAAAGAAACCGCTGCTGAGAGGAGTCAAAGTGAGCTTCGGGGAGGGTGAGCCTACTTGGTTGGCTTTCAAATATCAACATCTTCCAGAGTTCTGTTATAGATGTGGTATGATTGGACATACGGATAGAGATTGTGAGATTATATCTTATGAAGAGGCATGAAGATTTGGAGAGCAGTATGGAGCTTGGCTGAGAGCCCAAAATACTAGAAAAGGAGAGCTCGGAGAGATAGGAAAAGATTGCTAAGGTAACTATTGCTGACAAGGATGAGTTGGGGAATTCAGAGTTGTTGAGTCTGACTGAGAAAGCTGAGGTTGATAGGGCCATGGTTAACCAGAATAACAATGTCACTGCTGGGAGAGTATCCAACGATAGTGAAGAAAACCCTAGGGAGAAGGGGGAAGGAAAAGGTGGCCAGTAAGGAAACTGAAAATGTTGAGGCTGAGAGGAAGAGCTGGAAGAGACTTGCTCGTGACAGAATGGTGGAAGCGACCGGAGAGGATTGCAATGTAGGAAAGAAAAGAAAATAATTGGAGGAGGTGGAGCGAATGGAGATTGACCAAGTGAAGGAGGTCCAAGTGACCAAGTTCAGGAAGGTGGCAATCGACAAGAACTCTATTTCTTCATAGGCGGAGGTTGGAGACCAGCCCCGCTGGGCATTATGAGTTGTCTAAGTTACAACTATCGGGGATTGCGCAACCCCGGTGCGGTTTCATCCCTCAAAAACTTGGTGCAGAGGGAAGCCCCCTCCATTCTTTTCTTAAGTGAAACAAGATTGAATGGTGGAGAAATAAGTCAGCTTTTAAGAATGTTTCCGTTGTATTCTGGGCTGGCAGTGGACAGTAGGGGCAGATCTAGAGGCCTTGCGATGTTTTGGAAAAAAGACTTAGATGTGGAATTGAAGTCCATGTCGTTGCATCACATGGATATCCTGGTGAAAAAGGGTGAGTGGGACAAAGATTGGAGAGTTACGGGTTTCTATGGGTGGCCAGAACACGAGAATCATCGTTTGTCTTGGGAACTCCGTAAACTGCTTGGGGAAGGCAACTCGGCCCCATGGGTATGTGGGACAAAGATTGGAGAGTTACAAGTTTCTATGGGGAGAAAGGGCTAGGAGCCAGATGGAGGCCTTCGAGTTTGTGTGGTGGAGTGCAAGTCGTTGGACTTAGGGTGTTCCGGATATGAGTTTACCTTCGATAATGGTAGAATGGGATCTGATAATGTTCAATGTCGCCTGGACCACTTCTTGGCGAATACAATATGGGTGGAAATGTTCCCACAAGCTTCTGTTGCTAATCTTCATCGGGAAAAGTGGGATCATTCACCGATTAAGCTTGTTTTGGAGGACAATTCGCCACTGAGCAGAAAAAGGATTTTTCGGTTTGAGGAAAATTGGGCTGAAAAAGCTCAATGCAAAGAGATTATTCAGCAAGTTTGGGACAACAAGGAGGGGAGTGCTTTGGAGAAAATCAGTGACAATGCTAGGGAATTATCAGTTTGGGCTCGACAAGATAGGAAGAACAGAAGAGATTTAAACAAGAAAAGGGAGCAGCTTAAAGATCCAAACGGAGGTGGTTTGAGCGCTTCTCAAATGGAAAACAGAAGAAGATTGGTGGTTGAGATCGCTACGATGGTTAAAGAAGAGGAGGTTTACTGGAGACAAAGGAGTCAGACTATTTGGCTAAAAGCGGGGGACCAAAATATCTCCTTCTTTCACAGATCGGCCACCATTCGCAAAGAGAAGAACTCGATTAAAAGAATTCATAATGTTGATGGTGTGATGGTTACCGAGGCCGAGAAAGTGGAAGAAGTGATTGTGGAGTTCTTTAAGGATTTGTATGGCTCTAGCAACCCTCCGGGTATTCAGTAGGTGGTGTAACAGATTGAATCCCATATTGATGAGGACTCAAAAGTTCAGTTGGATGCCCCTTATAAGGAGGAAGAGGTAGTGGGTGCCCTCAAGCAGATGCACCCTCTTAAGGCTCTCGGGCCCGATGGGATGTTTGCAATGTTCTTTCAAGTGTATTAGGATAGTGTTAAAGAGAAGGTTATTGAGTTGTGTCTGCACGCGCTGAATTCTAGGGTGATGGATGAGAGTGTGAACAAGACCTTTATTACGTTGATTCCTAAGAAAACCAAGCCTACCGATATGGAAGATTTTCGCCCCATCTCCCTCTGCAATGTTATCTTCAAATTGATATCCAAGACCATGGCCAATAGACTGACGAGTGTGCTCCACCAAGTCATCGCCCCGAACCAAAGTGCCTTCGTCCCGAGCCGAATGATAATTGACAACTTATTGATTGCCTTTGAGATCTTTCACCATATGAGCTTGGGATGAGGAAGGCATAAGCATGTCGCTCTGAAACTGGATATGTCGAAGGCCTATGACAGAGTCGAGTGGGAGTTTTTGTTGAGAGTGATGTGAAAGATGGGCTTCAGAGAGAATTGGATCAACAACATCAATATGTGCCTTACTTCAGTCTCGTTCTCCATTTTGATCAATGGAAACCCCTCGCAGAGTTTCTCCCCGGGTAGTGGGCTCCGTCAAGGAGACCCCCTATCGCCGTATTTATTCCTTTTTTGCGGACAAGCTTTGTCTGCAATGATTGAGAGGGTCACCTCGAGAAATCTTCTCTTTGGCATTTGAATTGCTTATACTTCTCCTATTATTTCTTATTTACTCTATGTTGACGATTGTATTCTTTTGCTAATGCAAATCAAGCACAAGCGGAAGCGATAAAAGATATTCTTGCTCACTTCGAAATGGATTTGAGCCAGAAGGTGAATCTTGGCAAGACGAAGATTTTCTTCACTAAAGGGACGTCGATCACAGCTAGGAACGCCATCCTGATAACCTTAGGAGTTTCACATGTGGCTGGATGTTATAAATACATGGGTCTTCCAACTTGGGTTGGCAAATCCAAAAAGGATATTTCCAGCAGTGTGATGGGGAGAATTGAAAAGATATTGAAGGGGTGGAGCCAATTTTATTTGTCTAGAGCTGGGAGGGAAGTCTTAATTAAGTCGATTGCTCAAGCAATTCCGACTTACTCCATGTCCATGTTTCAAATGCCAGGAAACCTCGCTTCATAGCTGAAATCTCACATCACTGGCTTTTGGTGGGGGCATCGAAATGGGAAGAAAAAGATGCATCTTAAGAAGTGGAAAGATATGTGCATTCCTAAGAAGAAGGGAGCGCTCGGTTTTAGGGACTTAGAGAAATTCAATTTGGCTCTTCTTGGAAAGCAAGGTTGGAGATTGATTCAAAACCTGGACAACCTTGCTTCTCGGATTCTCAAAGCTAAGAATTTTCCGACATCCTCATTCCTTGAAGCCACTCTTGGAAACAAGTCAAGCTATATGTGGAGGTCCATTTGGAATGCTCAGTTGGGTGTGAAGAAGGGGATGATGTGGTTGATAGGTGATGGTTCCACTGTCAAGGTTTGGAGTGATCCTTGGATAAGTGATAATGCTTTAAAGATCCCTATATCAAAGCCTCCTCCACTCATGGAAAATCTGAGGGTCTCGGAGCTCATAAATTAGTAGGTTCGGTGATGGAATGGAAATCTTTTGACCAACTCTTCATACCCATGGAAGCCTAGCAAATCAAGAGTATCCCACTAAGTGTTAATTCTCGTGAAGATAGGCGAATTTGGTTCCTTGACAAACGGGGCGAGTTCACTGTCAAGAGTGCCTACCATTTGATTAATAATGGTCGAGAGGAGGATATGAGAACCCCACTGACTAGCTCCAGCAACCCGGATATTGAAGTTTGGTCAAAAATCTGGTCGGCAAAGGTGATTGCCTGGATTTAACTGCATGCTTGGACTATTTGCAACAGATCCCTCACTTAAATGCTCGCCTCGCTCACCGAATTGACTTACACCCAGAGGTATGCCCGTGTTGCGATTCTTTTCCGGAAACTGATATTCATGTGTGTCGAGACTGTAAACACAACAGGGCGGTTTGGGACTTATTACAACTGGAGATGGATTACGAGACTAGAGGTGGAATTGATTGGGTGCACGGTATGGCTAAGAAGTTGAATGGGGGAGGTTTTGCACTTTACTGATTATTGTTTGCACTTTTCCGAAGAAATATGTGGGTCTTTGAAGGATTGTTTAAAACAAACCAGGTAGTGGCGGAAGAGAGCACGGCTCTAGCAATTGAAATCAAAGGGAATGCGCAGTAAAGGTGGGATCCAAAGTTAAGAGGAAGTCACCGGTCGTCGGTGCGATGAAGCTTAATGTCGATGCAGCCGTTTTGGGTGAGAAAGGAACCGGATTTGGTGCAGTGATCAGAGACCATTGTGGCAAGGTGCTGGTGGTTGTTACGGAACAAGTTTCCTTTGACCTCTCCCCCCTTGTTGCGAAGACAATTGCAATCTTCAAAGGACTGCAACTTGCTTTGGCTCATGGACTGAAAGATGTGGAAGTTGAGAGCGGTTGCCAAATTCCTATACGTGTTCTTGATTCTCGGGAGACCCCCCCCCCCCCCCCCCCCTTTCGAAATTCTCATGGTGACCTTGGATATTTTTGACATTGCTAGGAATTTTGATAGTATTAGATGGTTACATACTAAACGAGATGGCAATTGCTTTGCCCATGAGCTTGCTAGGCTCAGCCCTTGGTTTCTAGGATTCAGAGCTTGGAATGCATCCCTCGCTATGGCATATTGTCTGATATGATTTCGGTAATGATAGCAATTAAGGTACCTTTTGGTGCCTTTCCTTTCAAAAAAAAAAAGGAAACAGCTAGGTCGCAAGAAATATCCTCAAGGGGTCAAACAATGATGTTGTCATAATTTGTATTAACTGTTGGAGCCCAGAAATTGAGATCACGCGACACAACACTTCGCGTGACACGGGGCGTCTGGACAATCAACTTGTTTATTATACACCACTTCGTCTTCTTTACGAAACTCACCTCGTTCTTGACACTTACAACTCCTTCGTAACAAGACCGAGAGCGAATCTCCGGAAACGGCTACCCAACGCTCTAACCAGAAGGGTCAGACGCAGCAAAGGGTGACGAAAACAACGCAAGTATACGAGAAAGAAAGAAAAGACAAAGTGGAGGAAGAAAAGTCCCTTTCTTAATTAAACGTTTCGAGTACAAAACTTATAACAAACTGAATGACTAGAAAATACACAACCGAAGTTTGCTAGCAAAGCTATGAGTAATAAAACAAGTATTACACATCCAAACTCTTCTAGGAAGTGAATGTTTCGAAAGATTGAAGCTTGGGCTTGTTCTTGTGTTTTACCTAATGCTCAGAGGAAGGTGAAGCGTTTTTCTCTCTTGTGTTCGATCTCCCTTCCTTATCCATTGGATTGCGTTTTTATACTATCAACTGGGACCCACGCGAGTCAATTACTGATTTGCCCCTTGATACTTAGTCTCGTTGTATCCTCTTATTGGGCTTCACCTGTTTTTGGGCCGCTTCATCCTTTTGGGATGACTTCTTGGACCGACCCGGCTCGCGTTCCATGGGCCTGACCCAATTCCCTATGGGCCTCGCGAGCCCATCGAGAACCGGCTCCAACATCCAGCCCCCCAAGCTTTCATGCTGAATAGCTGGAGGCTTGGGCCTGTCTTCTTGAAGTCGCGTTCTCGATGTGAGGGTGGCCCTCAGACCTCGCATGACTGTATCGCGTGATAGGGTCGCGTGTATTTCCGCTACGTTTCTCTGGGCGACGTTTTGAATTCAAAAACATTACGAATTCCCGCGCCGAGCGCATGTCGTCCACGTGTTATCTTATCATTGCACCCTCTTTCCCCCGATTTTTCCTTATATATACTCGTCTTCATCTTCCTCTTTTCTCTTTCGCCGTAACTTCTACTCTCTGCAATACTTTCAAACCTGCTCTCTTCGCCGGTGCTTTCCTTCCTTCTCCATCGCCATCTTCACCGTCGTTCTCAGTCGATTCTTCATGGCATGTTAGTCTTCCGCTCTCCTTTCCCTTTTCTACTTCGTTTTCTTGATTTTTAGGGCTTCCATTGTTGCTCAATCTCTTCCCGCTCACAAAAATTTCGCTCGGACCTTTTGAATCGAGAGGCTTCTGAAGGTCATTTTTCGTTCATGGGGTGTTTTCTGCGTTGTATTCCCCCTTCGACTCTTATTTCTCAATGCGCTTGTTTGGGAAAAAAACGTGTTTTGGTCAATTTCTGCCATTTTCGACCTTCGTAATGTTCTTCGTGTTCTTGGGCTTGGTCCATTATGATGTCGTTTTGGCTTCCCTTTTGATTCTTGAGTTTCAGTTTTTTTCCAGGGATTTCTTGTTTGTTTACTTTCTATAGCCTCGCGTTAGTTTCCTTGGACACGCGTTGCTCCTAATTTTGATGTTCTTTTTTCCCTCTTTCCATCCCTGGAAAACTGAAACTTACTTTGCCTATGCTTTCAGGTAGCGATGATTTTTATGAACGCTCAGCTCGGGCTGAGTATTCAGGCCGCACCATGTCCGGATCTGAAGGGGGTTCTGGTGATCGCGAGCCAGACTCTCGTAGACGATCCCGCGTTTCTAGGAAATCTAAGAGGAGCAAAGCGAAGACGCCCAAAAGATATAAAACCAGACTCCCATCTCGCGTCATTCAAGAGCGAGCCGAGACCAATTATGGTCAATTCGCCAGCTTTTTCTCCCATAAGGGGTCTTTGCCCCCACATAGTTATAGAGAAACCCTTTCTCGCGGACCCCGGCCGCGTAAGTATCCATACAAAGAGAATTACACATTCTCGCACCCTAATTCCCAACACTGCCCAACGTAGCAGTCTTAATTTTGACGATCTTCGTCGCCTCGCTACGCGATATCCCTTTCCTGAAGGGACCATCTTTGCCCTCCCCGATCTTGAAGGCACTTCTCTCGACCAGTATGGGTCTTTCTTCGCCTTGAGTAGGCAGTCTTTAGAAGCCGGCTTCCGCCTTCCTTGGACGTCCTTCCAGACCGAAGTAATGGCGGATTTAGGCTTCAGCCCTTCCCAGATGCATCCAAACTTCTGGAGCTCTCTGATCGTTTATATCATGCGATGTCAGGACATTGGGATAGTTCCTAATACTCCTCATTACGCTCTCATCAATTCGTATAAGAAGAACTCCCGCGAGGATGGGTTTTACACTGCTCAAGCCAAGACCCCTAGCGCCTTCCGATTGCCTTCGAAGATCGAGGGGTGGAAAACTTGTTGGTTTTTAGTCTGTCCCCCTCCTGGTTCTGAAATTTCCGTCCAGGTACGCGAGCCTAGTGCGAGAAGGGCCCCATGCTTTTTTCCAAAGGAGACTCGCGATAAATTCATCCGCGATTACAAGGATTACCCCGACAAAGCAGTTCAAAAACGTTTTGAGCTGACTATCTCGGATTCTTTACTGGTCGCCAGGGGACTAAGTCTCAAGGCTCATGCCCTAGGTTTTTGTTCGTTTTTGTTTCAGCGTTCGCGTTTGTTATTATTATTATTTACACTATGCTCACTTGGGGTGGTTTTTGTAGATGTTGACATGTTCGCCGATCTTCCGGACCTGGGGGGGTTGGTTCTTGACGAGTCGGGCATGTTAACCATCGAGGCTCCTACTCGCGTTGTTTCATCTGCTCCTGGCTCGACTCCTACTCCCCCAGCTGCTGTTTTGGAATCGCCAGTGGAGTTTGCGACGACGGTTTCTGAGGATCTCCCTCTGGCCAAGATATCTCGTGCAATTTCGGCTCGTGATAAGGGGAAGCAGAAAGTTTCCGAGAAAAACCGCAAGAGGACGACGGAAGTGGAGTTTGTCTCCTCTCCAGAGCCTACTGATACTTCGGTCGCAAACCCCACCTTTATTCATGGTTTATCTGCGACGCGTGCATTCATTGAGACGATACCGACTGTTTTTCCTCCCGAACCTAGCCTCTACGAGGAAGTTTCGGATAGGCCTGGTGGCTTGTCTAAACTTCTCTTTGCCATAAGTCTCCTGCTTTTACCTATTCCTTGTTTTCTTGGGGTATTTTTAACTCTGGAGTTGGTTATTTTGCAGGGGATGAACATTATCGCGAGCGCAACTCGGAGGGTGCTTGCTGCTGAAGATGAACTCAAGGAGCTGAGGGCAGAGGATCAGTCCACCCGCGATGCCCACAGAGCAGCCAAGTCTCGGCTTATGGGAGAAAAGAAAGCTTTGGAGGAGGAGCTTTCGAGATCTAACGCGAGGGTAAAGGAGATGGAGGACAAGCTCGCGTGCGATATGTCTAAAGATGCGAGGATAAAGGAGCTGGAAGCCCAGCTTGCGTATGAGAGGTCCACCCATGTCAACATCGTTACTGAATATAATACGCAAGTGAATGACCTCAGACAGGAAAATGAGAAACTTCATGCGCTGATGTCTGAGAGAATCGCTTATGAGAGGAACATGGCGGTGGAGGAATATTGCGGGGGTTATCGCCAAGGTGCTCGCGTCGATTTTTACAAAAATGCTGCCAACACGCTTCTCCTTTGCATGGTAAAGATGCAGATGCTAAAGTTCAAAGTTAAAGACTTCCCCTTCAACGCTCAGGACCTATGTGGCCTTTCCACTGACCTTCCCGAGTACCAGCCCCCGTTGCCCGGAACTTTCATTGACGACGGGGAGACTCCACTCGAGGCTTGGGGGATTACGCGTCTCGCGCCTGAGAGAGGTATTGTTAAGGGCAAAGAGAATCAGGTTCTCAGGCCCCCTCTCCCGAAGTTGGTCGCTCCTCCTCCGCTTGAGAGGTCAGAGCCTGTTCCTCGCATGCTTCCGAGCCCTCCTTCTCCATCCCTCTCGCCTCGCAAGAGGAAGGTATTCGCGTCTGATGCCCTTCTCGACACCGTTTAGCCCTCGAAGCGTTCTTGTTTAGATCAAGCGGGGGGCTCAGGATCGCGAGTGTCTGGTGTTCGAGACGTCGTGGATCTGGAGGCGGATAGTGTAGAGGACGCGGGGACTGCTGCTGAGTCTGCTTCTAAGTAACGTCCTTGTGTTCTTGAACAATGTTTTCTGTATCCGGAATTGTGACTTTTTGTAATCTACTTTTGTACATTTAATGTGGGTTTGGTTGTCGCGAGCTTTATACTGTTTTTATATTATTGTTTTTGCTTTTGTTTGCTTGTTTCGTACATACTTATCTCGCCTCGTTCCCCCCGTTTTGTGTTTTCGGAAAAATGAAAAGTTTGCGAAAAAAGGAAAACGTAAAGAGAAGTGATTCATAGTTACGATCCCTCCTGTAGTAAAAGGCAAAACTGACCTGTTACATAATTTTGCGAGAGTAAGCATTGCGAACTATTTTTCTGCTAACTATTGCATGATCTTTACACGTGAGTTCTTTGTGATGGTTGATTCTCGCGGGGTTCGTCTTGAGCTCTTGTTAGTCGCGGAGCAGTAGGATAGTTTTTCTTTGATGTGGTTGTTGCGGAGAATTTCTGGCCTGTGGAGCATTTAGTCATGATGTTGCTCTCGCGTGGGATACCAAGCACTGCACATGTAGAGAAGCATTCAGTTTTTGGTTTTTATCCTTAGGTAGTAAGAACTTTTGAAACGTGGGGGAGTCATGATGCAAACCCGTCCATACTTTCGCGACCAAGGGGGGTTTTCTAGCTCAGCCCTAAGAAGCTGGAAGCAGGACACGCGACCGGGGGGTTTTTTTAGCCCAGCCCAGCCGTCTACGCTTTCGCGACCAAGGGGAGTTTTCTAGCTCAGCCCTGGAAGCTGGAAGCACGAGCCGTCCGCGCTTTCGCGACCAAGGGGAGTTTTCTAGCTCAGCCCTGGAAGCTGGAAGCAGGACACGCGACCGGGGTTTTTTTTTAGCCCAGCCCAGCCGTCTACGCTTTCGCGACCAGGGGGAGTTTTCTAGCTCAGCCCTGGAAGCTGGAAGCACGAGCCGTCCACGCTTTCGCGACCAAGGGGGGTTTTCTAGCTCAGCCCTGGAAGCTGGAAGCAGGACACGCGATCGGGGGGGTTTTTTAGCCCAGCCCAGCCGTCTTCGCTTTCGCGACCAGGGGGAGTTTTCTAGCTCAGCCCTGGAAGCTGGAAGCAGGACACGCGACCGGGGGGTGGGGTTTAGCCCAGCCCAGCCGTCTACGCTTTCGCGACCAGGGGGAGTTTTCTAGCTCAGCCCTGGAAGCTGGAAGCACGAGCCGTCCACGCTTTCGCGACCAAGGGGAGTTTTCTAGCTCAGCCCTGGAAGCCGGAAGCAGGACACGCGACCGGGGGGGTTTTTTAGCCCAGCCCAACCGTCTACGCTTTCGCGACCAGGGGGAGTTTTCTAGCTCAGCCCTGGAAGCTGGAAGCACGAGCCGTCCACGCTTTCGTGACCAAGGGGAGTTTTCTAGCTCAGCCCTGGAAGCTGGAAGCTGGAAGCAGGACACGCGACCGGGGGGGTTTTTAGCCCAGCCCAGCCGTCTACGCTTTCGCGACCAGGGGGAGTTTTCTAGCTCAGCCCTGGAAGCTGGAAGCACGAGCCGTCCACGCTTTCGCGACCAAGGGGAGTTTTCTAGCTCAGCCCTGGAAGCTGGAAGCAGGACACGCGACCGGGGGGTTTTTTTAGCCCAGCCCAGCCGTCTACGCTTTCGCGACCAGGGGGAGTTTTCTAGCTCAGCCCTGGAAGCTGGAAGCACGAGCCGTCCAGGCTTTCGCGACCAAGGGGAGTTTTCTAGCTCAGCCCTGGAAGCTGGAAGCAGGACACGCGATCTGACAGCGCTACCTGTGCTTATCATGCTATAATAATCATGCTTTTTGTGCCTCAACGTAATAAGTATTGTGACCAAGGATGAGGGAAAATTTTGTTGAACGCACCTGAGTTTTACGGGAGGATTAGGCATAGAAACGACGAAGTCGCATCACGTTCCAGGAGTTGGCAATGTGATTTCCAGAGTGGTCCTTGAGGCGATATGCCCCGGGCGCGACTTCGCGATCTATAATGTAAGGTCCTTCCCAATTGGGGTCGAGCTTTCCCCCTTCTGTTCTACGGAGCACGAGGTCTCCTCTGGCAAATCCCCTCAACTTTACGTGCTTGTTATAATACTTTGCGACGCCGGCTTTATGATTGGCTGCTCTGATGGTGGCCAAGTCGCGAGTCTCTTCTCGCATCTGCAACTCTAGCTGCATTTTTTCGTCATTGTCGTCCGGACTATACTGAATCACGCGGTCCGTGGGCACAATGAACTCGACTGGTACTGTGGCCTCTATTCCATAAGCGAGAGCAAAAGGTGTTTCCCCAGTTGCCTTCTTTACCGTGGTCCTGTTTGCCCAGAGTACTAGGGGTAACACTTCGGCCCACATGCCTTTGGAGCCTTCTAGCTGTCTTTTCAAGTCCATGACAATACTCTTGTTCACTGCCTCTACCTGGCCATTGCAATGCGGGTGAGCGACTGAAGCAATCCTCAAAGTGATCCCTATGTCTCTGCACCATGTAAACAATTGCGGCGAATTGAATTGTGGTCCCCTGTCGGTTACGATCTCGTGAGGGAGGCCATACCTGCAAATGATGTTTCTCCAAAGGAACTTTTTAACTGCCGGGACGGTAGTGCTCGCGAGGGCTTCGGCTTCGATCCATTTGGTGAAATAATCAACTGCTACAATGATGTACTCTAGTTGACCAGGCGCTTTTGGTTTGAAAGGTCCTAATAGATCTAGTCCCCACATCGCGAAGGGACAAGGGCTTGACATTATCTGCAACTCCACGCCTGGTTGATGAGATGTTGGGGCAAAGTACTGGCACGGCTTACAGTTCTGAGACTCGCGTTGTGCGTCTTGCTTCATGGTGGGCCAGAAACTTCCCTGCCTTAATGCTTTATAGACCATTGGTCTCCAACCCGCGTGGGTTCCGCATAATCCTGCGTGAAGCTCCCTTATCAGTACGTCACTTTCTATCTTAGTCAAACACTTGAGCTCGCGTGGTCTGTACCCCCTTTTGTAAAGTTCTCCACGACTCATGTAAAAGCGTGCAGCCATGGCAACAAGTTTTCTCATTTCTTTCGGATCCGAAGGCCCTGTTCCGCTAGCAAGATATTGAATTATAGGGGTGCGCCAGTCGCTGACTGGCTCGTCTATCTCCATCAGTTCCACCTGATTGCTTATGGCGCTCTCAGACTTCACGAACCAGAAGTATGGGGCCTTTCCATCCTTGATAATGACAGTGGGACCTTCGCCGGGACGTTCCATATTCGCATACTGAGTTTGAGAACCTCGCTTCGCGAGTTCATCAGCTCGCGTGTTGTCCTCTCTTGATACCGCTTCAATTTCAAAATGTCCGAACAACGAAATCAGGGTTGTGGCCCTCGCATGATATCTGGGGAGATTGCATGTCCTGGCTTCGTAGGTCCCATTGATCTGATTCACGACGATCTGAGAATCGCTCATGCACTTTACCACTTGAACACCTGCGTGAACGGCAATTTCTAGCCCTGCGATGAGTGCTTCATACTCTGCTTCATTGCTTGTGGCTTTGAACCTTAGCGCAATCACGTGATCTATCTTATCACCAGCCGGGGAAGTCAGGACGACTCCCGCCCCGCAACCATCTACGTTTGCTGATCCATCAATGTGCATTACCCACGCGGGGTGTTCAGGAGCTATAACATCTTTCTCTAGCTCTCTGAAACTCGTTTCAACTATGAAATCTGCTAAAGCCTGTGCTTTGATAGCGGGTCGTGGTCTATAGACCACGTCAAACTCTGTCATTTCAATGACCCATTTAGCGAGCCTTCCAGAGGTTGTTGGTTTACTCATAAAAGATGGTAGTGGTTAATCTTTCAATACTTCGATGGGATGAGCATGGAAATAAGGTCGGAGTTTACGAGCGGCTGTTATCAACGCGAGCACTGCTTTCTCAATGGGCGAATATCTGGTCTCGGCCGACAGAAGTGCTTTACTGACGAAATAGACGGGGACTCGTTGTTCCTTTACTAACACTGCGCTAACTGCACGCGTGCCCGCCGCGAGGTACAGCTGCAAGCCTTCACCAGGTATTGGGGACGCAAGGGTTGGGAGTTTAGCCAGATGCTCTTTAAGACTCATAAATGCCCTTTCACACTCTTCAGACCATTCGAAGCTTTTTGGTTTCCTTAGTATGTCAAAGAAGGGGAGGTTTCGCTCCGCGAGCTTTGCGCAAAACCTTCCTAAATAGTTGACCTTTCCCACGAACCTTTGGACGTCGTGAATGGACCTTGGCGGTTGCAGATCTATTACGGCCTGGACCTTGTCTGGATTGACTTCGATACCGCGTGCACTGATCTGAAAACCTAGGAATTTGCCCTCGGTGACTCCGAAGACACATTTCTCTGGATTGAGGCTCATACCGTACTTTCTCAGGGTTTCAAAGACTTCTGCCAGGTCGCGAGTATGATCCGCTTGCTTTTTGCTCTTAACCACTATATCGTCAACATAGGCCTCTACAGTGTCACCTCTTTGGTCGCTAAAGATCATGTCCACCAGTCTCTGGAATGTAGCTCCTGCGTTTTTCAAACCGAACGGCATTACTTTATAGCAGAAGGTTCCTTTGTCTGTAATAAAAGCCGTGTGCCCCGAGTCGGCTGGGTTCATCATAACCTGATTATATCCAGAGTACGCGTCCAGGAAGCTCAGAGCTTCATGACCCGCGGTGGAGTCTACCAACTGGTCGATCGAAGGTAATGGATAGCTGTCTTTGGGACATGCTTTATTGAGACCAGTGAAATCTACGCACATGCGCCACTTCCCTGTCCCTTTGGGATTTTTTTCTACCATTACAACGTTTGACAGCCACGTTGGGTATTGCACTGGTCTTACAAACCCTGCTTTAATCAGCTTCGCGAGCTCTACCGCAGCTGCCGCGTTCTTTGGCCCTGCTTGTTTTCGTTTTTTCTGTCTACGCGGCTTGACCTCTGGACTAATGTTCAGGGAGTGGGTCATGACATTCGCTGGGATCCCTCTCAAATCCTTTGGTGTCCACGCGAACACATCCCGGGAGCGGGTGAGTAAGGTCTCGATCTCTTGTACGACTTTTTGATTCAGCCTCCCCCCTACGTAAAGTTTCTCCTCTTTGTTGGGGAAAGGAGTGATTACCTGCTTCTCAAACCCATCAAAATGCGGTTTGTGTCCTTCTGCCTTTCCCTCGGTATCTCGCGGTCTGGGTGAGGCACGAACTTCTAACTCAGCTTCTTCCAGTACGCGTGGCAACCCTGGAATAAACAACTGGTTGGCAAGCAAGGTCTTGGTACTGCCCTTTTCGGACGAGACGTAGGAGATACGGCTCTCCTCTTGGTTTCCTCTCGCGACCCCTACTCCTGTCAACGTTGGGAATTTTAAACAAAAATGACAGATTGATACGACCGCTTCAAACCTGCACAGTGTCTCGCGTCCCAGTATCGCATTGTAGGAGGATGTTATTGGGATTACTACAAAATCAATCTTTTCTGACCTTCTTGACCCGGTTTCTTCGCCTAGGATGAGATCTAGGGTGACGACGCCCAGGGCCCTTACCCTGTCACCCGCGAAGCCTACCAGCGTGGTTTTAGTTGGCCTGAGCGTTGACTGATCAATCCCCATTTTCTCAAACGCGTCCCAGTACAGTATGTCGGCTGAGCTCCCTGTGTCCACAAGGACCCTTTTTACGAGTTTGGTTCCTACCTGAGCATGAATGACCAGTGGATCAGCGGCTTCGACTGCCCAGGTATCTACCTCCTTGTCACTGAAGACAAGCGTGTATGGTTCAGACTTCGACCTCGCGACACTATAGATTGGCTTTCCTTGAGGCTTGGGTGCGTTGTTAATAAGCCTTTGCTCTCGCTTGCCCAGGGGGATGGGTTCATGGCGGCCTGCGATTGTGCCTATATGGTCGTCCATGCGAGGGAAGTTCTGGTGGGGGTGGCGATTAGGCCCTTGATTCTGGTCATTTTTTGCGGGGGTTTGCTGCCTTGTTTCATTCTGTGTTCTACCGCCTCTTCCTCCTCTACTCCATGCTCCTCTGTGTGTGATGTCATGACTTCCATCAACGTTTCCCCTTCGAGCAGTTAGGACTTCCTGTTCTCTTGGGTGATGTTGTCGCGACCAACACTCCTCTGTAGAGTGAGTATTCACTCCGTGGTATTCGCACCAGGTGGTTGGCGCATGGCGGTTATGACCGCGATCCCCTCTCTTCTCAACATCGCGTCGGTTATCTTGCTCGGCTACAAAATTCTGCGATTGAAATTGATTCTGATCGTGATTTTGGCCCCTGAACTGTCTTTGACCCTGATTCTGATCTTGAATCTGTAAACCGGGTGCTCGCGAATCGATCTGTTCCTTCCCCTGACTACCCTGATGGCGCTTACTCCCCCAGTTCGGGTTTTCTTTCTTATGACCCTGAGCGGGCCTGCTCTGATTACTCCCTTTCAAAGCGATACCTGAGTGTGCTTCCACATTAATCTCTGTGTATGCTCTCTCGAGCATGCCTTGGTAGTCTAAATCTTTCTTGCGGTATAGGTATTGCTTGAAGGAGCTTCCATCAGTGAGTCCATCTAGGAACGCGACCCGAGCGGTCTTATCATGAAAATCTTCGGCTTCCAAGATCTTTTCCGCGAACCTCTTAACGTAATCCTCTAGTGATTCATGTGGTCCTTGTTTGACTCCTACTACTTCTTGCATTGTCACTTTTCTTTTCCTCGAGGATCCGAAATACAACGAGAAACTCTTCTCTAGATCGGCGAAACAATGGATGCTTCCTGACGGCTGGTTAAGCATCCAGGTCATGGCGGGTCCCGCGAGCGTGCCTGGGAAACCTTTGCACATCGTGGCTTCATCAGGGCACCTCGCGAGCATAGCGTACTTGTAGCGCGCTAGGTGTTCGCTGGGATCTTCTTTACCATTGTACTTTTTTATAATAGGGAATCTGAAATTAGGCAGAGGGACTGACCTGACTATATGCTCCGCGAAAGCAGTCAGGCCAAATAAGATTGACGGGTTGATGGACGGGTAGGCCTCAGAAGCTTGCCGCGGGTGGGTGGCCTGGTTGCAAAAAGGTTCCCCTTCGTACTGGCGGCGGGAAGGTCTTTGCTCGGCGCGAATCCCCTGTCCCCTTCCTTCGGTTCTTCCCCTGCAAGATTGGTCCTCCACATAGCTCGCAGGGGGTTGATTCAAATCGAATCTACCAGGGTGACAAGGCCTCTCGTGTCCCTCGACCCTTGTTCTACGTGACACTGAGACTCTGTCCTCAGGTATGTGTTCAGCACTCCTTTCCGCGACCGATTGTTCTCGTCCGCTCTGATTCTGTTCGTGCTCGCGTGATCGAGTCCTTGGTTGCTCCTGGTTTCGGCCTCTGTCCGCACCTTGTCCCATCGTCTGCAGGAAAGCGCGATACTGAACCAGTGCGGGCCCTGCCAGGACAATCTCTTCCTCATGTACATGCGAAAGATGGGCTCGCGTGCTATTTATGTCTTGTGTTCTCGTCTGAGGAGGGGTGTTATCGCTTCTTTCGCCACTAGTATTCATCTTCTCAGGCAGTTAAGTATTAGGAATACGCGAGTATATATAGTAAGCCTTACTTGTGCGAGGAGGTCCCCACGGTCGGCGCCAGTGTTGGAGCCCAGAAATTGAGATCACGCGACACAACACTTCGCGTGACACGGGGCGTCTGGACAATCAACTTGTTTATTATACACCACTTCGTCTTCTTTACGAAACTCACCTCGTTCTTGACACTTACAACTCCTTCGTAACAAGACCGAGAGCGAATCTCCGGAAACGGCTACCCAACGCTCTAACCAGAAGGGTCAGACGCAGCAAAGGGTGACGAAAACAACGCAAGTATACGAGAAAGAAAGAAAAGACAAAGTGGAGGAAGAAAAGTCCCTTTCTTAATTAAACGTTTCGAGTACAAAACTTATAACAAACTGAATGACTAGAAAATACACAACTGAAGTTTGCTAGCAAAGCTATGAGTAATAAAACAAGTATTACACATCCAAACTCTTCTAGGAAGTGAATGTTTCGGAAGATTGAAGCTTGGGCTTGTTCTTGTGTTTTACCTAATGCTCAGAGGAAGGTGAAGCGTTTTTCTCTCTTGTGTTCGATCTCCCTTCCTTATCCATTGGATTGCGTTTTTATACTATCAACTGGGACCCACGCGAGTCAATTACTTATTTGCCCCTTGATACTTAGTCTCGTTGTATCCTCTTATTGGGCTTCACCTGTTTTTGGGCCGCTTCATCCTTTTGGGCTGACTTCTTGGACCGACCCGGCTCGCGTTCCATGGGCCTGACCCAATTCCCTATGGGCCTCGCGAGCCCATCGAGAACCGGCTCCAACATTAACAAAATCCTACTACTTTAAGTTTGAGTGGAAATATGAACGGAAGTTAGAAAACAAATTATACTCCAGAAACTGAGACTTCACAAATCACAAGTGAAGAATATGATGAGAACCACTACTATGAAATCAGATAGATCATGAATCATTAATGGAAATAGACTTTTCTACCATGATAGGGAATTTGTTTCCACGAAACTAAACCAGGAGATTAACACTAGCTAGGAAGGAATATACCTTGAAACAAAATCACCAAGCAAGTTGATAGTGTTGGAAGCCCTTCTTTGCCCTTTGTAAACAATCTTTGGAAGCCGGCTTCCGACTCCCCTGGACCTCTTTTCAGGCCGAAGTGATGCAGGAACTGGGTTTCAGTCCCTCGCAAATGCATCCCGACTTTTGGAGTTCGCTTATCGTTTACACCATGAGATGTCAAGACATCGGGGTGGTTCCGAATACGCCTCACCATGATCTCATCAATTCTTATAAAAAGAACTCTCGCGAGTACGGGTTCTACACTGCTCAGACTAAGGTTACCAGTGCTTGGAGTCTTCTTGGGAAGATTGAAGGGTGGAAAACCGGTTGGTTTTTGGTTCGTCCTCCGCTAGGCTCTAACATTTCTGTTCAAATACGCGAGCCGAGTGGGAAAAGAGCACCCTGCTTCTTTCCAAAAGAGACACGCAACAAGTTCATTCGAGATTATGAGGACTACCCAGACAAGACAGTTCAACAAAAGTTCGAGTTGGTAATTAATAATTCGCTTCTGGTTACCAGGGGACTTAGTCTTAAGGCCCATGAGAGAGGTTCTGGCTCGCGTGTATATTCTTGATGGTTATGTTCACCCCTTTGCTTTATTAATTCTTTCTATGTTTGGTGCAGATGCTGACATGTTTTCCGATCTGCCCGACTTGGATGGTCTTGTTTTTGATGAAGTCGGGACGCTTGTCATCGCGGCTCCACCTAGCGAAGTTCCTGTCATTCCTGCTGCTCCTGTTGTCCAGGACTCGCCGGTTGACGCGACCGTCCCTGTACCTGAGAGCATCTCCAAGCCTAGGAAGGTCCACACTCTTGTCCTTGATAAGGTTAAGGAGAAACCTTCTGGAAAACAGCCACGTCGCGAACTTCCTGCTCGCGACAAGGGGAAACGGAAGATCTCTGAGGGACCTCGCAAGAGGACGACAGAGGTGGAGATCGATTCTTCTCCCGAGTCTGCTGCTGATGATAATGACGACGTGCCTCCTCTCTTCATCTATGGTCTGAAGGCCACTCGTACCTTCTTCGGATCCACCGAGACTATGTTTCCTCCCGAGCCATGGCTCTACGAGGAGGTTTTGGAGAAACCGGGTGGTATGGCTAAGCTCCTCTACATGGTGAGCCTCGCGTTGTTTATCATTGTGATACGCTACACTTTGTATGGCGTAACTAGGGGTTATTACATTAGTTTAGGAGTGTTATCACAAGTATTTGGAGCTATTGTTATATTCTGAGTTGTTTATGAAGAAGTGAAGAAACGAAGACCAGAACCGAAGAAGAAGAGGATAAAAGATTCAAGACATGAAGACGAAGGCATTCTGCGGAGCAGCAGCGATCGCCACCATCACTATGGCGATCGCCATTCTACAACAGGAGCATTCAGGAGTTCGAGAGAGCATGGCGATCGCCATGACTATATAGCGATCGCCATGGGGCAACAGAGACGGCAGAGATTTAAATGAATATGGCGATCGCCAGACATCTATGGCGATCGCCACAACAAGGCCGAAGATATTCCGGACTTTCCTTATTTTGTTTTGTTTTTATTTCTTTTATTATTTCCTTATTTTCGTTTAGGATCTTTCTTTTACCATTTATGTTGGGGTTAGTTCTCTATTTAAGGACCCTAGTTATCATCTTTTATAATCATCTTTTCCATCAGACAATTTAGTTCTGCAACCATGAGCAGGAACTAATCTCCATTGTTTTACTTAGCGGTTGAAACCTTCAGTTATTAAGTTGTGAGATTTCTAAACTCTTGTTCTTTTCCTATGGGTTTGTATTAATTCTCTTGTTCTTCATCTATTGATTTCTATTAGTTTTGCTAGCTTGATCACCTAGTTTGATTGATAGTTTTCTATTGCTAGACTAGGAATATACGGTGGAATTCCTTGTCATTGTAGCATTCATATCTGCATGATCTGGTAGTTGATTTCTTTTATGAAAGAGAATTGATTGCATGTTAATACTTGACGGTTGTAAGTTATTGCATGCATCCTTATGATTCTTGTGCCCTTTGCTGCTATTTCATCTAATCTTGAGAGGTTTCCCTGATTGTTGAATAGTAAGTATTATCAGGACCGGTTGGCCTGCTGATATATTAAAGATTGGAATAGGAACATTCCCTAGGATTGAATAGAACTTGAGATAAATCTATGATCAACTTGATTGACTGTTGTGCGGATACGTGCTAGGTGAAACCCCTTCTCATCATATTCTCACCCAAACTCCCTTTGTTTGATACTTGTTACTTTTGTGTTTCATACAATCAAAACCCCCCTGGTTACTTGTTACTTGTTCACTAGTTGATATTTCACTTGACTGCATTGATTTGGTGTTTTGATTCCCTTGGGTTCGACCTCTACTTACTTGCTATACTCTAGTTAGTGTTTAGAGTTTATTTCTTTGATTTGGCACTACGACTTTAGCCTCATCACATTGCTTTAGTCTTTTTGCTTCACTGTTTCTGAGCTATTTGTTTTGCAGGGGATGATGATCATCACGAGTACCGGTCGAAGAGCACTTGCAGCTGACGACAGGATTATGGACTTAAAATCTGATGATAAAGTTGTTCGCGATGCTAATCGAGAATTTAAGACTCGCCTTCTGGGGGAGAAGAAAGCTTTGGAGACGGAGCTCTCGCAAGCTCATGCGCAACTGGAGTCGAAGGACATGTGGATAAAAGAGCTTGAAGCACAACTCGCGAGTGAGAGGGCCACCCATGTCAACATTGTGTCCGAATATAGTCAGCAAGTGAACGACCTTGTTAACGAGAACGAGAATATCCACGCTAAGATGTCAGAGAGGATTGCTTATGAGAAGAATATGGCAGTGGTGGAGTATTGTGCCGGCCATCGTCATCGTGCACGCGTGGATTTCTATAGCAATGCTATTAACACACTACTCCTTTGTTTGGTGAAGGTTCAGATGCGAAAGTACGAAATTAAGAACTTCCCTTTTAATGCCAAGGACTTATGCGGTTTTTCTACCGAGTATGAGCCTCCCGTGTCGGGAACCTTTATTGACGATGGGGATACTCCTCTTGAAGCTTGGAGTGTGACCAACCTCGCGCCTAAGAAGGGAATTGTTGAAGGTAAGGAGCATCAGGTACGCAAGCCTCCTCTTCCAAAGATGGCACCTCTACCTGTGCCTGAAACACTGGACCCCTCTCTTCTCGCGTTGCCGAGTCCTCCACCTCCATCTGCTTCTCCTCGCAACTAGAGGAAGGTGTTCGCGTCAGACGCCCTTCTTGACACTATTGGGGTTAGTCCCAAACGCCAATGCTTGGATCAAGTGGAGGGGTCTGCTTCGAAGGTTGCGGCTGTTCTTGACAACGTGGTGGACTTGGGGAGGTGGGTCGCGAAGACGATGCCGATTTGGAAACAACCCGTGAGGCTGTTAAGGAGTGAACTTTTTAGATAGTTTTTTTTTTGGTGTAATTGGTAGTTTTTGAACAACATTTTAATGCGGTTGTGGTAGTCGCGAGCTTGGAGCTCTATGTATTAAACAATGCTTTTTGGTGTGGCTATGGTAGTCGCGAGCCGTGGGCTCTATCATATTTACTTTCTATGATTTTGTTTGCCTGCTTGTCCCTACTTATCTCGTCCTATCCCCCTTTTTTGTTTTCGAAGGGATGACATCTCGTGAAAATAAAAACGTAAGAGATAAGCATTTTGAAACTACGATCCCTCATATATTAAATAGAAACAAATTTCACCGGTTCTTACATACTAATCTTTGCGAAACATTAAAAATAGACAAATCATTTTGAGGCTTGCGATCTACCGAGTTCTCCAGAAAACCCCTTCAAGAAGATTGTGACACAACACCTCGCGTGGTTAGTCATATGCCTTTATTTCATTGTGAATCGTAAAGTGCTTTATCTACTTCGTCGGTTTACCTGGTCACTACGGGCGTATTAGCCAGTGAAAGGGTTTTTCTTATTTGGCCTCTGCTTTGTCTATTTTATCGCGAGTCTGGTCCTGTATATGGTGGGCTTTTACTTTATAGACTGTTCTACGTTTATGCTTGTCATTGAAATTATGTAAGGCGAGGTTTCTTACTTGAGCTTTTATAGTAGTAAAGCCTCTGGACCTCTTCGCGAGCTTTGGTCGTTAGAGCAGCGTTTCTGACACATTTTTCTTTTCTTGCCATTCTTTGCGAGGTACTCTGTGTTAACCATGTGACTTTCAGAATCGTGCGTTATACAAGGTTATTTTTAGAATTTTTTGCGCGAGTTTTACCTGGGTACGAAGTGTATACCGACCCCAAACTACCTTCGCGATACGGCTTTTGCTTGGATTCTTTATTCTTGGGAGAAACTCCTTAGCACTGCAACATAAAGAGAATTTTCAGCACTTAGTATGTGTTTCTAGACGTTTTAAGGATACAAGACGCGTGTGTTTCTAGACGTTCAGCACTCGCGCTGAACGCGAGCCTTCTCGCTATCATTATGAAGGTGAGCCCTACTACCCTCAGGCAACCTATCCGCACCAGGCATACGAAGCCTACCGCCCTCTCAATCCTCCAACTCTTTTTGGCCCAACCGCCTTCGCTGATCACATTGTCAGGTCGGTCCCTCTACCAGACTTCAGATTCTCGGTGATCAAAGAGTATAGTGGTAAAGAAGACCCAAGCGAACATTTGGCATGCTATAAATACGCCATGCTCGCGAGGTGCCCGGACGAGGCCACGATGTGTAAAGGCTTCCCAGGAACCCTCGTGGGTGCGGCTATGACATGGATGCTTAACCAACCCTCGGGGAGCATCACTTCGTTCGTTGACTTAGAAGGAGTTTTCTCTTACACTTTGGGTCCTCTAAGAAAAGAAAGATTACTATGCAAGAGGTAGTAGGTGTCAAGCAGGGCCCTAATGAATCACTCGAGAGCTATGTCAAGAGATTTTCTGAAAAGATTTTGGAAGCTGAGGATTTTCACAATAAGACCGCCAGGGTCGCGTTCCTAGACGGTCTTACAGACGGGAGTTCTTTCAAGCAGTATTTGTATCGCAAGAAGGAGTTGGATTACAAGAGCATGCTCGAGAGAGCGTATACGGAGATAAACGTCGAGGCTCACACTAACCTCGCGACAAAAAGTAACAGTCAGAGTAAAGCCGCTCAGAACCAGAAAAAAGATAATCAGAGTTGGGGTAACAAGTGACATCAGAACAGTCAGGGTAAAGATCAGAACGACTCGCGAGCACCGGGGTTACATATTCAGGATTAGAACCAGGGTCAGAAGCAGTTCAGAGGTCAGAATCACGATAACAATCAGTTTCACTCACAGAACTTTGTATCTGAACAAGATAATGGACGTGAGGGTCATAGAGGAGGTGGTCGCGGTCGAGGCCGCAACGCGCCAGCAATGTGGTGCAAATATCACAAGGTAGATACTCACCCTACAGAAGAATGCAGGTCGCGACCACACCACCCGCGAGAACAAGAAGTGCTAACTGCTCAGAGGAGGAATGACAACGCGGGCCGAGGTAACCCGAGAGGAGGTGCTAGGGGAAGGGGTAGAGGCAGAAATCAAGCCGACGCGAGGCAACAAACCCCAGCGAGGAATGACCAGAACCAAGGTCCCAATCGCGACCAAATACAAAATTTTCCCCGCCTGGACGACCATGTGGGCATTATCGCGGGCAGGCATGTACCCATTCCCCCAAGTAAACGAGAGAAAAGACTTATAAACAATGCACCTAAGCCTCAAGGTACCCCTGTGTATAGTATCGTGAACCCAAAGTCGAAGCCATATACGCTTGTTTTCAACGACAAAGAAGTGGACAGTTGGGTTGTCGAGACCGCGGACCCGCTTGTCATCCATGCTCAGATCGGCACCAAGCTAGTGAAAAGAATTCTTCTTGACACTGGAAGGTCGACTGATATTTTATATTGGGACGCGTTTGAGAAAATGGGTATTGATCAATAAACTCTCAGGCCGACCAAAACTACACTAGTGGGCTTCGCAGGAGATAGGGTGAAAGCCCTAGGCGTTGTGACCTTGGACCTCATCCTAGGTGAAGAGGCCGGGCCAAGAAAATCAGAGAAAATAGACTTCGTAATAATCCCGATTTCATCCTCCTACAACGCGATCCTTGGACGCGAGACTCTATGCAAGTTTGAAGCAGTTGTACCGATCTGTCATTTCTGTCTTAAATTCCCGACGCTGTCAGGAGTAGGGGTCGCGAGAGGGAATAAAGAAGAAAGCCGAATTTGTTATGTGTCGTCTGAGAAAGGTAGTACGAAGGCTTTATTTGCCAACCAATTGTTCATTCCGGGGTTGCCCCACGTATTTGAGGAAGCAGAGTTAGAAGTACGCGCGTCTCCTAGATCGCGAGATGGAGATGAAGAAGAAGAAGGGCACAAACCACATTTCGATGGGTTTGACAAGCAAGCAATCACCCCTTTCCTCAACAAGGAAGAAAAGTTGTATGTAGGCGGGCGGTTAGATCAGAAAGTCATGCAAGATATCGAAACTTTGCTCACAGGCTCGCGTGATGTCTTCACATGGACCCCAAAGGATCTGAAAGGAATACTCGCGAGTGTGATGACCCACTCTTTAAATATCAGCTCAGACATCAAACCACGCAGACAGAAAAAGCGAAAGCAAGCAGGTCAAAAGAACGCGGCAGCGGCAGTCGAGCTCACGAAGTTATTAAAGGCAGGGTTTGTGAAACCAGTGCAGTACCCAACTTGGCTCTCAAACGTGGTGATGGTTGAGAAAAACCCAAAGGGGACAGGGAAGTGGTGCATGTGTGTGGACTTCACCGGCCTTAACAAGGCGTGCCCCAAGGATAGCTACCCACTCCCTTCTATCGATCAGTTAGTCGATTCAACTGCAGGCCACGAGGCTTTGAGCTTTTTAGATGCGTACTCTGGGTATAACCAGGTCATGATGAATCCGGCTGACTCAGGGCACACGGCTTTCATCACAGACAAGGGGACCTTCTGTTACAAGGTAATGCCATTCGGTCTAAAGAACGTGGGAGCCACATTCCAAAGATTGGTCGACATGATCCTCAGTGACCAGAGGGGTAATACTGTGGAAGCTTATGTCGACGATATAGTTTTTAAGAGCAAGAAGCAAACAGATTACGCTCGCGACCTAGCTGAAGTATTTGAAACATTAAGAAGGTATGGCATGAGCCTCAATCCCGAGAAGTGTGTCTTCGGAGTCACAGAGGGTAAGTTCCTAGGTTTTTCATATCAGTGCTCGCGGGGTCGAGGTTAACCCGGATAAGGTCCAGGCCGCAATAGATTTGCAACCACCAAGGTCCACACACGATCTTCAAAGATTCGTGGGGAGGGTCAATTACCTCGAGAGGTTCTGTGCAAAGCTCACGGAGAGAAACCTCCCTTTTTCGATATATTAAGAAAACCCAAGAGCTTTAAGTGGACTGAAGAATGTGAGAAAGCGTTCGTAAGCCTCAAGGAGCATCTAGCTAAGCTCCCCACTCTTGTGTCACCAATACCCGGGGGAAATCTGCAGCTATATCTTGTTGCCGGCACGCGAGCTGTTAATGCAGTTTTGGTCAGAGAGCAACAGGTTCCCGTCTACTTCGTCAGTAAGGCACTTTTGTCAGCAGAAACCAGGTATTCACCTATTGAGAAGGTTGTGCTCGCGTTGGTAGTCGCTGCCCGCAAGCTCATACCATATTTTCACGCTCACCCCATCGAAGTGTTGACAGATCTACCCCTTCCGTCCTTCATGAGTAAGCCAACTACTTCAGGAAGGCTCGCGAGGTGGGTAATCGAAATGACAGAGTTCGACGTGGTGTACAGACCTCGTCCAGCCATCAAGGCACAAGCTCTGGCCGATTTCATTGTAGAGACAAGCTTCCGCGAGTTAGAAAGAAATGATATAGCTCCAGAGGACCCCGCGTGGGTCATGCATATTGATGGGGCAGTAAATGTAGACGGTTGCGGTGCGGGAGTCGTCTTAACCTCCCCAACGGGAGACAAGGTCGACCACACTATTGCTTTAAAATTCAAAGTCACCAACAATGAAGCAGAGTATGAAGCGCTGATCGCAGGGTTGGAAATCACGATCAACGCGAACATTCATGTCGTGAGGTGTTACTGTGACTCACAGATTGTCGTGAATCAGATTCAACGGACTTATGAGGCCCGGACGGGCAACCTCCCCAGATACCACACGAGAGCGTCTACATTGATCTCTTTGTTCAAACACTTCGAGATAGAGGCAATCCCGAGGGAAGCAAATGTGAGAGCAGACGAGCTCGTGAAGCGTGGTTCGCAAGCTCAATATGCTAACATGGAGCATCTGGATGGAAATTCAACCGTCGTATTCAAAGATGGGAAGAGTCAGTATTTTTGTCTAGTAAGATCAGAAAGCGCCGTTAGCAATTAGGTTGAGCTAATGGAGATAGATGAGCCAGTAAACGACTGGCGCACTCCAATCATTGAGTACTTGGTAAACGAGGCAGGGCCGTCAGATCCCAAAGAAATGAGGAAACTAGTCTCTTTAGCCGCGCGTTTTTACATGAATCGCGATAGGCTATATAAAAGAGGATATGGGCCACGCGAGCTCAGATGTTTGTCGGAGATAGACAGTCAGGTGCTGATAAGGGAGTTACACGCGGGGTTGTGCGGAACCCACGCGGGGTGGAGACCTATGGTCTACAAAGCACTCAGGCAGGGGAGTTTCTGGCCCACCATGAAACAAGATGCGCAACGCGAGTCCCAGAGCTGCAAACCGTGTCAGTACTTTTCTCCGGCTTCCCATCAACCTGGGGTGGAGCTTCAGATAATGTCCAGTCTCTGTCCCTTTGCGATGTGGGGGCTAGACCTATTAGGGCCTTTCAAGCCAAAAGCACCTGGGCAGCTCGAATACATAATTGTAGCAGTCGATTACTTCACTAAATGGATTGAAGTTGAAGCTCTCACAAGCACGACTGTCCCGGCTGTTAAGAAGTTCTTATGGGGAAACATCATCTGTAGGTATGGACTCCCTCACGAGATAGTAACAGACAGGGGCCCACAATTTAATTCGCCTCAGTTGCTCGCGTGGTGCAATGACATGGGGATTGCATTAAGGATCGCGTCGGTGGCTCACCCGCATTGTAACGGACAGGTGGAGGCTGTGAACAAAAGTATTGTCATGGACCTGAAAAGATGGCTAGAAGGTTCTAAGGGCAAATGGGCCGAAGTGCTACCCCTTGTGCTTTGGGCTAACAGAACCACGGTAAAAAAGGCCACCGGAGATACACCTTTTGCTCTCGCCTATGGTGTAGAAGCCACAATACCAGTCGAGTTCATTGTCCTCTCAGATCGCGTCATCCATTACAACCAGGCTGACAACAATGAAAGAATGCAACTAGAATTGCAGATGAGAGACGAGACTCGCGACCTAGCTACAATTAGAGCGGCAAATCATAAGGCAAGTGTCGCAAAATACTATAACAAGCATGTCAAGGTGAGGGGATTTGTCAAGGGAGACCTCGTGCTCCGCAAGACAGAAGGGGAAAAGCTCGACCCCAATTGGGAAGGACCTTATATCATAGATCGCGAAGTCGCGCCCGGAGCATATCGCCTCAAAGACCACTCCGGGAACCACGTTGCCAACTCTTGGAACGTGATGCGACTTCGTCGCTTCTGCGCCTAATCCTCCCAAAAAACCCAGGTATGGTCCATAAATGCTACGTAAATTTTCTTTTCCTATTATAATCCTCGCTTCGCAAGAAACTAAAACAGGTGATCACCGTGAAATGATAAGTACAGGTAATGGAACCAGCAATTCGTTAGCACGCGAGTCTGGGTTACCAAAGAATAAATACAACGACTTGGTCTGCTCAAAGCTCGCCTACCGAAAAAGGTAGAGCCTCGAACTGAAAAGCCAAAAATCATCATTCCCGCTTCACTAGGTTGGGCTAAAAAGCCCTCCTAGGTCGCGTGTCCAGCTTCCAAGGGTGACCTATAAAACTCTCCTTGGTCGCGAAAGCATGGACGGGTTTACGCCAACGAGCTCACCCGCCATGATTCGGCTTCACTAGGTTGGGCTAAAAAACCCTCCTAGGTCGCGTGTCCAACATCCAAGGTTGAGCTAAAAAACTCTCCTTGGTCGCGAAAGGATGGACGGTGATACGCTGCACTTTGTATAGCGTAACTAGGGATTATTACATTGATTTAGGAGTATTATTATATGTGTTTCGAGTCATTGTTATGTTCTGAGATATTTATGAAGAAGTGAAGAAATGAAGACCAGAACCGAAGAAGAAGAGGATCGAAGATTGAAGACATGAAGACGAAGACATCCTGCGGAGCAGAGGCGATCGCCACCATCACTATGGCGATCGCCATTCTACAACAGGAGCATTTCAAGAGTTCGAGAGAGTATGGTGATCGCCATGACTCTATGGCGATCGCCATGGGGCGACAGAGATGAGGCAAAGTTTTATTGTAGCACCGCGATCGCCAGTCATTCATGGCGATCGCCACAACAAGGCCGAAGATATTCCGGACTTTCCTTATTTTCCTTATTTTATATTATTTCTTTTACCTTATTTTATTTCGTTTAGGATCTTTCGTTTACCATATATTTTGGGGTTAGTTCTCTAGTTAAGAACCCTAGTTTCTTTCTTTCTATGATCATCTTTTCTATCATCTTTTCTATCATCTTTTCCATCAGACAATTTAGTTCTGCAACCATGAGCAGGAACTAATCTTCATTGTTTTACTTAACGGTTGAAACCTTCAGTTATTAAGTTGTGAGATTGCTAAACTCTTGTTCTTTTCCTATGGGTTTGTATTAATTCTCTTGTTCTTCATCTATTGATTTCTATTAGTTTTGCTAGCTTGATCACCTAGTTTGATTGATAGTTTTCTATTGCTAGACTAGGAATATACGGTGGAATTCCTTGTCATTGTAGCGCTCATATCTGCATGATCTGGTAGTTGATTGCTTTTATGAAAGAGAATTGATTGCATGTTAATACTTGACGGTTGTAAGTTATTGCATGCATCCTTATGATTCATGTGCCCTTTGCTGCTATTTCATCTAATCTTGAGAGGTTTCCCTGATTGTTGAATAGTAAGTATTATCAGGACCGGTTGGCCTGCTGATATATTAAAGATTGGAATAGGAACATTACCTAGGATTGAATAGAACTTGAGATAAATCTATGATCAACTTAATTTACTGTTGTGTGGATACTTGCTAAGTGAAACCCCTTCTCATCATATTCTCACCCAAACTTCCTCTGCTTGTTACTGGTTACTTTTGTGTTTCATACAATCAAAAACCCCTGGTTACTTGTTATTTGTTCGTTAGTTGGTATTTCGCTTGACTGCATAGCGATTGGTGTTTTGATTCCCTTGGGTTCGACCTCTACTTGCTTGTTATACTCTAGTTAGTGTTTAGAGTTTATTTCTTTAATTTGGCACTACGACTTTAGCCTCATCAGACGGGTTTACGCCAACGAGCTCACCCGCCATGATTCCGCTTCACCAGGCTGGGCTAAAAAACCCTCCTAGGTCGCGATGCAGCTTCCAAAGCTGGGCTAAAAAACCCTCTTTGGTCGCGAAAGCACGAACGGGTTTACGCCAACGAGCTCACCCGCCATGATTCCGCTTCACCAGGCTGGGCTAAAAAACCCTCCTAGGTCGCGACGCAGCTTCCAAAGTTGGGCTAAAAAACCCTCTTTGGTCGCGAAAGCACGAACGGGTTTACACCAACGAGCTCACCCGCTGTGATATCCGCGCTCCTTTACCCGTGTCAAAACCATTGAGCGCTTTTCCAGGCAAGGGGGAGAGGTCGCGAACGCTGGGTTGGTGCGTAAACACCGCCAACGTCGTGAGTAAGAACGCTGGGCTGGTGCGTAAGCATCACCCATGTCACGAGTAAAGTACGTTGGGCTGAGAGTCGAGAGCTCTCACCCAACGAACTCCACTCATCTTACGACCCACGCGTCGTGTAGCCTTAAAACGTCTAGAAACACAGACTAAGTGCTGAAAATTCTCTTTATGCTGCAGTGCTAAGGAGTTTCTCCCAAGAATAAAGAATCCAAGCAAAAGCCGTATCGCGAAGGTAGTTTGGGGTCGGTATACACTTCGTACCCAGGTAAAACTCGCGCAAAAAATTCTAAAAATAACCTCGTATAGCGCACGATTCTGAAAGTCACATGGTTAACACAAAGTACCTCGCAAAGAATGGCAAGAAAAGAAAAATGTGTCAGAAACGTTGCTCTAACGACCAAAGCTCGCGAAAAGGTCCAGAGGCTTTACTACTATAAAAGCTCAGGTAAGAAACCTCGCCTTACAGAATTTCAATGACAAGCATAAACGTAGAACAGTCTATAAAGTAAAAGCCCACCATGGTCTGAAGGTTGGTCACACTCCAAGCTTCAAGAGGAGTATCCCCATCGTCAATAAAGGTTCCCGGCACGGGAGGCTCATACTCGGGAAGCTCGGTAGAAAAACCGCATAAGTCCTTGGCATTAAAAGGGAAGTTCTTAATTTCGTACTTTCGCATCTGAACCTTCACCAAACAAAGGAGTAGTGTGTTAATAGCATTGCTATAGAAATCCACGCGTGCACGATGACGATGGCCGGCACAATACTCCACCACTGCCATATTCTTCTCATAAGCAATCCTCTCTGACATCTTAGCGTGGATATTCTCGTTCTCGTTAACAAGGTCGTTCACTTGCTGACTATATTCGGACACAATGTTGACATGGGTGGCCCTCTCACTCGCGAGTTGTGCTTCAAGCTCTTTTATCCGCATGTCCTTCGACTCCAGTTGCGCATGAGCTTGCAAGAGCTCCGTCTCCAAAGCTTTCTTCTCCCCCAGAAGGCGAGTCTTAAATTCTCGATTAGCATCGCGAACAGCTTTATCATCAGATTTTAAGTCCATAATCCTGTCGTCAGCTGCAAGTGCTCTTCGACCGGTACTCGCGATGATCATCATCCCCTGCAAAACAAATAGCTCAGAAACAGTGAAGCAAAAAGACTAAAGAAATGATAAACAACCTCGAGGCTCACCATGTAGAGGAGCTTAGCCATACCACCCGGTTTCTCCAAAACCTCCTCGTAGAGCCATGGCTCGGGAGGAAACATAGTCTTGGTGGATCCGAAGAAGGTACGAGTGGCCTTTACACCATAGATGAAGGGAGGAGGCACGTCGTCATTATCACCAGCAGCAGACTCGGGAGAAGAATCGATCTCCACCTCTGTCGTCCTCTTGCGAGGTCCCTCAGAGATCTTTCGTTTCCCCTTGTCGCGAGCAGGAAGTTCGCGACGTGGCTATTTTCCAGAAGGTTTCTCCTTAACCTTATCAAGGACAAGAGTGTGGACCTTCCTAGGCTTGGAGATGCTCTCAGGTACAGGGTCGGTCGCGTCAACCGGCGAGTCCTGGACAGCAGGAGCAACGGGAGCAGCAGGAATGGAAGGCGTGGCAGGAACTTCGCTAGGTGGAGCCGCGATGACAAGCGTCCCGGCTTCATCAAAAACAAGCTCATCCAAGTCGGGAAGATCGGAAAACATGTCAGCATCTGCACCAAACATAGAAAGAATTAATAAAGCAAAGGGGTGAACGTAACCATCAAGAATATACGCGTGAGCCAGAACCTCTCTCACGGGCCTTAAGACTAAGCCCCCTGGCAACCAGAAGCGAATTATTAATAACCAACTCGAACTTTTGTTGAACTGTCTTGTTTGGGTAGTCCTCATAATCTCGAATGAACTTGTCGCGTGTCTCTTTTGGAAAGAAGCAGGGTGCTCTTTTCCCACTCGGCTCGCGTATTTGAACAGAAATGTTAGAGCCTAGCGGAGGACGAACCAAAAACCAACCGGTTTTCCACCCTTAATCTTCCCAGGAAGAATCCAAGCACTGGTAACCTTAGTCTGAGCAGTGTAGAACCCGTACTCGCGAGAGTTCTTTTTATAAGAATTGATGAGAGCATGGTGAGGCGTATTCGGAACCACCCTGATGTCTTGACATCTCATGGTGTAGACGATAAGCGAACTCCAATAGTCGGGATGCATTTGCGAGGGACTGAAACCCAGTTCCTGCATCACTTCGGCCTGAAAAGAGGTCCAGGGGAGTCGAAAGCCGGCTTCCAAAGATTGTTTACAAAGGCAAAGAAGGGACCGTATTGATCAAGGGATGTACCCTCGTGATCCGGGAGGGCGAAGATAGTGCCTTCCGAGAATGGATATTGCCTTGCCAATAAACGAAGGTCGTCAAAGTTAAGGCTACTCCGTTGGGCTGTAGTTCGGAAGGGTACAGGGGAATGTTTTATTCTTTTAGTCAAGATTTTTATTGTGCCAGGCTTCGCGGGGAAGGGCTTCTCAATTATTATGTGAGGCAGTGGTCCTTTATGAGAAAAGAACTGTGCAAATTTGCCATATTGCGTCTCCGCATGCTCCTGAATCAAGCGAGACGGGAGCCTGACTTTAGATTTCTTTGACTTCTTAGTCTTACTCATCTTTGATTTCTTAGAAACCCGAGCTCTTTTACGCGAGCGAGAGCTAGGTTCGCACCCACCAGAATCCTGCTCAGAACTGGAGGTGGTACGCCCTGAGTACTCGGCTTGCGCTGAGCGTTCAGAGAAATCATCACTACTTGAAAGAATATGATAAGCAAGAGTCAGTTTCCCAGGGAAGGAAAAGAAACGAAAAGAGAGGCCTCGCGAGAATGAATAACGTGAGGCGAGAAAAGATAGAGAAACAAGAAATCCCTGGAAAAACTGAAACTTCGAGAATCAAAAGAGGAGTTGAAACGTTATCAAGAGAGGCGCGCTCAAGAATACGACGAGCATCACAGCATCAAAAATGGCGAAATTAGAGAGAAAGATTAAAACTTTCACCACAAAATTAAGAGAGGGGAGGACGGAACATTAGAAATGGAAGGAAATTCGATACAACAACGCCCTATGGGCAAGAATATTGTTAGAAAACGGATTGAAAAGGGAAGAATTTGGAGCCCTAAGATAAAGATTCTGACAACAGTTACAGAGAGTTCGAAGAATACATCACTGGTTCAGATTTTGCAAAATCCCCAAATCAATTAAAATGAAAAATTGAAAGGACAAAGGGAGAAAGGAACTAAAAACCAACCTGCCATCGAAGATTTGAGTAGAGCGGCGTCGGAGTAGGCAGCGGAGATGATAAAAGTCATCGGCGAGCAAGTTTATTTAAAAAATGATACAGAATGAGGAAAGAAGAGTCGGAAAGATTTGGAAGAAGAAGACGAAGGCGTATATATAGGAGAAAGTCAGGAAAGGAGAAAGCAATTAGAAGTTGACGTGTGGACAACATGCACAGGGCGCGGGAAAACGAAAAGGTTTCGAATTCGAATCGTCGCCCGTCTGAGGTTCAAAGTCGAATGAAAGGGTTTCACACGAGCACCCCTCGCGAGGGAAAAGGATGAAATTACAAATGAGAACGCGACTTCAATTAGACAAACCCAAGCCTTGGACTATACAGTATAAGAGCTTGGGGGGCTGGATGTTGGAGCCGGTTCTCGGGACCCTCGCGAGGCCCAAAGGAGTCTAGCCCAATTGAGGCACGCGACCCATGATGCACTTAAGACCGGCCCACACGGATGGGAGCGGCCCATGAACGAGCGAGGCCCAAAAGGAGAAGTCCGATAAGATCAGATTATCAGAGGGTAAAATAGGAAATGACTCGCGTGGGGCCCAAATAAAGGTATAAAATCTTAACCGTAAGGAGAGAGAAGGGGGAGAGCATCATTACCAGAAAATCTTCTTCTCCTTCTTCCTCCCGAGTGAGCAAAAACACTGAAGCTTTCTCTTGCTTCATCTCCCCCAAACGACCTTGTTTCCGAGGCGTTTGGACGATCGACACCTGGATTCCGACTCTCGGTGTCGTAATCGAGCTTTTGTGATAAGAATGGGTGATTTCTGAAGTGTTTTGTGTATTGTATGAAAAGTGTTTGCTAAACTTGTAATGGAGTTTTGAGTATTGACATTTGTCTTCCTTCCTCTCCCTATTTCCTCCTTTTGTGTCATTTTGCTTTGTCTTTCATTGCATTTTCACACATCTACTGACTTAGGCGTCGGAGAGCCAAATCCGGAGTCTCCCCCCTCCTGGTTTGGTTGCGCAGGTGTCTTGGAGCCCAAGAACAAGCAATCTGTTCATGGAGAAGTGCTTCAGGAGTGGAGTTTGATCGATCGAGACGCATTTACCAAGTTGTTTGTCCAGAATTGCGGAAGAGGTCCTCGACATTTGATTGAAAGCTTATTCCCCCGTACCTCGCGAGGTGTTGTGTCGCGAGGTCTCAATTTCCGGGCTCCAACAGATAGATTTGTTTACTAGCTTTGTAAACTATTCACAATGCACAATTTATGATTTTTTTGCTTACTTCATATTACAAATACGATCAATCCTCATGTTGATGCCTCTATCTGCCTACAGAATATCAATTTCAGTTTCTACTTACAACACTCATCCTTTTCAAATTAAGCAAAGGAAATTTTTAAGAAAAGAAGACTGAGAAAATTCTCTAAGATAATACTTATACATAACAAAAAAAACTAGAACCAGAATATCACTATACATTAAATCATCAATAGAAACAAAACCAATGATTTCAGACAATTTGGCCATCATACATTTATCCTAAATAGGAGGGTCTTTCATAATAACCCTATAATACAAATCCCTGATCAAAAGATAAGGAAAGACATACAACAATTAATAAATATCAAGATTATGTTCATAGCAGACTCATTACCACTATTCTAAATTACCAAAGGGCAATTGTCATATTAGGCTTCAAAAACATTTGAAAGCATCATTAGGCTTCAAAAACATTTGAAGGCAGCATTAGGCTTCAAAAATTAGAACCAGCCAATTCATTTGTCACCTAATTTATATGATCATTAAACACCAATTGCACTAAGTGCCACCTTATGCACAGCTTATTAGAACGTAGTGGATAAGGCAGCAACACGAGGGCAGTGTGACAAATAAATAGAAAATATCCAGCTAAGTTTTAATCAACAATCCTACAGATTTGAGATCATTTCATGATCATGAAGGTAATCTTCAAACTCAGTATACAGCAAGTTATAATACACAGTTTCTAAACTTATCTCTCCAATTCAAATGAATTATAAGGAAGACATTTTGAAGAAAACATTCTGAGTGCATGAGCCTAAATCCTAGCCGATATATTCATCATTCAGTCCAGCACTCCAACTTTAAATCCAAGAACAAAATAAGAAGTCAAAGAAGCTAATTGCAATGAGGAATTACCAAGTTTCTTCTCCTCCTCTCTTCAATCGGTTTTGCCAAATGAATTGAGGAAATTTGTTATTTGGATACAAAAAAAAGTACAAATTGATGGGAATTAGAGCATTATCATAAGTTCTATTCAAAAAATGAAAATGAAAACATGCAGTGACACGTAACTACGTAAGCCAAGCGTATTTTGAAACATCAGCAACAATCTTGTGCAGAATCTTATTAAAGGCCACCACTAAATTCAAAACAGAATATGGCACACAAAATAAACCAGTGTTGCAGTCGGAAGAAAACTAATATCAAGCCAAAATCGACTAAGAAAGGATTATACACATGCAAAAAGATCGAACTTATATATTTCTAGAAGAAGAAGAAAAAGAGCCCGTACAGCTACTCACTCTGGCTGCTCAGATTCTTCAATCTCGTTCTCAGTGGCGGGGGTTTCTGGTTTGCGGAAAAAGCTATCAATTCGGCGAATCCTTGGTGGAGGCGGCTTATCGCTGCTAGCGCGAGATCGAGGATGAGGATGAGGCTTGGAAGGGCAATCCAAATCTGGTTCCAGCTGAGGGAGAGAATCAAGCAAAAAGTCACTGGTCGAGCGGTGCCTTTTCACGGCGACTCTGAGGTGTTCGAGTTTGACCGTCTTTCGCTTCTTCTCCTCCGCCACCTCCGCCGATCGCTCGGCGAGGAATTGAAGGAAGAGCTCCGCGGACGATGAGATGAGAAGCAGAGCTTCGGACGTTAGCTTGTTAATTTCCTTGTCCAACTTCACGATTTTCTTCATACGACCGGTCGGGAACGGAGGTTGAAGGCTGTTCTGCATCTCTGGCTCTTCCTCTTCTTCCATTTTCTCCAGCGTGAGGGGCTAGGGTTTATGAATTGGAGTCCGTGTATTTACCCAAGCAATTTTCCCGCTCTTACTTCGCACCAAATGTCAAATTTCGCGCTTCTCCTTTCATTGAATAAAATATAGAGGTTTTTGCGCCAAACCACCCCTTATGTGGGCCAATTTGCGCCAAACCACCCTTTATTACAAATTTTGCAAGGAACCACCCAAAAGTGTCACTCTGTTAACACCGAGCCACCCCTCGTTCAATTCCGTTTATTTCTCCGTCATAACGCGTGAAATGTCAATTTTGCCCTCATTTTTTTCAGATATTTAAGGGCAAATTTGGAATTTCATCAACTGATGATATATTGCCAAAATATCGCGAGAAATTGTTTTTACCGTGATATTTTGTTTTTACCCCCATCTGAAATTACCATAAAACTCCATTTATCTCTCTCAGAAGGCGACGACGATTCTGCGAGGTCAAGCTCATAAGGGCGATTCTGCGAGGTGAAGCTCGAAGACGAAGGCGAACGAGGAAGGAAGAAGAGCAAGGACAGTCGACGACGACGAGCAAGGACAGTCGGCGAGCAAAGTCGGGTAGGCTTTCCGAGTTTGGAGGAGAAGAGGAGGTGCGAACCAATTTAGGGTTCTTCGTTTTGGGGCTTTTTTGAATTGACAAGGGAAGAGCAACTATTAGGTAAGGAGGTATGTCTTAAAATTCTTCTGTGTCTTAATCGAGTTAGGGTTCGTTTAATTGGGGTTGAATTTGGTGGTTTTGACTTTTAGGGTTCGAAATTGATTCGATACCAATTTGTAGGAAATGTCAACTGGATCTTCAATCTATTCTAATGAGGGCTTACTTTGTCAATGTGGATTAACGCCAATCATAAACACTGCTCGCACAGCAACAAACTTTGGAAGGAGATTTATTGGTTGTTCATTATATACACCTAATGTCTATAAAGGATGTCGCTTTTTTCGATGGATTGATCCTCCATTTCAATCAGATGCAGCAAGTATTATAAAGGAATTGGTTATTGAAAAGAAGGAGCTTTTAGCCAAAAACATGAACCTTGAAGCAGCATTGAAAGCAAAAGATTTGGAGTTAGTTAGTGCACAATCTAGATCGAGGATAGAATTTGTTGTTGTTGTTTCTCTATTTGTGTTTGGTGTGGTTGTTGTCAAAGGATTGGCACATTAGGAAGTGTAAGTTGGTAGACATCAGTAGTTGTTGTTGTGGATGCTGTCATAAAAAACCAGGAAGTGTAAACCAGTGTTTTTCTATGAAAGTGTTTAGTATTGCAGTGTGCCCTGGTGTGCTATATTTTGTCCTTTGTAAACAGTTTTTGTATGCAATGAGGAAGTTGAGAATATGATGCATAAAACACCAAGTTAAATAACTTAAAAAGAGTACATAGCAACAGACGACAAAATGGAAAAACAAAACAGCAAGTTCAACACACTAATTAGATAAAAACAGCAAGTTCAAATACCCTTTTAGTACCTAGTTCCTCATGATAAGGATGCCGTAGACTATACCATTACCATTGGAACCGTCTTCTTCAAGTTCAAAGATTAATTCATCTTTAACCTTCAGTCCATGATGATCAACAAACGCCCTCCACCCCTTTCCGAAGCGGTATTGGTTTTGGCTATGTTTGAGAACAACATCAAATTCCTTTTTGGCAGCATTCTTGACCTTGATTGTGTGGTTCTTGAACTGAGACAAATACTTGTCTCCATGTGCTGCGGGAAGAATCTACATCATAAAATCCAAAAAATTAAAATGTAAATATTGGTTTAAAGACGATAGTTACGAGTAGGGACATTACGAGTCTACAGTCACCCTCCACGTAGGACTTCCTCATCTCGACAGAAAAGACCTTTGAGACTGGAAATCCTGAGAAGAACTCCGATGGACCGCTGTCGGAATCGGAGGATGAGTCATGAACAACAATGTAATTCTTGTTGGCAGCCATGGTGAAAATCGAGAGTTGAGAGTTGAGAGTTGAGAGTTGAGAGTTGAGAGAGTTGAGAGAGTTGAGAGAGTTGAGATGGCCATGTATTTATGCCAGGTTATTAAGCATTGTGTTCAACTAACCTAATTTGTAGCATTGAATTCTCAGCAATGCATGTTGGAAACAATGTTCAAGTAATGCAGCAGATACAGAAATTCGGACCAATGCATTTAATGAAAATCTGTGTGTTCAATGGAAAAAACGAGTGAAATTCGGACCAATGCAGATACAGAAAATGCATCAGAGTTTGACCAATGCATTTAATGAAAAAACAGGAGTCCAATGCATCAGATTTCGGACCAATGCATCAGACACCTATTACCAATACATCACACACCTGTTCCAAAAAACGAGTCAAAAAAGAGCAAAATTTGAGCAACATATTAAATGGGCTCACATAACAGCCAAACATACCAAATACTCCAATAACAGCCAAACAACATATTAAATGGGCTGATTTTGGTTGGTAGCTGATTTTACCTGTTCCTGAAAACTACTCCAATAACAGCCAAACAACATATTAAATGGGCTCACATGTTTAGACCCATATACCAGCCCAGTTGAGGGACTTTTGTTTAGATACATACCAAATACTTACCCTTAACCAAAATGACCAAAAAACTTTACCAAAATGACAGTTTAGGAGCACTGTCAGGCTACATCCTGAGCCCTGTAGAAGTGCTTGGTTTTTGTCTAGTACAATACCTCTTAGAGCTTGTGGGCCTGAAGCTGCGAGAGTTTGATGCCTGATTAACCTGCACAAGAAATCAATAAATTAGAAATCAATAAAAAGATAACAAATATTTTTGCAATACAACTGAAGTTGTGATAATTACCACATTGGAAGCTTGTGACGCTTGTGACAGTTGTGATACAATCACATTCTCATGGGCAATCATTGATTCCTATACAAAAGATAACAAATCATATTAAAGAAGCTATACTAATCAATGAATAACTATTAAATTTAAGAGCAACACATACAACATCATAATCTGGTTCTGTTGCCATTTGTACAGTCTCACTAGCTTCTTGGTCAGCTGTTGCAAATATCCTCACCTAAAACATAAATAAATGACACTCAATCCCAGATTTGTATATAATGAAAAAGATGAGTTTAGGAGCATTGAGACATACCTGTTTCCTAACATATTTTCTCTTCTTAGGTTGTTCTGGCATTGTTTTCTTACTTGGTGGTCTTCCACCTTTGTTTGGCTGACTTGGTGCCTCTTTTGCCTTAGTTGGATTTTTGCAGGATTTCCTGATATGGCCTTCTTGCCCACAGTTTCCACATTTGTTTTTGCCCGTCCTATTTCTTGTCTTCTTGCTGGATTCAACTTCTCCCGGTTCCTTTCTTCTTGCATTTTTTTTTGGTCTCCCAGCTTGAATAAGCATTTTAGGTGGCAATAAGGGTGGTAGTCCTGTTTTTTCCCATTGGTCCTGGCCAGGCATAGGTGTAACATCAAGTTTATATGCTCTCAAATAGGTTTCTTTGTGGTAGAACTGATGCACAAAATCTTCAACCTTCAGCCTTCTCTTTAGAATGCAACTAATTGCATGAGTGCATGGCACTCCAGTCAGATCCCAGACATTACACCCACAACTCCATTTTTTCAGATCCACTACATATGTTTTCCCAGCATTATCAACCTCATAAGTGTCTCCATCCCCAAAGCAAGAGCATTGAGACACACTCTCAGTCCTTCTTTCATTTATCTTCTTGGTGACTTCTGGGGTAAGGATGCCCTGGTGTGCTCTCATTTTATTTCTTTTGCTCACAAACATTTTCATCAGTTTCCTCCTTATCCACTCACACATAGCCAAAATAGGCATCTCCCTGGCCTCTAAGATACAGCTATTGAAAGACTCACAACAATTATTCAAGAGCATGTCAGACTTCGTGTAGTACTTGAATCCATGTAGAGACCATTTAGTGGGATCTCTTTTCATTAGCCAGGCTACTGCTTCTGGAGACATCTCATTGAGCACCTTCATTGCATCATCAAAGTCTGCCTTATTTGTAGCTCTTGCTGCTGCCCAAACTGCATCCTTGTATGACTGCCCAGACCACTTCTTCGTGAAGTTATTAAGCATGTGCCTAACACAATGTCTCACATCTGAATGAGGTGCAACCAAGTCCAATGCTTCTATCAAACCCTGCAGATTAATAACCACATTGTGAGTGTCAAATTAAAACTGTGCAGAATATGAAGTTCAAAATAAGAGGTTTTACCTTTCATCTGTCAGACATGAATGTCAATGGTTGTCCTCCTATATCTCGAAGCAATAAATCTATGAACCAACACCAGGTTTCCTTAGTTTCTGACTCTGCCACTGCAAAAGCTATTGGGTAGATGTTTTCATTCCCATCTTGTGCAACTGCAGCCAATACTTGACCAGTGTATGCCCCCTTCAAATGACATGCATCAAGACCCACAATTGGCCTGCATCCTTCAATGAAACCTTGCTTACATGCCTTCAGACAGACATACATCCTTTGGAAAAGAGGCCTCTCTGGATGCTCTTGTTTGACATAAACTGCACTTCCCACATTATGCTTCATCACAGTAGCTGCATAATCCCTCACCCTGGCATATTGTTCTGGAGCATACCCTTGTGTCATGTAGATTGCCCTCATCCTAGCCCTCCAAGCTTGGTGGTATGATATGTCAACCTTGTGCTCCCTTCTAACTGTTAGAATGAAGCTTTTTATCCTCCAATGAGGGTCATCCCTATAATGCTCCAAATACTTTTGAGCTAGCCAAATTGAACTCATCTTTGTGTTTTTATCCTGCCATCCACACTGATGTTCTGGAAAAAAGGATTTCAGCTGGAAGCTTCCATCTTCACCCATCCTTCTTGCAGTTGCCTTGAACCCACAAAGTGTTTTCTTGCAATGACACTTTTTCCTGCCGTGTTTGAACTCACAATCACACCTGTTCATACAATAAGCAGAAACCTTTCTCTTATCATTGTGAAGGTAGTAGAAGTCAAAACCATTCTCTACTCCAAACTGCCTCAAAGCTTGTCTGAAAACCTCATTAGATGCAAATCTCATGCCAACCTTCAAACATATCTTGTTTTTAAAATCCACAAGGGGGTTGAATTCAGGATACCTTACTCCCTTCTTAGCTTCATCTGAGCCACTGTAGCTTCTGTAATCTTCAGATTCAACTCTTATGTCGAACACATCAACAATATTTGGATCACCATCCTCATTCTCCAAATTCTCATCAATGACATCTCTATCAACATGCTCTTCAAATTCTGCATCATCATCACCATCTGTGGACTCACCATCTGTAGACTCCCCAAAAACAACAGAAGGAGGCACTACTACTTCATCCTCTGATTCAGTGTCTGTTTCTGAGAAATTAATTTCCCCACTGTAATCTGAAAAATCTTCATCATCTATTGGAAGATTGTAAGAGACTGAGGAGGGTTGTGAGGATGATTTGGTCGAAACCCTAGATATGCCTTTAGCTTTGGCTTTATAAGTTGGCTGAGATAGGCTTCCAGGTGAGGTTTTTTTAATTTTGGGCTTGTAAGTGGCTGGTCTACTTGGTTTTGGGCTGATCAATGGTGGGCCTTCAAGAAGTAGTTGGCTGCTGACTATTGGGCTACTGAATTTTGGGCCTCTAACTGTAGACTGACCCAAGATTGAAGAAGGACTTATATCATTTTCCAGAATCACATATACATCAAACTGTTTCTCTATACCTCCTAAACAGCAGAACTGAATGACATCTCTATCCACCTTAATCTGTCTTAACCCCTGAGACAGTGTCTTGCCAGCCAAACAATACCACAGTTCTATGACATTGCAAACACCCACATCCTCCCTTAAAAATGTTTCCAAGTCTATCATAGAAAGCAGATCAGAGTCCACTTTTTCCTTTAAGTGCACTAAATTTCTCCTATATGAAACTCTATCTTGCACCATATTTTCTGCCAAATAAAACCTTCCCCCATAAAGAAATCTCAAAGTTACACTCATCTGTGCACATATATCAACAAAAAAAAAACATATATAAATTAAGCTTCCCACTAACATAATAAAACATTTAAGTTACAAAAAAAAGGAATCTTTTTGATGACATCATCACATGCCACTATATCATACAAAACATTAGTAAACAATTCTTCACTCATTCAAGTCAAATAAAACCCTCAGTAGTTCAACATTAGTAAACCATATTTTCTGCCAAATAAAACCTTCCCCCATTCAAGTCAAGTATTCAATGGCAGAAAAAGAGCATTACCTTCACTTTTCCAACAATTCTTCCCTCCTTCTCTTTAGTCTCGCCCAACACTTGCTTCTTTTTCCACACCCTAGCAATATCAAACATTAGTAAACAATACGCAGCAACCTCCCACAAATCAGAAATACACAAACTGAAAACCCTAATCCCCAAATTTTCGATTACAAACCCAGAAATCAGAAATCCCCAATTTTAAAACTCTAATCCTGAAATACTCAATTTCAAACCCAGAAACCCAAAATCCCCAATTTTGAAAAACCTAATCCCCAAAATATCGATTTCAAACCCAGAAATCATAAATCCCCAATTTTAAAACCCTAATCCCCAATTTAAACCCAGAAATCCAAAATCCCCAAATTTTGAAAACCCTAGTACCAAAAATCCCCAATTTCGAAAACCCTAATATCAAAAAACTCGATTTCAAACCCTAAACCCCAAATACACGATTACAAACCCAGATATCAAAAAGCCTAGAATCGCGACACTTACCCGGGAAATCTCTTGCCTCTGCTACATCTGGTGCTTCGTCTTCGTGCTTCGTCTTCGTCTTCGCCTGCTTCGTCTTCGCCTTCACCAAAGAATCGCCACCATCGTCTTCGTCTTCGAGCTCGACTACGCACAATCGCCCTTCCAGAATCGCCCTTCCACAATCGCCCTTCGCAGAATCGCCCTTCGAGAGAGAAAAATGGACTTCTGTGATGGTAATTTCAGATGGGGGTAAAAACAAAATATCACGGTAAAAACAATTTCTCGCGATATTTTGGCAATATATCATCAGCTGATGAAATTCCAAATTTGCCCTTAAATATCTGAAAAAAATGAGGGCAAAATTGACATTTCACGCGTTATGACGGAGAAATAAACGGAATTGAACGAGGGGTGGCTCAGTGTTAACAGAGTGACACTTTTGGGTGGTTCCTTGCAAAATTTGTAATAAAGGGTGGTTTGGCGCAAATTAGCCCACATAAGGGGTGGTTTGGCGCAAAAACCTCTAAAATATATATTGGATTACGATTAGGGGTAAGGATTGGGTTCGCTGACTAACCAAATGTAAATAAAAAGTGTTTAAAAATAATACTGAATAAGAGGTAGTTTGGTATAAAGTGACTAATATAGGCTATCCCTATTTGTAGGGTTGGCTCCCGGTCCGGTCCGGTCCGGTTTCGGTCCTCCGGAATCCGGAACCGGAACCGGGAAAAACCGGAACCGGCCGGTTTTTTATTTAAAAAAAAAAAAACCGCCGGTTAACCGGTTTTTTTTTTAAAAAAAATATAAATTTATAAAACTGAAAAAAAACCTAAAAAAATGTAAACATAATTTTTAAAATTAAAAAAAGTGATTATCAAAAAACGCTATTAAAAAAGAATGTTTTGTCATTTTTTTTAAGTTTAAAAATTATGTTTAAAAAACTTAAAAAAAATGATTATAAAAAAACGCTATTAAAAAGAATGTTTTCATTTTTTTAAGTTTTTTAAATTAAATATGAAGGAACAAAAAAATTGGGCTTGCACTTAACAGTGACTTACTTGTTAAGTTGCCTACGTATCCTCTCGGGTTAGAGGAATCAAAGCCCACGTAGTTCTTTACCTTTTTTTCAAAACCCGTTACCTAAGTCGAATCTTCGGCGGATGAATCGGTGCGTATCGTAGTAGTCTTTTACTAAAATACTTAGCTCCAAAGGCCCCAAAGCTAGTAGAGCCCGAAGAAGCCGGAGGTAATTGTGCAGTAGTCGGAGAATCAGAAAAATGAGTAAATAAAGTTTCAATGTTTGTTCTAGTTCTAGAAACCATACCTAAAATATCCTCTAGTTCACCTTCGGCTAAAATATATGCATAATAGTCATTTAAAATAGCGTGTAAAACGGATAATTTAAGTCTAGGATCTAAAACACAAGCAACAAGAAAACAATCGGGAATATATCTATAGTAGAACAACCACTTACTCCTCATGCTTGCAACGGATTCCTCAATGCCGGGAATTTTAGCTCCCTCACTTAAACCACACATAACATTACAAGCTTCCAAGACAAAAACATTACTACTTGGTGTATAAACATGACTAAATCTCTTTGTTGCATCATTAAAACATTTTAAAAACGTTGCAATACTTTGACATATATCCCAACCTGATTCGCTAAAATAGAAAGGAGAGCCAGAAAGGTTTTGAGAAACAAAAGACGTTAAAACTTGTTTATATTCTATACATTCACATAGTAATATGTAAGTAGAGTTCCATCGGGTACCCACATCTTTTGAAAAACGTTTTGGGTGCACCCCGTTAGTTTTACAAAAGGTCATCCAATCTCTTGTAACTTTAGGATGCCCCCAAATATACTTAATAACGTTCTTAATTGGCTCAAAATGAAAACTCATAGCACGTAAACCATCTTGAACACATAAGTTTAAAATATGACAAGCACATCGAATATGAAAAAATTTCCCACCAAATAAAGGTTGACACATTTCTTGTAAATCTCTAATAGATGCGGTGTTAGCAGATGCATTGTCGAATCCAATTGAAAAAACTCTATTAAGTAGTCTATATTCTTCTAAAATTGCACGAATCATCATAGCAATATTTTGTGCGGTATATGAATCATCAAAGACTCTAAATGCCAATAAACGTTTTTGCATTGTAAAATGATGATCTACAAAATGACATGTAACACCCATGTAAGAATGGGTTTGAGTATTATCACTCCGTATATCACTACAAATAGAAACATGCATATCATTTTGCGAAAAATAAGAAACTAATTCGGCCTTGCGTCTTTTATAAGCCTTAATTACGTTTTTCTTAATCACTTTCCTAGATACGGATTTAAAAGCGGGTTGTGTATGATCTTTAATATACTCATTAAATCCTACATTTTCACTAAATCGAAATGCTAAATGATCAACACAAATAGCTTCGGCTAATGCTACACTATTAGCTTCATGATCAAAACGAAATAAAGGGTTACCGCTAGTAGAAGATGCAAATCCGCCGGAAATTTGTGTTTGTCCCCCTAGCATTCCCATCTCGGCGACGTGTTTGTGCTCCATGTGTCGTTGAAGGCTCGCCTCGCAAAAGTTACAAGAAACAATAATTAGATCGGGATCATAATCCTCGGCCTCGAGTTCCTCAAGACCGGGTTCTAATTTAGTAAACCACTTTACAAAAATAGGAGATGTTAGTTTCCGGGATTGGTTCCCGGAGGACCCGGACCTCCCCCCCCTAGGGGCCCTAGCCGGCCTCGAACTGCTAGCTTGCCCTTGAGGCCTAGCGGTCCTACCCCTACCGGACCTAACTTGGGAAGTGGGAGTGGGAGTAGGAGAAGTGACATTATCACTCTCTTGGGTGTCAAAATGTTCCGCCATATGATTAAGAACAATTAAATAATATGATTAAAAGCAATTAAAACAATTAAAACAATAAAACAATAAAACTTAGAACAATATAATAATGTGATTAAAAATGTAAAAGCAATAAAATATTGAAAGACAAAAGCTAATTAAAAGGAAGAGATTAAGAGAGATTGTTGATGGAATTTGAGAGATTATACGATTGAGATTTGAGAAAGAGAAGAGAGATTGTTGTTGTTGGATGTGTGATTTGAAGATTGTATGGTATGGTATTTATAGGGGTTTGATATGGGTTATTTTAATATTAAAAAATTAATTTTTTTTTTTTAATTTCCTAACGGCTAATTGTATAAAAAGCCGTTAGGACCGCCTGTTAACCGGCGGTTTATTTTTTTTATTTTTTATTTTAATTTTAAAAACCGCCGGTTAAAAAAATTTAAAAATAAAAATAAAAAACCGGCGGTTTTCGTGAACCTGAACCGGACCGTGACCAAACTGGTTCCTACCGATTTTGACCCGGTTCGAACCGGCGGTCCCGGTCCGGTCCGGCCATCCCTACCTATCTGGACGCCATTTTTCTGCTATTTGGACGCGGTTTTGCACGGCTAAGTTAGCCGCCCAACTATTGCACGTCTAATTTAAGCGACCAAGGGTAAAACCGTCAAGTTTGGAAAAGATACTATAGAATTGCACGTCTATATTAGCCGTTCTACAAGAAAATGGATTCTGTAACAAAAAGATAAATATTATGGCGAATATATTAAAAAAATGAAGATCCTTGTGCGGCTAACTTAGCCGAGCACAGTATACGGCTAGTGTAGGCGTGCTAATGTGTAGAATTCTGCAAAATCAGATGAATTTTTACTGCACGTCTATCATAGGCGTGCTAATGTGCAGAATTTTTCGTTTTTTTTCGCAGGGCTGTTAGTTTAGGCGTGCAATTTTGAAAATATGACCGTTTTTAAAAAAAACGACTATAAACGGCTATATTGTGGTCTATATAAGCAAGGAAAGAAGTTGTATTCACTATACACATTCATAATGTCTTATCCTAATGATGAAAGTGAGGAAATGAGTTTGTTAGGGATTTCTTTGTTAGAATGCGATGGAGTAACCGACGACCCAGGGATGTCAAGCATTTGTAATCCGAACGACGAAATCTTCACGGTTAGTATTGGGTTTAATATCGTTTGAGTATTCATTAATTTGTACTAGATTCTTCATTGATCATAGGATTTTAAGTAAGGATTATTAGGAAGTAAGGATTATTAGGAAGTAAGGATTAGGATTTTGTTCAAAAAATTGTTAGAAAGAAGTTAGTATTTTACCTTACTAAAAAAAATTGTGCGGAAGTAAGGATTAAGATTATTGGAAAGAAGTTAGTATTTTACGTTACTAAAAAAAATTGTTCAAAAAATGATATTAGAGATATGGACATAAAATCTATTACATGTAGCCATGTAGGTATGGATTATTTTACCTTGCTAAAAATATATGGAACTTTACATGATTTGCATTTATTACTAGTTCTCGGTAGAATTGTTATAATAGTAGTCGCGTTTCCTTGTAGTAGTATAAATACTTAATGAAATATTACATTATAATAGGAGGGGGAAGACTATGGAGATAGTTTTCGTACATGTCAAGTGTGGGATAGTTTGGCTGAAATGGTTGAATGGGCGAGGAACAAAGCAAAAGGATTGATGATTGTTTTGGTGAAAGCTCACACAAGTCCGTACGCCGTCACTTTGACATGTGATAGATTTGGTAAATCAAAATCTAAGTTACTAACTCCAAGGAAACGCGAGCGTAACACAAAGAAGCGTGGTTGTAAATTCGAGTTGCATGGGTATCGTATGAGAAACGAGTTCAATAAGCTTACGCACAAATGGGTCTTGGATGTTATGTATGGCTCCCACAACCATAGGCTTACTAGCCTTCATGGGAATGCATTCATTGGGCGAATGACGGAGGAGGAGGAGGAGAAATGGGTTAGGAGTGAGGGTGACGAAGGCAAGACACCGAAAACCATCGTTTCTAGGTTGAAGAAGAAGTTTGAAGGAAATATGACTTCAATGAAACAAGTAGAGAATTTTTTGCAAAACATTAATTACGAGGATCGCGGAGAGTTGACCGTTACCCAATGGTCACTTGTTTTTCTGAAAGAGAACGGGTACATCTATTATCCTCTTCGGGACGTGGACAAAAAGAATGAAGTCGAAGTACTGTTTTTTGCTCACCATGAATCTCTACGGCTATTGAAGAAGTTTTTGTACGTTGTGATCATTGACGCCACATACAAGACAAATAGGTATGTAATTCATTTTAATAACAACTCGTTATAGTTATATGTTCCACATTTTAGTTAGATAAATCCACTATTATTTATACATGTGTGAATAGGTATGGTATGACTTTGGTGGAGATCGTGGGTTTCACCTGCACTCATAAGACGTTCAACATAGCATATGCATTCACCCGACACGAGAAGTTTTTCAATTACCAATTCATTATGAGGTGCCTTAGGAATTTGTTTGAGGAGCTAGGAGTGATGCCAACTGCTATAATGACCGATTGTGACACTGCTCTAATCAAGGGTATTAAAGATGTTTTTCAAGACGTCTCTGTAAAACATCTATTGTGTTGGTTGCATATTAAAAACAATATCAAGGCACATACTGACAAGGTTATAAAAGACAGTGCGAAAGCGGATAGGTTTGTGAACCAGTGTTGGACATTATTTTGCTCAACCACCGTTGAAACTTACGAGGAGAGGCTCAATGCATTAAGGAGATGTCGGATGAAGGGTCTTGTTAGATACGTTGAGAGGCAATGGCTGACTCCTTACAAAGAAAACATAGTAAGAGCTTGGACTGATCACACTCTTCACTTCTGCACGAGGACTACAAACAGGTATCTTTTGAACATTGTGTAGTTGATTTTTTTATGTATTAGTAGAAAACTAATACAATTTCTCGTTGTGATAGAGTTGAGGGGATGCATCGTGTGTTGAAAGATATTCTTGCATCCACTAGAGGCGGCTTTAACAGAGTGATTGTTAGGATTCACCGTTCGATTGTCTTTCAAGTGGATCAGATAAGGGCCACAATGAACAACTCACTGAACCAATCACCATTGTGCTTCAATGATCCGAGGTTTCCAGAGGTGGCAAAAATGGTGTTTTCAAGGCTCATTTGTAGAGTTTCAGATAGGTGTTTTGTGTTATTGTTGGCCATGTACGATCGGATAATGAAGGAGCAGTATTTGGAGGATTGCGAGGATTATTGGGTGAGAGAATGTCTTGGGCTGCCTTGTGTCCACGATATTGTTAAGGCCATCCTTACGAAGACCGCTCTCACACCAGATTCCGTTCATGACTTTTGGAAGGAATTGCATTGGGAACTTGAGCCACTAAAATTTGGGTGTCTTGACGACAATGTTGAGATATCATTTCCAGAGTTGAGACTGCGCGAGATGTGGGCTAAAGTGGAAGATCGGAGTTTGAGCATTGCCACGTTATGGCAAGTGAGTGAACTTTACGTCGCCTTGGAGCATCCGGAACATAGTACGTTTATGGAGCCGACCGAGGAACCAGACATTCGTGGTAAGGGAAGACCATCGGGTTCGAAGAACAAGGGAAATGAGTCTCCGACTAGAGAAAAGAGTCATCATGAACACGTAAGAGCAGAATTATTGCAAACTGAGGCGAAGGCAAAGGAGAAGGAAAAAGAGAAGGCGAAGAAGCCTAGACGTTCTAGAAAGCAAGTATCTTTTGACGAGATTGGCGATGAAGATATGCCTTCCCAACCGGTTGAATCACAATTTGAACAGATGTACGTGAAGACCGACGTTGTGGAAGTAGACGCTTCCTCGAAGTTGCCTGAAGAATCCATGGTTCATTGTGGAGTGGACTTTGGGGTGCAAAATATTGACTACTTCTGGTATGGTTATATTAGACAAGCTCAAGATGTGCGTTCAGACGGACATTGTGGATATCGGTCATTAGCTATACTCAAGGGATTGAGTGAGGGTAGCTACCCGTTGATTCGTAGCGAGATGGCAGCGGAGTTGCGTGTCAACCGATCGTATTGGGAGCCGATACGAGCACAAACCCGAGAAGGGACATGGGATGATCTAATGCTTCAAATTAGCTATGTCAGGTCCCCTTGCGAGCGACGTTATTGGCTTGACATGCCATTTATGGGTTTAGTGTTTGCCACTTTGTACAACGCTGCGGTCGTCGTCTTATCTTCGTATCCTTTGATGTGCTTACCTATAAGGCCGCATGGACAAATAGACCTAGCTCCTCCGTCACAAATTGTTACTGTAGCACTCGTAGGGGCTAAGAACCACTGGATCCCGGTAATGAGGCGTCTTTTACGTTATAGCTTAAAATGTACCCGTTTATTTTTTTTATTCTAATTACATATATATGCGTTTGTAATTTTATAGGTGTCGCTCACTGATGTCGCTCTATTACCACCCATTACAGATGCTTGGAGAAGACATTGTGATCCAAGAATCCTATGGTGGGAAACACTCTTTGCACAGAGATTGATGGAGTTTAAGGAATGTCGCAGACAGTTTGGGGAGAATCCATATTACTATATCTAGTTTTATAGTCGAAATATGCCAAGTTCTATAGGAATCTTTTATTATTTTTCTCCAGGTTTTATCATGTATGGATTTCGGTCCTTGATTTCATTCCATGGCTTTTTTGTTATGCGCTTTCAGTGATCTTTATTCATGGCCTCACTATACATTTGTAATTGTATATCCAATGTTTGTCTACCTCTATGCTACTTGGTTTCATTGTTGTAGATAGAAATTATGCAAACCATAATTCAGAACAAACATTAAGATAGTCGATTACAACACAAACTTAAAGTCTTCAAACCAGTACATTAAACCACAAACCATAATTCAGAAAAACAAGTGAAACTACAAATTCAGAGAATACCAATAACTTCCAAAGCTAAGGCCTTCAATTTCCTCGACATGTTTTGATAATTTTTATGGAGCCACTTCTCATGTTTTTCCAATTGCCTGTAGTCTTCCTTCAGCTTCTCATGCTGCACGACCAGCTTTTTAATAAGCTTACCAGTTTTGATACAATGCTGGGGGTCATACCACTGGATGAAAGTACATGCTCTGGGGTCGAGCCTAAAGCGGCGGCAACCATAGAAGCGCCTCCCATAGTTGGCAGGGTCCCTACCGTCCATTGTAAACGTTTGTACTTGTTCATGACAATGGCATTGATGCTCGATCATGGGGATGTCCTCATCGTTGTCGGATGATGAGAGGGAGTTAGGCGACGAGCTATCAAACAACAAAAGAAGCATCATAATCTGTAGAAACTAAAATTTAGTTGCTGCACAAATGCAGCTAAAACATCATAATCTGCAGAAATTAGACAACTAAAATTTAGTTGATGCACAAATGCAACTAAAATTTAGTTTATATCTGAAACCAATGTTCTTGATATTATATTTAAGTAATTCCTTTAAAAAAAACTTATACAATAGAAGCAAACCTACAATGACAGAAAACTAACATCAGAATTTGGACAAGGCATGTACACATAGAAGCAATTCCTTTAAAAACTCAATTCCTAAAATAACAGTCCCAAGTTCTTTTTTTTTGTAGTGATACAGCCTCTAGAAGCAATTATAACCATAATAGGCTGATTAATAAACAATAGCAGAGAAATTCAAGACAGGCAGATGGATCATGAAAAGAGGTATTACATCTAAAAACTCAAGTTCATCTCATATGTAGAAGATGGAAAAACGTAGAGTGAAGGTAGAGTGAAGGAGACTCAATTCCTTTAAAACGTAGAGTGAAGGTAGAGTGAAGGAGACTCAAGTTCAGCTCACATCTTAAAATTCCTTTAAAAACTCAATTCTCAAACAGGTAAAGGTAGAGTGAAGGAGACATCATTACTTCTTAGTTTCCATGTTCTAAACTAATGAAGAACAAGAATTTGAGTATTCCAATCAGTTACCAAGGAGTCGATGTAGTAGCGCTCGGAGTGGTGCGTCGTCGTGGGAAGTTGAGCTGCAGAGGACTGCTCCTCCGTCCGTTTTGAATGAAGTGGTTTCGGCTGAACAAACGTCTGGAAGTGAAACCAGAAGTCTTCATGAGCAAACGTGGGAGGAGATGACGAGATGAGGAGGAGAGGAGGAGATGACGAGATGAGGAGGAGAGGAGGCGGAATGAAATTGCGAGAGAGGCTGGAGGTGCAGAAATGGGAAGAGAAGGAAATGAAGTCGAAAGCGGCGCAAACCCTAGTTTTGAAGTCGAAAGCGGCGCAAACCAATGTTATCTTGAACATTAGTTTTAATATTACTAACTTTGAAATCAAAAAACGTTTATTTACAATTGAAACTTATGTTTTCCAATTGAAAACTACAACTTAAATTTAATAAAAAAACGTTACATTTTTGTTATTTGAAATCTAAAACTTTAATTTAACCAAAAATGTATATTAATCTTAACCATTAATCTCAACCATCCATCCTCTTTTTAATCTATGGCTAAGAATGGATATCCGTCTATTCAGCTAAGAATGGAGATCGATGGAAGAGAAGGCAAATTGGGATGAAGTTGTAGCCATTTTGCTCACATGCTTCATTTTCCCTTTCGAGATAAGATGAGACACCTCCTACCTCAACAAGCGCCGCCCCAAAGAGGCTCTCAAGGTCTTCCAATGGATGCTTCGTCCTGATTCCCTCTCTTCTCCTGATAATCACCTTTTTAGGGTTTTGGTGATTGGACTGCTTCGTTGCGGGGCCTGTTTTGAGGCGCTCATGGTTTTCAGGGAGATGCTTCGGACCGGCTTGGATCCTGAACCGGAGCTCACCAACGCTGTTTATCGAGGCTTCTTGAGGTTGGCCATGGTTAGAGACGCCCTGGCTTTGGATAACGCCTTTCATGATGGAACCGCCGCTCTCCAGTTGCTTGATCATATTATTTCCAATTGGGAAGGCTATTGATCTAGATGACATCAAATTTCATCAGTATGTGCCTATACAATAGTTTTCGTTGTGATTTGGCTATAAATTTGTTGGAATAATGTTATCACTTTTATTCTTGTTTGATCAGCAAAGTCCTCACTTTTCCCATTATATTTAGGTGTGTGCGTCTAGCTCGTTTTGAGAATGATCGGACTATATCTTTCATTCCTCCTGATGGAGCTTTTGATCTCATGACATATAGACTGAGCACACAGGTTCTTATTTCTGCTCATTTTTCTTATGAACTCTTTATTACATGGCAATATGGCATTGCTTAAAAGTTTGTGCATTTACCATATTATGGTAAATTTTGAATTACTATTGGGAATAAAATCCCTACTTACAAAAGAGTCACAGAGCATGTACAACTAACTAATGAAAAAACTCCTATACATCACAAACTAGAAGGTTGATCAAATCCTTAACCTTCTTCTCAGTTTAACATGCTTCAATAATTTACAAGGCACATCCGTAAGCATTCACTGCCTTACCTTAGAAAACTTCTTCACTCCTCAACTTCCAAGTGGAGTATACAATGGCTTCCAAGGTCATAAGCCTACTCAGGAAGACATTATTAGTCCTCTTATCACTAGCAGCAAACCAATTCCACCAAACAGCCAAGGACGTCTTTCTAACACTAATGCCCTGCTAACTAAGGACCTCATCAGTCACTTGGTTAGCAATACTGCATTTTAACCACTAGTGCCTCAGCTGCATAAAGGACACATACTGCTAGGGATAACCCTTCATCTATGCAACTTACTAGCAGTTAGAAGCCTCTCCAATGTAGCCAACCAACACATAAAACTCCATTTCTTAGGCTGAATTCCTTCCCAGACAATAGGATACCAAACTAAACTCATACCTTGGCTTCTGAGTTTATGATAAAGGGCAGTGCAGTCTAACTTCCCAGACAATAGAAGCCTCTCCAACCGCCATATATATTTTTGGTATTATTTGCTTGTTGATTACGTTGAATTAATTGTTTTATTTAGTATAAAATAAGAACCACCAAAACCTTAGCATGCACTTTCTTAGTGACACACTGACTGTATTCTCTACAGCACTGCTGCAAATGTTGAGATTGAGCTTCCTGTACCTTCGGATTCTACTAACCCTAATATTCGTACATCCATGGGATCTGCTTCGTATGCATCTGAAAAAGATGCACTAGTCTGGAAAATAAAATCTTTTCCTGGTGGCAAGGTGGATATCAGCTCTTAACACATACATACTAATTTATGATTTCTAACTTTCCTCCTCACATTTTAATAAACTGAAACTCCGTAGGAATACATGCTGAGAGCAGAATTTGGACTTCCTAGCATTACATCTGAAGAAGCACTGCCTGAAAGAAAAGCACCAATACGAGTCAAGTTTGAAATACCTTATTTTACTGTTTCAGGAATTCAGGTATTGTATTATGACCCTCACATACAGGATAAATTGCTTATTCAGGATGTGTTTTTTTCTTTGTTTTTGGCTGCATAAAAAACATGATTTTGAATGTCTTTGTTGCAGGTTCGGTATTTGAAGGTGATTGAAAAAAGTGGGTATCAAGCTCTCCCATGGGTTAGATACATAACAATGGCCGGTGAATATGAACTGAGGCTTATATAGACACAACTCTCTGCAAAGATCTCAAAACTCACTCAACTTATGAGTTCAATATGTTAAACTATGCACTTTTGATAGTAGAAGGCCTCCATAGTTTCATGAGTTCTCAAGGCAACTTCATATCTCTCTCCCATATAAAATCCTTAATTTCTACTGCACAACTTTTGTTATAGCTACTGCTAGATGTTTTGTACTTATTATAATAGCTAGCTTCAAGAACGAGTGGCCGATCGAAGATGAAAATTTTGTTATAGCTACTGCTGAATTGTACTTATCCAAAATACCACGTGATAGTACTCCTAACTTAGTCGTGCATCGCTACCCTCACCGTCCCCACCACCCTGACTACCAGAAGCGTCATTGTCCCACCACCCCGACTACCGCTACCCTGACCTCGCTCAAATACAGAATCTCGAAACAACCTCTGAGATGCACGTGGAGGAGGAGGAGCCATCGGAATATGCTCGTCTACTAACATATTAAGCAGACGCCTCATCATATCATCAATCTGCTCCTGGGTAACAACCACATCAATCAGCCTCTCTAAATAACCTCGAATCTCAGCCGCTACCATCTGGTTCCGCTGCATTCATAATGTTATTATATTAGAGATGATATATATCAACAAAAATAATTATAATCAAGAAATAAAATATTTAAACATACCGCAAGTGTGTCAACAGATGGAGTGGGACGGATAGGGCCAGTTGGTCGATCCTGCCTAATAGATGTTGGATCCACTAACACATGGGAGTAGTCATCCAACCAATCTAAATAGTCCTCGGTAACTGCCCAGAAGTAGGAGGCTCTCGGCTGCTGAATCTGAAACAACGGCCTAGGCACTTCATCCCACGCCCCTAACATCGACTCTGCAAATTCCACTTTGTAGTGGCTGAGGTTGTTCAACTGAGTCACCCTGCTAGGATGTAGTGGTAGATCCTATGGGATCATTTGTACATGGCCGAATTGTCGAAGACAATGGTCCGGGTGGTACGGCTCCTGAATAGGCATGAGACGTAAGATGCCTCTGAAAAGAGATGATGCATACTCCGGTCTACGGAAGTCGACCCTAGCAAAATGGAACCACTGAATCTGTAATAAAAAAAGAAAGAAGTTATGAGATGGATAATGTAATTACAAATGAAAATGAAATAGTGAACAAAACATTTTACCTCCTCGTATCTAATCTTGTCAAGCAAGCGGCGTATGCAGATCAAACGCTCGGCATTCTTGCCTTGTGGGACCTCTTGTCCATCCCTAATAGCTCTAGCATCAGAAAGCTGGGCAGCAGGGTCCATGATGTAGTGTCCACGGAAATGGGGAAAATTAGCCCATATCCATGACTGTAGAATACGAACAAACAACACAAATTAAAAAAGAAACTAATAGCGTTTCTTTTAAATTAAATAATCAAACTACATTGACTTACCCTCAACAATATTCCACAGCTAGCCATGGTCATCGCATTTCGTCGAGACGCCTGTCCTAAGTTCCGATACAGGTGCGTCAAGACGCCAGCTCCCCAAGCGATATTGTCTGTACACGAGTGATCCAAAACAAGACCTAGTATCCAGTGCTTGAGCTTGTTGGTCGACTTGTCCACCAACACTGTAGTGGCGAGAAGATACCACAAATACAATGACGCGACCAACTCCTCGTCCCTCTGCTTTCATCATCGCCTCCATCGCATCTGCAACTAACTTCATAGGAATACCGCCTCCCGTAATCCAGTTGTTCACTCTTTTCCTATCCACCTCAAGCACTGTAGCTATCGTATCTCTCACCCTATTTTCAGTCACACTCGGTGGTAAAGTACAACTCCTCCCGTCTATAGGTAGACTTAGAATCTCGAGAACATCGTGAAGGGTAATGGTCATCTCGTCCCATGGAAAATGGAATGAGTTAGTTTTGGGGTACCATCTCTCTGCAAAGGCTGAAATCAATACACAATCAACTGCTCCCGTGCCTAGAATTCGAAGATGCGTAAGACCACTACGCTGTGCTATCTCGAACCATGAACCAGGCTCGTGTCTAATATACCGCTCGTACGGACTAGTGTAGCCAGCATGTGTGTAGATCTTAAGATCCTTACGCGTCTGCAAAATCACAAAATTTATTTAGTTATGAAAAATAAAAATAAAACTTTATCTTTAGTAAAATCATGGGGCTCATTTACCAAATTTGGAGGTGCAGCAGGAGGAGCCTCAACAAGAGCACCAACAACCTCAGCAGCAAGCTGAGCAACAACTTCAGCAGTAGCTTCAGCAGCAGCCTGAGCAGCAGCCTCATCAGCTTCCATCTGAGCTCGAGTTCTCCTATATCTGCGAACAGGAAGAGGAGGGAGTAGAGGCTGAATATCAAGAGGAGGGACATCTCGAGGGGTGTCGTCCCATATAGCTCTGGCAATGTGTGTCTGATATGAGGTAAGGATGAGACCATAGCGAGGACCTCCGTCTGGGTACCATGTACTAGGTCCCGAAAAAACTGCATCATCTGCTGGAGGTGGAGGAGGGGGGACACCATCGGTCGGATGTCGAAGAGGTGAATGGGGAGGTGTCGCTACTCGATGAGGTGAATGGGGAGGTGTCGAAACAGGTGAGGGGCGCTCATCACAAATATAAGTGGACGGTGATGGCATACTGTCATCCATCGCCAAATCATGTGTCTCTAAAACCGGATCATCCTGTGTTTGTGCGATCTGATCAACACGTACGATCGGAGTATACAGTACAGCGAATCGTCCCTGTATAGGAGTTGCATCTTCACGTTGCAACTCCGCCTCCACGTCAACGTCCATCTCATCACCAGACGAGACGTCCGGTATGTTGTCACCCTGACCCTGATCTTCCCCAAACAAATTTGCTTCTAAAGTAGCTGCAGGTGTACTACCTGCATTAGCTGCAGGTGTACTACGTGCATTAGCTGCAACCCTACTACGTACAGCAGCTGAAACACCTCTCCGAGGAGGAGCTCTATCCGGCGTATGCCTAGTAGCCGTTGGCTCAGAATTTGACGTTTGTGCAGTGGTCGGCTCAATAACTGGTGTTTGTGCAGCTGCCTCTATTTGTGCTCCTACTGAAGTGGATCTCGTGCGATCGTTATCGCTAATGACCGTTACAGTTGGAGGATGCCTTTCTGCTACAGGAGCTGGAAAAGTAAACCCAGCAGAGTCTCCCACAACGTTTCGTACCGCCTAAATTATTAATTTTTATATCAATAATCTTATCTATTCGATTAGAACTTATTATAATCTTTAAAGCGAATTCATATTACATACCTGGAAGATGCCTACGGGTGACGGAGTCACGCCGGCATCCACGTCCTGAGTGATAGTGGATCGGGTCGGCAGTTGTTGAGCAGCATCCACGGCCTGAGCGATAGTCGAACGAGTCGCCCGTTTTCTAGCACCTCCAACAAATTGCAATTGCTCTGTAGCCTCTGTTAATATCGTTGTCAAAGATAGCCCTACACCATAAATTACAAATCTTTAGATGAAATTCTATTTGCAATTGCTTCGTTGCACTTCGTTGCAATTGCACACATATAGGCAACTTACGTTGATACACAACTTAAAAAATTATGCATAAACTTTATCAAAAGTATAGACGAGTAGTTCTACTAAATGGATGAGTTTCATCAAACACAAGTACACAACACAACTCTCCATAGATCATAGATGTTGATCAAGCTTGTTTAAATTCGTCTTGTTAAGCCAAAAACAAAAACAAAAAAAAAATTCACAATTATTCGTTTTAGCACTATGAACTAATTCGTTTTAGCACTAGGAACCAACGTCCATGACAAAATCAGTATATGTAGCATCAGTCCAAGCCAACAAAAATTGCATCAGTAAAGCCAACGAAGCCAATCCACTATATGAGAAAAACCAACAACAAACACGATCAACCATTATATTCCATCCAATCCATCCCCATTATATTGCATCAGTAAAAAACCAACAACAGCCATTAAAGCCAACCGAACCTGAATCAGCCACCATCCCGGCCACTTCTTGCATCGACGTCCCGATCGACTCCGAAATCCCACCCACAGACTCCCCTGAATCAGCCACAATCCCGACGCCAACAGAACCTGCCCTAACACCCACAGAGTCCTCGCCATCGCCCTGAGCTCCACCCAAGTCCTCGCCGCCTCGTTGAGCTCCACCCGACTCATCCCCGCCGCCTTGAGCTCCACCCGAGTCCTCGCCACCTCCTTGAGCTCCACCCGACTCATCCCTGTCGCCTTGAACTCCACCCGACTCATCCCCGCCGTCCTCAGCTACACCCGACTCATCCCCGCCGCCCTTAGCTACACTTGACTCATCCCCGCCGCCCTCAGCTACACCCGACATCACAATCTCCAGATTTTTTTGGATGCCGTCAGATTCCATTCTTTGACAAGAGTTCGGATTTAGAATGACGAACTTTAATTCGAAAGAAATTTTATGAAATTGAGCAGACGGAAGAAAGGGAGTGCGACGGAAAAGGAGAAAGGAATGCAGAGAGTCTGAGAAGAAGAAGAAACTCGACCTAAATTATGCGTGCTACAGCACGCCTGTTACAGGCGAACTAAATCCCTTAAGTTTGCCCGGTTACCTTAGCCGGCAAATTGGATGGCTAATTGAGGCGTACAGATCTTTTGAATTTTTTAATATATTCGCCATAATATTTACCTTTTTGTTACAAAACCATTTTCTTGTAGGACGGCTAATATAGGCGTGCAATTCTGTAGTATATTTTCCAAACTTGACGCTATTACCCCTCTTCGCTTATGTTAGGCGTGCAAACATTAGGCGGCTAAGTTAGCCGTGCAAAACCGCGTCCAAATAGTCAAAAAATGGCGTCCAGATAGGGACACTCCTAATATAAGAGCTAGTTTCGTGTACTTTCACAATATACAAGAAAGTAGGATTACAACATGGAAACGTTTTCTTACATATTTACTATTATTTAGTTATGTTACCAGTTTCCAACCTAGAAACGTTTCGAACACATGAAAACAGCAAAATCAAATTTAACGAAATGGGAAACGGTAGAGAAACGACAACATAAATTATATATTAATTAGTTGGGTTTTCTATGCTTTTGGTAGATTTTAAGAATGCTTTCAACCTTGTCGACATGACTATTATTGATGCGGGGATAAGCCGCAGTTGCCGACCTAGACACCAAACTCGAATAGGAACTCGAACAGAGAAGATAGGCGGAATTAGAATGAGATGAAAGAAGGATAAGTCGAATGATAGGCCAATTGGAACCAAATCAAACAACGATAAAACCCTTGAACTTAAGAACAAGAACCTTACCGAATGATGAAGAAACCCCAACGGATGATTACAACCAAACACAATGACTTTGGTGGGTCAAGGCACCTGGAGGTTGCTCTATGGAGTCCCGATAGCACCAACCTTATGGAGGAGATTGACACACACAAGCACAACTAGGGCCAACTGAACGACAATGCACACGGGGCACTCTTCTCACAAAAGCTCTCTTTTGGAAGGAAAAACGATAAACGTTGTATTCAATATCAAAGTCTGGGGGGGGGGGCAAAACAATAACTAAGGCAGCCTTATATAGGGTTCATAAGGATGCCGACTAAAGAAATAAACAATAAAAGTAAATCCTAAAATAATAATCCGAAAACAAATAATATCCGAAAATAATGTTTCTGAGACACTTCGCCGAGGTCCTGGCCGCGGGTGCGGTTATAGAGCCGCGGGCGCGGTTCTTGCCTCCTGGCCGCGGGTGCGGTTATGGAGCCGCGGGCGCGGTTCTTGCCTCCTGGCCGCGGACGCTGTTATGGAGCCGCGGGCGCGGTTTCCAGCCGCGGTCGCGGTTCTTCGCTGTCGTCCTCTGCTCGTTCTCGAACCTCGATCATTAGAACAGTCTTCAATGGTGGTTCTTCGTCTGTATTCAACTCCTTGGAACTGAAGAACGCTACTAACTTGTCTAGCTCTTGTTGGACTTCCTTAGCTCTCGAGCGCGTCAATGCACCTTTAAATTCAGGGACCGGAGGTGTCGGTTGTTGTCCAGATGATCCTTCATCATCCTCCCCTTCTTGAAAAGGATTCGACCTCGAATCATCCAGCTCCTCTTCTTCTTCACCCTCGAATAAAGTCAGATCTTGCACATTGAAGGTAGCACTCACTTGATAGTCGCCGGGAAGCTCTAAGACATAAGCATTATCTCCAATCCTCCTAAGTACCTTGAATGGTCCATCGCCTCTTGGGGACAACTTTGAGTGGCGTTTGCTGGGGAAACGCTCTCTCCTAAAGTGGACCCACACGAGGTCTCCCTCCTTGAAGATGACCTTCTTCCTATTCCTGTTTGCCTTGCTAGCATTTGTAGCAGCTACTTCTAGTAATTTAGCTCTTGTCCTCTCATGAATTTCCTTGATGTGATCAACCTGTTTTCCTGCATTGAAATCCACTCGCTCCTTCGTAGGTAACGGCATAAGATCAAAAGGGGTTAGTGGATTCAAACCATACACACATTCAAAGGGGCTCATCGAGGTTGAGGAATGGATGGCCCTATTGTAGGCAAACTCAACATGGGGTAAGGCTTCTTCCCAAGCTTTCAAATTCTTCTTAAGAATGGCTCTCAAAAGGGTTCCTAAGGTCCTATTGGTTACTTCAGTTTGACCATCAGTTTGAGGATGACTAGATGTAGAGAATAGAAGTTTAGTCCCTAGTTTTCCCCAAAGAGTTTTCCAAAAGTAACTTAGAAACTTCACATCCCTATCACTCACAATAGTCTTTGGTACTCCATGTAACCTAACAACTCCGGTAAAGAACAAGTCAGCCACATGATGAGCATCATCAGTCTTGTTGCAAGCAATAAAATGAGCCATTTTAGAAAATCTATCAACAACCACAAAAATAGAATCTCTCCCCTTCTTAGTCCTAGGCAACCCTACAATAAAATCCATACTAATGTCTACCCAGGGGGTCGTAGGAATAGGCAAAGGAGTATACAATCCATGTGGTTTAACTCTAGACTTAGCCTTAAGACACTCCAAACATCTTTTCAAACAATGCTCAACATCCCTAAGCATATGAGGCCAATAAAAATGAGTATGCAACATATGATATGTCTTGTCTCTACCAAAGTGTCCCATTAATCCACCCTTATGGGCTTCTTCAACAAGCAATAATCTCAAAGAACACTTAGGTATGCACACTTTACTAGCCTTAAACAAGAAACCATCAAACAAGTAAAACTTATCCAAAGTCCCTTTATCTAAACATTGCTTATAAATAGCACCAAAATCAGCATCATTACGATATAACTCCTTGATGTAAACAAAGCCTAACACCTTAGAGTCAAGTTGAACAATTAAAGCATGCCTCCTAGATAGTGCATCAGCAACAACATTGTCCTTTCCCTTCTTGTATTTGATAATATAAGGGAAAGTCTCAATAAATTCCATCCACCTACCATGCCTCCTATCAAGTTTGTCTTGGCTCCTAAAATGTTTCAAAGATTCATGATCGGTATGCAAAACAAACTCTCTAGGCCATAGGTAGTGTTGCCAAGTCTTAAGTACTCTATATAACGCATACAGTTCCTTATCATAAGTAGAGTAATTTAGACTTGCACCTTTCAACTTTTCAGAAAAGAAGGCAATAGGCTTACCTTCTTGCATGAGGACTCCTCCAATGCCAACTCCGGAAGCATCGCATTCCACTTCGAACGGTCTAGTGAAGTCGGGAAGCACAAGCAAAGGTGCCTCGGTCAATCTGCGTTTTAGCTCCTCAAACGCCCTTTCTTGAGCCTCCTTCCAAACAAACGCTGAATGCTTCTTAGTTACCTCAGTCAGCGGTGCAGCAATGGTGCTGAAATCCTTCACAAAGCGCCGATAGAAGCTTGCTAACCCGTGGAAACTGCGTACCTGGCTGCTGGTCATGGGTGTCGGCCATTCCTGAATGGCTTTGATCTTCTCCTCGTCCACCTGTAATCCCTGGGAACTCACTACAAAACCGAGAAATATAACTCTATCAGTGCAAAAATCACACTTCTTCAAATTAGCATATAGTCGTTGTAGACTAAGAGTAACGAGTACTTCCCTGAGATGTTGCTCATGCTCCTCTAGGGACCTGCTGTAAACCAAAATGTCATCGAAATAAACTACAACAAACTTCCCTATAAACTTCCTCAAGACATGGTTCATAAGCCTCATAAAGGTAGAGGGGGCATTAGTAAGTCCAAATGGCATAACAAGCCACTCGTAGAGGCCAAATTTGGTCTTGAAGGCGGTCTTCCACTCATCGCCTTCTCTCATTCGGATTTGATGGTAGCCACTTCTCAGATCAATCTTGGTGAAGTTTGTGGCACCGTGAAGCTCATCCAACATGTCATCCAGCCTGGGTATAGGATGACGATACTTGACAGTTATGTTGTTGATAGCTCGGCAATCAACACACATCCGCCAAGAATTGTCTTTCTTAGGCACAAGTAAGACCGGAACTGCACAAGGACTAAGACTCTCTCGAACATACCCTTTATCTACAAGCTCATGCACCTGCTTCTGAATCTCTTGACACTCCTGAGGGTTCATTCTGTAAGCTGGCCGGTTAGGTAACGACGCTCCTGGAATAAGATCAATTTGATGCTCAATGCCCCTAAAGGGCGGTAAGCCCGGTGGAATCTCATCCAGAAACACCTCAGAAAACTCATCAAGAATAGCTTGAATGCTAAGGGGTAGATCAAGTCGAGAATCGGTACCTGTCAACACAAATTTCTTGCAAAGCATCATTAAGGTAGTATCGAAGGGTAAGTACTCACCTTCCAGCTCGGCTTTGGACGACAATAGGGCTCGATTCGTTACTGCAGGAACCAGTGCGCCAGAAGGGTGACCCGCGGGCGCGGCTGTATCACCGCGGGCGCGGTTTGGCGAATGAGCCGCGGGTGCGGCCTCTGGGCCGCGGGTGCGGTTCTCATGCCGCTCCTTCTGTCGCGAGCTATCGTGAGCCGCGGGTGCGGCATCTGAACCGCGGGTGCGGTTTTTGGTCGCTGCTGTTGTTCCTTCGTTTCTGTCAGAAACCTTTTCCTTGCCTTTGCTCCTTTCGTAAGCTTCTGCTATCTGCGCTGGAGTCATGGGTTTAAGAGTAATAGGCTTACCATTAAAGATGAATGTATGACGGTTAGTATGACCATCATGAGTAACCCTTCGATCGTATTGCCATGGTCTTCCTAACAATATATGACAAGCTTGCATAGGAACTACATCACATAAAACCGTATCCGTATATTTTCCTAAGGTGAATGTTACTTCAGCTTGTTTTAGTACCTTTAATTCTCCACATTCATTCATCCAATGCAATTTATAAGGCCTAGGGTGGAAAATAGTAGTAAACTGCAATTTAGTGATCAATTCAGTACTAACAATATTGCAACAACTTCCACCATCGATAATCATATTACAGACCTTTCCTTGAACTAAACACCTAGTGTGAAATAAATTTTCTCTTTGATTATCTTCACAAGGGGCGGGTTGTACATGTAAATTTCTTTTACAAATCAAAGAATCACCATGTTCATAACCAATTTCATCACTAAGATCATCCTCATCATGCATATCACCTAGGTTTTCTTCTTTTTCACTTTCACTTTCAAGTTCGCCTAGTTGATTAACAATTAATACTCTAGAATTAGGACAATCTTTCATCATATGACCCTTTCCTCTACATTTAAAACATTCAATATCCCTAGCTCTAGAAGTAGGGTTAGAAGTACTCCCTCGGGGTGGATTAGAAGGGCCAAGTGTTGCCTTGGAGGGCACTTGAGTAGTGGCGGGCGGATTCCTTCGAGAGCCACTGTCTTCCTTGTTAGGGGCATCTCGGGCTGAAGGATAGGAGTTCCTTCCTTGCTGATTTTTCCAGCCACCTGCGTTTTTGCTCCCTTGGCTCCTAATTTTGGTCTTTCTTTCCACCTTGATAGCCAAATGTAGCAACTCAGTCATTGAGTTGTAAGGGAACATCTCAATCTCACTAGACACATATGGGTGAAGGATACGAAGATATCTAGCCATGGTTGTCTCCTCATCCTCCACCAAATTAGCTCGAACCATCGCTATTTGCATAGCATTGTAAGTCTCTTCGACTCCCATTGATCCTTGCTTCAAATTCTCGAGCCGCTGAATAAGTTCCCTAGTGTAATGTCGGGGAATAAATCGAGCTCTCATCATCCTCTTCATAAGTTCCCAAGTAGTGACAGGATAATCTCCATTGGCAACTCTTCCTCTGATCAAGCTATCCCACCAAACTAACGCGTAGCCACTAAACTCCAAAGATGTCAGCTGCACCTTTTTGGCTTCAGGAAAGTTGTGACAATTCCAGACTTGTTCAATCTTGGTCTCCCACTCCATATATACGTCCGGGTCACACTTTCCCTCAAAACTCGGGATCTTAACCTTTATCTTTCCCACTCCATCTTGCTCAGGCTCTCTTCGCCTTCCTTGGTAACCTCCTTGGGGACGGTGTGGTCGCCATCCCGCCTCATCTTCTTCTTCAGGCTCCTCTTCGTTATCATTATCACCTAGGTCCTGAAATGCATCATCAAAACGGTTAGCAGCATTGTATCTATTAAAGTGAGGTATAGGAGAGTTACGAAAGCGTCCTCTCCGGTCTTGTGGCAAATCGTCCCGGGGCGTAGGCCTGCGTCTGGGTTCCCGACCCATGCGGGCAGCCTCATAGGCTTCTTGCTGAGGAGGCAGGGGCCTCCGATTGTCGACTGGAGCATCATAGGAGGTCCCGATGTGCTCTCGAACCCTTGGGGACGGGGTGGATCGCTGCTGCCGCTCTATGGCGGTGGTAATGGCCGACGTCATCTCCCGAAACATGTTGGTCATAAATTCCGGGGTAAGGGCGCGGGTCTCCGGGGCTTCTTGCCTCCCTTGGGGAGAAACTGACCTGCTCATCACTAAAGAAAAGACTAACACAGAACAATATTAAGGTAAGTGTAAATGAAAAAACAACTCGCTAGTGTTTACTCTCGTATGTTTTCCTCTGCACTCTCTCTCAATTGTCGTTGCAATCAGCTTTTCTTTGATGAATTGACTTGTATGGATCAATAACCCACTAAGTTAAAACTACCGAGCTCCTAGCAATATATGAATGATGGTAGAGATGGAGATGGCTAGCGTAGTGCGGGGTTTCGACTGTAAGGTTCTGACTCAAACAAGAGACTGACTCAATGAAAGAAAGAAAATAAGACTCGAAGGTGTTTTGCAAGAATCAGAATGCAAAAACAGAGATATGATTAAGCTTCGAATTTCAAGAAAAGCCAATAGGAAGCGTACCTTAACTTGTTCCGACTGATGTCGATTGAAGGATCGAAGACGGAGTCGGGAGGGTTAGGTAACAATTGAGGCTCGTATCTGAAGATTTTTTGAACTGTGGCTTTTGAGGCTAAGCCGCGGGTGCGGCTTGAATTCCGCGGGTGCGGTTTTTTGAGGCTAAGCCGCGGGTGCGGCTAAGGTACCGCGGGCGCGGTTTCTGAGGCTAAGCCGCGGGTGCGGCTAAGGTACCGCGGGCGCGGTTTCTGGCGCGTCCTGTGGTTTCTCACTTCCGTTCGGGCTTGTTCAACCCGATTTCCTTTGAGTTCTTGAGATCCGATTTAAACAATATCAATGAAACTAGACTTGACTCAACAAAACGTAAAACAAACTACTAACTTTGAGACTTTTCGATTCTTCTTTTTTTTTTTTGTATTTTTTTTTGTATATTTTTTTTTTTTGTATTCTTTTTTTTTTGATTTTTTTTTTGTCTCAACTAAACAAAACGAAATTACAGACTTGATGTGAGATATTAATCTCAGCAAAATTGAAAATAAATAAAAATAACAACTAACTTGATTTCCCTTGTAGAAAGATAAGATTCCCTTGTAGAAAGATAAGATTTCCTTCTTTGAAGATCTTGTTTGGGCTTCAAGGAAAGAAATTCCAGCAATTCTTTTGGGTTTCTGATGGCTGCGTTTTGGTAGGGATGGATAGATTTTGTGATGGATGAAGGGCTGAATGGATTTTGGGAATAAGGGTGCTCCAAACTCCAATCTTTCGATCTCCACCAACACTAATCAATCCAAGCTTCTTGCACACAACCTGTAATGACTCAACAAGAAATATCAAAGCAATGGAAGACTCAAAATCAATTTCTGAAAGAAACTGACAAACAAGAAAATAAAAGCTGACTCTTTTTGTGATTTTCTGGATAGGGGGTCTCTTGATGTTCTTGTGAAGACGAATGGTGTCAACACAGCTCTGATACCAATTTGATGCGGGGATAAGCCGCAGTTGCCGACCTAGACACCAAAATCGAATAGGAACTCGAACAGAGAAGATAGGCGGAATTAGAATGAGATGAAAGAAGGATAAGTCGAATGATAGGCCAATTGGAACCAAATCAAACAACGATAAAACCCTTGAACTTAAGAACAAGAACCTTACCGAATGATGAAGAAACCCCAACGGATGATTACAACCAAACACAATGACTTTGGTGGGTCAAGGCACCTGGAGGTTGCTCTATGGAGTCCCGATAGCACCAACCTTATGGAGGAGATTGACACACACAAGCACAACTAGGGCCAACTGAACGACAATGCACACGGGGCACTCTTCTCACAAAAGCTCTCTTTTGGAAGGAAAAACGATAAACGTTGTATTCAATATCAAAGTCTGGGGGGGGGGCAAAACAATAACTAAGGCAGCCTTATATAGGGTTCATAAGGATGCCGACTAAAGAAATAAACAATAAAAGTAAATCCTAAAATAATAATCCGAAAACAAATAATATCCGAAAATAATGTTTCTGAGACACTTCGCCGAGGTCCTGGCCGCGGGTGCGGTTATAGAGCCGCGGGCGCGGTTCTTGCCTCCTGGCCGCGGGTGCGGTTATGGAGCCACGGGCGCGGTTCTTGCCTCCTGGCCGCGGACGCTGTTATGGAGCCGCGGGCGCGGTTTCCAGCCGCGGTCGCGGTTCTTCGCTGTCGTCCTCTGCTCGTTCTCGAACCTCGATCATTAGAACAGTCTTCAATGGTGGTTCTTCGTCTGTATTCAACTCCTTGGAACTGAAGAACGCTACTAACTTGTCTAGCTCTTGTTGGACTTCCTTAGCTCTCGAGCGCGTCAATGCACCTTTAAATTCAGGGACCGGAGGTGTCGGTTGTTGTCCAGATGATCCTTCATCAATTATGCTTCAGAAAACAAGGATGTGGTGCCCATCTATTGCTCTATGGGTTGGGTTTTGCTATTCTCAACCCGCTAGACTCTATTACGATGATGTTATCCTATGGTCTTGTCAAGGAGTTCAACAAGGTGATCCATTGGATCCTCTGTTGTTTACCCTGACTTTGCATCTTTTGGTTCAGACCATTAATCGTGTTTGTGAGCTTGCCCTTCATGCTTGGTACCTTGATGATGGTACTATCGTGGGTGACACCCTTATGGTCGCCAAGGAGCTGGATATCATCAAGGTTGATGGTCCAGCTCGTGACTTGTTCTTAAATGTAGACAAGACAGAACTTTTCTGGCCCATTGAGGACCCTAGAAGCAGGATAGAGGGTGTTTTCCAGAAAATATCTCTCACCCACACGATGGTGTTAAACTTCTTGGTGGTTCCGTCAGTTTGGACGTTGGTTTCTGTCGTGATCTAGCTTTGAAAAGGGTCTCCAAAACTATTGAGCTAATGGAGGCGGTCAACAGACTTAATGATCCCCAGTGTGAGCTTCTCCTACTTCGTAATTGTGTTGGGGTTGTTAAACTGTCATATGCTTTGAGAACTTGATCTCCCTTATCTTTCTTGGATGCTCAAGCTCATTTTGATCAAGCTTTGCGCATCTCCTTGGAAAAGATTGTCACTGCTTCAAGGCCGAGCTTTGGAGATTGGCAATGGCGGCTTGTCACTCTCCCAATTAAGTTGGGCGGTCTTGGTATCTTATCTGCAGAGGATGTAATGCGCTATGCTTTTCTTGCTTCTCGCCTCCAAACGAGTTCACTGCAAGCCAAGATTATGGTCAACGCGAGTATTGTCTCTTCTGGCTCTTCTTTTCAGCATGCTCTTGATTATTTCAATGCCTTTTGCAGCGTTGATTCTCTCTCTCTCTCACTATTGGTACCCCAAATGATGAAAACCCTGGCAGAGTGTTACTTTGGTGTTATTGAAAAAAATATCGTTGCCAGATTCATGCTTAGTCCAAGGCATGTTGTTGTTCTTAGTTCTATTCATGCCCCGCATGCTCAAGATTATCTGTTTACTATTCCTATTGACGGCTTGGGGCAGCGGATGAACCACCGCCAATTCCGTTATGTGTTGTACTATACCTTTGTTCTCTGAAGGTAGTCTTTGCCCTAGTTGCAATGCACCTAAGATGGATTGTTGGGAAGATCACGTTGTTCATTGTTCTAATGAGGTGAGTGTGAAGTTCAGACATAATTTGGTACGTGACGTCCTTGTTGATATTTGCTCCAAAGTTGGGATCGCAGTACGCAAGGAGGCCCCCATGGGATTTCTTTCAGATGTTGGGAAGGATCTTAGGCCTGCAGACCTTGTACTGTTTAATTGGTTCCAGGGTAAGGATGCATGTTTGAATGTGACTGGTATCTCTCCCTTTGCTGGCATGGGTGTGAGTTCCTGGGCTCCTGGTGTGGCTTTGCACAATGCGGTGGAGAAAAAGAAAAGGAAGTATGCATCTAAGTGTGAGGAGAATGGGTACAAGTTCATCCCATTTGCTTTCTCCACCTTTGGAGACTTGGACAAAGAGGCATTGGACACACTTTCACGTATCAAGACCCTTGTTATTAGTCACTCTAACAATACTAGGAATGGTACATTTATCTTTCACAGATTGAGTTTTTGTATTAAGAAAGGTGTGGGAGCGCAACTTGTTTTTCGGCTTCCATCCAATTTTTTGTAACCACGCTTGTATTTAAATAAACAGAAAACTATTAAATTGAAATAAAATAAATTTTAAAGAGAACAAAAGTAGAATAAATATATCTCTAAAAATGCATAAAAAGATTAAACACATGATACTAAATCTCTTATAAAACAAAATACAATAACCTTTTTTTGAAAGCATAATATAGTAACTTAACAATATATGAAATTCTAAGTAACATAATCAAATTCAACATCTGAAAAACTCACAAATTAATGAAAATAGAACCCCAAATAACATAACCAAGTTCAATAATTTATTTACCTTGTTGTAGATTATCTCATACATTCACTCACTGATGAATAATTTTCTTTATTGTAGGTTTTTTCATATTAGGCGACACTGTAACAGAGTTGCAGACTTCTTGGCCTCCAGCACCATTTTTATTGAAGACCTTAGGGCGTTTATCCTCCAATGGAATTCCTGTACGTCGGCCCCAGAACGGATTACTCTTTAGAGAACGCTGCTCTCAAGAACTTCGAGAATCTTTCCCCTGAAGGATTGTTTAAAATCATCCGTGAAGATGATTTAGGCTTAATTTGTTTGTAAGCAATAAGCCTTTTGTTTGCTCGTAAAAATAAAAATAAAATATTTACCTTTTATCTTTAGTTTGTTTCTAAAAAAAATCAGGAAACTCCTTGGAAAACGCGTTTCCTTCCATTTTTCGAGTGCCGTTTCATTTTAATGAAGTCAACAAAAACGTTGACCGTTTCCGAGGCTTCCTGAGCCATTTCTGACCTTTTTCGAGTGTGCCCGAATGTCCGACGCGGGATCCACTCACTCCAAGGAGTTTTCGGGTATCATAGTATTTAACTCGATATTAGCTTTACTTGATTACACTTATTTATTGACTTTACAGTATCATTTATAGTGACCAGTTAGCCAATGGCAAAGGTTGATGCAAAAGGGAGTATATCTCGATTTTCATGGATATTGCAAGGACGAAAACAGGGGAAAACCTTGTTTCAGACTATGGTTATGAAGAATATGGAATCTGAAGCCAGACATTATATGTATCATCTATCACATTTTAATTGATGAATTTAGCAAAGAAGGTAACATGAAAAAGCTCATGAACTATGGACGAACATGATTAATCATATCAGATAACTTACTTATACTGATTCAATACACAAATCTATCAAAAGTTTCCAATAAAGTGCCCAAATTTACAAAAATTACCATAGTAAAAAAACAGTCAAACTAAAGCAACTCCATAACCACAGAAGCTTTTCAGGAAACAAAAAATTGACCATTTTGGATATTCATTTCTACAAGCACATGGTGGCATTGACAAAAGGTGACCTAAAATCAACAAAGATGAGCAACAGATTTCTGAAAACACCAATCCTTAACAACATATTCCGTATTTCACAACATTCAGAGCAAATAACTTAAATCAGCAGTTTCTTAAGCAAATTGATGGAAGTTGTGGATGAAAATGGATCGTGGGAGAAGCAGAGAACTAGGGGAGCAGCTGAGGTAGAGGCGAAATATTGTTGTTAACTCAACTTCTACTTTTAAAGTTTTTAGCGTATAAGTTTGACAACTCATTTCAATGATCTGATGCCACTCACCAAATTTTTATGCCATCCTTGAATGGATTTACTTCACCATGAATGTTACCAAGTTAAAGAGTTAACAAGTGTCTGGAACTTAACGTCTATTGCTAAGAACTTAACGTCTATTGCTAATCACAGACAGTCTATTCAGTATTGAAGAATATAAAGTTGTCAAAGGAATTTAACATCTATCTGAAACTTTGGTTTACAGGTTCCATCAAAAAGATGACTTGGTTCAAGAATCTGTCACCATGGGTGGTTTGTGAGATTCAAAACAAGATTTTCCTCTGAGCATAGATAGCAGATGTCCCACCACCTGAAGAGGTTGATGTATATCTCATTCAAAAAACTTGTCTAATGTTAATGTTGATCCTTGATGCCCTGATGTACTCCAAGAAGCATCTATCTTCCTCTATTGAGAAGAGTGTTTCAAGAGGGGAAATTTCAGCATGTGTTTCATCAGTGAAAATTCGTGGCACTCCTGCATATTCAAGGCAAGGATGCAAGCAAGAAAGAGATCAGCTAGAGTCTGGCTGGAAAAGGAAGCCACTATGTCTACGAGGGTGTTTCAAAAAGCGATACTTAAAGAGTCACGTTTATTGAAAATAGATCAAGGCAAAAATTTGGGCAAACCAAATCCATATCACTTACCATGAAAGCATTCCCTTGCCTCACCGGCCATTAGTATTGCGTCACCACTTCTAAGAAACATAGCCATAGGCTGATCATCCCTAGATTTTCCTCCGAGGAGAAAAATTGCTTTGCATCCCAAGCTGTAACAAGATTCCACCCAGTGGTATTACATTCGCTAAGCTATTATGCTAATGCAAACAATTTGTCTATATGAAAAATAAAAATTTAACAACAATCATGTGTCATGAGCTGAGAACCTTAAGCTTACTATAGGCTTACTCCAATCAGCTTCCATGTCATCTAAGTGTCCTCCAAGCGTGTCACCTAGAATAAGAAAAACAGAATAGAATGTTATAACCTTTAACATGTCACAAAGAAACCTGTAACAAAGTCCCATACTGGGAATTAGAGAAGGGCACCAATAGTTTGAAGCAGAATGATTAATATAGGAGGAACTTGCATGTATGTACCTAACGCGAAGTAGTTCACAATGGCGGCTTCAGGCTTGAGCTCCTCCTCTGTTGGCATAGCAGGGGAAGCCAATTTTTTTGCGGTCATAGAAAGTTTCTCAGGAATCTTGTTATGTGGAAGACAAACATCATAGTTGCGCTGCATAACAGCATACGTCAATGTACAAGGTCAGTCACATAAACCTCTGACATCAGCATTGGTAAAAAAGTTATGCATTTTTGCCCTTGTAGTGTATATATAAATTCTTATGTAACGACCTTGGACCAGTCAAATTGCAAGCCAAGGGTGCTCCATCTTAACTTCCTTAGTAATACTGTAGCCAAAACTGTTTTTCCACAAGTTCCCCTGGCAGGCATATCAGCCTCATCATAGAATTTCCATCCTTGTATATTACTTGATTCTTTGGGTGAAGCTTCCTCTTGGACAAGAACTTTTCTCTGGTTAGCCGCAGAGAATACATTGTACAGAGGGCCGTAAAATGGATTGTGATTGGTCCTGTTGGGGGGTTGTGGGAAGCTGGTCAAGCTCTCCCTTATCCACCAACATTGTTCATCAACGCTCAGTGCACCAGGAATGAAATAGAATCCTGCATCATTTAGAATATGCAGTAAGACACAAAAAACCTTCATGTTTGTAAAGCCTGCTGCAGCTGCACAAAGCAAACTGCGTTGATCAAATGACTCCAAAATCGAGAATATAAATACCAGGTCGATTTGTAAGACAGAAAACAGGGTGTTCGAACCCATCTCTATGGAACTTGTAGATCCCAGGAAGAGTTTCGCCTGTTTGATCAAATGACTCCAAAATCGATCTGAAATCGATGACCTCCGACAGGTCCACGGCCCTAACTTGTTTCTTCCTGTGCAATCAACCAATAAAGCACTCGAGGTGAAAACTGCAAAAATCGCAAACATTATGGACGAAAATATTTACTTTTTGGAGTTTTGGTCGTAGTAGAGCTTGTACTTCTTCTCCATCCGTCTGAATGCTGTCCTCTCGGCGGCGTCGGCACCGCCACCATCGCTTCTGTACATTTGATCCGTAATTTACGAAAGTTAGGGTTTCGGCGGGACTGAACGGCGGCGAATAAGTGTGTCAACGGTCGGTCGTTCGCCTTTAGATGTCCCTTCCCGTAATATTAAATATTCATATCTATCGCTTGTAATTTCCTTAACCAGATACGGGCACCGCGAGAAAATTACGTATTCACGTATGAGATTTAATATAGTTACACATTATTTGTTAATATTTTTGTTATTGTTATTAAGTTTGTTAATGCTTGTAATTATAATTATTTTTCGATTTCCTTATATTTATGTTTGAAGTACCAGTAGTTTTTAAAACATAATAATGGAATAATTTTGTCAGGAGAAATCTTACTTTATTTTATTTGACAAAATGTTTTTCTAATATTACTGACGAGGCGAATTTGTCGTGTGCCAAGTCAAGTAATCCTAACATGCAAACTAAGTAATATAGTACGCAAGTAAGGGTCGAATCCCAAGAGAATCAGTTTATCAAATTTTTAAGTTATCACAATGACTAATCAATAAACGTACCCAAAGGGGGGGGTTTTTGTGGTTTTGATACGAAGTATCGAAAGTCAACTCGATTATAATAAGATTAAGCGAAGTGTTTCACTTAGCGATTATCCACAATTAGATTAACAAGTTGATCTTAGAATCCTTTTTACCCCTATGTCAAGTTCTCAAGTGATCGTTCTAATTCCTGTTCTTGAATAGTTATTAGTCCAACTAGTCCTAATAACCCTTACTCGATTATAACCTCGAAACTATCAAAGTTCAATAACAAAGTAGCAATGCATTCAGGAATAGATAGATACATGCAATATCATGGACAACTAGTCGGATACTCGACATGTACTCAACTCTCTTCTCTATTAACAATCACAACTAGTTCATGCAAATAGATTGTGCTACACAACAAGTATGATAATTCAACTAGAAGTATCAAACTCTAGCAATATGAACAAGACACAACTAACTTAGGTGATCAATCTAAAGTAGTAAATCTAGTTCATCGACAATACAAACAAGAGAGTTGAGACAATCAAAGAGTTAGACAAAGGGAAAGGATAAACTCACAACTTGTTGAATCCAAAAGCTTCAAACGCCAAGTGAAACAAAGGAACTTTAGCAACTCATAAGTTTGTGAAAACTCTTCCAAAAACTTAAGCAAAAACAAAGGTTAGATGATCAAGAATGATCATCCACTACCTATATAGTATTAGCAGATGTAACAGCCTAATTAAGGTCTAAAAAACGTATGGAAAGTTACAAAATTAAACACAAATTACTTCAAATGGCAAAGACTTCAATTTGATTCTTCTGTCGAGGAACCGCACCCGCGGGTTGAGAGCCGCGGGCGCGGTTTTGGATTTCTTCAGCTTCTTCTGGATGGCAGAGGGCCGCGGGTGCGGCTTGAGACCCGCGGGCGCGGCTTGATCTTTCTCGAATGGATTGGCTGAAGGTGAGAACCGCGGGTGCGGCTTGAGACCCGCGGGTGCGGTTTTAGCTTTTCCGAATTCTTGCCTGAGGATGAGACCCGCGGGCGCGGCTTGAGACCCGCGGGTGCGGCTTGTTGTCTGAGGCAGAATTGCTGGTTTCTTCAAGTCTTCGTCTTCGTCTTCGTCTCCAGCAGCTTCTTCCTTATGCTTCAATGCTTCCAATGCTTGTATCATCTCTTGGAATCTCATATGTAAATCTTCTCTCGAACAGCTCCATGATACAGATTACATAGGAACAAGTAACATAATCCTATACAAAACTAGCTAATAATCCATAGTTGCGGTATGTAAAACACCGCTTATCAAACTCCCCCATACTTAGACCTTGCTCGTCCCCGAGTAAGCTAAAAGAAACTTACTCTTTTACAATAATCACTCAAAGATCTCAGGAAGTATGAAAAAGAAAGAAACTACAAATTACTAACACATTTAGTATACCAACAATATGGTGAGAAAGAATTTTATCAATTTTGGTCTTCCATAGTGGTTAACATGCGAAAATTTTTGTCCTAAAACACTCATTTCACTCATTTTGCCTAGGCGCCTCGAAAGGTTTTCACCTAGCCACTCATTTCATTTTCAATCTCACCATTCCTTACCGCCCTCAAGTCCTTTTTTGCCAAGCCTAATGCAAGCCGAACTACCCGCTTATTGCATGGATTTTTCCATCCCAGGATTTTCATTTGCCTTTTTTCGTATTTTTGTGGCTTTTTCTGTTTTTAATTCCATGCAAAGTACAACAAAATAAAAACCGAAGGGAAATAACAAGAAAATGAAACTACTCTAGGATAAGCAATGAACTAATTTCCCTCCCCCATACTTGTAGTGCACAATGCCCTCAGTGTGTAAGACATAGAAAAATAATGAGGAAGAGAGAAGGAAGCTCACTAATCCGGGTCATCCCGGTTTGGATATTCGGGCCAACGAGCATGCATGTCGAGCCGTAAGTCATCCACCGACTGCTGCAGCCTCTCAAAATTGTGGTTCACCGTCTGCTGCAGCCTCTCAACATTCTGGTTCACCGTCTGAACCGACTGGTAGACATACTCAATCCGCTCGAAAGGACGCTGCTCCCAAGGTATGTCAGCAGGAGCTGCAGAAGACGAGCCTTCGCCCCATTGCCTCTGAGGCTGAAAATGAGGGGCAGGCTCCTGGAAGTCGTCATCATCATCATCCTCAAGGTCAGCTGGCTGCTGATCCAGCTGCGGAACCGGCTCCTGTATGCTGATCCCACCGCGAGCTCGTCGTCGAGCAGCTGCACGAGGGGGAGCGGGTGCTGTTGGTGAGGAGGATTTGGTGGGGGTGTGTTGGTGTTGGGAGAGAGGGGTTTGGTGGGAGGTTGATGTGGTAGGGGGTAGAAAATGAAATTTGATGTGGAGAAGGTTAGAAGATGAATTTTGATATGGAGAAGGGTAGAAGATGAACCGTCAATTCCTTTTCTTTCTTTTTTTTTTTTTTTTTTTTTATAAACGAAAAGAAGAACCGTCAATTCCTTTAGTAGCAAACGACCATCGTCTTCTCGTCTTGACTTCCTAGAAAATAGAAAACAAAACAATTAAAAAGAAAATGAAATTCAAGGGAAAAAGAAGAATACCCTGGGTTGCCTCCCAAGCAGCGCCTTGGTTAGAGTCGTGGCTCGACTTGGTTTCCCGTCTTCAATTTTCCAAAGTTGGCTCTTCTAGAGCCATTTCATCGAAAGACACTTTGGTGAATCCCTCATGGTAAGGTTTTAACCTTTGACCATTCACCTTGAAGACGTTGTGGTTGTCTTTGTCAAACAACTCAACGGCGCCATGAGGAAAGACGCGAGCAACAACATACGGGCCATTCCACCGGGATCGCAACTTACCTGGAAAAAGTTGAAGACGAGATTGGTAGAGCAAGACCTTGTCTCCCACCTTGAAATCTTTCCTCAAGATGTTCTTGTCATGCCAAGCCCTCGTCTTTTCCTTGTAGATCACCGCATTCTCATACGCATCCCGGCGTATCTCTTCAAGCTCTTCAACCGGTGCCTGCACAATAGAAGGAAGAAGCTTTTCGCTCTCCAAAGTTAGTAGCATGGGCCGACCGGCCAAAATTTTACCCGAAGCGTCTAGAGGAGCTAGAACACTTTGTATCTCAGGTGGAAGAGACAAATCAAGTGTTGGTGAGTGAACGATGCTGTGTTTTAATACTATAGGATCAATTACATCAATTGAACAAATAGACGCAGCATCTTCGACGGGGTGTTTCATAGCATCAAAAATGTTAAATTGAACTATTTCCCCATCGAACTCTAAAGTAAGAGATCCACTAGCCAAATCAATCTTTGTGTTAGCGGTTCGCATGAAGGGTCTCCCAAGCAAAATAGGAGCAGCTTGCCCATCATGTTCCATGTCTAACACAAAGAAATCAACGGGAAAGAACAAATTATCCACCATAACCAAAACGTTTTCAACTACGCCTTTAGGACACACGGTGGACCTATCGGCCAGTTGAATAACAATTCCGGTTTCATGAAGTGGACCTAACCCGAGAATCTTATAGAGAGAGTAAGGCAACACATTTATCGATGCACCCAAATCGAGCATGGCTCGTTCAAAATGTGTGTCGCCTATACGGCAAGGTATGCTGACCATGCCCGGATCGCTGCACTTCTTAGGCATTCGCCTTTGAAATACAGCGGAGACACGCTCGCTTACCGTCACCTTTTGTCGCCCTTTCAACTTTTGATTCCTCTTGATTGTGCAAAGTTCTTTTAAAAACTTTGCATATCGAGGAATGCTTTTAATTAACTTGAGCAAGGGGATGTTTACCTCACATTTGCTGAACGTCTCAAACAACTCCTTGTCGTTTTCCGGCCTTTTGGTGTTCCTAAGGGCTTCGGGAAACGGGGCGGGAGGCTTGGTAGAGTCGAGAGGTGGAAAGTTGGGACGAACGTAGTTGTCCTGTCTCAACTGGAAATCCCCCCGATCCTCCACTTCGAGTTCAGCATTTTGTAAAGGAAAATCTGGAATATTTACCTCGGTGGATGAGCCGCGGGTGCGGTTTTCAACCCGCGGGCGCGGCTCGTCAGAGCAATTGTCTTCTGGCGCAGTGGCAAAACCGCGGGCGCGGCTCTCTACCCGCGGGTGCGGCTCTTCAGGAAGACTGACTTCTGGCGTAGTGGAGGAACCGCGGGCGCGGTTTTCAACCCGCGGGCGCGGTTCTTGGCTGTCCTCAGAAGCTAGTTTTTCTGCCGAAGCCTCGACAAGCTTTTTGGTTTCCCCCAAAATCTTACCACTTCTTGTTGTCACTGCACTCACATTTCTGGTTGGATTCACCACCGTTTGGGACGGTAGAGAATTGGACTTTTGTTGTGCAATGGTGGTAACAGCTTCAGCCAACTGCCCAATTTGCTTCTCCATGTTCTTGATGCTCGACTCGGTCGTTTGAACATGAGTTGTGAAGTGTTGAGTCAAGGACCTCAGCAGCTCCGCAGTAGATGGTCCAGCATTGGGTCGAGGGTCTTGAGCTTGTTGTTGGGGCTCATTTGGATCACGCCACCGAAAATTGGGATGATCTCTATACCTCGGGTTGTAGTTATTTTGTTGATCACCACGAGGTCGTGGGGGTCCATACCCACCAGCAGCAGCATTGACATCAGCAACATCTTCACTTTCAAGCTCAGGGCATTTATCTGTAAAATGAGCAGGGTCAGAACAAATACCACATACCTTGACTTGTTGTTGTTGTCCTTTTTGCAGCTGAGAGACCATCTTCTTCAACTCTACAAGCTCAGCTACAAGAGCGGGATCCCCTGAACTTGCTGCATGCACTCCCTTTTTGGTATATATCCTACCAAAACTTCTTGTGCTCTCAGCCATATCTTGCAATTTCTCCATGGCATCCTCCGGCGTCATGTTGAGAATATTCCCTCCACACGCAGCATCAACCATCCTCCTTTCTTGATTAAGGAGACCATTGCAAATGTAAAGCACAAGATCCTCGGTATCATACCCATGAAAAGGGCACGAAGCACACAACCCCTTGAAGCGTTCAAGGTAGTCATAGAGCGTTTCGTCTTCACTTTGCTCGACATGGGCTATCTCCTTCTTGAAAGCATTTGCCTTCTTCACTGGAAAATACTTGCTCAAGAACACCTTGTGCAACTTTTCCCAATTATCAACCGAACCGGTTGGCAAATGGTAATACCAAGAACGAGCACCATCCTTCAAAGTGAACCCGAAGGCTCTCATCTTAATCTGCTCTTCCGTGACGTTTGGCGGTTTGGTTGTCATGCAAATGTCATGAAATTGGTTCAGATGCATGATTGGATCCTCACCAGCCAATCCATGGAAACTTGGGAGCAAATTGATCACCCCCGACTTGAGCTCGAAAGTCACCCCATGAGCAAGGGGTGGAATAACCACAGCTTGAGGTTGCTGTGTCAGGTTCGGTGTTTGCCGCTCTCTCAAAGTGCGAGTAACACCACCTCCTGGCAGCCTTGTCTCAATTAGCTCTCGTTGAGCATTAACGACCAACTGCATGTCAGCCAATTGACGTTGCACTTCAGCAAGAGCTTCTCGATCGGCCATTTCTACTGTCTCAGTCCCGACTCTGTTCTCTCTTCGATTCCGATGAAAAGTTCTCTCGATCTCTGAATCAAGACTAGAAAGAGGCTGATTAGTAGGACGGGTGTTGACCATTCACTAGTCAACACTAAAGTTAGTCAAAATAAGAACTTAAAAATAAGAAAATTTGATTCCCCGGCAACGGCGCCAAATTTGACGAGGCGAATTTGTCGTGTGCCAAGTCAAGTAATCCTAACATGCAAACTAAGTAATATAGTACGCAAGTAAGGGTCGAATCCCAAGAGAATCAGTTTATCAAATTTTTAAGTTATCACAATGACTAATCAATAAACGTACCCAAAGGGGGGGGTTTTTGTGGTTTTGATACGAAGTATCGAAAGTCAACTCGATTATAATAAGATTAAGCGAAGTGTTTCACTTAGCGATTATCCACAATTAGATTAACAAGTTGATCTTAGAATCCTTTTTACCCCTATGTCAAGTTCTCAAGTGATCGTTCTAATTCCTGTTCTTGAATAGTTATTAGTCCAACTAGTCCTAATAACCCTTACTCGATTATAACCTCGAAACTATCAAAGTTCAATAACAAAGTAGCAATGCATTCAGGAATAGATAGATACATGCAATATCATGGACAACTAGTCGGATACTCGACATGTACTCAACTCTCTTCTCTATTAACAATCACAACTAGTTCATGCAAATAGATTGTGCTACACAACAAGTATGATAATTCAACTAGAAGTATCAAACTCTAGCAATATGAACAAGACACAACTAACTTAGGTGATCAATCTAAAGTAGTAAATCTAGTTCATCGACAATACAAACAAGAGAGTTGAGACAATCAAAGAGTTAGACAAAGGGAAAGGATAAACTCACAACTTGTTGAATCCAAAAGCTTCAAACGCCAAGTGAAACAAAGGAACTTTAGCAACTCATAAGTTTGTGAAAACTCTTCCAAAAACTTAAGCAAAAACAAAGGTTAGATGATCAAGAATGATCATCCACTACCTATATAGTATTAGCAGATGTAACAGCCTAATTAAGGTCTAAAAAACGTATGGAAAGTTACAAAATTAAACACAAATTACTTCAAATGGCAAAGACTTCAATTTGATTCTTCTGTCGAGGAACCGCACCCGCGGGTTGAGAGCCGCGGGCGCGGTTTTGGATTTCTTCAGCTTCTTCTGGATGGCAGAGGGCCGCGGGTGCGGCTTGAGACCCGCGGGCGCGGCTTGATCTTTCTCGAATGGATTGGCTGAAGGTGAGAACCGCGGGTGCGGCTTGAGACCCGCGGGTGCGGTTTTAGCTTTTCCGAATTCTTGCCTGAGGATGAGACCCGCGGGCGCGGCTTGAGACCCGCGGGTGCGGCTTGTTGTCTGAGGCAGAATTGCTGGTTTCTTCAAGTCTTCGTCTTCGTCTTCGTCTCCAGCAGCTTCTTCCTTATGCTTCAATGCTTCCAATGCTTGTATCATCTCTTGGAATCTCATATGTAAATCTTCTCTCGAACAGCTCCATGATACAGATTACATAGGAACAAGTAACATAATCCTATACAAAACTAGCTAATAATCCATAGTTGCGGTATGTAAAACACCGCTTATCAATTACACTCATTAATTTCAACATGGATTAATATAGACAATATGTGTGAATAGATTGAAATAGGATAGGATTATGAAATTGAATGCATAGATTGAAATATGGTAGAATTATGGAATTGAATGCAGTACCATTTACATTTACTTTTGGCAATAGACAACCAACCTTTGTATAGACTAGAAACGGGCCTCCGCGCTACGCGCGGGGAAATTACAGTTTTTAATATGATTTAACGTTGTTTAATAGGCGTCCTAAAATTAGATTGGGCTAATCATATTCACAACCCTTTATGATATAGAATCTAACCTCGACAAAGCAGTTTCTAATCTTTGTTCTATCAAAAAGAAAGAAAAAAAAGTTTAATTAGTGATTATGTTTTTCCTGAATGTTTTATTAATCATTTTAGCAATTGACACACAACTACCTATGAATTCGTCTCTCCCTTTAAAATCATCACATTACCTAATTAGCTCGGGTGCTTTTTTTTTTGCCAAACAATTAGCTCGTGTATTGGTGTTCCTATTTTATTAGGGCTTAAATCAACAGACTGAAACTCGCGTACGAGTCTTGCGTAATTATAATTTCTTAAATGTTTCATAATAGATATTGAAATGATATTATATCATATAATCAAATGAGTTTGATGATTTGTACCTCTTCTCTCAATTCTCCAAATTGTTATATCATTTTGTAATATTATTGTAATATACGGGACATAAGTTTTTAAAAATATGATTTTTAATATTCTTGTAATGTACAGGACATAAGTTTTTAAATATATGTTATTTGCGTATGCAATTTCTTCAATGCTCTATATGCTAAATTTTTGTTCAAGTCTTGTTTGCAATATTATTACCAACTCCACAGATTTTGGTATATAAAATAAGGTAATCTATTTTGATTTATTAATAGCCAAGTTGGTGAATATATGATATATTTTTCTGTCTATAACTCATTACAATTGAATAAACTCGAGGACCAGTTATTAAATGTCATTTCCCCATTGTATACATTTTTGACGTGTTTACTAAATTATCATGCTTGTTGGAAACTGAGTGTAAATGTTTGAAAACAACATGCTAGCATATTGCAATATGTAATATTGTTTACAATTACTAAAATTAGATGCAAACGACCTCCGATAAGGGCTCAAAGTTTGGTACTAATGACGAAAAATGTAGTTTAGGATAAGTAAAAAGTAAACACTTCAAGCACAAAGAAATTGAAAGAGGAAAAAATGCATATCATATAGTTCACAACAGATCTCCCTCTTTGTATAAATTTAGTAATTGCAAAAGTTAAATCCTTTTACAAAGACACATGATACATGATACATGAATTGAATATAGAGAATTTAGATTCTTTGGTAAGTCGGTCCTCTAAACTCTTTAAACCTACATATTATTTGTATATATATATATATACTCCATCCGTCCCAAAATATGAGTCATTGTACAAAAATATCTTGGATTAAGGCAAATGCTTTAACGTACATAAGTGCATTGGAAATGATGAATGTAAAATATTAAAATAATTCATTAATCAATGGGAGAAGAGTTTACAAATGAAAAGTACATAAGTGCATTGGAAATGATGAATGTAAAATATTAAAATAATTCATTAATCAATGGGAGAAGAGTTTACAAATGAAAAGTACATAAGTGCATTGGAAATGATGAATGCAAAATATTAAAATAATATGAGTAAGGGGATAATTGGAAGAAGTTTATGGACAAAAATAGAACTAACATTTCGGGACGCCCAAAAAGGAAAATGGGACTCATATTTTGGGACGGATGGAGTATAATTTACTAAAGCCTTCATGTGTACCTTTGAAAAAAGTTATTGATCTGGCTTTTTACTTTTTACTTTATTAATCTAATGATAAAGTCAATTACTGCAAAATCATATCATCCACTCCAAACCTCTGTCCACATGAGAGGTTTGTAAGGTCTGTTTTAGTAAACACATAACAGTAAAAGTCGTTGCAAGTATATTAATCTGTCACAATAAGATCATTAACTATTAAAAAATATTTTGAAAAGAATTAAGATTGTCAACAAGAACACTGGAACTTATAACGGGATCAAGGGAGTCATCTTCCTTGCACATTAACCATGGAACACCAATATCTAATCCAACAACAATGTTAGCAGCCCATCTCATGTGATCACAACCTTCTTGTCCAAACATCTTTCTTTGAATTTTATATTTATATTCGATCTGAAAACACAAACTGATAGCACATAATTCAGTTTTTGAAATCAGAAACTCAAATTAATTTGACTAATCTTAATTACAAGAGGTCGTGAAAAAAAGAGTCAATGAAAACATACAACATTGAGTGATGTTAAGGCATTGAATTTCATGTGTACAAGAGTGATTGTCATGGAATTTCTTTTTATTATTGCCTTCAAAATGCTCAAAAATTCGATCTAGTTTTGGGCGCATTCTAGTTGCACCCAAAACTGAACCGAGTTTTAAAAAAAAGGTTTGGGGTGCCAGTTAAAATTTTACGAGTGCGGGATTTTTCCCAAATCATACGGTCAAGTATGTGCGCGAGGGGGAGAAAAGACAAGTAGACATCATTCATTGTCATCTATGTAAGAAGAAAATTACCACAGTCAAAATTGAGGTTGATCGGTGAATTTGAAAGGGAGAATGGGGATCGAGGAATTGGGGGTTATCAACAGTGGCGGATCTAGAAAAATTCTACCGTGGGGGCTCGTATTAGAATTAAGATTATAAATTATGTTCTCTTTTTCTTGAGTATTATCAATTTGATTTAAACATATTCAATATAATATTAACCCACATTTAAATTTTAAATTTATTTAATTTATTTGTGGTAAAATCAATAATAAATATTCTTCTACTTTTTATTCTTGTATCAAATAAATATCTTCTACATAGAAATATCATATAAAAGTTATTCTTTTTCTCTAATATTATCGATATTTAGTGGGTTTGATAGATATTAAAAATATAAAAACTCTGTATGTAAAAATTACATTTAGTTTCCTTATATTTTTAATAATCATGTTTCTCTGTTTAACACACCTCTTACTTTTCTTACCAAAATTCAAGAATAAAATAGAAAAAATCTCTATATAACTACTAAAGCAAATTACATTTCTTCAATTCTAGCTATGTCACGTGGCATACTCTTCATTCAGGCCATCCACCTGTCATCATTTCATTGGTCACGATTTTTTATAATTTATTGTAATCTTCTCAAAAAAAATTAATTAAATTTGGAAAATCGTGTGCAAAAATATTACAAAAAGATTGCTTAAGATCTTTCAGATTACAAAAAGATTTTTATGTGTTAATTTTCTAGATTTTGACCTCCCAATATCCTATTATTTTATTTTACAAATATATATTTTATTTTTATGATATGACGTATCACAAAAAGATTGATTTCTTAATAAATAAGAGAAATAATTATATTTTTGTGTTATTGTAGTGTTTTCAATTATATATTCTTATATATGTTGAAATCAATTTATTTAAATTTGTTAAAAATTGACCCATGATAATTTGATCAAATAAGATTTTTGGTATTAAAAATTCATGTATATTCGTTTTTTATTATATTTAAAATGTAAAAACTTAATTATATATCAATATCATTTTAAGATATAAACTTATTTTCATATAAAATTTTATATTACATAATACTCCTTACTAGGGATGGCTCCCGGTTCGGTCCGGTCCGGTTCCGGAATCCGGTTCCGGTCTGGTTCAATCCGGTCCCGGTTCCGGTCCGGTCCGGTCCGGTTCAATTCGGTTCTGGACCGGTTCCGGTTCGGGCTGAACCAGACCGGTTTTTTATTAAAAAATAATCGAAACGCCTATATGCACGCGACTTTTTCTCTATATGCACGCGATTTGGTGCGCAGATGTTATGCGCATAGGTTGGTGCGCAGTTTTCTTGCGCACAAGGGTATTTTCGGGATAATTGTGAAAATTCTGACGATGTTTGTCAAATGTGTGCGCATTAAAACAGCGCACATAATATATAATGCGCAAAAGTTCAGCGCACGACGTTTCGGATTCCCGAATGTGTGCGCTGAACTTTTGCGCACAGAATTAGTGCGCAGAAGCACTGCGCACACATTCTATTAAACCCTCGCCGCAACTTCTTCTTCTTCCTCCTTCTTTCTTTCTTTTCTGCTGTAGCTCGACGGCGCCGATCAAACACTTTCCATTTCCGAGCGTTTCCCTCGTCTAAACACAATTCCGTCAATGGATTCTGAACCCCCTCATTCTTCCGGTCCCGACCACACCACTTTCGTCCCAATCCCAACACCTCCGGCGACTTTCGTCCGAACGGAGCCACCTCCGGCGACCTTGTCCGACGATGAAGCGTTGGTGGATGGAGGTGGCCGGCGGTATGCGACTCGAGCCGCGTTGGCAGCGGCAAATGCTCCTCCGGCGACTATTCCGGCGACTCGGGTTCTGGAGACACCGCACGATCTTTATTCGGTATAAAATTTCTAAACCCGCTTTTTTCAAATATTTATCGTATTTAATTGTGGAAATTTATTCGTAATTGTTTTTTGTAATAATTACGAATAAATTTCAGTTTTTTATGAATTAAATATTAGAATTCGTATTAATTGTAATTTAATCGTAATTTTTCATAATTACGATTAAATTTCAGTTTTGTATGAATTAAATATTAGAATTCTTATTAATCGTATTTTTTTATAATTACGATTAAGTTTCAGATTATTATGCATTAATCGAATGCCTAATCGAATTATTATGAATTCGTATTAATTGTAATTTTTTAGTAATAGTAGTGATTATTATTTCGTATTAGTTGAGATGTTTATTTTTTAGTAATTATGAATTAAATATTAGAAACTTAACAGTCATAACTAGTTATGACTTAATTGTTAAATTTCTAACAATTTCTATTAAAAAATTTAGTTTTCGTAGATATAAAGACTCGAATTTGATTACGAAGTTGCAAATTATTTCCGAATATTTTAGTATGAATTAGTCATACTAAAAATGTAAAAACATGTAGACTATACAAGCCGTCATGGATCAGACGGGCAACACGATGCCCGCACCAGTAGCGGAACGGCTTCCACGTCGACATGATGTGGCAGCCGGTGTGCGATTATCGTTCGAGGCCCTCGAACGATTTTTCGGCACCGGATCACCTGAGCGCCGTGAGCCAGGGAATGAGTACGAGGAGGCACAGCTGCAGCAGCAGGAGATAGATGGTTCGCACATGGAGATGGATGGACAGAGAGCAGATTTCCATGACGACGTAGATTATCCTGGTCGATATGTTACTGCGTTCGACCCTATCGAGCCCACACCAGTACAGGCGCAGGTGACCACGGATGACTATGATATCCAGGACGCACCTCTGTTTCAGGATGCTTTACCTCGCAGTTCAGAGCATACAGAGCAGGATTTACCTGCAGTGACAGATGCAGAAACGTCGACATCTTCTCCTCCTACGGTCGCATCTGCAGAGCCAGTCGCATATTCAGAGCCAGTGTCGGGAGATTTAGACGACGATGACCATGCCCCACAGACATATTTTCCTTGGCTCGGGGAGTCGATGCAGGACATTTGTCGTCCACGTGCGCCTCACCTATTGTGTTCTTATGAGACGCATATAGCGAGATGGATATGGTCGCGTGGTCCTCTTCCAGGGCCCGCTCCCGATGTACCATTGGTGCCCCCGGTGCAGGTTAGGAAGCGTGCCCGTGCGGGGGAAGCTGTAGGCCGAGGCAGAGGCCGAGGTGGTGGGAGAGGGAGAGGGAGAGGTAGAGGGAGAGGGAGAGGGAGAGGTCAGGAGGGTGCTGAGGGAGTTGGTGGTGAGGGTGTTGCTGCTGAGGGAGTCGCTGAGGGGGCTGCAGTTGAGGAGGTTGTTGGTGAGGAGGTTGCGGCTCCAGTTAGAGGTGGTCGTCGTCCCAGGCAGAGACGACGAGTAGGAGATATTCAGGCAGAGGATGAGCCAGAGGATGGGGACGGGGATGAGGCCGAGGCTGAGGCGGCTCCGTTAGATCCGGTATGTTCAATAACATTGATCTGAATGCTTATAATAAGTTATACGTTTCTTATTTACTAACCGGACGCAAATTTTTTTCTGTACTTATTTAGGCTAGGAAGCTCCTGAGGGTGATGTACAGATCTGCACAGGTTCATGATTATGAGCATCATATTTCAGCTGAGGAGGGTACATGGTTCAGGCTTGCTGAGCGTTCTGGGCTGACAGAGCTGCGCCGAGTGGGCATAGCGTCTCAGATCGATGCTGCATTGATTTCTGCTTTTGTGGAGAGGTGGCATCCAGAGACCAACACTTTCCACATGCCATTTGCTGAGATGACCATCTGCCTACATGACGTGATGCAGATCCTCAGAGTCCGTATACATGGTCGTAGCTGCAATTCACCTATGACAGATGACCAGATCTATGCGGCGCTTGCGGACGCTATGGGTCAGGAGGCTGATGACATGAAGGCATGTTATAGCTCAGGTGGCATTCATTTCGGTGCCCTCAATGCTCGGTTGGAAGTTTTGTTTGATGCGCCAGTCACGAATGAGAGTCACATTGCCACTCTGTATCTCCTTTTGCTTCTGGGCTCGACTGTCTTGGTGGACAGGTCGACAAAGGGTGTCAAGGTCCAGTACGCGGCGCTTGTTCTCAACCATGATCGTACAGGGGACATTGCATGGGGAGCCGGCATACTTGCGTTAGTGTATCGCAATTTAGGGTCTGCATCTAGAGTCGAGACGGCAACCATTGGTTCATGTGGGATTCTTCTGAGGGTAAGATCTTGTCGTTAACGTCTTGGTGAATAACTCTTAACTATTCACGTAGTTTTACTAATAATCTGTAATTGTTTATATGTAGTGCTGGATCTGGGCATACTTTCCTCATTTTCGTGATCACTTTGTCACGAACCCTGCATTCGCCCATGGAGATGCTGATGTAGGATTGTATACACCACTTAGCTCGGATACTGGGCGTTTGGTTGCCATCCGTCGCATGCTCGACAGCATGAGATATGAGCAGGTTTGGATTTAATTTCTTATATTTTTTATTTCATTACCGCAATACGTGTCTAATTTGGCTTGTTATTTGTTTCAGGTTAACTGGCAGCCATGGAGAGATTTGGACTTCAACTCACCAGAGGTTTCTCCTACGAGATTTGAGGGCGTATTGAGCATCTGGAAATTTCATGAGGCCTACAACCCTAGGAGAGTCCTGCGGCAGTTTGGGCGGGCTCAGCCCGTTCCCGACCCACCCATTCAGCCGTTGTCATTTCATCGGCCCATGGGTTGCACGAGGTATGACGTCGTTTATGCACCTGAGCTTCTTCTTGCATGGGACGCAGAGCCGAGGCCTCTGATCGATCTGGATGGGCCGGTTGCAGAGCCAGCATGGAAGATGTCTGATGACTATATGGATTGGCTGGACGAGTTCTCACATCCCGTCGTCGATCCATCCTCTGAGAGACATGATCGCCCGCCTCGCTATGGATATACCCCGATGCCTATCGATGCATTAGCGGTATGTAAAATTTTATAAAGTTTGTACAAAACTTAGCTTTAGACCTTAACTAACGATTAAATTTACGTTTTGTTTGCAGCGTTGTCAGATCCTCCAAGCCATGATGCACTCTTTTCTAGACACCCCTATCTCGGATCGACCTTGGGCCACTGAAGATGTGATTCGTGGTTGGCTTGCAATCTTAGAGGCACCTCAGGCACCTTTGGCACCATCTCCCCCACGTGCATCGCGGATGCCACCACCACCACCACCTCCTGTTTTCCGAGATTCTGTTCATGAGAGTGGCCAGGGGAGTGGATGCGGCACTCAGGAGGATGCGCACCAAGATGATATGACTCAGGGTGATGTGCCTCGGGAAGATGCTCCGCCTTATACTCAGGAGACTCAGGATTAGACGCTTGACGTCTGTTTTTGTTTGATGGATGTTTTATGTACGATTGATGTTTTATGTATGCATTTTTCTTGTGTGATGGTTTTAAATTTTATGTTTTGCTTGTTTGAATATTCAAAACGACTCCGAACAATAATGCAAATACAAATCTGAACAACAAGACGTGAAAAACTATATTGATTTGAAAACGAAATACAAATTTCAACAACAACACTACACAAAGAGATGGTGAGGAAGACCAACCTATGAAGATCCCCAAACCGATGATTGGTTTCGATGTTCGGAGTCGGCAATATGTACCAACTAATAACCAGTTTCCAAACTCTTATTAGTTCGTACATTTTGCTAAATCCGAACATCGAAACCAATATCGGTTGGGGATCTTTATAGGTTGTCCCTCCTCAACTTCTCTTTGTCCAGTGCTATGCTTGTTTACTAACGATTACAACAACCACTTAACTAACAATTACAACAACGAACTAACGATTAAAACAACCACTTAACTAACGATTGGAAGCCAGGGTCGCCTTAAGATCGGCGTTTTCCTCCTCCAACGTACGTATCTTCGAGAATAGATCTCTTATTGCAGCTAAGGAGTAACAAGGGTGTGGTGGATCGATCCACTCGCGGAATTCACAAATGTAACCACCAGTACCAGCGCATGTCCAGAACCTTCGAGCGAGGTTTCTTCGAGATTCTGAACTCCTCATTACCGCTGGTCGATCACATTTACAATAAAAAAGGGCAGCGTTGCTTGATGATGAACTGTGCGACATAGCGAGTGTTAAGAGACAAATGGTGAGATTGGTGAGGTTAAGAGAGAGATGGTGAGATTGGTGAATTGAGGTGAGTGCAACCCCCCTTTTATAGCTTCGGTTTTTCTGTTGAAATATGACCGTTGCGTGCGCAGATGTTATGCGCACGCAACGGTCATATTTTAACGATCTTCAACCGTGCGCAGATCTAATGCGCACAGAATCATGTGCGCAGATCTAATGCGCATATAAGGCCATCAGGACCGATAAGGGTTTTTTTGCGTTTTCGCGTATTTTCGATCAACTTTTTGTGACGGGGAGACCGTATACACACTTTATATGCCTAATAACACTATTTTGTATAAGCTTTTCAAACATAATCCACATCGATGTGCTAGACCCTTCATATCACAACTATTTCGAAGAATGAAAGACTAGTGAAGGTTTACAAAGGAGGTGTTACTCGAAGAGTTCGAGTTTTCGACTCGAAGTTACCGACAAGGTTAAATAGCTATAATATGCATTGAAAACAAGTTTCATTGAATTCCGACGTCGTTTGGGCATCGAACCGCCTATTCTCGACCTTAACAGGCCATCAGGACCGATAAGGCGTTTTTGCGTTTTAGCGTATTTTCGATCGACTTTTTGTGAAGGGGAGACCTTATACACTCTTTATATGCCTAATAACACTATTTTGTATAAGCTTTTCAAACATAATCCACATCGATGTGCTAGACCCTTCATATCGCAACTATTTCGAAGAATGAAGAGTATAGTGCGCAGTGGTAGAACGCACAGAAATTTCAGCCATGCGCTAAGGTAAAGCGCACCCATTCTGTAACTTTTTGAATCTGTAACTTTTGGTGCGCAGGTGTAACGCGCACAGAAAATTACCGTTAAAAATTTGTGCGCAGCTACATAGCGCACTTTTAGTTACCGTTATTTTGAATCGGTAACTCCTTGTGCGCAGAATCAACGCGCACCATATACATAAATTCCTATAAAACCAACGGTTTGAAGGTGGTGATTTCTTCATCCATCTCAACTAGTTCATGCATCTCAACTACAGCAAAAATCGAAGTTTCCCTACTTAATCGGTAAATTTTTCTTTTGTTCATTTTTGTACATGCTTTGTTTTTTGTATATGCTTTCATGTTTATAACTAAAGTTTTATTATTTACTTATTTCGAAGATCATAACTACGAATATGGCATCATTACACTACTACCAAAATAACAAATACGAAACATTAAAAACCAATGCATTACAAACTAAGAAATTCCAATGCGTCTTCTAATTATTACATGACAATCTCACTCAGTCAGATATGTGAACGGGTTCGGTCCCTCCTTTATACATGAATGGATCTGGTGCCCGACCATTTGAAATGCGGTACTCTCGATACATCCTCAAATTGTCCCCAAATGTTTCTTCCCACCATTGAATGTTTGGATCTACGTGTTTCTTCCACGAACCGGGAGTATGCGGTAGTGGCGAACCAACCATCAACGCCACCTATATAAACACAATTGACTTAAGACATTAAACAAAAAACTATGATTACACAAGTATCAAGTACAATTGTCTACTTTACCGGTATGAAGTGGTCACGGTTGCCTACGTGTGCCATGCCGAAAATCTGTCGTGGAGGATCAGCGTTTTCTGTTCTACACCTTAGCGGTAAGCAAAAGGTCGGAGCATCCCAACACAATAACACGAGACCAACTTGGTATAGGGTGGCAAACACTAAGCCCATCAGTGGAAAGTGCAACCAGTACAGTTCTGAACAAGGGCTTCTGCAATGGTTAACTTGGAGAATAAGATCCTCCCAAGTACCCGGACGAAGACGACGACGAATAGGCTCGTACAATTCTCGGTTCTGAAGCAGCTCCGTTACCAGCTCACGCCGAATGTTTCCGTACTCTTGTTCTTTTCTTCCCAGAAGTAAGGCCATCGACCTATAACCACAATGTCCGTCAGAACGTACCTATCTAACATCTGTGATGTATGGAAGCCAAAAATCATCCAAATTGTCAATGCCGAAGTCAACCCCCCTATGAATGAGAGGAACACCAAGTTCTTCAGGGCACTGATCGAAGTCAGTGTAGTTTGATCCTTCAGGCTGTGATAGGTCGGGCATGGGTTGAGAATGCAACTCCTCGGCCTCAATGACCACGGGAAGTGATGTCGTTGTTTGCTCTCTAGGACGACCTGGTCGTTTTGCTCCTGTATTGTTTGCCTTCTTCTTTCCTTTTGATTTCTGCTTTGCCTCCTCCTTCTCATACTTCTTCAGCTCTTCTTGTTTGTGCTCAAAATAACTCTTCTCTCTCGATTCCTCCTTGTCATTTTCACTGTCATCCTCCTCCTTTTTAGGACGACCTGGCCGTCTTGCTCCTGTACTCTTCTTTCCTTTTGATTTCTGCTTTGCCTCCTCCATCTCATACTGCTCCATATCTTCTTGTTTTATGTCATCCTCCTTGTCATTTTCACTGTCAACCTCCTCCTTATCCTTGTTCTTTGCACCCTTTGGCCTGCCTTTTCTTCTCACATTTGTCGGTTCTTTCAAGGTAGTTAGTTCAGGATGCTCCAAGTCCTGATACAACTCACCTAGCTGGTATGCCGTGCTTTTCTTCAAGGTGAACATTTCATGGAGTCGCAACTCTATAATGTTCATTCGGACCTTCAGATTTGGGTCGTCTTCTGTTTCAGGAGTGTCATCCCAATGCAAATCCCTCCAGAACGGGTGAATGTCATCCTCAATCAGGGGTGTGTTTGAAATGATAGCGTGTGCAATTTGATGGACGCACGGCAACCCAAGACAGTTCCTCACCCAATGGTCGGTGCATTGTTCAGGAAATTTCCCCGTCAACATGATCTCATAAGTAGCCAACAAATGATCAAAACACATGTCTGACACTTTGTAGAATAGTCGGGAAAAAATAGCCCTTCCAAGCGGATGCATGTTTGGATCATCAAAATCAGTTGGTCGTTTGGAGAGAGACATGTTCATGCTCGCCCTAATTGAATCAATCTGAAGGAGTACTGAATGATGGATCCGTACGATCACTCTGTTAAAGCCCCCTCTGCTGGAACCAATAATATCTTTCAAAACCTTGTGCATCCCTTCAACTCTAAAAAACAGTTAAGTTGGTAAGTTAAGAAAGTACGCCGTTACGATATAATCGTCTTTAACTAAAAAATATCAATATTTACCTGTTTGAAGTCCTCGTAAGGAAATGAAGCTTATGATCTGTCCAAGCCCTCACTATACTTGTCTTGTGAGGATTAAGCCATGTTCTCTCGACGTATCCCACAAGGCCGCTCTTCCAAGATCTCTTCAACTGTTCGAGCCGCAGTTCATAGGTCTCTTCAGTAGCTGAGCAAAATAGTCCCCAACATTGTCCTGCAAAGGCTTCCACTTTAATTTGTCTCTTTAGGATGGTCGAAGCATGTGCCTCAATGTTGTGTTTGATATGCACCCAACACAACAGATGTTGAACTTCGCTCCCGAAAACAGTCTTTATCCCTTTTATCAGCGCGTCTTCGCAATCTGTCATTATAGCCGTTGGCATCACTCCCAAATCTATGAATAATGACTTCAATTGAATCATTATCCATGTGTAATGATAAATCCTTTCCGCTTTAGTGAATGCATACGCGATGTTGAACGTCTTGTGTGTACTGGTGAATCCAACGATCTCTACGAGCGGCATTTCATATCTATTGAAACATTAACATATATCATTATCCGAACTAAATATCGACCAAGGTATTGTAGAGACTTACTTGTTTGTCTTGTACGTCGCATCGATAATTACCACGTACGGGTACTTCTTCAACAAACGCAACGACTCTTGGTTAGCAAAGAATAATATTGCAACCTCTCCGTTTGTCGTGTCTCTATGTGGGTGAACTACGTAGTCGTGGTCTCGCAAAAACTTAAGCGACCACTGTGTCACGTTTAGCTCTCCGCGATCTTCGTAATTCACCTTCTGCAAAAAGTTTGCAACTTGTCTCCTTGAAGTAACATTACCAGGGTACTTCTCCCTCAATTTAGAGATAATTTCTTTTGGCGTCTTGCGTCCAGTTCCATCTCCCCACCGCCTAGCACAAAGCTCTTGCTCCTCCGTCATTCGACCCATGAATGCATTCCCATGAAAACTAGCAAGTAGCACATGGTTATGCCGACCTTCTATCACACCTAAAATCCATTTTTCTCCTGCGACCCCGGGAATGTTTTTCTTTCGCAGTGCTAGTAGCTGAAATCTACACTCACACTTCTTCGACTTCGACTTTCTAAGCCTAGGAACAGCCAGCTCTGGATTCTCTTTGTTCACCTTTGGCCTCCCAGATCTTGGTTTTCCAAATCTATCGCACACAATACTTATTTGGTACGGACTTGAATTACGCGTTACCAAAGCTATCACTAACTCCTTTCCTCTATCTCTCGCCCACTCGTACAATTCTTGCGGAGTATCCCAATATTGTGCGGTTCTAAAATAATCCGAATAATCTTTCCCCTATACGTAATTGTAGAGCGACAATTACACTACTACCAAAATAACAAGGCAAAATACGAATCATTACTTTAAACTAATTAGGATATCATATGAAACTAATTAGGATATCATATGAAACTAATTAGGCTATCATATGAAACTAATTAGGCTAGCATATGAAACTAATTATTCTAGCATATGAAACTAATTATTCTAGCATATGAAACTCATTTGAAACTAATTACGCTACCATATGTTTCAAATTATAACATATTATACTAACCACAAATTCACCACTCGGATCTCAGTCGCCGAACTCTTCGTCTTCTAAGAAACCATCCAACCATTCGTCGTCGTTCGGGTCGTCTTCCTCTTCTTGTGATCCGCTATCCCAATCGTGTTCTTCATCACTATCTTCACAACTTTGATTAATCAACTCTAACATACGAGAGTTTTGATTACGACGATACATTTTGAATGAATTTGTTGGAAAACGAAGAGGTGTTGAATGAATTTGTTGGAAACGAAGAGATTGTGGCTTTATATAGGCACATTTATGACCGTTGTGGTCCAAATGAAACTGTAAAGACCCGTGCGCTAACCATCCGCGCACAAACCTAAACCCTAAAGCACCTGTGCGCAGAACCTAAGCGCACAGTTTTACATTTAACGGCTACTTTTTTCAAAAATTTCAACGGCTACTATGTTTGAACAGTGCGCAGAAACACGGCGCACAGATTCTCAACCTGTGCGCAGTAGTTAGGCGCACAAGGTGTTACAGACTCTGAAAATTTACGAAAAGTACCCGTAAAACACGTATGCGCATAAGAACTGCGCACAGATGCGTGCGCATAAGTTGCGCGCACAGAATCGTGTGCATATAGCCATTTATAAATTTATAAAACTGAAAAAAACTTTAAAAAATGACAAAACATTCTTTTTAATAGCGTTTTTTTATAATCATTTTTTTTAAGTTTTTTAAATTAAATATGAAGGAACAAAAAAATAAAAAAAATTGGGCTTGCACTTAACAGTGACTTACTTGTTAAGTTGCCTACGTATCCTCTCGGGTTAGAGGAATCAAAGCCCACGTAGTTCTTTACCTTTTTTCAAAACCCGTTACCTAAGTCGAATCTTCGGCGGATGAATCGGTGCGTATCGTAGTAGAATCTCCAATCCACTCGTCTTCCGATGACTCGATAATGTTACGTTGTTGCCTAATTGCGGCTCTCTTCCAATCGCAAACACAACATTGTGCCTCCAATGACTCTGGTGCCAAATTTGATCTCTTCCTCGTTAAAGTGTTGCCTCCTGCACTAAAAGTTTGTTCCACCGCCACGGTTGAAGCGGGGACGGCAAGAACTTGAGCCGCAATCTTCGCAAGCGTTGGAAACATGCTCCTATGATCCTCCCACCACTTCAAAACATCTAAAGTTTCACAACTAACAAACTCAAAGTTGGTGTTAAGATAGTTATCAATTTCCGCATTCGTGTTTGTAACTCTTGGTCTTTTACTAAAATACTTAGCTCCAAAGGCCCCCAAGCTAGTAGAGCTCGAAGAAGTCGGAGGTAATTGTGAAGTAGTCGGAGAATCACAAAAATGAGTAAATAAAGTTTCAATGTTTGTTCTAGTTCTAGAAACCATACCTAAAATATTCTCTAGTTCACCTTCGGCTAAAATATATGCATAATAGTCATTTAAAAGAGCGTGTAAACCGGATAATTTAAGTCTAGGATCTAAAACACAAGCAACAAGAAAACAATCGGTAATATATCTATAGTAGAGCAACCACTTACTCCTCATGCTTGCAACGGATTCCTCAATGCCGGGAATTTTAGCTCCCTCACTTAAACCACACATAACATTACAAGCTTCCAAGACAAAAACATTACTACTTGGTGTATAAACATGACTAAATCTTTTTGTTGCGTCATTAAAACATTTTAAAAACGTTGCAATACTTTGACATATATCCCAACCTGATTCGCTAAAATAGAAAGGAGAGCCAGAAAGGTTTTGAGAAACAAAAGACGTTAAAACTTGTTTATATTGTATACATTCACATAGTAATATGTAAGTAGAGTTCCATCGGGTACCCACATCTTTTGAAAAACGTTTTGGGTGCACCCCGTTAGTTTTACAAAAGGTCATCCAATCTCTTGTAACTTTAGGATGCCCCCAAATATACTTAATAACGTTCTTAATTGACTCAAAATGAAAACTCATAGCACGTAAACCATCTTGAACACATAAGTTTAAAATATGACAAGCACATCGAATATGAAAAAAATTCCCACCAAATATAGGTTGACACATTTCTTGTAAATCTCTAATAGATGCGGTGTTAGCAGATGCATTGTCGAATCCAATTGAAAAAACTCTATTAAGTAGTCTATATTCTTCTAAAATTGCACGAATCATCATAGCAATATTTTGTGCGGTATGTGAATCATCAAAGACTCTAAATGCCAATAAACGTTTTTGCATTGTAAAATGATGATCTACAAAATGACATGTAACACCCATGTAAGAATGGGTTTGAGTATTATCACTCCATATATCACTACAAATAGAAACATGCATATCATTTTGCGAAAAATAAGAAACTAATTCGGCCTTGCGTCTTTTATAAGCCTTAATTACGTTTTTCTTAATCACTTTCCTAGATACGGATTTATAAGCGGGTTGTGTATGATCTTTAATATACTCGTTAAATCCTACATTTTCACTAAATCAAAATGCTAAATGATCAACACAAATAGCTTCGGCTAATGCTACACTATTAGCTTCATGATCAAAACGAAATAAAGGGTTACCGCTAGTAGAAGATGCAAATCCGCCGGAAATTTGTGTTTGTCCCCCTAGCATTCCCATCTCGGCGACGTGTTTGTGCTCCATGTGTCGTTGAAGGGTTCCATATCCTCCACTTTTTTTCCATTGGAATGTCGCCTCGCAAAAGTTACAAGAAACAATAATTAGATCGGGATCATAATCCTCGGCCTCGAGTTCCTCGAGATCGGGTTCTAATTTAGTAAACCACTTTACAAAAATAGGAGATGTTAGTTTCCGGGATTGGTTCCCGGAGGACCCGGACCTCCACCCCCTACCCCTAGCCGGCCTCGAACCACTAGGTCTCGAACCGCTAGCTTGCCCTTGAGGCCTAGCGGTCCTACCCCTACTGGACCTAACTTGGGAGGTGGGAGTGGGAACCGAGGGATAAGAAGTGACATTATCACTCTCTTCTTGGGTGTCAAAATGTTCCGTCATAATATGATTAAGAACAATTAAATAATATGATTAAAAGCAATTAAAACAATTAAAACAATAAAACAATAAAACAATAAAACAATAAAACTTAGAACAATATAATAATGTGATTAAAAATGTAAAAGCAATAAAATATTGAAAGACAAAAGCTAATTAAAAGGAAGAGATTAAGAGAGATTGTTGATGGAATTTGAGAGATTATAAGATTGAGATTTGAGAAAGAGAAGAGAGATTGTTGTTGTTGGATGTGTGATTTGAAGATTGTATGGTATGGTATTTATAGGGGTTTGATATGGGTTATTTTAATATTAAAAAATTAATTAATTTTTTTTTTAATTTCCTAACGGCTATTTGGCTAAATAGCCGTTAGGACTGCCGGTTATTTGGCTAAATAGCCGTTAGGACCGCCGGTTAACCGGCCAACGGCTAGTTTTCTAGCCGTTGGAACCGGCGGTTAAAATATTTATAAAAAAAAAATAACAAACCGGCGGTTACCGCCGGTTTTGAAATTCCTATTTCGTGAACCTGAACCGGACCGTGACCAAACCAGTTCTGGTCCGGTCCCGGTTTTGACCAGTTTTGACCCGGTCCGGTTCCGGTTCGAACCGGCGGTCCCGGTCCGGTCTGGCCATGCCTACTCCTTACTACTAATTCACTATATCGAGTTATATAAACCCGCGCATGGCGCGAGACCTAGTCTAGTTTGTGTATAAAATTAAAAGGCTAAAATGACTTACGTTATATTACATGAAAAATAAAATCAAACCAACTTCATGTAATTCTATTAATTACTTAGTAATTAATTACCGTTGTGTAAATTGAATTTTAAAAAAATATATTAAAAAGCTAACTACTTATATGATACTAAACCAGAGGAGTATAATCAGTATATCACATTTTTACTTAAAATTTAAAACAATTGAATCTGTAGTTTGAAAATTTTTAACCGTTGTACAGTTTTACCACGGATCTAATGAAAGAAAAAAAAGAGGGTGTTTAATTTTTTAGCAAAACGCTTCGTTTTAATCTTTTGGACATATTTTTAAATTAGAAAAAATGGTTGATGTAAATTTATTTAGTGAAATCCTAAATTTATCAATGGAGGGAGCAACATTTATGAGGTACCAATTTCATTCAATTTTGACATTGGATAGCCAATCTTTATATAGACTAGATACGGGCCTCGCGCTCCGCGCGAGAAAATTACGGATTTTCGTATGTGATTTAATATAGTTATACATTATTTGTAAATATGTTGTTGTTGTTATCAAATTTATTAATATTTGTAAATATAAGTATTTTTATTTCCTTATATTTATGTTTGAAGTAGTTTTAAAACATAATATTAAAATAAGTTTGCATTGTCATAAGAGAAGCTCACACATTAATTTAATTTGTGACTTAATCAAGTAGACTATAAATAAATATAACATAGGGATATAAGAAAGATATTTAAATACATGCCCCAAAGTCCAATAGGAGGTGATTAATAAATGAGTAATGCATTAAATTGGTACAAATTTCATTCAATTTTGACAATGAACAGCCAACTTTTATATAGATAAGATAAGATAAGATTAAGATTCCTGGCGAGCCCAACTAGCTGGCGACTTTTGAAAGTTTAGTAGGCCCAATAAGAATCCCCTATGGGCACGGCCCATCTAAACATTCCGATATTTCACCGCCCCCTCATAACAGAATAGTGTGGATAATTTGGAAACACTGGCCAATGCAGTGTTGATAATTTCCTTCTTTCCCCAGTTCCCTTCCCCCCTACTCCATCAGATCAGTTCAGTTCGGTGGAAAATCAAATTGGTATGAATCAATTTTAAACGAGGAAAACGCTGAAAGAAGAGGAAGAGCCGTTTGTTTGTAGTTCAGATATAACAGAAAGAGAAAAATGGCGTCCAGAACGGCGTTGAGATCGGTGTATTTAGCGGAGCCATGGGGAACATTTCGTTGCAATCCGGCCACCGCTAACACAAGCAGACCTCTCTCCGTATGTATATATTCTGCTCCAAATCCATTTGGAAGATGTGGTCCTCCTTTAAAGCTCGATGCTTCCAGATACGGCTGTCGAATGGTTAGGGTTCCCAGTTACCACCGTCGGTTTCTGGTCAATCGCTCGTTCGACGACCATCACTCGCCAACTTCTTCCTCGGGCGACGATCAGGACCCCCCACAAGAAGCTGTTCTTAAGGCCATTTCAGGTTATTTTTCCCTTTGCTTTTCTTTTGGTATGCTGCTTTAAACTGCTCATTTTTGTATTCTGCCTTGGCTGGAATTTGGAGTCGAATTTATGGCTTAGGTGAAACATGTCTCCTACAACCTTGCAAATTGTTGAATTTGGGTATTTCATGGATTGAGATGCTAAGGAATACAAATTTTGGGCGAGTTTAAATGTAGGTTGAATGCATTCTTCTGGTGTGAAACATAGTGTACAGTATATACTATATAGGGTTATGGACTTATGGGCTTTGTTCTAAGGTGATATTTTTTCTGTGGTAAAGGAGGGTGATGTCTAAGTGAAAGACTAAGCCCCCTTGGCCCTTGTTATTGCATCCAGAATTGTACCATACTACCATGTTTGCTGCCAAACCAAGCCTGTGTCACTTTTTGTGTGTGACACTGCTATCAATTTAGTAATACAATGTATGCCCTCCCAAGTTTTTAAGGCCTTTGATTGTTGGTCACAGGTCACACTCACATAATACACTATTTCTGGTATGTTGGCTCCAATACTTTCTTTGTTATTTCTGGTATGTGCCATGGGGACACACTAACAATAACTTAATCGGTCTTTCTAACCTGTGCCCTAAGGGCATAGGTTAAGCTTACTCGAAAAGGAAATTGTAACCCCAAGAAGGAAAATATAAACCCATCACAATAAAGGGTTTAATGAAATTTAACATAAATCTAGCAAATTTTTCTACATTTGGACTCTTATCCTATGCCCTTAGGGCATAGGTTAGAAAATCCGTAACTTAATTAATTGGAAGTTGTTACTAAACTATTTCCTAAATGAGAATGAGTGAATCCATAGTAAAAACAGGTTAAACTCTTACACTACTCATTAGTAAATTAAGTGATAGTTGTATTCAAGTATTGTCACAATAAGGAAATTTAATGATTGTTTTTTTTAGCAGAAATTTAATGATTGTTAATGTGTGCCATGGGTACACATACTAGAAAAATCATAACATTTCTTAAGTTGTAAGTTGTAAGTTGTAACATTAAGATATAGAAGTATTTGATTTATCTTATTGAGATTTTACCATAATTATCAATCATATTTGTAATTTGTTGCTTCTTTCATGGCTATACTTGTATCATAATTGGTTCGTTCTCCGTTTCTTGTGCTGGTTTCAGAAGTCTCAAAAACAGAAGGAAGAGTTGGACAAACCACAAATGTTGTCATTGGTGGGACAGTGACAGATGACTCTACAGATGAGTGGCTTACTTTGGATCAAAAGGTATTTTGGTACTGAAATTCTCATACTTAAGTCCTCAACAGAAGTTTTATAAAGAACATGTAATATATTGTTAAATAGATTTTCTTTTTTTTTGAAATGAAATGCCTGTTTGGCCAAACTAAACCATTTATTTTGCAGGTACATACGTACCCAACTGTTAGAGGATTTACTGCTATAGGAACTGGTGGTGATGATTTTGTGCAATCGATGATTGTGGCTGTTGAGTCTGTCCTACAACAACCAATCCCCGAGGTTAGTTTCTACTTCCTGAACCTTTATCTAAGCACTTCATGTATAGTAAAATTAGCTCTATTACAGTAATTATCTAAGTTCGTATTCATTGGTATATACTATAATTCCTCTATTTCCTGGTAAGCTATTTTGACAAAAAAATGCATTTCTAGGGTATCTTTTATAGTGCGCAATGAAACATGAAGGAAGTATTCCAAGAAATTTAAAAATCAATTATTGGCCGTCTCCAATATTTGTGCAGTTTTTTACATTGATATTTTGTAGTTCTTCCCTGTAAATGGAAACAGAAGGGGCATGAAGAGTGTGTAGTTTCGCTAGTTAATTAATATATGACATATATTTCGTACCTATGTAGGGTCGTGTGAGGCAGAAGCTATCATCTAGAGGAAAATATGTATCTGTCAACATTGGACCAGTGCAAGTCAGTTCTAGCGAACAGGTTTGTCATAATGCCTAGGTTTGGCTTCAGAATTATATGGAATAAAGCAAAATGACTCATTTAACTGTCTATGTTTTTTATTTTGTGAAGTATTAGTCAGATTATGCAACTTTTGACGCAATCTTCATTTTGGGTCATCGGAAACAACCTCTCTGTTCTCTTAACACAGGGTTTGGTTGCGTACATCCGACCCCCCCCCCACCTTGCTATAAGCGGGAGCCTTTTAAGGCATTGGGGTAATGTTGTTGTTGTAGTTTAGCTAAGACCTCGAGTTTTTGCCTTGTTGCAGGTACAAGCTGTATACAATGCCATGAGAAGAGATGATAGGATGAAATATTTTCTGTAAGCCTCTCTCTCTCCTGTTATTGCTCGTAATGTAAAGAAACTGTATTGTAACTTCATAACTACCTACTTTTTTTACTCTTTAACCAGTTATAAGGCCAAAATGATGTGGGGTGTGTTCTTAAATTTTTGGTTCTTTATTGGTCTTCTCTTAAAGAAAGAAGTCATATAACTTTTCTTGCACTTAACTCGATCACTAGGATCTAGGGATTTGCAAGTGCAGAGTCTGCTTTGTACAATTGCAAATTACCACCTTTGGATCATTTCTTACAGGCTGCAAACTGAAGGCTCCTTTTTTTTATCATAGTGTGGGATTGAAGGTCACTTCTAAAATTGATTCTGATGCTATGTTAGAGATCTGATTGTTGACTCAGGTGTCTATCATATCTTTGTTGATATAGGATTAATATTATGAACAGAGAAGAGTGAGAATATATGGTTGGGCAAGTGTCCAAGTCTGAAGGCATGAGTATCTCATAACCTCTGAAAGGAAGGAAATGAGAGTAAAATTTGGCACGAACGTCTTTTTGGTTTTTGGATTCAGCAGCCCACGTTCATTGCTAGTAAATGGTTTTGAACTGGTTATATCGAGACTCTGGTACTTGTCCGACAAGTTGAATTCATCCATTTTGGGTTGTTTCAAGTTTGAATATTGCAAGTAGGTCCATAGCAACACGGCAATACTGATATTCTTAACGGATAAAGGAGGGTGACTCGCTGCTAACAATACAAGAGGTGTTGATATCTTTTTTTTGGGTCATGAGGAGGTGTTGATATCTTAACGGATAAAGGAGAAGGTGACTTGCTGTTAACGGAATCAATGTAAGGGTTAGTTAAAAATAATGTTGCATATAAAATGTGATTTGACGTATAATGACGTGATTTTCCTCAATTTTCCCTTTATCAAATTGATAAAAACGGCCTTTTCTAATAAAATTTTTACAAAATTTTGGGTTTTATAATAATTGGATTGATAGGGTTATGACTTGCATCAAATCTGCTTCTTTTTCAGTTTTGGTCAATAACATCTTTGGACCTACTTTTGGTCCACTTTTAAACCTAACTGTGGCCTCAGGCAAGGAGATCCAATCGCACATTTTCTCTTTATAATAGTTATGAAACATTTGGCTAGAACCTTTCAAATTGAAGCTCATAAGAGACAACACAAGGTTGGTATCCAATTATCTCAACATGGTACCAGGATTCCATTCCTATGCTTTGCTAATGACACTCCTATTTTTGCAAATGCAAACGCTACGAACATGAATTTCATAAAAAAAACAATTGAGAGACTCAGTAATATTTCGGGATTAACGATTAACTATCATAAAAGTACATTCCAAACAACTCCAAACATTCCCACACAACAAAAACAAGCATTGACATCTATTTTAAATCTCCAAACCACAAATGCTATGGAAAAATACTTAGGGATCTCAATTGTTCGAGGTAGAGTAAAAAGTGATTGTTTTGAGTATGTTCTACAAAATATGACAACACAACTTTTTAAATGGAAAGCTAACTCTATATCCCAAGCAGGACGGGCTATTCTAATCCAATCTAATATACTTTCTAAAGCAAATCATCTCATGCAATGTTTTTCACTTCCTACAAATATTTGTGAAAAGATGGATAAAATAACTAAACAATTTTTCTGGAATAAAAACACCTCTTCCTACCGACCATTAACTTATTGGGACAAAATATGCAAACCTAAATCTCAAGGTGGTATGGGTCTCCATAAATCTAAACATATGAATGATGTCTTGCAGATGAAACTTTTATGGAAACTATTAACTGATCCAGATAATATTTGAGTGAAAATCATTACACAAAAATATCTTAAAGACGATTCACTTCTAACATACTCAAAAAGAAATAGGAAGCAATCCTGGCAATTTTCGCGACTTTTACATCTTCGTAAAGTTTTTCAGGAAGGTCTCTTATGGCAACTTGGAGATGGAAAATCTATTAAATTTGGACTGACCATTGGGTACCTAACATAGACCTATGGAGTTATCACAATCATGTTGATGCTGATATTAATGAATCAATACATAATTACATCACTGATGATAAAAAAATGGAATCTACAACCCCTGAATTCTTTATTACCTAACCATATCATAGATCAAATACAAAGTATCCATATTCCAAATCATTCACACAACGACTTTTTAATTTAGAAATTAAATACCTCTGATAAATTTACTACGGCTTCAGCTAGATCGTTGTGTGAACGTACTAATTTAAATCAATCTAATATTCTATTTGACTGGTTATGGAAAAAAATTGTCCACCCAGAATTAAAAACTTTCTCTGGAAAGCTATCTCTGATAATCTACCAACTACAGAAAGGCTAAATAGATATTATAACAGAGTTCTACCATATTGTTCAGTTTACAATCATATTCAAGAAGACTCTAACCATTTTTTTCTTTCAATGTCCAAATACAACAAAGAACTACAATTTTTTTTTTCACTTACTCAATATTCAATTTCACGTAACTAAGGATAAATCTTTTACACAATTCATTAATGAATTAATGATTGATTCTAATCACAAAAATCTCATTAAACCTCTTATTTTCATTTGGTATGAATTATGGATCTACATAAATAATATTGTCTTTTCGAAAAATAATACAGATAACAAACTTCCGGCAAATATTGCATACTTTAAATTCCAACAATGGGAGAATATGCAAACCAATAAAAAAGGACCTAAACAACCACAAAAAAGAAATAGAACAAAGAAGAAGAATCGAGTATGGAAACCTCTGCCAGTATTAAAGTAAATTTTGATGGATCATTGCAGAATGGTAATGAAGGGTATATTTCTTGTATAGCAAGGAAAAATAATGGTACAATTATTTTTGTTGATACTTTAAAAATACATCATCATTCTCCTCTGTATATTGAAGCATTGGATGCTTTTCATGCAATCAAAAAAGCTAATTTGTTTAATCTTAATAATGTTATTTTTGAAAGTGATAGTCTCACAGTTATAAATTCTATTAAACAACAATGGAAGATTCCTTGGACAATTTCAACAATAATTTCCGATTGTCAAAAAATACTTCAAAATATCAATTCTTTCCAAATATATCATTGCTTCAGAGAAGCTAATAAAGCCGCTGATTTTCTCGCTAATAAGGATGTGAACATCCTTGCTCTGTCTGTGTCCTGAGACACGGGGTTCCGGTTCTTGCCAAATATCAAAAAAAAAAAAAAAAATTGATAAAAACGGATTCCATCAAACCAGCTCTACTTGGATTCATTTAATTAGATGGGGTACTCGTCTCTCTATGCATGAGCATGACCACAGCATTTACTCCAACAACTCTCTTTCCCAACCACTTAGTCTGATCTACCATTAATCCACCTCTGCTCTCTGTCAAAAACTGGAGGCACCTTGTCCCACCTTGTTTATTTTACTCCGATTTTAACACTTTTATAAATATATTTTCACATTGTTAATATCTTTAATTTCATTTTATTACAACTATAAAATTTTAATATTATTAAAATATTAATTGAACGAATCAAATAAAACTGTGAAAGATTATGTTTTTCTTACAAATTGGAAAAACATCTAGTAAATCCATATTTAATTTTAATTAATTGAAAGGTGTAAATATGGTAAATTACGCTTGAATTGTTGGTTAGAGTAATGACACAAACAAAGCCTTTGGTAAGTTACATTATTCTTTCTTAAGTAATTTCATTCTCTTCGGTAAAAAATTCTATATTTTGTATTGTAAATTTATGGTGTTTTCTAAATCTGAAAATGCGTACGTTTTCGTGTTGTTTTAAAAATCGACATGAAGCGGGATTTTGATATGAGTTAGGAGAACATGTAATTGTAAATTCATACAAAATAAAACTCAAAGAAACCAAATACTCCCTCTGTCCCATAATATAAGGGACATTTGCTTTTGACACATTTGTCGAAACGCGTTTTGTAACGTTAATATCTCTAAATATACGATGACAAAAATTATAATTTTTATATATTGTCAAAGTATTATTTGAGACGAATCAAACAAGATCTCACATGCCTATATCTATTCCTATACATTGGAAGAAAACGAGAAGATTCTCTTAACTAGTGAATAGTGTCACAAAACCAAATGTCCATTATATTTTGGGACGGATGGAGTATAAGATGAGAAGCTCTTATTATTGTAACACCCTTGATATTTCATACAAGGTATAGAAGTGTGGTTCTTCCATGAATAGCATTTGTCAAAGACCGCCATTCGGGTTATGCAAACAGGGACACAACTCGATAATATTCCAATCACACTCATGCCTGCACACATTTTGATCCTTAGTTTGAACATATATATCAACCCGCTCAACGCTATTCGTCCAAAAGAACGTGCAAAAGTAAAGGGTCGAATCCAAAAACCAATCAGGTCGAAATGTGTAGTTAAACGATTGATCATACCAAATGTAATTGAATCCGAGATCATGTCCTTTGTCCCTGCAATGGCCCTGAATGCAGTCTTTTGACACTAAGTTGTTGCGTACCACCACTATGGCCACCTTAGGCGAGACTGGCCAGAGTCGTGCATTGGTTGCACAAGGGTCGATTACGAGTAAGAGGAGCAAACATAGTGTTTTTATTTGATGATTAAGGTTCTTCATCAAATTTAATTTCCCATCCCATTGTCAATTCAAAATCAAATTCTGGGAACCAAAAAGGTGGCGTGGTAATTTAGGTAATTAGTTTTAAAAAGTAAGGAAAAATAGTAATTTCAATGTTTGGACGGAATTGTTAACATAAGTTAGTCGGGAGTGAGATTTTGTAAGAAAAAACAAAATAATAGTTGATTTTAAATCAATATTAATATAAGAGGTGGTTTTATGCAAATTGACCCAAATAAAGAGCGTTAATAATTCTTTCTATGCAAAAACCTCTTTTTAATAACAAAAATTATTTGATAAAAGTGATTAAAAACGAAAACTGGTGTGAAATAAAAATAAAGAAAGTTCAATCAATCAATATTCTAACATAGATGAATTGGGCAATGATTGATGAATAACTGACAATAACTTTAAGTACGGAGTAGTTAGTAATTGATAATTTTTGCTTTTAAAAAAATTCTCATTGGTTGTTACCTAATCTCCAAATTTAATCCAAAACATTGTAATTAAATGATAATTTTTTATTTCATGGTTTACTTCATTATTTGTTATGCATGTATAAGAAGTGCATTTAGTGCTGAGGGTTTGGTGTATGGGGTTGCGGTTGAGAGAGCGGAGCAATTAAATGCTTAGGCCTTAGCTAGCTAGCTGTGCATAATTGTATGAGCAGGAAGGCAGTTTGGTAAGAAGAAAGAAGAGGAGATGAAATCAAGCAGTGCAGGGTGGGTGGTGGTGGTGATGATGATGACGATGACGATGATAGAGTTGGGGAGGGGGGAATCAACGGTGGAGGAGTGCAACAGCACAATAGCAGCGATGCAAGGATGCCTTCCATATGCAACGGGGAAAGCAGCAACTCCAACAGCAGATTGCTGCAAGGTGGTGAACACAACAGTGCAACACAACAAGGACTGCCTTTGCAAGTTCATAGCTCTAGTCCACCAAGGCAATCCTGAGATCACCAGTCTTGGTGTTCAGGAGGCTAAGCTCGTCCAGCTTCCCACTGCTTGCAAACTCAACAATGTTAGCGCCAGCAATTGCCCCAGTAAGTAACTTCCCACTGTTAATTAGATGCCTGCCTACCTTCCTGCCTACCTTCCTGCCTACCTTCCTGCCTTCCTTCCTGCCTTCCTTCCTGCCTTCCTTCTATATATAAATAATAATAATGTTGAATTGCTTGCAGAACTTTCCCCAACCTCAGCTCCAGTCGCCGGCAATGTCAACACTACAACTACTGCTGCCGGATACAAGCTGCTGCATCTCCCTCTCCAATTCCAACCTGCTTTCATCTTCCTTGCCATCATGCCCTTCCTCTGAACCAAAACTTCCCCTCCGCTACCTCCATCCATCTACTTATTCCTCATTTCTCCTACTTAATTTCAACAACGTACACTAGCACTTATCAATTATCATAATGTCCATTTATGTGTTCAATTACTTTGGATCTATTTTCAGACATTATGCCTTCTTTTCATTGTTAATCCCTCATTCAGATGTCTAAACCTGCTATATGGCTAGTATGAGCAACCACACATCTGTGTGTTTGTAAGAAACTCAACAATACTTTAGTTGGAAGCAGAATCCAAGAGTCCAGTCGGAGGACTTCCACACAAACCAATTGGTAATGAGATTATTAATGTATGGCCTTATAATATACTCCCTATTACACACTTTGATCGCAATCTTTCCATTCTCAACCACAAAGTTTGCATCTTTATTCAAAAAAAATTGTATTAAGTTCACAGAAACTGATACCAAGTTACAAAAGAGAAACTATGTAAAGAGACAAAAGGTTCCCAACTGAATGTCTTTGTTGATGTTTAGCTAGATTTGCAATAGCGCGCGTAATTAAGCCATTCCTCCACTGGTTGCCGTTCTGATGATCTGAAACAAAGCTGATGTAACGATAAAGCAAACATTAGTACGGTTGTAAGTTCTCTATATCATTTCACAATACAAGTATGAACTAAACATGGGGTCAAACTTACATGATCCAATCACAACGAATACGAAAAACCCCAAGAGTACAGGACCGACAGGGTAGTCATTTTCCTTCTTCATGGATGTTTCAGGAACAGCACCCCTCTTGCTGATGTTCTTCTCAAATTTGTGAATCTTTCTGTCAGCAAGACGTCTTGATGTTGTCTACAGAATACACAAACAGTTAGTATATATAGGCTTATAGCTAATCAATCGACAATCATCGATCATTTAGGCAAAATGAAAAGAGGGATTCAACAGAAAGAATGCTATACACCAATTCGAATGCATGGGGTCCTCTTTTTCCTATGAGTGAGAGTGTGGATCATAAACGGCCTTTAGGCCTACGCTTTTTTGGGAGTCAAAAAACAACCTTTAAGCCTACGTTGAGCAGACCAACTGAAACAACCTTTTGAGAGTCCTAATTCATACAGAAAGTTGGGTTTGATCAGATCTATCCTGGTAGGTCACCAAATTCAGGTAGCGAGTCACTGTTCATTTCTTGCTAATTGACAACTCTAATAAGGAATTACAGATCAATTAAAGTACATCTCTACTGCTGTCACAGATCAAATTAAAAACCGAATATCTGTTTAAACCAGATCAGACAAACCACGAGTATATATGTCCTCTAATGGCTAATCAAATTAGCGTACAAAAATTTCTATCCAGTTAGAGAAGTGACAACTCAAACAGATACCAGAATTTCGGTGAAAAGAAACATACCATTTGGGTGAAGAGATCTCTGATCAGGATATATGTATTTCCCTTTCGATCAAACTTAGAACTCCATTTTCTGCAATCCACAAATTCTAATTTCCCTTGAATCAATTGCGCGCTTTTCCCCAATTTATATATGCGGATACGGATCTGTTAAGGCTCACCTGCAACACGTCATTTTGCTACGTGGCGTCAGATGATTGGGTGATAATTATCCAAGTAGGCTGACACTTTTGCCACTCTTGAACGTGTAGGCCCACTAGTCGCGGCCATTAACAACAACTTAGGGTGATAATTGATTTTATTTGATTTAAATAATAGAAGAAGAGCATGAGACACCTCGGTGGATCTCACAAAATTGAGAATTCTTGAGATCATGGTCCCATTATCTTAGGCTGCGTTTGGTTCCGTTAATTTTTGTGCCTACAAATTGCATAAAATGACGTAGTTTAAGGCTATGATCGGTAAGCAAAAAATTTGCCTATATTTTGCCAAAAATTAAGATAGCTTATGAAAAAAAAAAGCTAGATATTCAAGCTTTTTGTAACAATAAGCTAGCTTGTCAATTGTTATCCCGAAGTTGTAAGTGGTTTAACCAAACACACCACTTTTGTCACCATACTCCACGTGTCAACTCCTCATTCGCGTGTCCAAAAGTGCTGAAAATTAAATATTAACAACTAAAAAGTGATTTTATGTAAAATCGGTATGTTAAAAAATAAAATAAAAAATTTCATTATTCTAGTTTCATTTTTATCTACTTATAGACATCCATATTGACTATATTTATAATTTTTTATTTTATACAATATATGTTACATATTATTAAGATAAAATATCAATGGGTCTCATGAATGAGTGGGTAAAAAATGAATTGGGTCTCAAATGGCATTAAAAACCAAAATGGAAGGAAATTAGTTCATCAAGCGCGGGCTTACTTTTATCATATTTATATATTTCGTATTATTTTTACATATGTATTTATGCTATAACTTTTAATAAAATAGATGTTTTTAATTAATTAAATATATAAATTTTAACATATTGATTAGTAACTGAATCTGAAAGGTAAAATTATTAATTAGTGATATTTTAAAATCATTATCTACATAACAACAATCTGCTGAAAGAGAATCTCAAAAAGACAACCTTACATAGGTTATCTTAATTTAATTATTTGATTATTTTTTACCCAAATTTTTTATCTTCTTCCCATCTAAGTGTATTAGCTTAATTAATTAATTATATTTAATCTAAAAAATTTATCTACTATGTACACACTATCCAAATATGATTTAATACACTTGAGATTTCCCTTCCATACATATTAATTTGATTAATTAATTTTTTTTCCTAAAACTTATATCTACTTTGTGCATACTATTGATAGCATGCATTTAGACTAGTTTAGGCCACGTCTATTTCTGCCATTTTGATTTGTTTCGTTGATTTTTCCTTTAGTTTTATTTGGTTTTAGTAGTCTAGGAGTGTTCGGAGTCTACTCTTGCGCTCTTCTCATTTCAGGATCTTTTGGAGGCGTTTTTTGGAGAATGGTGGCCTTGATATGAAGATGTTCGAGTAGAGGACACGTTGGAATGGCGCCAACGACAAGTGTGCGGATGATAAGAAGAAGGCAGGACCAAGGCCGAGTAAGGAGAGAGTCCGGAACTGGAGCCAAAGGAGGAAACCGTGCCAAACCCGGCCAAGTCTCACCCCGTGTCGCGGAAGGCCAGGCAGACTTCAACTGGGAGTAACCCGGTCATGACCCGACCGGGTTTGTGACCGGGTCAGCAAGCGAGTTGTCACCTGAGTGTAACCCGGCCATGACCCGGCCGAGTTTCTGGCCGGGTCGGGCCGCTGTTTCATTTCCGACTCATTTAATCCCCGGGCGTTTTGTCTTCTATTCGGAGGGGGGTATAAAAGCCTTGTTAGAACTGCTATTCCATCATCTTGTAACTGTTTTAGATGTTTCAAAAACTCTCAAGAACCCTAGGGAAAACTTGGAGATTTTACTAGATTTGATTGTTGGAATTTCGTATCTCTTTGGAGAAGACAATTGGTATGTTGTTTCTTTCAATGAAATTGATTTCTCTTTCTCTCATGTCTAGCTAAATCCTCCTTTCTAAGGTTGGGTGAACCCAATGGTGATTTGATAGATTTGATTGGTAGTGTTTGGTTGTATGTATATGTAAATGTGAATTGATTCTATCCTAGGTTGCTTAATAACCTGATTGCTTTGTAATTGGGATTTCTAATTAGAATTTGAGACCGACCGGAGATAATGATAATTGGAGGTTGATTTAAATGGATCCCTAGGATAGAACTCGTGGGTTAATTGCGTGACCATCGATTTAACCCCTTGTGGCACTTGACTATCGATTAGATCCTTGGATGAGTAGATTCCGCTGAGCACCACAAGTGGATGTTGTTTCCACTTGTCCATTGATCTATGTAGAGCTTAATGGATCTAAATTAGATTGGCTTGCGCGAAAGTGATTGCTAATCTCATTTAGGTACACACACTATTGTCTGACCATGAAGTAGTGTTGACATTAGATAGCGAGTCCTTCAATTTACATTTGCATTGAAATACAATCCAATATTGCTTAAAACCTATTGTATCACCATTGTGGGGAGCCTAACCTTGGAAGCCTTTTTTTTTTCCCTTGATTAATAATCTTGTTTGCTTGATATTTGTTACCATTGAAACCAAACCGAATTACAACCTTTTCTTGTTTACGACTTAATCTATTAGTTGAATTGACAATTGGTACTACATAGTCCCAGAGTTCGACACCTTGGTACTACACCCGAACCCGTACACTTGCGGGGTAGGATTTGGACCTATCAAGTTTTTGGCGCCGTTGCCGGGGACTGTTGTTAGTATTGGTTGTTACACGCAACCGATAGATTAGGTCTCATTTTTGTTTTTGACTTTGCTTCCTTTGTCTTTGGTTTCAGATTTGTTCTCATTCATATGCGAAGAGCCTTGAGCGACGGTGAACTACAACACGATCCCGAACTCGAGCGTGCTTTTCACAGACGAAGAAGAGAGCAAAGAGAAGCAAGGACCCGAGCAATGGATGAGGCTGCACAATTGCAACAGCAACAACGAGAGTTGCTGCAACAACAACAACTACTGAATCAGCAGCAGGAGATGCAACAGTTGTTGAATGCGCCTCCGCCTATGACATTGGGTGACTATGTGCTGCCACGTCACCAAGGGCCCACATCTGGTGTGGTCCGACCTCCAGTTGCTGCAAGGAACTTTGAGCTGAAGCCGTCTTTGATAAATATGGTTCAGCAGAATCAGTTTGGAGGTCTACCATCTGAGAATCCTCACCTACATCTCAACACCTTTCTGGAGCTTATGGACACGGTGAAGATTCATGATGTCTCTAATGACGCGCTTTATTTGCGCGCCTTCTCATTCTCTTTGAGAGACAGGGCTAAGGCTTGGTTCAAGGCTCTACCTCAGGGCACTATCACGACATGGGATGAGTTGGCTAAGGCTTTCCTAACCAAGTACTTCCCCCCGAAGAAGACGGCTGAGATGAGGAATCAGATTAGTTCGTTCCAGATGAAGGATGGGGAGTCTCTCTATGAAGGTTGGGAGAGATTCAAGGAGCTATTGTTGCTATGTCCTCACCATGGGCAAGATAAGTGGGTGTTGCTGCACACCTTCTACAACGCTATGGACAGCACTAATAGGATGCTCATTGATGCCTCATCTGGAGGTACTATCATGGATATGCATGTTGATGCGGCTTGGGATAAGATTGAGAGCATTGCCCAACACAATCACTACTATGATGCTCGATCGACTCCAAGCACTAAGAGGACAGCTGGTCTTTATGAGGTTGATAATGAGGTCTCTCAACAAGCTAGGATGGAGGCTATGGCTCATGAGATAAAGCAACTAAAGTTGAGCATGAATAGAGCTAAGCTGAAGAAAGAGGAGAGTCCTGCTCAGGTTGCTTCACAGGTGGTTTGCCAATTCTGTGGGGATGGTGATCACACCCTAACAACTTGTCAATTATTTGCTGCACAGGATGAGGCACAAGAGGGAGATGTGAACTATATGAACAACTTCAATCGGGGTCCTAGGAATGATCCATACTCCAACACCTATAACCCCGGTTGGAGGAATCACCCTAACTTCTCCTATGCCAACAACCAAGCTGCTCAGAGACCGCCTCCTGGTTTTCAACAAAGAGCTCCTCAACCCCAAGGCCAAGAGCGTGCCCAAACGTCTGAAGAGTCCAAGTTTGACTTGATCATGAAAGAGCTTCAGAACATCAACAAAGTATTGAAGAACCATGATAGCTTGCATGCTCAGTACGCTTTGAATGCTCCTAGGCCCCAAGGTCAACTTCCCGGTCAAACTGAGGCAAATCCAAAAGGGCAAATCAATGTTGTGTCCTTGAGGAGTGGTAAACAACTCGAAGATCCAAAGGTTGTGGATCTCAAGCAAAAGGGCAAAGCTGCTGAAGAGCCCGAAGAAGTTGTGGTCCAAGAGAAGGAGGCACCTTACGTCCCACCTCCACCATACAAGCCTCCTCTTCCCTTCCCCCAAAGGAAGGCTCAAGCTCAGTTGGATCAACAATATGGCAAGTTTGTAGAGGTGCTGAAAAAACTCTACATCAACATCCCCTTCACCGATGCTCTCAAGCAAATGCCATCTTATGTGAAGTTTTTGAAGGAGATCTTGTCCAACAAAAGGAAACTGGATGATTGCCAATCGGTTTCTTTGAGTCAGGAGTGCAGTGCTCTAATTCAAAACAAGTTGCCTCCCAAGCTTGGAGATCCTGGTAGCTTCAACGTCCCCATGGTGATTGGTGATTGCACCTATGATGCTTTGTGTGATTTGGGGGCTAGTGTGAGCATCATCCCGCTCTCCATTTGCAAGGACTTGGACTTGGGAGAGCCGAGACCAGTGAGGATGACTTTGTATATGGCGGACAGGTCCGCGACTCGCCCCATAGGGATTTTGGAGGACATACCCATCCAGATAGGTAAGTTCTTCATTCCTGTGGACTTCATTGTTTTGGATATTGATGCTGACTCTCCTGTCCCTATTATCTTGGGAAGACCCTTCTTAGCTACTGCAGGTACACTAATTGATGTGAAACAGGGTATTCTTTCCTTTACTATTGGGGATGAGAGAATTGAGTTTAATTTGTCCAAGGCTATTAAGCGACCTTCTTTTGAGGATGATGTATCCAGGATTGATGTGTGTGCTCACGAAGGTCAAAAGTCCGTGATGTCTCTCATGATTGAGGACCCTTCGGAGCGTTACTTGATGGAGAGTGCGACCCAAGCTGAGAATCTGGAGCTACTGGCTGATGTGCTCTTTGATTTGGAGTCCACCGAGGAGATGCCCGAGGCCATTGTTGAAGCCCTTACAAGAGAAGATGTTCCTCCTAAGGAGGAGACCAAAGAGGCACCAAAGGTGGAGTTGAAATCACTTCCATCTAATTTGAGGTATGAGTTCCTTGGACCCGATTCTACTTATCCGGTGATTGTCAATGCTAGCTTAAGTGATTGTGAAATTGAAAAATTGTTGCATGAACTTAGGTTGCATAGAAAAGCCATTGGATATTCTATTGATGACTTGAAAGGAATTAGTCCCTCAATGTGCATGCATAGGATTTTGATGGAAGATGACCATAAACCATCCATTGAGCATCAAAGAAGACTTAATCCTATCATGAAAGAAGTAGTGAAAAAAGAAGTGCTGAAATTGTTAGACGCAGGCATTATTTATCCTATTTCTGATAGTGCATGGGTTAGTCCTGTTCATGTTGTGCCTAAGAAGGGTGGAATGACTGTGGTGAAAAATGACAAGAATGAATTGATCCCTACTAGGACAGTCACTGGGTGGAGAATGTGCATTGACTATAGAAAATTGAACAAGGCCACTAGAAAAGACCATTTTCCACTACCCTTCATAGATCAAATGCTAGAGAGGTTGGCCAAGCATTCACATTTTTGTTATTTGGATGGTTATAGTGGATTCTTTCAAATCCCTATTCATCCGGATGACCAAGAAAAAACCACTTTCACATGCCCCTATGGCACATTTGCCTATAGGAGAATGCCATTTGGTTTGTGTAATGCTCCGGGCACCTTTCAAAGATGCATGATGGCTATTTTTTCTGATTTGATTGAGGATATTATGGAGGTTTTTATGGATGATTTCTCCGTATATGGTACTTCTTTTGATGCTTGCTTGTCTAACTTGTCTCGAGTTTTACAGCGGTGTGAGGAGGTAAACCTTGTATTGAATTGGGAAAAGTGTCATTTCATGGTAAGTGAAGGTATTGTGCTAGGGCATTTGGTTTCTAACCGTGGGATTGAGGTTGACAGGGCCAAGATTGAGATCATAGAGAAGATGCCGCCTCCAACCTCGGTCAAGGGCATTAGAAGTTTTCTAGGACATGCCGGGTTCTATAGGAGGTTCATTCAGGATTTTTCAAAAATCTCCAAACCTCTTACTAACTTGCTCTTGAAGGATGCCCCCTTTGAATTTTCGAAGGAGTGTCTGGATGCTTTTTGCAGGTTAAAGGAGGCCTTGATTTCAGCACCAATTATACAACCTCCTGATTGGGACCTCCCATTTGAGCTTATGTGTGATGCTAGCGACTACGCTGTAGGGGCTGTTCTGGGGCAAAGGAAGGACAAGAAGCTACATGCAATCTATTACGCTAGTAAAACTCTTGATGATGCCCAAGTGAATTATGCCACGACTGAGAAAGAGTTGCTTGCTATTGTCTTTGCCTTTGAGAAGTTCAGGTCTTATTTGGTGGGAGCCAAAGTCATTGTCTATACTGATCATGCTGCAATCAGGTATCTCTTGAGTAAGAGGGAGGCCAAGCCTAGACTGATCCGATGGATTCTTCTTCTTCAAGAGTTTGACATGGAGATTAGAGACAAAAAGGGCACCGAGAATTTGGTTGCTGATCATTTATCTAGGTTGACTCAAGAGCAGTTGGAGTGCACAAAAGATGAGCCACCTATTGATGATTCGTTCCCGGATGATCACCTTTTTAGGATTGCTAATGAAGTCTTGACTCTTGCAAATTCAAGAATGCCATGGTATGCCGATTTTGTCAACTACTTGGTTTGCAACGAGCTACCTCCCAATCTCTCATTCCAACAGAAGAAGAAATTCTTGTCTGATGTTCGGCATTATTTTTGGGATGAACCATTGCTTTTCAAGAGGTGTGCTGATGGGGTAATTAGAAGATGTGTTCCTGAGGAGGAGGTAGAGAGTGTCATCACTCATTGTCATTCTCTACCATGTGGAGGACATGCTGGGTCCTCAAAGACCACCACCAAGATATTGAGTTCCACCCTCTATTGGCCTTCTATGTTCAAGGATGTGCACTGTTTCATTGCTTCATGTGATGCATGTCAACGTACGGGGAACATCTCAAGGAGGAACGAAATGCCTCTTAACAACATTCAGGAGGTTGAGATCTTTGATGTATGGGGAATAGATTTCATGGGACCTTTTCCGCCGTCATGCTCTAACAAGTATATTCTTGTGGCGGTGGATTACGTGTCCAAATGGGTGGAAGCCATTGCCTCACCGACTAATGATTCAAGAGTGGTGTCTAAGTTCTTTAACAAGGTGATCTTTCCAAGGTTTGGGACTCCAAGAGTTGTGATAAGTGATGGAGGATCCCACTTTATTGAGAAGAAGTTTGAGGCTTTGCTGAAGAAGTATGGGGTTACGCACCGGGTTGCAACTCCATATCATCCTCAAACTAGTGGTCAAGTTGAGGTCTCTAACCGGGAGATCAAGGCTATCTTAGAGAAGACCGTGTCCCGATCCCGGAAAGATTGGGCGATGAAGCTTGATGACGCTCTTTGGGCTTATAGGACAGCATTCAAGACTCCCATTGGCACAACTCCTTACCGACTGATTTATGGGAAGTCTTGTCATCTACCGGTGGAACTTGAACACAAAGCGTATTGGGCAATCAAATTGTTCAATTACGACATGAAGGAAGCCGGTGAGAAAAGGATGCTGCAATTACAAGAGCTTGAGGAGTTGAGGTTAGATGCTTATGAGAATGCCCAGATTTATAAGGAGAGAACTAAGAGGTGGCATGACAAGCACATTCTCCCTAGAGAATTTCATGAAGGCGATCTCATCTTGTTATACAATTCTAGGTTGAGACTTTTTCCGGGAAAGTTGAAATCCCGATGGTATGGTCCGTTCCAAGTACGGAAGGTGTACCCTCACGGTGCAATTGAGATATGGAGTGAAGAAACGGGACAATTCAAGGTGAACGGGCAGCGGCTCAAGAAGTACATCGCGGGTGCCCCAATCAAGATGACCGTTTCCGTCCTCTATCTCGATCCGGTTCCTTGAAAGACGATGGAAGGTCAAGCTAATGACCGTAAACAAGCGCTGGGTGGGAGGCAACCCATCAGGTACGTTTTCTATCTTCTCTCTAAAAAAAAAATATAAAAAAAAAAAAAAAAAAAAAGGGGATCGACCATGCTTAACTGGGATAAACCCGGTCATCACCCGACCGGGTTTCTGACCGAGTTTCTCTCAGTTGGTCGAAGGAGAGGCCATCTTAACTGAGCGAAACCCGGTCATCACCCGACCGGGTTTCTGGCCGGGTTTCGAGCAGCTATTTTTGTTTAACCCCTAACCCGACCGGGTCTTTCCAAATACCCTTCTCTCTCCTTCCTCTTTCTCTTCTCTCTCTCTCGCCGCACCAGCCCCGCCTTCTCACCTTCTCCTCTCCCGACCGGACGGAGCATCTCGACCACCGGAACATCCGAGCACCACCACCATCGGCACCACCTTCCTTCGTTTTCCCCCTTTCTCCCATTCCTAAGAAATCAAGGTTCTCCACCTCCACAAGAGTAGACTGCTCTTCACCCCTTGCATCATAGTAGAATAATTGTGAGTACTCCCTTTTCCTTACGCTTCATTTTCTACATTGAGGACAATGTAGGGTTCCAGCTTGGGGGTGGGGTGTATTTTCAATTTTGCATTGCATATAGTTCGCTTGATTAGTTGCATTTGAATTTTTAGTTGCAATTTTTCCCTGCTCGGTCCTTTGTGAGTTCTCATAACAATACACGCACCATGACTCCTCTTAATATGTTTTGGTTGTTAATATTGCAATTGCATTATGAGCATGATATGATTGATCAAACTTATGACAATGACTTGAGCATGTGGACTTTGACTAAGATGTGTTAGGACTGAAACTCTAGACAAAATGTCCCGGTGAGGTTGTTGGCCTTTCTAGGACTACATTCATAAGTCCTCTTATTTTCTTGTGTGATCTCTCTTTGCTTGCTATCTCTAGAACTTGCTTCTGTACCTATTTGAGACTGCATATAGGACTAAAAATGCATTACATCTTGATCGAGACATTGTTTTTGTTAGCCCTTTTTAATCCTTGGCCACCCTATTATTATTTCCCTCTTTTTGAAGCCACTATGAGCCTATAGCCTATTTTATTTGTAAGCTCCACAAAAGCAATCCTAGCCTATTATATATCCTACCTATCCAGGGGTTTGAACTTCTATTTGCTTTGTGTGGATGTGAGACAAGCTTGGGGGAGTTGTATAAATGTTGGGTGATCATTGGAAATCATTTGTAAGGGTCTATACCATTCAGTTTATAATAATTTACTTCCTTCTTCTTCATTCAAAAAAAAAAAAAAAAAAAAAAAAAAACCAGAAAAAAATCTGGATAAAAAAAAAGAAGAGAAAAAGAGAGTGGAGGAGAAAAGAAGTGCATAAGAAAAAGAATGGTAAATCATTTATTTGGGGTGTAATATCTGAGCTTATTGTAATATCATATTATGGTTGGTGTTGGTTTGAGAAGTCTATTCCCCTGGATTTAGCACCACATGGCCAAATATATATCCATGCCTATTTAAAATCCCTTGTCCCCATTACAACCCTATTATATGTCTCGTGATTGTGTTTTGCATTGTCCTAGTAGTGGAGATTAGATATTGTTGCAAGCTTATGGTAGATAGCATTCAAAGTAGAGTGTTGAGCGACGTATATAAACCTAAACACATGAGTGTGAGTGACATTAAAATTATCTTGTGAGGTCTAGAGTTGAGGAACTAATTTCATCTTGTCATTGATTGAGAAGCATGCTAGGACGGAAGTTGTCATTTGTTTGGCCTTTCATGGTCATTGTTCATATGTCTTTTGGATAGAAACAGCTATTGCATATTTTGTGTACTCATTGTCGTGCACTTGCTTGGGGACAATCAAGGTTCAAGCTTGGGGGAATTTGATAGCATGCATTTAGACTAGTTTAGGCCACGTCTATTTCTGCCATTTTGATTTGTTTCGTTGATTTTTCCTTTAGTTTTATTTGGTTTTAGTAGTCTAGGAGTGTTCGGAATCTACTGTTGCGCTCTTCTCATTTCAGGATCTTTTGGAGGCGTTTTTTGGAGAATGGTGGCCTTGATATGAAGATGTTCGAGTAGAGGACACGTTGGAATGGCGCCAACGACAAGTGTGCGGATGATAAGAAGAAGGCAGGACCAAGGCCGAGTAAGGAGAGAGTCCGGAACTGGAGCCAAAGGAGGAAACCGTGCCAAACCCGGCCAAGTCTCACCCCGTGTCGCGGAAGGCCAGGCAGACTTCAACTGGGAGTAACCCGGTCATGACCCGACCGGGTTTGTGACCGGGTCAGCAAGCGAGTTGTCACCTGAGTGTAACCCGGCCATGACCCGGCCGAGTTTCTGGCCGGGTCGGGCCGCTGTTTCATTTCCGACTCATTTAATCCCCGGGCGTTTTGTCTTCTATTCGGAGGGGGGTATAAAAGCCTTGTTAGAACTGCTATTCCATCATCTTGTAACTGTTTTAGATGTTTCAAAAACTCTCAAGAACCCTAGGGAAAACTTGGAGATTTTACTAGATTTGATTGTTGGAAAACTTGGAGATTTTACTAGATTTGATTGTTGGAATTTCGTATCTCTTTGGAGAAGACAATTGGTATGTTGTTTCTTTCAATGAAATTGATTTCTCTTTCTCTCATGTCTAGCTAAATCCTCCTTTCTAAGGTTGGGTGAACCCAATGGTGATTTGATAGATTTGATTGGTAGTGTTTGGTTGTATGTATATGTAAATGTGAATTGATTCTATCCTAGGTTGCTTAATAACCTGATTGCTTTGTAATTGGGATTTCTAATTAGAATTTGAGACCGACCGGAGATAATGATAATTGGAGGTTGATTTAAATGGATCCCTAGGATAGAACTCGTGGGTTAATTGCGTGACCATCGATTTAACCCCTTGTGGCACTTGACTATCGATTAGATCCTTGGATGAGTAGATTCCGCTGAGCACCACAAGTGGATGTTGTTTCCACTTGTCCATTGATCTATGTAGAGCTTAATGGATCTAAATTAGATTGGCTTGCGCGAAAGTGATTGCTAATCTCATTTAGGTACACACACTATTGTCTGACCATGAAGTAGTGTTGACATTAGATAGCGAGTCCTTCAATTTACATTTGCATTGAAATACAATCCAATATTGCTTAAAACCTATTGTATCACCATTGTGGGGAGCCTAACCTTGGAAGCCTTTTTTTTTCCCTTGATTAATAATCTTGTTTGCTTGATATTTGTTACCATTGAAACCAAACCGAATTACAACCTTTTCTTGTTTACGACTTAATCTATTAGTTGAATTGACAATTGGTACTACATAGTCCCAGAGTTCGACACCTTGGTACTACACCTGAACCCGTACACTTGCGGGGTAGGATTTGGACCTATCAACTATCCAAATACAATTTAATACAATTGACAAATCTCATCTATATGTGTTCTTTATCTATATTCCCATGTAGACTATGTAGTTGATATTTCCGACTTTATCTTTTGTTTGAAAAATAAATTAAATAAGGATAAAAATTAATAAGTTATCTAATAAATTATATTATCATTTAAGTATTCATTTTTATTTTTTACTATATTATATTTTCTCTTATACATATATTTATTTATTACTTTATCAATCTAATTAACTAAAATTATCAATTATAAACCATAAAATATACACTACCTAAATTATAAACCATAAACTACATAATAATATAAAATATAATTAGATTTTTAATTTTTTTAGTATGTATGACCATGTGCTTTGCATGGGACACACATGCTAGTTTTAACCTATTTACCTATTAAAAATAATGTCCAATATTCATTTCAGTCAATCATCGCCTTTTTTCCATAATTGTCTAGGAAAACAAAAGGACGAAAGAAATCGGTTATCAATTTGATCTATAAACAACAAGAACAATAACAATTCGTCTAGTGTAATCCCATCGTAGTAGTCTGAAGTCCAGATGTAGGCATGTCATACTCGACAAGTCGAGAGGATGGGTGACCCAAGATAAATCTAAGACATAAAAAATGGGAAAGAGACATTAGAGGGAGACTGAGAGAGATAGAAAAACTGAAACTACTCAAACCAATTTAATCTATGAACATTAGAGGGAGGGATATAAAAACTAAAACTACTCAAATCAATTCGATCTATGAACATTAGAGGGAGGGATATAAAAACTAAAACTACTCAAACCAATTCGATCTATGAACATTAGAGGGAGGGATATAAAAACTCTACTCAAACCAATTCGATCTATGGACATTAGAGAGAAGGATAGAAAAACTAAAACTACACAAACTAATTTGACCTACAAACATGACAATGAAAATGATCTAAATTTTTTCTCCATAACGTCAACGTTTCAGAAATTGTAAACCAAATACCACCTTAATTATTAAGCTATATTATTGTTGTTGAATTAGTCATGGATTGATTATGGTAGTATTAGATATTCACATTGTATCAAAGAATAAGTATTGTTTTTTACATATAAATAAAGATAGCCTAGCCTAGCCTAGCTCAGGCAATGAGAAATGGGAATGACAATACACTTCTTTTAGAATTAATACCCACTTCAATTAAACCAAATCAAGTGACAACAATGATAAAAATCCGGGAAAATTGCAGGGTAAAAACAAATAAAAGCAACACCAAGTCTAACACCAACAAGATAGGCCCTTGCTAAATACAGCCCGGGCGTTTTCTAAATAACGCCCGGGCCCTCGCGTTCTGCGAGGAAGCGCATCCTCGCAGAACGCGAGAGTGCGTCCCCTCGCAGAACGCGAGGGTGCGTCACCTCGCAGAACGCGAGGGTGTTTTTTCCCTATAAAAGGGGAAAAACCCTACTCGGCCCATTTTTACAGCCACCATAAAAAAAATCCGCCGCTCTCTTCTCATTTTACCATCTCTCTCAATTTCAACCTACTTCTTCTTCCTCTTTTCAATTCAAATCTCCATATAAGGTATGTTTCTAATACTCTTATGCTTTTTAATGTTGTTTTTAGATGAATATATGTTGTTAGTATAGAAAATTGCATATTATATGATGTTTTGATATTGAATGTTGATTTAGAAATGGTTGTATAATGGATGAAAGATGATGATTTTGAATTATGGTGGATGAGTGGATGTTGTTTTATGTTGAAATTCATTAGGGTTAGGGTTTTTTATTAGGGTTGTTGATTTTATTTAGGGTTTTGATGTTTATTTGGTAATTTACTTAAATTGATAGGTATTTTAGCTAAAATATTGAATTTTCGTCGGAAAATCTCGCCGGAAACTGTTGCCGGAAACTCATGATTGTGCAAATTGACGCAGAACGCGAGGGGTGTAGTATACTCGCAGAACGCGAGGGTCATGGTACTCGCAGAACGCGAGTGTCATGCTACTCGCAGAACGCGAGGAATTGACATAAGAGGAAATTCTTTCCTCTTCTGCAGATACATATTTATATACTGGTTTTACTTTATATACTGTTATATTTATATACTGATTCTACTTTACATTTTTTTAGGTAATGGATCGTCCTGGACGTTCAACCCGTCGAAGAAATAGGAACGCTGTGAGAGAACGAGCAAAGAATACAACACCGGTAGAGCTCTTCCCCGAGGGGCTCCCCGACGTTGATTATCGCGCCATAGAGCGGTACAGTGGTGTCCATAGTTATGCCGGGGAAGACTGTTCTGTGCCTAGTGGGATAGAACGAGCAGATACATATCAAGGGTATCGAAATGATGATTGGGACCTTTATTCTCAAGAGTCAGTTTCATGTGCACAACCGTCAACTCAATGGGCACCACAATCAACTCCATATGAACAATCGGGTAGCTGGGACAATTTCATTCCTCAGTATGCTGTAGTGGAAGTTGGACAAGGGTGGGGTGGACAAAGTTGGGTCGGTGGACAATGTTGGGGAGGTGGATTTGGTGAGGGAAGTGTTCCTGAAGACATGGGTCAAGGAAGTGGACAAGCTTGTTCTTCTTCTTACAATCCTCAACCAGAACCGATGGAACAAGAGTACCACGATGAAGGTGTTGGGGAAGAACACGAAGAAGAAGGTGATGATGATGATGATGATGATGATGATGAAGAAGAAGAAGAAGAAGAAGAAGAATTGGTCCAGAAACCAAAAAGAAAGAGGAAGTCCAAGAAGAATGAGCCAAAGTATGATCCTGAGCTCACTCATTCCACACCTGGCGGTCCAGAAGATCCCGAGTTGCTTAAGGGATTTGAAGCACATGTGGCGTTCCACATCCAGAAAGGGGAGGTAATTTACTAATTTATTGATTTTCTGCATTTTTAATACATTAACAGAAATTCTGCAGAATGCACAGAAAATGCAATTTCTGTGCATTTTCTCGCAGAACGCGAGGAGTGGCATACTCGCAGAACGCGAGGGTGTTACACTTCGCAGAACGCGAGAAAATGCTTGGTTTCTGCAGAAGCTGATAATTCTGCAGAAACTGTATTTTTTGTAAATTTGGCCTGCAGTGTGTAATTTTGTATTTTTCTGCAGTTGAAAGGTCCGATGAAGCCACAACAACGGACAAAGCAAAGCAGTGATTGGCCATTGGACAACGATGACTGGTCAGAGATTCCCGGTGCTGTTGGATTGTCAGATCTACCTGACATGATGTACGAAGCAATCGACTATCCGTTGATTGAAGCGTTCATCGAACGATGGCAACCGGAGACTAACTCATTCCACCTCCCTTGTGGTGAGATCACTATTGGCCTTCTGGATGTACATATGATTTTAGGCCTACCTATAGAAGGGAAAGCAATGACTACTTGTAAGAAACTGGGTGCCAAGTTTAGTCATGATGAGATTATAAAATACTATGGTAGGAAGGGGGCGGAAATTTTTGGAGTAGATCCGCACACTTTAGATTCTGGGAGGGTGAAAGCTGATTGGTTTAGAAGGCATTGTGAAAACCTAGGTCCAGAGCGAAAGGGTTTAGGATGGGTGTTGTATACTGCTTCCTCACTCTTATTTCCGGACAAGTCACAGAACTTGATTCGGCTTAGATACGGGCCTTATTTGGAAACCTATGCCCATGCTACGGGCATATCGTGGGGTTCAGCTGCTTTGGTCCATCTGTATAGGCAGCTGGGGGTATGCACACGACAGGGTTGTGCCCAGATGTCTTTCTGTTACACCTTGTTGCAGGTATTATACTTTCTAAGCGTTTAATTTACATACTTATATATATTTTCATATTTAACGTAATTTGTATTTCTTAGGCATGGATCTACAACTACTTCCCACACTTCCGACCTACTGAACGTCCTCGGTGGAGAGCGGAGCAACCATGGGCATACCGGTGGATGCCTAAGAATGTAAAGCTGAAGAAGGGGCAAGTCGGAAGGGACTATAGGGGAGCGCTCGATATTCTTATGCCGGAGATGGTAAGTTTCTGCATTTTCTGGGATTTCTGCATTTTTTGAGTACGCAGCAGTCATTAGGTGTAACTTGCATTTTCTCGTAGAACGCGAGTTTGTGGCTCCTCGCAGAACGCGAGGATGCACACACTCGCAGAACGCGAGAAAATGCAAGTTTCTGCATTTTGTCCTAGTTTCTGCAGTTTCTGGTGTTTTACAGACTTCACCATGCGTTTTTCTGTCATTTTGTTAGGTATGTTGGAACCCGTATGGAGCACAAGACTTCACCGATCCTGAGCTTGCTCCCGCTCTATTTCACGGGGTGCTATCTTGCTGTGACATCACCGAACCACACATGCCTGATAGGTGTCCCAGACAATTTGGGAGAGTGCAGCGTATTCCTAGGCCAGTCATCGAACCGCTCAAAGCTCATAGGTTGAAAAACATTAGGTGTTATAGTGTTTTTTATGACGCCAACCAATGGCTTTGAGAGTCAAGAGATGTTCACTCTTTGTCTCTCGATGATATGGGGCCAGTTGCCTATGCACCACATGAATGCTCCCATGATTACATGGATTGGTACATCAAGAGGACCCATAGGTATATCCGTCCTGCAATCCCTGGGATGATGACTGAGAGACAGGTAATATTAATTGTTTTGGTTTATCTTGCGTTTCTAGTCTTTGTTTGTCTCGAATATTAACATAAAATGAATGTTTACTTGCGTATAGGTGATTGGCCGGGTGTACAATGACATGGACCGGTATCGGTTTGCCACTCCAGAGGATTTTGATTCATATCACGCCCAAATGCTACTAAGTATGTCAAATCTCGCTCCCTTCCGACCACGAGAAGACGAGTAGCCTTTCGTTTTGTGTTTTGGATTGTGTTTTGGATTGCTTTCTTAGGTGTTTTGTTGATTGGATAATTTTGTTGGATTATGTTTAGGGATATGTTGGTGTTGCTTCAATTCTGTTCGTTTTTTGCATAACCTCGCAGAACGCGAGGTGTACACCACTCGCAGAACGCGAGTCTGCCCTATAGGAAACAGGGTGCTCTCAGTTGATATGCACGGTCTGTGGCACGGTTGGTGTTACTCGCGTTCTGCGAGTGACACCAGCCTCGCAGAACGCGAGGAATGACATTTTCTGGAAAATGTCCATGACATGAGTTACAGTTTAAGAATTTAAAAAACCATCTCCAGTTCAACATTACATTACAAATTCAGCGAATAAAACATAACTTCAACATTACATTTCAAAGGCGGCACATCGATGTGACACAAGATCGTGCAAAGAAAAAGCATCTCTTTCAGCGTTTCGCCACCAAGGAGTAAACACATGAGGTAATGGGCAGTTTTCTTCAAGACGCAACTACAAGAAAACAACAACGTTAGGAAGTTGCATATTAGATAGTAATTCATAAGTAGATCCAAAAACTTACCGGAACAAAATGTCTCTCACTCTGAATATAGAATAAGCAGAACGTCGGAAGTGTGTCACCATCTTCTAACCAAGTAGGACGTTGTAGAGGAAGGTAAGTGTAGTTAGCACTTTTTCCCACCGTTACGAACACTATGTTGAATGTGGATGCCACAAGGCATCCCATTTCCGGGGTAGCTAGCCAGTGATCTTCTGGAGCCCTTCCTATTCCTTCCCATGTAAGTTGGTGTAAAGCGCTCTCCAAAGTTGGTTGTTGTGGAGGTCCAATCCAAGTTCCTTGAACTAGGTGCCAAATCTCTTTGACCTTAGCTATCATCAAATCTCTTACTTCCCTCCATAAGTGTTGGTTGTCATGCAATTCATGAGCTATTGCTCTAAATCCACAATTTCCATCTCCATTTACCTCAAACCAACCATTCACATGGGTGCGCATTGACGCGGGTATGTGAGACTTGTACTTGCCAATCACCTTAATCTTTGGTTTCTTGAATGTTTCAGAATTAGAAGCATTTTTTTGCTTCTTTGGGGGGTGTTTCTTCCAAATCTCTAGCATTCATCTCAACATTAGTGTGCTCCCATGCAGACGGTCTTCTTTGCGTTGACCTAGGTTGTTTGTTAGGAGCTCCGACTGGACGACCTCCGGTGTGCTTTGAAATAGCCGGCTCTTTTAGAGGAGTATTTACTTTCCCAATGTCTAAAACAGTTTGTGCACACTTTTCTTGATCATGGGGGCACAATTTCGGAAACGTTTCCTCATAGAAAGTCTGAAAAAGATGCCTTGCCACCTTACTCTTAACTTCCAGTATGCCGGGAACATCAACTTCTTCCAAACTCAAAGTACTCCAGAAAGGGTGCAACTCTGATACTCTTAGTGGTCTTTGCTCCTTCCAATGTCTTACAATCTGATGAACACACATCAACCCATCTCTAATCTTGATCCCGCAGCTACAAAACATATTAAAGTGCGCACCTAATCTCTCCCCCTTCGTGTATTCCTCAAGCAAAAATTCTATGCATTTGTAAGAGACTTTGAACTTCAAGACTTTAAACAAGTCCGCCCCTTCAACAACTATGAAGCTCTTATTCAAACTCTCGGTGAAAGACACAGTAATCTCCTTAAGTTGGTTCTCCGCCATTGTTTTGTATTCTTTGAACATTGTGTCTAGCCTAGCATTTCCACTTGACAAGTATGACTTAAGACATGAATGTGCTCCTTCAACTCTAAAATGTTCGAAAAACAATAAAATGCAAATACAAATCAGAACCTGTGGATCCTTCTGTAATGTGTAACTCCTCGCGTTCTGCGAGGTGTGTACACCTCGCGTTCTGCGAGTTCATACATTGTTCCAGGATCTTTGCATTCGAAAATGCGTCAACACTGAATCAAGGAATTTACTCGCGTTCTGCGAGATGGTATGCCCTCGCGTTCTGCGAGGTGTGCATTACAGAAGCTCTTTTTATCATATGTAGAAGGTAGACATAAATAACAGAACATACCTGTTTGTCGTGTTATTCCCGAGAGTGAAGACATTATCCGTCCATGCTGAAACAAGTCTTTCTTTGTAACGGTTTAGCCAATTCGTTCTCACGTACTTCAATACGGCTGGATAAGCTCGCCATTCGTCCTCAAGTTTCTTCAAAGTACTCTTGTAATCTTCTTCAGTGGTTTGTTCGAACACGTTATAATAATCATTTGAAATATGAACCCCCAATGCTTGTGTGCCCATAGCTATCTTGGCTCTCGCCTCTATGTTCTTCCTTACATGTCGCCTACATAAGAGAAACTTTGCATTTGGCCATAACTTGTCTGTTGCATTCATAAGAGCCATCTCACGGTCAGTGACGAAGCAAGTAGGCGATGCTCCTATTCTCAAATACATCGTCGGCAGCTGCTGCAACGCCCATAAATAACTATCCTCGCTCTCAGCCTCTAACCATACCCCGCACACAACAAAATTCTTCCATGTAGAAGTCAAACCGACTATCTCCAGGAAGGGAACATTGTACCTGGAACCAAAATACAGTAAGATAAATACAACATAAAAACAGAATGATAAATACTTACCTGTTCGTGCTATAAGTCGAGTCCATCAAAAGGACATATGGAAACGCCTTTAAGAGTTTCATTGATTCGGGGCTAGCAAAGAACAAGTCGCCTATTATCGAAGGGTTCGTTGCACTTGGCCTATACTCCATGAAGTAGTTGCTCTCTTTGCATTGGTGAAAGAATTCTTGAACCACGGTTCTACCTTCCATTTCCTCTTCCCTTATATGTCTTACCAAATTGTACACTTGGTTCTTCTTTGTGCAACTTCCGGGATCCTTGTTTATCTCAGTGTAAATCTGATTTGGAGAACAATGTGAAAGTACCATCTCACGAACCTTTTTCTTTTGATCCGGGGTTGGCCTCCCGACAAATGCATTCCCGACCAAACTATCTCCAATAGGATGGTTGTGCAAACCACAAACAACCACTAATCTCCAATTCTCTTCAACCCGGTTCTCCATGAGCTTCAACTGAAATTTACACCCCGTTTTCTTGCTCTTTGTGTTTGATCTAACACCGACACCTTTAGGCCTATGGCTTCCCCCTTTCTCACAAATGATTTGAATCTTACCACTTTGCCCCGGTTTAGATGGTACACTCCTTCCAATAGAGATCATAAACTTGTGTTGCTTTGCAACATTCAAAGCCCACAAATGAGCGATCTCCTTAGAGGCAAACACTTGCTCCGTAGTGAAATATTCCGAATAATCCCTAGAAACAACCTCTTCCTCACATACGGGACTATCAAACTTTGGTGCAGTGCGTAAAGAGGGAAGAAAACACATCTCCTCTCCTACGTTTGTTGGTGGGTTAGCAAATTGTGAATCAAACGCATCATAGCTTGATGGCACCTCATATGTACATGGCATGGAATAAGTAGATGGCACGGGCAACTCATAAGTATATGGCACATGCAATTCATATGTAGATGGCACATGTTGTTCATATAAAGATGGTTGATGATAATATCCAAAGTCGTCAATCCCTAAATCAAATGACGGTGGCGAAACGGGCACCGTATTCCGCGAGGGGTAGGTGTAGTCATTCAACTGGATTGCATTCAATCCAGTGAACAAAGAAAAATTCACCTATAACAATGCTTCTGTTAATACTCTGTAATGTGCAACTTCTCGCGTTCTGCGAGGGACGCACTTCTCGCGTTCTGCGAGGGAGGCACTTCTCGCGTGACGCGAGGGGCTTCCTCTCGCAGAACGCGAGAAGTTGCTATTTCCTAAAACTAGTCCTTCAACGGGATATTTTAACATAACATGAGTTTCTACATTAAAAACCATAAAAACCCTAAAAACATGAACACATCTAAGTTTTTGACATTATATGCAAAAGTCATCTCTTCAACACTTACTACTACTACTAGATTTAACATGAAATACAACATAATAAGTTCATTTTAGCTCTTAATGGTGCAAAACAAATTAAAATTCAAAAATTAAGTAAGAACATTACCTCATTTGAATGGTAACTTGATGAACCACCATCTTCATTCCCTCCTTTGTTGAATTCCTCTTCATCTTCCATTATTTTAGGTGTTTTTAGAGTGTTTTGAAGTTTTAAGGTTTTGAAAATGGGTTTTAATGGAGGGTGAAAGAGGTGAAAGATGATAAAAAGAGGTGTTAGGGTAGGGTTAATAGGTGTTACGGAATACTTAAAATAAGGAGGTAGTTATTATAGTTAGGTGGGGACAAGACATGTAGTAATGGAGCACAACAACGTCCATCTGACATGCTAATCTCGCGTTCTGCGAGGGCCGCGTCACTCGCGTTCTGCGAGGACACGTGCACTCGCAGAACGCGAGATTAGCATGCATGTAATTAACCTATTTTTTTGCTAATCTCGCAGAACGCGAGTGTACGTGTCCTCGCAGAACGCGAGTGACCCGGCGTTGTTTGAATAAAGCACCGGGCTGTATATAAGAATCGTGACAAGATAGTGTGTATGGTTGTTTGTTTGGCGACAAACATATCCTTGGATAAGGACTTCCAGACTTCCATTGTTTGCTTGGCGACAAACATATCACTTTTTAGGATAAGGACTTCCAGACTCGCTTTGTACCTTCAAACACTATCACTTTTTAGGATAAGGACTTCCAACATATTTCAGAGCTCTTATTTTAAACAACGAGTTAGGCTTCTTCAAAAACCAAGTAACTCAAAGATCAAACTGTATTTGAGCTATATACTAACAAAAATCTAGGACCAGACAATTATAATGCTGATTTTTATCAACATTATTGGACCATTGTTGATCCTTCTTTGATTAAGAAGTTCAGGCTGTGGAATTTTATTGTCAGATTATGGAATTTTATTATCAGATTATGCACAATTTTGTATGGCCTTAATTTCAAAATCGATCGATAATCCTGTTTCAATTAATCACTTTAGACCAATTAATTTAATCACTTTAGACCAATTAATTTATACACAACGATTTATAAAGTTATCTTATACACAAGAATTTATAAAGTTATTACCAAGATTAGACCAATTGATTTATGCACGACGGTTTATAAAGTTATTACATGTTCTTCACCGCCCCCCCCCCCCCCCCGTAGCAAAAGCCCGCTCGTTGCGCCAACGCCATAACCACCAACACGTCGTAGCCACTAGGGCATCGTCGGGATAAGTAGTTAAGAGGTTGTAGATGTTATCCAGAATCTTGGAGATCCATACTTGGATATTGTCTGAGTTGAACTGCAACAACTTAGACGGTGGGATGATCTCACGCCAAATCTCGTTTGCCAACGGGCAATCACGCAGCAAGTGAATGATAGTCTCCGGCGCCGCGTTGCATCCTTGGCATAAGTCCGAGGTCGAGATATGACGACGCTTTCGTTCAGCATTTGTAAGGACCTTACCCTGCAAAAGAAGTCAAACAAAGCATTTAATTCTTTCAGTAGTGCGGATTTTCCAGATACGAGCAAAGTACTTCTCATAGGGGTTTGGGTTACTCCCTGAATTTTCATCCCGCAAGAGGCCATAAGCCGAAGCCGTTGAATAAATCCCTGAGGAGACTGGATTCCAGAACATGACATCCTCCTGTTCTTGATTGCTACCAACACCCGTGGAGGCGATTTTCATGAGCCAAGAAGAAGGGAGGAGGTTGTGGAAGAGGTGCCATCTCCAGCCCATGACCGGATCCCAAAAGTCACCGGACCATCCGGAACCGGGGAGATAGCGGACTGATCCAAGGTCGTGTTACCAATCCACTTGTCCTCCCAAAACCTGCACCTATCGTCATTTTCGATCCTCCATTGCATACCTTTACTGACCACCGACTTCAGCCCCCAACAGATACTATGCCAAGAGTCATACCCCTTAATAGACATGGTTTGAACAAGAGTCCCTCCTTGACGAACAATACCATACTTCGCCCAAAACACGGCACCCCAGCAGCCGAAATCCCTGTTCAGTAGTTTCCAAGCAAGCTTCCCGAGAAGGGACGCATTAACGTTTGAGGCGCTTCTAATACCCAAGCCACCATTCCTCCTAGGTTTACAAAGAACATCCCAGGGGACCAACCAAAGTTTGCGCTTACCATCCTTATCACCCCATATGAATCCTCTAGTAACAAGATCCAGCTTATCACAAATGGGTTTAGGCACTCTGATGGAGGACATAGAGTAGACTGGGAGCGAAGTTAGAACCGATTTGGCAAGAGTGACTCGGCCCGCAAAGCTCAGGGTTTTGGCTTTCCAACCCGAGAGGCGGTTCTTGACTTTCTCCACAAGGAACTCAAAGTCTTCCTTGGTAGCCTTTTTGTGGAGAATAGGCATGCCTAGATAATTTTCCAGGTTTCTGGTCACATCAATCCCACTAATCTGTTCAAGCGAGTTGGCCAAGTCTCGGGAGACATTCGAAGAAACAAAAATCTTGGACTTAGACTGGCTAATCTTCTGCCCCGACGATTTGCAAAATCTATTAAGGCAATTCATATCCGTTCTTATCTGACCCGGACTTGCTTCGGCCATAAGGATGCTACGTGCCAAAGGGCATTCTTTGGGTCCTGAGGTTGCGAAGGCCTTCCTCCCGGCACATTTCAAGTGGGATGCCCCGAGGGATGGTGTCATCAAGATTAATGTGGACAGAGCGTTTAGGGATTTCAATCATCGGCTTCAGCAGGAGGTGCGGCTAGGGACCATCGGGGAGCCTGGTCTATCGGCTTCGTGAGCAACCTTGGCCCTTGTCCAGTGTTGGGCGCGGAGTTATGGACAATTTTCTTCGGACTTCAGATGGCTTGGGATAAGGGCCAGACTTTAGGAATGTGTTGATTGAATCGGACTCCATGCTTTCAGTTGATCTCATGAACGGACACCCACAACCTCTCCACCCTTTTGTCAGCCTGACATCTCGATGTGGCTATTTTTGTAGAAATTGGAATGTCCAGCTTCGTTATGTGCCTAGGGAAGCAAATTTTGTAGCGGATCGTATCGCTTCCATTGGGTTTGATTACCCTCTGGGTTTTCACATTTTAGGAGATCCGCCGGATTCCATCTCATCCCTCTTGTTGGATGATGTAAGGGGAGTGTCCACCCCAGTTTAATTTGGTCACATTTTATCTAGGTGGTTAGCCGCCTCTTTTACACCAAAAAATAAATAAAGTTATTACATGCTATCAGCAAGATTATGGCGAACCGGTTATCACCAAAATTATGGCTATCACCAAAATTATGGCAAACCGGTTGCAGTTTCTAAATTATTGATCCCTGTCACGGTGCGTAGATAACCAAAATTATGGCAAACCGGTTGCAGTTTCTAAATTATTCATCCTGTCACGGTGCGTTTGTTCAGGTTTTTGTATCCCTTCGTCATTAGTCCATCTTGCTAGTTGCTACAATTTACATATTGTCATAATCTTTGCTGATCCCAGTTAGGGCGTCTGTTGCAAGTCCCAGCTATGGTGTTTCTGTTTTTTTGAAGTTGTGAATTGCAGCATTTTGCTTTCCTTCTTCTTGAAACCTCCTTTTTCTTTGAATACAAAATAGAAAATTCCCAGGCTAGCTACTGCGCGCATAGATAAATGCAGTTCACTTTGATGTACAGCAGCGGCCCCCTAGACTAACTAAAAACGCAAATATATCTGAAAAGAAGACAAAATTTTATTCAATAAACTGAAATAAAATATGTAGTTGGAGTAGTTTTATATATACTGTACATGGTGTTTTAGTGGAATGTACGTAGTTGGGAAATGAAACTATTGTTAGTAAATTGAATTAATCCTCCTTGTATTTCTCTAGCATTAGTCCACGTTCCCAATCCCATTATGTTACTCAATTAAGTTAGTAGTTAGAATGGAGATATGTTAGGATGTTGTTAGATAATATCTCTATTTCCCTATAAATAACTTTTGTTTAATTAATAAACATTCATCCATTCATTGGATCAAATCTATTATGGTATCATGAGCCTTAAGATTCTAGGCCATAAAACCTTCTCTTCCTCCCACAAAACCTACATCTTTCCCCCCTTCTTCCTATCCTTTCTTTTCATGGAGAAATGAGGCTAACAAAACCAAAGATTAGCAGAACTCCCGCTTCTCTTAAACCCGCTTACAACGACTTCTTCTAAAAGTCTCGTCAATTGTCTTAGACCAATTTCATGAGCATTGTACGCTCACACCTCCACAATCCATCAACAACCATTTTATGCTTCCGCCTTAATCAACCACACAAACTTGTCTCTCTTTTCTTTCATACAAAATTATGGTTACAAATCATACCTTACTCAGTCTTAACCCTCCTTGTTCATACAACAAGGCTAGACCAACCTCCACAACTCCAACATTACTCAAGAGCGGTTTCATCCGACTCTAACAAACTCGAGATCGGCCTAGTCCGACTTCAACAACCTCAACATCGGTTTTAACCCTCTTTGTTCATACAACAAGGCTAAACCGACCTCCACAACTCCAACAACCCCAAGATCGGCAACCCGACTTCAACAGCCACAAAATCGGCAACCCGACTTCAACAACTTCAACAACGGTTCAACCCGACTCCAACAAAGTCAAGATCGGTGCAACCCGACTCCAACAAACTCAAGATCGGTGCAACCCGAATTCAACAAAATCAAAATCGATTCAAACCAAACAAACTTTCAAGTTGAATCTTTCCCATCGGACGATTAACTTGAGGGAGAATGTTAGTAAATTGAATTAATCCTCCTTGTATTTCTCTAGCATTAGTCCACGTTCCCAATCCCATTATGTTACTCAATTAAGTTAGTAGTTAGAATGGAGATATGTTAGGATGTTGTTAGATAATATCTCTATTTCCCTATAAATAACTTTTGTTTAATTAATAAACATTCATCCATTCATTGGATCAAATCTATTATGGTATCATGAGCCTTAAGATTCTAGGCCATAAAACCTTCTCTTCCTCCCACAAAACCTACATCTTTCCCCCCTTCTTCCTATCCTTTCTTTTCATGGAGAAATGAGGCTAACAAAACCAAAGATTAGCAGAACTCCCGCTTCTCTTAAACCCGCTTACAACGACTTCTTCTAAAAGTCTCGTCAATTGTCTTAGACCAATTTCATGAGCATTGTACGCTCACACCTCCACAATCCATCAACAACCATTTTATGCTTCCGCCTTAATCAACCACACAAACTTGTCTCTCTTTTCTTTCATACAAAATTATGGTTACAAATCATACCTTACTCAGTCTTAACCCTCCTTGTTCATACAACAAGGCTAGACCAACCTCCACAACTCCAACATTACTCAAGAGCGGTTTCATCCGACTCTAACAAACTCGAGATCGGCCTAGTCCGACTTCAACAACCTCAACATCGGTTTTAACCCTCCTTGTTCATACAACAAGGCTAAACCGACCTCCACAACTCCAACAACCCCAAGATCGGCAACCCGACTTCAACAGCCACAAAATCGGCAACCCGACTTCAACAACTTCAACAACGGTTCAACCCGACTCCAACAAAGTCAAGATCGGTGCAACCCGACTCCAACAAACTCAAGATCGGTGCAACCCGAATTCAACAAAATCAAAATCGAGTCAAACCAAACAAACTTTCAAGTTGAATCTTTCCCATCGGACGATTAACTTGAGGGAGAATGTTAGTAAATTGAATTAATCCTCCTTGTATTTCTCTAGCATTAGTCCACGTTCCCAATCCCATTATGTTACTCAATTAAGTTAGTAGTTAGAATGGAGATATGTTAGGATGTTGTTAGATAATATCTCTATTTCCCTATAAATAACTTTTGTTTAATTAATAAACATTCATCCATTCATTGGATCAAATCTATTAACTATTATGGATATTGAGATCGAGTAGAGTATATACTCGAGGGGTTTTGAATATGGATGCATGTATCACCAATTTATGCAGCACTCCTCGAAAACACAGCAACAGCAGAGGGCAGCCAGGCTGGAAAAAAAAACCGTTATGATTTAGGTGTATGGATAGATGAAGTTGATAGGTGGTCCGTTAAGCTAAGCTAGCTGGACATAATATATATAGGGTAGGCTAGTCCGGCGTACCAAGCCCTAAGGAAAGAAGGAGAGCGGTCGTACGACCCATAAGTCTGCAGCTGCGGTGGAGCGGACCGGTATCCGCCTGGAGGTGGAGGTGGAGGTGGGTCTGTCAGGAACCTGTACCTGCTGCTGAGTAACTGTAACCATCTGCACCTGCTCGATCATACAGTTCATGATATGAGGTTGAATTTATAAGCTAAGTAGGCAGCGAAAACAAACCATATACCTGCAGGAGCAGGAGCAGGAGCAGGAGCAGGAGCAGGAGCAGGAGCCGGAGCCGGAGCAGGAGCCGGAGCAGGAGCCGGAGCCGGAGCCGGAGCAGGATAGGATTGATGAGAGATATGCTGGTAGCTCATATTTTCTGTGGATCACCGATGAATGCCAAGAAGAATGGTGACTGCAATTTTATTATTAAATATATATAAGGCAGGCAGATCGACGCGTGTGCAATATGCATAACCTGACGTGCCTCTATTGCTGCAACGTGTAAATCAGTAACATCGATGTGCCATCACACTAGCGGAGTATTGTTTATGTAACATGGAAATGACTCCGCTAGCTACGAGTAGGAAACATATCTTCCTGACCCAAATTAAAACACGCTCGGATTTCAGAGAATCAAACATTTGCAATGTGCATTTTCTACTCTAGTATGGAATAATATGGAATAATAAGATACGGAGTACATGTGACTGAGAATGGATCATCGTGTCTCCTGGGAAGAAAGATCTTCTGTAATTTGACTGATTGAGGGTACAATTGTAATTTGACGTGCGTTCGGAATAAAATAGCCCTTCACCCAATTCAACCCAAACAGATCTTCATTCTCTCTCCTTTTATTTTGTTGCCTGTCTGTCGAAGATTTCCACCCAAGCCCAGAAACAGAATTGCAAGAAAATGGCGGGGACATCGTCAAAATCTCGTTTCTGAAGCTCCGGGCTGCGTCGGGTACGATTTTGGGATTACCTTGTTTTCCAGACCTTGGTTTTGCATTTTATTTCTTCATTTAGGGGTACATATATAAGAGTATCCACGAATCAAGTAGGCCTTCTCCTTCTCGCTTAATCTTTTTTGTTTTCTGCTGCTGGAGATTTATATCAGCACTTCCCTGGCTCTATGGAATCACTTGTCATATCTGTTTTCAGATTGCCAATTAAGAAATGCAGCAGTTTTGTTTCATTTCGTTTCTTTTGAAACAAGGAAACAACAATTGTCATATCCTGTATCTCCAGTTTTAACAAATTGAAGTCCTAGTTGTCAAGATTTACGATCCCTGATTTGAAAAAAACTTGAGCCTTTTTCGTTTGCTAGTTTTTTTATGGGACGCCCTATATCTAAATGTAGAAGTTTACGCATTCCTATAATTAAAATTCAAGTATTGTCGACCTAAATGGTTGTTATTGGAATTCATTGCTCAGCAATATCATTTACTGGCGTTAAGAAGTTCTCTGTATTTGATTATAGTTCTGGCTGTTGTTTTTAACTATGTTGCCTTGTCGTTCCAATTAGCCGTTTAGGTTTTGGGATAGGGTGGGGGTTTATTGGTTGTTCTGGAATTCAATTGAAGGCCTCAGAAAAGAGATTTTTTTCCTGTCTGTCGTGAACCGGTCTTTCCCTTCTAATCATCCTCTTAGAACTCTCAAATTGTAGGTGGTACAAAATTGAAATATGGACATGGTAGATGGCGATGAAAATTTGTTCTCAGTCAGTGATGCTAAGGTACAGTTGTTATATTCTCTGCTTTGACATTTATTGTTATTTGAATAGAAAATAAAAGCATGTGATCATGTAAAAAGTACACTACTCAGCTTTTGTAAATGCCATATCCTAATGTGCATACATGGTGGAGATGAGATAGATCCTTTACTGGTGTTAAGTTCAGTCCTAATTTTAACCTTTTTGTTTTATACTGATCGTTGGCATGTTTTCATGGTTTGTCCAGCTAATTTGACATTATTTTGCTGTACAGTTACATGGAGGAATGTGCAAAATCTTATCTGATGTGTACACCAGAATAATGAACATATTTCCTGCTATAGAAGCTGCACGCCCCAGGAGTAGAACGGGAATCCAGGCATTGTGCTCTCTTCACATAGCGCTTGAAAAGGCCAGCAATACCTTACAGCATTGCTCAGAATGTAGCAAACTTTACTTGGTATGAGTACTTCTTGCCTTCAATTTTTTTTCTTTTCAACTGTTTCCTTTGGTTGTGTTTTCTGATACATGAAAATGATGAACACCCTTTTTATCACAAAGTCGTACTCTGTACTGGGTTAGAGGTCTTGTTTTTTATGAAGCTCTTGTTCTCTGTATATGGTCTTAACTGTATAAATTATGTGCTGATACTTTATTAATAGTAATGAGCTCCTTTCTTGCAGGCTATTACAGGAGATTCTGTCCTCTCAAAATTTGAGAGAGCAAAAGGTTCACTGGTAGAAAGTCTTAGGCGTGTTGAGGACATTGTTCCACAGTCAATTGGGTGTCAGGTAGTCCTTTTTAAGTAGCAGGTTTTCCCAGTTTTAACGTTTTCAGTTTAACTGCATGTTATCAAGTGGTATTAAGATTGACTTACTTGTTCTTGTTGCCTGACTCTAATATCTTAATGAACATTTTTGAATAACCTATGAAAAGGTGTATTGTTTTTGCAGTGTTCCGACTAATGCCTAATAGTTTTGTAATATTCTAAGAATCAGGATCAGGTGAAAATGATTATTATTGTGCGAATTGCGAATGGATGCACATTTAAGCGATTGACATGCACTTTCTTTAGTAATGACATGCACATTTAAGTCATTGACATGCACTCGGTCAGATTTGCATGTCATTGATAATTTGCCATTGACATGCATTTTCGGGGTGTGTGCATATACTTTTCACATATTATCAATGACATGCAAATCTGACCGAGTGCATGTCAATGGCCTAAATGTGCATGTCATTACTGAAGAAAGTGCATGTCAATCGCCCAAATGTGCATACCCTCAAGTTATATGTCATAACTGCACATGATCAATTAACTTCATATTTTTTTGTTTCCTAGTGTGCCACTTTAATCATTTTTAAGGAAGGGGTAAGGAAACACGGTATTAAAGAGATGCTAACATGGACCTTGCATATTCAAACAACTGATGGTGTTGCAGTTGTTACTCTCCCTGATCTTGGTTGAACTTGCTTAGCCTAGCTTTTAGAATTGAATGCACCATATCACATTCACTTGCTAATGATTTATAGAAATATGTGGCTTTTTCAATTGCAGATCTTGGACATTGCAACTGAGCTAGAGGGGACTGTTTTTTCTCTGGAACCATCAGAGAAGCAAGTTGGTGATGACATCATTGCTCTCTTCCAGCAAGGAAAAAGATTCGATGATAGCCACATTGACTGCGATGAATTGGAATCTTTTCACCAAGCTGCTTCAAAGCTTGGGATTAATTCTTCACGGGCTGCCCTTGTGGAAAGAAGAGCTCTGAGAAAGCTCATAGAAAGAACACGTATGGAGGAAGATAAGAGGAAAGAATCAATAGTGGCTTATCTGCTACATCTTATGAGGAAGTATTCCAAGTTATTTCGGAGTGACTTAACAGATGATTATGATTCCCAGAGTTCTTCACCCTGCTCGCCCACAGTCCAAGGCTCTTACGAGTATGGCAGCGATGCTGGCAGCAATTGTCGGTCCTTTGACAGGCAGCTTTCTAAGCTTAACTCTTTTAACTTGAAGCCTTCTCTTAGTTTTAGACCGAGTGATAGGAAAGCAGGACACATACCGCCTATTCCCCCTGAAGAGCTGAGGTGCCCAATTTCGTTGCAGCTCATGTATGATCCAGTCATTATATCCTCGGGGCAGACATATGAAAGGGTTTGCATTGACAAGTGGTTCAGTGATGGACACAGTACGTGCCCTAAAACCCAGAAGCAGTTATGTCATCTTTGCTTGACTCCAAACTATTGTGTTAAGGGGCTTATTGCTAGTTGGTGTGAGCAGCATGGTGTTCAGGTGCCAGATAGCCCTCCCGAGTCTCTTGATCTCAACTACTGGAGGCTTGCCTTGTCTGATACTGAATCCGCACAGTCTAGGTCAACACACAACCATAACTCGTGCAAATTAGAAGTAGTCCCGTTACAGGATAGTGAATCTGTTGAAAAAGAGTGGCTTGATAATGAAGCTGCTCCAAGTACTATTGAACAGGATGGAGAAATCCTAGATAATGAGTTTGGAACATGTCAGAAGTTTTTAAATGTGCTGAATGGAGAAGACAACTTGAGAAAAAAATGCATTGTGGTTGAACAGATTAGATGCTTGCTCAAGGATGATGAGGATGCCCGGATATATATGGGTGCACAGGGGTTTGTTGAAGCACTGGTGCAGTTTCTGAAATCTTCTGTTTATGAAAGGAACGAATTAGCCCAGGAAGTTGGTGCAATGGCTCTATTTAACATTGCGGTCAACAACAACAGGTTAGTTTTGCTATAGCATTGTAAGATTTGTTTTGACATGCTCAGCCTTGAATTGGGTTGTTGTTTTTGTTAATACAGAAACAAGGAGTTAATGCTATCAGCTGGGGTTGTTCCGTTGTTGGAAGAGATGATTGGTGAAGCGGAGGAGTCACATGCACTGATAGCTGCGCTGTCCCTGAATGTGTCTTGTTTGGAAAAGGGGAAGGCCATAGTGGGGTCATCAAGCAAGCTGATTCCATTTCTGATGGATGTCCTCCAACTCCAAGGTAGAGCAGAGGCACAGTCGAAGCTAGACGCCCTTCACACTGTCTTTAATCTCTCCACTTACCCTTGCAACATACCTAAGCTTGTGGAGTCGGGGATCATCAGTGGGCTTCATTCCCACCTGAAAGAGCCGCGTGACCCGTTATGGACTGAGAAGGCAATAGCAGTGCTGGTAAATCTTGGGGGGAGCAGTGCTGGGAAAGAGGGGATTATAGGAAACGAGGGGTTGATGAGTGAGCTAGCAAGTATACTGGAGGTGGGGGAAGCCATGGAGCAGGAGCAAGCTGCAACATGCTTGCTTATGTTGTGCACTGGGAATGAGGAATGCACGGAGATGGTGCTGCAAGAAGGAGTCATTCCGTCACTCGTATGCCTGTCTGTCAACGGGACCCCCAGGGGGAGAGACAAGTCCCACAAGCTTCTCATGCTTTTCAGGCAGCATAGGCACCAGCCACCTGAACAGCCTAGACCGAAACCGATGCCTTTGCAACCTGAAATAGAACCGAAACCGATGCCTTTGCAACCCGAAATAGAACCTCAACCTCAGTCCCTGACTAAATCGGCTTCCACAAGGGTGCTTGGGAGGACATTCAGTTTATTTAGAAAGAACAGAAACTACTTGAGTCGCAAGTAATGGATCCTCCACTCATCCTCTATTGTACAGTAAATACCTTATCTTTTGCTTGCAGCTGTAACATGTACAGTTGACACTTATTTACCCCCACCCGTTTTGTATGTAATCATATATCTTCCTTGCCGTAATTACTTGCCTACTAGTTACTGGCACCACCATGGCACTTGTATGTATCCACGCCCACGCCCTAGGAAATAGGAATGGAGGCTATAATCCAACTACTTTCACTTGTATGAGTTCAGCAGCACGTCAACTATGTCATCCTTGCTCCAACAATACAAATTTTCATTTTTAACTTCGCTATATGTAAAAAAATACTCGTCAACTCCAAATTGTTCATCTCCAATCCGCTAAAATAAAAAATCTTGACCCAGGAACTTCTCCTCCCCTCTGAACTTACTGGTTCCCCGCCGAGTAGTGCGCCAGTCTATATATCTATATACTCGTATAAAAATTATTGGGTTTGATGGAGTAATGACAATAGGTACTTGCTCAATGCGTTGAGTTAATTTATTGATTTTTCCTAAAAGGTTAATGTATTGAGTTCATACATTAAAAAAATATCATATTTAATTAGGCTCCTACAATAGTCGTGCCACTTGTGTTCGTTTCTGTCAGTTGTTCTTCCTTTCATTTAATATCCTAATTTGGGTCTTTTAGTTATGTTTTGAGTGTATGTTCGTTTCTGTATCGTATTTCCCTCATCGAATTTTATATGTTCCATGCGTATGTCTTTTGAGATATCTCTTGGACATGTTGGTTATCTTTTGAGATTGTCTGTTAGCAAGTTGTTATTATGTAAATAATGATTTTAAAATATCACTAATTAATAATTATACCTTTCCAATTCCGTTACTAATCAATATGTTAAAATGTATATATTTAATTAATTAAAAACATCTATTTTTATTAGAAGTTACAACATAAATACATATGTGAAAATAATACAAACTACATAAATACGATAAAAGTAATGTTATTTGTCTACTTGCAGGGATTGGCATTTAGGGGTACCTAATAAAGTTGGAACCAATATCAACCTTGTTTTAAAATTTAATAAACTTGTTGTAAATTTCCAAGTGGTATCTACTCTTTCCTAGATTAGTGAAATCTTTGTTGTAAATTTCCATAAAAATCTTTTTGTCGAGTAATACTGTGTTCCTAATCTCCTATATATGAGTTAAAGTTTGTGTCCAAGGGATAGGCATCAAATCAAGTCAATATTAATTCTCATGTTATATCAGGCTGCATCAAAATTTTCAGAGCAGTTGCTTATAATTTAAGGGTAGAACCATGTTTTAGTAAAATTTGATGCTTCTCTACATTGACAGGCGAGCCACTTAAAAATCAGACATACTGATTACAGGTCAACCTAGCAAGAGTTGATCGGGTTATGATTTGTATATTATTAAAACTGTATTTACCAACTGAAAGTATAAATGAGACTAAAAGGATTTTTCCTGTTTTTCCCTCTTATTACAGGAAAGAAAAACACTCTTGCAAGCTCCTATATGTTACTCCTGAAAGAGTCGTTAGCAATCCATCATTTTTTGAAACACTAAAATGGATGCACCAAAAGGTGAGTTATTTGGATAAAACTGTAAGAAAGTTGTCTATTGTGAATTTTCAAAACCAAATCCATAACTAAAACATTTATACAAAACTATTGAGTATAGTATTTTAAAGGAACATATTTGAAGGAATTTTAGAGCTGCATACAAGGTCAGTGGATGCGTCTTCATCATTAAAAGACAACGACAAGAGAAAGTCGAGAAAGAAACCTAGCCCCAAATCCTCAGAGGCGGGTTCTTGGGTAACTGATGGTAGAAAGGTATTAACCCAGCAAGCAGGTAAGTTTCTTAGCCACATGGAGAAGGAATTGGTTGATATTGTGAGTCTATCCCTGCTTAAATAACTCATTTCTCAACTTCATGTGCAACAACATGTTTATCTAAAGATCTTGCTTTTTAGGCTTGATTTTACTGAGTTTTATAGCGTCTCTCTTCCCTCCCATTCTGTGAAGATCTAAGCCTTTTATTCTAATTGAATTTAAGAATGTGTTTGTTTGTGAAGGTGTAAAAACTTTCGGTCTCCCAATATAATTTTCCTAGGGTAGTTGTTTATAATAGTTTTTGTAATGAGTAGTATTATTTGAGTTGGGTGCCCAATGCTTTTGTGCATATAATATACGTCTATTTTATTTGTGAGATTCAGTTTTGTTACTTTGCTCCAAAAAATAAATCAATGATCTAAAGAGGCCAATGCCTTACAAATTGCAGGGAACTTTGGCAGGATTTATTGTTGATGAAGCACATTGTGAGAAGTATGCACTTAAATGCATAAACTGCTTGCTGTTGTGAAAATGAAATTACTGACCGTGTCTTTCACACTCATGATCTTTTAAACATATGCTATTGGTATAAAATGTAATACAGGTTAATCTTGTTTCTTGATGTATTTGCAGCCAATGGGGACACGATTTTTGTCCAGATTATAGAGGACTGGGATGTCTAAAACAAAAATTCCCACTGTTCCAGTTATGGTATTAACTGCCACTGTTTCAGAAGGTAGTACTCCCTCTGCCCCATAATGTTCTTCCTATTTCATCTTGACACGTATGTCGATGTACGTTTTCCGTCGTTAATATCTCGTGATACACGTTGCTAAAAATTGTAAAATTTTGATATTGTTAAAGTACTTGATGAGACAAATAAAACAAGATCCCGAATGAATATGTTTACTCTCATAGATTAGAAATAATTTAGTAAATTATGGTGAGATGTGAATAGTGTAAAATGTTCAAATAGGAAGAACATTGTGGGACGGAGGGAGTAAATTAGTTGAATAAATTTAGCTTTCTTACTCCGACATGATATGTGTTCTATTGTTCTCATGAAACATTAATCTTTTTGCAGGATATCCTAATTTTCTTTGCTTAATTCATTTGGCAAAAAAATATGTCCATTGCTCTAAATCATTAGATGGCGTAGTGGCTGATGCTGGTGATCTGATGAATCTTCAAGACCGAGGCTCATCAGATATGGCACCAACATTATGGTAAGTGATGAGGTTGAATTTCACCAGGATCAGAAACTTGAGACGCTCTACATATCAACACAGGTTGCAAATTATTTAAACTTGGCTGACACCTGAAGATTGCTCTTTTCCCTAAATTATTAGGTCTGGAAGAGTTAATCCAAACTTCCCCTATATGCTTCATCTTGGCATCCAGGTACTATATTGGCACGTTTCATGCACACCTTGGAATAAGCTAGATGCTTTTGGTCCAAAGAGAATTAAATAAAATTTGAAACTTCATTTATTCCACAAATAGAGTTATGATTCAAGTTTCTGGTTAGATGGAAAACAGAGTGTTGAAAAAAAGATCAAAATGGTATTTGTACTACTTGCTTGATTCTTACTTTCTTCTTCTTTCTTTCATGTTTGTGATTGATTCTGTTTGAGAAAAGGCGAAGGTTGCATATGTTCACTCAACTTCTGATGCAGGGTTACACCTCTGATGGATTTGATAAAACAAACAGTGGTTGAGCTAAATATCGGTTTTAGCTTGTTTGTATTGCATCTTGCTCATGAGATTTCTTTCAATTATATGTCTTGAGTTGCATTAAAGCAAATATTATGTCAGTTACATATCTTTTGCCACATTTAGTGATTACTAATGAATTTTGCCTAAGAGATCTATTTCAGTTTATTTGCTCAAGTCGGTCGTTGTTTACCCTCAATCTCATTTGTGTGATATCATGGTCTCTTTTGGTCAATTCACAAGGTAATGAGATAAAAAATGACGATGAATGAGAGCAAATTAAAATGAGTAATGAGTTAATGGTCATGAAAACTCTTTGTCTTCCCCTCCCCATCTCATTTTCTACGAGCATCAATCATGAAATAAAAGAAAACAATTGCACTTGACATCATTTTTATTTTAGTTGCGTTGTGCTCATATCCCAAGCACAATTGATCCCTCTTAATCTATAACACCCAACAAATAACCGGATAAAATTCACGATACAATCATGAATTTTAGATTGTGAATTTTTTCATATTTCCACTTATCGTTGAATATTTTGTCAAATTTGAACCAATACACTCATTATCAATCGTCGTTTTTTCACTTGGCATTGAATATTTTATAAGTAAACTAGATCCGAAAACCCGCGCTTCGCGCGGGAAAATCACAGTTTTTCGTTTGCGGTTAGTCATTAAACATGTCATAAATTTAAAATGAGTGAACGGTGATATAACTCAATTCTACAAACTCGTAAAATGCAAATACAACTATTGCAACAGTGGTTGCAACCGAAATCTGCAACATAAAGTATTTACATGATGTTCATGTTTTACCGAGGCCAATGTTGTTTGGCGTGTTACATGTTTTACTGAGGCCATGCATATGAATCAATCTTAGGTGTTGATGAGGCGATTGTCGTGATGCCTATCAAAGAATACCTAACTCAAATCCACTAGTATAGTGGGAAGCAAGGGTCGAATCCCAAGAGAGTCGAAATACAGTTTAAATCACAATTTTGTTCCTAACAAGTAACCAAATTGGGGGGGGGGGGGGGGGGGGGGGGGTTTGTATGTAATTGAGATCAAGGAAGTAAACAAACACGCAATTGTTGAGATTAAGTAGTTTGATGGAAAGAAGTTCACTTCTCGGTTATTAGCACATCAATCATGCAAGGATAATTGATCATGGAAACCTAACACCATATATTCATACACATTCAATTGGTTTATCCTACTCTTTGTTCATATAAAGTAACTAGTCCAACAAGTCCTAGAAACCCTTATTTGATTATAACCCTAGAACAACTAAGATTCAATAACCAAATAGCATTGAGCGCAAAGATATGTAGGCTTGTGCAATACCATTGGCGACAAGCCGATACTTGACACAAGTTTATAATCTCTACCCTATAAACACTCACAACAAGTTCATGTAAATAAGGATTGCTACCAAAAGACAAGACTCTTCAACAAGAATTATCAAGTCTAGCAATATGAAAGATAGAAATCAAACCTAGTTGCGCACCTAGATAAAATCAATATCTCTCAATGGCAAATTGAGGCACAAGAGATTATAAAATAAAACCACAATTGAAATAGAATATAAGATGTAGGAAACTCACAATCCTCCAATGAAAGAAGGCTTCAAACCTCAAAGTGAACAATAGAGATTTAGTTACACATAGTCATGGAAGCTCTCAACAATGGAGTTTTCTTACTAAAAACCAAGATCCAAAAAACTCTAGGGAGAAGGAGAAGAGTTTATATAATTTCTCCCTAGAAAAACCAAGAAAAATAAATAAAAACCAAGTCTTAATGCAGCAAATTAAAGATAGACATAACTAATTTCGGAGTTACAAATCAAATGGAGAGAGGAAGGTCTAGCATCCAATGCCATCAATTTCAATGCTGATTTCGGGTAGAAATCTCGACCGAGATGTTGGAAATCTCGACCGCGATTTGCACATGCTGACGTGGAATGACGTGGAATCAACAGAATCTCGATGCTGGAAAATGGCAAAATCTCGACCGAGATTTTGGGATCTCGACCGCGATTTCTTGTCTGCAGCTTCTTCTCTCCGTCTTCTTCTGGTCTCGAGGCAGCTCGGCTTCGCCTCTCGACCACTCCTCTGGTGCAAGTGTGGTGTGTACTCCTCCTAAGCTCCATCCCGCAAGTACCAATGAAGGATACAAGCGGAATCTCCTAACTCCACCACCAAAATCGCTTTCGAGCTTCCCGCAAATCCATAATAACAACTCCAACCGGATTCCGGAAATAACACTCGACAAGCACCTAAACTCCTCTAATCCTATGCTAATAGTCGCTAGTTATCACCATATAACATGCTCCTATCAAACTCCCCCATACTTAAACCTTGCTCGTCCCCGAGAAAGCAAAGTGATGCTAACTCCTCCAATGAGCACAAAGGTCACAAAAGCATGGGAAGCTTGCTAGCGACTATACTCCAAACTCCGTGTGTAAGCAAGTAACTCTAATCCTAGCTCCTGACTAGCTTCTTATCACTCCGAGGTGACCTACCCAATTCCCTCCTTATATCACCACTTCATATGACGCCACTCCAAAATAGTAACCAATATCGAACCAAGTGACGTGCAATAAGCACAAGTGGACTCCTAATCTCCTCTAAGGCTAAGGGAACAAATAATGGGCAATAATAAAAAAAATAAAACCGAGTCACCCACTCGCTTAACACACTTCTTATTCCTCCTCTTCTTTTGATGTCCTAAACCACTACATAATATCCAATCAACTCATCAACCACCAATCCTAAAACAAGAAATCTGCATAGTACAACCCCAACAATATGCATCAAACTCCAAGAAAAGAACCTAACCCTAGAGCTATCACAACCGCCAAAGATGTACCAAAACAAATCTCAAATCAAAGAAAGAGATAGTAAAATGATCATGGGTATGCAAATAAAGATCAATGAGAGAAAAAGAAGCAAGATATCTAACTCCTTATCCCTCCATGGTGAATCCTAAAACCCGAGACAATCCTTCTACTCCCTTCTTATGTCTCCAACGCCATAAAAGTGCAAATCATTCAACAATGAAGTCAAACAAATCACAACACATTAAGTTCGGCGCCCTTTCGGGTTTTCACCTCCCTTCTCAAGACATCAATTCTTTCTTCTTCTTTTTTTTTTTTTTTTTTTTTTTTTTTTGAAATGAGATAAACAAGATAGATAGATAGATAGTCTAATCTCCCTTCCAAGACAGAACAATCATGATAGAGCCAAGGAAGAAAAGACTCACAACCACTAGAAGAACCGACAACCTCCCCCATACTTGAACGAAACATTGTCCTCAATGTGTAGCGGAGGACCTCTAATGGTGGGGACGAACCGGGTCATCTAGTGATAGGTGGAATGGTAGTGAACCGGCAATGTGGTAGACCGGGAAAAGTAACCATGAAACGGAATGGGGAATCGAATGTGTGACACTCGGGATTGCAATGAGCAACGATCCGAGTGACATGGAGGTAGAGGATGAGGTGACGTCGTCGGCGCTAGATCGATGTTACTCGGGGAGGCGACGACGTTTAGGTATGGATGAAAGAAGCGGAATGGTGGAGTGAAGGTGAAATGGAGGTGATAGAATATCAAAAGCACAATTTCTTTTCTTTTTTTTTTTTTTTTTTTTTTTTTTTTTTTGAAAGAAAAAACAAAAGACTAGAAAACTACCTCGGGTTGCCTCCCGGTCAGCGCCTTAGTTACCGTCGTGGCACGACGTCTATCATCTCACCCGTACTCTATAGGTCCCCTCGGAACCTCGGCCTTCATGATCTCATTCTTGAACCACTCATGGAAAGGTTTGAACCTTAGACCATTTGCCTTCGTCACTCTCCACACCTTCTTGCACGTCTTCTTCTTCTTTTTACCTCCCCCATACTTAGAGTCAGGTGGGGAGCGTTTGGGTTCTTTCGGTACAACCTGCACAAAAGAACTAGCAGGTATCTCGACCTGAGACGTAAGAAGAGTGGGGCGATTGCCCAAAACAGTAGTGGAGAGAGTGGTCGTGGAATCCGAGCACAAATCGGGAGGTTCAACCACCTTATCAACAACGTTGACATCAAGAGTCTCCTTCATAGGAGGTGAAGCAATATCAATCAAACAAACAGAAGGCAAGTGAAAAGAGTCGACGTCATGGATATTATGTTCTATTAGATCACCGTCAAACTCCATAGTTAATGTTCCACCAAAAACATCAATCTTAGTCCTAGAAGTTTTCATGAATGGCCTACCTAACATAATAGAGGCTGCAACATTATCACTTATATCTAAGACAAAGAAATCAGCGGGGAATATCAACTTATCCACTTTCACCAAGACATCCTCTACTACTCCCCTAGGATACACACAAGAACCATCGGCAAGTCTTATATCAATGTCAGTTTTAAGCAAAGGTCCTAGTCCTAGTGATTCATAAATTGATGTAGGCAAAACATTGATGGAAGCACCCAAATCAAGCATAGCCTTATCATATCTAGTGTCTCCAATCACTATAGGGATAGTAAATATACCTGGATCCTCACACTTCACCGGTATCCGGTGTTGAAGGATCGAGGAGACTCTCTCGCTCACTTGCACCTTCTTCTTGCCCTTCAACTTTTGGTTCCTCTTCATGGTGCAAAGCTCCTTCAAGAACTTGGCGTACCTAGGAATACTTTGAACAAGTTTTAGTAAAGGGATGTTTACCTCGCACTTGCTAAACGTCTCAAAGATCTCTTGATCGTTGGCGGGCCTTCTTGTGTCCTTGAGAGCTTCCGGGAAGGGAGCGGGAGGCTTCTCGGAGTATAAGGGAGGGAAATTGGGGCGCACATAGTTCTCTTGCCTGAAAGCAAAGTCCCCACTATCCTCGTACTCCTTCTCGGGCCTTGGATGTGTGGTTTTAGGCTTAGGACCCCCTCCATGCAGATCTCGGTCGAGAATGTCACCAACAGGTCGAGATTGACTTCCAGAACAGAAATCTCGACCGCGATTTTCAACATCTCGACCGAGATTTTCAGAACAGAAATCTCGACCGCGATTTTCAACATCTCGACCGAGATTTTCAGCATCTCCTTCAGAACGCAAATCGCGCCCGCGATTCTCAATTCTCGACCGCGATTTCTGTTCTGCGGCATTCCTGTCCAACTCAGCTTGGACTTCGGGACTCGCTCGGCCTTCCACCCTCTCCTCATCTTCCAAATTGCCCTCAAGAACCTTTCCACTACGCAAATGAATAGCACTTACATTCGCTCTTGGATTCACCACCGTTTGAGAAGGCAAGGATGACGAGATACGTTGTTCAAGCCTAGTTACCGATTCTGCCAATTGCCCGACTTGGTTCCTAAGATCCCTCATGCCGGATTCAGAGGTTTGGACATGAGTGGTGAAGTGTTGGGCCAAGGACTTCAGCATATCCTCGGTGGAAGGGCCTTGAGGCTTGGGTGCATAAGGAGCTCGGTTTTGATTGAAATTCTGAGCACCTGCCGGATCACTCCATCGGAAGCCCGGATGATCATTCCCTCGTTGATTGTAGTTGGCATTGTTCTGATCATAACGAGGTCTAGGAGGTCCGTAACCTCCCAAAGCATGAACTTCAGCAATAGCGGGATCTTCTAGCTGGGGGCATTGATCAGTATGATGCCCTTCTTGAGTACATATCCCACAAACGACCCCCGGCTTTTGATTGCCAAGAGTGAAACCTTTGATCATGCTCTTCAACTCAGCAATTTCCTCTTTCAGCTCGGTAGTCTCGGAGCTCACTGCACTTGCTCCTTTCTTTGTATAAGTTCGCCCGAAACTTCTTGTTCCCTCCGCAATCTCATGGATCCGGTTTCGGGCAGCAGCAGGAGTCAAATTCAAGACGCTTCCATTGCAAGCGGCGTCTATGAGCCTCCTCTCATGATCTAGTAACCCATTATAGAGGTGGGTCACCAAATCCTTCTCCTCAAACCCGTGGAACGGGCAGCTAGCACACAACCGGGCGAAACGCTCACAATAGTCATAGAGCGTTTCATCATCAGCCTGCTCAACATTTGCCATCGCTCTTTTCAGAGCAACCGCCTTCTTCGATGGGAAGTACTTCTCAAGAAAGGCCTTATGCAGCTTGGCCCAAGTGTCAATAGTCCCCACCGGAAGCAAGTAGTACCACCTTCGAGCCCCATCTTTCAAAGTCAATCCGAAGGCTCTCATCTTCAATTGCTCCTCCGTGACATTACTCGGCTTGCTACAACTACAAATGTCGTGGAACTCGCTCAAATGCATGATTGGGTCCTCACCACTCAAGCCATGAAACTTCGGGAGCAAGTTGATGAATCCTGTTTTGAGCTCGAAGTGAACTCCTTCATTAAGGGCAGGATAAGTGATCCCAAGATGTTGGACATTCAAATCCGGATCGGTCAGCTGCCGCAAGGTTTGATTTTCAGCCATGTTTTCGATCTCAATCTCGTGAATAGCTTCTCGGAGATTCCGCCGAAAAGTTCTCTCGATCTCTGGATCAAACGCAAATAAAACTTGATTAGTAGAACGGGTGTGGACCATACGAATGATCCACACCAAGGTTAGAAACAAAAATGAGACAAAAACTGTAAGTTTGACTCCCCGGCAACGGCGCCAAATTTGATGAGGCGATTGTCGTGATGCCTATCAAAGAATACCTAACTCAAATCCACTAGTATAGTGGGAAGCAAGGGTCGAATCCCAAGAGAGTCGAAATACAGTTTAAATCACAATTTTGTTCCTAACAAGTAACCAAATTGGGGGGGGGGGGGGGTTTGTATGTAATTGAGATCAAGGAAGTAAACAAACACGCAATTGTTGAGATTAAGTAGTTTGATGGAAAGAAGTTCACTTCTCGGTTATTAGCACATCAATCATGCAAGGATAATTGATCATGGAAACCTAACACCATATATTCATACACATTCAATTGGTTTATCCTACTCTTTGTTCATATAAAGTAACTAGTCCAACAAGTCCTAGAAACCCTTATTTGATTATAACCCTAGAACAACTAAGATTCAATAACCAAATAGCATTGAGCGCAAAGATATGTAGGCTTGTGCAATACCATTGGCGACAAGCCGATACTTGACACAAGTTTATAATCTCTACCCTATAAACACTCACAACAAGTTCATGTAAATAAGGATTGCTACCAAAAGACAAGACTCTTCAACAAGAATTATCAAGTCTAGCAATATGAAAGATAGAAATCAAACCTAGTTGCGCACCTAGATAAAATCAATATCTCTCAATGGCAAATTGAGGCACAAGAGATTATAAAATAAAACCACAATTGAAATAGAATATAAGATGTAGGAAACTCACAATCCTCCAATGAAAGAAGGCTTCAAACCTCAAAGTGAACAATAGAGATTTAGTTACACATAGTCATGGAAGCTCTCAACAATGGAGTTTTCTTACTAAAAACCAAGATCCAAAAAACTCTAGGGAGAAGGAGAAGAGTTTATATAATTTCTCCCTAGAAAAACCAAGAAAAATAAATAAAAACCAAGTCTTAATGCAGCAAATTAAAGATAGACATAACTAATTTCGGAGTTACAAATCAAATGGAGAGAGGAAGGTCTAGCATCCAATGCCATCAATTTTAATGCTGATTTCGGGTAGAAATCTCGACCGAGATGTTGGAAATCTCGACCGCGATTTGCACATGCTGACGTGGAATGACGTGGAATCAACAGAATCTCGATGCTGGAAAATGGCAAAATCTCGACCGAGATTTTGGGATCTCGACCGCGATTTCTTGTCTGCAGCTTCTTCTCTCCGTCTTCTTCTGGTCTCGAGGCAGCTCGGCTTCGCCTCTCGACCACTCCTTTGGTGCAAGTGTGGTGTGTACTCCTCCTAAGCTCCATCCCGCAAGTACCAATGAAGGATACAAGCGGAATCTCCTAACTCCACCACCAAAATCGCTTTCGAGCTTCCCGCAAATCCATAATAACAACTCCAACCGGATTCCGGAAATAACACTCGACAAGCACCTAAACTCCTCTAATCCTATGCTAATAGTCGCTAGTTATCACCATATAACATGCTCCTATCAGGTGTTGTCAATATATAGATTAAAAATATCTAATTAATCCAGATTAATTTTTAATCGGGGAAGGATGAGGCGTCGGAATGAAACGAAGGAATTGATGAACCTGATAGAGATGAGAATGAATTTGGCGATTGTGATAGAGGAAGGAGACGAAGATGGTGTGTTCTTAGTTGATGATGGAATTAACATTTAAGAAAATAGGTAATTAGGATAAGGATTTAAAATATATTTTTTTTGGTAAAAAAAAAGATTTAAAATATTAGAGTAGCATTTATTAGGTACATGTTGATTTTACTTCTTCAAACCCATCAACTTTTATATATAGATAGATAGATTCTAGCATTTATCATAAAATTGCAGTTTCGTTTGATTCTGGATCAATTGCATACATCAACTCATGTCCATTTAAGCGGAAATATAAATTACAGTTGTGTTGTTTGAATGTTTATTGTTGTTTTATTTGCTCTTTTTTTATCATTGTCCCACTTACTTTACTATGAGTGAATGAATTGATTTTTTCACTGAATTTTGTAAAACGACTATTTTTTTTATTTATAATCGCTTTTTATAGAGAGCAAGGTGTGCAAAAATATCGAGACAAAAGATAAATAAAAAAGAAAGAGAAGGAATGCGTAAAAAGACAAACAAAAACAAAAAAGAAAAAAATATTACAAATTATAACCAAACTCAAATAACAACCGAACAGATAGTAAAGAGTGAGTCACTATTTGGAGATAGAAAGTGAGACTGAAAATTAAAGGCAGACACGCCGCATGTACTATGTAGAACCAAGAACGCAACTTTACATTGTTTAGACCAAATCCAACAAATGAGCCATAAATTGTAATCATATTTTAATTATAATTTCAAGAATTTATTCCATTCTAAATACAGCCTTATACTTGTATTTCCCCCACATTAATTCCTATTTTTTGGTCTATTTCTTTTTTTTTTCTATTATAAAATTCTTACAATAATTTGTACAATTATTAACAAATTCGATAAAAAAATATAAAAAACTAATAAGTAACAACATTAAATTGCATAGAAAACGATGTAATTTTCCGCGCGGAGCGCGGGACCCGAATCTAGTATAGATATATAGATAGATTAATTTCTTTGATAAAGTAATGCCAATTGAAACTAATTAATGTTAAAACTTACTCATTCTTTTAACTTATAACATTTAATTGAGCTCCTATGGTAATTATCTCACATCGGTTCGTTTTTGTCAAATGTTCTTCCTTTCATTTAGTCTCCTAATTTAGGGCTCGTTTGGCATTGATATCTAAATATCAATTATGGGTATGAGATATCACTGATATTCATATCTGCGTTTGGTATAATTAGTATATCGATATCAATATGATATTTGTTGTTTGTTATGAACCTGATATCAGGTATGTTATTCGTTTTGAGGTATGTTATTCGTTTCTGTATCACTTTTTTAATTTATGGGCGACTTTGTTCAAACGACGCGTTTTAGGATGTTCAAAATGAAACTCGTCATTTGCCCTAGGAGAAAGTACAGGACAGAACAGAAGTCACATAGCTTATCGAGATCGAGAGGAAGAAAGGAAGCAAAGCTCTCAACCATGGCGCCCAAGGCGAAAGAGAAGCCTAAGACTCCTTCAGTCCAGCCTCCCATCGCCATCGAAGACTTGTTTACATCTCTCAATCGCCACATAGATCGATCCGAGTATGAACAGACTGTCAAAGTCGCAGATCAAGGTCTTTTTCCCTCTTGTGGTTCACTTGTAATTACTTCTTGTACAGTTCTAACAATATTCGTTTTCCCGCTTACCTCTGCAGTGTTGGCGATTGCTCCAGTCGACGAGGACGCCGTTCAGTGTAAAATTGTGGCTTTAGTTAGGGCGGATAACATTGATGAAGCTTTGAAAGTGATTGATTCCTCGAAAAGCATCTCAATCGACCTAAATTTCTTGAAGGTTTGAAACATTTATTCTGAATTTGTTTCTTTGGTGTTCCAACTGAATCCACTAAACATTGTCTTTTCATTACTTTGATCTCCCACGGCTGGTAAATTTGAAGATCTGGGGTTATAGAATGAAGCTGATTTTGCTTATATTTCAATTTGCATGGATGAAAATGCAAAATTAAGGTGTCTGCTTGACACTATAATAGGAGAAATTTATTATGGGCACTAGGCAAGCTAATGATAGCAGTACATCCTGTTTGGGTTTTTTCTTTCCAGCCTTGCAACATTATATGCACCTCGTAGGGGAGGTGGGGAGGCCATAGGCCTTCATTATTAAGATATGAATTGCCAAATTGCAAACCAAGGTAGCTGCATGCAATTGTGTAGAGGTGATATAGTTCACCATGTCAGTGATTCCCGTGCCTGTCAAGAGACAATCTACTTCTCCTCTTTTGCAGGATTTTTGGGTCAGGTTACAGGTTTAGATTCTGTAGATTAATTATGATGTTATTTGTTAAATATATTTGATGATGCTTGCCTTATGTGAACTTGTTCCAAGTTGTGCTAATGTATGAGACAATAAATGCACATATATTATTGGAGCTGCGAGATTTACTTGGTGGTTTCTTCTTCTTTTTATGTTTTTCCAATAGGCATATTGTTTATACAGGCAAAACAAATTAGAGGAAGCTCTAGGATTGTTGAAAAGCCAAGAGAAGAACAATGAAACTATGCTACTGCAGTCCCAGATACTGTACCGTCTGGGAAGAATGGATGACAGTGTGGAAATTTATCAAATACTTCAAAAATCAAGGATTGAATCCTTAGAGATCAACTTAATTGCTGGTTTGGTGTCTTCCGGGAGGTCTACAGAAGTACAAAAAGTTTTAGATGCATATAGAATTAAAGCAAATAGCAGTTTTGAGTTGGCGTACAACACCGCTTGCTCTCTGATTGAGGGAAATAACTACAAAGATGCTGAACAGATGTTACTCTCTGCTCGAAGGTGGTATACAAGTTCTCTTTCTCTTTGATTGATATCTATTAAGATTTACGAAATATGAGTATGTTTTTATCTGTAATTAGCTATTGTTAAGATTTAAAAGACTTGAACAAGAAGTTGTTTTATCAGGGCCACAAGGCCTACATCTTATTGTAATAATCATTTTAACATAAGATTGTCTTAATCTAACAAGCGTGGATCATTTAATTTTTTCATTAATCTGCATCTTCTTTTTATCATAGAGTGGGCCAGGAAACACTTATGGAAGACAACTTTGCTGATGATGATATAGATGTGGAATTGGCTCCAATAGCTGTGCAATTGGCTTACGTCCAACAGGTAACTTGCATATGGCATTTAACTATCAACTGCAGTATTCGGTGTCTCATTTATAATAAATGGTGCGTAATCTTGACTCTTTTATCAGATTCTTGGGCAGACATCAGAAGCTGTTGAGGCTTATTTGGATATTATCAAGCGTAATCTGGCTGATGATTCATCACTTGCTGTTGCAATCAATAACCTCATTGCCCTGAGAGGACCAAAGGATGTCTCTGATAGCTTAAAAAAGCTTGATCGACTGATAGAGAAGGTGGGTGCTGGTCATTTCCAACTCGCACGTGGTCTGGACTCAAAGCTCTCAGTTAAGCAGAGGGAGACAATTTATGTAAATCGGGTGCTGCTCCTTCTCCATGCTAACAGGATAGAGCAGGTATACTTCAGAAAACTTATTGATTCATTTTTCTTACAGTTTTTTTAATTAATTAGTGAACAATGTGGGCGATGGTATTTCAGGCTCGGGAACTTGTGAGTGCAGTTCAAGTGATGTTCCCTGAAAGCGTGACACCTGTGCTACTTCAAGGTGCAGTCCTAGTAAGAGAAAACAAGGCTGGAAAAGCGGAAGAAGTGTTGGGGCAGTTTGCTGAGAAGCTGCCCGACAAGTGTCAGCTATTGCTCCTTGCCAAGGCCCAAGTAGCTGCAGCTGCTGGGCACCCTCAGATTGCAGCGGAATCCCTGTCCAGAATACCTGATATTCAGCACATGCCTGGCACTGTTGCCACCATCGTGGCTCTCAAAGAACGAGCTGGAGATATCGAGGGTGCAAACTCAGTGTTTGATTCTGCAATCCATTGGTGGTCGAATGCAATGACTGAAGAGGGCAAGCAGCTTGGTGTCATAATGCAAGAGGCTGCTTCCTTCAAGGTCAAGTATGGGAGAGAAATAGAGGCTTTCAAACTGTACGAGGATCTAGTAAAATCTTCAAAGAGTGTTGATATTTTGGTAGGACTGGTAAAGACAGCTGCTCATGTGGATGTTGGTAAGGCAGAAGCATACAAAAAACAGCTGGAGCCTCTTCCAGGTATAAACAAAATAGACGTGGAGAGGTTGGAGCAAGAGGGTGCAAAGCTGGGGGGTCGTGTTGAAAGTCATGAAGAAAATAAGGGAACTAAAATGAAGAAAAAGAGGAAGAGAAAGCCAAGGTATCCTAAGGGTTATGACCCTGCAAACCCTGGTCCTCCACCTGACCCAGAACGGTGGCTCCCTAAGAGGGAGAGGTCTACTTATAGGCCTAAGAGAAAGGATAAGAGAGCAGCTCATGTGAGAGGCTCCCAGGGCGCTGTTGCAAGGGAAAAGCATGATGCAAGTGATGAATCAACTGCAGCAGCAGCAACTAGCAGTAGCAGCTCCAAAGGACCCTCACAAGGTGCATCCAAGTCTTCCAAAAAGAAGAACAGGAGGAAGTGATCCATATAATGCAACTTACTTCCATAAACAAGAAAGCAAAGATACAATTCCATTATTTGCTCCCTTTCTGTACTTTCCTTGTTTTCTTCTAGCTTCTAGACTGAGTTCAGTTGTTCACGACTTTCAACCCCTAGCTTACCTTTGTTATGTGCCTGCCTCCTTTGTGTACTGCTTACAGAATAACTGTGTTTCAAATGATGTCTTTCGGAGCTTTACTTTTAAATTTTTAATGTGCGGAAGGTGGGCTTCTCTGGAGAATCTTGCAAGTGCTTGATTTTTGAATTAGTAATACTGCATATGCCACACTTGTCTACACGCTTTGGCTAGTAAGGAATTGGGCTTGTATACACATGTGGAGTCTATGCTTCATTGTTCATCAAAGTGAGGCAGGTTTTACAAAAAGCCAACTTATTCTTGATTAAAGTCATCTTGTGAGATCTACAGCATTTTAATGAAGAGCTAAATTATCTTATGTCAGACGAGGTCCAAATTATATGCTTTTGATGAGGTGAGCGTGCAAATGCCTTTTACTGCTGTGACTTGATTAAACTTAAGTTTGTTTAGTATTAAATCTTTAAATAGATCAACCAAATTGAAAAAGATAGAAATTGGATAATCTGAGCTGTAAATTCTGAAAATGCCGCTTCTGTGTTTTCCTTTGAGCACTCTTCCCACGAAGCAGATATAATATGCAGAAATCCGGAGCAGCTGAGCCTGATAAAGCCAACCCAAATTGCATTCTTGTATTGCGTCCCTTGAATGAACATGAAGTTACTCCAACTGTCAAAAAAAATGAGAGACAACTCTGCGGTTCCAAACAAGAGGGTAGTAGTAATAGTGCCAATTAGGTGTGTTCTCCCAAACCCTTGTGCAAAAAGAATTTTGCACAAGTCTAATGCAGGGTGTTGTGATTCAGCAGCCAACTCCAAGAGGCCCAAAATGTTGTGGTATATCCTCTCCAGCTTCCATTGGCAGGCCATCACAATCATTCAAACAGCCCTTCTGCTTTGGAGGACAAGGCTTAGCAGTGGAAAATTCAGTCAGCAGTGAATTACCACAACATTTTCAAAGGCTTTGAAAGATGCCAACTTTTTAGGGATTGTTCTGGGTTCAATCCTAATTGCACAATCTTTACCCATTAACTTTTTCCTTACTTTCAGTTAAATAGTTAGTTGATCGTATTTGAGTTTAGGACCTCGTGATGTACATGCTGTTGATAAAGCCAAGGACCAGTTCTATGATGGAAAATTTGTTTTGCTGAATACATTCTTCATCAGTGAAGGAACACAATATGTAACAGCTGAAGTAAAGCGCCACAGTTCAGTGATTAAGGATTGCATATTTTCCATGCACAATATGAAGGAACACAAAATGTAATTGTAACAGCTGAGCCTTCAATATTTGAAAAAGAAGATTGAAAATACAAAAACGCATCCACCATCATCACATATGAAGGTCGCATCCAATTTGCATTTATTCCCAGAGTTATGAACAATCCATGTGAAGAAGTACAATATAGGAGAATCAGAGTTAAACTCAGCATCAGGCAGGCAGGCAGGCCTTTAATTCTTGCAAGAAAGTAATAATAATGTACTTAATTCAACAGATCTTAACAGGTTGATGAAGGAACTGAGATTTAAAATAGAAGTAATAGTAAACATGTGGCAACAAGTAGCAATTTAGAAAGTTTGCTGTACATGGATGAGTTGGAGCAGAAGACAGAAAATGTAACTAAAAGAAGAGAGCATGATTGATATTCATTGGAGCTTAGAGAGGTTGTGGTTGTGGTGACGAATCCAGAGAATCCAAAGATTAGAAATCCAGAGAAGACTGACGATGATAGCAGCAGAGATGACAAGCAACCAGCAGAACCAAACCCAGGTGGGCACCAATCCATAAGCAGCTCCACGCAAGTAAAAATCCCACATCCTAAAGACGAGAATGGGACCAAGAATTCCCCTGGCTAGAGTATAAAGCGAGTAGAAAAGGGGGGATATAGCGGCATAAACCGTAGAAGCTCGATAATGTTGTTCCTTGGTGAAGGCAGCAAGCGTCCAGACGTTCTGGCAGGGACTGGAAAGCTCGGCGAGGAATAGAAGGAGGAGGAGGGCAGCGCCGCCGCGGCAGGCGAGGAAGCGGCTAGTGGCAAAGACGAACAAGGTGGCGAGATGGTGGGCGATGAAGAGGACTTCACTTGGGAGGAGGATTAGATAGTGGATCAAGTCCATGGTGAAGTAGGCGATGCTGAAATCGAGGACTAGGTCTTGGAAGGGTGTATTAAGGGAGGCGAAATTGGAGAGTGGATTGAGGGGGGTATGGAATAGGAGGGCGTAAGTGGACAGAACAACTGCCGGGGTGCCATGGAAAAGGGAGATCACACAGCTTGAAGCTTCCGCCCTTTGTTTCGGAGACCATGTTCGGAATACTCTGGTGTACGCAACCAGGTAGATGACAAGGAAGCCAAACAGAAACAGGGGCGCTGATGATTGGAATTCCATTCACAAAAGAAGCTTTGACATGTTTTCAGGAGGAGACGTATATAAAAACCTAAACCTAAAAGGAGCCGTGCCGACTGCCACTGCCGGAGGCCCTACTATTTCACGCACCCCCAACATTTTAACGCATCTTTTAATATACACATCATCAATCAATATATGTCTATTCAGAACGAATCAATTTAATCTATTCGTATGAACTTTTTTTAATTTAGAACGTTTCAACTATAATTCATACGGTATGAATCAAATGGTGCGTTAAAAATGAAAAATTGGGTGTGTCAAATAAAGACCATGGAGATATATTACCCAGAACCCTATTTGACACGTACTAAATTTTTTATTTAATACGTAAGTAGATTTTTTACGCATTAAATAGAAACTAGGTATAAAATACGAAAAGACGGTTCGTCAAAAAGCTCATTTAAAAAAAAAATAGTTGGTTCGTCACGAAGCAGTTGAGATGGTTCGTTACAGACCAAAAAAAATTAAAATATTTATAATCTTGTAAAGAATTTCAATACGAGTCTGTGCATATAAAATTCGTCCAAAACAGACATCATTTGCATTTCCAAAAGCCTTAAAAACAAAACAGTCGTTTTTGTTAAGTTCGTAATATTTAAACGTAGGGTGTGAACCTCATAATAAATCTTCTTATAAAGATAAATAATAATGAATCTTAGTCATTGGATGTCAATTAAATTAGTTACCCCCACTACAAGTGGGGGTAGGTGTGGTGGTATGGCGGCCTCCCGGTGACCACCCAACGACTTTCCGGCGACCACCCTTTGGCTTTTGGACGGAGGTCCAACAATAAATGAAAGTTAAAGTCTAAAAATAGATAATAACTAGGGAGAAGGCGTCTGCGCGATGCGCGGGCTTCATTGCGTCGACGAAACATAATTAATAGAATGGAGAATCAATTAATATTTTTTATTTCAACGCAGACGTTAAAGAGTTGAACCGTCGTAGACGACCTTCAAATACTCTTCTATTATGTGGAAATATGTTATAGATTGTCAATGACAATTTGGTTTGTGTTGTGATTGTATGTATTAGTTTGATATTGGGCTTATATATTAATGGGTCAGAAGATGATGGTATGTTCCATTCGAATCCATTATAGACATGTGTTGATGGGTCAAAATCTTCATTTGGGCGATATATTAGAAAACGTAGGAAATAAATTAGAAAAGAAAAAAATGATAAATTAAAAACAAAGCATTAAATGTAGTGTGTTTAATTTGGGGAACCCCTAATTTTATAGTATATTAAGATTAAGATTAGATTAGTGTACTTTAAATTAGTGAACATTTAAGTATAATGTGTATCACATATGGCTACATAGAAATGCGGTTATTTTCAGAAACGAAATGGTTTTGAAAGAAGGAATTGCTCAAGGAGCTTATTGTCAGCTTAAACAATGGAAAAATGCATTTATGACCACTAGAGGATTAAAACAAAATACAAGGAGAAACAGAAATAAATCCCGCAACAAGCAATGGATCGCTCCTCCTACTAATTGGATAAAAATAAACTTTGATGGATCTTTCAAACAGGATGCACAATCCATGATAGCATGTACAACTAGAGATAATAAAGGACATATTATTGATGTATACAGTAAACATACCCAGTCCTCATCAGCACTACAGACAGAGGCTCAAGATTTTCTTATAGCAACAAAATTAGCTATAAAACTAAATGCTCAAAACGTCATTTTTGAAGGCGAAAATTTAACTGTAGTCAACTCTGCAAATAGAATATGAAAAGTACCGTGGGAAATTGAAAATATCATTCTTGACGCACAACACAACCTAAAATCTTTTAACAATATCAAAATTATGCATTGTTTTCGCGAAGCAAATAGGGCAGCTGATTTCCTCACTTGTCCTGACATAAACCCGTATTTTATTAAAGCATTTCTGAACTGCAATCTGGATTCTAGTTTATCTGTTGATTACCTCCACATCATTAGGCCACACCTTATGGCTTACCCTATGTACCCATTGTATCAACCTTTTTTTCCGGATCATCGCTGATGATGGTTGATGAGGCTAAAGTCGTAGTGTCAAATAAAAAAAAACCTAAACACTAACTAGAGTATAGGAAGTAAGTAGAGGTCGAACCCAAGGGAATCAAAACACCAAATCAATGCAGTCAAGTGAAATATCAACTAGTAATAAGTAACCAAAGAGGGGGGGGTTGATTGCAAGAACACACAAGTAACCAGTAACAAGCAGAGGAAGTTTGGGTGAGAATATGATGAGAAGAGGTTTCACCTAGCAAGTATCCACACAACAATCAATCAGGTTGATCATAGATTTATCTCAAGTTCTATTCAATCTTAGGGAATGTTCTTATTCCAATCTTTAATATATCAGCAGGCCAACCGGTTCTGATAATACTTACTATTCAGCAATCAGGGAAACCTCTCAAGATTAGATGAAATAGCAGCAAAGGGCAAAAGAATTATAAGGATGCATGAAATAACTTACAACCGTCAAGTATTAACATGCAATCAATTCTCTTTCATAAAAGCAATCAACTACCAGATCATGCAGATATGAGTGCTACAATGACAAGGAATTCCACTGTATGTTCCTAGTCTAGCAATAGAAGACTACTAATCAAACTAGGTGATCAAGCTAGCAAAACTAATAGAAATCAATAGATGAAGAACAAGAGAATTAATACAAACCCATAGGAAAAGAACAAGAGAATTAATACAAACCCATAGGAAAAGAACAAGAGTTTAGATATCTCACAACTTAATAACTGAAGGTTTCAACCGCTAAGCAAAACAATGGAGATTAGTTCCTGCTCATGGTTGCAAAACTAAATTGTCTGATGGAAAAGATGATGAAAATATAACAAAGAAGGAAAGCTGCTAGGGTATAAAAGGTCAAACCCTAGAAGGAAAAACGGAAATAAAAGAAAACAATAAAAGAAATAAAAACAAAGCAAAATAAGGAAAGTCCGGAATATCTTCGGCCTTGTTGTGGCGATCGCCATAGATGTCTGGCGATTGCGGTCTTCATGTAAAGCTCTGTTGTGGTCTTTGTCGCCCCATGGTGATCGCCGTAGAGTCATGGTGATCGCCATGGTCTCTCGAACTCATGTAACGCTTCTGTTGTAGAATGGCAATCGCCATAGTGATGGTGGCGATCGCCGCTGCTCCGCAGAATGTCTTCAAGTCTTCATGTCTTCAATCTTTGATCCTCTTCTTCTTCGGTTCTGGTCTTCATTTCTTCACTTCTTCATAAACAACTCAGAACATAACAATAGCTCCAAATACTTGTGATAACACTCCTAAACTAATGTAATAACCCATAGTTACGCCATACAAAGTGTAGCGTATCAATGGTCAGCGTTGGTCATTCCATCGTGGATGACACCCCGTATCTTGCCCAGTTACAAAAAAAAGTATAATGTGATGAACATTCAGTTGACTATATCCAAATGAACATTTACAAACATTTTGATGGATATTTATAAACAAGTTGATGACATTTAATTCAATTGTAATGAACTTTTCAATAATGAACATTTTATTACATCCTTGTGAACATTCAAGGAAAGCTTGATGAACATTTAGGTATGTTTTGATGAAAATCAAGTGTTTTTTACTCAAAATCATATTCAAGTAGTGTTGCACATAAGTGGTGGTTTGATGGTGGGCCAGTGGTGGTTTGATGGTGGTCCGGTGGTGGTCCGTCATTTGTCCAAATGAAATAAACATTTAAGTGTAATAAAATTTGATAAACATTTAAGTATAATTTGATGAACATTCAGTTGAGTATGTCAAATGAACATTTATGAACATTTTGATGAACAGTTATGAACAACGTGATGAATATTTAAGTCAATTGTACTAAACTTTTGAGTAACGAACATTTTATTACATCCTTGTGAACATTTAAGTATGGTTTGATAAACATTTAAGTATGACACAATAAACATATCTATCTATATCTATATAATAATTCATGGATTTTGAAAAAGTAATATAAAATGATACCGGATCGGAATCGAGCCAACCATTAAAAAACGGGCTTGAGTGGGCTTCAATACCATTGCATCTTGGGTCTTTTCATCTGCTTCTCGTTCATTCTCTCTACCGTAAGACCTCCATTCTCTCCTTCCTCTTCCAAAACCTAACAGTAGTGATTATTGCCGGCGTTGTTGGTGCTACCGCTTCGGTCTTCCTCGGATTCATGATCTCGTGGTGGTTCTTTGCTGGTGCAAGGCATGAATCGAGCAGCAAGGAGGATGTTGATGAGGAGAAGGAAGTGAATCGAGTCGGTTAGATGGGGAAATTGCTTGCTAACAAACGAAACCCATGGACAACCCTTCATCCTCCACAAACCCATGGACAACAGGAAAAATCACCGAACTCCTCCGTTCCATACCCAGATTCTTCTTCCAATCCACCCACTCAATCGGCCACCAAAACGACCCCCTTCGCCACCGCGCACCCATGTGTCAACAAAGAGGTCCTGCACCTCACAGAGACCAAGCAAAGGTTCAGTTGGGGTTAGCCAAGTCCACCCGGTTCTTCTTCTGGGTCGAATCCCAATTCGGGTTTAGACACAATGAAGCAATCGTTAAGGAAATGGCGATCGTGATCGTCAAATCCCATGAATTAAACCATCTGTGGGAGTTTCTGAAGGAGATGAGTAGAAAAGATGGAAGAAATGAGATTGTGACGACCATGACCATCACCTATTTGATAAAATGCCTACGAGAGGAAGGTTTAGTTAACGAGGCTTTACATGCCTTTTATAGGATGAAGCAGTTTCACAATTATAAGATGAAGCAGTTTCACAATTATAGCATGAAACCACTGATCATCTGCTCTTTGGGTGCTAATATGGCTACACTATCAGAAACATGTTGATTTTGGAAGTAACTAATGAAGATACGTCTGTTCTTGCCACCGTCTTGGATGCTTAGACCGTAGTGCAGCATGAAAATAAGCCTGCATTGATTGTGCTGAAGTAGCTGACAGCTCAACTGCCCCTACATGCAGTGTTTTTGATTAAATCCTTATTTGATTCTCAAGTATCTACCGATGTGTGTATTCCTGATCATTTTCACCCAGCAAATTCACAAGGATCTGACGGCATAACTAGCATTCCGGATAATATCAAGAAGTAGCTAAAAACTAAGCATTTGTTTGCCATAAGCAGCCAAATATATTATGACCATGGTCTGTACGAACGCTCTATGGTGAGTAAAATTACGGGCCAAGAACCAAATAGTGGTTGGGCTGCAGCGATAATCTTATGCATAAATTGTTATAGTTTCTCCTGCAGAAAACAAGCCATCGATGAGGGTGTTGAATCTGAACAGAACTTCAGAAGTCAAGTGAGTGATTAAAAATTGCACATCAACAATGTGCATCTTCATAATTGTAGCATGTGACAAAATATTTGAAACCAAATTGAAATACAGATCTAAAGTTTATGAAATAAGGAAGGAGTATATTATTTGAAGTTGGACAGCCTGGCATATATTAGAACTACAGAACATATAAAGAAAATATAAAATACATTCGACTCTGCATTATTGCTCTACTAAAAACATCTATTCACAAATTAGCAATGATTATTTCTACTATTGGTAGGAGGTAAGGGCATCCACAATGGAAGTTTTATGGGTTTCTAAAACTTGAAAAATAAAAGAAAATAAAAAGAAATGGCAGAAAGTATAAACTTACATTGATTCTAGAGTGGTTTCTCTACTAAGAAATTCATTTCTTAATAAGAAACCCATGAAAAATAAAAGAAAAAGCTAGAAAATTAAGTTAAGAAACACAATCAATTCAATTTAACTTTGTTGAGATTAGATTGTTGCATAGAAATTTTGTAAACATGATTATCCTCAATTCAATTTTATGACGTCTATTTAACAAATAACAATGTTAAGCCGTATATAAAATCTTTAATTTTCCCGCGCTATAATCAATCAAGAAGACCCTCTCGAATTATGAATAGTAACAAAAAAAACTCCATGGAACAAACATTATAGGACCGAGGGAGTACTAAAATGAAACAGCAATACGGCCTCACTACTTAATGGGTAAACAATAAGCCACAAAGAATAAAAAAAACAACACATGATGAACATCCGACGTATCAAAACTACACTAAACCAACAAAATATGATACGCAATTTATAGTCAACCAAAATATTACCCTAATTCATTTATAAGACAGAACCACAACAACATTACAAGACCCAAATCTGTCAGATTCTCTTTCATCATTTTGTTATTATGTAGATAATGATTAAAATATTACTAATTAGTTATACCTTTCAGATTCCGTTACTAATCAGTATGTTAAAATTTATATATTTATTTAATTAAAAACATCTATTTTTTTATGAATTCGGATCAGGTGCGGATGAATATTGTACGAATATCTCATTCGCATGTACGTTCTTCAGTAATGACATGCACACGCAGGTGCGTGCATGTACTTTTCACATATTATCAATGACATGCAAATCTGTCAAATGTGCATGTCGTTGGCTTAAATGTGCATGTCAATGGCTTAAATATGCATGCGAATTTTGTCATTCGCGTATTCGCACGTTAATAATAATTCGCATCTAAAAGTTACTGCATAGATACATATGCGAAAATAATACGAAATATATAAATACGATAAAAGTAAACGTGTTAGGCCTCGCGAAGCGCGGGGAATGAACTAGTTTAGGTAATTTTTTTATGAAAATCAAGTGTTTTTTACTCGAAATCATATTAAAGTGGTGTTTCACATATGGTGGTCCGATGGTCCGGCGGTGGATTGATGGTGGGTCAGTGGTGGTGCGGTGGTGGTCCGTCGTTTGTCCAAATGACATAAACATCTAAGTATAATAAAACTTGATGAACATTTAAATATAATCTGATGAACATTCAATTGAGTATGTCAAATGAACATTTATAAACAAGTTGATGAAGATTTAATCCAACTATAATGAACTTTTGAGTAATGAACATTTTATTAAATCTTTATGAACATTTAAGGATGACTTTATGAACATTTAAGTATGACATGATGAACATTTAGACATATTTTGATCAAAATCAAGTGTTTTTTACTCGAAATCATATTAAACTGGTGTTCCTATAACTGGTGGTATGCTGGTCCGTTGGTGGCTTGGTGGTGGCCAATGGTGGTGCGCCAATGGTGGTGCGCCAATGGTGGTGCGCCAATGGTGGTGCGCCAATGGTGGTGCGCCAATGGTGGTGCGATGGTGGTCCATCGTTTGTCCAAATGACATGTATATTTAAGTATAATAAAACTTGATGAACATTTAAGTGTTATTTGATTAACATTTAGTTGAGTAAAGATGAACATTTATAAACATCTTGATAAATATTTAGGCAATGACTATATGCACGCGATTTTTTCCCTAAATGCACGCGAATATGTGCGCACAAGGTTTTACACTGTAAAGATCTGTGCGCGTATGTTCTGCGCACAGATTCACGTGCATTTAGGGGAAAAATCGCGTGCATATAGGTCGGGCGAATATTTAAGTCAATTTCAATAAACTTTTGAGTAATGAACATTTTTATACATCTTTGTGACAATTTTGTTCCGATGAGGTCCGAAGGTGGTCCGGCGAGGTCTGACGGTGGTCGGAGGTGGTCCGGTGGCGGTGGGAAGTGGTGTCACGGGTCATCATCTTGGCTCTTGGATCAAGGAAGATACAAGACTCCTCAATCATTCTCATATATTATTTTAAAAAAATTTATTATATGATTAGTGATATTAAATGCTAATATATAATTATAGTATATAATTTTAATTGTATGATTTTAAAATATAATAAATAATTATATTATATAAATAATAAATTTATAGAAGTTTTGTTTTTACGAACTTAACGCATACGACTATTTTGTTTTGAGGGCTTTTGTAAGGGTAAACGATGTCCGTTTTGGACGTATTTTATATGCATGGATTCGTATTGAAATTCTCTATAAATTATGGGGTTTTTTTTACAAAAAAAGGTTTGTGACGAACCATCTCATTTTCTTCGTAAAGAACCAATTTTTTTAAAAACAATTGCTCTGTGACGAACCTTGCCTTTTGGTACGTGGCGAACCGTGCCTTTTGAATAGTGTGTAGATAAAATTTTATGTAAAAGATTCAACTGATTCAATTTATGGTTCTCTCAAGTTTCGTAAATATGTGGGCCATTTTTATTTGGTTTTGTTTTACGACGTGATAACGTGCCAAATGACGTGGATAATGAGGTGACATAACTTAAAAATTGATACATATGCGAATATAACGTAAGGACAATATGTGTCAACCAACACTCTGTTTTAGTATATGTATAGATTTGATGAACATTTATTGACAAAATTTACATCCAAAAATTAAAAAACATTAATTTTTCAAAGAGCATTTATTGAGAAATTGGAGAACATTCAGGAAAAATTGTATATATATTACTTTTTCAAAGAATATGCATCAAGTATTTTGATGAACATTTAAATATATTTGTATAAATATTTAATAATATTTTAAATATCAATAACTCAATTTATAAATTGTTCTTATCCGAATCAACTATGTCTTTCGAAGAAATACTCCATTCGTTCCTAATCATTTTACAGGTATATTTGTATAAAAGATTTCAATATACCTAAACGGAAATAATTTTTAACAAAAAAGAAAGGCTGTAAGGACATATATTGGTAAACGGAGGGAGTACCAGTTTCTTAGAGACGGACGAGAAAAGTAAGATGAGGCGAATTATTATGCAATCTTACAACGAAAGGGACTACTAAAATTATTTTTTCTCAATGGACTGTTTCTTTTGGGAATTATCGTCCAATTCTAGCCGACGTACTTCCTAATCATTTTACAGGTATATATTTCAATATTATTTCGTGAATATGACTGCAATTATTCAAAATCGTGTACACGATTATATGTGATTAAAAATTATAAAATTTTAGCATTCATAAAATATTATGTCACTACAAATTATTAAATTTTAATATTTTTAAAATTATAATTGAGACGAATCAAACTTTTTTCTTATATATGGAAAGATATTTAAAAAAATCTCTCAAATAGTAAATACTGTCAAGATTCTAAACCATAAAACCGGACAAAACATTACGGGAGGGAGGGATTAACTCTATATTCAGAGTAGGCATCATAGTAACTAGGCTATGCAAAAAAAAAAGGTAGCCTTTGCCAATTCCTTAATCCTCATTCGGACCCCTTTCTATTTGCCATTTTGTCTACCTCTCGGCAAGATTTATACTAAAGATTGCATCATTCAACTCAGGGCAGTTAAAGCAACTAGACTTTACCTAAAGGCTTCATACACCAACTATGTTCTAGTCATATCCAAGCACATCAGACGAGAAAAAACCTTTTCCATCTCTATATAATGATCTCCAGAAATGGCGGACTTCGAGCACCAAGCAACATGCTCGTCAGGCCTAACGAGAATAGCTCCTTTGTTGCTCATCTTACATAGATCCCACCATGAAGGACAACTCGACAACTGTTGGTCTTCCTTAACGTTTACTACGCATGGAAGTGATGCTGAATTATTTCCTAAGTCATCATTTCCGTTGGCATTGTTGTCGATGGGCCACATGACACAAACCTTGACAAGAAGTCTGAATTTATTAGCCACCTCTATTGCAGAATGAGCTAGATCATAAGATTCCTTGATGGGCCCTATAATGAGAACGAACTCGATTTTGTCTCCAGATACGAGATCGAGGGTTGACATCAGCTCCTAGGAACACAGTTTAAACATGTTTACGGGCTCTGATTTCAAAAGGCCAAATACTTGTGGCTCTTGATTCCACTAAGAAACAAAAAGCAGACACGCATTTTACCTTGGAGGTAGAATTTGATAGGACTCTGATTTTCATATGAGGGAGCCTAGATCCTGGTTCAATAGATGGATTATAGGCTCTTCGACGACCAGTGGGAGCTTTTGGTGGAGCTTGTGGATGATTGCTGCCATGTGCAATAGCTCCTTCTAGATATCTGAGGAAAATGATTCATTTGTGACCTATGAGCTATGTCAAAAACTCAAACTATCTTCAAATGAAATATGGTCAACCAAAAAAGAAAACAATGCTCTGCAGCAAAATACCTGAACCCAAGATCCTCTGCAGGAAACTGGAGTTGAAGGCTCTTTCCTTCTTCAAAGATAAGTTTCAATCTGGCAAGTCTTGCAGACCCCAGTGGGTTCTTCTCATTCAAAATAGCATCTGCGAGCTGAGACCGACCTATGGAGAATACTCCATTTAGAATTAGTTTCTGGAATCGAGATGGCAAAATTGAACCGGGGCCATCAGAAATCACCCGATGTACTGCCAAGGTAATAGGGTAAGCTAATGAATAACCAAAAGGATTTAGTATTATCAATGAAAAGGCTGAACGTGTTATCTTCACTCCTCATCCCAAATTAAATGCAGAAACTGGACATCATACATTTCTATACTAACAAATCCACAATACAACGCTGTATCCAGGAAATCACCTGTATTTGCAACAATTGGGTCAAGCCCAAGTGCAGCAGGGACAGCCATGGCTGATTTGAAGTTTTCAACACTGAGCTGCGTGTTAAAAGTTGCAATCTGGCCTCATTATTAAAAAAAAACGAAAAAACGGATCAATTTTTTAACAAAATACTGAAGGTTCAAAAGAAAAATTAATAGGTCATATAGAGCAAACATGATACCGGCTTCCGCTCTGTTTCATAAGTCTTAAGAAGTTCCAATGGGGTAATATTATTGACTACAGATGCCAACTTCCATGCAAGATTATGAGCGTCCTGGATGCCAGTATTCATTCCTAACATAAAGAGCAAAGATGACACTTTACTCCCTTTAAATAAATAATTAAGATTTATATATTTTAGGGCAACAACAAGACAAAAGAAGGCTAGTCAATGATTGCTAAAGTATAAGGTAGTAGAATATGCATAATACCAAATCCACCAGCTGGGGGAAATCGATGTGCTGCATCTCCGACAAGCACAACTCGGTTGTCACAAGTTAAATATTTCTCAGCAACTTCAGCATGCATCACCCATGGTTTGACGTCAAGCACATCAATGTCTCCAAGCTCTCGACCAACAAGATTGAAGATTAATTTCTCACACATCTGAAACAAGTTGAATGGTTTAAAGAATCTGACAGGGGGATAAGAGGTATCTTAGTATTATTAAATGTTGTCCGTACTATACAGCCAACAATTGCTTGATACTTGCAGAACAATGTCATGCAAAAGAATATTGGTAGCCCTCTAACTCTAAATTGCCAAGAAACCGACTCAGCAAAAAAACGACCAGTTGAAAAGAAATAAAGAATGTCTCGCATACCTCTGGTTTAAAGTCTTGAAGTGTTTGTTGTGGGGGATAATAGGGTACCTATAAGAAGATCGATGATGGTTAAAAAAAATGATCCCTAGTAGTCAGTACATGTGGTGTTTTTGGCATAACCTATATTTTTCAGTACCTGCAGAACAAATTCCCCTTGGCGAAGATCATGAGCTACAAGAACACCTATAGCTTCAGTGTTAAAAATGAAGTACATCATACCTGGTCTCTCCTTTAATAAGTAGTTTCCTAGGTCCTTGCTTAAGAAATGCACACTGACAAGTTTTTGTAGGTCTGTCTCACCTACCATATCAACCCCAATAAGCTTTCTCACTGTACTTGCTGCACCATCAGCACCAACAAGAATACCACATTGAATGTTTTTCTCGAAGTACTTTCCTTCCATTTGAAAAGATGCAGTGACATTCAAGCAATGGTCAGAGGCATCAATGGAAACCAATTCATGTCCCATTAATATCTCTTTGTCTCTGATAGGTGTAAGATCCCCTCCCCCGTCATTGTGAAAAATAAAGAAGCCAAGGTTTTCGACTCTTTTAAGCAGTAGCCTGATTAACTTGTACTGAGGAAAATGTGCAACAGAAACAGGGCTGACAACTTTCTCCAAATCTACATATTAAACAAGTTTTGATGAGATGCATAATCAAACCTAACTGTGACATTGATGTAAATGTTATTGCTATCATAGGAACAGGCAAGCAAATCACTCTTACTATAAGACACAAATACACAATACATCTCTATTGCATTAAAATCATACCTTCAGGTTGAATATGATCAACTGAGCCCAGAATTGAGCCAGTCAGCGAGGTACAATACACAAACTTTCTCCATAAATCAATTGGAGGCTGGGAATGTTCAATCTCTTTGGCTAATCCATCCAACTTGCGAAACACCTGATAACGAAATCTGGATCATGTAAGATCTCTAAGCTTTTAAGCAATCTGCCTAAAGCATCTTCCACAAACTGAAGTATACCTCCATGGTCCGGTTATTAACAAAGTGTGCCTGAGGATGTCTCGAAAAATCTTTCCCCTTCTCTAGAAGGGCACATTTAACCCCTGACATAAACCACAATCAAACCACTTTCATACAAGTGATCTATAAACACAGTTAGAAAAGTCTACAGTTTAGACAAATTGGACAAGATTTGGCTAGAAGTATAAATTGGTAAGAATACAACAGAAAACCAGCAGGTGTAAGCTCAAGCTTAGAGCAGCCAAATGTCTTTGTCTTGAATTTGCAGAGATAGCAATTTTTAAGTTGCAATAGAAAAGAAACAGACAGTAGATCAAACAACCAAAATTGCACTTTTGCTGGTAATATGAAACAGCTACCTTGTTTTGAAAATTGCTCTTATGAGCAAATTTATGCATTTAAAAAATCAGATAATACATACAACTGGATATTTTGGCAGATCATTGATAAAATTGGAAGGTCGTAAGAAACAAATACCTAATTTGGTAAGGAGCATTGACAGAACCAAACCGACGGGACCAGCGCCGACAATGAGAACTGGCAAGATGGTAGTTTCACCATCAGCTTGGCCCCCACTAGAAAATGCCCTCCTTGCCATCCATAGGCAACAATGACCCCGGTTAACTGTGGTGGGAGAAGTGGAGAAGAAGCTCTGATTAGCAAGTCGAAAAGCTTTCATCCTGAATATTGCAGAAATGCCTCCGCCAGAAGAAGTGTGGATATGGCATGAAAAGGGAAAGCTTATGATTGTTAATCTAGCAGGTCGCTAGCCGTCCAGCTTACAGTCTCTCCGACGGTGGCCGTCAACTTCTTCTCTGATTGATCAACTGTTGTTTTGTTCAGCAAGACAACGTGACTGGTCCATAATGAAATTACATTAAATAATAATTTATAAGATCATTTCCTAGTCGACAAAAATCTTACAACATTTTTCGAGGTGCAATGTTATGAAATCTCATAAGAATCTCTTTGGAGCCAACAGATCTAGCTGAATGTTTTTTATTGTAACTTGTAAGTAACCAAACAATCATTCATGAGATCATCTCCTAGTCGATTGCGTAATGGGCTCTTGACTATCTTCATAGCAGAAAATACTCTCTCAACAAAAGCCGTTGCAATAGGTAAAATCAAAGCTAACTTCACAAGAAGATATACCTGGTGATATACATGGTGCTTCTTCAGCTCAATCAATTTCTTCGTAAGCTCACTAATGTCAGAAAGGTTGGCAAACTGATCATCTGATCTCACATCAAGAAATATAGGTTTCAAGTTGATGTCCAAGTGCCGAAATAACTAAAGCACGAAATAAAGTCAGCAAATAAGCACAATTTAAATGAAGTCCAAACATAAATTAGTCAATAAAATCTTATGCCAAATGTATAAGGCATGATCAGCACAAACTCAACTCACTGCCAGCGTCACTTCATTCATATAGAACTCAACTGCCACTCTCAAATATCTATCTATATATAAAAGTTGATGGGTTTGAAGAAGTAAAAGCAACATGTATCTAATAAATGCTACTCCAATATTTTAAATCTTTATTCTAATTACCTATTATATTAAATGTTAATTTCATCATCAACTAAGAACGCACCAACTTCGTCTCCTTCCTCTACCACAATCTCCAAACCCATTCTCATCTCTATCCCGTTCATTAATTCCTTCGTTTCATTCTGACGCCCCCTCCTTGCCCGATTAAAAAATAATCTGGATTAATTAGATAGTTTTATCTATATATTGACAACACCTAAGATTGATTCATATGCGCCAAAACATCTAATACACCAAACAACATTGGCCTCAGTAAAACATGAACATCGTATAAATACTTTATGTTGCAGATTTCGGTTGTAACCAACTGTTGCAATAGTTATATTTGCATTTTACGAGTTTGTACAATTGTATTATATCATCGTTCACTCATTTTGAATTTATGACCTATTTAATGACTAACCGCATCCGGAAAACGGTAATTTCCCCGCGTTGCGCGAAATTCCGGATCTAGTTAATCTAATAAATGGACATCCGATTAATTACACAAGAAACACAATCACAGACCAATTCACCATGATAAGAGAAATATAAATCAGCCCACAAAATTCAATTTTAACATGTAACACCCAATTCAGCAACAGAGGAAGTAATTCAGCCCCATCGTTCAGCAATTTACTAATACAAACATACCTCCAATCAAGAGCATATAGCAAAACTCACCCATAAAAATATTCCAATCAAAATCTAGGGTTTAGAAGTCATACCTTATGTTATTAAAATTGGGGAAAAGAGGAGGGTGGGTGTGGCTAGTGGTCGGAAAAGGGTGCAGCGGGCGGGGCTGGGCTCGTTTCTGGGATGCGGGGTGGTGATGGAAGACGGCGGCGGCTGGGCTGCAGCGGCGGGTTGCGCGCGAGTGCAGCAGCACAGGGACGGCGCACAGAGAAGGAGGAAGGGAGCTGCGGGATTGTGAGCAGCGGTGGCGGAAGGCTGGTCGGAGGCCGGCGGGAGAAGAGGCTGGAGTGGTGGTGGTTGCGGTTAAGAAAGGGAGAGGATGAAGAAAGAGAAGGGATCGGGAAGGAGTATGAGAAACGCTGCTGCTTTTTTTAATTTTAATTTTAATTTTTTTAATGAAAGTTCAAAACCGCACCGCTGTCCGTTTTACCGCAGAGGCCGTGCGGTGCTCTCGAATAAGCTATTTAAAATTAAATTAGCTGTGCGTTTTATCACACAGGCCGTGTGATCAGTGTATTTCGAGCGTTTGAACCTTATTTGTAATTGTTTAAATATATAAAAGCACTTACCTTGGGTTGTCTCCCAAGAAGCGCTTGTTTAAGGCCACTAGCTTGATCTTCACCAATGTCAAGTACTCGGATCAGGTGGGTCGGTGATATCCAACTCGATCGGATCACGCTCTGTATAAGGCTTCAGTCGAATCTTTCTCACTAGAAAATACCCTGATTTCTTATGTCATAGCTTCACGAAATCATTTTGAAGAACTCGGTTCAGGTAGTATGGACCGGACCATCTTGTATTCTTGCTTCCCGGAAACATGCTCGACTTATGATGATAGAGAACCACATGATCCCCTTGCTTGAATTCAACAGGAGCACTCTCAGCAGAGCGTCTTTTTCTTTTGTTTTCCTACTCCGACCTTTTATTTCGAAATTATCTTCCACCTCGCATGAAGTGATTGTAATAGGGGTCGGAGTAGCAGTCTTTGATAGCTCAAATTCATCGGTCTTAAGGTCCTCCTTGGTCTCTTGGGTCTTTCCTTTCCTATGAATTTGTGGCTCATTCCACTGTTTATCAACCCCAATCATAACAAAAGTGCATTGTTCTAAGTAGTGCTCTTCATGTGGCTCTGTAGGAAAATTTGAGATAACCAACTCAGCAATCTGATCCTTCATCTTTTGATTTTCTGTGGTTAAATCATCTACTTGAATCTTCAAATAGTCCACCAATCCTGAAAGTGAATAAAACCGGGTTAATAAAGGTTTAAGCACATCATCCAACATAGTTGTAAGAACATGAAGAACTTTTTCAACTTCCCTATCATGTCGTTGGATGAATTCATCAAGCTTGCTCTCTTGCATGGGTGGACATGTCTCAGCCTGGAGCGGTATATGTGGGGTTGTCATCCAGCTAGGATTAGAAAATTGTGTTTTCCACGCAACTATTTCTCCAAAACTAGCGTGACAATTAGTCTTGTCATGATCTTCAGCTCCACAATTCTCACAGAAGAGGTTAAAAGATATTGTGTTTTGGCTATAACCCAAATTGTAATTTACATGATTATACCTCTGAGAACTTGTATTAGACTGAGAAGGAAGAAAGAGAGAGGAATTTACCTCATACCCACCTGAATACATTTTTTTCCGACTCTTTTTGAAATAGCCCGAAATAAAGAAAAAGAAGAAAAGCAAAAACAAAAGTAAAACAAAGATAAAGACCAAGATACAGAAATAGAGATAACAATTAATATTAATAAATTGGTCCCCGTCAATGGCGCCAAAAACTTGATGTGGCTAAAACGTACCCGCAAGTGTACGGGGTCAGTTGTAGTAGTCAAGTGTTGATCCCACAGAGACCAATGTAATATTAATTGAAACGCTATCAGTGAATTAGGTCGAAAAGATATTGATAAGGATGGACCAAGTTAACTGAGAATAACAAAGAAAACAGATAAAGATATATGGATAAATGTGTCTAAGGTTAAGGATCACCGCAACAATGCTTCAGTAAATAAAATCACACTCTGCCTGAATCTAGTCCAATTATTTGAAGGTAAAGCATCTAGGGTAATCTACTAACTTCTTTCAGACGATAGTAAACGTGTTTGAACTAACTAACAATCACTGTCGCGCAGAGCTAATCTCATTCAAACTCATTAACGCTCTTAGAGTCTTGAAATAAACTGAAATAACATTTGTTGTCGCGCTTCACTAAATCAGTCTAAACCTAGAACATCTATGATGACTTAGTATCCTCAAAAGTAATTAAATCGCTTTCGCACAAATAACACTTAGGTTCAATTCCTAGGATTCCAGTAAGAGTTATCACCTTTCAGTCTCAAACTTTACGTGATTACATATTAGCGTTTTCACCTTTCAGTCTCAAACCCTAATAGGATCCAATCAACCTAAGCTAGAACGGGCATAAAGTATCTAGGAACAAATCAAATATTATTTCAATTCAGGCAAACATATAATTATAATTACATACGCATTGTTTGGATCACCATAACCTTAGAACTAGGAATTTAGCTAAGCATGATCGAAGACATATCCGAGAGATTTAAACTAGAAATCAACATATATGAATTATTCTATAAACAAGGAGATAAGAAAACTTAGTCTCGATGATGAAAATAATCCAAATTGATCCAAGCTAGAACGATAAACACCGTCTTCGAATTAAACGAAGGCAAAGAATTCCAGCATGAACAACTTTTTTTTTTTGGGTTTAGACAAGGACCGGGTCCCCTTTATCAGGCGGGTCCCTACCCCAGCTAATGCTGGATTCGTACCGGCCTCTAGGATCGAACCTGAGACCTGTGATACAAGGGATATAGCCCTTATCACCAGGCACTGAGGCGTTGGTCCAGCATCGAACAACTTGTCTGCGGTAATCTCAAACAAGAACCAAACACTAAACTTTCCAAAACTAAACCTAAAAACAAGAACTCAACTGAAGTCTACGTCCTGTCCCTGCAGTCCCTTTCGTACCCTTTCGTCATGGCCGGGCATTAGGGTGTTAGAAGTGGGTGACCGAACAGGGCCCCTAAAATTTCGGGGCCCCATATTTTAGTTTGGGAAAATGTTAGGTGAAAATAACTTTTAAAATACGAACGTGAGAATGGTGCACATTAGTAGTAAATTGGTGAACATTTAGTATTAATTTGGTGCACATTCGTTGACAAACTTAAAACATCCAAATTTTGAAGAACATTCATTTTTTAGAAATTGAAGAAAATTCAGGTAAAAATTGTATATGTGCATTACTTTTTCAAAGGATGTGTATCAAAAAAATTGATGCACATTTAAGTATATTTTGATGCACATTAGCCTTTCGCACGTTCTCATTTTAAAAATTGTTGTCACCGAAACCGCACCCTTTTAGTTTTAGGTCTATTATATATATTTTTATTTATATCTCCAAAATTAATAGGTTTAATTTCTACCTGTTTTTGTCCAAATTCGATCCCTTTTTCTAGAAATCGGTCTCGATTCTTTCAATTATTGTTGATTCTCAATTCAAACGTATACATTTAATATCTTAGAAAACATAACTAGTTTACACTGAATAATTTGTCAAATGTTTTGTTATAAATTTGGGTTTTTTATATGTTCTTTCGTCAACGTTCAAAGCCACAGATTTTGACATATGAGTTGCTAGTTCTCAATTCTTTTTTGTTATTCTTGCTTTTTCGAATCTCTTTCAATCGTTTTAATTTTCATGTGAGATACTAACTTCCTTCTTTTTACTGACTAATATTACTGACATTAAATTCGATTATTAAAATGATAAGCAATTAAGCATGCTTAATATGTAATGACATATTACTTATTTTCTAAAATTTGTATTTTTTAAGAGTTGTAGCAGGGCCTCCAAAATACTAGCAACGGCCCTGTCTTTCGTACCCTTTCTCAATCTTGATAATGGGTTGGCCCACCAAATTTATTCTTCGTGTCTTCCAGCTGCTCTTAGGCCAGCCCAAACTCCAATGATTCCAATGTCACTTTGCACACCAAATCATCAACAATTAACGTCTAACCAAAAAAAAATCAACGATTAACGTAGGCGAGTCCAAATTCTTGAAAGTCAAGCTCATCCACTCATCAAGTGACTTATCACCATTTAATTTAAATCTTGTAGCATTTGTTCAATCCTCTCGTATCATCAAGTGACTTTGCTGATGATAGTATTCTGTTTGCTAGTGCCACCTGTCAACAGAGCTTAGAAATAGATAATATCCTCCAAGTTTATGGAGTTGCTTCTGGACAATAGGTTAACTTCACTAAATCAGAGTTATCTTTCAGCAAGAATGTGGAAAGTGATAGAAAGGCGGAGATTCAGGCAATATTTGATGTTCGTGAAGTTGAGAAGCACGAGAAGTACCTGGGCCTCCCGACTATGGTGGGGAAGTCGAAGAAAGTTATATTTGCTCAAGTGAAGGAGCGAATCCTTAAAAAAGTCGGGGGATGGAATGCTAAGAATCTGTCTCGTGCAGGAAAAGAGGTTCTTATTAAATCAGTCGTTCAAGCAATACCGACTTACACTATGTCCTGCTTCAAACTTCCGAGTGGCCTCTGTGAGGAGATTGAACAAATGATGTGTAATTTCTGGTGGGGTAACTCCAATGGTTCTTCCAAAATGCATTGGATGCGTTGGAAAAAAATGTGTCGTCCAAAGAGAGTGGGAGGTCTCGGTTTCCGAGATATGGAGTTCTTTAATCAAGCTATGTTAGCTAAGCAAGGGTGGAGGCTGCTGCAAGAGCCGACAACCTTATTGTTTCGTCTTCTCAAAGCCAGGTACTTTCCTCACTCAAACTTCATGGAAGCTACAATTGGCCACTCCCCAAGCTATACTTGGCGTAGCATTCTCCATGGTAGAGAGGCTCTGGCGCAAGGTCTGATTTGGAGTGTTGGCAACAGATACTAGATTAATATTTGAAGAGACAGATGGATCCCCAGACCTCATAGCTTCAAAGCCATATGGACTGCTGCCATTGTTCCTAGTACCAGATTATTTGACATCATCGATTGGGACAATGCAGTGTGGAAAACCGAACTGATTCAGTCAACTTTTCTGAATTGTGACGCTGCGATTATATTGCAAATGAAGCTTACGACGATGACCAAAGCAGATGAACTTATATGGTATCATACTCGGGATGGTTTCTTCTCAGTCAGATCCGCATAACATCTTTTATTACAGAATGAAGTCGAGGAGGAAGCTGGGGGAATTTCATCCTCGTCCACTAACCCGGCTGGTCAGTTATGGAACAAGGTTTGGAACCTGAATATTCCACCTCGTACCCGATCTTTCATCTGGAGAGCTTGTAGCAGAATTTTACCCACAAAGTCTATTATGTTTCGTAGACAAGTGACCAATGATGATCTCTGCGAAGTTTGTGGGAAACCGGAAACTGAGATCCATGTTCTTATTGAATGCCCAGCGACGTCGGTTTTTTGGAGGAAGTGGTCGTCTGTTGCGAAGTGTGGAAAGGGGATGAACAATTTATTGACTTACTGGCAAAAGTGAGTCATTATTTCACTGCTGAATTGGACTTATGGGCAATGGTTTGCAGTGCAATTTGGAATGCTAGAAATATCATAATTTTTTAGAAAAAGGAAACAGATCCAGATACTTTAGTGCCCAGCTGCCGTGCTACTTTGCTTGAATTTCAGTCCTCCAGGCTAAGGGAAAAACTGCACATCTCAGTCCAACCGGGTCCGACCAGATGGGTTAAGTCGCCTGCAGGGATGATCAAACTTAACTGCGACGCTGCCAAGAGCAATGATGGAGGGGGAGTTGGCTTCATCATACGAAATGAGTCGGGAACGGGGTTTTTTATGGGCACTGTTGGAGCCGGTTCTCGATGGGCTCGCGAGGCCCATAGGGAATTAGGTCAGGCCCACGAATCGCGTGCCGGGTCGGTCCAAGAAGTCAGCCCAGAAGAATAAAGCGGCTCATAAACAGGTGAAGCCCAATAAGAGGATACAACGAGACTAAGTATCGAGGGGTAAAACGGTAATAGACTCGCGTGGGTCCCAGGTGATAGTATAAAAACGCAACCCAATGGATAAGGAAAGGGATCCAGTCAGAAGAGAAAAACGCTTGACCTCCCTTTTGGTAGTAAGAAAAACACAGAGCAAACCCTAGCTTCAATCTTCCGAAACACTCACTACCTAGAAGAGTTTAGACATTTGACTCTTGTTTTACCACTCATAGTCTTGTTGTTAAGCTTTTAGTGTTGTTGTGTACGTTTTCTGAGTTGTTTGGTTTCTTATAAGTTTGGAACGTGAAACGGTTTTGATAATATACTCTTCCTTCACGTTGTTTTTCCTTACCTTTGTGTATGCTTGCGTTGTTTCGGTGTATCTGGTTTTACGTTAATCCTTTTTATCGGAGCCGGTTTCCTTCTCGGTTAAGTTACGCAATTGTCAGAGGTGTCGAGAATAAGGTTGATCTCGAGGAAGAAGACGACGAAGAATATTAGATAAGTTGATTGCCCAGACGCCCTGTGTCACGCGAAGTGTTGTGTCGCGTGATCTCAATTTCTGGGCTCCAACACTGGCGCCGACCGTGGGGACCTCCTCGCACAAGTAAGGCTTACTATATATACTCGCGAAGTGTTTTCTAATACAACTACCTGAGAAGATGAATACTAGTGGCGAAAGAAGCGACAACACCCCTCCCCAGACGAGAACTCAAGACATAAGTAGCACGCGAGCACGTTTTTCACACGTACATGAGGAGGAAATTGTTCTGGTAGGACCCGCACTGGTTCAGTATCGTGCTTTCCTGCAGACGATGGGACAAAGTGCGGGCGGAAGCCGAAACCAGCGGCAGCCAAGGACTCGATCACGCGAGCACGAACAGAATCAGAGCGGACGAGAACAGTCGGTCGCGGAAGGGAGTGCTGAACACGTACCTGACGACGGAATTTCAGTGTCGCATGGAACAAGGGTCGAGGGACGCGAAAGGCCTTGTCACCCAGGTAGATTCGATCTGAATCAACCCCCTGTAAGCCATGCGGAAGATCAATCTTGCAGGGGGAGAACCGAAGGAAGAGGACAGGGGATTCGCGCCGAGCAAAGACCTTCCCGCCGCCGGTACGAGGGGGAACCTTTTTGCAACCAGGCCACCCACCCGCGGCAGGCCTTTGAGGCCTACCCGTCCATCAACCCGACACTCTTGTTCGGCCCGACTGCTTTCGCGGGGCATATAGTCAGGTCAGTCCCTTTGCCTAATTTCAGATTTCCTATCATAAAAGAATACAATGGTAAAGAAGATCCCAGCGAGCACCTAGCACGCTAAAAGTATGCTATGCTCGCGAGGTGCCCTGATGAAGCCACAATGTGCAAAGGTTTCCCAGGCACGCTCGCGGGACCCGCCATGACCTGGATGCTTAACCAGCCGTCAGAAAGCATCCATTGTTTCGCCGATCTAGAGAAAAGTTTCTTGTTGCATTTCGGCTCCTCGAGGAAGAGAAAAGTGACAATGCAAGAAGTAGTAGGAGTCAAACAAGGGCCACATGAATCACTAGAAGATTACGTTAAGAGGTTCGCGGAAAAGATCTTGGAAGCCGAAGATTTTCATGATAAAACCGCTCGGGTCGCGTTCCTAGACGGACTCACTGATGGAAGCTCCTTCAAGCAATACCTATACCGCAAGAAAGATTTAGACTATAAAGGCATGCTCGAGAGAGCATACACAGAGATTAATGTGGAAGCACACTCAGGTATCGCTTTGAAGGGGAGTAATCAGAACAAGCCCGCTCAGGGTCATAAGAAAGAAAACCCGAACTGGGGGAGTAAGCGCCATCAGGGTAATCAAGGGAAGCAACAGTTCGATTCGCGAGCACCCGGTTTACAGATTCCAGATCAGAATCAGGGGCCAAAATCACGATCAGAATCAATTTCAATCTCAGAATTTTGTAGCCGAGCAAGATAATCGACGCGATGATGAGGGGAGAAGGGATCGCGGTCATAACCGCCATGCGCCAACCGCCTGGTGCGAATACCACGGAGTGAATACTCACTCTACAGAGGAGTGTTGGTCGCGACAACATCACCCAAGAGAGCAGGAGGTTCTGACTGCTCGAAGGGGAAACGTTGATGCAGGTCACGGCGTCACATACAGAGGAGCATGGAGTAAAGGGAGAGGCAGTAGAACGCAGAATGAGACGAGACAGCAAACCCCCGCGAGAAATAACCAGAATCAGGGGCCTAATCGCCACCCGTCCCAGAACTTCCCTCGCATGGACGGCCATGTAGGCACGATCGCGGGCCGCCATGAACCCGTGCCCCTGGGCAAACGAGAGCAAAGACTCATTAACAACGCACCTAAGCCTCAGGGAAAGCCGATCTATAGTGTCACGAGATCGAAGTCTGAACCTTACACGCTTGCCTTCAGTGACAAAGAAGTAGATACCTGGGCTGTCGAGGCCGCTGATCCACTGGTCATCCATGCTCAGATAGGAACCAAACTAGTAAAAAGGATCCTCGTGGACACTGGGAGCTCAGCCGATATACTGTACTGGGACGCGTTCGAGAAAATGGGGATTGATCAGACTACACTCAGGCCCACTAAAACCACGCTGGTAGGTTTCGCGGGTGACAGAGTGAGGGCCCTGGGCGTCGTCACCCTAGATCTCATCTTGGGTGAAGAGGTAGGGTCAAGAAGGTCAGAAAAGATAGATTTTGTGGTAATCCCAATAATATCCTCCTACAATGCGATACTGGGACGCGAGACACTGTGCAGGTTTGAGGCGGTTGTATCAATCTGCCATTTTTGTTTAAAATTCCCAACATTGACAGGAGTAGGGGTCGCGAGAGGAAACCAAGAGGAGAGCCGTATCTGCTACGTCTCGTCCGAAAAGGGCAGTACCAAGACCTTGCTTGCCAACCAGTTATTTATTCCGGGGTTGCCACGCGTCCTGGAAGAAGCTGAGTTAGAAGTTCGTGCCTCACCCAGACCGCGAGATACAGAGGGAAAGGCAGAAGGACACAAACCGCATTTTGATGGGTTTGAGAAGCAGGTAATCACTCCTTTCCCCAACAAAGAGGAGAAACTTTACGTGGGGGGAGACTGAATCAAAAAGTCGTACAAGAGATCGAGACATTGCTCACCCGCTCCCGGGATGTGTTCGCGTGGACGCCAAAGGATTTGAGGGGGATCCCAGCAAGTGTCATGACCCACTCCCTGAACATTAGTCCAGAGGTCAAGCCGCGTAGACAGAAAAAACGAAAACAAGCAGGGCCAAAGAACGCGGCAGCTGCGGTGGAGCTCGCGAAGCTAATTAAAGCAGGGTTTGTAAGACCAGTGCAATACCCAACATGGCTGTCAAACGTTGTGATGGTAGAAAAAAATCCCAAAGGGACGGGGAAGTGGCGCATGTGCGTAGATTTCACTGGTCTCAATAAAGCATGTCCCAAAGACAGTTACCCATTACCTTCGATCGACCAGTTGGTAGACTCCACCGCGGGTCATGAAGCTCTGAGCTTCCTGGATGCGTACTCTGGATATAATCAGGTTATGATGAACCCAGCCGACTCGGGGCACACTGCTTTTATCACAGACAAAGGAACCTTCTGCTATAAAGTAATGCCGTTCGGTTTGAAAAACGCAGGAGCTACATTTCAGAGACTGGTGGACATGATCTTTAGCGACCAAAGAGGTGACACTGTAGAGGCCTATGTTGACGATATAGTGGTTAAGAGCAAAAAGCAAGCGGATCATACTCGCGACCTGGCGGAAGTCTTTGAAACCCTGAGAAAGTACGGTATGAGCCTCAATCCAGAGAAATGTGTCTTCGGAGTCACCGAAGGCAAATTCCTAGGTTTTCAGATCAGTGCACGCGGTATCGAAGTCAATCCAGACAAGGTCCAGGCCGTAATAGATCTGCAACCACCAAGGTCCATTCACGACGTCCAACGGTTCGTGGGAAAGGTCAACTATTTAGGAAGGTTTTGCGCAAAGCTCGCGGAGCGAAACCTTCCCTTCTTCGACATATTAAGGAAGCCAAAAAGCTTCGAATGGTCTGAAGAGTGTGAAAGGGCGTTTATGAGTCTTAAAGAGCATCTGGCTAAACTCCCAACCCTTGCGTCCCCAATACCTGGTGAAGGCTTGCAGCTGTACCTCGCGGCAGGCACGCGTGCAGTTAGCGCTGTGTTAGTAAAAGAACAACGAGTCCCCGTCTATTTCGTCAGTAAAGCACTTCTGTCCGCCGAGACCAGATATTCGCCCATTGAGAAAGCAGTGCTCGCGTTGATAACAGCCGCTCGTAAACTCCGACCTTATTTCCATGCTCATCCCATCGAAGTATTGACAGATTTACCACTACCATCTTTTATGAGTAAACCAACAACCTCTGGAAGGCTCGCTAAATGAGTCATTGAAATGACAGAGTTTGACGTGGTCTATAGACCACGACCCGCCATCAAAGCACAAGCTTTGGCAGATTTCATAGTTGAAACAAGTTTCAGAGAGCTAGAAAAAGATATTATAGCTCCTGAACACCCCGCGTGGGTAATGCACATTGATGGATCGGCAAACGTAGATTGTTGCGGGGCGGGAGTCGTCCTGACTTCCCCGGCTGGGGATAAGATAGATCACGCGATTGCGCTAAGATTCAAAGCCACGAACAATGAAGCAGAGTATGAAGCACTCATCGCAGGGCTGGAAATTGCCATTCACGCAGGAGTTCAGGTGGTAAAATGCATGAGCGATTCTCAGATCGTCGTGAATCAGATCAATGGGACCTACGAAGCCAGGACAGGCAATCTCCCCAGATATCATGCGAGGGCCACAGCCCTGATTTCGTTGTTCGGGCATTTTGAAATTGAAGCGGTGTCAAGAGAGGAGAACACGCGAGCTGATGAACTCGCGAAGCGAGGTTCCCAAACTCAGTATGCAAATCTGGAATGTCCTAGCGAGGGTCCCCCTGCCGTTATCAAAGAAGGAAAGGCCCCATACTTCTTGTTCGTAAAGTCTGAGAGCGCCATAAGCAATCAGGTGGAACTGATGGAGATAAACGAGTCAGTCAGCGACTGGCGCACCCCTATAATTCAATATCTTGCTAGCGGAACAGGGCCTTCGGATCCGAAAGAAATGAGAAAACTTGTCTCTACGGCTGCACGCTTTTACATGTGTCGTGGAGAACTTTACAAAAGGGGGTACGGACCACGCGAGCTCAAGTGCTTGACTAAGATAGAAAGTGACGTGCTGATAAGGGAGCTTCACGCGGGATTATGCGGAACTCACGCGGGTTGGAGACCGATGGTTTATAAAGCATTAAGGCAGAGAAGTTTCTGGCCCACCATGAAGCAAGACGCACAGCGCGAGTCTCAGAGCTGTAAGCCGTGCCAGTACTTTGCCCCGGCATCTCATCAACCAGGCGTGGAGTTACATATAATGTCAAGCCCTTGTCCCTTCGCGATGTGGGGGCTAGATCTATTAGGACCTTTCAAACCAAAAGCGCCTGGTCAACTAGAGTACATCATTGTAGCAGTTGATTATTTCACCAAATGGATCGAAGCCGAAGCCCTCGCGAGCACCACCGTTCCGGCAGTTAAAAAGTTCCTTTGGAGAAACATCATTTGCAGGTATGGCCTCCCTCACGAGATCGTAACCGACAGGGGACCACAATTCAATTCGCCGCAATTGTTTACATGGTGCAAGGACATAGGGATCACTTTGAGGATTGCTTCAGTCGCTCACCCGCATTGCAATGGCCAGGTAGAAGCAGTGAACAAGAGTATTGTCATGGACTTGAAAAGACGGCTAGAAGGCTCCAAAGGCATGTGGGCCGAAGTGTTACCCTTGGTACTATGGGCAAACAGGACCACGGTAAAGAAGGCAACTGGAGAAACGCCATTTGCTCTCGCGTATGGAATAGAGGCCACAGTACCAGTCGAGTTCATTGTGCCCACGGACCGCGTGATTTAGTACAGTCCGGACGACAATGACGAAAAAATGCAACTAGAGTTGCAGATGCGAGAAGAGACTCGCGACTTGGCCACCATCAGAGCAGCCAATCATAAAGCCGGCGTCGCAAAATATTATAACAAGCACGTAAAATTGAGGGGATTTGCCAGAGGAGACCTAGTGCTCCGTAGAACAGAAGGGGGAAAGCTCGACCCCAACTGGGAAGGACCTTACATTATAGATCGCGAAGTCGCGCCCGGAGCATATCGCCTCAAGGACCACTCTGGAAATCACATTGCCAACTCCTGGAACGTGATGCGACTTCGTCGTTTCTATGCCTAATCTTCCCGGAAAACTCAGGTTCGTACAACAAAATTTTCCCTCATCCTTGGTCACAATATTTGTTACGTTAAGACACGAGAGGCATGATTATTATAGCATGATAAGCACAGGAAGAGCTCTCAGGTCGCGTGTCCTGCTTCCAGCTTCCAAGGCTGAGCTAGAAAACTCCCCTTGGTCGCGAAAGTGAGGACGGCTCATGCTTCCAGCTTCCAGGGCTGAGCTAGAAAACTCCCCCTGGTCGCGAAAGCGTAGACGGCTGGGCTGGGCTAAAAAAACCCCCCGGTCGCGTGTCCTGCTTCCAGCTTCCAAGGTTGAGCTAGAAAACTCCCCTTGGTCGCGAAAGTGAGGACGGCTCATGCTTCCAGCTTCCAGGGCTGAGCTAGAAAACTCCCCCTGGTCGCGAAAGCATAGACGGCTGGGCTGAGCTAAAAACCCCCCCCCGGTCGCGTGTCCTGCTTCCAACTTCCAAGGCTGAGCTAGAAAACTCCCCTTGGTCGCGAAAGTGAGGACGGCTCATGCTTCCAGCTTCCAGGGCTGAGCTAGAAAACTCCCCCTGGTCGCGAAAGCGTAGACGGCTGGGCTGGGCTAAAAAAAACCCCCGGTCGCGTGTCCTGCTTCCAGCTTCCAAGGCTGAGCTAGAAAACTCCCCTTGGTCGCGAAAGTGAGGACGGCTCATGCTTCCAGCTTCCAGGGCTGAGCTAGAAAACTCCCCCTGGTCGCGAAAGCGTAGACGGCTGGGCTGGGCTAAAAAACCCCCCCGGTCGCGTGTCTTGCTTCCAGCTTCCAAGGCTGAGCTAGAAAACTCCCCTTGGTCGCGAAAGTGAGGACGGCTCATGCTTCCAGCTTCCAAGGCTGAGCTAGAAAACTCCCCCTGGTCGCGAAAGCGTAGACGGCTGGGCTGGGCTAAAAAACCTCCCCGGTCGCGTGTCCTGCTTCCAGCTTCCAAGGCTGAGCTAGAAAACTCCCCTTGGTCGCGAAAGTGAGGACGGCTCGTGCTTCCAGCTTCCAGGGCTGAGCTAAAAAACTCCCCCTGGTCGCGAAAGCATAGACGGCTGGGCTGGGCTAAAAAAAAACCCCCGGTCGCGTGTCCTGCTTCCAGCTTCCAGGGCTGAGCTAGAAAACTCCCCTTGGTCGCGAAAGTATGAACGGGTTTGCATCATGACCCCCGCCTATCAAAAGTTCCTACTACCTAAGGATAAAAACCGAAAACTAAATGCTCCTCTACATGTGCAGTGCTTGGTATCCCACGCGAGAGCAGCGCCATGACTAAATGCTTTACAAAGACCAGGAATACTCCGTGACAACCACACCAAAGAAAAGCTATCCTACTGCGCCGCGGCTAACGAAGGCTAAAAATGAACCTCGCGAGTATCAACCGTCATTTAGAGCTCGCGTGTAAAGATCATGCAATAGTTAGCAGAAGAATAGTTTGCAATGCTTACTCTCACAAAATTATGTAACAAGTGAGTTTTGCCTTACTATACAGGATGGACCGTTATTGTGACACTTATCTCTTTGCGTTTTCCTTTTTCGCAAACTTACTCATGTTTCCGAAACGCAAAACGGGGGGAACGAGGCGAGATAAGTATATACGAAACAAGCAGACAAAAAGCAAAACCAGAAAAATAGAAACAGCATAAAGATCGCGACCATCATACCCACATTAAATGTACAAAAGTTGATTACAAAAAGTCACAATTCCGGATACAGAAAACATTGTTCAAAAACACAAGTACGTTACTTAGAAGCAGACTCAACAGCAGCCCCCGCGTCCTCTACACTATCCACCTCCAGATCCACGACGTCTCGAACACCAGACACTCGCGATCCTGAGCCCCCCGCTTGATCTAAACTAGAACGTTTCGAAGGCTGAACGGTGTCGAGAAGAGCATCAGACGCAAACACCTTTCTCTTGCGAGGCAAGAGGGATGGAGAAGCTGAGCTCGGAAGCATGCGAGGAACAGGCTCTGACCTCTCAAGCGGAGGAGGAGCGACCAACTTCGGGAGAGGAGGCCTGAGAACCTGATTCTCTTTGCCCTTAACAATACCTCTCTCAGGCATGAGACGCGTAATCCCCCAAGCCTCGAGTGGAGTCTCCCCGTCGTCAATGAAAGTTCCGGGCAACGGGGGCTGGTACTCAGGAAGGTCAGTGGAAAGCCCGCATAGGTCCTGAGCGTTGAAGGGGAAATCTTTAACTTTGAACTTTAGCATCTGCATCTTTACAATGCAAAGGAGAAGCGTGTTCGCGGCATTTTTGTAAAAATCGACGCGAGCACGCTGGCGATAACCCCCACAATACTCCTCCACCGCCATGTTCCTCTCATAAGCGATTCTCTCAGACATCGTCGCGTGGAGCTTCTCGTTTTCCTGTCTGAGGTCGCTCACTTGCGTATTGTACTCAGTAACGATGTTGACATGGGTGGACCTCTCATACGCAAGCTGGGCTTCCAGCTCCTTTATCCTCGCGTCTTTGACTGACAGGCACGCGAGCTCGCCCTCCATCTCCTTCATCGTCGTCTTAGCTCTCGAAAGCTCCTCCTCCAAAGCTTTCTTTTCTCCCATAAGCCTAGACTTGGCCGCTCTGTGGGCATCGCGGGTGGACTGATCCTCTGCCCTCAGCTCCTTAAGTTCATCTTCAGCAGCAAGCACCTTCCGAGTTGCGCTCGCGATGATGTTCATCCCCTGCAAAATGAAGTTAGAAATACCCCAAGAAAACAAAAAATAGGTAAAAACAAGAAACTTACGGCAAAGAGAAGTTTGGACAAGCCGCCAGGCCTATCCGAAACTTCCTCGTAGAGGCTAGGTTCGGGAGGGAAAATGGTCGGTATCGTCTCAATGAACGCACGCGTCGCGGATAAGCTATGAATGAAGGTCGGGTTCGCGACCGGAGTGTCAGTAGGCTCTGGAGAGGAGTCAAACTCCACTTCCGTCGTCCTCTTGCGTTTTTTCTCGGCAACTTTCTGCTTCCCCTTATCACGAACCGAAAGTACGCGAGACCTCTGGACCGGAGGAGCATCCTCAAAAACTGTCGTCGCAAGCTCTATTGGTGTTTCCGAAACAGCGGCTGGGGGAGTAGGAGTCGAGTCAGGAACGGATGAAACAATGCGGGTGGGCGCCTCGATGGTTGTTAGCGCGCCCGACTCGTCGAGGACCAACCCCCCCAGATCCGGAAGATCGGCGAACATATCAGCATCTACAAAAGCCACCATAAGTGAGCATAGTGTAAATAATCATAAAAAACGCGAGCGCTGAAACAAAAGCGAACAAAAACCTAGGGCATGAGCCTTGAGACTAAGTCCCCTGGCGACCAGTAAAGAGTCCGAGATAGCCAGCTCAAAACGTTTTTGAACTTCTTTGTCGGGATAATCCTTGTAATCACGAATGAATCTATCGCGAGTCTCCTTGGGGAAAAAGCATGGGGCCCTTCTCGCAGTAGGCTCGCGTACCTGGACGGAAATTTCAGAGCCAGGAGGGGGACAGACCAAAAACCAACAAGTTTTCCACCCCTCGATCTTCGAAGGCAATCGGAAGGCGCTAGGAGTCTTGGCTTGAGCAGTGTAAAACCCATCCTCGCGGGAGTTCTTCTTGTACGAATTGATGAGAGCGTAGTGAGGAGTATTAGGAACTATCCCAATGTCCTGACATCGCATGATATAAACGATCAGAGAGCTCCAGAAGTTTGGATGCATCTGGGAAGGGCTGAAGCCTAAATCCACCATTACTTCAGTCTGGAAGGACGTCCAAGGAAGGCGGAAGCCGGCTTCTAAAGACTGCCTACTCAAGGCGAAGAAAGACCCATACTGGTCGAGGGAAGTGCCTTCAAGATCGGGGAGGGCAAAGACGGTCCCCTCAGGGAAAGGATATCGCGTAGCGAGGCGACGAAGATCGTCAAAGGTAAGACTGCTACGTTGGGCGGTGTTGGGAATTAGGGTGCGAGAATGCGTAATTCTCTTTGTAAGGATACTCACGTGGCCGGGGCCCGCGAGAAAGGGTTTCTCTATAACTATATGGGGCAAAGACCCCTTGTGAGAGAAAAAACTGGCGAATTGACCGTAATTGGTCTCGGCTCGCTCTTGAATAACGCGAGATGGGAGTCTGGTTTTGGATCTTTTGGGCGTCTTCGCTTTGCTCCTCTTAGATTTTCTAGAAACGCGAGATCGTCTACGAGAGTCTGGCTCGCGATCACCAGAACCCCCTTCAGATCCGGACGTGGTGCGCCCCGAATACTCAGCCCGAGCTGAGCGTTCATAAAAATCATCGCTACCTGAAAGCATGGGCAAAGTAAGTTTCAGTTTTCCAGGGATGGAAAGAAGGAAAAAAAGAACATCAAAATTAGGAGCAACGCATGTCTAAGGAAGCTAACGCGAGGCTATAGAAAGTAAACAAACATGAAATCCCTGGAAAAGCTGAAACTCAATAATCAAAAGGGAAGCCAAAACGACATCAGAATGGACCAAGCCCAAGAACACGAAGAACATCACGAAGGTCGAAGATGGCAGAAATTGACCAAAACACGTTTTTTCTCAAACAAGCGCATTAAGAAATAAGGGTCGAAAGGGAATGCAACGCAGAAAACACCCCATGAACGAAAAATGACCTTCAAAAGCCTCTCGATTCCAAAAGGTCCGAGCGAAATTTCTGTGAGCGGGAGGAAATTGAGCAACAATGGAAGCCCTAAAAAATCAAGAAAATGAAGAAGAAAAGAGAAAGGAGAGCGGAAGACTAACCTGCCATGAAGAATCGACTGAGAACGACGGCGAAGATGACGATGGAGAAGGAAGGAAAGCACCGACGAAGAGTGTTGCAGAGAAAATGGAGGTTACGGCGGGTTTGAGAGTTGCAGAGAAAATGGAGGTTACGGCGGAAAAGGAAAGAGGAAGACGAAGGCGAATATATATAAGAAAAAATCGAGGGAAAGAAGGTGCAATAATGAGTCAACACGTGGACGACATGCGCTCAGCGCGGGAATTCGTAAAGTTTTTTGAATTCAAAACGTCACCCAGAGAAAACGAAGCAGAAATACACGCGACCCTATCACGCGATGGGAACGTGCAAAGTCTAAGAGCCAACCTCACATCGAGAACGCGACTTCAAGAAGACAGGCCCAAGCCTTCAGCTATTCAGCATGAAAGCTTGGGGGGCTGGATGTTGGAGCCGGTTCTCGATGGGCTTGCGAGGCCCATAGGGAATTAGGTCAGGCCCACGAATCGCGTGCCGGGTCGGTCCAAGAAGTCAGCCCAGAAGAATAAAGCGGCCCATAAACAGGTGAAGCCCAATAAGAGGATACAACGAGACTAAGTATCGAGGGGTAAAACGGTAATAGACTCGCGTGGGTCCCAGGTGATAGTATAAAAACGCAACCCAATGGATAAGGAAAGGGATCCAGTCAGAAGAGAAAAACGCTTGACCTCCCTTTTGGTAGTAAGAAAAACACAGAGCAAACCCTAGCTTCAATCTTCCGAAACACTCACTACCTAGAAGAGTTTAGACATTTGACTCTTGTTTTACCACTCATAGTCTTGTTGTTAAGCTTTTAGTGTTGTTGTGTACGTTTTCTGAGTTGTTTGGTTTCTTATAAGTTTGGAACGTGAAACGGTTTTGATAATATACTCTTCCTTCACGTTGTTTTTCCTTACCTTTGTGTATGCTTGCGTTGTTTCGGTGTATCTGGTTTTACGTTAATCCTTTTTATCGGAGCCGGTTTCCTTCTCGGTTAAGTTACGCAATTGTCAGAGGTGTCGAGAATAAGGTTGATCTCGAGGAAGAAGACGACGAAGAATATTATATAAGTTGATTGCCCAGACGCCCTGTGTCACGCGAAGTGTTGTGTCGCGTGATCTCAATTTCTGGGCTCCAACAGGCACCAGATCATCTTCATCTTCTGATGTGGACATTCTGGAAGCGGAGGCTATATTGTGGGGTTTACAGTGCTGCTCATCAAAAGGTTTCAAAAAGATTGTGGTGGAATCGGATTCGCTGACAATAATCTCACGGCTTCGTCGTCGATCTCAGTGGAAGGGAGCACTGGGGTGGATTTTCTCTGAAATTTTCAACCAACTCGGGTCTGCTGAATACTATCAACTGAATCATGTGCGCAGGGAAGGGAACAAGGCTGCTCATTTTATTGCCAGTATAAAGCCTCATGAGGAGTTTTTATGTAATTTTCATTTCGGTTTTTCCTCTGTTTTAAACACTCTGTTGGATGATGATCTCAAGGAATGAAGATAGTTGATTTTTCCGCTCAAAAATAGAAAAAAAATACCATTAACTATAAAATATAAGAAATATGCATACGAATGACCTAATATAATATGCAACTAGACTCTTAATATATGTATAAATTAGGTGTTATCAGCAACACAAAAGCAGAAAATTCATTCGGGTAAAGTTTTGCGAACCGAATCAGCTCTCTTTCTCTAAATAATCAACGAGTCAAACTCAAACATATACACTATTCACATCACTTCAATGCTAAAGGCCGATTCTAAATACACTCGAATGGACTGAATGACAGGCTGAATGACCAGCCGGTTTTTCCGGCAGATCTGACAGCCGCGCGGAGCCTAGCTCCGCGCGACGCTTAACTCCGCTTCAAACTCCACGAATTCTAAATTCGTGAGGTAAACTTCAAAAAGCTCACGAATTCACAATTCATGAGCTTTGAAAACTTCAAAAAACTCACGAATGAAACTTCAAAAATTCAAAAAACAAAATAAGTCCACGAATTGAAATTTCTTTAAACTACGCGCGGAGCTGAGCAACGCGCGGAATTAAAGTCTGACACGAGTGCAATAAGCCTTCTCGATGCTAAACTAAGATAAGCAAAGCAAGTAAGCAACCAGTCAAACACGTATCTATTTGCACTATTCACATCACTGCTGCATACTTATTTACATCTTCGACTGACCACTTTATCAGCTTCTAATAACAAAAACATAGATTCTTCTTATCAAAACAAATTTCCTCCCACACAAGCATTTCATCGGGCAGTTGGAGTGCAAACTTTTCTAATAACTAGTCAAAGCAAATCAAATCAAATCAAGCAGCTGAACACTTGAGCAAGCAAATCAAATCGAGCAGCTGAACACTTAAGCAACCAAATCTGAAAAATCAAATCAAATTTGTTGCAGACTGCAGTTGGACGAAAAGAGATTAGTAGAAAGAATTGAAAATAGATATCCAAAAATGGATCAAAACAAATGATAATAACATTTTTCAACAATTAAAAACAACTGAGGATATATTAAGAAAAACACAAACGGAGTCCTTTGAGAATAATATGTCAGTAATGACTGAACATTATAATAAAATGATGATAAAATATAATAAACTTTTAGATTTTCAATATACATACTGGAAATAGAGAGCTAAAATATGGATAAAAAGAACAAATATTTTCAAACCTTTGCTAAGATTAACACTTTTAAACCAAAAATTTATTGTTATTAATTGTTACAAAATATAAAATATTTTAAACAAGATGAAATTTAGATTAATATAATCACGGATTTACAAACAAGATATCAACCTTTACACAATAAAATTAAGGGACCGTGATTTTGAAATTATACCAAAGCTCTTAACGGATAATGACAATATAAAACTAATAGCTCCTCCTTCAAATTTGGAAATTAAAAATGTAGTTTTTCAGTTACCACACATAAAACACCAGGTCTGGATGGTTATAATGCAGAATTTTACCATTTTTTTTGGAATATAGTGGGTCTCTCAGTGATTAACACAGTTAAAAATCTGTTTTCCATTTGGGTATTATGTTAGCAGATTGTGCCCAATCTTTTATTGCACTTATTCCTAAAGTTGATAATTTGATTACAATTAATCATTTCATACCGATTAGTTTATTCACAACTATATATAAAGTAATAACAAAAATTCTAGCTAATCGTCTATAAATTCTCCTCCCCAAATTAATTCATCCATGTCAAGGGGCATTTGTTCAAAACAGATCAATTTTTGACAATATTTTAGTGGCTCGTGAAGTTTTCCATTTCTTTCAGAATCGTAAAAAAGGCAAGAGATGATGGATGACACTAAAATTGGATATGGTAAAGGCATATGATAAAATACAATGACCATTTATAATGAAAGTTTTTGAGTCATTTGGTTTCAACATAAAATGGATCAATATAATCATGACTTGTATTAAATCAGCAACCTTTTTTGTTTTAGCAACCTTTTCTGTATTAAATCAGCAACCTTTTCTAATAATCAAAGACATATTAACCTTCTATACATATACTAAAACAGAGCGGTGTTTTGTCACATGTCCCCCTTACGTTCAATTCGCCTATGTGTCGGCCTCTGAGCTATGCCACCTCATTAGTCACGTCATCTGCTACATCGTTTGAACTTCAAAAAAATTAATACAAAAAATGTCACATATTTATGAAACTTGGAAAGAAATATCATAATATTTATAAATTGATTATCTTTTGCTTAAAAATCTTATCTTTTTAATTTAATTAATTAAATATTTTTTATCTAATAGTGTTTTTATCTTCTTCTCATCTAACTTATTAATCTAATTACGTAATTATCTTTTACCTAAATTTTTTATCTAATTTCTAAACTGTAAACACTATCCAATTAATTTTTTTTAATTCATTTTTTTTTCTTATGTAGAGACTAATAATTTACATTTCATTGAAGATTTAAAGTTACACAGTAACGTAACCGAAAGATTCAAGTTTGTGTGTGTTGCATAAGCACAGAACTGATATACTTCCTCTTCTGGGATCTCTCTTCTTCGCACATCACTACATCAGAGAGAGAGAGAGAGTGGGTGGGTGGGGGCTTTAGGTTTCGCTGATCGTAGCGGGAGGGAGGCATCCAAGGGCGTTTTTCTGCTATTATTTCTTCTACCTGAAAGCACTCAGCTGCAAAAAATTAGAATAAAATACAAATAAAATCCTCCTCCTCCGATCAGCTTGAGCTGTCACACTTGTCCAACCATGAAAAGGTTGTTTTCTCTTATCTTCTTTTTCAATCTTCTTGTGGTTGCTCATCTTATAATTGTTTCCCCTAAACTAAGGGTTATTTTGTGACAAAAGTTCCATCTTTTTCGTGTATAGATCACTTCCAGATCTTGTCGATGGTTGACTCGGTGAATTGATCTCCAGTTTTGGGTGTTGTTAGCTGATTTGCACGGCGTAATATGTGGGTGTTTGCCCCTATTTCTCTATCCCGGAAGCAAGAAGATTTTCGAGTTTACCTGATTTGAAGTGGGGTAATAGGATGGTTATCAATCTATAGAATGGAATTTTCTTCTTCTGCTCTGACCTGTTTAATGTTTATCTGATCTGTGTGGCTGGGATTCCAATTCAAATGAGTGAGTCTTTTAGTTTCTCAGTCTGATCAAAAGAGGTGACAATCGACTTTTGAATCTCTTGCAGATGAAAGTGGCTGGAATTTGATATTGGAAACTTCTTCTTTTGTTGGATTGTTCAGGTTTGTGGTAGTTCTAAACTTCTAGTGGGCTAGAGTGCTATTGGAACTGGGAGTCCTTAGATACATTCAAACTACCAGTTTGTTTGTTGGTGCAAGCAGAGCTGAGAGTTATGATAAAGCAATTTCTTGGTAGACTTCCTAAGAAGTCTCCTAAATCTGCTGCTGACGGTCAAGATGCTGCTTCCAATGGCTCAAGGAGCAGTGATGCAGGCAGCAATAAGTTAGAGAATGGGAAGGACCCCATCATTATGGGTCATAATCCATCTTTAAGTGCGGGTTTTAGCAACGGGAATACAGTTTCTCAAGTGGTGGATCTAAAGCCTAGGAAGAGCTTAGCTGCTAATTCCTTTGAAGCATTGCCTAATTTTCGGGAGGTCCCAAACTCTGAAAAACAAAATCTGTTCATAAAGAAGCTCAATTTGTGCTGTATCGTTTTTGATTTCTCTGATGCCACAAAGAACTCGAAAGAGAAGGAGATCAAGCGTCAGACATTGCTTGAACTTGTAGACTATCTTAGTTCCGCTAATGGAAAATTTACAGAGGTTGTAATGCAAGAAGTCCTAAAAGTTGTGTCAGCAAACTTGTTTAGACCACTTACTTCCCAATCCAGGGAAAACAAGACTTCAGAAGCTTATGATGTGGAGGAGGATGAACCGTCGATGGATCCTGCATGGCCTCATTTGCAGATAGTGTATGAATTATTTCTGAGGTTTGTGGCATCATCAGAGATGGATACTAAGCTGGCCAAGAGATATGTTGATCAAAATTTTCTGATCAGGTTGTTAGATCTTTTCGATTCAGAAGATCCTAGAGAGAGGGAATACCTAAAGACAATCCTGCATCGCATATATGGAAAGTTTATGGTACACCGTCCATTCATTAGGAAGTCAATAAATAACATCTTTTATCGTTTTGTTTTTGAAACTGAGAAGTTTAATGGAATTGCTGAGCTGTTAGAGGTTCTAGGCAGCATTATAAATGGGTTTGCTTTACCTCTCAAGGAGGAGCATAAGTCATTCCTTGTCCATGTCTTAATCCCCCTCCACAAACCCAAGTGCTTACCTGTGTACCATCAACAATTGTCATATTGTATTGCCCAGTTTGTCGAAAAAGATAGCAAGCTTGCAGATACTGTGATAAGAGGTTTGCTCAAGTTTTGGCCCGTCACAAATAGTTCAAAGGAGGTTATGTTTCTTACTGAGCTTGAAGAAGTGCTGGAAGCAACTCAGCAACCAGAATTTCAACGTTGTATGGTACCCTTATTTCAGCGTATTGCCCGCTGCATAAGCAGTTCCCATTTCCAGGTGATTGCCATTTTAATCTCTCAGCTGTCAATTGTCAGAGTGCTTTTGTATTTACACAAATCAAAATTTTGCACTCAACTGCCTATGATATTACTAAGAGGTGCTGATAGACTCTTAGTGGTAATCAATTTGATATCCACTTGCAATTTTACCTTGCCTTATTTGGCTTGACTGATTTCAGTTGCTACTTTAATGAGAACTTTATCAGTTTTATTTATGCATTGTGAAAAAAAGGGTAAGGAAATTAGAGCAAGTAATGCGAGGTTAGTATAAACTAGCAGAAGTGAAAGTATTCTCAATATTTTCCATTAAGATCTTATTTTGGTGAGACTTTGACGTCTGAAAGCAAGTATACACAAGATAGAGTGAACAAGCTCACTTTGAGTCTACTTGCATTACAAACAGACAGATTTTCTTTGTGTTCCTTCCTACTAGTTATTTCATGTCCAATGGTGAGGAATGACATGGTAGAATTTGTGGTTTTGGTTGAACAGGTAGCAGAGCGTGCATTGTATATGTGGAACAATGACCACATTGACAATTTGATAAGGCAAAGTCGCAAAGTCATTCTACCGATTATCTTTCCTGCATTAGAGAGGAATATGCGCGGTCATTGGAACCAAGTTGTGAAGAATTTGACAGTGAATGTGCGTAAGATATTTTCGGACTGTGATTCTGAGCTTTTCGAGGAGTGCTTACGCAAGTTTGAGGAGGATGAAGCAAACAAGGAGGAGGTAAGAGCAAAGCAACAAGCTGCATGGAAACGCCTAGAACAGGTTGCTGCAGCTGAAACCTGATGTAAGTTAGGTAGCTAGCTATTCAAGCAAGCGTATGTTGTTTCATGTTGTTCTGTTCAATCATCTCCCTTTATTTTGGATGGTGACTTGAGTGACTGTATGTTGAATTTATTTCAGAGATGATTGGCCCCCCCTTCTTCTCCTTCCTTTTTTCCATGTTGTTGGGTTTTTAATGTTCAGGCTACTTCTCTGCATAGACAGTATGATATGCTCCCGAGTTTTTCGAATTTTGGTCTTTCAAGTGCTGCATGGTTGTGATGACTAGTTTGCTGGCTTGAGTTGAAAAGTTGTAATTATGTAGTATCTGTTGTGAGTACTTTGTCAGAATTTATTGAACTTGTTCCATTTGAAGCATCTATGTATGTATATCTTTGGAGTGGTATATGGATCTGAATTAGTGCATTACAATGCAAAATTCTAGTCTATTAGTCCCACAACTGCCACAAGTTCATGTGACTATGATTCTCACCCAATATGGATTTTCGGTTGTCACAACTCACAAGGCTTTTCAAAACCTCCGTCCCTTTTAAGTTAATCTCATTGTTGTTTGTGACACTATTCATAATTAAAGAAAATTTTGTAAATATCTTTCAATATATAAGAAAAAATATAGTTGTTGTTTTTTACACTATTTACAATTAAAGAAAATTTTGTAAATATCATTCAATATATAAGAAAAAATATAGTCATGAGATATTGTTTGATTCATTTCAATAAACACTTTAATAATATCAAATTTTCATTATTTTTACAAACTTACAGTTAGATATATGAGTTAAAGATACGAGATATTGATGATAGAAGTGAACAAGCGAAAGAGCTTATCTTTTTTTCTTCTAATGGAGGCTTGTTCACTAGTTGAGTAGCCTCTTAAGCTTTATATAAGGTGAACATTACATGGCAACCAAATGATATATCATGTTATACAATTCAATCTAGGAGGCTTTCCTCTTCTTTTCGGCTTTCCCATAATTACAGAAATGTAGTTCCTACCCTTAGACTCACATAATCAAAGTGTAGTCGTTTAACATATGTTATTATTCTTCCGTTGACTCTAGTCAAAGTAAATTACACGTTTGCAACTAGTAAATCGCTTCTATTGGACATTTGCCAAGATCTTATTGGAGTAGGCTATTTGCACTTTTTTTTGTTGCAGGCTTAAATCCGCGCGGAGTTACGGAATTGACGGATTTATAATCCGTCAGAATACTTGAAAATTTTGTACAAAATTAGGCTGAAAAGCTGACAAATCCTAAATCCGCCCGCTTTTTCACTTTGAAAAAACTGGCGAATCCTAAATCCGCCCGCTTTCAAGCTTTGAAAAGTTGGAAAATCCTAAATCCGCCCGCTTTTTAGCTTTGAAAAGCGAGCTGATAAAGTTGGCGGATTTACAATCCACCGGGTCGGTCGGAGCGAAGCTCAGCTCCGCGCGGAGCTCAGATTCGTCGAATAATCAGAACGGTCATTCGACCTGATTTTCCGTCCCATCTCAGTGCAAATAGGATCGCCATCTTATTAGTACAAGCTAAAAGTGCATTATACGTTTGCCAAGATCTTATAGTACTGTAAAAGACAGGATTGGACATACTAGTACTTTTATAAACCGAAATCTCATCTTTATTTTACTTTTATAATCCTTGTTGTTCAGAAACTTTGGATCCCTGTATTAATTTGACGTTTGCCAAGATTTTATAGTACTGTATTCTGTATAAGACGGACGATTTGAGATACTACTCCCTCCGTCCCAAAATGTTAGTCTCATTGTACAAAAATCTCTTGGATTAAGGCAAATGATGAATAGTATATAAGTGCATTGAAAATGATGAATGTAAAATATTAAAATAATTCATTAACCAATGGGAGAAGAGTTTACAAATGAAAAGTACATAAGTGCATTGAAAATGATGAATGTAAAGTATTAAAATAATATGAATAAGGGTATAATTGGAAGAAGTTTATGGACAAAAATGGAAATAAGACTAACATTTCGAAACGCCCGAAAAGGAAAACAGGATTCACATTTTGGGACGGAGGGAGTAGTATTTTTATAAACCAAAATCTCATCTTTATTTTACTTTTATAATCCTACGTCGTTCAGAAACGGAGAAAAACCCCGCACCCAATTTTTTATAACTGGCACCCGCTTTGGGCGCATCCCGGGTGCGTCCAACTTAAACCGGATTTTTTTTTTCTTGGGCACATCCCGGGTGCGCCCAAGATTGACCCAGTTTTAAAAAAAATATTTGGACGCACCCGGGATGCGCCCAAAGCGGGTGCCAGTTATATAAAACCAGGTGCGGGGTTAAACGGCCTTCAGAAACTTAGGATACATGTTTGACCCCCTAGTTTCTTGGTTGTATTACGGTGGTCATAAAAAATCGAAACCGAAAAATCGTATCGAAAAACCGGCCATTTTTTCAATTAACCGTACCGAAATAACAAAAGTCTTGGTTACAATTAACCGACCGATATTATTTGCGGTTATACGGTTAGGAAACGGTTAATTAAATTGTATTTGTGGTTAACCGAAATAACCGAATATATAATATACATTGTTTAATATAAAATGTTATGACCATAATAGACTTGTATAATAATATTTTTATCTTCCAACACTATTTATTTTCCATTTTTATCTTCAAAATCGGTCTATTTACATAATATAAGATTATTGTGGCTTTTTTAGCCACATAGAATTTATGTTTTTTGTGTCGCCAACATAACTTTGTGGATTTTTTAGCTCAATAGTGATGTTGTGTATTTAGGATTGTGGTTTTTTAACTTATTTGAACTAGTTTCTTTTAGTGTTCTCTTAGTTTTTATTATATTGGTTAACCGAACTTGTTGGAGCCGGTTCTTGAGGGCGTCGCGAAGCCCAGAAGAATCAAGCCCAGTTATGACACGCGACCCGGATCAAGCCCAGAAGAATCAAACCCAGGTATGGTCCATAAATACTGCGGAATTTTTTCTTTCCTAATTATAACCCTTGCCTCGCAAGAGACTAAAGCAGGTGATCACCATGAAATGACAAGTACAGGTTGTGGAACCAGCAATTCGTTAGCACGCGAGTCTGGGTTAGCAAAGAATAAATTCCACGACCTGATCTGCTCAAAGCTCGCCTACCCAAAAAAGGTAGCGCCTCGAAACTGAAAAGCCAAAAGCCATGATCCCGCCTCACTAGGCTGGGTGATAAGCGGTGTTTTACATACCACAACTATGGATTATTAGCTAGTTTTGTATAGGATTATGTTATTTGTTTCTATGTAATCTGTATCATGGAGCTGTTCGAGAGAAGATTTACATACAAGATTCCAAGAGATGATACAAGCATTGGAAGTATTGAAGCATAAGGAAGAAGCTGCTGAAGACGAAGACGAAGACGAAGACTTGAAGAAATCAGCAGGTTCTGCCTCAGACAACAAAGCCGCACCCGCGGGTCTGAAGCCGCACCCGCGGGTTTCACCTTCAGCCAAGCCTTTCGAGAAAGCTCAAGCCGCGCCCGCGGCTCTCACCTTCAGCCAAAGCTTTCGAAAAAGCTCAAGTCGCGCCCGCGGGTCTCAAGCCGCGCCCGCGGGTCTCAAGCCGCGCCCGCGGCCCTCTGCCATCCAGAGAAGCTGAAGAAACCCAAAACCGCGCCCGCGGCTCTCAACCCGCGGGTGCGGTTCCTCGACAGAAGAATCAAATTGATGTCTTTTCCATTTGAAGTAATTTGTGTTTAATTTTTGTAACTTTCCATACGTTTTTTAGACCTTAATTCGGCTGTTACATCAGCTGATACTATATAGGTAGTGGATGATCATCCTTGATCATCTAGTCTTTGTTTTTGCTTAAGTTTTTGGAAGAGTTTTCACAAACTTATGAGTTGCTAAAGTTCCTTTGTTTCACTTGGCGTTTGAAGCTTTTGGATTCAACAAGTTGTGAGTTTATCCTTTCCTTTTGTCTACTCTTTGATTGTCTCAACTCTCTTGTTTGTATTGTCGATGAACTAGATTTACTACTTTAGATTGATCACCTAAGTTAGTTGTGCCTTGTTCATTTTGCTAGAGTTTGATACTTCTAGTTGAATTATCATACTTGTTGTGTAGCACAATCTATTTGCATGAACTAGTTGTGACTGTTATTAGAGAAGAGAGTTGAGTACATGTCGAGTATCCGACTAGTCGTCCATGATATTGCATGTATCTATCTATTCCTGAATGCATTGCTACTTTGTTATTGAACTTCGATAGTTTCGAGGTTATAATCGAGTAAGGGTTATTAGGACTAGTTGGACTAATAACTATTCAAGAACAGGAATTAGAACGATCACTTGAGAACTTGACATAAGGATAAAAAGGATTTTATGATCAACTTGTTAATCTAATTGTGGATAATCGCTAAGTGGAACACTTCGCTTAATCTTGTTATAACCAAGTTGACATTCGATACTTCGTATCAAAACCCCAAAAACCCCCCTTTGGTTACGTTTATTGGTTAGTCATTGTGATAACTTAAGAATTTGATAAACTGATTCTCTTGGGATTCGACCCTTACTTGCGCACTATATTACTTAGTTTGCATGTTAGGATTACTTGACTTGGCACACGACAAATTCGCCTCGTCACTGGGCTAAAAAACCCTCCTAGGCCGCGTGTTCAGCTTCCAAGCTTAAGCTAAAAAACTCTCCTTGGTCGCGAAAGCATGGACGGGTTTATGCCAACGAGCTCACCCGCCATGATCCCGCCTCACTAGGTTGGGCTAAAAAACCCTCCTAGGCCGCGTGTTCAGCTTCCAAGCTTGAGCTAAAAAACTCTCCTTGGTCGCGAAAGCATGGACGGATTTATGCCAACGAGCTCACCCGCCATGATCCCGCTTCACTAGGTTGGGCTAAAAAACCCTCCTAGGTCGCGTGTTCAGCTTCCAAGCTTGAGCTAAAAAACTCTCCTTGGTCGCGAAAGCATGGACGAGTTTACGCCAACGAGCTCACCCGCCATGATTCCGCCTCACTAGGTTGGGCTAAAAAACCCTCCTAGGTCGCGTGTTCAACTTCCAAGCTTGAGCTAAAAACTCTCCTTGGTCGCGAAAGCATGGACGGATTTACGTCAACGAGCTCACCCGCCATGATCCCGCCTCACTGGGCTGGGCTAAAAAAACCTCCTAGGTTGCGATGCAGCTTCCAAAGTTGGGCTAAAAAGCCCTCTTTGGTCGCGAAAGCACGGACGGGTTCACGCCAACGAGCTCACCCGCCGTGATATTCGCGCCCCCTTTTACCTGCGACAAAACCGTCAAACGCTGGGCGGGTGCGTAAGCACCACCCACGTCGTGATAAAAAACGTTGGGCTGGTGCGTAAGCACCACCCACGTCATGAATAAAGCACGCTGGGCTGAGAGCTAAAGACTCCCACCTAACAGGCTTCATTCGCCTCATGACACGCTCGCCTTTTAGCATTAAAGCGTCTAAAAATACAGAAAGTGTTGAACGTCTCTCTCTATGTTGCAGTGCTAAGAAGTCTCCCAAGAATAAAGAGCCTAAATGAAAGCCCCGTCGCGAGGGTAGTCTGGAGCTAATACACACTTCGTATCCAGGTAAGATCCTCACAAAAATCCCATAAAGCATCGTACACCACGCGTGATTTTGAGTCATGACTAATGCAGAGTACCTCACGAAAGTTAACAAAACATTGCTCGGAAGGCCACTCCAACGACAAAAATTTGCGTGACGTCCTGAGGCTTTGTAACTATGAGAGCTCAGGATAATCCTCGCGAGTGAACATGCAGAACAAACAACCAAAGCGAGAAACCCTATCACTGGCTGGCACACCCGCAGTGACCAGGTAAACGGATGGACTAAGTAAAAAACACTTTACGTTTCCAACAAGTTAATAGCCCATGACTAATCACGCGTGTGCAAGTCCATAACTATCGCACATGGTTTTCTCGGAAGTCTCAGTCGATCGCAAGCTTTAAGATGATTTTCTCTATTTTCGCTGTTTCGCAAAGACTAGTGTGTAAGGTTCATGGGGATTCGTTTCTTATTTAATATATATATGAGGGATCGTAGTTGCAAAAGACTTCTCTCTTATGTTTTTATTTTTCGCGAGATGTTACCCCCCTCCGAAAAACAAAAAAGGGGGATAGGGCGAGATAAGTATGAATAAACAAGCAAATAAGTAGAAGCGAAATCAAAATAAGCAAATTACAGCCCCAGGCTCGCGACTACCGCAGCCGCATCAAAAAATTGTAAAACATTACAAGGAGCCCAAGGCTCGCGACCTACACACGTCGCATCAAAACATTGTTTAAGAAAAAACCACAAAAAACCATTGTGTGCAATAATCGTCATTTACAAAAAGATGATAGAATCACTTCCTAGCAGCTCCACGAGTTGTCTCCAGATCAGCGTCGTCTTCGCGACCCGCCTCCAGGTCCACCACATCGTCATGGGCAACAGGGACCTTCGACGCGGACCCCTCCGCTTGATCCAGGCATTGACGTTTTGGAGAACATCCAATAGTGTCAAGAAGGGCATCAGGCGCGAGCACCTTCCTCTTCTTATTACGAGGAGAAGCAGACGAGGACGGGGGACTCGGCAACGCGAGAGGAGCATGCTCTAGCGTTTCGGGCACAGGTGGAGGCGCCATCTTTGGAAGAGGAGGCTTGCGTACCTGATGCTCCTTACCCTCAGCAATTCCTTTCTTAGGCGCAAGGTTGGTGACGCTCCAAGCTTCGAGAGGAGTATCCCCATCGTCAATAAAAGTCCCTGGCACGGGAGGTTCGTACTCGGGAAGCTCGGTAGAAAAGCCGCATAAGTCTTTGGCACTAAAAGGGAAGTCCTTAACGTTGTATTTTCGCATCTGGACCTTCACCATACAAAGGAGTAGTGTGTTAACATCATTACTATAAAAGTCCACGCGAGCACGGTGACGATAGCCGGCACAATACTCCACTACCGCCATATTCTTCTCGTAAGCAATCCTTTCTGACATCTTAGCATGGATGTTCTCGTTCTCACGGACAAGGTCGTTCACTTGCTGACTATATTCAGAGACTATGTTGACATGGGTGGCCCTCTCACTCGCGAGTTGCACCTCAAGTTCTTTTATCCGCATGTCTTTCGACTCCAGTTGCACATGAGCTTGCGAGAGTTCTGTCTCCAAAGCTTTCTTCTCCCCCAGAAGACGAGTTTTAAACTCCCGATTAGCATCGCGAACAACCTTATCGTCAGATTTCAGCTCCCTGATCCTGTCGTCAGCCTCCAGAGTTCTCCGACCAGTGCTCGCAATAATCATCATCACCTGCAAAGCAAACAACTCAGAAATCATAAAGCAAAAGCCAAAAACAATAAGTAAGGACGCGAGACCCACCATGTAGAGCAGCTTAGCCATACCACCAGGTTTCTCCAAAACTTCCTCGTAGAGCCAAGGCTCAGGAGGAAAAATGGTCTCGGTAGAAGCGAAGAAGGCACGCGTAGCGTTCAGAACATGAATGAAGGTAGGAGGCGCATCAACGTCTCCAAGAGGTTCAGGAGATGAGGCAATTTCCACCTCCCTTGTCCTCTTGCGAGGCCCCTCCGGGATCTTCCGCTTCCCTTTGTCGCGAGGAGGAAGTTCACAGTGTGACTCTTTCCCGGTGGGTTTCTCCTTCACCTTATCCAAGACAAGAGCGTGAACTTTCTTAAGCCTAGAAACATCCTCAGGTGTAGAAGCAGCCACCCTAGCCGGTGATTCTTGGACAACAGGAACGGTGGAAATTGTAGGAGCAACAGGAGTGGCGGGAGCTTCGCAAGTCGGTGCCGCGAGAGTAAGGGACCCGGTTTCATCAAAAACCAACCCGTCCAAGTCAGGCAGATCGGAGAACATGTCGGCATCTGCACAAAAACGTAAAGGGTGAGCAGTGAGTCAACCATAAACATAAAAAACAACCACACGAGTTAGAACCTTTAGCGTGCGCTTTAAGGCTAAGCCCCCTAGCGACTAGTAACGCATCGGTAATGACAAGCTCAAACCTCTGTTGAGCGGTTTTATCAGGATAATCCTGATAATCCCGGATAAACTTGTCGCGAGTCTCAGTCGGAAAGAAACAAGGCGACCTGTTCCCACTTGGCTCGCGTACTTGGACAGAAATATTTGAACCCGGGGGAGGACGGACCAAAAACCAACCGGTTTTCCACCCCTCGATCTTCCCCGGAAGACGGGAGCATTCTTCTTGTAGGAATTGATAAGAGCGTGGTGAGGTGTGTTGGGGATCACTCCGATGTCCTGGCACCTCATAGTATAAACAATTAGCGAACTCCAGAAATTGGGATGCATTTGCGAGGGACTGAGGCCTAACTCCCCCATCACTTCAGTTTGGAAGGAGGTCCAAGGGAGACGGAAGCCGGCTTCCAAAGATCGTTTTCTAAGGGCAAAGAAGGGGCCGTACTGATCAAGAGAAGTCCCCTCTTAATCCGGAAGGGCAAAGATAGTACCCTCTGGGAACGGGTACCGGCTGACCAGGAAGCGAAGGTCATCAAAACTAAGGTTACTACGCTGGGCTGAGTTGGGGAGAGATACAAGAGTATGTTTTATTCTTTTTGTCAAAATACTTATTTTACCCGGGTTCGCGAGAAAAGGTTTCTCCATTATTATGTGAGGTAGCGACCCTTTATGAGAAAAGAAACGTGCGAACTTGCCATATTGTGTTTCGGCTTGCTCTTGAACTAAGCGAGACGAAAGCCTAACTTTAGACTTCTTTGACTTCTTAGTCTTACTCTTCTTTGGTTTCCTAGAGACGCAGGATCGTTTACGCGAGTAAGAGCTAGGCTCACACCCGTCAGAACCCTGCTCAGAACCAGAAGTAGTGCGTCCCGAGTACTCAGCTTGCGCCGAGCGATCAGAGAAATCATCGCTACCTGAAAGTATATAAGAGAAAGAGTCAGTTTTCCAGGGAAGGAAAATATATCGAAAAGAGACCCTCGCGAGGTAAGACAACGCGAGGAGGAAGGAATAAAAAGAACGAGGAATCACTGGAAAAACTGAAACCTGAAGGATCAAAAGATAAGTTGAAACGTTTTCGGAGAGAACCAAGCCAAGAACACGGTGAACCTCAAAGGATCAGAAATGGCAAAATTGAATAGAAAGGATGAATCTTTAGCCAAGAAAATTAGAAGCAAAAGAAAAGATATTAGAAACATAAGAGAAATCGACCTAACCAACACCTAATCAACAACGATTTCGACAGAATACGGATCTGAACACAAAACTCGAACATAGAATCTGACGACGGTTGCCAAAATGGTGAAGAACACCCCACAGAGAAAATTCGACGAAAACCCTAAAATCAAAACGAAGCAAGAAACCGAGAAGACAAAAGAAGAGAAGAGTAATGAACTAACCTGCCATCGAAGATTTGGGAAGAACGGCGTCGGAATGAGCAGTGAAGAAGATGAAGATTGTCGGCGAAAAGCTTTATTTTAAGAAATTTACAGGGAGAAGGAAGAGAAGTCGAAAAGAGTTGAGGAGAGTTAGGAGGAAGAAGACGAAGACATATATATAGGAAAAGGTCGGAGAAAGAAGAAACAACCAGAGCAAGACACGAGGAAAACATGCGTAAGGCGCGGGAAAAACGAGAAGATTTCGAATTCGAAACGCCGTTCAAAAAGAGTCTGAATAAATGTTCACGCGAGAACACCTCGCGAGGCTGACAAGAGGAAACCAAAGCGAGAACTCGACTTCAATAAGACAAACCCAAGCCTTAAACTATACAGTGTAAGAGCTTGGGGGGCTGGATGTTGGAGCCGGTTCTCGAGGGCCTCGCGAAGCCCAGAAGAATCAAGCCCAGTTATGGCACGCGACCCGGATCAAGCCCAGAAGAATCAAGCCCAGTTATGGCACGCGACCCAGATCAAGCCCAAGATCGGCCCACATGAGTTCAAGCAGCCCACAAGCATGCAAGGCCCAAAGGAGAAAGTCCGGTAAGATCAGGCTCAGGAGGGTAATATCGTAAAAGACTCGCGTGGGGCCCGAGTGAAGGTATAAAATCCTAACCGAAAGGAGAGAGAAGGGACAGAACATCATTACCAGAAAATATCCTTCTTCCTCCTTCCTCTCGTGAGCGAAAAACACTGAAGTTCTCCATTGCTTCAATCCTCCCAATCGACCTTATCCCCGAGGCGTTTGGACGATCGACACTTGGATTCCGACTCTCGGTGCTAAGATCAAGCTTTTGTGATAGGAATGAGTGAGTTCCGAAGTGATTTGAGTAAAGTGTAAGAATGAGCTTTTGAGCTTGCTAATGGAGTTTGGTTGCTAATTTTTCCTTTCTCTTTGCTTAACTCCCTACTCATTTGTGTCATTTCGCTTCGTTCTTCCTTTCACTCTTTTGCACATTTGATGACTTGGGCGTCGGAGAGCCAAATCCGGAGCCTCCCCCCTCCTGGTTTGGTTGCGCAGGTGTTTGAAGCTCAAGAACAAGGTATTTGCTCAAGGAGAAGATGGAGAAAAGCAGAGTTTGATCGAGTGAATTGTTATCTCCAAGTTGTTTGTCCAGAATTGCGGAAGAAGTCCTCAGCATTAATCGAAGATTTGTTCCCCATTATCTCGCGATGTATCAATTTCTGGGCTCCAACACTGGGTCCATCGATTTATTTGTACCGAAAATTTGGTTAATCGATATTGATTAACCGAAAATTATGGTTAGATAAATGATTATTATAAATCACTAACCAAATATTTGATTAACCGAACGACGGTTAACCGACCACGCCCACCCACCACCAAAGAGATTCGTTTGACCTACTTCAATAAATTCATTCTCATAGAAAATAAAGAATAAATTAAATAATTACAGACCATTTATTTTTTTATTTCTTATTATTATAGGGTTCTGAAGTGAACTGTGAGACCCGTATAATTAAAAGGGGGAGAAATTCCCGAGTCACAAGCCTGAATGAATTTGCCAATTCCTCAAACCAGAAACAACAACCACAAGCTCTCCTAAGCCTTACTCGCTTGTAAGTTTCGTCTTGCTCTCTCGCTCACTCCATCTGGATTTCAGAGTTTTTTTATTCTTCATTCGAATCCTCAATCTCTGTGCATGTGCCGATTTAGGCATCTCCTGTTGTTTTTTCAACCTTAATTTTGGATTTTTAGTAATTAATTTCTCTTGATTGGACGCGGTATTGTTTTGGGGTTAACAAAATGTGGCGGAAATATTGTTGATTGTTCGTGTTGTAGTCCCTGCCTGTTTGTTTTGGGGAACGAGGGTGAATGCTTGGTGGGAGGAGGATCTACGAGTTTTGTTTTAATCTTGTTAATATATGTCATGCTTTGCTCTTTTGATATGTGTGATGTATCTGTACATAAACCAAATTTGGGTTCTAACTTTTAGGTTATAACCTCCATTATTCTGAAATAGTACCTGGTTGGATGAACAGTAGAGTTGCTTGGAAGTCTCTTAGTGAAGTGATTAAGCCCCGCAATCTCGCACAACAAATATATAAGAAGCTTCTGCTTCGGATTTGCTGGATGATAAGTTTGGCCTTGGAAAGCTACCTGGTCTCGCTTCTTAGCTGGTCTTTCAGAACTCTGTTTTGAACAAGTGTGGCCTTGTGTATACAATTTAGTGGACTAAAAGATGTTTAAACAAATTCTAAGCAAAATTCCGCGAAAATCATCCAAATCGTCTGAGCATCGAGACCATAGGGGAGCAGATAATGCAGGTTCTACTGCATCAACCAGTGTAAAAAAGGGTGACCTGGGTAGTAACAGGTCTGGGAAGCATAATCATGCATCTCCGGGATCCCATGTTAGCCCAAAGGCAAATCAAAATCAGGCAAATAAAACATCTAAAGGTTTGGATACAAAGATGAATGGTATATCAATGTCATCTTACGAGGCATTGCCGGGTTTTAAGGATGTTCCAAGCTCAGAAAAGCAGAGTTTATTCATCAGAAAGCTTCACATTTGCTGCGTTATATTTGATTTCACTGACCCAACAAAGAATCTCAAAGAGAAAGAGGTGAAGCGCCAAACATTGTTAGAACTAGTGGATTATGTTTCTTCAGCAAACACCAAATTTTCAGAAACTCTAATGCAGGAGGTTGTAAAAATGGTTTCAACGAACTTATTTAGGACTCTTTCTGTACAACCACGAGAAAACAAAGGCATTGAAGCGTTTGATGTTGAAGAGGATGAGCCCTTGATGGACCCAGCGTGGCCCCATTTGCAGATTGTCTATGAGCTCTTTTTGAGACTAGTTGCCTCTCCAGAAACAGATGCAAAATTGGCCAAACGATTTATTGATCACTCATTTGTTCTGAAGCTGCTAGATCTCTTTGATTCCGAAGATCCCCGAGAAAGAGAATACTTGAAAACAATCCTGCATCGTATCTACGGGAAGTTTATGGTACACCGGCCTTATATTAGGAAGGCCATAAACAATATATTTTATCAATTTATTTTTGAGACAGAGAAGTATAATGGAGTTGGTGAACTTCTGGAGATTTTGGGCAGCATTATCAATGGATTTGCTCTGCCACTCAAGGAGGAACACAAACTCTTTCTTGTTAGGGCCCTGATTCCTCTACATAAACCCAGGTGCTTACAAATGTACCATCAGCAGCTCTCTTACTGCATAGTACAGTTTGTTGAGAAAGACTGCAAACTTGCTGATATTGTCATAAGGGGCTTATTGAAGTATTGGCCAATCACAAATAGCTCGAAGGAGGTTATGTTCCTCACTGAGTTGGAAGAAGTTCTAGAAGCTACTCAGCCTCCAGAGTTCCAGCGGTGTGTGGTTCTATTGTTTCAACAGATAGCCCGTTGCTTGAATAGTCCACACTTCCAGGTAGTAACTTAATTTTCTGCATCCTATTTCCATCCAATATGTATCTCATTGCTTCTACGTTTTCGTTATCAACTATGGAGCTCTTAATTTGCATTGGAAATACTCCCTTTAGAAAAAATGCATGTTGTGGTTAATTTGGTAGGCAGTGTAGATTTAGGAGGTTATGTTGCCAACCTGTGACCTTAGGCGCAGAGTCAACCTTTCAAATTTTGTATTAGCACAAACAGATGAAGCTGAATACTAGACACCCGGCTCAAAACTGCTGAATAAAAATATCTTTGGAGCAACTTATAGTGGTATGAGCTTGATCAAGCAATCAACCAAGTCCAGTAGTCAGAAGTAGGTTTGGGGGGGGTAGTACTACTATAATCAAGACTTCCTTAGAGCTGACACATGTTTCCGAAGCAAGTTTATTAAGTCAAGTCAGTTTTAAATTTGGAGAATGAAATCTTGTCTTTTCTCTTTTTAATCACAAAGAACAATCTGAACAAAGTTGTGGTTTTTGTGCCGTTTATAATATGCATAGTACTACTATAATCAAGACTTCCTTAGAGCTGACACATGTTTCCGAAGCAAGTTTATTAAGTCAAGTCAGTTTTAAATTTGGAGAATGAAATTCCTGTCTTTTCTCTTTTTAATCACAAAGAACAATCTGAACAAAGTTATGGTTTTTGTGCCGTTTATAATATGCATAGTACTACTATAATCAAGACTTCCTTAGAGCTGACACATGTTTCCGAAGCAAGTTTATTAAGTCAAGTCAGTTTTAAATTTGGAGAATGAAATTCTTGTCTTTTCTCTTTTTAATCACAAAGAACAATCTGAACAAAGTTATGGTTTTTGTACCGTTTATAATATGCATAGTACTACTATAATCAAGACTTCCTTAGAGCTGACACATGTTTCCGAAGCAAGTTTATAAGTCAAGTCAGTTTTAAATTTGGAGAATGAAATTCTTGTCTTTTCTCTTTTTAATCACAAAGAACAATCTGAACAAAGTTATGGTTTTTGTACCGTTTATAATATGCATAGTGAATGACTGAATAATAAATTGAGATTCTTAACTGAACTTTTGCCCTTTTTTTCACCCCAAGGTGGCAGAAAGAGCACTGTTCCTTTGGAACAATGATCACATAGAGACACTGATCAGACAAAACCTCAAAGTTATTCTTCCTATTATATTCCCAGCACTGGAGAAAAATGAGAGAAGTCACTGGAATCAAGCTGTCCATAGCTTGACTTTAAATGTTCGCAAGATTTTCTCTGACCTTGACCCTGAACTATTCGAAGAGTGCGTGCTCCAGTTTCAAGAGGACGAGTTAAAGAAAGAGGAAATTGGAAAGAGAAGGGAGACCACATGGAAAAGGTTAGAAGAAGTAGCCGCCAAGAAAGCTGCAAGCAACATACCTGTTCTTGTCTCCCGTGTCATTCCTGCTCGAACTGCATCAGGTTAGTTGTACTACTTGCATGTGGCCTGACTTTTTCAACCAAGACGTTGGTTTGTCAGTTGATGAATGATGGGGGAAGTTTCAAGGAGATCTGTACTTCATACTTGTATTTTTACTCTACTTTTCATGCTCCTGGATTCGGCCCAATGTGGAAACATCAAACCAACTAAATATTTGTAATCTTTATTTATCATAATTTGCAAATTTAGGTTAGCAAATATGGATATATTATATAAAAAGTTGTGTTAATTGAGGTGCATAAGTTCATGGATTCACATTGGTATGCAAATGAACTGCTTCTTTGTCATCTCCATTCAAGCAGTTATCATAGAGATAGCTTCTCATATATGCGGGAGAGAAGTTCCTTAGTTTATTTAAGTGATGATCGAGCCTTGCTGTTTTATGCAGGTCTGTTTTTACTCTTTGTTGTTTCCTCATCTTTTTGTTCCTTCTCCGGTGTCATCTCAGACCTAGGCACTCTGAGAACAACATCAGGATTGAAGCTTTTTGTGGAGGAAATCATTGTTGCACACTTGAAGTTGATATGGACTTTTGTTAATTTGCTACTCCGAATATAGCGACTTGATGAACATAATGTTTAAGCATCCCTTCAAGTGATATGATCAATACAGTTTCTAAGTTATGTATGAAAGTCTAACAATTTGGTTACTAGATGGAAAATGGGCAAAAATGAAGAAGAATATTTGGCCAACAAATACTTGGGTGAGAGAGCAAGAGTCATTGCCAGAAAAAGATTACAGTAGCCCTCACTTGCCAAAGAGAATGTGGAAGACATGCTTAGCAGGACCCCTGACAACTTCCATGAGCCTTGACAGGGCAGCGAAATTTGTTGTTCGGAGACGGTGGTTTGGTAAACTTCAGCACAAAGTGCAAAGTAAGCTTTTTATACATTACTCTTGTTTACTAGAGTAGGAAAACATTTGGATATTACATATTAGAAACTTTGCACTCAGAATTGAAGATGAATACTTGTCTGCACACAACTAGGCAAGTATTTTAAATACTTGTAAGTGAATTCAAAGGGTAGTGGGTGTTTGGAGTGGGAACAAGCAGCAATGGTGACTTCTTCCTAGTAGCCAATCCAAAAATCTCAGAGAGATCCATTTGGTCGGCATGGAGGCCAGGCGGCAAGTCCCAATCAAAGTGAAACAAAAGGCGAGCCAAGGCAATCTCGACTGTGGCCAAGGCAAAGGAGTAGCCAGGGCATCCGCGTCTCCCGCCTCCGAAAGGAAGAAACCTGAAATCATGACCCTTGAAATCAATGTGGAGGTCTAAGAACCTTTGAGGGTCATAGGTGAAGGGGTCGTCCCATGAATTGGGGTCCCTTCCAATGGCGTAGGTGTTGATGAGGATCCTAGTGTTGGGGGGTATGTCAAAACCGTTGAGCTGACAGCGGTCCATGGATTCTCGAGGCACGAGCAGGGGAACGGGTGGGTGGATTCTCATTGCCTCCTTTATGGCGGCCTTGATGTAGGTGAGGTGTGGAAGATGAGTCTCGTCCACCGTTTGTTTCCCTGACGCCACCCTTCGGACCTCGTCTTGTGCTTTCCTCATGGCTTCGGGGTGTCGAACTAGTTCGGCCATTGTCCATTCTAGCGTGGATGATGATGTATCCGTGCCCGCCACAAACATGTCCTGCCAACCCAAAACGTACCCAATTAGCTGAATGAATGAATGAATTAAGTAGTGAGGAGGAGATGATACCAAAACAAGAGCTTTGAGGTTGTCATCGGAGATGGGGACTTCCAAATGGGGACTCTGTTGCACCCTGAGCAGCACATCGACGAAATCCTCTTCCTCTTTTGGGTGGTTGTTGTGCAGAAGTAGATGTTGTTGTATGATGTTGTCGCTGACCGCTCTGAGATCGGCCAAGTTGTTTTGAAGCCTCTTCTTGTAGCCAGTGAGTGTGTTGAGCCAAGGCCAATGGGGGTAGAAGTCGCCTAAGCAGAAGCCAGCGAAGAGAGCTTGCGTCTCGGTGAGGACATCCAGCAGCTTGTCCTGGTTGTCGTTGAATCTCCTTCCGAAGGCGACTCTGCAGAGCACATCATTGGCGAGATTGAATAGCAGGTCGCTCAAGTCAACTACCGATCCAGAGCGAGTGAACAGCCCCTCCAACAGCCGATTGGTCTCCTGGGCTCGTATCATCTGAAAGGAGGTGACTCGCTTGGAGTTGAGCAACTCGGTGACACAGATCTTCCTTGCCTGACGCCAATAAGGACCATACTTGGAGAAGGTGACGTCGGAGCACCCGAACGACAGGTACTCAGCCGAGATCAGCTGCGGGCGGTTGCAGAGCAAGTGGTCTTGTGTCTTGAGCACCTCCTCGGCAAGTTGGGCCGACGAGATGACCACCGTGGGGACTTGGCCCAGTTGGAGGTACATTATTGGGCCCACTTTCTGGGCCATGTCAGCAAAGGTGTGGTGCGGCATGTCCGTCAGGAGGTGGAGGTGTCCGATCAAAGGAACCCGCCTTGCCGGCGATGGTGGTAGAACAACCATCCTGCTTTTAACCCTGCTTTTAAGGACGACGACGACGCCTCCCCCCACCGCACAGACCATGGCGGTCACGAGGAGGACGAAACGGAAGTTCTCATCCATTCCTTAATTTGGTTATCACCCGAGGTAACAGATCTTACGACTCTACTCCACTAATCTTATGACTTACTCCGTATCAGAGGGAGATCCAACAACTAAATGAAAACAGTTGGGGAGTTCAATTAATTTTCGCCCCCTCCTCATAATTGTTATTTGACGGACTCAATTCACTTGCTTTTCTTCACTGCCTTCGCTAACCAACGACCACCTTCCTAAAGAGGTTATTCAACACTAAATCTAGTGTTTGCTTCATGATTAATTAAATGCTCAAATCTACTTTAGGATTGGGTGCATCTTTTTTCGCTCGGTACGGTACTGCTCGTTTGATCAAACATTCTGGTGCAATTATAGCAAAATCAAACACCAACAACAAACTATAATAAACTATAATGACAAATAATAAGAATATTCTATTAGAGATCTTTATTTCTCCACCTTGATTGCTAAATTTGGCAATTCAAATAGCAATTCAAGTGTGTGGTCTACTAAATAAATGATATTTCTTTAATAAATTAAAAATTAAAAGAGTGAGAAATTGGTGTTACACTTGAAAATGACAAAACTATAGCAAATGTTGTTGGTGTTACACTTGTTTGCTAAAATAGCATTTGCTATAATGTGTCATTTCAACTTGCTATAATCCTAGTTGGCTTGCTAAATTGATGCATTTGCCATTGGAGATGCCCTAATACTTGATGTATTTGGTACTACCAAAAACTGATATGCTCCAGCCAGTTTGTAGGCGTTGCAAAAACCAAAAAGAGAGGCAGAGAACAGAGCAAAAAACCTGAGCAGTGCACGATGGAGACCACAGTGATCCAGTACTTTGATACAGAGGAGGAAGACGAGGCAGTCACCTTCGAAGATTTGCCTATAGCCATTCCTTGCATACTTTTTCACGCAAAGCTAGAGGTAAACTCATAACTAACTCATGTTTGTCATGTTCAATTGTTTCATTTCAAGACTGACTAACTTAATTGTTTTGATCACAGAAAACATGCAAGTTGTTCTGGCATCCCGGAAGGTTTGAGCCCGGGGAGGAGTTATCCATGGCTGAGACGGCTGCATTGGAGTTATGCAAAAGGAGAAGCATATGGAGACCAATGAGCTCTGATTTGAAGATCAAGTGTGGTGGGTCATGGAAGCTTGTTCTTCGGTACTTGAAGGAAAGAGGAAGTGTACCTTAGGAGGGGGAAAGCGCATGCTATAGCAGGGTACGATCATAGCATAGTCGTGACATCCAAAGGAGTGGTCTACTCTTTTGGGTCCAATCTCTTTGGGCAGCTCGGCCTTGGAAAAAACAAAGGTAGCAAGATTCTGGAGCCTCAACCGATCAGATGGCTGCAACAAGGAATAAAGATCGTCCACGCAGCTGTTGGGGAAAGAAAGAGTATTCTGGTTAGTGAGACGGGTAGAGTATATGCATTGGGGGAGGAATTGTTTGGGTCTTCTGAAGATTTGAATGAAGAAGCTTCTATAGCCTACACCCCGAAAATGGTAGAATGTATTTGTGGTGCAAGCGGGCTATTGGAAACGTGTTCACAACGGTTCTTTCAGGTGAAGGAAGGGTGTATACATTGGGTTGGGACAGTGGTGATGGAGTACTCGGGCACCAAAGCAATAAAGATGCAGAGCACCCTACACCTCTGTTGGGTGAACTAGAGAATCGACCGGTGGTGCATATTTCTGCAGGCAATTGTTATCTCCTTGCCCTTGCTTGTGAACCCTGTGGCATGTCAGTGTACTCAGTGGGGTGTGGACAAGGAGGGAAACTAGGGCATGGGTCAACAAGCAATGAAAAGCAGGCGCGGATGATCTCAGAGTTGCAGTGGTTGAAAGTGGAGCCAAGGGTTGTTTCAGCGGGAGCATGGCACGCAGCAGTGGTTGGGAAAGACGGGAGGGTGTGGACGTGGGGGTGGGGCCATTCTGGATGTCTAGGACATGGTGATGATAAGTTTGTAACCATTCCTAAGCTGGTTCAAGGGCTTAGTCATGTCAAAGCGGTTAGTGTTACAGCCGACATATGCAGCACATTTGTGGTGTGTGAAGACGGGACCGTCTACTCTTTTGGATTACAACACGATAGCGCCGTGCTGGAGCCAAGGGTTACCAAGTCAGTGGTGCATGAGGAAGAGAGGGTGGTCGATATCAACATCACTAATTCAGGATTTGTGTTCGGATTAGGGTTTAGGGGTCATGTCTTTGCACTCACCGACTCAGGGAGGCTCTATGCTTCAGGATGTGGGAACATGGGTTAGCTTGGTGTCAACCTTCAAGGAGACGAGGCCACCAACCCTAAGCTCCTTGGAATCCACCTTAATTAACACTAGTATCCTAAGCTTGTTGCTTCATACCAAATGTCTGCATTTCCAGTTTTTGTTTCTTTGTTTCTTAGCCTTGATCATTTAATTTGTCTATTCATACCAAAAACTAGTTAGGCTTTGATCATTTAATTTGTCTATTCATACCAAAAACTAGTTAGGCTTTGATCATTTTGTTGGAAACAATTCATTTAGGCCTTGGAGAAACTTGAGTGCACTTAAATAATACGAGTAGTAAAAACAAGGGATTTGCAACCAGGCTGCTGAGTACCGACTGATTCGCATTTTACACTACCAAATTTCTCGTCCTAGCATTGAAATTTTGAAAAACTCGACATTGCAGTCAACCTGTATAACCTGGATTTCAACCCTCCGGAAATTTTATAACCCGGAGTAAAGCCAACTTTTAAAAGCGTAAACCGTTTCAACATCAAATCCCTTCCAGGGTTTATTATTATTTAGCACACCCTAAAATTCTATTTAGCACACCCAAACATTCGTCACGTAACTATTGTATACATTCGTCACGTAACTATTGCATACATCCGTCACGAAGGTTCTATAAACATCCGTCACGAAGGTATATAAAACATTCGTGACGAAGGTTGCTCAGACATTCGTGACGAATGTATCAATTTTGCAGATATAAAAGAGATTTTTTACCCAACCCTAATGTAACTTCTTCTTCTCCATTATACTCTTTTTCGGCGCAGCTCAAACAAATCACAACACCATTCTCTACATTTCTTCATCTCTTTCACTACAATAATCAACAAATCAAGCAATAAGGTAATTTCTAACTCTCTTTTGCATTAATTTTCCATGTTTGATGAATATATGTCAAAACCATTGAAATGGGGTGATTAAATTAGATTGATATGTGTATTAAGCATGTTTTTTTAGTTCAATTGGTGTTTGTTTATGTCTAATTGAGAGTTGTTTCAAATTTTAGATATAATCCCCAAAATTGATATTTGTTCATGAATTAGGGTAAATTTGATTTGATTAAGAAACTTATGGAATGAAATGATTTAGGGGCTAATGTGTTTGGATACCTTCATAAACTGTTTTTCTGCTTCAAATTGTGCAAATTTTGTGCAAATTCATTCGTCAGCGGATATGTTGGCACTTCTGCGTTTTTGCAATTTTGCAAAAACCTTCGTCACAAAGGTTTGGCGAAGATACGTCACGAAGGTCCAGTATACATTCGTGACGAATGTTTACTGGTTCTTCGTGACGGATGTTATATTCAGATCCGTCACGAAGGTTTAGTAAACATCCGTGACGAATGTATACTGGACCTTCGTGACGGATGTTTTTGCATATTTGTGATGTTTTTTTGTTTTGTTTTGTTGGTTTGGTATGCGTAAATTTTGAAATATTATGTTCCTGTAGATGCATCCGTCTTCTAGAAGTGCCCAGAAGAATGCCCGTAATCAAACTCGTGAAGAAATCGTGGCTGGAGGAAGGCCCGCTTATCAGCCCAAGCCGAGGAAGAGGCGTGGAAGAGCTGACGAGGGTACAAGTGCAAGTGAAGAGGTCCCAGAACCTTCTTGGCATGAACAACAACAACTAGCTGATAAGTACGTAGTGGAGTATGATCCCACCAACTGGAGTTGGGAGCAAAGGGAGAACAACTCTGTAAGCTTATGGGAAATGGGTGTAGAAGCAGATCCTCCATCTCTCTGCACTGATGATTACTTGGAGTGGTACTTGGCTCATACTCATTCAATAATCTCTCCTTATACTAAGGAGCAACTCATGCAGGTTTGTAATTAATCTTCAAATTCTATAAATCTATAACATAATCAATGTCTGACTTAATTTATTTTGCACTTCACTGTAGGCAATTCGGACTTCTGTGTACAATCTGGAGCCGTATCGGGATGCAGATAATGAGGAGGAGTATTCCCGTATGAAAGACGCTGTTTGTCACACTTTGGATGAGTTCTATCCTTTCCTTGAGTAGGTTGGATTGATGTTGGTGTTGGATTTAGTTTGTGCTTGAGTTTTAAGAACATGCTTTGTAGTGTTTGAACGAATTACTTGTTATTTGGTTTGTTTGCAATTGTCTGATCCAAATCAATGTCCGGCCCAAAACGCCATTTCACACTTATCCAAATCAATATCCAGCCCATCAAATGTAGATCAGAAGATGGTGCGTTACAGCTGTTGCTAGCTGTAACTCACTTACTTGTTGTAAGTGAGTTACAGCTGTTGCAAGTTGTAACCCATTTACCTTCAACTCTATATACAGGACGTTTCAGCATGGAATAAACAACACATTTCAAATTCGTACAGGAAAAAAATTATGGATCCAGGAGGGAAGCTTTGTTGGTGCAACAAAGTGCCAACTGAACAGACTTGTACTGAGCAATTCAATCATGATAAGGTGAACTACGGGAGAAGATATTGGGGATGCCCTGATAGGACGTGGAACTCGATTGATGAAGATGGTGGGTGCAAATACAGGCATTGGATCGACCGTCCATACTCAGGTCGAGCAAGGGTGGTTATAGAACAGCTGAATGAGGATAATTTGTTTCACTCTACAGAGGCCGCTGGACTGCAAGAGCTAACTGAAATGTTGAGGGCAATGTCAAAAAGCCTAAACGACGAGGTAACTGAACTTCAGGAGAAAAATGCTGAGCTCATGGATGAAAATGTTGCACTTGCCGCGAAGAAGCAGGCCTTAGTTGATGAGAAGTTTGGAGCAAGTTGCAGTGGGACTAAGTAGTTTAATGTTTGTTTAAGTTTCTGTTTGTTTACGTTCTTGTTCGCTTAAGTTGTTGTCTGTTTAAGTTGTTGTTTGTTTAAGTTCGATCACTTTCCAGTTTCTTGTATCCAACTACTTCTCTAAGTGAGTCCAAATACATGCAAACATTAAAAATCTTAGTCATTACAACTCCTAAACAATCCATTTCGATTGAATCTTAAACGCTAAGATTAATTACGTTGTTGCCTTTCTTGTTTCTTGTTGGGGCTCTAGGCCTTCTGTACGCCGCTAGTTGCTCAGTAAAAGGGTCTATCAAGGAGCGAGCTGCCGGTGAACAGTGACGATGCCACATATGATAAACTTCAGGTAATGGAGAGTCATCGGCAATTGGCATCTACAATAAGGCAAATGATTTACAAGACAAATGTACGAGGTATTGATTTAAAAATATAAACACCAAATTGATAGAGTGAGTTAGAAATTACCGAAATGAAGTGTCTTTCATCTTCAACAAGGGCAATGCAACATATGGGCAATTTCTCTCCTGGAGCGATGTTGTCGTCCAATACTATAGGCAAATATGTTTGCCAAATTGATTTCGCAAGCACAACCAATGCACAATTGAAAGTCGTAGCTACTACACACCCCATCGTCGGGACTTGTAACCATGTCTCTTCGGGTGCCATCTCTCCTGGTCCAGTCCAAGCTAGGTTTGTAACTGCTATCAAAACATCAGGCGTTTCAACTGGCAATACCCAACAAGCTTGCAACCCATTATTCCAATGTGCAAATGTCGTTTGAGCCATTTCAGATCTAACTCTCCTCCAATTATCTTGGTCCCACCCTAATTGTTGTGCTATAGCTCTGTATCCACAATTTCCATCAGCGACAATGGGATACCAACCTTGCACGTAGGGACGCATGCATGGAGGTACGAGAGCATTATACTTTGTAAGCTTCTGCAAAGCCCACTTACCACTCTTACCCTTCCCGTATGAAGTCGGTTTTTGCTTCTTTGGAGGCGTTTCTTCAAGTGTTGCATCAGTGTGCTCCCAATGTGAAGGTTGTCTTTTCATTGGATTGTACTCTTTGTTTGGAGCTCCTGGAGGTCGTCCCTTCCCCCTTTTCACACGAGTTGGCTCCTGTAGGTTGGTCATTTGGGGGTTACCTATTGCCAAACACTTCATTGCACACTCGTGTTGGTCATAAGGTGACATTCCCTCCCATTGCTCAGCCATAAACTCATCCATCAAGTTTCTGGCTACTACCCTCCGCACTTGTAATTCGTCTTCAGTCTCTACTTCTTTCAAAGTCAATGTCCTCCAAAAGGCATGAACCGCTTCAACTGGAATTGGTTCTTGACGCCTCACATATTCATAAATGTCATGCACACATAGCAATCCATCTCTCTTCCTTATTACGCATTCACAATGATCAAGATGCATGCCGTATTCCCCTTTCTTGTATTCAGTTAGCAAGCGACTCAAACAAGTATAAGACACTCTGTATTTAAGAAGCTTGAAGAGATCAACGTCTGTAATGTTACTTACAGTCTTTTGCTGACTTTCATTGAAAGTACCCAAGATCTCCTTGAACTGATTGCGCATCTTCGCATTGTATCTTTGAAACACAGTGTCTATCTTCTGGCTTGGCAGTGACAAATAATTTTTGAAGCTAGAATGTTCACTTTCAACCCTGCATAATAAAAACAATTTTTTATAACAACAAATATAAAGCTAACATAATTTGCAAAACAATCTCAAACATAATCACATTACTAACCTCTTTGTGGTGTTGGAGCCTAATGTAAAGATTTTATCCACATAGATCGAAAGAAATCTATTGCCGTAGGGGTTTAGCCAATTCTTCTTCAGGTACCTAATCTCAGATGGATATGCAGCCCAATCTTGTTCAATACGCCCCAGCTGAATGTTGTATGCCAAATCTGTCGACTGTTTGAATAAGTTAAGACAGTCACTTGCAAAATGGGCCCCCCTTGCTTGTGACCGCATTGCTAGCTTAGCATGGTCCTCAATGTTCTTTTGGATGTGCCGCCTACAGAGGAGGAAAGTAGAATCTGGAAAGATCCTATCCAAAGCGTTCATCAAAGCTTTCTCTCGATCAGTGACTAAGCAAGTTGGCGTCATCTTAACAACCCTAAACAACTCAGCCAATTGATACATGCACCACGCGTAGTTTTCTTCTTTCTCTTCTGACACGAAAGCCCCAGCAACGACATAGTTCTTCCACGTTGATGTTATTCCAACAATCTCTATGAAGGGCATGTTGTACCTTTGCAAGATAATACATTACTATAAGAATTTATAGAGTAAAAACAAACATCAGACTTTTTAACTTAATTATACTTACTGAATTGTGCTGTATGTTGCGTCAATCAACATTACGTATGGAAACGCCTTAAGCAGTTTCATCGACTCTGGGCTTGCGAAGAACACATCTGTGATCTTATTTGTCACTTCATCGCTCTTGTGTCTTACGAAGTAGTTCAACTCCTTCGAACGATAGAAGAATTCTTGGATCACAGTTCTTCCCTCCATCCTCTCTGTTCTGAACTTGTTACAAAAGTTGTACACTTGTGACTTCTTAGTCATGTTGTCAGGAGATTCATTGAGCCTTGTGTACATCTGTATTGGTCTAGCATTTCCCTTCCTCATGTCTAGTAACACCTTTTCCTCCTCAGGTGTAAGTCTTCCAGCAAATGCGTTACCGTGTAAGGATTCACCAATAATATGGTTGTGAGTTCCATGATCAGCCCTTATGATCCATTCCCCATTTTCAGTCTCTCTACATGCAATCTGAAATTTGCAACCACATTTCTTTGTGTGGGTGAATTTCCTAGTTCTCCCAACTGAATCAGGAATGTAATGTCCACTGCGCTCGCATTTAAGCCAAGACCTTCCTAACTTCCCTTTGAAGTCAGTTCTACCAACCTTCAACATGAAGTTATGAGTTTTACCAATATCTCTTGCCCACTGTTCTGCTTCTGCTCTTGAGCTGAAGATCTTATCAGTGACGAAAACTTCTGAATAATCTAATGATATATGTGGGTCCTCATAAGGCACAACACTGTCAAACTGTGGTACTGTCTTCAATTTCGGGAAATACTCAATGTCTTGATATGGTTGCGATAAAGATTGGTATTCAGGAACATTAGACCAATCAGTTTGATGAGAATGATATGGAGGAGGTTCAAGCTGAGAGACTATTGGCGGAATATCAAAATCCAAACCAAGATCAAACGAAGGCACTCCATCAGGTCCCAAAGGAATATCGACATTGATCGATAAGTTTCTTAAACGATTGAACGCTGGACTATTATTCTGTAAAAACAACAAAATAAATAAAATTGCATTCAGAAACCAGATTTTTACACCTTCGTCACGAATAAATCATTGACCTTCGTCACGGATAAAAGCACTAGTTACGTGACGAAGAAATTTGCACATTTCTTGTGCAAATACCTTCGTCACGAATGTCTAGCAAACTTCCGTCACGAATGTCTTACTTAGTTCCGTGACGAATGTCTATTTTTACCCCATTTCAAATTGTTTTTTACACTTTTTTACCCCTAAATTCGAATCAAACCCTAAATTCCAACACAAACACAAATTTTCACACAAACCCTAACTTCAACATCATATTCAAATTTCCACACAAACACAAATCATGCTCCTAGTATGTAACAACTAAAATAAACATATTACAACTTGATTTTCACACATTCAACACAAACAACTAACTTCAAACTATTCAATTTCATAAAAAACATATATTTTACCTACAAACCCTAACATTAACATTATTAAAAACAACTATAACATACCTCATTGTAGTTCCCCCACGATGGACCATCTTCATCAACATTTTAGTGTATGTAATCATCCCAATTTGACATTTTCAATTGAACAATGTGTTTGAATGAAAGTGTTTAGGGTGAAATGAAGTGAAATAGTTGAAATGAAGTGAAATATATGAAGTGAAAAGGTAGAAGAAGAAGGTGGTTCGGATAAAACTTATGGTAATTAAATGCAGTTGGTGTGGATTAGACATAATAGCTTTACTTTTGCAGATATAGCTACCTTCGTCACGTATCTTTTATGGTTCTTCGTCACGAATGTTTTTAAGATCTTCGTCACGAAGGTTCACAATATATACGTGACGAAGGTTTCATAAAATACATTCGTGACGAAGGTATGGTGACATACATTCGTCACGAATGTATGGTGAAATACATTCGTGACGAAGGTATGGTGAAATACATTCGTGACGAAGGTATGAGTGTGCTAAATAAAATTCGAAGGTGTGCTAAATAAAATTCGAAGGTGTGCTAAATAAAGTTTGTTTATTTATCTGGGACACCGGTTTCAGTCACAAGAAGGAGGCCGGCACGGCGATCGTGGCGGCGCTGCTAAATGAAGTTGTTGTTGCCACTTCCTACCGCCAACTTTTTGCAAGGTGTTTCAGATTTTGTAATTAAACCTAACCCCTCATTCTTATGTGTTGCTGCAACTTGTATTTATCCAACTACCAGAAAGTACGTTATGCAAGCAAAATGTCTCTGATTCATGTATTCATGTATTCATGTTTGTGTTGCTTCTTCTCAACTCTCCTAATCAAACCAGTTGAGATGTTCTTGTTCCTGAAGCATAAATCAATTTTCCAATTATTTGCCAGACTTAAACAGCACGCCCGGTTGATTATTCTCTGCTCCTTCGTGCTACCTGTCTTCTGGTACATTCTCTGTTCTATAAACTATTAAATTCACGTTTCCGATGCCATTTTTATATTGCAAGTTAGAAAAGAATTGATTTGCAGCAAGGATAAACAACCAAAGAGAGAATCAAAAGATGAACAACTCAGAATTCTCTCAAAAGCTGCATATATACTAGTAAGAAGTTCGATGACTAACAGCAATTCTCAACACAGGATAATGAGTAGCCTATGTTGTGTCATAAACGATGAACTTCTTCATTGGCCGCCTACAAATCTCACAAACTAGTGATTCATCTCTTGCTTCTTCATCACATTTGATGATTCTTGAATGACAACATGGTTGCTCAGGGGGAGTCTCCAGAGACCCTCTGATTGCATCCACAAATCCCAACTTTGGTATATACTTCTGCCACATTGGGAAAAGACTCAAGGCCTTGATCACCTCTTGCCCCCTCAGTTTTACAGTATTTTTTGATGAACCTCTGCCAACTATCATCCAACCACTTCCATCCTCATTTCCACTAATTTTAATCACCTCTTCAACTTCTCTTGACATACAATCTGAGTTAGCAGTCTTTCCTAGCCTCACCATACATCTTCTCATGCTTTCTAAACGAATCCAGAACAACTGCATCCCGTTCCAAGTTATATTGTTGCTCTGTTTTCCTTTGTTGATGGAAGCAATTATCTTCCTCACTTTCTCATCAGGGTTACTCTTGCCAACATAAACTACTTCTAGCTGCTCAACTGATCTTTGAACTTCCTTCATCTTAGCAATGAACTCGCAGATCCATTCGGTATTGTCACTCCCGTAAATGCATATAACTCGTCCTTCTTCTGCCTGAAATTCAGCAATTTTTTTATGATCAACAAGTGAAATTAGGAAATTAATGGTTCAGAAAAGTTTGAAGTTAAAATCTTACCCACATGCTTAGCAAGGGGCTAACACTGTCAACTAAAAGTTTGAAAGTGGAGTTGTGAAGTCTCCACAGCTCCTCCTCTTTTGAAGTTGAGAAGGGGAATGCCTTGGCACCCCAAATCCATCCCATATCAACTGCATTCGGGTTACTAACCTGGCCTCTTGGATCGAGTGCTACAAGTATTGGTTTATCATTAAAGTTCCACCCCTTTTTTATATGATTGATGGTGGCTGGTGATAGTGACCATGGTGTTTTGACTGAGTACCATGGTAAGGAGTTCGATAGGAAGTTGTATATTATCATTTCATTGTCTGACCAGGCTTCAGAATTTGTAACTGGGATCCACACGACTTCGTACCCTACATTTGACTTGTTATTTAGAGGATGGTCGTAGATTTGCTGAACCAGCAAAAGCAACTCGTCTATTGGAAGGATCTCTGGCTTTGAGATCAACAGGAGAACAACCTTATTTGCAACTTCAGAAATACCTAAACCCTAACAAGATCATACAGGTATTAGCAGCATTAATGTCTACAATTCCAGAACTAAGTTGATTCTAGTCCACTTTAGCTATATGTGTTCACATATAGATGTGATGCTAATTATTTATTTCCTCCTTGTCATTATATGATATATTTTGTAAACTACCTTTTCTTGCGAGGTGGAATGCTTTAGTGGTCTGTCATTCTTCAAGGAAAGCAAGATTCTCAGAAAATTTTGATTGTCATCTTGTGACTCATTCAAAAGATTGAGGATTTTCTGATGAATCCTTGGTTCTGTAAAGGAGTAAGATGAGAGAAAAATTACTTCAGATCAACATGCTGATTAATTGGTTACAAAAACATAGTACTAGACAGTTTCAAAAGTGCTAACCGACTCCCCGTTGACAGGTGTTCACTTGCAACTTCAGCTCATCACTGATGCTTTTAATCTTCTGCTTCAGACTCGTGAGTTGCCATACTACATCTGATATCCAAAGCTCAGACCTGTTTTCATGACAATATTATTGTGTTAAACACTAATCTTTTCTTTAAAATTACAGGCTAGTCAAAATTTTAAAAAGTTATATCAAGGTTAGGCAGAGAACATGCACTTGCAAATCCTTCGAGGCTTTTATATCTGCAAGCTTTGAAGTGCATATCAAGATGCTTCGACAAATCCAGTAAGCAGCCACATATACAAGGGGCATTGTTGTACTGATCTGTTCATCATCCAGCTCTGCTTCTACTATTGGTAGGAGGTCATATAGGATGGCAATTCTTGTCAGTGCCACCATAGAATCAACTAGGAAGTTAACTGCCTTAAAGATAAGTTGGAACTTTTTCAAGCTTAGAGGCAATTCCTTGAGTATAGAGATTGATGAAGCCAATCTGTTGCAATCTTGTGACTGAATGATGATCCAAAGTTCTCCATAGATCATTGCAAATGCTGAAAGCACTAAGCTCAATTTTGCATCCCACCTGTACTTGCCGAGCAAGTCAAACAAGACTAATGGCTTCATGCAAATATCTTCTTTCACACTGCACAGGCAGATTATCTAGCATCCCATAGACAAATTAACTCAAACTCCTACTTGTTTATATATAATATATTGTAGCATAGATAATAAATTTTAAGACCGACCTCACGGGAGAGCCTGTATATGGTGTGTCTCAGTGGTTCTTCCGAGCCTTCCATTTCAATGCTGCATATTCCAGTGCAAGTTGGCTTTTGTTGGATTTCTTTCTATGGATCAAATGACCAAGTTATCAATACAAGAATTCCAAAGAGTAATGATTTAAGACAGACAATTAGTAGTTTACTTGAGACGCAGAAGCATGACTCATGATGGCTTCCACAGCTCGAAGGCAAAGCTCAGAGTCAAGGGAACGACCATCTGGATCATGCGTAAAAAGAATCTTCTGAATGAGAATGTCGTCTCTTAATGAGAAAGACACATTCTGGGAAAAACCCTCACTCCAAAGGTAATTCATGATTTGCGTAAAAAGAATCTTCTGAATGATTTGCCTTCTTACATCCAGATTTTATGCTACAGAAAATTTGCCTATGCATGTTCTTTACTGTCTGTGTCATGTGATACAGATGCCATTTGATGAGTAAAGTCTAGTAGAAATCACATAATATTCCCCTGGACCAAGATAAAGAAGAAATCCCCAGTAAAAGGTCCGTTTGTTTGGACCAAAATGAGATATCTAGAGCATCTTCTTTAGTACTATTAATAGTTGCAGTGGGGTATTACTCTGCTCTGTCACTGTATCTTCACCTTCTTTTTATGAAAGCTGTATTTTGTACTGGAATTTATGTGCAGAAGAAGTGCAGAACGAGGAGCAAAGAATATACTCCGGTATAGAAAAGGTTACTTAACCATAATTTTGGTTCATCTCTGTTTAAATTGCTAAACAATTCATCATCTGAACTTGATCTTGCTTAATGGAATTGTACTTGTTGTTGGACCCGGCTAAAAAGAGGCATAGACCCATAGCGAAAAGGCCCAATATCCTTCTCTTAGGTCATATATATATATATATATATATATATAAGAATGAACCGCAAAACGGGGCCCTTTGCCCCTTATTGCACTCTTTGAGTGTAATATAACATGCCTTCCAATTTAAAGTGGTAACTAACCCTTCCCATTTTCTAATTAAATTTTTAATAGAAAAATATATATACCTTTCCTAATTAAATTCTCTCCACTTTCCATTCACGATTTCTCCTCGTTCCTCTTTCACGCTCTTCACGCCTCCTTCCTCTTCCAAGCATTCCGCTCGATTTGGCCGCGATTTCTTGTTGTTTCTCGTCGATTTCGAGCTTCTATCCTCACGCACGATCTCCAGGTACTTTTTATTTCGATTTTTGGTTTATTTTTGTAGAAATTAGGGTTTTGATCGATGTTTTGTTGTTTTACTGTAATGCAGTTGTTCTCCTCTTTCCTTCCTCTTCCAAGCATTCCGCTCGATTTGGCCGCGATTTCTTGTTGTTTCTCGTCGATTTCGAGCTTCTATCCTCACGCACGATCTCCAGGTACTTTTTATTTCGATTTTTGGTTTATTTTTGTAGAAATTAGGGTTTTGATCGATGTTTTGTTGTTTTACTGTAATGCAGTTGTTCTCCTCTTGTTTCTGTGTGTATTTCGACCAAATTTCATCCACAATCAGTCACAAGTATGTATTTAATTCAGTTTTTGCTTTTGTTTTGTGTTTTTAGGTTTTACGGTTTGATTTTGAGTGCGATTTTGCTTTTTTCGATTTGATTACAGTTTTGTTTTGTGTGTTTTGCTTGCGAATTGCACTTTTTTTACTGTATCTCTTTGATTTTTTACTTGTTTGTCCTTTTGCATGTGTTGGTTACAGTTTTATTTGTTTAATTTTCGTATTTGTCATCATATTTATGGTATTTAGTTTTTTTTGTTCTTTCTTATTGTTATTTGCGTGTAATTTATGTTAGTTTTGTATTTTCGATGACAGTTAGTTTGGTTATACATCTGGTTTTTGTTTTGATGACAATGCGTTTGTTTGTGTTTTATGTTGAGGACAGTTTATTAGTGAGATGTCATTGTTATACTATTGTGGATGACAATATGTTTGTCATAGAGATGGTTTTCACTTGAATATTCTACTATTTTAGAGTACAATTATATAAACTGATGTTGATGACAGTTAGTTTGCTTAGTCATCTGGTTTTTGTTTTGATGACAATGTGTTTGTTTGTGTTTTATGTTGAGGACAGTTTGTTTAGTGAGATCTGAGTATTATACTATTGTTGATGACAATGTGTTTGTCATCGAGATGGTTTTCCCTTGATTACAGTGTTCTTTGCTCTATTTTATTTTTTGTGCATTACAATATTGATGACAATGTGTTTTGTTCAAATGTGGACGAAAATGTGGATGTCAATGTGATTGACAATTTGTTTTGTTCAAATACAGTTTTTTAGTACTCTTTGATGACAGTATTTTTGCTCTATTTAATTTTTGTTTTGAATGTTGATGACATTTGATGGTTTTAAAAGTTTTTGAGATTTGATTACAAAATATTCTATATTAGGATTTGTTTGTCTATTTCTTCTTGTTGATCACAATGTTTATTTCTCATCAAATTTCTATCATGTTTGTTCTAATAATTTATATTAGGTCTCTTTGATGACAGTTTAGTGCTGTATATTTGATTTTTTGTTGAATTTGATGACAGTAGTTATTTAAGGTTTTTGAGATTTTGATTACAATATCTTGTATGTCGTATTAAAGCTTTTATGATCTTAATCATTTCTTTGTATGATTATGTTTGTTGTTCAAAATTTCTATCATGTTTTGTTCAAATATAGTATTTTAGGTCTCTTTGATGACAGTTTTATTACTCTATTTGATTTTGTTTGAAGGTTGATGACATTGGTTATTTAAAAGTTTTAAGGTTTGATTACAGTATCTTGTGTATAGTCATGAAGGATTTGTTTGTTTTTTTTCTTCTTGTTGATGACAATGTTGATTTGTCATCAAATTTCTATCATGTTGTTCTAATAATAAAATTAGGTCTCTTTGATGACAGTTTAGTGCTCTATATTTGATTTTTTGTTTGAATTCGATGACAGTAGTTATCTAAAGTTTTTTAGATTTGATTATAGTATCTTGTATGTAGTAATAAAGGGTTTGTTGTCCTTTTTTTGTTGATGACAATTTTATTCTGTTTTCCTTATTGTTGTGCAACAGTGGAATGTGCAGTTGCTGGCTGTGCAGCAGTGAAACGTGCAGCTGCTGGCTGTGCAGCAGTGAAATATGCAGCAAAAAATTGTGCAACAACATCTTGTTCAGCGGCTGGTTGCGTAGAGGGATGGAAATCGACATTTACATGTGCACAAAGACCAAAACGTTGCGACAACATACATAACCTTCACCAACAAAGACGGAGCTCTAAGGCACACAAAGAACAACAAGTTTATTTCTTTCAAGTAACTAATGAGAAAATACCCAAGTTGGCTCCCGTGCAAGAAAAAAACAGAAAAAAAATCAGCAAGTCCTTGTATTGGATTTTTTTGTCGAAGGGAAAGTCTATAGCAAACAATATGTTTGGTTTGATATGTACAAGATAGTTTGGATAATATGCTTGGTTTTGGATTTTAGATGACACTGTTTGTTGTATGATGACAGTTTGCTGTAATGATGACAATTTGCTTGTATTGTTATTTCAGTGATGAAAGTTAAATAAAATCTTCTTCTTTTTGCTTTATATTTGATCAATCATTATATAATTATTTAGTCATCCTTTTTTTTATGTTCTGTCATCCAATGTTGTATTGTCATCCAGTTTGTTCAAATATCATAATTTGTTTTCCATGTTATCTATTTTTCTTTCAATCCCTAAAACATCTTTTTTATTGTTAATAATCTCCTAAATAAACTTTTTTCTTAAAAACTCCATTATTTTTTTATAGTCATAATTTAACTGTCGTCGATATTTTTCTTTTGTTCATTTGTCATCTATATTCTATTGTCTTAAAGTGTTCATTTCTTTTTTCAATGTTAAATTTTTATTGCCCTATTTAAATATCTAAAACAACTCAGTAATTGAACTGTCATCAACCTTCATTTGTCATCAATGTTCATTTTCTTCTATAATAGTTGGATTCTTATACTGTCATCAAGATTTATTATTATTATCACATAGTCTATTAAATGGTCTAATCTTGTTGTCTTTTTATATTAATCTTATGAAGCACGCTACGCGTGCTTCATTTGCCTCTCATCCAATTGTGATAAAGCTTGGTGACAGTGTTGTGGGGATTCAGTAATTGAACTGTCATCAACCTTCATCTATCATCAATGTTCATATGTTGTCAACAATTAATAATGCTTGGAACTATGAACTATTATTCAATATATGTTGACAATAATCCATCATTTATTAATAATAAGAAGAATGTAAATTGTCATCCAAACTTTGCTGAACCAAAAGAAATGCAAGTTGTATATGCATACATATATTTTTATAAACAAAATTTTCAAGATCCAATGGAGTACTTCTGACTTCTTGTATTTTGTTCATGCATGAGTTTCTGTTGTGTCCAATGGGTCCACTTATATTGCACCTTCTTCTTCATTGTTGCTTCTCTATAGAAATCTCCTCTAATCACTTGGTATTGGAATCCATTCAGCGCCCTCACTTCAAATCTCTTGACCAATTTGTGCCTCTTTTGAAGTATTTTCTTCAACATTATGCATCCATCAAATTTCTATCATCATAAATGAAATTCTATAGTAACATTATGCATCCATAAAAAATATGTCATCAAACTTCCGATTTTAAACAACAATATTGTATAAGGATCATCATGTTATCAAAATTCAAATTCCAAGCAATATTATGCTAGCATTAAAATTCTGTCATCAAATTTCTAATGTTAATTCAACATTCTGTCAAAATCTAAGAAACTTCATTTCTAATCAATATTCTATCCAAGCATCATATTATCACCAGGATTCCAATTTAAAATATCATCCTTAAATAAAATTATATCTAAGCAACATTCTGTCATCAAACAAATTAAAATTGTACCATTGTCATCAAACACACAACATTAATGAAATTCTCAAACAAAATTAGTATTAACAATATTTTATTTAAGAACATTTTGCAAACATTCATAATGATGACAACATTAATAATAATTACAAAAAAAATTCTCAAACAAAATTGCATTATCATAAATATTTTCTATTAAAGAACATTTTGTCATCAAAATTACGAAGTCTAAAACAACATTATGCAAACATACAAATTTTGTCATCAAAAATCTAATGCTATAGTAACATTATGCATCTATCAAATTTTTGTCATCAAAAATCTTATTCTATAGTAACATTATATTGTCTAGGCATTATACTGTCTTCATGTTTACAACTCAAAGCATCATTCTATATTTACCTCAATACTATTATTAAATTTCCAATTCTAGGTCATCATTGTGTCTGAGCATCTTTTTGTCATCAAAAACCAATCACATAGTGCATTACATAATAATCCATACCATTTAATATCCAAATTATCTTCTGTCATCAATCTCATATTTTATTCAATCAAATTCTTCATTCCAGAAACTATAAACAGTTTGATCACGGTCATCTAACACACAACAACAATGAAATGCTCAATCAAAATTAATATTTAGCAATATTTTTAATCTCAAATTTCAATTATCATAAACATTTTCTCTTAAAAACATACTGTCATCAAAATTACATTGTGTCTAATCATTATTCTGTCATCAAATCCTTAGTTTATCAACATTTTGTCCTCACTGTTCAGCTCATGAATTGAAATGAAACTAAGAAACAATTTGTCATCACACTTTCAATTCTAAAACTAAGTTGAAAATTCTGTCATCAACTTTCCAATCTTAATCCAATATTCTATCCTCAAAATTATAATTTTGTACAACATCTTTCTTTATTCAAAATTCTGTCATTCAATATTTCATATCTAATCATTATTCCATCTTAGCATCATTTTGTCATCAACATCAACATTCAAAGTATCATTTTATATCCATATAAACGTTGTCATCAAATTTCCAATATTAATCCAACATTGTGTCTAATCATTTTTCTGTCATCAAAATCCCTTTTTAACAACATCATTTTTGTTCAAATCCTGATTTGAATATGAATCTAAACAACAATCTGTCATCATAATTTTCAATTCTAATACTAAACTATTGATTTTTAAATTCCATGTACTATAAATTATTGCTCTATGGAGCATATGATATCATATTCATTATTTTTCAACAATAAGCTGTCATCAGAAATCCAAAAAGTCATAAAAAATTCTGTTTTTTTTTAAATTTTTGTGTGTTTGAGCATTCACAGTCATGGAATTATATGATGACAGAATTATTCTTACCTTGAATTCGAATTCCAGCAAGAACGATGTATCTGCTATTTGTGATCGTACTTGTGACAGAATGTTTCTTATCTCGCGACGACAGATTGATGTTCAATCAACTACGAGGCTGCGAGGTGAAGCGAGTCTCAAAGGCTGCGAGGCGAGGCGAAGCGAGTCTCGGAGGCTGCGAGGCGAAGCGAGTCTCGGAGGTTGCGAGGCGAGGAGGAGAGGATGGAGGAGGAACGAGGCGGGGTTTGTATGAAACGGAAGACTGCTGCGAGAGCAAGACGGTCATGAAGGAGGAGAAGGAAAATAGGAGGCGCGCGTGTACAAAAAAAGGGTTAGTTACCCCTCCTTCAACAAACAGGGTTACTTACTGATGAGGCTAAAGTCGTAGTGCCAAATCAAAGAAATAAACTCTAAACACTAACTAGAGTATAGCAAGTAAGTAGAGGTCGAACCCAAGGGAATCAAAACACCAAATCAATGCAGTCAAGTGAAATATCAACTAACGAACAAGTAACAAGTAACCAGGGGGGTTTTGATTGTATGAAACACAAAAGTAACAAGTATCAAACAAAAGAAGGTTTGGTTGTGAATATGATGAGAAGGGGTTTTACCTAGCAAGTATCCACACAACAGTCAATCAAGTTGATCATAGATTTATCTCAAGTTCTTATCAATCCTAGGGAATGTTCCTATTCCAATCTTTAATATATCAGCAGGCCAACCGGTCCTGATAATACTTACTATTCAACAATCAGGGAAACCTCTCAAGATTAGATGAAATAGCAGCAAAGGGCACAAGAATCATAAGGATGCATGCAATAACTTACAACCGTCAAGTATTAACATGCAATCAATTCTCTTTCATAAAAGCAATCAACTACCAGATCATGCAGATATGAGCGCTACAATGACAAGGAATTCCACCGTATATTCCTAGTCTAGCAATAGAAAACTATCAATCAAACTAGGTGATCAAGCTAGCAAAACTAATAGAAATCAATAGATGAAGTGCAAGAGAATTAATACAAACCCAAAGGAAAAGAACAAGAGTTTAGAAATCTCACAACTTAATAACTGAAGGTTTCAACCGCTAGGTAAAACAATGGAGATTAGTTCCTGCTCATGGTTGCAGAACTAAATTGTCTGATGGAAAAGATGATAGAACTAGGGTATATAAAGAGTCTAACCCTAAAAATATATGGTAAAAGATATATCCTAGAACTAAAATAAAGAAAATAAGAAAATAATAAAAGAAATAAAAACAAAGGAAAATAAGGAAAGTCCGGAATATCTTCGGCCTTGTTGTGGCGATCGCCATAGATTCCTGGCGATCGCCATCTTCATATAAATCTTTGCCGTAGCCTCTGTCGCCCCATGGCGATCGCCGTAGATTCATGGCGATCGCCATGCTCTCTTGAACTTATGAAATACTTCTGTTGTAGAATGGCGATCGCCTGGATGGTAGTGGCGATCGCCTCTGCTCCGCAGAATGTCTTCGTCTTCATGTCTTCAATCTTTGATCCTCTTCTTCTTCGGTTCTGATCTTCATTTCTTTACTTCTTAATAAATATCTCAGAACATAATAATGACTCGAAACACATATGATAATACTCCTAAACTGATGTAATAATCCCTAGTTACGCTATACAAAGTGCAGCGTATCACTTACCTTTGATAAGTAACCAAACCGGGTTAAGGCAACAAAGGCACAAAAAGGGGGGCAGGCTGAGAGAAAACCCAACGGGAGAACAAGAATGGAGAAAGGGAAAGTGAAGTTGGGGTTGAACTGAGACCATCGGGAAGGAGGAATCAAAGGGAGAGGCTGAAATCGAGTACAACACTTCATCGTCAAGCTCGGAATGCTGCTCTTCCCCGGAATCCTTCAAGGGCGATCTCGCCCCGACGGAAATGTGTTCCCGTTCGGCCTCCCGATGAGCTTTTGTTTGGACGAGCTCGGCGTTTCCACTTGCTTAGCTTGGAACCTAGCTGAAACGAGCTCTCTCCCTTCCGTCATCGACCTGGTATCATCTTGGCTTGAATAGCCTTACTTATATCTCTCGCTCACATTCTCTATACACAAACGTCACTTGACACAGTCTCCTGCTTCCTCTTTATATTAAATTGTGCTGGTGTGAATTATGCCTTGAAAGATCTATGCGCTGCATATATGTTCATTCGTAGAATGATAATGGTTGTTTTGTGGTGCTTCACTTGTCTTGTATGATAGCTTGGATTAATGGCGGGCAAGTGGAATTCAACCACAAATTCTATGTTTGAATGTTCAGTTTTAGTTGATAAATTGACTAAGAGCCTACCTGGCATCTCTACAATTAATTTGACCTTGCTCATGTGTTTGATTACAGTGAAACTAACTAGTCGAGAGAATTGATTAATTTGGTCATCCTAAGTCGTTAGGCTCAATCCAAAGTGGATGGCCATGTCGTTATATAGCATATTAGCTTACAGTCAGTATTCTCAAACATGCAAATCTATTAATCAATTATGATATACTGTGCAATGACTTATTTATGCTTGATTCCTCTACGGTCTTTGGCTAATGAATTGAGGGTCTAATTAATAGGATCAATGATGAAATATCAAGCATCTCCGGGAATATAATGCCTCATTTGATATTGTTCATGTATGATTTATATTAGCTTGATTGCGTGATTGATATGGGAGGGTACTATATCCCTTCTAAGGTAGGTCGTTTAGACACAAACATCTAGATTATTGCGGCTCTTTATACTTCCTCATTCGCTTAACTCATCATTTATATGATTACTGACTTGAGCGTCGGAGTGCCCATCCCGGAAAGCCCCATCTCCGGGTTTGGCTTTTGCAGGAACTTGGAGAGGCGTTCCGCTTGAAAACAAGAAGTCTAGAAATGCACGAGAGGGGACACTCGAAAGCAAGGCGCGAGGCCTGCTTTCATCGAAGGAGAAAGAAAATGCATCTAAACTTGAGGATTCGGAGTGTTGTCGGTTTCTCTTCCGTTGGAACGAGGTTCCAACAAATCCGAGTTCCAACCCTTGTAATGCAGAAAAGAGTGTATTGTACTATATTGATGCCCTAGGAAAAGAAGATAAATTTCAGAACAAAATTGTTCCATCAACATCCTTTGGAGGAACCATAGCTCAGCAACACACTTAAAAGGTGTTTTATTTCTCCTCTTTTCTAAACTAGTTGCTTCTAACTTGTTCCTTGCACTTTAATTAATTACCACGTTTTCTCATGGAATTCTTACTCATTACAAAAGTGAGTTAAGCATATCATCTTGGTAACAGCAAGAAACATGCATCATCAATGCATATTCCTAACTGCTAACAACTTAAAAAATCACAACTTAAGTGGTAGATAAACATCCTTGTCCACCTACGAACTTACACATCAGGCTGAAATCGTAACATCACAACTCAAGTTCGCTAGTGTCATACTCACACGTATTCGTCATCCTCCATGTCACATAAATGAAGATTTCTTATATTACAGTCTTATACAAGTTATTTATTTTCATTAGATGAAGAATTTGCTTACAATTTGAAGAAGTATCAATAAATTAAACTTTCATTAGGAGACTATGCTACAAAAAGATAGAGATGAGCTGGAAGTATGAAGAGAATAAAAAGTCATAGTCGTCATTATCAATCAACCATACAAGTATAAGACTCACAGAAATACTTGCATATTTGCATAGTTGGTTTGCATCGAGGGAAACTCTTGATGAAGCGATCAAGATCGGGTAGGAAGGAAGCAGGTGCTGATCATTTTGTTACAGGGAATGAAAGAGAGGGAAACAGAATATTGAGAATGCAAAGTCTGAATTGTATTGAGTGAGATAACAGTATTTATACAAGTAGTTACACCATAGAGTAATATGAAGGAGTACATATTTATTATACACTAACACCCCCTCAAGCTAGGGAGGAGGATGAATGATGTCAGTAACAGGGAGCATGCCTAGCTTGGATAATATGTACTCATGTTGTGGTGTTGGGAGTATCTTTGTGAGCACATCAACAAGTTGTTCATTGCTTGGAATATGAGACAATGTGATGAGACCTTCCAAGACTTTTTCTCGGGTAAAATGACAGTTGATGTCGATGTGCTTCGTGCGCTCTTGGAAGACTGGATTTTTTCCAATGTGAATGGTTGAGGTATTGTCACAATACAACTGAACAGGTTGCAAGTTGGTAATGCCCATTTCATGAAGAAGGCGAACTGTCCAAGTGACTTCTGCAGAGGCCTGAGCCATGGCTCGATACTCAGCTTCCGCAGAACTCCTTGAAATTGTTGATTGTTTCTTACTTTTCCATGAAATAGGAGATCCTCCCAAGGTGAGCAAGTATCATGTGACAGAGCGCCTTGTTGTTGGACAGCTTGCCCAATCAGAGTCTGAAAAAGCTTGTAGACGTAATGTGCTATTGCCTTGCAAAAGAATACCCTGTCCAATGGTGTGATGAACATAGCGCAAGACATGGAATAATGCCTGAAGATGAGGATCTCGTGGTCGCTACATAAACTGAGATAATGTTTGGACAGAAAAAGAGAGATCATGTCTTGTGTTTGTTAGAAAGTTTAACTTTCCAACCATGCTGCGATAGAATTCAGGATCTGTCAGTAGACTGCCTTCATCAGGTGTAAGTTTACAATGAAGGGGTAGTGGAGTACCAGGAGCCTTGGAAATAGTATTGCTTTGCAATATGCCACTGTCATTGATGAGTTCCTGAGCAAACTTGCGCTGAGTCATAGTGATGGCTTGTTGAATATGGGATATTTCAAAACCAAGAAAGAAACTCGATTCACCAAGATCCTTGATGCTGAACTGTTGATGGAGATGATTTTTCAGGGCCATAATAGATGTTGTGTCAGATCCTGTGATAGCAATGTCATCTACATAGACAACTAGTAAGACAGTTCCTGTTGTACTAGTTTTCAGAAACAAGGAATGATCATTTTTTGATTGAGAAAATCCTTGTTCAAGTAGAGAAGAATGGAGCTTTGAAAACCATTGCCTGGAGGCCTGTTTTAGGCCATATAAAGACTTTCTGAGGCGACAAACATACCCTGGAGGAGCATCAAAACCATCAGGAACTTTCATATACACCTCTTCATGGAGGTCCCCATGGAGAAAAGCATTATTAACGTCCAACTGAAAGATAGGCCATTGATGAGAAGCTGCTACTGCTAAGAGACATCTGACAGTGGACATTTTAACAACAGGTGAGAAGGTCTCATGATAATCCACACCAAGGCATTGTGTAAATCCCTTTGCTACCAATCTGGCTTTGTAGCGTTCTAAAGAGCCATCTGCTTTCAGTTTTACCTTGTACACCCATTTGCAAGATATTGGTTTCTTCCCTGTAGGCAACTCAACTAATTCCCAAGTACCATTAGAAGTTAATGCATCAATTTCCTTATTCATAGCAGTAACCCATAAAGGATCTTTGGAAGCAACTTTGTAAGTGGTTGGTTCAGTGAAAGTAGGGACAGAGGCTAAGAAGGCATAAGAAGAAAAAGAAGGTACTTCATTTGAATTAAAATCAGCACCAAGAGAACTAATAACACCATAACAAACATAATCTTTAAAATGTAATGGAGACTTATGCAATCTAGTAGTTCTTCTAGGACAATCAGAGTCAATGTGGGGAATTGAAACTTGAGTATTTGTGTGTTGTGGTGTTGTGTTAAGTGTTTGAGATGAAGGAGATGGTACTGGATTTAGATTGTCATTCTCAGGAACACAAAGAGGAGTGTGATCTGTAGGAGACTGTGTGTTGTCATTGGTAGGGGTAAGGGAAGGAATAGGGTAATAAATGGTAGTAGGAAAGTCAGTGGCAAGGACTGGTAAAGTAGGTGGGTCTGTAGGTAAGGAAGAAAAATGAAAGGGAAAGCAGGTTTCATGGAAGATTATATCTTGAGATATAATGATCTCATTTGTGACTAAGTCTAAAGCCTTGTATGCTTTTTTACCAAAGGGGTATCCCATGAACACACAAGGATGAGATCTGGGTTGAAACTTGTCACGCCCAGAGGCAATGGTATTGACAAAACATAGACAACCAAGGCTTCTTAGGTGATTATAGGTTGGTTGTTTGTTGAATAGCCTCTCAAAAGGAGAAATGTTATTCAAAGATGGTAAGGGGTGACGATTTATAAGATATGTAGCTGTAAGAAGACACTCACCCCAATACTGTAATGGGAGTTTAGACTGGAAAATGAGAGCTCTGGCTGTCTCTAGTAAGTGTTTATGCTTGCGTTCTACAACTCCGTTTTGTTGAGGGGTGTGAACACAACTTGTTTGATGAGTAATGCCATGCTTTTTGTAGAACTCGGTACCTACTTTTCCAACAAATTCTGGAGCATTGTCAGAACGTATTGATTGAACATGGGTTTTAAACTGAGTTTGAACATAGGAAATGAAAGCACAAAGGATAGAAAAGGCATTACTCTTGGTAGCTAGGAGATGAGTCCAAGTGAGTCTTGAGAAATCATCCACTATAGTTAGGAAGTACCTAAATCCATTGTGAGTGTTGTGTTTGTATGGGCCCCAAGTGTCAATATGGATGAGTTGAAAAGGGTGAGTAGCTTTGGTTTGGCTTTTAGGAAAAGAATGGCGAGGTTGTCTGGCTTGGGGACATATTTGACAAACATAGCCTAATTTGGATTTGCACAATTTAGGTATAGAAGTCACATGATCAAGATGATCAAAAGGTAAGTGTCCTAAGCGACAGTGCCATAGAAGAATATCAGAAACAACAGAATTACAAGTAGATTCATGATTTATGAAAGAAACATGTTCATTATTACATGCTTTAAAATCACTGTAAGAATTGTTTGATAGAATGGAATTACAAGAAGAACTAGATTGCATAGACTCATTAGTCTTGAGAAGATGACTGTCCAGGTGATAAAGTCCCTTGGAGTGATTACCAAGCACCAAAGGTTCCTTCAGAGAAGGGTCCTGAAGTAGACATTGTGTAGGTGTAAAAAGAACATTAGAAGACAAATCAGAACAAAGTTTATGAACTGATATTATATTGTATTTGAAATCAGGAACATGAAGTACATTTTGTAGTGTGAGGTTAGTTGAAAGCATTACTGAACCAATGTGAGTTATAGGTATACGAGATCCATCAGGAATAGTTATGAACATAGGAGAAGAAACAGAAACACAATCATGAAATAGGTTTAGGCTATGGCAAACATGGTCAGTTGCTCCACTATCAAGAATCCAGAATGAATCAACACTATGAACTCGGAAAGAGAAAGCATGTTTAGTACCAATACCTGTCATCATAGCTTGAGAATCAGCATTCTTAATCTCAGTGTCTGATTGTTTGTTGAGAAGATCAAGAATCTGATTGAACTGCTCAGAAGTAAAGCTATTTTCTGGTTGTGGCAGAATGAGCAGAAGAATGTCTTGTGTTTCTTGGTGTCCAATTGGCTGGATAACCATGAATCTTGAAGCATCTGGACATAGAGTGACCAGGAACTTTGCAGTGGTCACAGAAATATGCAGGTTTGCCTTTGTTTGCAGTAAAAGAATTAGCAGTGCCAGATGAATTAGTAGATGAAGTAGCACCAGAAGGAACATTACGACCTCTCCCTCTTCCCTGATTCGTACGATTAACAGCAAAGGCAGATGTCTCAGTAGGGATTGATGATGACTGGAGAATTTCACGTTGCTTCTCATCTTGAAGCACAATCTGAAAAATCTGATCGATACTTGGAAAAGGAGTCATCATGAGAATATTACTGCGAACAACATGATAAGTGGTACTAGGCCCCATCAGAAATTGCATAATCTGTTGCTTTTGAAGCAATCTTTGAAGCGACGTCGTAGATCCACAGTCACAAGGTGTGACTTCAATCAAGACTGCATACTCATCCCATAACTTCTTCAAAGCTGTGTAATAAGCTGAAATAGAAAGATTTCCTTGCGAAATAGATGCAAGATCACGCTGTACCTGATAGATTCGTGCTTCATTAGGTTGAGAATACCTAGATTGAAGTCGTTGCCAGATTTTTGCGGCATTGCGACAATAGAGCACACTTTCTGCGATATTGCTTTCTGCGATATTGCTTTCTACAGAGTGCGTTAACCAAGACATCACCATTCCATCGCATCGATCCCATTGATCGATCAAAGCTTCATCGGAATTAGGTCGAGCGCACTTTCTGGTGACAAATCCGAGCTTATTCTTTGCTCGGAGAGATACTTCAACTGAACGACGCCAATGATGATAGTTGGAATCATTGAGAAGACGTGTTGCCAGAACATAATTCGGATGATCTGCATTGGAGAGCTGTAATTGTGGTGGAAAGCTTGGTGAATCAGAAGAGAAAAGCGAAGGGGATGAACCTTCGACCATGGCGGAAGCGATTTAGAGGATCAAAAAGTCTGATACCATGTTATAGGGAATGAAAGAGAGGGAAACAGAATATTGAGAATGCAAAGTCTAAATTGTATTGAGTGGGATAAGAGTATTTATACAAGTAGTTACACCATACAGTAATATGAAGGAGTACATATTTATTATACACTAACACATTTAATGCAAGCAACATCAATATAAATAGAAGGCGGTTCTCTCATTCAATCTCTATGTAGTTGGCAGATCAGATGATAGTTGAATACAAATCATCCTCGTCCTTGCAAACTGCAATACAAAACAAAGTTGCTGAACTCTGTGGCTTTTCCATTTAAATACAAATGCCACTGCACTACTCCACCTATTCAACATATTCTACTACTAGTAAACACTTTCATTTTAATATTAATTACGTCATTAATCATTAATACTAACTCTGAAATTCAACAAAGTTTACTCTGCAATTTCTCTTTTCTTTTCTCGTCGGTCCTTCTGATTCTTAGAGAATAGAGAGTCCATAAATTCAAAGCACTGTACTTGGATGGCTACCCACCCCACCCCACCCAAAAAAAAACTAGGTTAAAATCTTCAACCACCCTCATGCATAATCATTCGGTACTCTAAGTTAGTCTCATTATAATTTTGCACTTGGATTAAGGCAAATCTACTCTAATCAAAACAATAGTATTAGTAACGACATATTAAATCATAAAATCCAACCAATAGAAAATTTCTTAAATGAAAAAGGTTGATTTAATTGATAAAGTTTTATTAAGATATGAATAAAATAAATAAAGTAAAGATATTACGGAAACAAATTAATAAATCGAAATAAAAATGAGACTAACTAAAAGGGACGCCTAAAAAGAAAACAATACTAACGGGACTGATTTTTGTAATACTGAAATGAATTTTCAACCACCGCTTAATTAATTTAATAGTCTAGTCCGTAAAATTTCCATATGTTAGCAATGAGGTGAATCAGTACTTAATTGTAGGAGATGAAAACACTCAAGAGGTGGCTCAAATGTCAAACCCATAAGATGAAGTTTAGTAAGACGTGCAAAGGAGTAACTAATTTAATCTCTTCATGTAAATATATACTACTCCCTCCGTCCCACAATATAAGCAAGAGGTGTTTCACGAGAATTAAGAAAAATGTGAGTTTAATGATTAAAAGAGAGTGAAAAGCAAAAAAAATGTAATAGTTAGATGAGAGAGATAGAGAGAAGAATGAGAGAGGAAAGAGAAAATTGAATGATTAGATAAGAGAAGAAAGTGAAAAGTGTATTAGGAGAAGATAAAGGGGTGTAAAAAATATATTAAAAATGGAAAATATTGCTTATATTTTGAGACGGTCAAAATAGAAATGTTGCTTATATTATGGGACGGAGGGAATAGTATATATCGATCATCATCCATGGGTCCATCACCCATCACTCAACCAACTTGGTCTGCTAATTAATCTTCATGAACCCTACTGGTTCCAATGCAAGATTGTTTACGTACGGAGTACAATTCATTAGGTAGTGGGACAGGGTAACAATTTTGTTAGGTCTGATAATTTAAACTCCAAGGGTCCACATTCCTCTCTAATGCCAATTGCCAAATAAGTTTTGCTTGCTTTTAGCTTATACTTACCATATTCACCAGAAGTCCACATATACTACACTAGCTACATATATGTAAGTTCACCACCTACATAATTAAATGCCACTCATCTTATACTATATATACACTACATTTGATGAAGAAGAATTAATCATAAGAAAGACTATAATCCTCATACATCTCTCTCTCTACCTAAATTTGCTAGCAAAAATGGATATCTTGGAGGTTTTGACAACAGTGAAATGGGTGTTGTCTGAAATACAACTCTGGGACATATTACTTTCATTTGTAGGCCTCTTCATATTCCTCTCCATCTACCAAAGGGTAACCACAAAGGGTCCCATGGTTTGGCCCTTAGTCGGGATGATCCCCTCGTTCGTCCGCCACGCAAACGAGCTCCACGAGTGGAACTCACGCGCCCTCATCGCGTGTGAGGGCACCTACCGCTACTCGGGGCTTTGGATGTGCAACTGCCATGGCATCGTGACCTCCGACCCGGTTAAAGTGGAGTATATGCTAAAGACAAACTTCAACAACTTCCCCAAGGGAACTTACTATCGTGAGAGGTTCGGTGATCTTCTTGGAGATGGCATCTTTAACACAGATGGTGATTCTTGGAAGGACCAACGACGCCTCGCCACCTCCCAAATGCACACCACCAGGTACGTACGTACTCAGGTTAATAATTCATAAGCTAGGGTTTGGTAATTAATATATTGAGCAGGTTCGTGGAGTACTCGGTAAGAAGCATGCAGAAGCTGGTGCATGAGAAGCTACTGCCGTTAATAAAGAAACACGCCTGCACGTCATCTCAATTGAGCAGCAGCGTTGATCTTCAGGAGTGGCTTCTTCGGTTCACGTTCGACAACGTGTGCATGGTTGCGTTCGGGGTGGATTCGGGTTGCCTGGCGCTTCATCTGCCGGAGATTCCCTTTGCTAAGGCGTTCGAGGATGCGACCGAGTACTCTCTCTTTAGGTTCCTCGTCCCGCCTTTCTGGTGGAAGTTGCAGAGGCGCCTTAATTTCGGAGTCGAGAAGAGGCTCAAGCAAGCAGTTCATATCGTCCATGACTTTGCAGACAAGACTGTCAAGAACAGAAAAGTTGACCTCATCAAAACCCACCACAATGATCTTCTCTCAAGGCTTATAGATTTCAACCAAAACGGGAGGTTCGCTTTATCTGACAAGTTTCTAAGGGACTTTTGCATAAGCTTCATCCTGGCTGGACGCGACACCAGCTCCGTTGCTCTCACCTGGTTCTTCTGGCTTCTCCATCACCATCCTCAAGTGGAGACCAAGATTCTACAAGAGATTGAGGTCATCATCAAATCTCGCCAACAGAGCATCGGAGGAGAGATGGTGTTTGAAGCAAGTGAGCTAGAGAAGATGGTGTATTTGGAAGCAGCATTGTCAGAGACAATGAGGCTGTATCCACCTGTTCCAACGGATTTTAAAGAGGCGGAAGAGGATGACGTTTATCCAGATGGGATGGAGGTTAAGAAGGGAGGGAGAGTGTTCTACCACGTGTATGCTATGGGGAGGATGGAGTCCATTTGGGGACCGAATTGCCATGAGTTTAAGCCTGAGAGGTGGATAAAACAAGGGGAGTTTGTGAGTGAGAATCAGTTTAAGTATGCTGTGTTTAATGCAGGACCAAGGCTTTGTGTGGGGAAGAAGTTTGCTTACATGCAGATGAAAATGGTGGCTGCTTCGGTGCTCATCAGGTACAGAGTCAAGGTCAAGGAAGGACATCCAGTGTCCAGTAAGGTTACTACTACGCTCTACATGAAGCATGGCCTTCAAGTCACCTTTCTTCCCAGGTCAATTCATCACTAGTATCTAGCTGATCAATAATATCAATGCGCCGACACCAAATAATACACATAGCTAGCATGTGTAAAATTAAGCTTGATTGATGTAGGGTTATGTCCTTTATAATTATATATGATGTATGCCTGTCTTGTGTGAAGCTGTTAATGTATGCATTTAGGTGTGTTAGAGGAAAAATGACAGTGCCCAGGTCGAGCATTGTGTAGTGGGAAGAATTGTGTTATCATTGTGTTATCATTGTGTTTGTCAGCACATTATTTGAAACCTGCATTATATATGCAGTAAATTTACTTATGCAGTAACTGGAGGGTGCAGTGCAGGGCAGGATCATAATTGTTTCCGACCATTGTTAAGTTAGGTGGACCCGTTCGCTTACACAATTCCAGATTGGATTCCATAAAAATTACACTATCAAATAGATTGATGGATTGAGCAAATTTTAACTTTTCCTTGACCAACCCAGTCCCACATACAAGCTCCAATCAGTTGGTGCTCTTTGTTCGACTATTTTAGTGTAATAAACACTGGTTTTTACCAACAAAACAAGTTGCATCTACTTGCTGTCATTTGTATAACACTGTTTTACGTTTATGCACGTAGAATGGTGCTGTCCTTTGCAGAAGACATTAGGCCCCCACTGTGGCTGACCAGCATCGTGAGAGAATTTATATCCATTTCAGTTATTGTAAAATGTATGAGGTTGGTTAATTGGAGCAAGTTATAGATAGGCATTAGTATAATTTTAGTCTGAAGCTGCTCAATTTCCTGTGCTTAACTATGAAAATATTAGATTTACAAAGGATTGTTAATCTTCTCCGCTGGATCTGATATTCCTCTTTTGTACAGTTATGGTAGTTTCTGCTCAACAATGGAGTCAGTTAGGATTACTTGCTGCCTGGCTTGTTTCTCAGAGGCCAAGTAAATGTTTTAATGTAAAGACTAAATCCTTTGTTCTGCTCCATTTTGGAAGTGGTAGTGATAGACTAGAGCTCACAACTAGTGAGAAGTATAGGATTACTTCTCCTAGAGGAGTTAGTTAGTGAGCTGTAACAGAAATTGTTAGTTTGTACAGGATATAAATATCGTTCTCCTGTAAACACACTCAATCAATCAATACAATGAAACAAAGTTTCATACCTCTAAACTCTCACAGGTAGTAAGGTTGAGTTATGTCGAACAGTTGGCGGGCATCGTTGCTGGACATTCTGAATGGCTCCAAGCCTCCAACTCCAATAGAAAGGGTTGTGTTTTTGGTTTTGATGTAGGATGGAGGACATAATTAATTTTGAAGGAAGTGTGTGTACTGTGTAGGTCTTAACATTATGATTAGCCTAATTCATACTTATTCAACAATTGGTGGGAAATACAACGGCTACTAGGTAAATTAAATACTCCATCCGTCCTATGATAGTCTCGTTTCCGTTTCGGGCGTCCCTTTTTGTTAGTCCCATTTCCATTTATATCCATAAATTCCTTCCCATTATACCCTTATTCAATTTATTTTATTCATATTCTAATATCACTTTATCAATCAAATCAACCGTCTACATCATCTTCTCCATATAATATTTCACCATTAACTTCATCAACCACCCAAAACTCCATTAAATTTCTTCCATTATCACATAACCCATTTTCTTATTAACCTCTAAAATTTGTAATAAACCCATTTTTTTCTCTATAATCCGGTTTAATTAAACCCAACTATACCTAATTAAACCCAAAACCCAACTAATCTAGCCCAAAAACAGAGCCCAAATCCACACCGATATATACTCACCTGCTTCCTCATTTTCTCTCATTTCCACTAAAAAACCCTAACTGCCTCCTCATCTCTTTCCCGAAACCCTAACCCTAACCTTACCTGCTTCCTCTCGCCTCCTCCGATGGACAGCTCCACCAACACCCGCCCATCGCAAAGCTTCACTAAAAGCGGCACCCCTTCCATGGCTAGTGGTCGGAGGTCGATTACTGTCTCCGATCCGAGTTCCCCGGATCCCACTTCCCCACTTCTCTCCGAACATGGAGATACCGATGCCGATCTTGATGAAATCTTCAAAGATTCTGATTCGTCGGCCACTGTAACCCCTAGGGAGGGGTGCTCGCTGTCCCCGCCTTGTAACTGGGGGCTGGACTGCAAAGGCGAGCACACTTGGAGTTTTGTCCCGCCGGAGCACCTGAAGTGGTCACCGGAGCAGAAGAAGGAATCGGTGGAGATGGCCTGCTCCCCTGAGCTCTCGGAGAATGAAGCCTTGTCCCGTCCCAGAGAGATCATTGTTATCCCGGACACCCCGACGATAGAACTGGAGATGCAGTCCCCGGAGACGTCCGACGCTGTAGATATGCCGACACCGGAGATAGCTGCTCCTCTCTCCCCGGAGTTGATCATCATCCCCGACGAGTCCTCTGTCTGTGACTCCAATTCCCGCTCTGACGAAATCTAGCTAAGTCCCCTGGGCGACTCTGTTTTATCTCTCTCTCTCTCTCTGTTTTATCTCTCTCTCTCTCTTTTAATTTATCAACTGTGATGAACTTGAATTGTTATGGACTTGAACTTGGTACTTGGTTTTTGCTGGTGGATTGACAGATTATAGAATCTGTTTTTTGCTGATGGATTTTAACAGATTATGGAATCTGTATATTTTGCTGGATGTATATTTTGGTATATTATGGTATCTGTATATTTTGGTGGATGTATATTTTGCTATATTATGGTATCTGTATATTTGCTTGGGTCTAGATTGGTTCAACTGTTGGTGTTGAACTTTGACAAACTGTTTGCTTGGTTCATCTGTTGATGATGAACTGATTATGTGTTGATGCACATTGGGACTACCTTCTGTTGATGATGAATTGTGACCCTGTCTTATGTGTTGATGCATATTGGCTCTCTGTTGAGTTAAGCATTGTGCATATTGATCCTAGTTGCCTTATCTCTGAAAGTGTCAATGATGAAATTTGTTTTCCATGGTCTGAGATTAAGTTCAATTCTATATCTTTTATGTGCCATAGTAACACAGTATATAATGTCTAGATTGATGTCTATCTGGAATGTTTAGGTTAGTGTTTAGGGGCTTCACATCAATGAGGGAATGGGGACATCTGTTATAAGTTATTAATGATGAAAATGTCTATGCTGAGATGTAAGCCCTTAGTATCACTACCTGGATGTGCCATAGGAACATTAGATGTGAAAACTGATTGATGCCTATCTGAAATGTTTAAGGTATAGGATTAACTTAGAAAAAAAATCAATGATGACCATGGGGACACCTGAGACCATTATGTTGCCTTAATAAATGTATAGTTGGATCTTATGTATGTTGCCTTAACCACCAATATTCATCATCACATAATCTGTTTGGTTACAAAAATATGACTAGTGTAAGCATGCTTACAAAAAACAGCTAGTCTATGCATGCTTACACTTGTCATATAGTCTTGGTTAAACCCAAAAACCAGTTAAGCTATGATACCTTACCTTACATTACTATGAAATTATCTAAATCTTCTTGATTGTCCCCTAAATCTGTTTGGGTCTCTGTTTCATCATTTGCTTGTGTCTCTGTTTCATCATTTGCTTGAGTCTCTGTTTCATCATTTGTTTGGCTCTCTGAGTCATCTGAATCCCCATGAACAATGTCTCATGCTTCCATAACAGCCCAAGTAGGTGTCTTAATAATTTCTGGTAACTGACCTTGTGCCCTTAACTTCTTCTTGTTAACATGAGGCATATCATAATCATTACCACCTTTGACTCCTAACACTTGGTTCATAACATATTGAAGAGTAATCCAAACATCTCTTAGGGTAGTGGCATCCAACTCATATAAAGCATTGTAAACTGCTTGTAACATTTCATCAACATTTTTTGGCATTTTTTTGTGCATCAGTGACTGTATGCTCCTAAAAAATCCTAGGTCTAAGATGTTTAAATCAGAACTATTAGCTGGTTGCTGAATTAGAATAAATGTGAAACCATCTTGTTTGTGTACCTCTTGCCATTCTGGATCTTGTTGAGTGATGTGAGGTCTTGCATTGTCTTGTTGGATGTATATGACTCTTTGTCCTCCTTCTGGCCATTTAGCTTTGATTGCTGGTATTAGTTGATCAATAAGCATTATGCGTGTAACTTGCTTGTTAATTGATTTAACAAGCTTTGTTACCATTGTCCCCTTCGGTCTCTTTACTGATTTTCTTTTAGCTGCTTCTTGATATGTGAATGGAAAGATACCAATCTTTCCATAAAAAGTACATTCTCCATCTGAATTGAATCTAGCCTTGCAACTGCTGCCATAAACATGACCTTAGGAATGAACTTACTTGAACTAGCAACTCTGTACATGCCTCTTTCATTTTGTGCTAGATATACTCTTTGTGTCTTCTTTGTAAGGAAGAACCATTTTTCATCAATATGCACAAAATCATACATTGGATGATAACCTGTCTTTTTCAGCACTTTGTCCCCTGATATAAGATTGAGAATCCAGTCCATCCTTTTGATCTTGTGTGCTTCAGTCAATCCAGGATGTAATGCATTTGAGTGTGGATTTATTATCTTTTGCTTGATCATTCTATGACATACTGACTTGGGAATGTTGAGCTTGCTTGCTAAGTCTCTGAGGCATGTTCTGTCCCCCATGCTAAGTGTTGTTATTGCTGCTTGTTCAACTTGAGTTCTCTTCCTACCAGCATTATGATATCTTGTGCTGACATTGAAGGTTTGATTTTCTTGTAGTTGTTGCTTGGCTGCTCTCCAGATTCTACTAATTGTTTTTCTTGTTACCTTGAACAGCTCTGCAGCTTCCTTCACTGCTCCATATGGAAGTCTCCCCTTGTCCATTTTGGTTAGAAGATGACTAAGAATATGCAACTTCTTCGAACTGCTGAGTCTGAGAGTTGGTTGATGATGCCGTGATGCCTCTCCATGATCTTCTGCTTCTGATGATGGTGGCGTCTGGTTCAGATCAAAAGGAAATCCAGGTTCTTCTCCTATGTCCCCTAGCCCCTCAGTATTTAAGCCATCATCATCAAGAGGTGGAAGATCATTCAAATTGAATGCTGAAGCCATTCTCCTCAGACAGTGATGCTTTGTTCCCCTGTTTTTCTTTATGTGTTTTCAGTTTAGCAGTAAATGCTTCATTAAAGCTTGGGTTGAGGTTATTTATAGACTGAAAGTGTATCTGTTTTTCTTTAGGGGTATTTTAGTCCCCAGAATTTGTAAATGTTTGACAATCCGTGTAAGGAATAAAGACTTCTCATTGACTCTTAAAATTATAAGGTTGCTTCTCATTGGTTTAAATATGGATTTGGACACATTTACAAATGTAATGAATCAACACTATTCAGTTTTTGCCTTAATTAATATGCATAGTACAGAGACTATAAAAAAAGATATAGAGTAGTTAGAAGAAGTTGTACGTACTACGTACCTTCCAAGTTCCAAGGTTAGTGTAAAGAAGGAAATTAGAAAGACATGAGACGATTTTCAAGAACCCTGATTCCCCATTTCATCCCAAATCAAATTCCACGGCAAACTGCTCAATCCACCAACACTCACTTCTCTTTATCTCCTCCACCGCCATCACAATACCTTCATACCCGCTTCTTCTCCATTCATGGATTCAGTCCTCTTCCCGTCACACCCACCAAAAATTCCGATTTGGTTGCCGAATTCCTTGTCAACCCACTTGGTTTCTCCAGAGCAGAGGCCGTCGCCATAGCTGCCAAGGTTGGTCCCTTAAAGTCCAAGCACCATCTGGTTTCAGTTGCGCATTTCTTCGAACAGGTAGGGTTCAATAAAACTCAGATCAAAATTGTCATCTCTTCGATGCCCAAGATCCTTAGGCGCAGCGTAGAGAAGACTTTAAGGCCCAAGATTACTGTTTTTCAGGAGATTGGAATCTCTGGGTCGGATCTTGTAAAATTCATCTCCAACAATCATATGGCTATAAATTCAAGCTTGCGCGCTACCATTCTCCCCACGCTTGAGCTTTTGAGGTCTGTTTTCACCTCCGACGAGGAAAACATGGTTAGGGCGATCAAAGAAGGCGTTTGGATGCCGCAGTCAGTCACATATGCTCATCGAAACATTGAGATTCTGAGAAGCTATGGCTTCACTGACCAAAGGATTCGGAAATTCCTTCTAAGGTTTCCAAAGACACTTTATGGGAGACCAGAATGGCTTGAGGATGTTATGGTTAGAGTTGAGGAAGACCTAGGAATTCCTCGTCATTCAGCAATGTTTGTATATGGAGTTAATACCCTTTCTTACATGAGCAAGGAGACTTTGAAGTGCAAGTATGAGATCTTCAAGAGCTATGGATGGACACAATCTGATGTGTTGACATTGGCTAGGAAGCTTCCTTCTTGTTTGGGAGTATCTGATGCAATGATCAGGACCAGGTTGGATTTCTTCATGGTGGAGCTCGGATTTGATCCTGCATACTTGGCATCGCACCCGGCGCTGATGCAGTACAGTTTGGAGAAACGGATTTTGCCAAGGAACGCGGTTTTAAATGTTCTGAAAGATAACAGGGTGAAGGAGGCTAACTTGAGCTTTTGGACAGTCATGGCTTGTACTGATGTTGTGTTTGTAAGTAGGTTTGTGTTGAAATACATAGACTTAATTCCTGATATCCGTGACGTTTATTACAGGTACAAGTCTGACTCTCCTGTGAAGGTTGTTGTTTAGTGTAACATAGCTAGAAGAAGCTTCAAATAGTGTAAAGAGGGATGGGGCAGATGAGCATCTTTGTTGGTGATCATGATAAACTTTTGTTGCATGCTACTATCAACTTATTATCTAAAAAATATCAGATACCCTTTTGCTGGAAGTGAAATGAGGAATCAAAGTTAACTGAGAATATTTTATTTATCCTTATACAATGGTCTTGCTTGCACCATCTCCTTGATATTGATATTCTTCCAATCAAGCATAATTCTTTTCTACTAGGAAACTTAGTTTCTACATTTTTGTTAACTTTTAAGTGTACACGTCTTGGTCTGCTTTATGCTTCCCTTCTTAAATCATTATTCTACTTTGAACCTGTTCTTGCAAGTGTTTGATTGCAAATGGATCCTTTCCAAGTCTATGGAGCCCCCGTGGATTCCACTGGAAACAAGGAATTTGCAGTGTCCAAAATCTTGAACCACTGGCTCTCTGGATCACAATCCTTGTCCCTTGTCAGGCATCTACACGAACTTGTAATAATCTTGTTATCAGAGTCAACATCCAAACAAACCATGGTGCCATCACCCAGCTGCGCTGAAAGATGTAGCTGTGAATCAGAGATGGGCACCCATCTTGATCCCGTATCTTTGCAGGCCAATGCTACCTTTGCTGGCTGGCCTATTCCCACTGCCTGCAGGAAGACGTGAGCTTGTGCTTCGTTAATTGCCAACGTCTTCTGAGGTGTGTAGGCCCACGTCTCAGACTCTGAGCAAGGGCCCAACAACAATATGTCCGACCATGTTTTTCTTATAACACACATACCAGTTGCAGGATGAAAGATCACCTTTTGCATCCTGCTTTCCGATACTCCAGGACCTGCATTTGTAAAACTCTTATCAGTTTGAGTTATTCTGTGCTGACAATTCAAAACATAGTTTATTCAAGTATGCACCTTTGAGACGAGATTGGATGATGGATATCCTCTGCAAGAAGCTAGCGTTGCGTGGCTCGAGCCAGTTGCGGTCAAGCACACCATAAAATTCCTCCATACCAACCACACCTTCCCTGAAGTAGTAGCTTCCGGTGAGGGTCCAAAGTGCCCAATCCAAGTCAAGTTCAGCAGCCCATGCAAGGAAGCAGCTAAAAAACCTATTTCCATTTGCATTGTTTGCTCTTAAGTCAATACCGAATTCACTTACAAATAATGGCCAGCCTTGATCGACCAAGAACCCTGCTCTCCTCGTCACATTACCCCGAATACTTCCACACACTTGGTTGAGGTTCCCCTCTACCCACGCCTGCATGTCGCTGAAGGCGTACCAGTGAACCTCAAACACTAACTTTTCTGAGAAGCTGAGCTTCACCGGCTTTTTCTGCAAGTACGAGAGGTCTGTACTAAAGTTTAGACCAGAGAGGATCACCAGCACATCTGGGTTTGCTTTGTGCACTGCTTCTGCTCCTCTTTGCATGTACCTTTTTTTTTATTTTTTGTGGTTAATTCTGATCATGCATTAGAGAAAAATTTGACATCCAGTAGAAATAGTTTTTATTTTTTACAGATACCTGTACCAGACTTTGATCTTCTGCTTAGGACCGCGAAGCTCGTTCCTTAAGCTCATCCCTACAACATAAGGCTGGCCTCTGAACAAGGTAGCCATCCTTGTTAAGCCCTTAAGCCAGAGATGAGGGCTGAAGTATTGGTCTCCAAAGAAGCCATTCCCGTCAGTCCATTTACAGCACCAACCTGGTTTACTAATGTGATTGTCAAGGATCACCATCACATTGTTTTCTGCTAAGCCAGTCACCACAGCCTGCATTCAAAACCATCATTCTTTTAGTACAGTTTTATCCTCTCAGTCTTTTTTATTATCTGACAAGTGCTACACTACTTGTCGGATAATAAAAAAGTTCCTAACTTCTCCTTTTTAAAAAAAAAAGGTTCTATGTACTTTGCAACCCAAACAGGAGAAAAAGGCCAAGTTTATTTTAAGTGGATTGCAGCATGATGATGAGTAATCCATAATACTTGCTGAAAATGGTAATTCTAACTCGACACCTTTTACTAAATTCCATGAGTTTGTTTCCCAATTGAACTTAGCTATAGTAAAAGTACATGCAATAGATATTACACCTGGAAAGCATCAAGAAGGGAGAGGTCAAGAATGGAAGGATTGTTAGCCTGCAAGCCAGCAATGGATTCAGAAAGCTCAAGCCTTTGAAAAGACTGTCTCACAGTAAGTGAAGCCAAGGAGTTATTGGTGGCTAAGTAAAGTGGCCAAGTGAGCCTAACACAGTTGAACCCCATGGTTTTGAGCTTCTGAGAAATCACTCTTATTGGCTGCTTGTTTAGTCCTTCAGCCAATACAGTGTCCAAATGGGACACCCAGTTGACACATGCGAGCTTCACTCGGCAACCCGTCTCATCCACGATCCACCTTGAGTTTGTGTGAAGTGGCAACCCTGATACATGTAGGGAAGTGGATAGGAAAAGAAAGAGCAATGTGAAGAAAAATGGTTTCATCATTTTGTGCTTATTTTCTAAGGTCTCCGTGTTGCTTCTTTTTTTGTGTGTGTTTGTGATGGGTGTGAAGTCATTGCTTTTATAGTAGTGATCATATGTTCAAAAAGAAGATGGGACATGGCTTCTCCATGTGATGAAGATCAAAATGTGGCACAAACAAAGGTGGGTATGTTTTTCTTATCTTCCTTTTTAGACATTTGTGGAAAAAAGCAAACTGTTTTAAGTCTGATCCTACTTGACCTAGGAAAGCATCACTAATTCATAAGTATATCAGCTTACAACTTTGTTCGTATTTTGTACTAGGTTCAAGATGTAAACTCAATATATTAAGCATCACTCATTAAAAAGAGAACTATTAATTTTTAGTCAAGTTTTTACTTTCTGGTGAAATGCTGTCTAGGCTGTTTTTTGGTATACCTAAATCAGTTATGTCCTATCCCTGTTGGATGTGTATTTATATTGATGGTGAAGCATAGTAAACAATGTGTAGCTCATATGAGCCATATATGATATTGCTAACTTGATCAATTTGCAGATTAGATGGTGATTGGAGGAAACTAGCTAGAAGCATGCGTATGATGATAAGCGGGAGAGTAACTAGTTAGTTAGGTATGTTGGTATTCTTTCTATGTGAAAATCTTAAAAGGTTGATATTGCTTTCTATCTAATTCTAATTTGGACCATCAGATCCTCTTGACTAAGTTCATTTAATTTAATAGGCTGATATTTGCTATTGACTAAGTTCATTTAATTTAATAGGCTGATATTTGCTATTGACTAAGTTCATTTAACTAGCTTGGATGTTCAACTGTGTAATAGTGAATCATCACAAAAGTCGTTAGTAAAAATCCATAGGAGTGGCTCCAATGAACGATTTAGACCTCCACAGAGAAAAGCTGCTCACCGCCCATGCCCACAAAGGTCTCATCTTGCACTTCACTTTGCTTTCTATCCATGCATGCTGTTGCCTTTATCTATTAACCTTTTTTGTATAAATGGAATATTGGTCCTTACTGATAAGGTCTTTTATTTCATCAAATGAAATGTGGATGGAGATTAATTGGCACTCATTCTTCATTTCTTCTTGGTTTTGAATTTTGATGCAATTTCAAACAGAAAATGAAGCATTGATCAATCTCAATCATTAACTTGTATTTTTGGTGACTGATATCCGAAGCCTTTATGTGCTTGAAACTGGACATAATTATCATTCACTTCTGAAAAAATAACAAATAACACTCTTTTTTGGTAGAATAACTAGTAATATTCGATTGAGCAGATAGCTGCATTATGCTGGTATGAACCTCCTGAAATTAGAACACTACTGAATTTCATTACATATATATAGGAAATGTCTGTCGATTGGGAAACACTAGCTCCATTCGTTTTTGTAACTTGTTATTCTTCCTACTTTACGGATCCTGATATGTATCCTTCCTTCCTTCTACTCTAGGCTACCCTCTGATTTTTACGCTTACTCTTCAACTCCAAATCCCCAACAGATCCTTATCCCAAGACAGATTCCACTGAAAACAAGGAATTTGAACTCTTTGATGAATCTGCTGTAGCAGTAGCCTCCACAATCTTAAACCACTGGCTTTGTGGATCACAGTTCTTGTCCTTATCCAAGCATCTGCAGGAGGTTGTAATGATATCGTTACTGGAATTGACATCCAAGCAAACCTTGGTGACATTGGCCAGCTGTGTGGAAAGATGCAGCTGAGAATCAGAGACGGGTTCCCATTTTGATCCGGTATCTGTACAGACCAATGCCAGCTTTGCTGCCTTATCTGTTCCCACTGCTTGCAAGCAGAAATATGTTCCCTTGATTGTCAAGGCCTTCTGAGGCGTGTAGTCCCACGCTTCTGACTCCGAGCAAGGACCCAAGTACAACGGGTCAAAAAGTGACTTTCTTAGGACACACATTCCTGTTGCTGGGTGAAAGATTATCTTGTGCAGCTTGCTGTCTGACACTCCTGGACCTGCATTGCACCCATTTACAGTACTAATTAAACCTCACATTTCAAGGCATATTACCAAACGGGGCCTAAGAGATTATGAAAGGTACCTTTTAGAGGAGATTGGATGACAGAGATCCTCTGCAAGAAGGAAGAGTTACGTGGGTCGCACCAATTCCAATCAAGAACACCATAGAATTCCTCCATGCCAACGACGCCTTCCCTAAGGTAGTAGCTTCCAGTGAGGGTCCAAAGCGCCCAATCCAAGTCAAGATCAGCAGCCCAAGCAAGGAAGCAACTGAAGTACCTATTGTCATTCTCATTGCCTCCTCTGAGATCAATCCCAAATTCACTAACGAACAATGGCCAGCCTTGATCAGCCAAGAAACCCGCCTTTCTCATTACATTTGATCTCACGTTCCCACACACTTGGTTCGGGTTCCCCTCTTTCCACGCATTCCCATCTGTGAAGGCGTACCAGTGAACCTCATACACTAGCTTGTCTGAGAAGCTGAGTTTCACCGCCTTATTGTGCAAAAAAGAAAGGTCTGCGTCAAAACTTAGGCCAGATAGAATCACCAGCACATCTGGGTTTGCCGCATGCACTGCCTCTGCTCCTTTTTGCATGTACCTTAATAGTTTTTCATGTTTTGTGGTTAGTTTTGAATGATCCCACATTATTTTTAATGAACATTGGCATTCAGTGATACTCACCTGTACCAATCATTGATGTTCTGTTTAGGACCACGAAGCTCGTTTCGTAGGCTCATCCCGACAACGTAGGACTGACCTTTGAACAAGGTGGCCATCTTCGTTAAGCCCTCCACCCATACATCAGGGCTGAAGAATTGGTCACCGAAGAATCCATTCCCATCATATCTGTTACAACACCAACCTGGCTTACTTAGGTGATTGTCAAGGATCACCATCACATTGTTGTCTGCTAACGCAGACACCACTGCCTGCATCCAAAACCATAATACTATGATCCACCTCTAAACCAATCAAGTAAGTAATTGTAGGTCCAGTATGAAAATGAATCATTCCTAATTGTCCACTATGATGGCAATACTTTTTCTCCATCTTTATGTGTCAACCACTAACTCATCATTCAACTAATTGGATTGGATTGGATTAAGCAGTAGATGTAATTAAATAATGGAACCTGGAAAGCATCAAGAAGGGAGAGGTCAACAATAGAAGGATTGTGAGCTTGCAAGCCAGCAATGGATTCAGAGAGGCCAATCCCTTGGAAAGACTGCCTAACTGTTATAGAAGCCAAAGAGTCATTGGTGGCTAAGTAAAGTGGCCAGGTCAGCCTGACACAGTTGAACCCCATGGTTTTGATCATCTGAGAAATGACAGCAATTGGCTGCTTGCTGAGCCCCTCAGTGACGACAGCCTCTAGGTGGGAAGGCCAGTTGACACACGCCAACTTCACCCGGGACCCCTTTTCGTCGACGATCCACCTCGAATCCGTGTCAAGTGGTAATCCTGATACATACACATGTTGTGTTTGGATGCTGCTGCAAAATACAAACACAATAGCTAACAAAAAGGAAACTGGGTTCATCATCATCTTTTTTTTCTATTGTGGTTTGCTGCCGATCATTTGCTTTTATAGTGGACTCTGGAGAGATAAAATGTGCACAAAGAAGATGACATCTTTGCAGGAGTTTCAGTTTTTTTGGGGAGAAATTGATCAGAGTGCATTACTTGTACTCTAACCCATTATCTCTTTAAACAAGGTGGATAAAGATGACACCATTGTAGTCACCACGTCTTAAAATATTGCTTGTAGCTTCAGGAATCAGTCATCGGATTACAGAGAGCATCTATTGGCTATATCTATATACGGAGTAGTATTTTACACTATACAAACTAGTGAAAATAAATATAAAGTTGGTGCTATAAAAAAATTACTTAGTGAGTGGGGCCTATTAAATAATGGCATGAAAATGGTGTACCAACCACCCATCTTACCACAATGGGGAATATCTCCCTATTTTCTCAAGCGTTACTCATTTCATTGGGTATTCTTAGAAGTCTTTCCTTAGCGCTGAATCACCTCCAGCTAGACCACCCGGGAAACGGGTCGGGCGAGTCGGGTTCGGGTCAGAGTACATCGGATTTAGTATATTTCGGGTCGGGTCATTTCAGGTTTAAAATTTACCGGGTCAAAACAGGTCGGGTTACAACGGGTTTATCTCCGGTTCGGATCAACTCATCGGGTCTGATTGCACAATTTTTTTATTCTTTTTTATACTTATTTATAAATAAGTTTGCAATGGATAAACAAATCGTTGAACATTTATCTCTTCTTTATACTTTTTCAAAGAATATTTTGCCAAATTGGGTTTTTAAGCCTATTTAAGGTCTTTTAGCGTTTACGCATAGTTTCGAGTCTCGTTTTTTGTGAGCGAGACCTTATTGTGACTTTATATGCCTAATAAGACTAAGTTGTATAATGTTTTCAACAATAATCAACATCGATGTTTTAGACCATACATATTGTGACAAGTTAAAGAGTTATCACTAGTTTGGTTTTTACAAAGAAGGTGCAATTTGAAAAGTTAGAAGTTGTGATTAGAAGTTACCCACATGGCCTTTTAGCGTTTACGCATAGTTTCAGTATAAAATAAAATGACTTCTTTCTTATATTTGAACTTTGTGTCATGTTGTTCAAACTAATAGACATATAACAAAGTATAATGTTCAATCAATAACCATATAATTTCTTATGTAAGTATATAAAAATATATTATATTTTATTAAATAATCATCCATAAATTATAGTCTCCAACATAAACTCTAGTTTATATATGTTCTTAATTATTAAAGAGTGTTCCGTATAATAAAATTTATGTAAACACTAAACAATTATTAAACAATCCATACAAGCTAGAATTATAGCTCACAATATCATTTAATATTGGGCTAGAATATTGTAAACTAGTGAATAGTGATGATGATTATACAAAATTTAAACATTTAAAAAGTAACTAGAAGAAGTAATAAATCTCATTAAAAATTAAGTGGTTGGTGGCTCTATTTAAATTTGTATGTAAAAAACTTGTCTACCCTCATTTCCCACACATCGAGGACTTGCAAATGGATCATTGTCACAATCTTCTATATAATCTTGCATTTTTTGCTACATAAATCGAATCTCTCCTACATCGACCAAATGGAAAAACATGAAGCTCTAAATGTGTATATAAGGTTGGTACAAGCTGTTGACTCCTTACAATTCAATTTGGTATGTTTTCCTGATTGGACTTTTAAAATTAAAGCCTATAATAAGTAAAACAATATATTATTTAAGCCTAATCAACCTAATTTTTATTTTTAAGTTTGTTTTTATAAACAGAATTTATAACATAGCATCAAAATATCATTTTTTTTCCCTATCAGTTTTTTTATATTTCTTTCCTATTGTTATTTTCTAGTTGTTTTTTTGTAAGAGTATAAGACCCAACGGGATAACCCGACCCAACCCGTTTTTGACCCAGCAAAATGTCGGGTCATCAGGTCGGGTCAAAATCGGGTTTCAGGTTTAATTTAACGGGTGGTTAAGAGCACAAAAAATCGGGCGGGTTCGGGTCGGGTTTGCGGGTGGGGTCATATTTTCCCATGTCTACCTCCAGCACAAGTTTCGTTCTCTTTTCCTGTATTTCTGGTACGCTACAATCAAGTATCAAGTTTAACACATCACATCCTATTTGGCATTGTCATGTAAAGTCAGATCATTAGAGTGCAACCTTAGCTTAAATATTTGTGGTATAACAGTATATGGTGTACAAATTATATGACTTGTTTATTCTTCCATTCTATATCCTTCTACTCTAGGCTATCCTATGGACAATTGAAGCTAAGGCTTTAAGCTCTTAAAAGTGTTTGATACATTAGTTGTAGTAGTAGTCTCAATAATCTTAAACCACTGACTCTGGGGATCACAATCCTTGTCCTTAGCAAGACATCTGCAGGGCCTTGTAATGATGTTATTATTAGAGTCAATATCCAAGCAAACTTGTGTACCATTTCCCAGCTGTGCTGAAAGGTGCAGCTGCGAAGCAGAGATGGGTGTCCATATTGATCCAGCATCTGTGCAGCTGAATGCCGGCTTTGCTGCCTTACCTTCTCCCACTGCTTGCAAGCACCAGTATGTTTCTTTGATTGTCAGCGCCTTTTTAGGTGTGTACTCCCATGCTTCTGACTTTGAGCAAGGGCCTAAATAAAATGGTCCAAACAATGTTCTTCTTAGTATACACATCCCTGTTGCTGGGTGAAATATTGCCTTGTGCAGCACCTTCTTGTCTGATACTCCTGGACCTGCATCACATGTATATTTTACTTATGATTCCTTCACTCATCTACTATCTTCTATGCCTATACTTTTTGTGGAAACATTCTCTTGACTTGCTCAGCCTAAAAGTATCTATTATGTTATTGATTCAGTACCTTTTAGAGGAGATTGGATTGTGGAGATTCTTTGCATGAAGGTTGCATTGCGTGGCTCACACCAATTCCAATCAAGAACACCATAGAATTCCTCCATGCCAACAATGCCTTGCCTAAGATAGTAGCTTCCTTGGAGAGCCCATATTCCCCAATCCAAGTCAAGATCAGCAGCCCAAGCAAGGAAACAGCTGAAGAATCTATTGTCATTGACATTACCTCCTCTGAGATCAAGCCCAACTTCACTAACAAACAATGGCCAACCTTGATTGACCAAAAAACCAGTTCTCCTCATCACATTTCTTCTCACGCTTCCGCACACTTCATTGGCATTTCGTTGTTCCCACAGATGCCCATTTGTGACGGCATACCAGTGAACCTCAAACACTAGCTTGTTGGAGAAGCTCAGCTGAACTTGTTGGTTTTGTAGAAAAGAGAGGTCCTTATCAAAGTTTAGGCCAGAGAGGACCACTAGCACATTTGGGTTCGCAGCGTGCACTGCCTCTGCTCCTTGTTGCATGTACCTTGATTCATATTTTGTGGTCAATTTTGATCAGTAGTACATTACAATTTACAAGGAGCAGTGTTAATCAATACATACCTGTACCAATCTTTGGCATTCTCCTTAGGACCGCGAAGTTCGTTCCGTAGGCTCATGCCGACAACATAGGGCTGGGCTTTGAACAAGGTGGCCATTTTGATTAAGCCCTTAACCCAGAGATCAGGGTTGAAGTATCTGTCTCCAAAGAAACCATTTCCATCCATCCTGCTGCAGCACCAACCTGGTTTACTAATGTGATTGTCAAGAATCACCATCACTTTCTTCTCTGCCAACCCAGACACCACAACCTGCATCCAAAATTAGTACATGAATTTTCTTTTATATATATATGTGTGTGTGACATGGCATTTTATTATTATCAAATTATGGATTGTCATTGGATCCACGTGATTATGAGTTGAAGAAACTGATAACCCATAAACCAACTGTTCTCAAATAAAATAATGTGTAACCTGGTAAGCATGAATAAGGGAGAGATCAAGAATGGAAGGATTATTAGCCTGCAAGCCAGCAATGGATTCTACAAGGTGAAGCCGATCAAAGGACTGCCTGACTGTAAGTGAAGCCAATGAGTCATTGGTGGCTAAGTATACAGGCCAAGTGAGCCTCACACAATTAAACCCCATTGCTTTGATCTTGTCAGAAATGGCTCCTATTGGTTGTTTACTGAGCCCCTCTGCCACCAAAGCTTCCAGGTGGGATGGCCAGTTGGCACATACTAGCTTCACCCGGGACCCGCTCTCGTCTATGATCCATCTCGACTGCGTGTGGAGCGGTAATCCTGATGCATACACATCATGTGCATGGATGCTTACAAACAGAATGCCTAAAATAAGGGAAACTGCCTTCATCATCTTTCTACTTCCTATAATTTTGCTCCTTTTCTTTTCTCACTATGCTTTGGTTTGGTTTGGTTTAGTTTGAATCATATTACCTGCTTTTATAGTGGTGAGAGGTAGTGCAAATTCAGTTTTGGGGATTACCTGCTTTTAATTAATCTCATCTTCTATGCATAGTATGAATCAAACGTGTATAAACTGCTTATGGTTAGATTCATGCAAACAAAATAACAAGAATTACTTACAAATTTTGATGTTGCCATTTACATCGCCTTATATCCTACTATTTCCTTATGAATCACCATATTAATCACAAATCTTACACTTAAAAAATAAAGGAAAAGTGTCGGTTGAGATTAACTTTTAAAATACAAACGTGAGAATGATGCACATTAGTAGTAAACTGATGAACAAATGATACTAATTGGTGTACATTCGTCGACAAACTTAAAAACATCTAAAATTTAAAGAACAATTTTTTTAAAGAATATTTATTGATAAACTGAAAAACATTAAGGTAAAAATTGTATGTGCATCATATCACTTTTTCAAAGGATGTGTATCAAAAAATTTAATGCAAATTTAAGTATATTTTAATGCATGTTTAAATATATTGTAATGTACATTAATCATTCTCACATTCTTTTAAAAACTGTTTTCACGAGAATCGCGCCCAAAAATAAATACCTAGATGTGATTCATGTAAAAATTAAATAAATGAAGAATTACACGTAAAATCCTTTATTTGCCTTCTATCAATTAAGATTGAATCGCCAATATTGATAATGCCTTTTGAATCACACGTATAAACTGATTCTATTCTTTGTAAAATCTTATTGTTGCCTTATGAATTGTCATATACGGAGTAGATAGATTTTTCCCGGTAGGTCAACCCAAAATATTACAATTAAAATACAGATTTTATTGCTAGCTATCACATCCCATAAATTAAAAAGATTTCATTTTACTCCCTCCGTCCCCATTTGTTTGTCCTCTTACGCGTTTACACACTTGCCGATGCATGTTTTGCGTCGTTAATATCTCTAACTACATATTATTAAAAATTATAAAATCTTGATATTGTTAAAGTATTAAATGAGACGAATCAAACAAGACCCTATATGACTATATTAATACACAAAGATTGAGAATAATCGAGCAAATTACGTTAATAGGTGAATAGTGTCAAATTCCGTCATAGGACAAACAAATGGGGACGGAGGGAGTATAAGTTTATACACATATTGTCAGTTCTTACCTTTTCGGATTTTGGTCAAAAATAAAAAAAAATCATTTTTAAACACTTCAGGGTTAATTGCTTAACAGATTCATAAGCTTATGATTTTCACAAAAATATTGAGATTTCTATGTACTAATTTTTTTGGGTTTTGGTCAAAAATAAGTTTTTTCATTTTTTAAAAATATTGAAATTTCTATGTATTAACCCTTTTGAGTTCTGGTCAAAAATAAGCTTTTTTATTTTTCAAAAATATTTAGATTTCTATATACTACCTCTTTAGATTTTGGACAAAAATAAGTATTTTCATTTTTTAAACACTTCAGGGTTAAATTACTTAACAAAATCATAAGCTTAAGATTTTCTAACAAATATTGAGATTTCTATTGCTGATTTTGGTCAAAAATAAGTTTTTCATTTTTAAACACTTCAAGGTTAAATTACTTAACAAAATTATAAGCTTATGATTTTTTTCAAAAATACTAAACTTCTGTGAACTAAACCCTTCTAGTTTTGTGCAATTTTTTTTTCATTTTCAAAAATATTGAGATTTTTGTGTAGTGGACAAATATAAGTATTTTCATTTTTGAACACATCAAGGTTAAATTACTTAATAAAATCATAAGCTTATGATTTTCTCAAAAATATAAAGATTTCTGTGTACTAACCTCTTTTGGATTTTGGTCAAAAATAACTTTTTTTCATGTTTAACCATTTCAGGGTTAAATTACTTAACAAAATTGTAAACTTATGATTTTCTCAAAAATATTGAGATTTCCGTATACTAATCTATTTGGATTTTGATCATTTTTTTTAAATTTTAACACTTTGTTAAGTTAAATAACTTAACAAAACTTAACAAAATCATAAGCTTATGATTTTCTCAAAATTATTGAGATTTCAGTGTACTAATCCCTTCTGGTTTTTGCCAAAAATAAGTTTTTCAATTTTCAAAATATAAAGATTTTTGTGTCCTAACCCCTTTTGATTTTGGCCAAAGATAAGTTTTTTTATTTTTCAAAAATTTTGAGATTTTTGTGTACTAACCCGTTCTGATTTTTGCCACAATTAAGTTTTTTCTTTTTTAACAGTTTATTAAGTTAAATAACTTAACAAAATCAAAAGCTTATCATTTTTCTCAAAATTATTGAGATATCTTTGTACTAACCCCTTCTGGTTTTTGCCAAAAATAAGTTTCTTCATTTTTAACACTTTGTTACGTTAAATAACTTAACAAAATCATAAGCTTATCATTTTCTCAAAATTATTGAGATTTCTGTGTACTAACCCCTTCTGGTTTTTGCCAAAATTAAGTTTTTTGATTTTTAACACTTTGTTAACTTAAATAACTTAACAAATTTTAACAGAATCATAAGCTTATCATTTTCTCAAAATTATTGAGATTTCTGTGTAATAACCCCTTCTCGTTTTTGCCAAAAATAAGTTTTTTCATTTTTCAAAATATAGAGATTTCTGTGTACTAACCCCTTCTCGATTTTGCCAAAAATAAGTTTTTTTGTTTTTTAAAATTTTTGATATTTCTGTGTAGTAACCCCTTATGGTTTTTGCCAAATATAAATATTTTTCAATTTTAACACTTTGTTAATTTAAATAACTTAACAAAATCATAAGCTTATGATTTTCTCAAAATTATTGAGATTTATGTGTACCAACCTCTTCTGATTTTAAAAAAAAAAAGTTTTTTCGTTTTTCAAAATTATTGAGATTTCTATTTATTAACCCCTTTTGATTTTGGACAAAGATAAAAAAATTCGTTTTTCAAAAATATTGAGATTTCTGTGTACAACCCCTTCCGGTTTTTGTAAAAAATTAAGTTTTTTCATTTTTAACACATTGTCAAATTAAATAACTTAACAAAATCATAAGCTTATCATTTTCTCAAAATTATTGAGATTTCTGTGTACTAACCCCTTCTGTTTTTTGCACAAAATAAGATTTTTTCATTTTTAAAACTTTGTTAAATTAAATAACTTAACAAAATCATAAGCTTATTATTTTCTCAATATTATTGAGATTTCTGTGTACTAACCCCTTTTGATTTTGGTCAAAGATAAGCTTATCATAAGCTTATCATTTTTTAACACTTTGTAACTTTGTATCTGTGAAAGATAAATATACCATATCTAGCATTGTTAGTGACTAATAGAAAGAGTCTTGATACGTGTTAAATGTACCCACACCTTTCTTAATTTGGCGCACTTTGCTTTTTTTAGTTAGTGTTTGTTTCGTGGAGGCTCTAACTACATTTAGATACGAAGTTACAAACACTTGCAAAATAAACTAAAAGACTGCAACTAATTTTAATACATTGGCCTTTCAGCGCTATGGAAAGATACTCCACCAAAAGTATTCCTGCAATCGCTGCCATATGAGATAAAACATGAAGTCAGTTTTATAGTCCAATATAAAGTGACCAAGATATTAACAGTGTTAACTTGATTTTACTGCAGAACCAAATAATAGTCCATTTATTTTGTAAATTCAAGTAACGTAAGAGAAAACATTATCTACGTGATGTTAATATTACTGAATTGCACATCAATAGTTTTGCAGAGAATAGACCTTGAGTCCAGCCTTAATTTTTAGAGCCAACTTCACAGAAGCATCAAAAAATTCAGCCACTTTGAAATCCTCTTCAACAAATCCTCTTCATGCACGAAATTATATAACGTTTTTATATTTAAATAACGGTTTTCTATCCTATTTCCTAAGGACACATATTAAGTATCTGATTATGGAAACTAAAACCCTAAAATGGGAAGGATAAACCGATCACAGTAGAGACTAATGAAATCTTTCTATATAATGATAGAATAGAATCCTTTTATATGATTTTAGATCTACAAAGAAGATTTAGAAATGAGACATGTGGCAAAATGGATAATGAAGTGACTCATAGAGAATTAATTGTGGAATAGATTAATGGCAAATTAACAGTTATATGTTGCAAAAAGTGAGAGCCTTACCCATTTGAATACCACATGGCAACATATTAACAGGTTCTTGAAGAATTTACCTCTAGAAACAGTTAAGAAGAATTATCTGTTTACAGAAGCCTTCATGTTTTCAGGGTATCGATGGCTTAAGAGTAGAGAAGGTTCTTGAAGCTGTTAATATGTTGCCATGTGGTATTCAAATGGGTAAGGCTCTCACTTTTTGCAACATATAACTGTTAATTTGCCATTAATCTATTCCACAATTAATTCTCTATGAGTCACTTCATTATCCCTTTTGCCACATGTCTCATTTCTAAATCTTCTTTGTAGATCTAAAATCATATAAAAGGATTCTATTCTATCATTATATAGAAAGATTTCATTAGTCTCTACTGTGATCGGTTTATCCTTCCCTCGTCTGTCAAGGCCTGCAGATTTCAGAATTCATCATACTTCGAGAAATTGCTAAAAGCTTGTACAAGTTGTTTTGCAAAAGTAGGCAATGCATTTTACTTGTGCAAATTTCGAGCAATAGCTAAGAACTTGCTGTTGAAATGCTCTGTGTGCGGGAGCCATTGCCTGGATCAGGGATATATCATTACTATAAGCATTTTAATATGACACGGGTATGAACTAGGACATACTTAACATAATCAGCTCTAAAGACTTGATTAATGAATGAACATTTCAAGTGGGAGATTCTCCAAATTCCTTTGGATAGATTCTAACCAAAGTGGGTTCCTTACGGTGAGATCCTATCCCTAAGTATCTATCATCCACAAAACAGACACTAGTTGGTTACTGTTTTTTCTATGGCTAAATCGAGTTAAGAGAGCATAAGTCTCACAACAGTTCTTTTCTAGTTTTGTGATTTTTGCAGAATCAATAAAGACCTTAATAGAACACGAGCCCGAACCTGCTTTAGGGCCACTGCTAAGCCAGTTATTACGTGGTTATGAGGACCCCCTTGAAGTACAGCATGGTTTATTGTCTTCGTAACCATAAAAAACCTGCAGCCGATTTTACATTTATTAACATAATATGTTGAGAAGTGAGATCATAGAGAGTGTCTTCGTAATCTAGCACTTGTGCAACTTTGGTCATAAACCAGGTTAGAAATAGTATCAAATTGAGATGGGTATCTAGGGGATGGAGAGTGGAGACACATTTGGGATACTTAGGGGATCCCTAGTGATTGTATGCTTCACTTTGACCGTGTTTGCAAGTGGTACCTAATAACTAGTTATAGCATTCTAAACACAGTTTACTGTTTTTTAATAAGATCAACTTCTTTTTTACCTAGTTGTGTAACTTCAACTAGTTTTAAAAAAACAGCCTTTACTTAACATGAATGAATACTTGTTAAATAAAAAAAAGTGTAAAATCTGTCAGCATGAGTAATGCATTTTATTAAGGCCAACCTCTTTTTCCTGTGTTTATCTCCTTGACGCCATTCTTAAAGAAGATCAATGCCCCCACGTGGTGAAGCAATTGTGAGTGGTTGTGGTTACCACATCAGAATAATCAATGGGTGAAAGGATGACAACCGCTGCCACCAATCCACTAAATGAAGGCCATATCAGCTAAAGCTATCGCTTTCTGCTTGTCACATACCTGCCATAAAAGCACTAGAACCGTATGACTAAATGGGAATTTACGTCTTGGTTCTGTTATTTAGACAGCTAGGCAATCTCAATGGAATTACCTGAAGAATGTGTACATTGTACAGCCGTGGATAAGCACTAGCACCTGCAATTATCAGTTTTGGTCCGAAGAGCGTAGTACTCTTCTCCATCTGTCATTAGTATTCTCTTTTTAGAATGAATCATCTTTCGAACAAAGTTTGGATGTGCAACTGACATAAGCAATAAAAACAACTAGCAAGCAACGAAACATGACACTGTTGATCCTTGATGTTTGATAGATATCACTTAGGCTAAGAATCCCAACCTAAAAAAAACACTTTGGGCAAGGATCTCAGCCAAAGGAAACCAACGATAAACAATCATTTAGGGCAAGGATCTCACCCTAAGGTATAGTTTAAATCAATAACCCATTAATGAAACTAACGTATAGTTTAAATCAATAACCCACTATAATCTTGGTTTTAAAAAGCGCAAAGGGTCCCTGGATTCGTATGCAAAGCGCAATATTTTACAAATTAATTTAAAATAAATATTATACTTAAATAATGTAAAATTGTATATTGTAAATGCATAAAATGATATGAAAAAGCATAGTTATAAGAAACCAAGTAACTAAAATTCATTTCACAGTAGTCAAACAGACAGAAAAAACCCAGGAATAAAAATTATGGGGAATGAACAGAAAAGAAAAAGAAAACGAAAAACTGCAGAAAAAAGAGAAAGAAAGATGTTTGTGAGAAGGAGATCCATGGAATAAGAGAAAGAAAGATATATGTGAGAGAAAAACAAAGATATCTTTGAGGAGATCAATCGATCTCTGAGAAACAGAGGAAAGAGGACAAGAGGCGGAGAGCCTTGCACCTAAAAACGTAGATCTAGGATTTGTTGCAGAGCCTTGAACCCTAGATCTAGGGTGTGAAGCCCTTTTCTGAATTTTTGGCCTCACCCCCAAAAGCGCACAAAGCGCCGCTCTGCGCCTCACCAAGACTATAATATGATAAAACGCATAGTAGGCATGTCATATTATTACTTTGGAAATCAAGTTAAAAAACTTTGGAAATCAAACTTTGGAAAATGCTGGTAGGTAGAGGCTATGGTTGGCCAGAGATTGTTGCGGCTGCTTAAGTGAAGGAAATCAAACTTTGGAATTCTATTGGTGATTTTAATGAAATCATGGTTCAACATGAGAAGAAGGGAGGTGCTGATAGAGCTCTTGCTGTACAGCAAGTATCCCAAAGGTTAGAATATTTAGCACACTGAAACTTAACAGTCTACACTGTAGTTATCTCAACAAAAAAAAGTGTAGAGTAAAGTATGCTTACGGTATATAGACATTTGCTCATGTCACATTCACATATTTGCAAAGGCCTCTCAGGTTCCCATTGTCCTTGTGCATTTCCCAACTGAAGCAATTTTTGGTAGGAAAACTGAAAGAAAAACCAGTTAATGAATCAGGTACCAAATCGGAAGAAGATGGAATCGCCAACTGCTGCTCTCAACTGAAATCGAATCTTTGCTCCTTCAAGCTTTCGACACATGGAAGACAACTGCGCGCATTAAGTATCCTTATCACAGTCACAGACTCGGCGAGCCAAATTCGAGCCCTAGGGTTGGAAACTCGGCAACGGCGCAAAAAAAAAAAGAGCGAAAACAGCAAAGGAGAAGTAAGGGAAGAGTGTTACCAGTTGGAAGCGCAGTGATGAGAGGAACTGAGCGAAAAACCTAGGGTTTTCTTCGTCTTGGAGTAAGCGAAAGCTGGACATGCTGGAGTTGGGAACATGGATATGGTTGGGAGAAAACTGGCGTGGAATTAAGAGGGGATTTACTTTACTCTATGCAGTTGAGGGAAGAGAGGAACGATTGTATCAAAGGTTGAGGAGAACGTAGGTGGAGGCCAGTTGAGAGTTAGATCGTGGGAAGGAGAACGGGATAACAAGTTTTCTTTTACTCATACACTAGAACTTTAAAATTTCTGATTAACGCTATAATAACAGCTATAGACATGCACAACTAAAAATTAAAACAAAGATAGACATGCACATCACAAAGAAATGAAAATCTGGGTTAAACTTGTTGAAAGTAGAAAAAATTGAAGAAAGAATCAAGGAAATGCAAATCACAAAGAAATGCAGACCTTTGGGGAAATGAAATCAAGAATAACTTTGTTAAAAGTTGAAAAAATGAAGAAAGAATAAGGAAATGCATATCACAAAGAAATGCATACATGTGGGGTACATGAAATCAATGATAGAAATGCATAACCACAAAGAAATGCATGTACGGGGAAAAACCAAATCGATGGGGAAAGAATCAGAAAATAGCCATACTTCAACATTATACAGCCATCATATAGAGATACATATCACAAGGAATGCTAGTGTAAATTTGTTAAAAGTTGAAAAATTGAAGAAAGAAGAGAATGCATGTCACAAATAAATGCACATCTGAGAAAAACTCATTAGAAGTTTTAAAAAAATACTGAAGAAAGAATTAGAAACTGCATATCACAAAGAAATGCATACATATGGGAAACTGAAAACAAAGATAGACACGCACATCACAAAGAAATGCAAATCTGGGGTGAATTTATTAAAGATAGAAAAAATTGAAGAAACAATCAAGGAAATGCAAATCACAAAGAAAAGCAGATCAGGGGTGAATTTGTTAAAGGTAGAAAAAACTGAAGAAACAATCAAGGAAATGCAAATCACAAAGAGAAGCAGACCTTTGGGGAAATGAAATCAAAAATAACTTTGTTAAAAGTTGAAAAAATGAAGAAATAATAAGGAAATGCATATCAGAAATAAATGTATACATGTAAAGTAACTGAAATCAATGATAGAAATGCATAATCACAAAGAAATCCATGAATGGGGAAAAAATCAAATCGATGGGGAAAGAATAAAAAAATAGTCATACTTCAACATTATTCAGCCATCATATAGAAATACATATCACAAGGAATGCTAGTGTAAATTTGTTAAAAGTTGAAAAATTGAAGAAAGAAGAGAATGCATGTCACAAATAAATGCACATCTGAGAAAAACTCATTAGAAGTTTTAAAAAAATACTGAAGAAAGAATTAGAAACTGCAAATCACAGAGAAATGCATACATGTGGGAAGCTGAAAACAAAGATAGACATGCACATCACAAAGAAATGCAATTCTGGGGAGAATTTGTTAAAGGTAGAAAAAGTTAAAGAAACAATCAAGGAAATGCAAATCACAAAGAAAAGCAGATCTGGGGTGAATTTGTTAAAGGTAGAAAAAACTGAAGACACAATCAAGGAAATGCAAATCACAAAGAGAAGCAGACCTTTGGGGAAATGAAATCAAGAATAACTTTGTTAAAAGTTGAAAAAATGAAGAAAGAATAAGGAAATGCATATCACAAAGAAATGCACACATGTGGGGTAACTGTAATCAATGATAGAAATGCAAAACCAGAAAGAAATGCATGTATAGGGAAAAAATCAAATCGATGGGGAAATAATCAGAAAATAGTCATACTTCAACATTATACAGCCATCATATAGAAATACATATCACAAAAAATGCTAGTGTAAATTTGTTAAAAGTTGAAAAATTGAAGAAAGAAGGAAATGCATGTCACAAAGAAATGCACATCTGAGAAAAACTCATTAGAAGTTTTAAAAAAATACTGAAGAAAGAATTAGAAACTACATATCACACAGAAATGCATACATGTGGGTAACTGAAAAAAAAAATAGACATGCACATCACAAAGAAATGCAAATCTGGGGTGAATTTGTTAAAGGAAGAAAAATTGGAAGAAACAATCTAAGAAATGCAAATCACAAAGAAAAGCAGATCTGGGGTGAATTTGTTAAAGGTACAAAAAACTGAAGAAACAATCAGGAAATGCAAATCACAAAGAGAAACAGACCTTTGGGGAAATGAAATCAAGAATAACTTTGTTAAAAGTTGAAAAAATGAAGAAAGAATAAGGAAATGCATATCACAAAGAAATGCATACATGTAAGGTAACTGAAATCAATGATAGAAATGCATAAACACAAAGAAATGCATGTACGGGGAAAAAATCAAATCGATGGGGAAAGAATAAGAAAATAGTCATACTTCAACATTATACAACCATCATACAGAAATACATATCACAAAGAATGCTAGTGTAAATTTGTTAAAAGTTGAAAAATTGAAGAAAGAAGGAAATGCATGTCACAAATAAATGCATACTTGTAGGAAACTGCAATCAAATATAGAAATGCATATCACAAAGAAATGCACATCTAAGAAAAACTCATTAGAAGTTTTAAAAAAAAATACTGAAGAAAGAATAAGGAAATGCATATCAGAAATAAATGTATACATGTAAGGTAACTGAAATCAATGATAGAAATGCATAATCACAAAGAAATCCATGAATGGGGAAAAAATCAAATCGATGGGGAAATAATCAGAAAATAGTCATACTTCAACATTATACAGCCATCATATAGAAATACATATCACAAGGAATGCTAGTGTAAATTTGTTAAAACTTGAAAAATTGAAGAAAGATGGAAATGCATGTCACAAATAAATGCATACTTGTAGGAAACTGCAATCAAATATAGAAATGCATATCACAAAGAAATGCACATCTAAGAAAAACTCATTAGAAGTTTTAAAAAAAAATACTGAAGAAAGAATAAGGAAATGCATATCAGAAATAAATGTATACATGTAAGGTAACTGAAATCAATGATAGAAATGCATAATCACAAAGAAATCCATGAATGGGGAAAAAATCAAATCGATGGGGAAAGAATAAAAAAATAGTCATACTTCAACATTATACAGCCATCATATAGAAATACATATCACAAGGAATGCTAGTGTAAATTTGTTAAAAGTTGAAAAATTGAAGAAAGAAGAGAATGCATGTCACAAATAAATGCACATCTGAGAAAAACTCATTAGAAGTTTTAAAAAAATACTGAAGAAAGAATTAGAAACTGCAAATCACAGAGAAATGCATACATGTGGGAAGCTGAAAACAAAGATAGACATGCACATCACAAAGAAATGCAATTCTGGGGAGAATTTGTTAAAGGTAGAAAAAGTTAAAGAAACAATCAAGGAAATGCAAATCACAAAGAAAAGCAGATCTGGGGTGAATTTGTTAAAGGTAGAAAAAACTGAAGAAAAAATCAAGGAAATGCAAATCACAAAGAGAAGCAGACCTTTGGGGAGATGAAATCAAGAATAACTTTGTTAAAAGTTGAAAAAATGAAGAAAGAATAAGGAAATGCATATCAGAAAGAAATGCACACATGTGGGGTAACTGTAATCAATGATAGAAATGCAAAACCAGAAAGAAATGCATGTATGGGGAAAAAATCAAATCGATGGGGAAATAATCAGAAAATAGTCATACTTCAACATTATACAGCCATCATATAGAAATACATATCACAAAAAATGCTAGTGTAAATTTGTTAAAAGTTGAAAAATTGAAGAAAGAAGGAAATGCATGTCACAAAGAAATGCACATCTGAGAAAAACTCATTAGAAGTTTTAAAAAAATACTGAAGAAAGAATTAGAAACTACATATCACACAGAAATGCATACATGTGGGTAACTGAAAAAAAAAATAGACATGCACATCACAAAGAAATGCAAATCTGGGGTGAATTTGTTAAAGGAAGAAAAATTGGAAGAAACAATCTAAGAAATGCAAATCACAAAGAAAAGCAGATCTGGGGTGAATTTGTTAAAGGTAAAAAAAACTGAAGAAACAATCAGGAAATGCAAATCACAAAGAGAAACAGACCTTTGGGGAAATGAAATCAAGAATAACTTTGTTAAAAGTTGAAAAAATGAAGAAAGAATAAGGAAATGCATATCACAAAGAAATGCATACATGTAAGGTAACTGAAATCAATGATAGAAATGCATAAACACAAAGAAATGCATGTACGGGGAAAAAATCAAATCGATGGGGAAAGAATAAGAAAATAGTCATACTTCAACATTATACAACCATCATACAGAAATACATATCACAAAGAATGCTAGTGTAAATTTGTTAAAAGTTGAAAAATTGAAGAAAGAAGGAAATGCATGTCACAAATAAATGCATACTTGTAGGAAACTGCAATCAAATATATAAATGCATATCACAAAGAAATGCACATCTAAGAAAAAACTCATTAGAAGTTTTTTAAAAAATATTGAAGAAAGAATTAGAAACTGCATATCACAAACAAATGCATACATATGGGAAACTAAAAACAAAGATAGACACGCACATCACAAAGAAATGCAAATCTGGGGTGAATTTATTAATGGTAGAAAAAATTGAAGAAACAATCAAGGAAATGCAAATCACAAAGAAAAGCAGATCTGGGGTGAATTTGTTAAAGGTATAAAAAATTGAAGAAACAATCAAGGAAATGCAAATCACAAAGAGAAGCAGACCTTTGGGGAAATGAAATCAAGAATAACTTTGTTAAAAGTTGAAAAAATGAAGAAAGAATAAGGAAATGCATATCACAAAGAAATGCATACATGTGGGGTACCTGAAATCAATGATAGAAATGCATAACCACAAAGAAATGCATGTACGGGGAAAAAATCAAATCGATGGGGAAAGAATCAGAAGATAGTCATACTTCAACATTACACAGCCATCATATAGAGATACATATCACAAAGAATGCGAGTATAAATTTGTCAAAAGTTGAAAAAATTGAAGAAAGACGGAAATGCATGTCACAAATAAATGCATACTTGTAGGAAACTGCAACCAAATATAGAAATACATATCACAAAGAAATGCACATCTAAAAAAACTCATTAGAAGTTTGAAAAAAAAATACTGAAGAAAGAATTAGAAACTGTAAATCACAAAGAAATGCATACATGTGGGAAACTGAAAACAAAGATAGACATGCACATCACAAAGAAATGCAATTCTGGGGTGAATTTGTTAAAGGTAGAAAAAATTGAAGAAACAATCAAGGAAATGCAAATCACAAAGAAAAGCATATCTGGAGTGAATATGTTAAGGTAGAAAAAATTGAAGAAACGATCAAGGAAATGCAAATCACAAAGAGAAGCAGACCTTTGGGGAAATGAAATCAAGAATAACTTTGTTAAAAGCTGAAAAAATGAAGAAAGAATAAGGAAATGCATATCATAAAGAAATGTACACATGTGGGGTAACTGTAATCAATGATAGAAATGCAAAACCAGAAAGAAATGAATGTATGGGGAAAGAATCAGAAAATAGTCATACTTCAACATTATACAGCCATCATATAGAAATACATATAACAAAGAATGCTAGTGTAAATTTGTTAAAAGTTGAAAAATTGAAGAAAGAAGAAATGCATGTTACAAATAAATGCACATCTGAGAAAAACTCATTAGAAGTTTTAAAATAAATACTGAAGAAAGAATTAGAAACTGCATATCACAAAGAAATGCATACATGTGGGAAACTGAAAACAAAGATAGACATGCACATCACAAAGAAATGCAATTCTGGGGTGAATTTGTTAAAGGTAGAAAAAATTGAAGAAACAATCAAGGAAATGCAAATCACAAAGAAAAGCATATCTGGAGTGAATATGTTAAGGTAGAAAAAATTGAAGAAACGATCAAGGAAATGCAAATCACAAAGAGAAGCAGACCTTTGGGGAAATGAAATCAAGAATAACTTTGTTAAAAGCTGAAAAAATGAAGAAAGAATAAGGAAATGCATATCATAAAGAAATGTACACATGTGGGGTAACTGTAATCAATGATAGAAATGCAAAACCAGAAAGAAATGAATGTATGGGGAAAGAATCAGAAAATAGTCATACTTCAACATTATACAGCCATCATATAGAAATACATATAACAAAGAATGCTAGTGTAAATTTGTTAAAAGTTGAAAAATTGAAGAAAGAAGAAATGCATGTTACAAATAAATGCACATCTGAGAAAAACTCATTAGAAGTTTTAAAATAAATACTGAAGAAAGAATTAGAAACTGCATATCACAAAGAAATGCATACATGTGGGAAACTGAAAACAAAGATAGACATGCACATCACAAAGAAATGCAAATCTGGGGTGAATTTGTTAAAGGTAGAAAAACTGGAAGAAACAATCTAAGAAATGCAAATCACAAAGAATGACCTTTGGGGAAATGAAATCAAGAATAACTTTGTTAAAAGTTGAATAAATGAAGAAAAAATAAGGAAATGCATATTTCAAAGAAATGCATACTTGTAGGAAACTACAATCAAATATAGAAATGCATATCACAAAGAAATGCATATCTGAGAAAAACTCATTAGAAATTTAAAAAAAATACTGAAGAAAGAATTAGAAACTGCATATCACAAAAAAATGCATACATATGGGAAACTGAAAACAAAGATAGACATGCACATCACAGAGAAATGCAAATCTGGGGTGAATTTATTAAAGGTAGAAAAAATTGAAGAAACAATCAAGGAAATGCAAATCACAAAGAAAAGCAGATCTGGGGTGAATTTGTTAAAGGTAGAAAAAATTGAAGAAACAATCAAGGAAATGAAAATCACAAAGAAATCAAGAATAAATCTGTTAAAAGTTGACAAAGATAAAGAAAGAATAAGGAAATGCAGATCACGAAGAAATGCAAATCTCAGGTAATTTCTTTAAAAGTTAGTAAAAGAACTGAAGAAAGAATAAGAAAATGCATATCATAACGAAATAAAAAAGTAAGTGGTTATAAAATTCGTAACAAGTATGCAAACATATTAACATAACATTATTGCAAAATCGTGATAGAAGTAGCCCTTTCTCTTGCATAAATACAGCTTCAAAAATAACAGAAATAAATAGAGACAGGCCCATCGCTGTTTTCAGTGACAATACAAACTACAAACAGACTGCCACAATGTAAGCAAAAACGTTTACATGATAGATGATTAGCAAGTATTTCTTTGTTTAATACAATGACTGACTCGGCCAACAAAAATAGAGCACAATTAAAGTTTAATATGCATACAAAGCCAGCAGAGATAGCTTATTTCAATGTCTGATAATATGAGACATCTAGAATACTCTCGCAATTAGATATTCACATATCAAAGATAAGTTAGCTAACTGTAAGTCAATGGTGCTCAAGTGCTCATGAAATAAGACAGTAGGAAGGGGGGAAACGGACAGTACTAAGTGTTGTGGAAACGCCTACCTCAGAAAGAAGTTCTGTATCATCCATGGCATGCAGGTCCAAAAGCCCAGCTCCGAAATCACCCCTAAACTCAGGAGAATAAAACCCATCCATTGCTGCACTCTGAGCAATAGGAGTGTAGGGTTCGAACCTGATTCTCCATTAAAATTCAAGTTTCTCATTAGCTTGAAGAGTCTCTGCTTCTCTTCAGTAGATTGTGCTCCATACCCCTTCACAAGAAGCCAAAATTGATAGAACTTCAATTCTATGAACTTAAATTCAATTACCATCAATAGCAGCTATGAAACCATGTCTATTAAAAACAAATGGTAAACTATATCAATGCTCATTACGTCCTGTGATTACCTGCATACGGAAGTTTGGGCATATTGTTAGACGCCATTGATGAGGCCAGATGCTGTAATCCTGCAGACTGGAGCCACCGAGCCATGACAGCATCGTTAGCGTTACCAGCCGGCCCCGCATTATAAAGGGGTGCACCGCCATCATTACATAGCAGCAGCAGCATTGCTCTGCTGCATCTGGCCAGCCATGTGGCGCTGCGATCAACGTTGGGGCGCCAACTTGACAAAATCTGTTAGTCAGAGCTTCAATCAAACAAACAACGAAATCAAATCAGAAAAAGGCATAGCAATCAAGGCATTATAGCAAACCCGAACTTTCTTGATCAAGGCATTATAGAATACTCACCCGACGGCGATTCCTCCAATCCCTAGTAGAACATCAACCGAAACTTAAGACGAAACTTAAACCCAAACCACAAGTCAAATTGAGTAGATCAATTCGTATCCCCTAATCCCCTAAATTCGATGGAAAGAATCGATAATAGCCTAGATTCGGGACAAGGAAATCAATATGCACGAGATCTAGTGCCAACAAATGCGATCGAACATGAATCCCAACAGGAACAAATAGCGCTCAGATCTATGAGCAAACAACAACTGGATAACGCAAAAACCCTAATTCGGGGACTCGAATTGCTTCCTCCTAACCAAATCTCTCGGATGAATCTCAATCTCCAATGGAAAGAACGCCGAAGCCTGAAACTGAAACCTCAAACCGAAATCCAATGCCTACTTACTACGGACAAATTGAGGCATGAAGGTGCAAGGAAATGAGCAGAGGGGAAATGCAGTAAGTTGAGGGAGAAGGAGAGAGCTTACGGAGGAGAAAGAGCGGCAATAGGCGGAGGAGAAGTGAGCATTGAGGTCGTCGTCCATGGCAGATTGGCAGCGGCGAGCGAGGGGCGTTTTAGGGTTCTTCTGAGAAAACTTAAACGGCTTCATTTTGAATTCTTAATTATGGAATAAAACTCTCTCCATGCCCTCGTATTGTAGCCCGAACTCGCATGGTAAAGTCGTAAATATCATCAAGACGGTGGGCTACTCGCTAATTATATGGAAATTAATTTCTTAAGGCGGCTTTTATTTTGAATTTTGAATTTTGAAGTAATTATCCGACCATAAATGCGAGCCTACAGGAGCGTGTCTATACTTTTACGTTACGTCAAGAGGAATGACTCTTATGCCCTCCGGTTTTAGAGGGTTCGTATCGTATACGTGGTTACTGCCACTGGTTATTACGGAGTACGAAGTAAAATGTGATGGATATGATATTTTACTAATCTTAATTTAATTCGTGGATATGAATTTGCTTAACTGCATCAAGCTCGTGTTAAAATTAGATTTATCCCACTACTCACTTATAAAACTCGTAAGTACTATCTCTGTCTCATAATATTGTGTTCAATTTCCATTTCGATTGTCTCGAAAAGTTATTCTCATTTTCTATTTATATAAATCTTTATACCAACTTTATATTCATCTAATATACTTTTTCATTTTTAATCAATCAATTTTACTTTACTATCTTTTTTTTTTCTATGGCTCTCCTCTAATCATTATTCTTTTACTTTTCTCTCTTCATTAATCATTCAATTCATACTAGATCCGGATAAGGGTACGCTGTTAAAGAAAATGGCAGTAAAACTGAAGATTCAACAATTAAATCGAGTGACCTTATGCAAGCAATGGAATAGGAAAAACATATACATGTGTGGCTTAGAGAAGAACTGTAATTATGGAATAAGATTATCTCACCATTATTCCTCTTCCAACTTTCATTAAATCTCCAATGGAGTGATTTGACTTAACTACCATGTATTCCTCCGTGATCTCATCCTCTTAATTCTCCAAATCAGAAGCCCATACCCTGCCAAGATACTAACAATAACAATATTAATGAACTGGAAGAAATAGAATAATAGTAAAGAAAACATATTAATAGCTTGAACTCTCATATCATGGGTTAAATTTAAAGGGTTCCGAAAGAGAAAAAAAATAATTCAGAAGAGGAGAAGGTAGGATTTGTCATGAATTTAAAAAAACTTCTAAAAAGCAAACCTTAATTAGGCAAGAAAGAAACTGAGCAGCAATATGCTAAATAGGATCAATTCATCTTTCTGAAGAATGTTGAGCTGCACTCAGTATTCCAAATATAAGATGTAAAATTCTGGAAGCTTTTCCTTGCTCTAACTTCACTGAAAGCAATATTTGAATCATCAGAATACTTGCACAGATACCGCAATCCAACCAAAGTTAATATAAAATCATAAGATTATCATTTTCTCAAAATTATTGAGATTTCTGTGTAAACCCCTACTGTTTTTTGCCAAAAATAAGTTTTTTCATTTTTAACACTTTGTTAAGTTAAATAAGTTAACTAAACATAACAAAATCATAAGCTTATCATTTTCTCAAAATATAGAGATTTATGTGTACTAACCCCTTTTGACTTTGTTCAAAAATAAGTTTTTCGTTTTTAAAAAATATTCAGATTTTTGTGTACTAACCCTTTCTGTTTTTTTCTAAAAATAAGTTTATTTCATTTTTAACACTCTGTTAAGTTAAATAACTCAACAAAACTTTAAAAAATCATAAGATTATCATTTTCTCAAAATTATTGAGATTTTTCGTGTACTAACCCCTTCTTGTTTTTAACCAAAAATCAGTTTTTTCATTTTTCAAAATATATAGATTTCTATTTACTAACCTCTTCTGGTTTTTGCCACAAAATAAGTTTTTTTCCTTTTTAACACTTTGTTAAGTTAAATAACTTAAAAAACTTAATAAAATCATAAGCTTATCATTTTCTCAAAATTATTGAGATTTTTGTGCACTAACTCTTCTTATTTTTTGCCAAAAATAAGTTATTTCATTTTTAACACTTTGTTAAGTTAAATAAGTTAACAAAACTTAACAAAATCATAAGCTCATCATTTTCTCAAAATATAGAGATTTTTGTGTACTAACCTCTTTTGACTTTGGTCAAAGATAAGTTTTTTCGTTTTTCAAAAATATTGAGATTTCTATGTACTAACCCCTTATGGTTTTTGCCAAAAATAAGTTTTTTTTATTTTTTAACACCTTGTTAAGTTAAATAACTTAACAAAATCATAAGCTTATCATTTTCTCAAAAAAATGAGATTTTTGTGTACTAACCCCTTCTGGTTTTTGCCTAAAATAAGTTTTTTCGTTTTTCAAAAATATTCATGTTTCCGTATACTAACCCCTTCTGGTTTTTTCTAAAAATAAGTTTTTTTCATTTTTAACACTTTGTTAAGTTAAAAAATCATAAGCTTATCATTTTCTCAAAATTATTGAGATTTTTGTGTACTAACCCCTTCTTGTTTTTACCTAAAATAAGTTTTTTTATTTTTCAAAATATATAGATTTATGTTTACTAACCTCTTCTCGTTTTTCCCAAATATAATTTTTTTTTATTTTTAACACTTTGTTAAGTTAAATAACTTAACAAAATCATAAGCTTATAATTTTCTCAAAATTATTGAGATTTATGTGTATTAACCCCTTTTGGTTTTTGCCAAAAATAAGCTTTTTTGTTTTTCAAAAATATTGAGATTTATTTGTACTACCCTCTTTGGATTTTTGTCAAAAATAATTTTTTTCATTTTTAACACTTTATTAAGTTAAATAACATAACAAAACTTAACAAAATCAGAAACTTATCATTTTCTGAAAATTATTGAGATTTATGTGTACAAACCCCTTCTGGTTTTTGCCAAAAATAAGTTTTTCAATTTTCAAAAGGAGAAAGATCAAATGATAAATTAATGTTAACATGAGAAATGAGAAGTAATCCTATCAAGGGGATTTGCTATGATATATTAAGCCAAAATTTGAACTTGCAAAGTATGTACTACCACAAGTGTTATGTGCTTCTATATTACTGAAATATGCTACGCTATTTGCCCATATGTGCTTCTATATTACTGAAATATGCTACGCTATTTGCCCATATGTGCTTCTATATGGCTAACTGAACTGTGCTACGATATTGCATATATGTGTTTCTCTATGCTTGGTGAAATGTGCTACACTTTTAGCCTAAATGTGCTACACTTTTTTCCTATATGTTCTTCTCTATGCTAGGTGAAAGGTGCTACGCTTTTTTCTATATATGCTTCTCTATGCTAGGTGGAATGTGCTACATTTTTGTCTATATGTAATTCTTTATTGTTGAAATATGCTACGCTTTTCGCTTATATGTGTTTCTCTATGTTAGGTGAAAAGGTGCTACGCTTTTGCTTCAATGTGCTACACTTTTTCGTCTATATGTTCTTCTCTATGGCTAGGTGAAAGGTGCTACGATTTTTCCAGGATGTGCTTCTCTATTGTTGAAATGTGCTACACTTTTCGCATATATATGTTTCTCTATGGATGCAATGTGCTACACTTTTCACCTATATGTGCTTCGTTATGGCTCAAATGCGCTACACTTCTCACTTATACATGCTTCTCTATAGCTAGTTAAAGTGTGCTACACTTTTTGCCTATATGTGCTTCTCTATACTAGGTGAAATGTGTTACGGTTTTGCGTCGAAAAATATAGCACTTTTACTTACAAAGCATAACATTTTTTCTTACAAACAATAGCACACAAAATTGGTAGAAAAAACATAGCACTTTTACTTACAAATCATAGCACAAAAAACTGAAACGGAAAAAGTAAAAAAAAAAACGACATTTGTTTTTTTAAAAACGTCAACGCCAGTCATCGGATGGTCAACGGCCGGTCATCGGGTGGTCAACTCCAAGGAGGGAGGAGGAAGGAGGAAGCTCTTTGCTTCAAATTTTGGCTTAATATTTCATAGCACATTTCAACAATATAGTAGCACATTTCAAGCATTTTGAAGCACTTGATTTTATAAGTACAAAATCCGGTCTAAAAATATATATTTTTGGCCTAAAAAAAAATAAAAAAAGGTCACCGGTCGGTCAACGGGGTGATCAATGGGTGGTCAACTCCAAGGAGAGAGGAGGGAGGAGGAAGGAGGGATTTTTTGTGCTACTATATGGGTGGTCAACTTATTAAAATCATAAGCTTATCATTTTCTCAAAATTATTGAGATTTTTGTGTACTAATCCCTTCTGGTTTTTGCCAAAAATAAGTTTTTTCATTTTGAACACTTTGCTAACTTAAATAACTTAACAAAACTTAACAAAATCATAAGCTTATCTTTTTCTTATAATTATTGAGATTTCGGTGTACTAACCCCTTCTGTTTTTTGCAAAAAATAAGATTTTCGTTTTTCAAAAATATTGAAATTTCTGTGTACTAACCCTTCTGATTGTTGCCAAAATTTAGTTTTTTCATTTTTAACACTTTGTTAAGTTAAATAACTTAACAAAACTTAACAAAATCATAAGCTGTCATTTTCAAAAAATTATTGAGATTCATGTGTACTAACCCTTATCGTTTTTGCCTTAATAAGTATTTTCATGTTTCAAAATTAATATTGAGTTTTTTCATATTAATATTGAGATTTATGTGTACTACCCTCTTTGGATTTTGGTCAAAAATAAGTTTTTTCATTTCTAAACACTTCAAGATTAAATCAATTAATAAAATCATAAGCTTATGATTTTTTCAAATAAATTAGGATTTCTGTACACTAACTCCTTCTGGTTATAGCCAAATATAAGTTTTTCTATTTTTTAAACTATAGAGATTTCTGTGTACTAACCCCTTTTGATTTTGGCCATCGTTTTACAAAAATATTGAGATTTCTGTGTACTAACCCCTTCTGGTTTTCCAAAAAATAAGTTTTTTCATTTTTAACACTTTTTAACACTTTTTAACTTAACAAAATCATAAGCTTATCATTTTCTCAAAATTATTGAGATTTCTGTGTACTAACCCCTTGTGGTTTTTGCCAAAAATAAGTTTTTTCATGTTTCAAATTTAATATTGAGTTTTTTAAAATTTTTAACACTTTGTTAAATTAAAGAACTTAACAAAATCAAAAGCATATCATTTTCTCAAAATTATTGAGATTTTTGTGTACTAACCCTTCTGGTTTTTTTGCTAAAAATAAGTTTTTTCATTTTTAACACTTTGTTAAGTTAAATAAGTTAACAAAACTTAACAAAATCATAAGCTTATCATTTTCTCAAAATTATTGAGATTTCTGTGTATTAATCCCTCCTAGTTTTTGCCAAAAGTAAGTTTTTTCATGTTTCAAAATTAATATTTAGTTTTTTCATTTTTAACACTTTGTTAAGTTAAATAACTTAACAAAATTTAACAAAATCATAAGCTTATCATTTTCTCAAAATTATTGAGATTTCTGTATACTAACCCCTTCTGGTTTTTGCCGAAAGTAAGTTTTTTCATGTTTCAAAATTAATTATTCGTTTTTTCATTTTTAACACTTTGTTAAGTTAAATAACTTCACAAAATTTAACAAAATCATAAGCTTATCATTTTCTCAAAATTATTGAGATTTTTGTATACTAGCCCCTTCTGGTTTTTGCCGAAAGTAAGTTTTTTCATGTTTCAAAATTAATTATTCGTTTTTTCATTTTTAACACTTTGTTAATTTAAATAACTTAACAAAATTTAACAAAATCATAAGCTTATCATTTTTTCTCAAAATTATTGAGATTTTTGTATACTAATCCCTTCTAGTTTTTGCCAAAAATAAGTTTTTTCATGCTTCAAAATTAATATTGAGTTTTTTTATTTTTAACACTTTGTTAAGTTAAATAACATAACAAAACTTAACAAAATCATAAGTTTATCGTTATCTCAATAATATTGAGATTTATCCTTCTGGTTTTGCTAAAAATAAGTTTTTTCATGTTTCAAAATAAATATTGAGTTTTTCCATATTAGCAGGTTACGCACACGATTTCATGAATCAGAGTTGTTGAGACCAATTGCTACTTGTCTTTGGGTGTTTATGTTGAATCAAGGGAATACTCTGTATTTCTTTTACTGGAGTATATAATAACTTATGAATCTGGTGTTTATAAGTTGCGAAGCGAAGCTGATTTTTGCACAAATCCTAATTCAAAGCTCAGCAAAGATCGACAAGCATAACAGTTATATTGTAGGTTCGAGCCCTCTTAAGCCTACCGGCTACCACCCGCTCTTCTTCATGTTACATCAATTCGAGCTTATCCGATCTATTGAATTGTGACCTACTAAGTTCTAGAGATTTGAGAATGATTTCTACATTCGATTTTGACTGAACGCTGACATAATCAAACTCATACAATCCTGTGACAAAGTTTAATGAAACTTGTTAAAATGACTATCACAATGGTAATGACTGTAATCCTGTCACAATGGTAATGACACGTTTTGACAAGTCAAATAGTTAGCTTCGAATGCAGTAGGTGAAGACGCATCCTCACAAATTTTGACATTGCTCCATCGCAGAAGATATAGACAAGATTATTAAATAGAAGCATGGAAGCATCAAATTGTCACACAATTACAGAAATCCTAAACTAACAACCTTAATCCCACACAGAACCACCTTAAGAGGCATCAGAATAATGACATACCAATCTACATCAAATACTAGCTAATCATAAATAACAAAAGCATAATATATAAATATGCATTTTAGACTTAATAGTAGATCAGTACTGTATGATTTCAAATGCTTCACAAATATATCAAAAATCCCTGAAGAGACAACACTAAACTACCTCATCTCAAAATCAGAAAAAAGTTAAATGAAACAAGACCAGGTTGTAAAATTAACCCACAAGAGCATCAAACGAAACCTCATACTAGCAAATCATTATAACAAAAACAGAACATACGAAAAATGAAAAAGCATTCAAGCCATATAAAACACATCCTGTAAATATAAAGATAGTCTTAATTGATCAGTACTGCAATAGTTTCTCAAAAATCCCTGAAGGAATAACACTAAAACGACACGAAATGAAAAACGAGAAAAATAAAGGGAAAAACCCTAAGCAGTAAGGAGAACAGCACCTCCAGCCTCCTTGATCTTCTTCTCAGCAATCTTAGAGATAAGCTTGGCCTTAACAACAAAGGGCTGATTGGGAGGCAAAACTCCCTTTCCCAAGACCTTAAAGTAGCCAAACTGCGTGATATCAATCAAAGGAGCATTGTCCTTTGAAGCCTTATCTTTCGCCTCTTGAGGGAGAAGTGACCATAGCTTATCGATGTTGATCTTAGGGCAGAAGAACCTGTTCCTGAGTTTGTGAAAATACCTCATTCCAACCTTGCCGAAGTAACCAGGATGGTACTTGTCGAAGAGGATCCTGTGATGGTGCATACCTCCGGCGTTACCGCGACCTCCGGGATGCTTTCGGTGCTTTCCGATACGACCATGGCCGGCACTCACGTGACCTCTCTTCTTCCTGTTCTTCCTTAGGCTCGTTGTCATTTCGCCGATCTCAGCGGCTCCAACGACTCTAACGCTGATTTTATCACCAATACCTATTAGGGTTTCTGTACACTACTGGGCTTTTTACTTCATCGTATTGGGCTTTTCGCTCTTACGACCTAACAGGCCCACTAAAGGCCCAATTTAGAGGGCTCGTTTTGCTTCATCTCCCTCCTCCACTTCTCGCGCTCTTCTAGTTTGGCGACGGCGGAGCTCTCTCAGAATCACCCTCAGCAATCAATCAGTTAATTAGAGGTTTGTCTTCCTTGTTTCCCCTTATTTAATTTGAAGATTGATGAAGCAGGAAAGCTAACCCTGTCTCAATTGATTATGTTTTCTAGCTGCTCCTTTAACTGATGTATCAGGACAATTGAACTGAGAATAGAAGAAATTGACCATCTTTTTCCCTGCTCTCAATCATCTATTTGCAATGGTTATTAATGGCTGTAAACAATGTAGAGTATAAGAATTAAACTTTATCTGATTAATCCGATGATGTGAATGCATAGTGCTATTTTCTGTTCATTTTTGGGGGGATTTAAGTGTGAACGTACTGGCTTGGTTGGATTTCTACTTGGAAGACTTACAATAGATAAACTGCAATCAAATTGCAGTGTTTGCCATTTCAATTACTTCAGTTCATGATCCTGCCAGCTATAGCTGCAGAGTTAATTATATCTTAAATTGAAGGGTATTAATTATACTTATTTGCAATTAGGTGGAGGGAAGAGATAGAACGTAGTAAGACAATTGAGTAGAGAATAGAAGAAAATGACTATCTTCTTTCCTGCTCTTAGTTACATGATTGCTTGTGCAAAATGCAAATGTGCAGTTGTTGATGAATGCATAGTGCTATTTTCGGTTCATTTTTTGGGATTTGAGTGTGAAAGTACTGGATTAATTGGAGTTCTACTTGGAAGGCTTACAAGTGATACATAGATGGTTATGTTTTGAATTGAAAGGAATTCTTTATATTTGCAATTAGGTGCAGGGAAGAGATAGAACGTAGCTTTAGTACTCTTTCCCAATCTTGAATGGTATGTCTTAGTGGAACCTTTTGGTTAATGATTCAGGGAAGAAAGATTGCTTCTTCAATGGCGCAGAATAGCAGGAGGAAGCCAAACATATTGATAACGGGGACACCGGGCACTGGAAAGACCACAATGTCAGCAGCCTTGGCTGAGGCAACACAGCTTCAACACATCAACATAAGTGAATTTGTCAAAGAGAAAAACTTACATGATGGTTATGATGATGAATTTGACTGCCATGTTATAAACGAAGACTTGGTATAGATCTCAAATACTCTTCTATAAACAGTTAACATATTTTTTATATAGAAAAAGTATTTGGCTTTTGACTTCAGTCATGAACTTCCGGTTAGGACTTAAGAGTTGGGCTGCATCTTAATTATCAGTACATTAGCTGAACTTAATTAATTGTTTGTGGCCTTTGCAGGTTTGTGATGAGCTTGAGGATAAGATGGAAGGTGGGGGAGTCATTGTGGACTATCACGGTTGTGATTTCTTTCCCGAGCGCTGGTTTGACAAGGTGGTGGTGCTTCAAACAGACAACACTTTGCTGTATGATCGGTTGAGCAAGAGGTGAAAATAAGCAGTTGCATGTATAATGATGCTGTAACTTCTCTGTTATATCTTTATGTTGTTGATTTCATTAATGCCAATATTTCTTGTATCTTTTCAGGGGGTATGAAGGTTCAAAATTATCTAACAATATCGAGTGTGAGATCTTTCAAGTGCTTCTGGAAGAAGCCAAAGAAAGTTACCCAGAAAATATAGTACTAGCAATGAAGAGTAACAGCATTGATGACATTTCAGCAAATATTACAACTTTGACAGAGTGGATAGCAAGCTGGCATCCTCGGTAAAATGGCATGGATCGATTCGAATCAGCCTCGTGCAGATTCTTGCTCCCTGTTTGAAGCCATAGCAACAACATAACATATTCTACTATATGTGGTTTCTTTGTGGTGCCAACTTAGTATCATATGTAAGATAGGGCACTATTTTGATCCCTTAGTATTTGTAAGAATTGCTTGAATGGTTTATATTGTCATCATTGTTGAAATTACTGAGCTTGTTTACTAAAATAGTGAAATAATACTGATCATGTTACTTTGTTTATGGAAAGTGGTCATAATGAGTTGATCTGAACTTGTGGTCCAATTAAGTTGGGTTTTGTATAAGGTGAAAGCCCACACTTGAGTAACATGTTGAGCTAAATGGTTTATGAAGAAAACATTTGATGAGATTTTAATGTGTGTCCGTCTGAAATAACATTTCATTGTCAATTAAATCAAGTATGACAACTTAAATTTGGGGTAAAAAATAGAAGTGGAAAACACAAATGATACTAGTGAGTAATATACAGTAGGTTGCCTGGAAATGAGTCATTAGTGCGTCTTTTGTGGACGAACACCATCGCCGGGTTGTCATCTGATCGCTTGTTTCACCATTAACTCAAATTCATACTAGGTGCTTCTGAATGTTTTAATACTTCATCATAAATGAGGTTATAAGTAAATAGAGTAATGAAATTATTGAAGAGAGTGGAATGAATTAAACGCAAATGCAAATGCAAAGAAGTCAACTATTGCACGGGCAGGCAGCCGCCATGGTAAGAGGCTAAGAGCACGAGCACTCAATGCCTGCCTACTCACTCCTCACTCCTCCCTCTGAAATTAATACGTACACACAGCTTTTGTCTCTCTTTTACTTGGAATAAAACATAAAATAATTACACTCGATCTTCTACGTAATTCATAAGTCAGCTTTTGTTTCCTACTTGCAACAAAAAACACTCGCCTAAAACTATTTTCCATTTGGACCCGAAAAAACTGGACTCCAGACGAAATACGTACGTAGTAGCACATTTTATTTGACTTCTACTTTCACACATGTGACATGTTACCATAGCTTTTGATTCATGAACAGATAACCGAGTACTGTATTTTAGTGTGAGGAATGAAGATGTGATGGCTGTGATAAGAAAGAAATACACCACAGAAAATTCCTATAATTGGGATGGAAAGTGTATCAAATATTTTCCATTAGCCAAATTTTATAATCGGAAAAACCTGAGAGCATTAAAATTAAGCGCATATCCGACATGATTTTAATTCGCCAATTTACTCCATATATATTTTTGGAGATAGTGGAGTACTATAAATTAAGGATCATTACGCTTTCTAATTAATTTGTCGGTTTCGAATAAGAAAGCCATGTATTATGTACTTAATACAAACTTTAGAATATAACTATACAGAAATAAAAAAAGTATATCGAACCAGTAACTAGCCGCTATGCAAAAAATTTAAAGGTGTGATTCATGTAAATATAGCCCTTATTATTTAACGCCAACCCTTTTTACTATTTACCGTCCAGGCGCCGTGCGTCACGCAGTTTTACTATTTACCGTCCAGGCGCCGTGCGTCACGCATGGATTATAACCCTGCGTGACGCATGGTTTAAATCCACACGTCACGCACCGAATAAAACTATGCGTGACGCATCGACACAAATCATGCGTCACGCATGGATTTGTTTACCTATAAAAGCCCAAAAATGAAACCTTACCACATTATCATCTTCCTCAACATTGTTCCACGGCGGCTACGCTCTCAAACGCACCGATTTACCCAAAAACCATCATTGTCATCATCTTTTTTGCATATGAGGTTTTCATGTTGTTTTGATGATATTTACTTCAAAATCCAATGTGTATGTTAATTAGTTGATTAGAAATGATTAAACTTGTAATATATGAATGGATTGTGTACTTTGTTGATTTTAATTTATTGACCAATTTGATATTTTCATGTGTATATAGTTTATTAGGGTTTTGATATTGAATTAGGGTTTTGTGAATTAGGGTTATGAAATTAGGTTGTTGAAATTTGGTATGGTTTTAATGAAATTATTGAAAAACTGTTAGAATTTTGGAAAAACTGTTGAGATTAGGGTTTGAAACATGGAAAAACTGTTGACGAACAATTTCTGGAATGTGCAATTCCACACGTCACGCATGGATTATCCATGCGTCACACATGGATGGAAGCCATGCGTGACGTGTGGAATTGCACATTCCATAAATTGTGTTCTGCAGTTTCAGATTGGATTTGATGATATACTGATTGAGTTTTTGATGATATGCTGATTAAATTTAGTAAACTGATTAATTTTGTGGAATTGCACATTTTATGATGCATATATGGATGGTGGTCGTCGACCTGGACGCGATACTCGTCAAAGAAACAGAGAACTGAAGAAAAAAGATCTCATAGTTCCAAAACCAAGGAAGAAGAAGAATAGACAAGAATCGCCTTCTCGTCGTTTAGAGTTTTCTGGTGAGATGCACCAATAGCAACAACAACAGATACAAGAGCAACAACAACAACATCAACAACAACAACAACAACAACATCTAGCTTTGTCTGCTGCAAGTTTCGATCCCCAGGGTTTCCCTCATTACTTTCCTGGCACCCCCATTCTGATCCCACATCAAACACTGTTTCTACAACAAACACAATCTCCAGGCTATCCGGGCTATCCACAACAAGAGCAATCATTTGTGGAGATGATGAGACAAGCTACTGGTTCTCATAACTTTCAGAACCCTCAGACGGGTGATGACCAGTACGCACTGGTTGCTTGTAGCAGTGCAGGGCCATCAGCTGGGGTGCAAATGCTGATTTTGATTCTGATTATGAGCAGGAGCATGAGCATGAGCATGAGGAACATGGCGAGGAAGAGGATCGGACATATGAGAATGTTCATGAAGAACATGAAGAAGCGGAAGAGCAAGAGGAGCGAGAGGAACAACCCAGAAGACGACGACGACGACAACCTCCGGTTAAAAACATATACGTCCCTCAGTTAGAGGGGGGGGGGGGGTACTCCTGAAGGTCCACAAATTCTGGAGCTGCTCATAAGCTTTGAAGCTCATACAACCTTTTTTGTGCAAAAAGAAAATGTATGTAATTAGAATTTGGTTTATAGATTCAATACTTATCATAACTAATTTAATGTTAGGAAAATGGTTGAAAAAAATGAAAAAATTACATTCAGTTCATTATTTGATTATATGAAAGATGAAGTATGTTTATTTTTATTTATGAATTGATTATGTGTTGTGATATTAAATTTGTTAATGTATGAATTGATTTGATTAAAATGATTTGTGTTACGTAATCAATTTACAGGACAGAGGCGTACTCCCTTACCAGACCAGACAATCACAACTGAAAGATTGGGAACTTAATTCTGACTTGCCATAGGGTAATCACGCAGTTGCAACGGAGCTGACTCATCTCAGGCTGTTGATGTACGATGTGATTGATTATCCGCTCATCTGCGCCTTTATAGAAAGGTGGCATCCTAAAACAAACAGCTTCCACATGCCATTTGCTGAGATGACAGTGACGTTGCTCGACATCAAGAAGCTGATGTTGCTTCCTATTCACGGGAAAACTATGGTGACCGACCCCACCGCTTCAGTCGGGAGAACTACGAACAAGAACTATTTTGGTGAAAAGGGACGGCAAAATTTTCATCTTCAAAATGAACAACTCGATAGTCATTGCATTAGAGCGAAAGAGTTTAAGGCGCACATTGAGGGCCTAAATGATCCCGTAGTTCATGGAATGGGCTATATATTCCACTTGTTGGCTTCCACAATCTTCACTGACAAGTCACAACATAAGCTCCCGGTGAGATTTGATGCATTTCTAGGGAGTGTTGAAGAGGCAAGAAGTATGTCTTGGGGATCTGCGGCGCTAGCATATTTCTATCGCCAAATGGGCATCGCTACACGCCAAAATTGTGGCTTGATCTCATTTTGTTTCACTCTCCTTGAAGTAAATTTTTAATTATTTAGGAACTACATTTTTTAGCAATCATAACTTATTTCTATGGTTTTAATGCTAACTATATTTTTTAAATGGTAGGGTTGGATATACACATACTTCCCATCCTTAGCAGCTGGTGTTCGGCTTAATCCTGATTGGTCAGTTGATCATCCTTATGCGTTTCGGTTTCTACCAGAGGAAGCGTTGCCAAACTACGACCCTGAAGCACGAAACTACAGAGCTGAACTAGATGCAATGAGGGCGGATCAGGTATTTGTGTTGCATTTTGTTTATATTGTTAAGCCTCAGTTTTGGTACCTCAGTTTTTTTGCAATTCCATGCGTCACGCATGAATTTGTTTCATGCGTCACGCATGGATTAATTCTATGCGTCACGCATGGATCTAACATTACAGTAAGTTTCCAAGCCCCTCTATGCTCCTCTCGAAGCTTTAATTCGAACCAACATCTACATTTTTTCGTCTTGATGTTTTTCCTCACTCCCTTAGCTTTTGAGTAATTCACTCGTCCTCTATCACAGATAAGCTGAAGTTTTCCAGATTTTGTTTCGGTAGGTGCTCTACTCCTTCCATTGACTATGCAAAAGTTGTTGGCTTGTGCAATGTTAACGGCCCAACTCACTCCCTGTTGTCTAGAGGCGAATACCAAGTCATTTGCAAACAACTCTGAGTAATCAACAGAGACATATTGTTCTTCTTGAACTTCAATATCAAATTGTGGTGCAGTACGCAAAGGACGAAACACATTTAAGCTACTTGTGTCTGAAAGTGGCCTCATCAAATGCGAAGGCCATTGCGACAAACCGTAACCGGTTCCAAAAGATCCAGTGTTGATATCAGCAAACTGTGATTGCGGTTGCTCCCATGTTGTAAAATCAATGCCCAAATCAAACGAAGGTATGTAGTCGAGGTATGACGTAGGTGGGCAGTCATTAAGAGTAATCTTGTCTAATCCAGTAAACACAGAAAACTTCATCTATGCACAAACACACAGATAACAAACCAGTTAAGCTTCTGTATGGCAAATCCACACGTCACGTGTGGATCCATTCCATGCGGCACGCACGATATTGAACCATGCGTGACGTGTGGAATTGCCATAAGTCATACATTTCAAACCCCTTAACCAAAAAGTCATACATTATAATACATTTCAAACATCATAATCAACATGTTTAGTCATACAACTAATACCTTGAACATGTAAAATCCATTAAACCTAACTAATACAAACCCCTAAAACAAGTCAAAACCTTAAAAAGTAATATTATAATACATTTTAAATATCATAAATTCACAAATCAACATGTTTAGTCATACAACTAATACCTTCAACATGTAAAATCCATTAAACCTAACTAATACAAACCCTAAAACAAGTCAACACCTTAAAAAATATTATTATGAACAACAAATGTTACCTTATTAAGGTTGTAACTTGAAAATGGAGCTTCTCCACCTCTTTCATTGGTGCATTCCTCTTCATTCTCCATATAGAAGGAAAGGAAGATAGTTAAAAATGGTGTTTTGCTCTAAAAAATGTTCAACAATGGTGTTCAAAGGTTTTTGACATTTGAAATATGGAAAGAAAGGAAGATAATAGGGATTAATGTAGGTGTTACGGAAATAGTAAAAATATTAATGGAGTTATTACAGTAGGTGAGACAAGACGTACGTGCTGGCATGAGTTCTGAAAATAAAATCCGTGCGTCACGCATGGTTAATGTCTACGCGTGACGCATGGATATAATCCACGCGTGACGCCCGGTTCTCTTCCATGCGTGACGCACAAAATGACACATGATCCCTTTGATTCTTAGTAACACTGATGTGTGCATGATTTCCAATCAAAATAAAATTACATATTGTCAAAGGTTGGACATTTAGGCCACGTAAGAAGTCCAAACAAAGGATATGCTACTTTACAAGTTAATAGGTGTTATTGGGAGTTACCCACATGGTTAAATATACCTAATAGGCATTGAAAATAAGTTTCATTACATTCGGACATCGTTTGAGTGTCGTTTCGCCAAAAACCGCCTTAAGTCCATTTAAGGCGTTTTTAGTGGTTTTAGCGTTTACGTGCCTCATTTCGTGTGAGCGAGACCTTGTTTCTACTGAATATCCCTAATAAGAGTAAGTTGTATAGTATTATCAACAATAATCACCGTCGATGTTGTAGAATATACATATTGCGACAAGTTAGAGAGTTACGACTGGTATGTTTTTTACAAAGGAGACAGTACTTTAAAAGTTAGAAGTTGTGATTGGGAGTTACCCACATGGTTAAATATCCATAATAGCCACTGAAAACAAGTTTCATTACATTCGGACATCGTTCGTGTGTCATTTTGCCAAAAACCGCCTTAAGTCCATTTAAGCCGTTTTTAGTGGTTTTAGCGTTTTAGCATAGTTTCGAATCCTGTTTTGTATGTGTGAGACATTATTGGGACTTTATATGCCTTATAACACATTTGTGTATAAATTTTTCAAACATACGTGAACATCAATGTTGCGACCATATATATTGCAACAAGTTAAGCTTGTGGTGAGTAGTTTGATGTTTTACAAAGAGCGTGTTACTCTAAAAGCAAAAGGTTTTGATGTAAAGTTACGGACATGGTTAAAAATCTCTAATAGACATTGTAAACAAGTTTTATTCCATTCCGATGATGTTTCGATGACGTTATGGCGAATTGTGGTTTTAAAGCCTTTAAAAACAACACGGAACATGAATTATTTTGTGTGACATAAGTACAAATAGATTGAATACATTGACATGGACCACATAAGCAACAAAAAAATACATTGACATCCATGCGTCACGTATGGTGTAAAACCATGCGTGGTGTGTGGATGCATTCCACCCGTGACGCATGGTTTTATGTTGCAAAATCTTATTGTTAAATTTAGAATGCTTATATTGTTGTTATGTTGACGAATGTTCAACCTTATAATATTTCAAATTGTATACGGTGCGCCATACATATTGCGACCTCGTTCGGTTTTCAAACTATGTTTCACTTACAAAGGTATAAATTTGATTTTCAAGTTACACACATGATCAAATAGACATTATAAGGATTGAAACAAAGTTTCATTCCATTTAGATAAAGTTTCGATGACGTTTTTGTCGAATTGGGCTTTATCGCCTTAAAAAAGACAATAAAAATGTGTTTATTTGCACACTTAACTAGAAATACATTGAATAACCCTAGATTCATATATGCAAATCCATGCATGACGTACGGATACAATCTGTGCGTCATGCATGGATGATATCCGTGCGTGACGCATGGATACAATCCATGCGTTTTCTAGAATGTGCAATCCGTGCGTCACGCACGGATGACCTGGGCGGCAAATAGCAAAAAAGGGTGGACGTATGTAAATATAGCAATATTTTATCGGAGGCTGCATATTTCACATGATATAAGCATCGTAGCTTGAAACTTCATTAGTCAATGGATTTTCTTAGCGAGTAGATATAAACTTAATTATGCATGCTTATTAGTAGTAAGACTAACCTCGATCAAGGCACGTTCAAAAGGGCTAAATCACTTATAGTTTATCAAATAAAACATTGATGATTTCTAATGTGGTCAAGATTCGCTTAAGATGTAGCTAGGATCATGAGTTCATATTGTAACTGTTGGAACTCGGATTCGTTGGAACCTCGTTCCAACGGAAAGGAAACCGGCAACACTCCGGGTTCCCGAGTCTTTGTCGTTACTTCTTCTGGTGGTCCCTCTATTCTCTCTCTCTCGTTGTAAAGTAATAACGTCCATGTTCCTGCAAAAGCCAAACCCGGAGCAAGTGCTCCCCGGGAAAGGCTCTCCGACGCTCAAGTCAATAATTATATAAATGATATAATTTTCAAATGATATCTTAGGGAATTAGAATGATTATTTTAAACCCGAAAGGAGATTTAAGAATGTAATTATACATTACCGAGAGAAGGCGAAACTCATGCTCAATGCTTTATTCGACTAAATTACCTTGCGAGCCATGTATGTACCCATGGCTTCGACTTAATCAATTACTTGTTTATGCTTGGAGTCCCACATGTAATGCCGAGGCGGGCAAGGTGAGGACGCGAGAAAAGCCGAGGCGGGCTGCGGCTTGAAGAGGCGACGCGTGCCGAGGCGGGCTGCGGCTTGAAGAGGCGACGCGTGCCATGCCGAGGCGGGCTGCGGCTTGAAGAGGCGACGCGTGCCATGCCGAGGCGGGCTGCGGCTTGAAGAGGCGACGCGTGCCATGCCGAGGCGGGCTGCGGCTTGAAGAGGCGACGCGTGCCATGCCGAGGCGGGCTGCGGCTTGAAGAGGCGACGCGTGCCATGCCGAGGCGGGCTGCGGCTTGAAGAGGCGACGCGTGCCATGCCGAGGCGGGCTGCGGCTTGAAGAGGCGACACATGCCGAAGCGAGGCGATGCACGCGAGGCGAGCTGCGAGGCGAGCTGCGGGGGTCGCGTGTCAGCAATGGTGCGGGTGGTGGTCTCGAGTCAGATCTCCAAGGAGAGAAACGGAGCTCGTCCAAGCGGGTTGCCGAGCATGGCTTACGATCGAGTTTGAGGATCCGTCCATGGTGGTTACCCTGTGATCCATTCGAAGCGGGAGGTCAGTCGCGCGGCTCAGACGAGCGACCACTATCGGGCGGGCTCCATTTCCGCCATTGCCGTAGAGGTCTAGATCGAAGATCCTCTCCGCCTCTTGCTTCCCGCCTCCTTCTCTGCTTCTTTCTTCCTCTGTTTCTCCTCTTTCTCTGTTTCGTTCCTTCCCTCCCCTTTCTGCCTGCTTTCACTCCTGTCCCCTGCTTCTTATCTTCTTCTCCTTCTTATCTTCCTTCCTCTTTTCTTCTTTTTTAGTTATCTACCCCCTTTTCACCTTTCTTTAGTAAATTACCCCTTCCTTCGTGTACAACACGCACACATATATATATACAAAAGTAGGCTATTGGGCTTGCTTTATCCCGGGTCCAACACAGCTCCCCAAGCTCTTCGTTGAATAAACGAAGGCTTGGTTTATTGGACCTTTACTAAATCTTATGCTCATTGAGGAATTTCGCGAGTGTGTTATTCGTCATTCACGTGACATTTTTGCGTATTAGATTGGGTAAAGACGAGACAAATTTTAATAGGATGGTATGTTACGGTGATTTTGAGAGTGAATCGCACCCAACCTCCCCTTGATTCCTCTCTTATGCACCTTATAGCCTCTTTCTTAGATTAAAACGAGACTCGAGGAGAAAACTCTCAAGGCTCGTTAGTCGCCAGCCTTGCGAGATCTCTCGTTAATGAACAAAGCTAAGGGAAGCTCCCGACCTATTGTGAATGAACGAAGGCCAAGGGAAGCTCCCATGCCTGATGCGAATGAACGAAGGCTAAGGGAAGCTCCCAAGCTTGATGGAAGTGATACTACTTCGCCAGGGTTTTAACCTTGCGAACGAACGTGCGTATGAACCTGTCTTTGCCCAGGTGATTTATGCATAATGTGGAGCATAGCCATACTCACGTAGAGTATATGGGTATTATGGAGCACATTTCTGCTCGCGTAAAGTATAGTTGCAATATGGAGTATGCTGAGCTTGCGTGGAATTGTGGACGTGCTGACACTCATGTATATAGTTGTTAACACGCGAGCTTATTACCTCTACGGATGTCTCGTATACTCGCGAGGCATGTAATGGAATAAAGGGTTAGGTATAGTTTTAATGCATCGCAAGCATATGATTTTGCATATAATAAATGACTCCACACCCTAGGCTCGCTAGGGTGTCAGTCTCGTGAGTACTCTCGCGAACAAATGAAGCTAAGGGAAGCTCATGGCCTATTGTGAGCGAACAAAAGACAAGGGAAGCTCCCGAGCTTTAAGGGAAAAGGCACCTGAGGCTTGCCGAGGTGTTAGCCTCGTGATCGATCTTGTGATTGAACATGTTGTTACACGTGTAGTTAATGTAATTTTTCGAGCATGTATAATGTATTTTTAATCTGGTGTGCATTTGTTACGGGCACGCGAATACGTATAAAATAGTGCATGTTGATACTCACGTGGGGTGTTCGAGGCATGCTGCTGTTTGCGTCGCTCGCGTGGTTGTATGCATGCAATGAGGTGTATTGGTCCCCGCGTGGGTTATGTATATTGTTGAATGGAATTTGCTCGTGGGATTTGTCTTGTAATAGTCTTGAGTGGATGTCAATACCTGTCATCTCGCATCATGCTTTCGCGACCAGGGGGAGTTTTCTAGCTCAGCCCTGGAAGCTGGAAACACGAGTCGTCCTCACTTTCGCGACCAGGGGGAGTTTTCTAGCTCAGCCCTGGAAGCTGGAAGGAGGACACGCGACCGGGGGGGTTATTAGCCAAACCCGGCCCAGCCGTCTACGCTTTCGCGACCAGGGGGAGTTTTCAAGCTCAGCCCTGGAAGCTGGAAGCACGAGCAGTCCTCTCTTTCGCGACCAGGGGGAGTTTTCTAGCTCAGCCCTGGAAGCTGGAAGGAGGACACGCGACTGGGGGGTTATTAGCCAAACCCGGCCCAGCCGTCTACGCTTTCGCGACCAGAGGGAGTTTTCAAGCTCAGCCCTGGAAGCTGGAAGCACGAGCAGTCCTCTCTTTCGCGACCAGGGGGAGTTTTCTAGCTCAGCCCTGGAAGCTGGAAGGAGGACACGCGACTGGGGGGTTATTAGCCAAACCCGGCCCAGCCGTCTACGCTTTCGCGACCAGGGGGAGTTTTCAAGCTCAGCCCTGGAAGCTGGAAGCACGAGCAGTCCTCTCTTTCGCGACCAGGGGGAGTTTTCTAGCTCAGCCCTGGAAGCTGGAATCACGTCACCACCCAAGAGGTCTTACAGCCCCGCCTGGTGAGGCGGCATCGTGGCCTAGGTGTGTACATCTCGCGTGCTCGGTGACTCGCCCGATACCGCTAATTGTAATCAAGCTAAATAAATAGAAGAAAGTATGAGTAAGGTAAAAGTCATGCAAGGTGCAAGCGGGACTTACCTGACTCTTTGCCTTTTATCTTTTGTTAACCTTGTGATTTGTTTTTCATAGAGCAAGAATAGCAATCTCTCGTCATGACGGATGTCAAACCAGTTGTGTGAGGAAATTCCCCACGGTCGGCGCCAGTGTTGGAACTCGGATTCGTTGGAACCTCGTTCCAACGGAAAGGAAACCGGCAACACTCCGGGTTCCCGAGTCTTTGTCGTTACTTCTTCTGGTGGTCCCTCTATTCTCTCTCTCTCGTTGTAAAGTAATAACGTCCATGTTCCTGCAAAAGCCAAACCCGGAGCAAGTGCTCCCCGGGAAAGGCTCTCCGACGCTCAAGTCAATAATTATATAAATGATATAATTTTCAAATGATATCTTAGGGAATTAGAATGATTATTTTAAACCCGAAAGGAGATTTAAGAATGTAATTATACATTACCGAGAGAAGGCGAAACTCATGCTCAATGCTTTATTCGACTAAATTACCTTGCGAGCCATGTATGTACCCATGGCTTCGACTTAATCAATTACTTGTTTATGCTTGGAGTCCCACATGTAATGCCGAGGCGGGCAAGGTGAGGACGCGAGAAAAGCCGAGGCGGGCTGCGGCTTGAAGAGGCGACGCGTGCCGAGGCGGGCTGCGGCTTGAAGAGGCGACGCGTGCCATGCCGAGGCGGGCTGCGGCTTGAAGAGGCGACGCGTGCCATGCCGAGGCGGGCTGCGGCTTGAAGAGGCGACGCGTGCCATGCCGAGGCGGGCTGCGGCTTGAAGAGGCGACGCGTGCCATGCCGAGGCGGGCTGCGGCTTGAAGAGGCGACGCGTGCCATGCCGAGGCGGGCTGCGGCTTGAAGAGGCGACGCGTGCCATGCCGAGGCGGGCTGCGGCTTGAAGAGGCGACGCGTGCCATGCCGAGGCGGGCTGCGGCTTGAAGAGGCGACACATGCCGAAGCGAGGCGATGCACGCGAGGCGAGCTGCGAGGCGAGCTGCGGGGGTCGCGTGTCAGCAATGGTGCGGGTGGTGGTCTCGAGTCAGATCTCCAAGGAGAGAAACGGAGCTCGTCCAAGCGGGTTGCCGAGCATGGCTTACGATCGAGTTTGAGGATCCGTCCATGGTGGTTACCCTGTGATCCATTCGAAGCGGGAGGTCAGTCGCGCGGCTCAGACGAGCGACCACTATCGGGCGGGCTCCATTTCCGCCATTGCCGTAGAGGTCTAGATCGAAGATCCTCTCCGCCTCTTGCTTCCCGCCTCCTTCTTTGCTTCTTTCTTCCTCTGTTTCTCCTCTTTCTCTGTTTCGTTCCTTCCCTCCCCTTTCTGCCTGCTTTCACTCCTGTCCCCTGCTTCTTATCTTCTTCTCCTTCTTATCTTCCTTCTTCTTTTCTTCTTTTTTAGTTATCTATCCCTTTTCATCTTTCTTTAGTAAATTACTCCTTCCTTCGTGTACAACACGCACACATATATATATACAAAAGTAGGCTATTGGGCTTGCTTTATCCCGGGTCCAACAATAACATCTCGACATCTCGTTATTCATGCGTACGTAGTCGATCCAAAAACCGTAGCTAGATCAAGAGATACAGTGTGGACATACCTTTATATATACTCGATCCGTATGCATGTGATTAAACCATGCATGTTACGGAGTATTTAATTAAGTAATTACAGATGGAGCTGCGCAGTGTGGACATATATATGTATGTCTATAAAGGTAGTTATGATTACAGACATGTAATGATGAAGAGACAAATTCTGAAGGAAGAAAGTGATGGAGTGATACATTAGGTAGCTGCAGGCTACTCCAGAAGATACACGTACGTACATAGGCTATATATATTGAGTATATCAGACTATACACTATAGAGTACATAATGTACATGCAAGTTAAGAATGTATAGAGAGGCCGGAAAATAGCAAAAAAGGAAGATGGAGAGACCAAACATACATGATAGTAAAAAACTGCAGCAAACAAGAGACATTCTTCTTCAATTCTAATTAATGCAGTTCCATTGATCACAAGACTGAGTTGGAGGCATGGCTACACAACAGTAACCCGTCCCTATCTCCACAGTTGATTGAATTGTTATAATCCAGATCAACTTGTCTGATGCAGCCCATGAAGCTGTTCATGTGCCAAAACTAAGCCCTACCCCTAAATAAACCAATAAACCCCAAACTATCTGTTTTAACTATTAAAATAATATTATTTTTCCTTCTTTTTCACTTGACATAATAGCTGCTGCATTTGCAGCTCCAGAATATCCGTAATCACGCCTCTTCACTTATTCTTCTTAATTTCGTGTTTTTTTATTCTCTTCATGAGTATATATCGACATGAAAACAACTATGAATAAAAAGCAATTGTAACGTTCGTTGGGCTAAATATTGCACACTTATCTTGTGTTTTTGTGAGACTATACGTAGAGATGAGTCCAATGATCATATATATTTGGAATAGTTATCCTTGTGTACTTTAGATTATTAGTAGATGAATTCTTGTTTGGCTTACAATTGCATACTTTCCAAATGTCGACTAGCTAACTTCAGGTGCAAATAAGCGGACGATAAGCTGATGGTCGAATCCAGTGGCGGAGCCAGAAAATATTTAAAGGGGGTGCTGAGACGTTAATAGCGGAATACAGAGTAGTAAATTGCGAATAATCGATAAAATATTATTATAATTAAGTAAATAAATTGCATAATTTTCTTTATGTTCAATCTAAATGTACTCACTGATTTTACATATGCATATATATAAAATATTGTTCTTTTTAATATAGCACACTAATGTTATTGTCTATCTATAATATATATATATATATATATATATATAAAATGAAGATATATGTAATATGATTATTTTTTTATTTTTTTATTTTCACATAAGATTAAATTTGTTAATTTTGAATTTCTTACCTAAACTATTTTCCTACATTGGATTATTTCTTACAATAAAAACTCAATAATTATTAATAAGCTAATTAATTATTAGATATTAAAATACCCTTAATTTAATTAAAAAATAAAGAAAGAGAAATAGTATAATAAACAGGGAATTGATGTATTGAGAGATGGGCCACAAACTATCATGGGCTATGTTTAAGATGGACCATTGGCTGGTGAAGTAAGAGATGGGCCATATCTTCTCCTTCTTCCTTCTTCAACCCTAGAAGCAGGGCTTCAATAGCGTTTCTTCACACCAACAACATTCTCGGCGGCTCCTCCCGACGGAGCAGGTGCTGGAGCACCCTCAAGCTCCCCGTGGCTCCGCCACTGGTCGAATCTCACAATTAGTGTGTGTAAAGTGTAATCATATTATTCATATCTACACAAAATCTTTCATGACAACTACGCAATTTACAATAGATCATAATTAGCTAAAGCTAAAGCTAATCCTACACCAAGGGACTATCTACTGCATAAGAAGCTAGATTAGAGGTCCCCAATATATTGCATTACTTAAAACTAATTAAAGATTTGCAAATAATGAGAGCTTAATTAGTTGTAGACTAGACGTACTGTACGTAGTACTGTTTGAAGGATCTAGCGGAGATCTGCTCAAAGATTGGAATGCCCTAGTGTTCATGTTACATATATGCATGATCGAAAAAATAAACATTGTAAATGGCCTTATAATTACGAAATTACGTATGGATCATAGACTTTGATTGATACGAGAGTACGTAACGTATCGCACGGCTTGGGATTGGACTTCTGAAAACAGAAAACCTAAAATTAAGTATAGTTATGCTAATTTTGGCATGCCTAATCCTAATTAGCGATATTAATCATGGCCTACACACTGACACACGTACGTAACATATTATGATGACAACTACACGTGACATTTAACATATCGATTTCCTATATACTCCAGAAAAAGACATTTCATTTATTAATTTCCCAATTGTTTGTCCCTCTTTCGTTATTATCTGCTGCTCTACCTTTGCTTTTATTTAATTTGGGCCTTCAAAATACCCAACCACAATGCAGAAATCCTCATGTGTCCATTTTCAAGTTTCGATATAATCTTTCGAGACACGCAAAATAAATATTCCCTTTTGCATAATTCTAATTACTACGGTGTATACTTCTTTTTTTTTTAATCACAATTTTTTGGTATAAATTTAATCTCATTTTATGAATACAAATTAGTATAACGTTCGTCACGACGTAGTAACGCACACGTACATTTAATTCTACTTAATTTGGTATGAGTACTGTATATTTTTACAAATTAATAAAGTGGATATTAATGTTATATTAAATTGCATACGACATGCGAAATACTCGCGCTGAAAAAATTACACGTTAATGTTGACAATTTTGTAATTTTTGTGACCTATGTTATTATTTTATTTTAATTAAAATGACATGAACACATGATTACCCCAATTATGAACATTAGCATGTTATATATAAATGTGATCACTTCACATCGTAATGTTTGTTTTCATCCGTACCTTTTCCAACTTTTAGTATTAATTTGAAGAATATTAATTAAATTTGTTTTTGAAAAAATCGTTTTATAACATGTAATAGAAAATATGTAGAACATTCGATACGTAAAAACGTTTATGCACTTGCATCAAAGTTTTAATGAACATTTAAGTGTATTTTGATGAAAATCAAACATCTGACATATAAAAAAGTTATAGTACAATTCTCATAAAAGTTTTGCCTAAATCATCACTTCATATGATCTTGTGAAAATTCTTCAAGTAAAGAGTGAAGGGGTCGTCGAAGAGGGTGGTTGTCGTTAGACACATTCCTCATCTTGGCAATCAAGGTTGCAGATTTGAAGTCTAAGTTTAGCTCCTCTTGTATTGGTGACTTTTACTCGGTTTAAAATTCCCTCAAAATGTCTTAAGATGTACTTAGACTCTTAGAGGTTTATGCTTATTGAACTTGTTTTAGCTTTTTTACATGTATAAACGAGTATAATCCTCCTTTTTCGAATATATATTTATATCAGAAAAGGAGATCATGCACTTCATTGTGCTAGTGACGTAGGGTTCAAATATCGACATTTCCTGGTAAGAGATTTTTTGCTGATAAATGTTTTAAAGCAAGAGTAACGGCAAGAAAGAAGTACCAGTACTTGATAATGGAGATGCGTTGTGACTGGCAGAATTATTGTATACACTTGGAAAAATGGTTAGGATTTGATGTTACTAGTGGGAGGAGGAGTTCATTTCTGCAGCTGTACACTCAAAAGCGTCGTAAATGTCTTGACAAGTGTACGCCTCATGGGTATGGTTTGGATGTTTTGGCTTTTTCAACGCCGGGAAACTTGGAGAGGAAAGTGAAGTTTTTCTTAAGCGTTTGAAGAATTGTGTATGCTAATGTTAAAGTGATTAGTATTATTTTTCATAGGATTAGACTTGCTATTTAAGAGCCTCTCAATCAAAACTATTATAAGTAAATACAAAAATTATAAAATTATAAAATTATTAATATTTTGTAAGAAAAGAATAAGAATATAAATGAGATTTTATATTATAGCTAGACTAAGTTGCAGGCATTGGTATGATGTAATTAATTAATGATAGCCTAATCAAGCGTTGGTATTTAACCTCTGTTCTTCCCATTTCATTTTGACACATTTGTCGAGACACGTTTTGCATCGTTAATATATCTTATTATATTTTTAAAAAAATTATAAAATTTTGATATTGTTAAATTACTCATGAGATGAACAAAATAAGATACTGTATGACTATGTTTGTTGTTATAGTAAAAAACTGGACACACAACAATATTAGTGTACGGAGGGAGTAATCTTTAGTAAAAAACTCTCTGGTTTTCCCTCATCCCAAAAAACCTCTCCATCTCCCCTCTATAAATTGACGCCATCATTTCTGCCTGAAAACTCACCTTCTTCCTCCTGAAAATCACTAACCACAATTGAATTCAACCCTAACCATGGAACAACAACAACCTCAAACCGACACCACCACAACAAAACCCAACAACAAACGCCCACTCAAAGACACAACAACAACAACAACCAACACCATGCGGTACCGCGGCGTCCGTCGCCGTCCATGGGGCCGGTACGCCGCCGAGATTCGTGACCCTCTTTCAAAAGAACGCCGCTGGTTGGGAACCTTCGACACCGCCGAGGAAGCAGCGTGTGCGTACGACTGCGCTGCACGTGCCATGCGTGGTCTTAAGGCACGCACCAACTTCGTTTACCCTCTCCCTACTTCATCTCCCCCTGACCTCATCGATCCCTTCTTCTTCCACCATGCTAAAACAACAACCTCCAAGCCAAGACTCAACAACAAGAGTAATAGTTACTGTCATCAACCTTCTCCTTCTCCTTCTTCTTCTTCTAGTCTTGGTGTTGGTGTTTCTTCCAAGATGAACATGCTTCTGCTCCGTGATTTTCTCTCATCTTCCGTCAATTCCAACGCTTACCCTCATTCCAACTCTTCTTCTTACTATCCTTCCCCTATCAACTGCACCACTACTACTACTAGTACTGTAGACTTAATGGAGCCTGTGCCCGTGCCTTTTGTTTCGGAGGATTCTTCGGGTTTAGGGTTTGGGTCTGAACCGGAGGATTCCGGGCTGTTGGAGGAGATGATAAGGAAGTTTTTCCCCAAGAAAGTTGATGATGTTAACGCCCAACCAGAAATTAGGGTTGAGAAGACCAACTTTGGTGATTATGTCATGCCTGCTGCAGATTGCTTTCAAGATTACAGTTTCAATAATTCGATGGGAATGGAGGAGGGACTTTATTCCTGTTCTGATCTCTATAATGTCTACGCCACTGCAGGTCGAAGTGCATGATTCTTATACCTACTCTTCTCACGGTCACGGATATGAAGTTAAGTGAACATGTCTTAACAATATTGGGTTGACTTGCTGCATTTTCGTTAGGTTAATTTGCTAGTTAACAGTGTTGTTAGGGCTTGATCATGGCAGAAAGCTAATGTTATTTTGTAATTTTATGCTTGTGGGAAGTTTAGTGTACGTGGAAAATCAAGAATAGGGTTGTGGGAAGTAATACTAGTATGTATTTTGTAGTGATCTAATGCGTTGCTAGCTGTTTAATCTATGCTTATCTTAATCATATATATCAGATTAATATTACTCCCTCCGTCCCTGTTTGTTTGTCCTGTTTGACTTTGACACACTTGCCGATGCACGTTTTATATCGTCAATATATCAAATTATATGTTATTAAAAATTATAATTTTTTAATATTCTTAAAGTACTAATCGAAACGAATCAAACAAGACCACTCATGACTATGTTTTATCTTATATATTGAAAGATATTTAGAAGATTCTCTCGATTAGTGAATAGTGTCAAAATTTGAAACAGGACGAACAAACAGGGACGGAGGGAGTACTATGTTTTGGGAGTATTGGATGCTGGACAATTATGTTCTTTGTTTCGTTATAAAACCTGGTATCTATGCTATGATCAACATCTATACTGATGTATAAAACGACTGCAAGACAAATGTGTGCCAATTACATAGTATATGTGATTCCCGTCTTTGCATAGAAACAAGATTTCAGTTAACAGAGATGATTGTTTGATTACAAAACATAGATAATAAGTTGTCACCATAAGTGTAATGTTAAACTATTGAGTAAGATGCTAAAGTTAAGATCAACTGAACTACAACAATAAAAGATGATATTTAAACAACAAAAAAGCATAAAGGATGATATTTGGCGATATGAACAGTCGAAAGATTGAGTTGAATGTATAACAATGGATACAAGTTTTGGAATGTTTTGAATGTTGATAGGGTTTTGAGACTATAGTATACCACCATAGCAACTTTGCCATAAGTAAGATTTAGAATAATAATTGAACATAAAGTTTGGAGCTGTGAATTTAAAAGGTGCATAAAAAACAAGGTACTCCGTATAATGTTGCAAAATGTGGAAAAGGGTTTTGTAAAGTTTGTTGATGGAGTTAAGTTGAGTTGACCTCTCTGTAAATTCATTCAGTAAACTGTAAAAGCAAAAGAGACAAATTTTCAGAGGGAGTTTCATAGTTCAACTTTTTGGGCTGCATCAACTTTTTTCTTTCTTTCATTGTTTCTGCTAATGTATCCATCACGTACCTTTCCATAGCCTAAGTTTTTGCATGCTACCTGGAAAAAAGTGATGATCAATCTGCAACCTTTCTCTCTCAATATGTCATTCTGTAGGATATTGTTGGATTTTGTTGTTTCTTTCTCTGTCACTTGATGGGATTTTGCAATTCGAATTTACTAGTGCTTCAACTCAATTAACCATTTCTTCTTATTCTTTGTTTATTATACGGCAAATCGGATCTTGTTTAGCTGCTTGTATAGCTATTTTTCTGTAAAAGAAGAGAATGTTTTTTTTAAAGGATAGAATGTGTGGGGTAGAGAGTAGTAATTTAGTTATGACACACCATCATCAATACAATTAGCGGTACAAGATCCGGACTGATTATACGGAGTACAATGGTGATGCTGCAGTGCTCAATACAAAAGAAAACATGCATCTTTTGTGATGGCAGAAAATGTTCCTCCAAGGCTGGCAGGCAAACCTGGAGAATTTAAGTGCAAATTATGCCCAACCAGAACCACATTTCTAACTACTCCACCCAAGTACAAATTTCTCATCATTTTTATTCATGCCCAAACTTTCTACTCTTATTACTCTCACACTTGTTTATTTTTCCCTATCATAAATGGGTCTATAATTATTTGAATATCTTGCAGGTATAAAGTAAGGAAACATTATTTTATACTCCGTATAGTACTATAGTATAGATGGTACTGTGTACTCTATTGATTATGTGGTGTCTTATTTTCAAATAATGTTGACAATAATATTAATAATAAAATGAAAATGAATTTGGTTTTAAGTTGTTGACTTGTTGTTAGTTGGGACATTACAATAGGATTTACTTCTCATCTCATCTCATCTCAATAAGTGAGACGGGTGATCCAATTCTGAGTCTCATCTTATACATAATTGGAAGATTCAATTTCCTGATGTCTATTATACTCCAAACATTGTACACAAATTGAATTTAATATTAATTGTAGTACTACTAGTCAGCATAGGAAATGGACCAGTGGATTGAGCTTTATAATTTAATTAGTTTGTACACCCACTCCCATGTAGATATAAACGTGTTGTTGTATTGTTTGATAAAAAAAAAAAAACCAACACTAAAATAAATAATTTCATTCTCATACTTAGCTAACCTCTCTAGGCCTAACTTGTATAGGGACCATATTGCTAGAAATTGGGCCATGATGCAATTACCATTATGGGCAGCCCAAGCCCCAGATCTGTATATGAAATCTAGTAATCTACCTATGATCACAAATCCAAGCCTTTTGTCCTACAAATCTTGAAAAAGGTTTCTTCCATATCTAATTTGAAGTGTTGTACCTTGATGACTAGTAAGATTATCAGTTCAAAAGGATTTTTCTCTTAGAGAATCATAACACATATCCAACTTAGTACTATAGTGAACAAAAATTCCGTGAGCTTTCTCATCATCATTCATCAATTCTTTTCAGCTGCACCTCTGTTGATGGACAGTAACTTACTAAACATGTTGTTAGGCCGACCGGAAGCCGAGTGTAAAGCATTGATCTTGGACGGCTTGATTGATCCATCTGATCCGAATCCGGTCTTCAAATTTCCCGCCTTTTTTGGCGATTTAATGCCTGCAACACTCCACTGATCTTCAGGTGCATTGCTAGCTGGATGGCGTGTGGATACACTGCTGCTATCGTCTCTTGTAGCCAACAATGCTTTGATGTTTGCTGGTAGAAGCTCATCTGACATGGCGGTTGCTCGGCTTTGCTCATGGAAGAGTACTTGGACTAACACTCTTAGTGGCAGAAGCTCGTTCTTTGCTGCTTCCATGCACGCTTCCATTGACATCTTTTTGCAGTCCAGGATTCTGCATAGCCTCTTCCTCTCACTTTTGTTCAGCCTCGGATGTGCCTATAGCAGAAACGTTAAAAACAGAACAGAAAAAAGAAAAGTGTGCAGAAGATGGAGGCACACCTTAAGGTAAGTGTCGATGGCGAAGTAAAGATCATCATGATCAACTCTAGCGAAACTCGGTATGGATTCAGCAATGGTGATCATCTTATGGAGAGACAGATTCACATCATGAGCTATCTCTTGTAAGTATCCATCAATTAACTTTGCTACTTTAAGCTTTGAACTATGTGAGGCAGACGAAGATCTCCTGCCCTCTACAAACAAGTCAATATTCTGTGCTGATCTTGACCTTCTCCTCTTTTCAAGCCTTCCCTTCATTCTCAAAGGGCTTGTTGGAGGACTCAGTCCTTGTGATAAGAACTGATCTAGAATACTCATAACAATCTCCACATCATACTTTGTAGGGCCATCAGAAGAAGACGGTATCAGCAGATCCTTTACCGTGGCTTCTTCGAGCTGAATACTAGCTCTTCTTGCAAGCTCTGCCTTAGAAGATGCAGAGCAACCAAGTTTATTTGCAGCCTTAAGTAGCTTAAGCAAGAAGCTACATTGCACAGTCCCTTTTTCAGCTGGGAGTAAGCTTACAATTGCCTCTAGCAATAATCTATTATTGGAATATTTCATTTTAGCAGTCTTTGAATCCATATCACAAGCTGATTTCTTGGTGGGGAACCACCGTGAGGCGTATATCTGCAACGCGTCTCCAATGAGCTTCGATTCTACCTTTCCACCTGATTTGATACCGATCATCGTTCTCCAGTAAAGATCTATGCTCAATTCAGATATGTCTTGACCCCACCAGCTCCTACTTTTCTTATGGATGATCTTACAAGGGTGTGCTAGAACTTTAGATGATATGGATTCAATGCATTTGCTGGTTATCTTATCTTCTGACAAAGTCGAATATGCCTTGGTGGTTTGGAGGGTGAGGATTGAGTCCTTCCATCCATGGAGTATGCAGGAATTGAAGAACACATCAATTTTGTGGATCAAGTTTCCCTTTTCAACATCCTCAGTCATGTTAAGAAACTCGGCTGCACACCGAATAGATACCAAGTTGTGTGCACTTATGGTGATGGCTATGCCGTAGCAGAACTTGGCACATAGCTCAAACGCTTCTATGCCACCCGGGATATTAGGGAGATTGATTGTTTGTTTATGGGAGGAATCTTGTGAATCGGAGCAGAGTTTTTGTAGGCGTGCGCATTTTGATAGTAATGGAAACTGCATGATATGAAAGTTTAAGTTTGTGTTTGAAGTTGAAATGAATTGGACAACAACTTAGATGTGTTTATACCTTGTGGAGTAAGTATTTGATTCCTTGGACTTGGATTATGAGATCAGTATAAACTTCACATGAAACTGACCTGCAACAAAAAGTCGTTTGAAGATGAGAAGAATAAAATGAAATTGATTTGGCAAGGGTTTGTGCTTCTTGAATTACCTTACACCTTCAGCTGTGTAGAAAGTGTCTGGCTTAGATCCAAGTTTCATGAACTTCATGGCTAGCTACTGAAATTTGTAGCCACAGTTCATAGAAATCAAATTGAATGATCCAATTTGATTTGAAGAAGCTGAATTGAAAATTGGTAACAGAAGGGAAAAAACATCAGAACAGGAGAGTGATCTAACAACAACTTTAAAAAAACATCAGAACAGGAGAGTGATCTAACAACAACTTTAAAAAAACATCAGAACAGGAGAGTGATCTAACAACAACTTTAATCTTTTGAACCAACCAACCCTGTCAATGAAATACAAGCATATATACAGCAGTAAAAAAAAGAAACAGAACCAAAAACTTGAAGAGAGCAGCATGATCCAAGTTAGGAATTACCAGATGATGGTGGTAGATAGTTGGAGTCTGCAGAGGATGGCTAACAAGAGAAAGGAAAAAAAAAAAAGAATTATAGAGAAATTGAAAGAAAGAAGGATGATTTCATTTGAAACAATTATTACATCTTTTGCTTTGTTGAGAAAACTTTGTGGATTATAGTTGGCGATAGGCCCGGGTTGAATGAAATTGATTATTATTCATCAACCACCTTCTTTTACCAAAAAAATTTCTATATTTTTTTTCTTTATGCCCCTCATTTTAATGATTATACACTATGAATATATGTTAGTAAAGGGTATTTTATGTGGTGCAGTACTAAATCACATCAAAATATACATGGATAAAGGAATTGATCAATATTTTGTTTGAAAGTAGAGATGAACTTATATGAATAAAAAGTCTATAATGTAGTATATGCATGAATGAAGAAAGGTATAGCAACAACTCGAAGCTATTGCGCTACATCACCATCACCAAGAACGACTGATCCGTAGAAGGTATTTCCTTTTGGAAGAATATATGTAAAGTTAATGATAACCTTTTTCTCTAATTGCTAATAAAAGAGATACTTGATGGTAAGAAGAAGTGCTTTTTGCCTAAGATTCGCATGCCAAGGATGAATCATGATTCATGAATGCGACATTACAAAAATTATTTGTTTTTTTTTCCACACCACCTGCGTGCTTGTCCGTTTTGAGTGAGATCTGACTTGATCTTTACTAATCAATGTAAATAAGATATGTTCCTAATTATAATGTGTAAGCACGTTTCTTCTGCTTATGATTGAAGGCTATTACTAATCATCTAGACGATCTTTTGTTTGATTTAGATCAATCTAAACAACATCATTTGTTTCACTTTACAAACTTTATAAGTGTTCTTGCTATGATTTGTTTTGAATTTCATCATTCTTTCAACGGTATAATTGGTAAGTGGGTACAGCGACACTACAATAGGGAGTAGTATATTTCTACCATGTGTTTTTGGGAAGTATGATATAGGTTAAGGGATGAAATTAGTTAGTTTTATAAGCAAGATTTATTATTATAAAAGTAGATCTTTTTGAAGTAGGTTTACAAGGAAGCAAGTTTTGCATGTAAATCATATCCAAGCTAAAACATTTGTTGCTATCCTTTGTTATTTAGCTTGGCCTAGCTAGTTCGTACAAAGTATATAGTTGGAGGTGGATGTTGGGAGACAAAAGTTGAGCTTGCTATAAAGTTAAGTCGGCCCTCGAGTTGGGCCTTGTAAAATTATGGTATCTACCCACACGCTCACGTGGGCTTTTATTTGTCTATTGATGGCGACGACACCTCTTATGTGGGCTTTTCTATGGCCCACTCACTTCTATCTTAATGCTATCACAAGATTAGATTACACTTATTTTCTTCTCAAGTCTGATTTTGACAATAATAATTACTTGTGGTTTTAAATTGGAGTAATACTGGTTATTCTTATTCCGTAGATACTCTGTACTCATATGAGAAAATTAGATTGAATCAAGAGTATATTCATGAACATGGCCGGTTTGGTTGGTAGGCAACAGCAATGGAGACGTGCACGTGCAAGGCCAAATCAAACGTATTCATTCCATGACTGATGATACTACTTACGTGTGGGCTCGATTTCATGGGCTAGTCTACTCTTGGCCTTTTATACCACTCATTTGGGCCGGCCCATTTGAGGCTCAGAAGCTCGGTCCATTTCAAGGCTTTGTGTTTGGTCATCTACGTAGGATTCATTGCTGACGACATTACAGTTGTAGATCGTACACGTACGCTGATTATGTCAACTGTCACCCGCCCATTTCTGCATTTCACCATGAATAGAAATATACTTCCAATTCTATCGACTAACATTACAATACTACAGTATTATCTTTTTAATTTTCCTTACGTAGCCCAATTTATTTCTCTCTATATTCTCCTTCGAAGTTGTTGTATGTCGACTATTCTTTTTCAGCCAAGTAGTCATCATTATCAATTGGTTAGTTGCTAACTGCAAGTTAATGTAAGAATGAAGTTTTGTAAAAATGGTGGAAATTAAAGATAGAAGTGGTAGAGAAGATGATGTAGATGGTTGATTTGATAATAAAATGTGTAGATAAATAAGGGTATTTGGATTAATATTGTGATTTAAGAAGGGTATTATTGTAAGAATTTTATAGATATAAATAGAAAGATTTTGAATTAGGACAAACTTTAGGGGACGCTAAAAAAGGAATAGGACTGAGATTTTGGAACGGAGGGAGTAGTTGATTTGGAAAGCGAACAGATCAATGTTAATATCCGAAGAATTTGACCAACGGGCACAGTCCACGTCCGACTTTTCCCTGGAATTTGAGACAAATTAATTAAATATATCCAACTGAAAATGGTCTCCGTTAACTAAAATAAGCGACCCCATTCTTTTTTATTAACTTTTCGCACTAAAACTTGACATTATTACATAACGAAATATAATATCATGTAAAGTCATGGTTCAATTATTCTGGTTTTTCTTTTCTTTTTTGAAAACATTATCTTTTTTTCTAGTTTTGTCTGTGTTACTAATGATGCATGCAGTATTCATGGATTCACTAGCGAGAGCCATGTGCACTCATATTATAGCTAGCTTGCTTAACATGTACAGGGAAAAAAACAAAGTCGACAAAGAGATATTCAAACATGTTGTATACTCCCTCCGTCCCAAAATATAAGGGACATTTGATTTTGTGACACTATTCACTAGTTAAGAGAATCTTCTCGTTTTATTCCAATGTGTAGGAATAAATATAGGCATGTGAGATCTTGTTTGATTCGTCTCAAAGAGTACTTTGATAATATATAAAAATTATAATTTTTGTCATCGTATATTTAGAGATATTAACGTTACAAAACGCGTTTCGACAAATATGTTAAAAGCAAATGTCCTTTATATTATGGGACAAAGGGAGTATAATATTGTAGCCTATATGTCAGACGAAGACGAAGTATATATATATCCTATAGTACATATACTTAGGATGAATGTTTTTGGATAGATTTAATTGCTAGTCAGAAGAGTTTTATACATGAATTCAAACTTAAAATACATAAATGTGATAACGATCTAAGTTTGCTTCTCATCTTCGCTGCGGTTAATATGCTAGTGAAAGTAAACATAAGTAAGTATAGAGTCTTGATAAAGTTATACTTCGTACATAATTATGGATTAATCTTAACCTATAATCGATTTCAGTCCAGACTATAGGTTAGTATCTGACTATTCTGATCAAATAGATATGCTCTGATTTAGAAATCTGGGTTTGGTAAATTTAGTTAAAAGACAGTCCAGATTTATAGTTGATCAGAAATAGCCGCAATAAAACGCAATGAAATTGCAGAGCATGAGCAGATAGAGCCATATATAGAGCTAGGGAGAGAAGAAAAAGAAAAAAAGAGTTGAATAACTCACTCGTCCTCCTAAAAAGGCAAGTTGCCAACTTCAGGCATTGCATTTTTGCGTTTTTCCTAAACTGACCTTTTCTTTCCTCTTTCCTTCCTCCTTCGCCCTATTAAATTTTATCACTCGTTTTTGAATCTTTCTCCATCTCTTCTTCTTCTTCTTCTTCTTCTTCTTCTTCTTCTTCTTCTGTCGTATATCCTCCCTTCTTTCTTTCCACCGCATTTCTGTCTGTATGTAGCATTAGCCTTTCGGGGTTCTGGGTTTATTTGCTCTTCCTCTTTCTTCATCGTGCTTATCTTAGGCGATTTCTCAGCCTGCAGTTGAATTGCCTTCGCTGTTTCTATCTAGGTCATACTTTTTCCTGCTCTTTATAAAGGGTAGATTGGGGATTCAGTTGATCTGGCTTCTTTCTTCCGATCTGCCCCATTTTTCCTTAAAAATGTTGATGATGGGAGGAGAAGGAGGGCATTATTGCTCCAAGAAGACCGATAGTCTCTGCTCTGATTGCTGTTGCCAGGTAACAACTCTCTTTTTACCCTCTAAATTTGGGCTTTCTTCTTATTGCCTTTTTATGCATTTAGCATTATGTTGATGATCGTTTGTACTGCCTGCAATTTGCTTGTTCATTACTTGTCTTGGAAGCGTCTGAATTTAACATGCTACTGTGTAGTCCTCGGATCTCTGTTTCTGAATTTGCTTGAGAAAAGTTCTAATCTTTTTTATCTCGATCCCCTTTTGATGACTAGAAAAGAGAGGACTGTTGTTGCAAACTTGATTTATTTATTTTTGGGTTTTCTGGTGCACATTTGATTGGACCTTCCAGAATCCTTCATAACTTTTATTCTAACATGTTGTGCTCTCTATTCTAATTTGAAAACTGAGCTTGTGATGATATTATTATTGAAGTCAGAACAATCTTAGGAAAGTCCATAACTTGCAGAATTGTGTTAATGAAAAGTCCATAGCTTTTTCCACCAAACTCAAATCTTTGAAAGCATATTGGTCGTGGTTAGATTGTGTGTTCTCATGTGTTTTGCCTTTGTAATTCTGATTTCAGGAGGCAAGCGGATTGGGCATCTCTAGACTGCGATGCATCCTGAGGGGTTTGGACATTAAAACCTTAATCTTTTTCTTCACAGTAGCCCCCATGTGCATTTTTATTATCTACTTCCATGGACAGAAGATTTCCTACTTTCTGAGGCCGCTGTGGGAGAAACCGCCTAAGCCTTTCCATGAAATTCCTCATTATTACAGCGAGAATGTCACCATGGAAAGCCTCTGCAAGCTTCATGGTTGGGGAACGCGCGAGTACCCTAGGCGTGTGTATGATGCTGTCTTATTCAGCAACGAGGTGGACCTCCTTAAAGTCAGATGGAAGGAACTCTACCCTTACATAACACAGTTTGTTCTCCTTGAGTCCAACTCTACATTCTCTGGCTTGCCAAAGCCTTTAGTCTTTGCTGCAAACCGAGACAAGTTCAAATTTATTGAGCCTCGTCTTACATATGGGACTATTGGTGGACGGTTTAGGAAAGGGGAGAACCCTTTTGTTGAAGAGGCATATCAGCGAGTTGCATTGGATCAGTTGCTGAGAATAGCAGGCATATCAGATGACGACCTGTTGATCATGTCTGATGTAGATGAGATTCCCAGCAGGCACACTATTAATCTGTTAAGATGGTGTGATGATATTCCTCCAATCCTTCACCTCCAGCTAAAAAATTACTTGTACTCTTTTGAGTTTCTTGTTGATAATAATAGCTGGAGGGCTTCAGTTCACAGATACCAGACGGGGAAGACGAAGTACGCCCATTTTAGGCAGACAAATGTTCTTTTGGCAGATGCAGGGTGGCACTGCAGCTTCTGTTTTCGGTATATCAGTGAGTTCATCTTCAAAATGAAGGCTTATAGCCACAATGATAGGGTGAGGTTTTCTCACTACTTGAACCCTGAGAGAATTCAGCGAGTCATCTGTAAAGGGTCCGACTTGTTTGATATGCTCCCGGAGGAGTATACATTTAAGGGAATTATCGGGAAAATGGGACCCACAGCTCATTCCTACTCAGCTGTTCATCTACCGTCTTTTCTTCTTGAGAGTGCTGATAAGTTCAAGTTCCTTTTGCCTGGGAATTGCATTAGAGAAAGTGGTTAAGTGGGTGATCACCATTCTGATCACACTAGTTGTTGTGGCCATTCTTCATATAGGTTAAAGTTAATACCCGTGTGTGCTTCTGATTCTTGCCTGTGGTGAAAGGGATTGTTTTATACTCGGCTTTGAGATATGTGCAGAATGTGTCTTGATCGATCATGCCAGGGAGAAGGGCTGTCTGTACATATCTCACAGGAAGATGGGTTTGGCTTTAATTGCTGTAAATATGTGAGCTTTGCTTTTGGATGTCTCAGACTCTACACACAACTGCTTTTCATATATATTATTTGTAATGCAGGTGTGTAGAAAAAGTACTTTGCATATGTAGGCTGTACATTCTTTTTTTACAGCTTTAGATTCCTTTATACATTCTTTCATTTTTGTTCAATAGGATTGGTACTAATTCTGTGCTGTCATGACTATTTCTACTCTACGTTGCTTTCACTGGACTAAATCTATGACACTGCTGATGCTGTTACATAAGTTAGTGCTGGTGTTTTAGTATCTTGAAAAGGATGTATCTGCACTGTGGATCAAAGACTTCATGTAGAATTATTCTTACATGAAAAAGTCTGTGTGGTTAAAGATGTTATGCTCTTCAACTCTCGATTAAAGACGTGTCTAAAAGTCTTATAGGATATTGCTGAAGTATAAAAGCAGGGTAGACAATGATTGGATGATAAGACTGAGGGCAACAACTTGGCATGTGTTAACATGGTTGGCATGTGTTAACATGGTTGCCATGTGTTAACATGGTTGCCATGTGTAGCTGACCTGAACATCTCCATTAATTAACTTCTCTCCATGTGCTTCTTAGTTGTTTATTATTCTCTATTTTAGCTGTCCCTCATCTTTTTTCTTTCCCCTTGTTTCCTGCATGGTAGGGTGTATAAAATACAACTATTTTTCTTGTCACTTACGAAATGTACAGGAATAAAGCACTAGACAGTAGACAGTGATATAAAAACATGTGTGCTGTGCACCAACCATGTAAACTAAAGAACAACAGTAAGAACAAGAACCTAAGACTAACCGCAATGGTGCCGCTCCATGCCGCGGCATGGAGTGCACTTTTGGGACGATGCCGCGGCATCGTTTGCGTTTCACCCAATGGTTATTGTGATGCCGCGGCATCGTACATTAATATTCTTATTTTATAAGTTGTTGGGGTTAAAAATAATCTCTCTCAACCGCGGCATCGTTTGCGTTTCACCCAATGGTTATTGTGATGCCGCGGCATCGTACTGCAGAAAATGATCGAATTGAACAACAAACATAAATTAATGCATCGAACTTAAAACAAAAAAGACACACGATCGAGAGAAAGCACGTACACGGATAATCTCTCTCAACCGTCGGATCTATAAAAAAAACACAATGACATCCATATTAAGATTAATTTAATTCAAATAAAATTAACTAATAAATTTATAATAATTCAATTCACAATTTAACAATATATTAACAATAAAATATATAATCAATATTGAGAGATCGAGGTAGGAGGCTCCAAATATAATCAATATTGGTCTCTATTTGTAGATCTCGGAAAAATAAAGCCGCTTGTAATTTTTATTTATTTTTATCATTTTTATATTTTAAGTTATAAGCGTTTTAGTGATTAAGAGTTATAATATGAAATTAAATAAATAAAACAACCTACCAATCAGGGGCTGCCACGTGGCAGCCCCTTTAAAAAAATAAATGTGAAAGCTGTAGAGAATTCTCACGCCGGATGGCGTCCCTTGCCGTGGCGTCTCTTGCCGTGCAGCTTGCCCCGGCATCGTGTATCCGTTGGGGAAGTAAATTGCCGGCATCCTTGCCAGCACCATGCCGGAACCATTGCAGATAGTCTAATTAGAGTTGAAAGGCCCATTCCTGGGATTTCTTGATAGTTTTTTTTAAGAACGTTAGGGTGTTTGCACTATGCAGTTATAGTATAGCAACAAACATCGAGTGCTATACAAAGTGTTATCTTTTGTTTATTTGAGAATAGAGGAAATATTGCAGCAGGACAAAAACAAATTTATTGGGAAATAAACCATAAAGGAAATTTAGCAGTTAAACGGTTCAATTTGACTAAACCAATTAATTACCACTTTTAAATCTTCCCTTCCCGCTCCTCTTTCTTATTCTAGCCGTTACAACTCTCCTACTCTACTCTTAAACACCAGAAGAGGAAATTCCAGAAAATCTATACTAACAATAAACGATGCCAAGCCTAATAATAACTACTCCCAAATTCAGATCTTGTGAAGAGAATCAAATCCAAAACTCGCTTGATTCTCATCTTGAAGCGCTCATTAGCGATGAACCCACAAAACCCTTTGAACCTCTACCTGAAAAATCCACCCTTTCTTGCTCTCTGAAGCGTAAGAGACGGCCCACGATCCTAATTTCTGCTGTTCGGCGCGAGATTAAGGTCGATTCCCATCTCAAATCAGCTGAAGATAGCAGCTTTCTTTGCTTTGGGGATGTTGGATTTGGGGTTTTATCAGTCAAGGGCAAGAAGAAGCTTATGGAGGACGCTCACAAGGTTGTTTCTTGCATGGATGGAAATCCCACAAAGGTAAAATTTTCGAAGTTTCTTCATTTACTGGGAAATAGTAAGAATTTCTCTCTTTAGGTTTTGCGGGTCATAATTATCAGGGATTTTATTATGCAGGGTTTTTTTGGTGTTTATGATGGACATGGAGGGAGAAAGGCTGCTGAATTTGTAGTTGAGAATCTGCACATTAATATGCTTGATAGGCTTGGTTCTTGCACGGAGAAGGAGACCAAGATTAAAGCTGTGAAAGCTGGCTACCTAAAAACTGATAAGGACTTTCTAGACCTAGTAAGTTTCAACCTTCTTTATAATGCTTTTATTGTTTACATTTTCTTGTATGATTATTGGTGTAAGGAGATGCAACAGAAAAGAAATGACTTACCTTAAGCTAGTGTTGCTAGGCTTTACCAGTTTGGTTTGTTAAAATATTGATGTAATGTAATTGTTTCTGCTTTTGATGGTTTAGGAAGTAGGCAGTGGTGTCTGTTGTGTTACAGCATTGATAGAAGAAAATGAGATGATTATCTCCAATTTGGGAGATTGCAGGGCTGTTCTTTGCAGAGGTGTGGTGGCTGAGGCTCTCACAAAGGATCATACAGCAGAAGAGATGGATGAACGGAAGAGAATAGAGGATAAAGTATATTTTTGTTGCAGATATTACTATGTTAGTATGTACATCATATAGAGAACTGATCAAGAATTTCTGAGCATTATGATATACTTGTGAAATAGGGAGGATATGTTGAGATCCACCGAGGAGGTTGGAGGGTTCACGGTGTGCTTTCAATTTCCAGAAGCATAGGCGATGCTCATCTTAAGAGCTGGGTTGTGGCTGAGCCAGATACGCTGGTCTTGAATCTTGATTCAGATATGGAATTTATTGTATTGGCTTCTGATGGACTATGGGGAAAGGTAAAGCAATTTAAAGCTGTGTTTGTCATAAATATTACTAACGGATTGGATACAGGATTTTAAAGGTTTTTCCATGTGTGCGCGCATACATTAAGCAGGTCGGGAACCAAGAAGCTGTGGATGTTGTTCTAAGATCAGGCTTAAAAAGGAAGATTCTTGAACCTGCTGAGGAACTTTGCAAAGAGAATAACGATGAGCATGTGTGTATTAACACAAGTTCTTCACCCAAGATAAAAAGGGTCTCAGTTGTTAAACAGAAGAAAATGACTAGTTTGTCACCAAGTCACTGGAAGAAAACAACCGGTCAATTGAAAGCAGACGCTTATGATCTTGACACTGAAAATGAGAGCCCTCCTTTAAAGATAAGGAGGACTTCATTGTTCCCGCAAAACGTAAAATTGCAGTCTGCGCAAGAAGACAGCAAGCAACCCATATCCAAGGGCCTGGTAACAGCCTGCAAGGAGCTTGTAGATCTTGCTTTGGCTAGGGGGAGTTTGGATGATATAACTGTAATGGTGATTGATTTGAACCATTACAAAGGAAATTAGTGCCTAAGCTAGTTGTTTTCTCTTTCTGTATAAATTCATTGACAGAAATTAATATTCAAGCTTGTTACTTCCAGAATTTTGTATGCTTCATAAGAATGAATTGATATGAGCAACACAAAACACAAAACACATGCACATGAACAAAATCCTAATAAGCCAATGAATTTTGTGTTGCTCATATCTATTCATTCCTGTAGATTAACAAAATACCTCCAGAATTTTTTATGCTTCATAAGAATGAATCTCTCTTGGGATGTCAAAACACAATTCACCAGAAGTTCCCTGAAAATAAAATTGATCTATCTTCGTTTATCCAAACATGCCTAATGAATTACTATTATATTGTTTCCTACCCCACCACACATGTGATCATGCGTGAAAGCTCTTCCCATTCTTTTAGTATATGGATTTTATTGTAAATAATTTCTTAGAAATGTATGCCTGCATTATATTATTGCATTTGGGGAAGAGAGAGAGGAATGTTACCTTGATAATTTCCATACATTGCAAGAGCCAATGCCACCTGGGAGTAAGAGTACAGCAAAAGGCGGTCTGTTAGGATCTCCAAAGAGGGAAAGTTAAAAGGAGCACTAATCTCTAAACTTGCATCACTGCCACAAAGAAAACCAACACAGACATTTTGTATATCTTCTTTATTTTTCCTTCTCATTGTATAAGTTTAATCATGTGATGATGGGGCCGATGCCAAGCAGTCCTTCGGCAGCATCCAAGACAAGAGCTCATGGGTAGGATTATCCCTTCTCTATCAAAATCTTCATCATTGGAGTATTAATACTGTTACATTAATCCTCAAAAATAATATGCTTGATCATATTCATCCAAGCATGATGCAAGATGCAGTAGCATTCCCGGCTTGCTTTACCTCTGCTGAGAGGTTAATTGAGGAGCCAGCTTCATCCCTCCCTCGATCACAGCCACAGAGCTTGATCATGTCAGTCTACAAGATGAAGATTGCAAGCCAGTCTCGGATTGTGACCATCACATGGTGCAAGAATCTGCTACTCCATGGCTTATCAATATCGGTTGATGGTCCCACTGGAGATCATCACTACCATTGCAAAGTGGAGCTCAAGCCCTGGTACTTTTGGAGAAAGCAAGGCTCAAAGCACTTTGTTGTTGATGGAAAGACTGTGAATGTGGTTTGGGATCTCAAAGCTGCCAAATTCAACGGCGAAGTGGAGCCACAATCTGACTACTATGTGGCCATTGTCTGTGATGAAGAGGTTGTACTTGTAGTGGGTGATCAAAAGAAAGACGCTTTTAGGAAAACAGGTTGCAGGCCAGCACTCATTGATCCGGTTCTGGTTTCAAGGAAGGAGCATGTGTTTGGGAAAAGGAAATTTACAACTAAGGTGAAATTTCATGAGAGGGAGAGATCTCATGAGATCTCGGTTGAGTGCAGCAGCAATGGAAGCATTAACAAGAGTGATTTGGATGGATTCAGCTCAGAGATGGAGATTAAAGTGGATGGGAAAGTGGCAACTCATGTGAAGCATCTTCAGTGGAAATTCAGAGGTAACCAGCTGATTGATGTTAATAAAATCAAAGTAGAAGTGTGCTGGGATTTTCATGACTGGCTTTTCGGTTCTGGTCCAAGACATGCTGTGTTCTTGTTCAAGCCAGTGGTGCAGTCTTCTTCCCCATCTTCCCTCTTCTTGTTTCCATCAGAAGCAGATGCTTGCTCCACCTCATTAGAGACGTATGAATCTAGTGGTTCAGTTGAGTTGTCAGAGTTCTGCTTGTTTCTCTACGCTTGGAAAGTTGAATGAGATTATAATAATCAGATTTGAGCACTGTCACAGTAAGGGCAGAAATCAGAAGATAAGTCAACATTCATCATGGTTTAATCAGCACCAATCATGATACAAGGATTGTGTTTGAATTCCATTAATCACACAGTTAAGTGCTTGATTGTTTCAACAGTGTGGATTGAATAACTGGAGACAGCAAACTATGGGACTTGGCCAAGACAGTTCATCATGCCCCTAGATAGAGGGAAAAAAAAGGCCGAAGAGCAACCCATAATACCTATGTACCTTTGTCTTCATTCACTTCCCTTCCCATATCTTATCCTCTATTTTTTATTATATAAGATCTGCTATGATGAATGAGAAGAAGAAAAAAACAATATTGACATCAGAGTGTTAATTTCATGAATTCACTGTAAATAACTGCTTGATCAGCATTTGAATCTTCAATGTATTGAGATTGATCACAAAACATCTCACATCAGCACAAACTACAGATGATTAAAATTTAAAACACACCCATGTGATCAAAGAAAGAAAGTAACAAAGGTAGCTTGATTTAGCCAAGGGACCCATAAAGGAGTAAGAAGAGCAAGACATGTGGTCAACCAAAGCAGGACCCAACAAAGTTTTTGTTCTCTGTCTAACTAACAAAGCCAAGAAGCTTTGGTACAATCCACTTTACAAAAGGCCAAATCTCAAAGGTGTGAAGAGGCACAGTAGTGGAAGGTGGAAAAGGTGAGCATCAATGCCCCATTGTCCTTTGACAAGCCATACTCAAAGGAATTGGCGGGTCCGAGAAAGAACCATTCACAATCTGATCAAATATCCACTTGTTAGCTGCTTCAGTATAGTGTATCCCATCCCAACTCACTCTAACTTGTGAATTCTTGCAGGCAGGGGCAATCAATATCTCCTTGCCTCCAACTGTCTTCTTACTCCCACATCTTAGAGCATTGTTGAAGTTATACTTCCCTCCTCCATACCCACAACAGGCTAATATAGGTTTCTCAAATCCTACAAAACTCAATTGAACAATAAGTATGTAAAAATCTATACTTTCGACATGTTAGATTGTGAGTATACAAATTGTTTTACCTAAGCTCTTGGCTTTGGTTATGAGGGTGTATTTGAGCGAGTAAACATCTACATAGGTAATTGCAGCCAAGGGAAATTCCTTCCTGAGTTGGGCAACTGTCTTTTTGAGTTTCTTGTTGTAGAACTGGGCCGCTTCATTAAATGGGCTTGCACATCCAAACTCATCAATTTGGGCTGCTGCAACTGAGAACTTGACCAGGGTATATGGAAGGCAGCCCAATGGACCAGTGTTGTGGATCCAGAATGACCTCCCTCCTTGACCATATAATTTCTGCACTTCAATTCATGAATTCATGGATGAGAAAACAGTAACAGCTAGGGGAGAAGCTGTACCTAAATTACCTGAACGACGTGGGAGAATTGTGCAAGAACATCAGGTACAAAATCCATGACCTGCTGAGTGGACATGTTGAGTTTATAGCCTGCTGTGAGATCGTTTTGGCCAATGTCAAGAGTGTACAAGGCACGCGAGAAGTAATCCTCCATCTCTCCAATTACTCCATCTGCACTTCTGGTGAGGAATTCGGAGAATTGAACAAGCTGGACGGATAAGGAGAAGGGGCTAATTCCGCTCTGTGTAATGGTGGAGTTAGGGACTCTCACTGTTGACCCAGCGGTTGCGAAGTTTGCACCATGTTTGAAATTGGATCTCAGTGAGTCCAAATAGGCGCTCAGAAGAGGCAATCGCAGGCTTTCCGCTGAGGAATTTGATCTTCCAGTTCAGTAGTTGAATAATATAACAGCGCAAAAAGCAAAATTAGGTTACCTATGAAATCGATGATGAGGCGACCGTCAGAGTAGCGGCCGGCGGGGGAATGGAAGAAGGTTTGGCCGTAGGGAGGAGGAACTTGTCCGAAAGCAGCTGAGAGGCCGCCGGTGTCGGAGTTGGAGTCTCCGAAGTTGAATATCGCAGGGAACTGGCATTGGCCGTTAGCAGCTGCGAGGAAGAAGACGATGAGCGTAGTGCGCCACAGTTCAAGTGCCATGTGAGAGCATAAAGCAGTTTGTCACTTTCTCAGATTTTAACTCTTGTGACATTGAAATAATGAATTTGTATTCTTATAGCAACCACTTGCTGCAAAGTTTGAAAATGTCACATTCATTCATACGAAAAGTATATCAGTAGGTGGTGAAAGTCTTAAGCCATTACAAAATATCACACACTTTGAATGGTTAAAATCATTGAATGACAAGACATTACAGAAGGGCAGTATAAGAATGAATAATGCAAGATGAAACTGGTAGTATTGTTCAGTTTGTCCCAATAACACAATTAATTAACCAACATACAGCAGCTCCATGCCTTGAGTTGAAACTGACCCCCAAAAATTGCGATTTTACAAGGTTTCAAAATAAATGCAGCCTTAAACAGCATCACTATATTAGACAAACAGTATCTCAGAATCTACGAATACCAAACTAAATAAAACAAAGAAAGGGGGGAGGGGATAGGGGGAGGGACAAAAACATTAAATTATTTTCTTCTGGGCTGTGAATGTCAAAAGAGAGCTCCGAGGAATCCACACTTGACAAAAATATGAATTTTCTCATCTTCTTCTACCATCTTTCCCTTGTAGCATTCCTGCAACAAAACTTGCAAATATAAGGGACACATAACAAGTTTTAATTACAGTATCACATGCTCCAAATTGGCTTAGCATAAGATGAATCCCAACTGGGTATTATCTAATGTCACTAGCTCAAGATTTTACAAGATCCAATCTAGTTGAAATGGATATTCGGAACATCCAACTCCGAATCAACAATGGCACAGAACTGTAGATATAATTGACACTAAAGGAAACTGATTTTAATTATATGGTAGCGCGCAAAGATGAGTGATAGCAGCAGCATACCTGTCAAAGGTCCTATTGCCCACAAATCCTCCTCTTTCCCTGCTACCATAAAAACTGCTTCTTCTGTCTTCACCAGGTCTTGTCCATACATCTCCACCCGTCCCACGTGAGCGGGGTCTATCCGCATAGTCCACATTTCGAGATTCATCAACAGATCCAGATCGAGATGGTGGTCTATCTGAGAAATTACCAAACCTGCCTGCTCCAGAACCAGGTCTTTCAACAGCTCTCTGGCTGATCCGAACTTTATCATCCAATTCTTTAGTCAATATTTCCAGGTCCTTTTCCTTGAGTTGAACTAGATTAAGCACACTTTCTTGATCAGCTCCAGACTCCTGTGAAGGATCCCTTGCTGGTTCCTTCTCAAGTTCTTTCTTTAGTTCCTCAATCTCTGCCTTTAAAGCCTTTTCCTCTTCAGTCTCAGGCCTGTAACAGTTGAATAGATAACAGATTTAGAGACTGAAAACACAGCATAGTTCTTCATGATCAAGTTTTTGGAGTCGAAATCAGACTAAACGACACTTCACAAATAACATACTGACAAATTCTAGTTCTAACTGCTTGGAGGTTTAATTGATCCAAGAATCTACAGTAAATTTTCTCAGAAAAATAATCCTACATTGTTTGAAAAAAACATCAGAAAGCTTCATGAGAACATAATGCCAGCTGCTCAGCCTGCTCCTTAGTGCTCAGAAATATCAAGGGTCGGGAATTTAAATATTGAAACATGACAGGCCAAAAATAGTACTGAAAACATAGAGATGAAACATTCTTGACCATGTAAATAAGCAGGCTGAATATATAAAGATGTACAAACTTCAAAAGTAGATTCCAAAGTTGACATCCATTTCACAATCTATAAAGCAACTTTATTACTGGGTATAAGGTGCCTCCACATTTCCAAGTTAACAGCATCAATTTGACACACTTGTGTTCTAATTCAATATACTGTAAGAAATAACATGAGATACTAACTAATTCAATAAATTTTAATATGAGATGCATAATATAGAATGTCAAATATCTCAGACATGCAGGCAATAGAAGGGACATTTCTACATTCAGAAAACATCATCCAGACAAACATTTTCACATAGGTAGAGATCAAGCAAATTTCCCCTAATTATTATTAACTACATTAGTCTCCCAATAAAATGAAGATCTTATTGCATTAACAAGAAACAGTAATGAAGTCATGATATATAGCTAATACCACCATATGTACATGCTGATAAAGAGAGCAAAACTATCAATATACCATGCAATGGAAACTGTTTAAAACGAGTGATAAGGAATGAGTATTTTCAACATACCTATCAATGGCCCGGTGCTCCAATTCGAGATCCATCTTCCTCCAATCCTTACCTTTCTCCTGTAACACCACCTCTCTGGGCTTTGCATCTCCAAAAGGATTCACCTTCGGCCTCGGCTTAGTCTCTGCCCCAACTGAAGGTCCTAAATTCCCTAATCCCGCATTCTCGGACCTGTTAGACTGCGCACTGGACGGCCTGCTAGAATGTGCACTCTTAACCTCCATATCCAAATCAACCTTCCTCCAATCCATGCCTTTCTCAGCCAAAACCTCCTCCCTCGGCCTCGCTGCGCCAAACGGATTAGCCTTATTCCCAACTGGCTGAGCCGTTTCATTGGCTACACCGTCACCTCTCGGAGGATCCAAAACCAACCTCGGCCGGCTCGACGGGACATCTCTTCCTTTATCCTCCTCACCTCTCTTCCACCGATCAGAATCCGTTCCTGTATTGCGATAGCCAGATCCAAATGTGGTGGATCTAACAGGAGGAGGAGCAGAGATCGGCTTCTTACCTAGATTCCAGCTATCGGACTCGTCTGCCCTAGAGCCAGCCCCAAGGGAATCGTATCGGTTACTCCTGCCCGAATCCATGCCTGATGGAGCCATAGACCTCTTTCCGGCTCCCCAATCGCTGGCTTCGTCGGCTCTAGAAGGTTGGAAGTCGTATTCCGAGCCTCTCCGAGGCGGACCGCGAGCATCGTCGTCGAATCCAGGGCGGGATCTGGGACCAGATGAGTTGCCGTAGGTGGAGAATCCGCCGCCGATGCGGCTTCCGGAGTAGTCGTCAGGGGCGCGTTCTTTAGGGCCGGTTGGTAATTGGAGCATCTCGTTGGGGGTTAAGCCTTCGGTGCGGGTGGAAGGAGCTCCTCCTGCGGTGTAGAACTCGGCGAGTGACATCTTCTTCTTCTTCGGCTTGGCGGTGGCCGCTTCTTTGAGACTAGGGAAGCTCTGTAGATCGCTGGATTTGGTGGCGTTGGCAGCGGCGGCGGCGGCGACTTCACGATCCTCGGCCTCGGCTTCGGCGGCCCATGAGCCGATTACACGGCTTCCGCCCCAGGGATTCGACATGGTTGGTGGTGGTCTGAGCAGGAGATCTGGAGAAAACTGTTGAAGAAACGCGAAATGGGATATGTGATTATGCGTGGGGGGAGTAGAAAGAGAAAATCTTGTTTTGGAAACTATTTTTGCCTTCTTCTTTTAGGATACGAAAAAGGCCATGGAAGAGCTAGGGCTCCGAAACTGGAATCGGAGCTCCGATAAACCCGGTTTTTTACAACTCAGATCTTTTCTTATTCACCAAATTAACACTTGTTCTCTTATTATATTTCTCAACTGAAGACAAAACTGAAGAGAGTGAATTTGGTCGGTATGAGTTGCCTGTTGCTTTACTTCAAAACTTGATAATGATTAGATAATTAGACGCATAGTTTCTCTTCAGAAGCAAAATTATGAGCTTGTAAAAAATATTCATATTGAATAATACGTATACTAGTGATTAACAAGAACAAGAATGAAGGTGGTAGAATAGGCTTGGGCAAATGGGGTTGTGTGTTGCTAAGCACGTTGGTCCACCTAACACCCATTCGCTATACATTTGTCAACAAGAATGATGAAACTGCATGTGACGCACTCTTTCTAAAAGCGCATCAGCTGATGTAATCCAAGTCAAAATTAGTTGCAACACATTGGCGATTCTTTATAAAACAACAATGTGATTGTGCATTCTTGTGTCTAAATCAGAGCTCACTATCAACTTCATCATGTTCATGCGAGACCTCAGAGAGGAGGCTATCAAAAGAAATTGATCAGGTAATAGCTTCCATTAAGCAATACACTATATTAGTATTCAAGAGTTCAAATGCCAAGGATTAAAAATCAATGCACAATTTCAGGGAGTGAAACATGAGCAAATGTACAAGGGGGAGAATAAATGTCTAAACCTAGCAACAGTCACTTTGTTTGAGAGATTACAATGTTAATCCTTCCTGTACCTTGGGCACCTGCTTGTATCAGCCTACATCACCCTAATTGCCTGAAGATTGTCTTCTCACTCTTCTCTTCTCCTTGTTAATACAAATTCTGGCACAGAATACTACTGAATATTGTTAGATTCAAATTTAGCAAGATAGATCAATGATGCAGCTCACAATACACATTTCACTTTGGATGTAGCAAAGAAAAAGAAAGGCCTTATTTACTTACTTTGTGCATTATATGGGCCAGCTTAGGGATGAAGGCAGAAACTATAATATTCCCAGAGGTGGCCAAGAAGGAGCAGACATGTTTTCTCAAGCTTGTTTCTCAGTCTGTTACCTCAAAACTATCAAGAAAATAAAACCTTTTCTGCAATGACAACGTGAATTAGGGTCATAATTTGTATATGATGCCACATAATTAATGAAGTACATTCCCGTGTTACTATTAGACATGATATTTACAATAATACTTCTTTGCATAAAACTGCAATGCTATAAGAAATTAGATCAACAACTCTAACTAGTGCTCCAGCCAAGGTCCTGCTGTGTTCTTTGTAAATCTTGATGAATATGTCTTTCTTTATATTTCCATTTCAATGATTACCTACATGCATAAAGCATCTTCTGTAACTCATGTATAGATTAATTTACAGTTAGTTCATCAACAGCATACAATTGCAGCCTGAATGAGAACCATATCAAATATGCATTCATATTATCACAATTCAAATGCCAGTATTGGCTCTCTATCTATAGTATGCGCCCTAAGCAAGACTAGAGCTTTCTACAGCCCACAAAAGCTATGAGTCAATCAATGGGTAAAGATCATTTACCAGGTCATTCCACTGCAATCCTAAAACATTTATGAAGTAAAATTAGAAGAAACTTGCATATTTTGGTTCAAACAAAAAATTCAAAATTTGGCCTTTCAGTTCAAGTGCTCTCATCTTGCTCGTACACCTTGGTCCATACACAATTCATCTAACTGAGCAAGTATACTATTTCTAGAAGAAAGAAGGTAATACAAAATTTTGTCCATAGAAGTTAGCCTGGAGAACCAGGTGGGTGATGTAAGATTGATGGTTAAGATTTAAACTTCGAATATCTGTGTAGATACAAAGAACCTCAGTGTCATTGTCGCAAGTACGTAATATATTCAAGCAAACTTTTTCCAAATTAAGTGATCTTACCAAACATCATATAAACAATACTCCCTCCGTCCCATTTGCTTTTGACACATTTGTCGAGACACGTTTTGTAACGTTAATATCTCTAAATATACGATAATAAAAATTATAATTTTTTTATATTGTCAAAGTACTCATTGAGACGAATCAAACGATATTTCGCATGCCTATATTTATTTCTATATATTGGAAGAAAACGAGAAGATTCTCTTGGTTTATGAATAGTGTCGAAAAAGCAAATGAGCCTTATATTAAGGGACGGAGGGAGTAGAAAATAAGAATGATAATGACACTCCAACAAATCATCAAATAGTCGTACATGATTAAATGGACCCATCCAAACTAGGATGCTTGATTCCAAAATGATCACAAAAGCAGAACTTTGCATTTACAAGGATTTCTAAGAAAAGCCATTCTAAACACAAACAACTAACGTATTCAAATTTTACAACTATTCAATGAAAAAAGCAAATTCCTTTATGCTATCACATCAAACTGAGAAATTCATGATGCTAATCTAACTCTTGATGAACCTTGATATTCAAGAGGATTACCTTTAGCAAGAACATCATCATGTGGGATGACCAAGGAAGACAATGCAAAATTCTCCGTTTCCGCCATAAGAGATCTCGTCCTATCCTGCATACCAACCAACACGTTATGCCAACTATTCACCCTTGAACGCACTGGAAGCCCCACGTTCATGTCTATTAAATCCTCTGCTTGCACCTGAAAATGATCAATAACCACTTAATTGCTATGTATGATTTATCTGAGAAATCAAGAAGCCAGATGATTAGTTATTTACCATGAATACTTCATCAGGGGAGGCGGCATCGAGCAAGTAGATAAGGCAAGAGCAGAAGCCTTTGGTGATCTCAGAATCGCTGTCAGCTCCAAACCTAATCATCCCAAACTCATCAATTTCAACCTCCAACCAGACCTGGGCGGCGCAACCGGGTACCCGGTTCTCCGGAGAGCGAGCCGACTCAGTGAGTTGAGTGAGAACCGAGGCGTAATCCAGGAGGCGCTTGACCCGATCAATCGGCTCAGGAAGCGACCGGAATTCGGAAGTGAGTCTCTGGAGGCGTAAAGAAACAACGCCGGATCTCGAAATGGGAGAAGGAAGCGAATTCCTCAGATTCAAGCGAAATCTTGCAGGCTTTTTGCAGTGTCGATTCAAATTGATGAATACGGGGGGCAGGGTTGAAGGTTTGGGGAAATTGAGCGAGAAAGAAGATGAGTTGGGGGCCATGGCCGTCGCAATTCTTGCGGAGTACATGGGTGATGGCGAGGGAAAAGGAGGAGGTAGCAAAGAAAACGAAAGCGAAAAGGAGACGAGAGAATTGATTTGATTTTGAGATTGTTGGTTTAGAGATTGGAGGGAGGAAAACCGAAATTGAGAGGCTTTCCTAGAAGGGCGTTCCTGAGGAAGTGGTGGTGGTGGTGGTCCAGCTGCTGCTTGGGGACGAAGCTGCGGACATATAAATTTTTATACGGTGCCTGGATTGTTGCTTCTCAATCTCGACGCAGGAAAATGGAAGGTTACAAATACGACATTTTTATGCATAGTGCTTATAGGGGATCCCACCATAAATATAATACGGAGTACTCCGTACCAAATAGAGCTGCACGTATCGAATTTGAGCAAGTTCCGTTTCCAACGAGTGACGCTCAATTTCAAGGTGGACTTACTCCAACATGACAAAGACTATGTAAGCCAAATTAAGTTTGCAAATGTTTACCTTCTTTACACAAGTCGTGCAAAAAACAGTTTAGAATTCCCTAGAATGTATACTATGTCATTTGAGAAAGATTTGTGCCCAATGTCCTATTGGGCACTATATTCTCAACAAATACACCCCTAAACTAAGTCTTTAATTTCTACCCCTACCCTCACCACCCCAATTTCACGCGCTCCACCTTTCCCAGATCATTTTTTTAAATCACGCGCACTTTCATTCTCTCCTTCCTCTCCCCCTCATTTTTCACTCCCAAAATCAAAAACTGAAACCGTTCAGCTTTCTCCTCCCTCCTCTTCTGCTGCCTTCGATTCCTCACTCGATTCCTCACTCGATTCCTTCTTCGTTTTCGTCATCGCTCAAGATTCGCGCTGCTCAAGTTCCTCACTCGATTCCTTCTTCATTTTCCAGATTTTGCGTCTCTTCGTCATATAATATCAGGTATTTAGCGCTCTTGTGTTTCCTATTTGTTGTTTCGGTTGTTTATTTTGGAAGATTTCTGTGATTGCGTCTTTGTTCCCTTGTTTCAAGTCAAAATCGAGTTCGTGTTTGTTCGAAACCTAGATTTTGAAGGTTGTTTTTATTTGCATGCGTCTTTATCTGTTTGATTTTTAGGTTTTTAAGTTTTCTGACAGATTCAGAGCATCTGGACTGTTCAAATGTGTGTTGAACGTGTCATGTTGTGTGTTTATTATGATTTTTTCACTTTATTTGTTGATTCTTCACTGTATTTTAGCTTCTGTTGTTGATTTTTTCATGGTTGAGAACTTGTTGTGTCTGTATATGTAATTGGTTGAGTTCTTGTTTATGTCTATGCTTTTGAATATGGGATGCTGACAGGTTTTTGTGGCTGGAGATTCTATTTTTTTGGCATTTTCCATGTTTATGTTGTTGATATGTCATGCTGACAGCTGATTTTGTCTTGAGATCATATTTGTTGTCAGCTTGTTAATGTTGACATCTTCAATATGGCGTGATGACAACTTTATGTGTCTCTAGAGCTTATTGTTGACAACTTGTTCATATTTACATCTTTTGAATATGGATGCTGACAGCTTTTGGTCTTTGACATCTTATTCTTGTTGTCAACTTGTTCATGTTTACAACTTTTTTCATATATTACATTTTTGAATATAGATGCTGACAGCTTTTTGTGTTTGACATCTTATTCTTTTGTTGACATCTTATTCATGTTGACATCTTATTTTTTGTTGACATCTTATTCATGTTGACATCTTATTTTTATTGACAGGTGTCATGGATGTTTCTAAGCTTCAGTTTTTGGCTTCCCAAGATTTATTTGTAGCTCCTAAGGTTACAACATACCACAGATTTGCTGTGATGGATCAGATCGAGGGTCAGTTAGATGAAGTCAGTAATTTTTTGTTTGCTACTGGTATATTCAAAACTATTTTAAGCATGACATCGCAGCTCAACTACTCGCACGTCATAGTTCACTACGCTTTAATGCGTGCAGTTAAGACACAGAAGAAGTTTGAAATGTGGTTTAACATGCAAGGCAATGTGCTGTCCTTTTCACTTCAAGACTTTGCTGCGATCACGGGTTTGAAGTGCACTGATTTTGAAGGTCATGTCATCCCAGATCAAGTCTTTGAGTGTACTCTGGGAACCAAAAACAAGATCACCCTCGATGACATAATTGCAGAGTTTGCTATCTCGTCAGGGGAGCGGAAGATGGTTCTAGCACACCTTATTATTGTTGAAGGTGTGCTAATGCCTCAGAGGAAAGGCTCTGCTGTTAGATTAAAATTTCTAAAGCTTGCTAGCAATTATCAAGCTTTTTTGAACTATCCCTGGGGTAGGGAAGTATACTTAGAGACTCTCCGGGCTTTTCAAGATGCTCCAGCCCATGCAAAACGCACAGGAGGTGGTTCTTCTAATGATAGAGTTTGGTATACTCTCCATGACTATCCTCTTGCTTTTCAGGTATTTAGTTTTTCATTTCTCTTTTTCAGTTAGTTGCTCAAATACATTTTCATATTCTCCTTTTTAATCGTTAATTTTTTTTTGTAGGTTTGGGTGCTTGAACATTTTCATCAGTTTCGCGAGTTTGTTGGAGCTGCTACTGCCTCTCTTAAGACCATTCCATATGGCGAACGCTGGTTCTCATTGGATAATAACAAACTCGCTTGGTATCATTCTGTGTCAGATCATTTCGATGCTCATCCTTTGGTATTATTCTTTATCTTATTATACATTTATATTTTTCTTTGTCTGTTTTATTTTTGTATTTAACTCTTTTTGTTGACAGCACATTGTTATAACTCTTTTGCTGTTTTTTCATTATTTTAGTTGTGCAGACCATCTCCATATGAGGAACACTCTACATTTTGTCACCTTAATTTTCTCGACGAGGTTGAAGATCCTTTGTTTGATGCATTCGCTGAACAAGTTCTTGTCACTGCTCGTCAGAATTCAGAGCAAGCTGTTTCTAACACTGTTATATCTGAGCGACCGGCTAAGACTGCCAAGAAGGTTGCCACGAAGCCAGTGAAACCTGCTCCCAAAAGGAATGCCAGAAAGCCAGTTCAGAAAGTTTCAATTGTTGTCAAGAAAGTAAAGGAACCTGTTCAGAAAGTGGCGAAGGTTGTCACCAAAGAAAAGAAACCAGTTCAGAAAGTTGCTAAGGTTGTCAAGGTTTTCAACAAAGAAAAGGAAGATGTCAACAAGGATAAGGAACCTGTTAACGAAGAGAAGGAAGTTGTAAGCACTTCAGTTCAAAATGCTGCAGAGATGGGCAAAGGTGATTGCAAAGACAAGCAAGCTGTCAGCAATCTAATTTCTAATGTGTCAAAAGTTGCAAAAGCTGTTTCTAAGAGAAATCAACCTGTCAGCACTCCAGGTATGATATGTTTTGCATTTTTATACACTGTTGACAACTTCTTCTTTTTTCCTATTTCGCCATGGATTTTGTTGTTGACATTTGTTTTTTGTGTTTTTGACAGTTCTCTATACTTTGTTTTCAGATTCCCCTCTAGATGTCAGAACTTATAAACGTAGGCTCTCCTTACAAGATCGGAAAGTCGTTTTTGAACAATCTCCAAGGAAATCACCAAGACTAAACAAATCAGAGAGCAATCAGCACAGCAAGCCCGAGGTTTCTGTTGGTGCTTGTTCTGCGCCTGCATATAATTCTTGTAAAAGACCATCAAAGTCTCCAGAGAAGGTTGGAGATGTAAAAGATTCTGCTGGTGTTTCTGTTTTTGAACAATCTCCAAGGAAATCACCAAGACTAAACAAATCAGAGAGCAATCAGCACGGCAAGCCCGAGGTTTCTGTTGGTGCTTGTTCTGCGCCTGCATATAATTCTTGTAAAAGACCATCAAAGTCTCCAGAGAAGGTTGGAGATGTAAAAGATTCTGCTGGTGTTTCTGTTGTCGCTTCAAAAAAATCTAACAGTAGAGCAACAAGATCAGCTTATAAGGTTGAAGATGATCAACATGCTGCTAATCTCGACGTTGTAAATAAGAAGAGGAAGTCTCCTCCTTCCCCCTGCCCCAAAGTGATATTTAAACTTAGTGGTTCTGAGCCAGAACTTAAGAAGGCAAAGCAGGACTCTGTGCGGGATGTTGTTGTGTACGAATCTGTCCAAGTTCATGTTGACAACATTCTCAGAAAGCTATGGTCTGACATCCCAGAGCTAGCCGCCCAAGATGCTGCACCTATTGTTCAGTTCCCTTCCTCATCTGAGAGTGGTAAACAATCTTCAGTTAAGCAACAATCTTCTTCCATTCATGTCCCCATGGAAACAAATGCAGCTGGTCCTGCATTTGATTCTGCTGACAGTGAGAGGACATCGTCTGTTCGTCCCTCAGTTGACATAGTAGGAAATGTTGCTGCAGCTGGGGGTGGACAGTTTGATGTGTTGAGCCAAAAAATTGAATTTTTGTGCAATGCCATGTCTGAAGTTCAATCTTCCACCAAAGAACATGGCCTGTCGTTAGTTGATGTCGCAAAGAAGCTGCACGATCTATCTAGTTTGATTCAGAGAAACGTCAAGGCCTCGTTCCAAGATAAGAGCACACAATATGAATCTGAAGATTTTGTAGATGTCAGCACACATGAAAATGTTGACAGCTTTGTGACTTCTTCAGAAATTGATGGAACTAAATGTTCTGAGAAGGTAGAAAAAACTCCAGAAAGGGAAGGGGACCTGGGTGAAGCTGAAGTTGATGAAATTCCATCAATAGCTGATGCTGGTGGAAGTGGTGTAGAGGGCAGAGAAGACATTGCTGACACTCCTCCAAATGCCAAGGATGTTGACAACATTCAAGTTGACAACATCAAAGTTGACAACATCCAAGAAGACATTGTTGACATTCCTCCAAAAGGCAAGGATGTTGACAACAGAGCATTTGGTCAACATGTTGACAGCAAAGCATTTGCTCCAGGTGTTGACAGCAAAGTCTTGGGTCCAGATGTTGACAGCTTGACAGTGGGTAAAGATTATGACAGCCTGAAAGTTGTTCAAGATGCTGACAAAATTACACTTGTGCCAGAAGTTGACAGCTTTCAAGTTCCACAAGGTATTGACAATGCTGATGTTGGTGGTTCCAGTCAATTTCTCGATGACAGCGGGTGTATTGATCAATATCTCTGCAGCAACCCAGATTTTTTAGAGAAGGACAGTGTTCTCATATCTTCTGGAATCAGTCTCACTCAAGATAGCTTGGATACTCTTCCTGCTTCACAGAACCTCATTGACTCAGAGGAGCAAGTGAATAAGTATCCTAAGAAAGCTCTTGATGTTGGAACACAAGTGAGGAAGTCTTCCAGGCTCCCAACTCCAAGTGCTCTTGTTCAAAGCCCTTTCACTGAGGAGAAGAAGAAGAAGATTTCAATGCCTAGTTGTCCACCATACTCATTCTATGGAGATGATGATCGCAGAAAGTTCTTCGAATGGTTTTATTTGACGTATGTTTTATATTTATAATTTAAATTATTTTCTTTTATTTCTGAATATATGTGTTTATTAATTTTGTGTTTTTGTTGCAGTGGTAAGAAAGAGGTTATTAAGCGCAAGGAACATGATTTTGATTTCACCAAGGACTTTTTTAACAAATTATTGTTGAAAAGCACAAAATCTATTGGGCAAGCCAAGTGGTTAAATGATTGTGTAAGTTAATTACTTTTTACATGTCCTGACAACATATTTAAAAGTTTTTGATATTTTGCTGTCTTTGTCAACGCATGCTTCATATTTGTGTTGTCAGTGAGGCTTTTATTATTTTCTTCTACTGTCAGTTTGAATTTTTTTATTTATATTGTGTTGTTATTGTTCAGTTTTATTTTATTTTTTATTTCTCTTTTAACCTTACTCTTTTTTTCTCTTGTTTTGTAGCATATCTCTGAGGCTTTATTTTACTTCCGGAAGCATATCAATGAAAACAGTGAGAAATTCAAGGAAGTTGCAATCATGGATTGGATCTGGTACTGTCATTTCAATGCGGATAAGAGAGCTCTTATTGCGAAAGATGATGAAGCAGAGCTTCTGTTTTTCCAGAAGTACTTTATAGGAATGTACCCAAAACATGAGGGCATGTGCTGGTCCGAATCTGTGACTAGGGTGTATACTCCTTTCAACTTTCAAAATGAGCATTGGGTTGCCCTGGAAATTGACTTAGCAAACTGGCATGTCACTGTGTATGATTCCAGCATTCAAATCAGCAGCGATGCTTATTGTTGGAGTAAAATTAGTACTTTATGCTGTATGCTTCCTGTTGTTATGAAGAAGTCCCACTTGTTTGGCCATATTAATTATTTGGACAAGGATTTCTCATGGTCAAGGCGCAAAGATGTTCCTCAGGATGGGATGATGTAAGTATCTTGTCAACATTAGATTTTTTCTTTCTTTATATTCCTCTGTTTTCATGATTTCTCTCTTTTTGTTCTGGGGTGATTTACAGTGGCAATTGCGGATTATACTGCATTAAGTTCATTGAGCATTTGGCCATTGGCACCAGCTGGGATGATCTGGATGACGAACACATGAGGGCTCATCGGGAGAAGATGATTATTGACCTGTTTAACGAGAAATGGGAGTTCAAGGCATTGCCACTTGAGAAGGACAGACCTAAAGCTTGAATTTCAATGTTAATGTTCGGATGTAATGTGTGTGGTTTGGATTGTTGCTATGTCTGCTTGACAGTGTTTTTAGTTCAGACTTTAATGGCTTTTGTTGTCAACCTTTGTAGCTTTTCGATTTTCAGCTTTGTAAAACAGTTTATATTCCACTTTTTAGTAAGGCAGGTTTTGTTTACCCCAACAGTTTTTGCTTAAGTCAGTTATTGATTATGGTTATTTTATTTTATTTATATGTCAACAGTTTTACTCAGGTGCAACAAAGCACTCAGCGCGTAGCGCGTGTAAGTTTATTATTCTTACGAGGCGCGCGTAGCGCGCTTCGTTAACACACCTTACTGCTGAATAACCTGTCAGCATTCTAAATCTTTGATATATAACCTGTCAACTTTTTTTGTCATCACAATTTGTCAACATTTTTCACCTTTTTGTAATAAACTTTTCATTTTCACAATCTAATCTGTTAATATTTTTCACCTAATCCTATTTTTTTGTGTGCATGTCAACAAATTTCATATCTTTACAATATGGCAAGCTGTCATCAAATCTCGAAACACAATGTTGTCAACACTATTTATCAGAATATCTCAATGTTGTCAACATTTATTTATCACAGTAGAAGAATATCTATAAACACAATATGGCAAGCTGTCATCAAATCTGCAAACACAATATGGCAAGCTGTCATCAATGTTGACAGGATATAAAACTATTATCCCTTTTTCAATTAAAGATAAAAATTGAAAATTAAAATCCTAAAATGTTGTCCACACTGATAACTCTGTCCCAATCTTGTCAGCAAAGTTTTTTTGGCAAGAAGTCTTGTTGTGTCCCATATTACCACAGAGGCTGCATCTTCCTGGCTTTCTTGTTCCTTTTCTCTTCTTGCTTCTGTTTGGGAACTCACCTTCAGATGGGTATCTTTTCTTCTTTCTCCTCCCTTTATCTGTCTGCACAATTGGTGGCATGCAGATTGTATCTGTTACATCTTTCGGTACACTCTTCTCCGTTTCTCTTGGCACCGGGTAGATCGTTTCTCTATATGCAGCTGTCCAAGCTTCAGTTTTGTAGTAGTCGCTCACAAAATCTGTCACAGTTGCTTTTGCTTTCTGTATTGCAGCTATAGCATGCACACACGGGATGTGGTCCACATCAAATACTTTGCAAGTGCATTTCCTTTCTAACAAATTGACCACCCCATAGAAATCTCCACCAAGAATATGATATTGTGCTTGATTTAGCTTTCTCACCTCATACGCCTTTGACATTTGGTACCTAGACTCCAATATTTTCCCTATATTTGGTGTCATCTTACTATTATTTTTTTCAGCCTCTAAGCGCCTATCATTAAACCACCTTGACAGCACATGTCTCAGAAACTCTAGTAGAGCAACAACTTGGAAAGACCTGTCAACATCAAAATTTTCAACTGTGTCAACAACTTTAATATATCTTTGACAATTCATAGACAGTAGAATTGGGTCCAGCATAACTGATTTTTCAACAGTGTCAACATCATTTTTCAACAATGCCAAATCTATAATATTTATCATACCTTGCTTCCAGTATTACTGAATTTATTGTCTCTGAGTTGTTTGTTGTCATTATGTTGTATCTATTGCCTTTGGAATGTGCTCTTGCCCATTTTTTAAATCCTACTGCTTCCAAGTATTCTCCCATCTCCTTATTTATCTCACAAATTTTCCCATAATTCTCTTGGAATTCCTTTAGCGTGTATGCATCAGCAGCCAAAGAGAATAGTTTGTGCACCCCTTTATCTTTGTATCTTGTCTTCAGATTTTGCTTCAAATGTCTCCTACACACAACATGGTTTGCTGTTGTGTACACTCTTTGAATGGCGTTGGCAATGCTGAGATGTCTATCTGACACTATTACCAAATCGTCTGTACATGGTAGGACTTTCAGAAGCTGTGTAAAAAAGAATGTCCACGATATGTCGTTTTCACTATCCACTACTGCATATGCAAGTGGATAGATCTGCTGGTTTGCATCCTGAGCTGTAGCAATGAGCATATGCCCTTTGTGCTTTATATGCAAGTGAGTCCCATCTACCATTATCACCTGTCAACACAAAACGAATGTATTATTACTCATGTCAACACTGTATAATGTAAGTTGTTAACAACAATCAAAATGTCAAAATCAGACATTATGTTTTTACATTTTCTATACTGTTATCATATGTTTAAATTTATTTTGTCAACAATAAATCATTCTATTAAACAATATATCATTTAATTCCTATTTTACTCACTGCCATACCTTTCTCATTACTTGGAATCCTCTTGTGCATGCTCCAATAGATATAAACACGAATCTGAAGTTGTCATGCTCACCAACTTCTAGGCATGTGTAAGATCCTTCATTTACTTCTTTTAGCATATGGCAGTACATGGGCAAGAGTGCATAGTTTTCTTCTGGTGTGCCTCGTATTAAATCTTGTGCATGTTCCCTTGCTTTCCATGCCTTCCAATAGCTAACATCCATGTAGTGTTCCTTTCTCATATCATTGCAAATGCTCTTTGGTATTGGTCCATTTTTAACATCTTCAAACCTGCATGTATATCACATTACTATTAGTTCTCTGGTTATCTTCAAGCAATTAATATTTTTTATGATATTTATGATTTTCAAAAACCTGTAAACACAATACCTGGTTTTTATTTGCTCCCCAATCATTTTGTATGTTGGTTTGCACTCATGTTGACATCTAAAGTCAAAGGAACATGTATGTTCTCTTTGAAACTTTCTCACCTCAAAGAATGTAGTGTTTTGTAATGCAATAGCCCTCAATCTCCATTTGCAGCTTGTGTCTGTGCACATTACTGTTAGAAGCTTTGGATCTGATTTCTTAACTTTGTAAGCAAAGTTCTCAGTCATTGCCAATTTTTTCAAAGCTTCGATCAGCTTCTTTTTTGTGTCAAATAGCTTCCCCACATGGACAAAGTCTGCATCTGTTCCACTGTGACTCATTTCATCCTCCCCTGTTTTTTTTTCTGTCATTATCTTGCTTGCAGATTCACAATCCATAATTTCACTATTCCCTTGTGTTGGCACTTCATATTCCATAGGTAGAAACATGTCTTCATTCATGTTGACAACAACTATACTACTACATCTATTCTCTCTTGCTATCTTCGGTTCATAATTCATGTATTCCCTTGATACATATAGTGGACAAGTCCATTCCACCTCTGCTGTGCCATTGATTTCCATGAATGATGCAAGATCATCATTTGTCTCCACAGAATACTTGACTTTGATCTTCTGGAATGGATTAAGATGGCATAGGTGGAGATGCATTCCCTCCGTTTCGAGTTTGAACCGTTGTGTAATCAACGATTTCATTGCTTGCAGAGTTATGTTCATATCAACTAAAAATGCTTTTGATATGATTTCCCCATCAGACACCATAACACCATCTCTTATTTTTATTTCTTTGCCATAGGAGACTGTCAGAATGTGCTTTTTTATCTGCATATATATTCAATAAATTTTGTTAGATAAGTATTTCTAATCTATCTGTCAACATTTTCCCTAATGAACATAAACATTTATGTTTTACCTGTCAACAATATTCTATTTAGGTACAAATTTAATATTTGTATTTTTTAACGAAGCGCTCTCAACGTGCTTCGTAAGTTTATTATTCTTACGAGGCGCGCGTAGCGCGCTTCGTTCACTTACGTGTTAATAAAATCTAATCTATAAACATATTCCTGTCAACAACTTATATAATGTCAACATCCTGAATATTTCAACAATATAAAAAATATCTTGTCAACAACCAATAAAATGCTTGTATCGTTTACAGATTCACAGTAATATCTTATCAACATTCTACATTGTCAAAACTTGTCAAAGTCTAATCAATAAACATATTCCTGTCAACAACTTATATATGTCAACAAACTGAATATTTCAACAACATAAATAATATCTTGTCAACAACCAATAAAAACCAGGTGGTGTCGTTCACAGATTCACAGTAATATCCTGTCAACATTCTACATTGTCTAAACTTGTCAACCAAAGATGTTTTTCATAATCTATCAATCAAATAAGTTCAATATCATAATTTATCATGATTTACCTCTTGTTCGATGGATTTGCTGGTGTCTGTTTCAGATTCTGTGCTTATCATTGTATTTGCAGTTGATTCGCTGGTTTTGTTTTGCGCTTCCTCTTTTTTTGATCTATGTTCAATCTCTTATTCTGTTTTTAATCTATCTTCAATCTTCTCCTCGCTCGTTTTTGTTGTACAATTTCATTGTCCTCCGGTTTGTTTGACAATTCGATGTAGAAGAAGATTCTGAATGTTGCATGCGAGAGCGTTATCCCCAAAATTCTTGCGATCCAGCAGCGATCAACGCCGGTGAGCAGATTGGAGGCAGTCGGCGAGTACTCTAGGCGGCGCCGGCGGAGGAAGAAAGAAGTCGGTCGGCGGAGGAAGAAGGAAGGCAGAGGAAGAATGTCGGCAGAGGAGAAAAGTTTCGGGAGAGAGGTGAGGTATGAGATTGAATTTATTTATTTTTTCCTTAATTGCTTATATAGTAGGGTATTTAGTAAAGACTTAATAATGTGATGCAGAAACTAAAAAATCATGTGTGTTTTGGGGTACTTACCCAAAAACTGGATGTCACCTTCATTAGCAACTCAAATGGAATGTATGGTTCCATGTTGGATAAGATTTTGTCGACGACATGGACTTGAAGATGACAACTTCAGATCATATCACCATTAATATTAATATACAATAAAAAGACTTTTTCAAAAGATACAAATCGAAGAAAGAACTCAAACAAACGGCCCTTGGTTCATATATCGATCACTCTACCCCTAACTTCTGCGCGCACATTCTTGGCTTCCTCATACATTATAAAAGAGCAGATAAGATCTTTGAAGCATCTATTTACTCATTTTGTTCTAAGCCTTACACATACAAGGGGTTAGAGGATTCTCCCATAGATCATAGTTAGGGAAGGTTTCTTCGGGTAGACCGGTTCGGGTTTGATGGGTGATTACCACGTCTTCTACAAAGGTGGCCCATCCCATGTATGGGTCCCCGAAAGACTTGGACATGAGCCCCTTATCCGGCTTTATAGACTTCAATTTGTGGCCAATGTATCTTCGGAAACCAATTATCAACTTGGCAAAGTTTCCTCCATGTGTCATCACAAATACGTCCGACTTTAGGCACACAAGAAAGTCTAGTGCAGCTAGGCTTGTCACGTGCTTTCTGAACCCATCTAGCTCTTCTTTGCTTGCTAGTTCCTCCTTGGTTACCTGATTAACATAGGAGTGTAAATGTCGAACCTTGTTTGTATGAGAATATGAGTGAATGTGAATGTGAATGTGAATGTGAATGTGCTTACCAGATTAGGGAACATATTCCTGAGTGGTGCCATTCTATTCTGCCCGCCATAGACCTGTCCAGAAGCGACATAAATTTGGGTGTCTTTAGGGTAGCCCATAGCCCGTAGAAGAACTGCCACCTCACCAGGTTCAAGAGGGCACCTTCCTTCCTTGCGCTTCTGAAGGGACAACTGCCATAAGTGGGAGCCATTCTGTATACCGATAGACAGAAAAACACACACAATTAAATCAAGATTATGGAACAGCTCTGGGAGAGAATTGTGCTAGATAAGTGCAAGTATAGAACAGTTTTGCATCACCTTATAACGTCTAGGCCATTCCTTCTTTCTGTATTCTGCCATTTGAGCCTTTTCATCCCTAGTCCCGACAAAATCACAGAATGAAAGACCTACCATGCCCTTCTCAAATCTCAGATGAAGAGCCCTGTTAACAATAAACAGTTTTTTTCAGGAGCTACAAAACAATCCCAAATATTTTGGGTAAACAACTTCAAGAGTCATATTGACGCACATGTACGGATTTGAACTGCCAGTGCGGTTTCTCATCCTTGATGCTAGCGCATCAGCCATCTGTTCAATCTCAGGAAGAAATTTTAGAGCGTGGTAGTTCACTCTACACCGCAGCCTGTTAATTTCTTGAGGTACATTATCATACCTGCAGAAGGAATAAGCGAAATTAAATAGAAACACAGCCAATAAACAGTAAGTTTCTAAATTCAGCCAAATACATGGCAGTTTGACTTAGAGCTTACCCAAGTCGATCAACAAAAGGTTTCAGGGACATTATCTTCTTCTCTTTAACGCGAGGCAAAACATTGTCAATGTAAAATTGGGCTGAAGCATATTTTGGGATGTTCTTGACTGTTCGTCTGTGAGACATTAAAATACATTTAAATGTGAGGTACATGTTGACCAATAGGATCAATCAATAACACGAAACTATATGAACCCAGAAGATCACTTTTTCCCAACCCTATTTGTATATAGCTTGAGATTATGTAGCACCCCTCTAATAGCCTGAGACACAACATTACAGATAGCAATTTATAGTAACAGAACTACCTGCATGACGCCATAAGCAAATACTCTGACTAAGGCCATATTATCAATGTCTATTACTTCATCCTTGTGCTATGTTCATAAACTAAAGATGTAATGAAGACACTAGATAATATAAACCCAGTTCCCAATTTACAAAATCAAAGACATTCACTGCACGCTGATCACATTCAATATTTTTTCATAGTTCCTACCAAAATATAAGCTGGTTAAGATGAAAAGAGAGGTTATAGGTAAAAACAGATTATTCTATGACACATGCATAAAGAATCTACACTGAGAAATTGAGAATGCATATCACACAGTAAAGTAACAATGCACACATATTATTTTAGATACATTTTATCTTATATTCCAAGAATTTAGAAACCACTTGCAGCTAAGGCACTCAACAGAACATGCCCAGAATCAACATGTAGCTCAATTAGCTCATTGTAACTGATAGTGCTAACATTGAGCAGCTCTTGGAATGAAAAATCCAAGAGAAAGAACCGTTTATAGAGCAAAGAATCAGACCTGATACTAGAGAACAGTTCTGCTTTGTCTGCAAACCACTCTGGAATATCTCGGACAATTCGAACATCATCCTTCAAGTAGTCGATAAAATGATCCACATCAAAAATGTCCTCAAATTTCCTGAAAATATGAGATGTGGATAAAATTGTCAACGTCACCAAAGATAATAAAACTGTCTTTCTTTTTTTTTTTTACCGTACAATAAATAACAACGAGAAGACAGAAAGGGCATGCAAATGATAAAGGGCTCCTTACGTTTGGTCTTTCCAAATTTGGTCCTGCTTCAACACTGGCAATATTAGTGTAGCATTCATTATTTTAGCTACTGCCACAGCATTGCATATCTGTAAGAAAACACAATGTCAGACTTCTGCAGTGCATGTCACCATAAAAAATACAGCGTCGTATATATCCTTGAAGAATTTTACAATCTGCATAAAAAATGACTTTCTGAAACTAGAAATTTTAACAACAATCAGCAAGTACATGAAGGAAAATGTACATCAGCTTGTTATATGAGAAAAACAATGATAGTTACAAGTTCGCCCTATAAACCATACAACCAAAGCATACCAACTGAGATAAGTATGTACAAGGAAGTTTCTTTTGTTAAAAATAATGAAAAATGCAGTGACATTATAAGACATCATACCACGATTCTTTGCTGATTAAGCCCACCCTCCGCATGAATAAATATGTATCCATTTGTTTCATTCTCTGGAAGAAGATCTGCAAGCAGTAACAAATATAATTTTAGATTCACTTGTACAAGTGTCTTATCCTTCATATCTTAAATATGTCTAGTACAAAATCTCATCTAGGTATGACCAGTTATGTCGAAGAAGTTTAGAATATTAACCTGATATTCCATCAGTACGACGCTCAGCACAAGGCTTCCAAGATGTAGTGGCAGAATAAGGATTCTCCCAAAGGGATGGGGACTCTTTCACCTGAAAATTTGAGCAGCAATGCATCCATAAAATAAGTATACCAATTCAAAACCAATCAGACGATTTGAGATATTTATTATCATAGGCCTTACTCGAGGACAGTGAAGAACAATGCCATCCTTCTTGCACAAGTAAGGGGAATTCTGACAAGTAATCCATACACACATCAGGTTTGTTATAGATTAAGCAAAATGAATCCATAGAAGAAGAAAACAGGTGATATTTCCCCAACCGATCTAATCGAGAAGCATTAAGACAGTATAAGCACAGACACATACCAATCGATGAACAAGGGAGGCGGTTGCAAACAAGGCAATAATGAGAAGAGCGAGGATGAGGAAGGATAAAGAGCACTTGGAATTATGAGAGGAGGAAGTCCTAGAGTCGTCGAAGAAGAAGGGGAAGAGAGAGTGAAGAGAGGAAGAGAGAAGAGGGCGATCGCGCAAGTAGTGGTGATGGCGGACATGGCCTTGACGATCATCTCCGGCGGCGGGGGGCTTGTTATCTGCTGCCGCGACTAAAGGTGTGGCTTCGTCTTCAGAGCGAGAAGGTTGCTTCCGAGGAGAGGAAGTGGCTCTACTACCAATGGAGCTCGAATGCCTCAGCTCTCTAAGCTCAGCGGCCATACCTCTCTTCTTTGGACTGTATAGCAATTAGCAGTGAGTTGGGACTGGGAGAGTGGGAGGTAGTAGGGATCTTCAGTAGGCGTTAATGGCGGATCTCCAAAGGGCAGCTCTCTCTCTCTCTCTCTCTCTCTCTCCGATCCCCCACCCCCAAATCATCAGTTTTCTCTCTCCGACGGTCTGGTATCCAGGTTTAAAAGGGCAATTTGCTAAAGTAGCTACTAGCCCTCAGTATTTTAATCTGTGAAATGTGTAATTTTGTGTGTGTAATTATTCTGGTTTAAGGAAATGTTAAATGAAATATTATTCCCTGGAAAAGGATAAAAGGAGAGCCACGCCCACCGCCACCAGGTGTGTGTGTCCTTGTAGCTCAGCCTTTATTTTGGATTTCGCAGTCTGTGCAGTGTCCATGATCGAGATGGAGCCGTTTAGGCTTCGGTTGATGTTTGAAGACTCCATTCTTAACGATTCTCAGGAATCCGACGGATTGAAACGATCCTGGGTTTTGGTTGAACCCGAACATCTTACCATCTCCGACTTCGTTTCTTACCTTCTTCACACTTTCAACCTTTGGGATTCTTGCCCTCATGGCATCTTTCTTTCTGTAAGTCTCTTCTTCCCTCGCTCTAAACTTAATTTACATGTATTTCTTGGCTTCAAATTTGTATCTTTGCTCCATATTATGTATCTGTTGTATGTTTGTGCTTATGCTAGAAATGTGCAGACTCAAAAAATGGTTCGCCGCATGTGGAGTATGCTCCGAATGATTATAGTAGTTTTTTGCAATCACTTAGATTTGAGTCTTTGATGCCATCTCACTTAGAAAGAATATCTTGGAGAATTTCTCCTGTGCCTGATAAGTTAGAATTTTCTCCTCTCCTTGCAGGCGGAAGGGTTTGCTCTACCACATTTTGTGTCAATAGCCATTTTAAATAACAATGATCTAGTGTGGTATGTCCAATCATTGTTGCCCTGTCAAGTCTTATGCATATGAAGGTTGTCAAAACCTAGATTCCTATTAAGTGCTCATGAACATATGTTTATTTGGCAGTGTGAAAAGAAAGGGGTCCAAATTGAGTCTGGAGGAGAAGTTTGAGAGGAAGTTACCATTCATTCCGCGTATGCCACTTTCAGGAATTGAAGATTTTGAAAAGGAAAGTGGAGATTACCAGAGTGAAAGTGAAGAGGAAGATGAAGACGATTTTCAAATTGATTCGCTGGACGAGGACAATTTACCAAATGGAGATGCATCTATCAAGAAGAGAAAAGCATCAAAACAACTGAAAAACTCCAAGTATGCTTGTGCCCCAATTTTTATTATTCTTATTATTCAAAGTCACATTTGATTCCCAGATTTTTTAGCCACATGGGTTATGACAGTAATGTCATATATGCATGGATGATTTTCATGCATGTTGTTGGATATACTTTCTCTTTGTGAATGTAATTTGAAATGTGGTTTATAGGAAGAAGAGTAAGTGTACAAAAATTGATTCAGCCTCATCTCAAAAGGAGCATTCTGATAGCTATTTGCAAAATGGATGCTGTCAGAAGAAGCCACCAAACTGTAAACAAGATCAAGTGCATAATGCAGGGTATGTTTTATGAACTTGCATGTATTATCCATGATCCATGATTATCTTAATAATCCCAGGTTTTCTGGATGCTTTGTATGTTTGACGGAGGATCATAAATGGAAGAGTTGTATTGTTATCGTTAACTAGTGGAACATATATGAGTAGTGATCTCTATCTTGTTTAAAGTGGGATACTTCAGACTTGTGATTGAGTTAATGCTGTAAAAGCCTCTAAGATCCTTTACTACCATCATCTAATTTTATCAGCCATGTCATAACATTTAATTTGCTTGGGTGTGTCATGTAGGTGCAGCAACACTGAAAACTGGGAAGGGGTTATATGTTTATCTAGTGAGCCAGATAGTGCTGTAAAAGTTCCAGCGGTATGTGGTGTCTCACTATAGATAGATTTCTTTTGATTATGTCTATAGTACACAACATTGAGCTGCAAAGTTTCCTGCTAGGTAAATCATTGGGTTACAATCTATGTTGGAAAACTGTGCATCTTTTCACTGTTATTGCTTATTGGCATATAAGGTTCTAGAATGTATCAGAGATTGATTTCAGTTTTTATATTACATTTAGTCTAGAAGTACTAGGCGCAGGAAGACACAAAAGCAGAGGTGGCGTATTGGTGAACAGGTATAATACTTTGAAGCTTGTCTGTATTGTGAATGATCCATTCATTTAAATGTTCTTTTTTTATTTAAAAATTAAAACTGTTTATGCTTACATATTCCATCTTTGTAGTTGGTCAAATGACTATCAATGTTTTCGCTGCAGCTTCACAAGAAAAAAACACAGGTGGAACATCTGAATGATGAGGATCGCCTGAAAATTTTGGACCAGGATAGTGAGTCTGGAGATGAAGTTGTCCCTGTAGTCGTTCGTCCAGGGCATATTCGCTTTACTGCTCCTGAGAAAGGTATCTCTCTTCTCATCACTTTGACCTTATCTTCAATATTCTACTTGGGCTAGCTTCCAGAAAATTTAAGGCACATAATATTTTGTTCTTATCTTCAAAGTAACTTAGAGGAAATTGGTTGTTTGTAGATTCCTGATTAGTAAATAGAAGTAACTTACAGGAAACAAGCTGCACATATGCCATGCAATGCTCATTAATTTTATATCAGCTCTACCACTTACAATGACTTTGTTTTGTGGCAGAAAAAAAACTTCAACAGGATCAAGGCATATTTAATTGTTGTGGAATCACAAACAACAAAAAAGGTAAAAAATGGGGCAAGAAGAAGCAATCACCCTCCAAATGGAATGCAGATAAAGCTCCCTATCAAAATCAACCAACCTCCAGATGGAAGGAGTTTAGAACTACCCAAGAGAAGCAACCGGACTCTAAGTGGAATGAGCATAGATCTCCCCAAGAGAAGCAATATGCTAACACATGGGGTGAAAATAGATCTACTCGAGAGTGGAATTCAGGCTCCAAATGGAATAACCGAGGCAGAAGTTGGACTGCTAAAAAAACCCTGCCAAAAGATCCATCAACGGAATATGAGAAGCTGATACCCTTGACTGACTTCCCATTGGTAGGAAGAAATGATTGTTAGTTATGTTACTGTTGATGGTATCTAGTCATATACAAACTAATCTGATTTCTTCTGATTGTTAGGAAGGTGATATCATTGCATATCGTCTGTTGGATGTGCCCTCACCATTTTGCCCTGTGCTGACATCATATCGGGTACATTTAGCAGATTAGCTTTTATTTTTGTTCTGCTTATACATGAGATTCATTTTCGTTAATAATGAAAAAGTTCATCTTCAGGTTGGAAAAGTCTCGTTATCTAGCCCAGAATCAAATACAGTAGTGTTGGTTCCTGTCCCAGAATATCCTTTTGAGTTCAAGAAGGCAACTGATAATACATCTGACGAACTAGTTGATGCCTGCCGCTATACGGAAGATGGAACACTAGAGGTATATATTATGCTCATGTTCTTCCATGCATACTTTATATTTCTGACAAAGAAAATGATAGAATTCATGGGATTATGTTCAGATAGACTTTCCATCACTTGTTGATGTGCGAGTTGTGAATCGTGGTTGGAAGCCTAATTCAATTTCGGGGTGGAGTGAAAATGGAATGAGCAACAAATGGACAGAAACAAGTACTTGGGCCCCAGCTTCAGGGTCAGGTTGGGGATCCACATCAGGATCAGGCTGGGGGAATGAAACCTCAGGCAGTAGTAAGGATCCTCAAATGGCGTTTGCTTCTACTTCTGGCAAGTCTTTGCAACCTAAATTCTTACATATTTTTCATGTTATGGATATGGCTTTAGAAAACAAGAAATATTGTAATTTTCATAAAAATTGTAATCATCTGTGCAGAAAATGGTAACAAAGATGTGTGGGAAGAGATAAGTGCAGAGATGAATGCAAGAAAGGCACAACTTCTGGCAGAAGATAACTGGAACAAGAGAAAACCTGTCAACTACACTTGGTCTTACAGAAAACTCACAACCAGGGCTCGTCGTTAAGATATTTGGTTAGAACCATATAGAGGTGGCTTCTTTTTTACCTGTGTTTAGAGCTTCCGAAAACTGAATTTGCGCACGGTATATATGACCTCTATTACTGTGTATAGAGATATTTAACCTCATGCTAGATGTAAAGGAGAAACCTGGTTCTTAGTGGATTGATCTGTTTTGTGCAGCAACAGGCAACAGGCAACCTGCTGTTTTTGAAACGTTAATTACCAGATAACAATCTTTATATATTCCTTTATGTTCTCATCTGGATGAGTTTCAGGCAATAGGCCAAGTTGATGGTTTTTAATTTATTATTATGTCATTTTTTGGCGTGGTCATGAGGGTTATTTAAGGCCTTTATGTTCTCATCTGGATGAGTTGGTAACTTACAAGATGGATTAGGAAAAAGGATACATTTCTTCATTCAAACTAGGAGTTTTGTGTACAAACTTGTTTTTTATATGGATTAGGAAATAGCCTAATAATATTGTTTACATAGAAGTTTAGAGATAAGATATTTAATATCCAGGAATCACAATGAACAAAACACCCGCCAAAACTGAAGATAATTACTCCATATAACAACATTATAAAAACAGTAATAATTTCCATACAACAATCTTGACATCTCAAAATTTTGTGAGGGAGAGACTTGAGAAGATATGATTCCAGCCTGCCCGACACCTTATTTATACAACAATCTATATGGTGAAGTAGAGAAACATGACATGGAGTGGAATACAAATCAAGGCTCCATTATCTAATTCGTCCACTCATTACAGTGTTCTTAAAATTGCCGGATAAGTAACAAAAAGGGTTAGATGACTTGAAATTGAGCATCACACATTCTCAAATTATTTCTGGTGAAGAAGGGGTGCCTAAGAGCATTATGAGCTGTGACTCTTCTTGAAGAGTCATACTGAAGCAGACTTTGCAAGAGATCAATTAGGTCTCCAGCAGAATGATCGACGCTTTGCATTACCCAGTTCTGCATGATGTGCATTCTTTTAGTATCATGTTCAGAAAGAAAGAAAAAAAAGCAAAGGCATATAATAAAAGGGAAGGTGAGAAGCTTCTACCTGAAGACGAGGAAGTTTCTGAACAGCTCTGATGCTCTCCCTTGATGTTGCACCCTCGGGCCAGTTCAATCTTCCCCTCCTTGTATATTTCTCTGCATGTCGGCTGCACCAGCCAAATTGGAAGGCATAAAAATTAATAGCTAATACAATTACAAAAAGATTCAAAAGTTTTAATGAAAGGGATACATACTCCACTTTTCTAAGCATATGCTCAGGCAATGGGCCTAAAACCCTTTCCATCATGGCTAAATGCTCCAAATTCTCATGAGTCTGAAACAAAGCTTCTCCCTGTAATTGTAAACAGCCATTCTCAGGTTCAAAATCTTTATTGCATAGCAAGGCATTTAAATTGTTAGTATCTGCAACTCATACCGAACATAATTCAGCCAAGATGCAGCCTATACTCCACATATCACATGGATAGCTCCACCCGAGACCTTTAGAGGAACAAAATGGAAACAGGATTAAAAAAGCTTAATTACTGGTGCATCAATAAATGGACGTATCCTCAAAAGGTCATTACAGCACATACCAAGAATCACTTCAGGTGCCCTATAATGCCTCGTAGATACAAGGTAGTGGTGAAATTGATTTCCAGAAGCTGTGCTGCCAAAGTCAATAACCTTTATGGCACACGACTTAGGCAACCTCTTTATTTGAGATCCGTCCCTTAATGAACCCTATAATAAGTTTGCACAAACCAAGTACAGCGCATAAGTTGCCACTAAAAGATCCTCACGCAAGGAAGGAAATATAAAAATGGCAAGATAAACTAAAGATAGTATGAATCAAAATAACAATATATAAGTGAAAATAGATACCTTATAATCTGGTAATTTTACATATTCTGAAGAAACAAATAGTATATTTTCCGGCTTCAAGTCAGTATGAATGAGGTGCAAGTCATGCATGACTGCAAACAGATACAGCCAAACCAAAGATAAATAACCGTTAATCATCATATATTAACCAATATTGTTCTGAAAAATATCAGAAGAAACCAATATGGAAATTGCAAAATCAAAATTTCACATAAATCTGCAATGCAATGACAATATAACCCAAAAAGAAAAGATTTAGAACTCAATACGAACAGACATGCTACACATTCCAAAAGTTGTCTCCCAATCTCGCGGACCAAATCAACTGGAAATGGTCGGTAATTGTTCCTCCGTAGAAAATCAAATAAGCTTGGTCCAAGCATCTCAAATACCTGTTGAGCCAATCACATCCACCCCACATTTCTTAATCATCAAGCATGACAGGTTCGGTGAGATTATATCGCTATGGTAAATTTTGTACTTACTATACAAATATGATTACGATAATCAAACCAGTTTCGTATTTGAACACAACTGCAAAAGAGTACACGGTCTTAGAATGCGGATTCAAAGAACCAACCTTCCAACTCACCTGATTAAATATAATACAACAAAAGCAACATTATCTTAGACAGACAAACATCATAATAAACTTACCTATATCCATTATGTCTGCCAAGCTTCTTGAGCACATCAACTTCAATCATTGCAGCATCACGGTACTTTTTAATACCGCGGATAACCTTAATGGCAACCATCTCTCTTGTTTCCCTATCAAAGCACTCAAGAACCTGTCCGAATGTTCCTGGACATTTACATATGTAAAAATACTCAGACCATACTACCATAATAGTGAGTAACAATTGGTTGGTATAACATATACAGTAGAACATCTGGAAGATACCTTCACCAATCTTCTTCAGGATCTTGTCTGCATTGTAAATAATAGGCTTAGAATCCAAAATGCAAGAATAAATCTAACAGAAAATCATGAAAGAGGCTACTTGTAAAGCAGAGGATCCACATACAGTTTAGACAATTTTATGACAGATTACATTGGAAATGATTAAACCATTAAAAGGAGAGGAAACAATATGTCCAACATTACATATCTTACATAGCCAGGGATATGATAGTAGTGATTCTTCACACACACAATTCAGAAAATTATGCACTAACGTCCACATATCAACTATCAATGCAACGTACGTGTAAAACTTGTATAATGAAATATATGAATAAATGGTGATACGGTATATTTACAGCGAGGGGTTAAATTCTCTCCAAGCTCAAAAATGTAATGCCCATCTTTGTCATCATCACGCCTTGGTGGAGACCCTTTATGAGTCAATCCTCTTGCCAAATGACTAGAATGCTCTGACTGTAACCTTGAAGGTCCAAAGCTTGTGCCATTTCCAACCTCACGACCACTATATAATCCCGACTGAGCCTACATATACGAATTGATTTATATTCACCAAAAGAATATTACACTAGTATCTCACGATCCCAAGATTTTCACATATCTACTCAAAATTAATAACCCACCGAAAATTTGTTCAAAAACAATAACAGAAACTCTGAAAAGGAAAAATATCGTGATATTAATATAAATTCCCCTGAACCAAGGCTTAACCAGTAAAGGGCTGGGAAAAACTTATGCAGTCCATATGCAAATTGATATCCAAATGAGTATGCATAATAAGCAGTAGAAATCATATTAATTTTATGACAATTGGAAGAAAGGAAATGGCTTGAATCTGAACACTAATACATCATTTGTGCAGTTACAACCTGTAAGTGCAGGTTTCTTTTTAAGCCTTTGCCACAATTTCAAAACAAATATGGAGTTCTAAAAATCAAATTTCTTTACTGTAATATGCAGATAAACAATATGGTGCTCCAAGTCCTATCAAGCAACGCAACTTACAAAGCTCAAGAACCACTGAATTCAACAAATAACGAGTTTTACGACCAAACAGTAAAAATATGTCGCATCAGTCATCTTTATCACTAAATCAAGAATTCTCGAATCCCACTGCAGGTACGACAGAGACAGAATTCTATTCCGAGCCCTAGAAAAGGTAAAATTGCAGGTAAATGCTTAAATGAAGAATAGAAGAACGTACTGTGGATGGAAAATGGTTATCCCAGTTGACTCTGGGCCTTTTGCGGGGGCGACGGTCGATCTGATCAAGCGGGAATTCTCTCAAGTAGTCCATGTCTCTTATAATAAGAAGTTGTCAATTTTGAGATGGAAAAAACGAAAGGACTGGATTTGGTACAGAAAATGAAACCCTAATTTAGTTTGGGACAAATCTACTGTTGTACACAGCTACTGGAGAAGAATTGAACAAGATTCCATAGAGAAGAAAAGGTAAAGTAGAGAAATGAAGAGGTGGGGCACTTCGGGGAGCTGCACGCGGAGGCCCTACAGAGTTGAGTAGACCATCAAATTTTTTCACATGATTAATATAGACCGAGTTTTTTTTTAATGGTAAGAAGTTATATTAAGGAGGTTTTATGCTTCTTCTTTTTTTGATTACTATATTCGGACCCTAGCGCGGGGCAATTAAGAATTTCCGTATATGGTATAATGTTGTCGGGAGTCTGAGCAGAATTTTGGCCCAGTTCTAGCCACTTTTCCTGTCATGAGTGCTACAACGCAGTCTCGTCTTGATGCTCTCTTCACTAATGCTGATGTGTTGGGGGCTCTGAAAATGATGGCGCCTTATAAATCGCCCGGGCCTGACGGATTTCACGCGTTATTTTTCCAGCGTAACTGGGGAGTTGTCGGGGAGTCGGTTTGTGATGCTGTTTTGAAAGCAGTGAACGAGAGCTTTCTAGCAGATGGTTTGAGTAATGCATATATGACGCTGAGTCCGAAAGTGGATGCGCCTGCTTCCCCTGCTCAGTTTAGACCCATCTCTCTTTTAAATGTGGTCTTCAAATTAGCCACAAAGGTTATTGTAAACCGTCTGAAACCCATGCTTGCTAGTCTTGTCTCACCAACTCAAGCCAGCTTTATCCTGGGTCGGCAAATTATGGACAATGTTGTTGTCGTCTAGGAGGTACTTCATTCTATGAATTCGGATAGTGAAGTAAACCAATGGATATTTTTCAGATTGATCTGGCTAAGGCCTATGACCGAGTCAGGTGGGACTTTCTGGAGGAAACTTTGATCAAAGCTCAGCTGCCAGGAAAACTCGTTTCTACCATTATAAAATGCCAACAGTCCGGAAGTATGGAACTCCTCTGGAACGGGGGGCGATGTCGGCGCTTAATTGCGCTCCCGGGCTGGCATGTCAAGGTGCTGCAAATTGGACGTAGTGCCAATGTTGTTGCTGATGTCTTAGCAAACGACTCCTTTTCCCTCAATTCCAATTTTGTTAATTATTTTAGTCCTCCCGATTGTATTAGTGAGACACTTGCTCATGATTTGGTGCATATGAGCAATATTGTTCCTGATATGAATCAATAAAACACTCGCAGAGGCTTTTGCCTCGTTTTCATACCCAAAAAAAAGAAGGTATAGATAGGTGGCGGACGACAATGGATATGAAGAGAAAATGGAGATCTTCACACGAATGAGGGTGACGATGGGCTATCTTTTTTCTTTATTTTTTTTTCGTTTCATTTATTTTAATAAAAATATGGCACGTATACGAAACAACAATTATGTATATGGATAAATTAAAACTTCTCACCTGACATTCTCACCAATTCGATATAGATATATTTTGTTACACTAATTTATATTAATAAATACTAACAATTTTGTAGTGTTAAAAATTTATTAATTTAATGCATTCATTAACTAAATTTGATATTATGAAGGTTAAGAATATGAAAAAATGTAGATATTAATTGTATTGGTTGCAACTAAGAGAAGATAAAGGTTTTTTATTAAAATTCATGAATAAGATGAGAAGGAATTGATGAAAAGGAATTAGTTCATGCATTGAATAGGTATCGGTTGTTATAACTTTCTCAAGGGCTAATAGTTTTATATGCGGCTTAACGTTGTTAAATAGATGTCGAAAATTGAATTGAGGCTTACTTTCAATGCAGCAATTTAACCTCAACAAAGTTAAACTTGTAAATAGAATCAATCAAGAAAATGATAAATGATTTTTTCAACAAAAGAAAAAGACACTATGTAAATAGGGAATATGAATAGGCCCTTGCTAAATACCGCCCGGGCGTTTTCTAAATAACGCCCGGGCTCTCGCGTTCTGCGAGGGTGCGTCACCTCGCAGAACGCGAGGGTGTTTTTCCCCTATAAAAGGGGAAAAACCCTACTCGGCCCATTTTTTACCTCACACACAATTTTCTACCGCCGCCTCTCACCATCTCTCTCGGTTCAAACTAGTTTTTCTTCCTCTTTTCACTACAAATCTCCATATAAGGTATGTTTCTTATACTCTTATGCTTTCTAATGTTGTTTCTAGATGAATATATGTTGTTAGTATAGGAAATTGCATATTATATGATGTTTTGATATTGAATGTTGTTTTAGAAATGGTTGTATAATGGATGAAAGATGATGATTTTGAATTATGGTGGATGAGTGGATGTTGTTTTATGTTGAAATTCATTAGGGTTAGGGTTTTTTATTAGGGTTGTTGATTTTATTTAGGGTTTTGATGTTTATTTGGTAATTTACTTAAATTGATAGGTATTTTAGCTAAAATATTGAATTTTCGTCGGAAAATCTCGCCGGAAACTCATGATAGTGCAAATTGACGCAGAACGCGAGGGGTGTAGTATACTCGCAGAACGCGAGGGTCATGGTACTCGCAGAACGCGAGTGTCATGATACTCGCAGAACGCGAGGAATTGACATAAGAGGAAATTCTTTCCTCTTCTGCAGATACATATTTATATACTGATTTTACTTTATATACTGTTATATTTATATACTGATTCTACTTTACATTTTTTTAGGTAATGGATCGTCCTGGACGTTCAACCCGTCGAAGAAATAGGAACGCTGTGAGAGAAAATCCACCGGTTGAAAATGCAAAAGGGAAAAGGAAAGCAAAGAATACAACACCGGTAGAGCTCTTCCCCGAGGGGCTCCCCGACGTTGATTATCGCACCATAGAGCGGTACAGTGGTGTCCATAGTTATGCCGGGGAAGACTGTTCTGTGCCTAGTGGGATAGAACGAGCAGATACATATCAAGGGTATCGAAATGATGATTGGGACCTTTATTCTCAAGAGTCAGTTTCATGTGCACAACCGTCAACTCAATGGGCACCACAATCAACTCCATATGAACAATCGGGTAGCTGGGACAATTTCATTCCTCAGTATGCTGTAGTGGAAGTTGGACAAGGGTGGGGTGGACAAAGTTGGGTCGGTGGACAATGTTGGGGAGGTGGATTTGGTGAGGGAAGTGTTCCTGAAGACATGGGTCAAGGAAGTGGACAAGCTTGTTCTTCTTCTTACAATCCTCAACCAGAACCGATGGAACAAGAGTACCAGGATGAAGGTGTTGGGGAAGAACACGAAGAAGAAGGTGATGATGATGATGATGATGATGATGAAGAAGAAGAAGAAGAAGAAGAATTGGTCCAGAAACCAAAAAGAAAGAGGAAGTCCAAGAAGAATGAGCCAAAGTATGATCCTGAGCTCACTCATGCCACACCTGGCGGTCCAGAAGATCCCGAGTTGCTTAAGGGATTTGAAGCACATGTAGCGTTCCACATCCAGAAAGGGGAGGTAATTTACTAATTTATTGATTTTCTGCATTTTTAATACATTAACAGAAATTCTGCAGAATTATCAGAAAATGCAATTTCTGTGCATTTTCTCGCAGAACGCGAGGAGTGGCATACTCGCAGAACGCGAGGGTGTTACTCTTCGCAGAACGCGAGAAAATGCTTGGTTTCTGCAGAAGCTGATAATTCTGCAGAAACTGTATTTTTTGTAAATTTGGCCTGCAGTGTGTAATTTTGTATTTTTCTGCAGATGAAAGGTCCGATGAAGCCACAACAACGGACAAAGCAAAGCAGTGATTGGCCATTGGACAATGATGACTGGTCAGAGATTCCCGGTGCTGTTGGATTGTCAGATCTACCTGACATGATGTACGAAGCAATCGACTATCCGTTGATTGAAGCGTTCATCGAACGATGGCAACCGGAGACTAACTCATTCCACCTCCCTTGTGGTGAGATCACTATTGGCCTTCTGGATGTACATATGATTTTAGGCCTACCTATAGAAGGGAAAGCAATGACTACTTGTAAGAAACTGGGTGCCAAGTTTAGTCATGATGAGATTATAAAATACTATGGTAGGAAGGGGGCGGAAATTTTTGGAGTAGATCCGCACACTTTAGATTCTGGGAGGGTGAAAGCTGATTGGTTTAGAAGGCATTGTGAAAACCTAGGTCCAGAGCGAAAGGGTTTAGGATGGGTGTTGTATACTGGTTCCTCGCTCTTATTTCCGGACAAGTCACAGAACTTGATTCGGCTTAGATATGGGCCTTATTTGGAAACCTATGCCCATGCTACGGGCATATCGTGGGGTTCAGCTGCTTTGGCCCATCTGTATAGGCAGCTGGGGGTATGCACACGACAGGGTTGTGCCCAGATGTCTTTCTGTTACACCTTGTTGCAGGTATTATACTTTCTAAGCGTTTAATTTACATACTTATATATATTTTCATATTTAACGTACTTTGTATTTCTTAGGCATGGATCTACAACTACTTCCCACACTTCCGACCTACTGAACGTCCTCGGTGGATAGCGGAGCAACCATGGGCATACCGGTGGATGCCTAAGAATGTAAAGCTGAAGAAGGGGCAAGTCGGAAGGGACTATAGGGGAGCGCTCGATATTCTTATGCCGGAGATGGTAAGTTTCTGCATTTTCTGGGATTTCTGCATTTTTTTAGTACGCAGCAGTAATTTGTTTGATTATGCAACATTTTCTCGCAGAACGCGAGTTTGTGGCTCCTCGCAGAACGCGAGGATGCACACACTCGCAGAACGCGAGAAAATGCAAGTTTCTGCATTTTGTCCTAGTTTCTGCAGTTTCTGGTGTTTTACAGACTTCACCATGCGTTTTTCTGTCATTTTGTTAGGTATGTTGGAACCCGTATGAAGCACAAGACTTCACCGATCCTGAGCTTGCTCCCGCTCTATTTCACGGGGTGCTATCTTGTTGTGACATCACCGAACCACACATGCCTGATAGGTGTCCCAGACAATTTGGGAGAGTGCAGCGTATTCCTAGGCCAGTCATCGAACCGCTCAAAGCTCATAGGTTGAAAAACATTAGGTGTTATAGTGTTTTTTATGACGCCAATCAATGGCTTTGGGAGTCAAGAGATGTTCACTCTTTGTCTCTCGATGATATGGGGCCAGTTGCCTATGCACCACATGAATGCTCCCATGATTACATGGATTGGTACATCAAGAGGACCCATAGGTATATCCGTCCTGCAATCCCTGGGATGATGACTGAGAGACAGGTAATATTAATTGTTTTGGTTTATCTTGCGTTTCTAGTCTTTGTTTGTCTCGAATATTAACATAGAATGAATGTTTACTTGCGTATAGGTGATTGGCCGGGTGTACAATGACATGGACCGGTATCGGTTTGCCACTCCAGAGGATTTTGATTCATATCACGCCCAAATGCTACTAAGTATGTCAAATCTCGCTCCCTTCCGACCACGAGAAGACGAGTAGCCTTTCGTTTTGTGTTTTGGATTGTGTTTTGGATTGCTTTCTTAGGTGTTTTGTTGATTGGATAATTTTGTTGGATTATGTTTAGGGATATGTTGGTGTTGCTTCATTTCTGCTCTCAGTTGATATGCACGGTCTGTGGCACGGTTGGTGTCACTCGCGTTCTGCGAGAGAAAATGTCATTCCTCCAGTTTAAGAATTTCCATTTATTCATCTTCCCCAATGCATGCCAGTCAAATTTCATGGCAATTCATTAAGAATGGAGTAAAAGGGGAAATAAAAGTAAGTCATCCCAGCCGACCAGTGTACGGTCATCTCAGCTTGTCAAATTGTCATTTATTCAGCGAATAAAACATAACTTCAACATTACATTTCAAAGGCGGCACATCGATGTGACACAAGATCGTGCAAAGAAAAAGCATCTCTTTCAGCGTTTCGCCACCAAGGAGTAAACACATGAGGTAATGGGCAGTTTTCTTCAAGACGCAACTACAAGAAAACAACAATGTTAGGAAGTTGCATATTAGATAGTAATTCATAAGTAGATCCAAAAACTTACCGGAACAAAATGTCTCTCACTCTGAATATAGAATAAGCAGAACGTCGGAAGTGTGTCACCATCTTCTAACCAAGTAGGACGTTGTAGAGGAAGGTAAGTGTAGTTAGCATTTTTTCCCACCGTTACGAACACTATGTTGAATGTGGATGCCACAAGGCATCCCATTTCCGGGGTAGCTAGCCAGTGATCTTCTGGAGCCCTTCCTATTCCTTCCCATGTAAGTTGGTGTAAAGCGCTCTCCAAAGTTGGTTGTTGTGGAGGTCCAATCCAAGTTCCTTGAACTAGGTGTCAAATCTCTTTGACCTTAGTTATCATCAAATCTCTTACTTCCCTCCATAAGTGTTGGTTGTCATGCAATTCATGAGCTATTGCTCTAAATCCACAATTTCCATCTCCATTTACCTCAAACCAACCATTCACATGGGTGCGCATTGACGCGGGTATGTGAGACTTGTACTTGCCAATCACCTTAATCTTTGGTTTCTTGAATGTTTCAGAATTAGAAGCATTTTTTTGCTTCTTTGGGGGTGTTTCTTCCAAATCTCTAGCATCCATCTCAACATTAGTGTGCTCCCATGCAGACGGTCTTCTTTGCGTTGACCTAGGTTGTTTGTTAGGAGCTCCGACTGGACGACCTCCAGTGTGCTTTGAAATAGCCGGCTCTTTTAGAGGAGTATTTACTTTCCCAATGTCTAAAACAGTTTGTGCACACTTTTCTTGATCATGGGGGCACAATTTCGGAAACGTTTCCTCATAGAAAGTCTGAAAAAGACGCCTTGCCACCTTACTCTTAACTTCCAGTATGCCGGGAACATCAACTTCTTCCAAACTCAAAGTACTACAGAAAGGGTGCAACTCTGATACTCTTAGTGGTCTTTGCTCCTTCCAATGTCTTACAATCTGATGAACACACATCAACCCATCTCTAATCTTGATCCCGCAGCTACAAAACATATTAAAGTGCGCACCTAATCTCTCCCCCTTCGTGTATTCCTTAAGCAAAAATTCTATGCATTTGTAAGAGACTTTGAACTTCAAGACTTTAAACAAGTCGGCCCCTTCAACAACTGTGAAGCTCTTATTCAAACTCTCGGTAAAAGACACAGTAATCTCCTTAAGTTGGTTCTCCGCCATTGTTTTGTATTCTTTGAACATTGTGTCTAGCCTAGCATTTCCACTTGACAAGTATGACTTAAGACATGAATGTGCTCCTTCAACTCTAAAATGTTCGAAAAACAATAAAATGCAAATACAAATCAGAACCTGTGGATCCTTCTGTAATGTGTAACTCCTCGCGTTCTGCGAGGTGTGTACACCTCGCGTTCTGCGAGTTCATACATTGGTGAAAGAATTCTTGAACCACGGTTCTACCTTCCATTTCCTCTTCCCTTATATGTCTTACCAAATTGTACACTTGGTTCTTCTTTGTGCAACTTCCGGGATCCTTGTTTATCTCAGTGTAAATCTGATTTGGAGAACAATGTGAAAGTACCATCTCACGAACCTTTTTCTTTTGATCCGGGGTTGGCCTCCCGGCAAATGCATTCCCGACCAAACTATCTCCAATAGGATGGTTGTGCAAACCACAAACAACCACTAATCTCCAATTCTCTTCAACCCGGTTCTCCATGAGCTTCAACTGAAATTTACACCCCGTTTTCTTGCTCTTTGTGTTTGATCTAACACCGACACCTTTAGGCCTATGGCTTCCCCCTTTCTCACAAATGATTTGAATCTTACCACTTTGCCCCAGTTTAGATGGTACAGTCCTTCCAATAGAGATCATAAACTTGTGTTGCTTTGCAACATTCAAATCCCACAAATGACCAATCTCCTTAGAGGCAAACACTTGCTCCGTAGTGAAATATTCCGAATAATCCCTAGAAACAACCTCTTCCTCACATACGGGACTATCAAACTTTGGTGCAGTGCGTAAAGAGGGAAGAAAACACATCTCCTCTCCTACGTTTGTTGGGGGGTTAGCAAATTGTGAATCAAACGCATCATAGCTTGATGGCACCTCATATGTACATGGCAATTCATAAGTAGATGGCACGGGCAACTCATAAGTAGATGGCACATGCAATTCATATGTAGATGGCACATGTTGTTCATATAAAGATGGTTGATGATAATATCCAAAGTCGTCAATCCCTAAATCAAATGACGGTGGCGAAACGGGCACCGTATTCCGCGAGGGGTAGGTGTAGTCATTCAACTGGATTGCATTCAATCCAGTGAACAAAGAAAAATTCACCTATACACAGTGCTACTGTTAATACTCTGTAATGTGCAACTTCTCGCGTTCTGCGAGGAAGGCCCTTCTCGCGTTCTGCGAGGGAGGCACTTCTCGCGTAACGCGAGGGGCTTCCTCTAGCAGAACGCGAGAAGTTGCTATTTCCTGAAACTAGTCATTCAACGGGATATTTTAACATAACATGAGTTTCTACATTCAAAACCATAAAAACCCTAAAAACATGAACACATCTAAGTTTTTGACATTATATGCAAAAGTCATCTCTTCAACACTTACTACTACTACTAGATTTAACATGAAATACAACATAATAAGTTCATTTTAGCTCTTAATGGTGCAAAACAAATTAAAATTCAAAAATAAAGTAAGAACATTACCTCATTTGAATGGTAACTTGATGAACCACCATCTTCATTCCCTCCTTTGTTGAATTCCTCTTCATCTTCCATTATTTTAGGTGTTTTTAGAGTGTTTTGAAGTTTTAAGGTTTTGAAAATGGGTTTTAATGGAGGGTGAAAGAGGTGAAAGATGATAAAAAGAGGTGTTAGGGTAGGGTTAATAGGTGTTACGGAATACTTAAAATAAGAGGGTAGTTATTATAGTTAGGTGGGGACAAGACATGTAGTAATGGCGCACAACAACGTCCATCTGACATGCTAATCTCGCGTTCTGCGAGGGACGTGACACTCGCATTCTGCGAGGGACGTGACACTCGCATTTTGCGAGGGACGTGACACTCGCATTCTGCGAGGACACGTGCACTCGCAGAACGCGAGATTAGCATGCATGTAATTAACCTAATTTTTTGCTAATCTCGCAGAACGCGAGTGTACGTGTCCTCGCAGAACGCGAGTGACCCGGCGTTGTTTGAATAAAGCACCGGGCTGTATATAAGAACCGTGTATGAATACATCAAACATCATTAACTCGGTGCATTAAATCGGTACCGATTACCATTACTTTGTCAAGACCCATCAATTTTTATAGATAGACTAGATCCGGAAACCCGCGCTTCGCGCGGGGAAATCATAGTTTTTTCGTTTGCGGTTAGTCATTAAACATGTCATAAATTTAAAATGAGTGAACGGTGATATAATTCAATTCTACAAACTCGTAAAATGCAAATACAACTATTGCAACAATGGTTGCAACCGAAATCTGCAACATAAAGTATTTATATGATGTTCATGTTTTACTGAGGCCAATGTTGTTTGGCGTGTTACATGTGGCGTGTTACATGTTTTACTGAGGCCATGCATATGAATCAATCTTAGGTGTTGTCAATATATAGATTAAAAATATCTAATTAATCCAGATTCATTTTTAATCGGGGAAGGATGAGACGTCAGAATGAAATGAAGGAATTGATGAACCTGATAGAGATGAGAATGAATTTGGAGATTGTGATAGAGGAAGGAGACGAAGATGGTGTGTTCTTAGTTGATGATGGAATTAACATTTAAGAAAATAGGTAATTAGGATAAAGATTTAAAATATATTGTTTTTGGTAAAAAAAAAGATTTAAAATATTAGAGTAGCATTTATTAGGTACATGTTGATTTTACTTCTTCAATCATCAACTTTTATATATAGATAGATAGATTCTAGCATTTATCATAAAATTGCAGTTTCGTTTGATTCTGGATCAATTGCATACATCAACTCATGTCCATTTAAGCGGAAATATAAATTACAGATGATTCATTGATTTCCTTTCTTTATATGTTGGTTTACATTGTATTTGTTACAGTGACGACCTATTCAACAAGACTGTCTCTGATGAGAGGAAGGAGTTTTCCTTGTCTGATTGCCACACTCAAGTCACAGTTTCAGAAGCTTCAGGTTTAACTGCTGACATAGCTCAGTTGGAGATCTTCATAAGGAATCATGTAAAGTATTACATATAAAATTATACCCCCACAAAACTGATGCTACTGAAGTTGTGTATGATTTAAAATTTATTCACAAGTTATGGAAATATACTTACATTCTTGTTTCAAATGTGTATAATTTCGAGAATAATTGAGCTTTGCTGGTATCTTTGCCGAGTCCCGAGAATGAGGAATCTATACTCTGAAAGAATGATTTTGTGAGTTCACTTCATACCCTGATAGGAATCTGAGAAAGACCTTGACATCCAAGAGTGCTTGAGCTTAACTAGCAAAGCAAATACGCCGTAGCACGGGATATGCAATAGACCAACCGCTAGATACCTGCAATACGCAAAATAAGCATTAGAAAGTAGTATTCATTATGTCACTTAGCGTTTTCTTATTAACATGCACACAAGTTAATCAATCTGTTATTCCCAGGTTGAGTTCAATATAGGTTTTTATGAGAACTGGTCTTGAAATTGCTTCAGAGAATGATTGTGGTAAGAATCACTTACCACAAGGGTGCAAAGGAAGATGATAAGTCGAGGAATGGGTAAGGCCACCTGTGCAATAAAAAAAGGTAAAACTTGTATTACCAAAAGAAAGAAACGGATATCAAGTGATGGGTAAAATTCAGTAATAGCTCAAGAGAATAGAAATAAGTAGAAAGGTTTTAGTGATGTACCAGAATGAAATGCAAGCATGGATAATCCATTGGAAGATTACATAAGCGGCTGTCCATAGTATAAAATATCCAAACCGAAACATGGGGAATCTCTGCAGTGTAGATAAAAGGAAATGATCTTGAAATTAATTGATATCTGAACTGACATTAACTGTGGCGTCAAGAATCGATTCAACTGAGTAACTTACCATGCAATTCAAAATTGTGTCGCCAACAAGAACGACATTGACCGAATGCATACTGATGACATACTGCAATTCAGAATTTATATTTTTAAGGGTGAGAAAAAGGGTACGAAAAGACTTCGACATACGACAGAAAGATCAAGGTAAGCGAGATTCTTACAAAAGAGAGCTTCTGATCTATAGACGTCATAAATGGAAAAATTACAAGCCAAAAAGCAACATCAGTGAGCACCACAGCACCAGCACAAATCTGTTAAGAAGTAGAAAAATTATAATCAAAGTTGAATCAACAGTTTGCTAACAAATAGATAATAAAAGTTAAACAAGCTAATTTTCAACTCAATAGAAGAAGTTGAGGTGGCATATATCATATATGGAACCAACCTGATACAAAATTTGGAAGAAGTATCCACAAAATCCAGCAGTTTGGCGAACATGATACACTTGATAGTTATCCAAACATTTCTCTGTCACAGTCACAGATGTATCTTCATTTTCTACAAGTTGAGGTGGCATATATGTACCTCTCTCGGTGTCTGAGTTCCTAGAATCATCCCTGTAAAACGCCTCATTGTGATATTGCCAGCATCCATAAATGGAGAATGCTGACGCCAACTGCAATATTATGTTGTGAAGGAGTGCTTGTTACAGAACATGAGATATTAAAGTATGCAATTAATGCAGAAAGCTACTCGGAAACAATATATAGGGATTAGTTTAGGGAGTCATTATTTTGGAAGGTCAATAACAGTACATCTAAATAGAGCAATATTATCCTCCAATGGTGTTTTTATTCAACAACAATAAAGGGTGACTCATCTAAAGGTGAAGATATAACTCCCTCACTAAACGTAGCATCAAGTTTGAAAACATACCCCAAAGTATAATGTGACTAATGTAAAGGTCCATCTGTTCAGCACAAGAAAAATCAGTAAACAATTGATCCATACAAAGCAAAGGTTTTTCATGTATTCAATTTCCTGAAAACAATACTGCAATGATTTAGACATAACAAAAACAAATAACTTACTGAGTATAGTAGCAAAAGATGTAGCCACCATCAGTAGCCGTGTTTCCAATAATCAATGAAAGAAGAAGAACAAAAGCTAATACTCTGAAACCCAATAACCAGGCAGGATGGATCACTTTAAGACAAGTCCTCCAAGCTTCATCCTCGTACAGTAACTCCGCTCCTTCACATGGTTGCTCTCCTTCATCAGTGATTTGTCTTCTACCTCCCCCATATCTCCACAAGAGGAATATTGCAAGCAATATATCAACTAAGATGAATAATGCACACACAAAGAATCTCCAATTCAACCAGTAGCTTAAGTCCGTCGTATTCTCGCTCATGATTCCTGTCCAGAACTAAGCAAATTATATGTTTTTCTCAGCACATGCTCTTCTTAATCAAGTTCTACATTCAGATACACAGTGTTGAATGCCATACTTGTAAACATCAGATTCAGAACTGATTATAGTAAAATACATAAAGAGTATTCCCTTGATTCAACATAACAACACCCAAATGCAAGCAGGGATTCGCCTCAACAACTCTGATTTGTGCTAAACTATGTAAATCCAATGACTAAGTACATCACCAATTCACCATCATTGTCATCTGTTTGTTTGAAATTGGGTATGAGAGAGTAAAAAAGGAACCCAGATGAACAGTTACCTATCTCGAAATCTTTCAGAGGTATTTCTTCTACAATCAAAAAACTAAAACAAAGCCAAGAATTTAACCGATCCCAAATTCAACCAATCTACAGAGTTTCAATGAAAGAGTAAATTACCTGTAGAAGCTCGCGATGGTCAACGGCGGGCGAATGCGAAAAAAGAGGGGATTAAGAAGGCGAAAAAGGAGCCTTGAGCTTCTGGGTTGGTTCCAAAGAATAACAAGCACGTATCTTGTGGGGACGACAATAAATCCCACAAGCAAAAAGAAAGACTGATAGAAAATCTTCGGTTCGACAACTATATATCGTTATTTTGACGGGTAAAGATTTTTTTTGGGTCAAAGATTCAACTGTATATTGACGAGTAAATATTTTGCCGGGTAAAGTTTCAACTGTATATTGCCAATTACAGGAGTATGTATCTGTTATAAAATCTTCGGTATTTACCTTGGAATTCTCCAGTTAGAAACAGTTACAATTTGTGATTCACATGTATGTAAATACACCTATTGTTCTTCCAATCGCCTTGCAAGAAAATCAACTGGTAAAGAACCCAGCGGTACATTTGTCTCAGTTTCCTCGAGTGGTTCCTCATCATACTCGGCATCATAATAGTCATCATAATCCTCGTTGTCACTCAAGCTTTCGTCTTTGCTGTCAAGAAACGATTGGCGGTCACTGAATCTGGGTGCTGGACTTGTACCAGAAAGCACCACTGCAGGATATGAATGCTGAGTTGCTTGATTGACTCGCTCAAACTCATCCACCTTCTCAAGAAGAGCATCTGGGCCGAGTTTAGTCTCGTCTAGCAACATTGCTCGGTTAGACTCGATTGCACGCTTCCATAAAGACATCATTCTTGGGCTTGTGGTTGTTGTTGTTTTGGTGTTTTCTATGTGAGAATCATCTTCATTGGACTCTGAACAACATAAGTGGTACATATTAGCACTGCATGAGTCATAGAAACATTTCAAGTTTTTTTATACTGTCATACAAACCTGAGTTGCTCAAGCGGTCTTCAGAGGGAGACTCGGTTGATGGTGCTACCGGGTACATAGACTTCCAATCGCGTCCTCTCCACATGAGTATTTGCTCATCATCAAAAGAAAGCAGAACACATGGAACCAATTCCTGTAAAGAAATTCCAAAGTTATGACTCCATTTGAGATGACAACAACATCAACCACAGCAAGGAACACTAATGCTAATACATGCTGAATTCAACCTTTAGTTTAGCTCCAACTTTCTTATAGTCACTTGGCTCCAAACCCCTGCAATCAATCTTAACTAAAATGCTTCCTTCAAACGCGTGTCTGACGTCATTTACTAGACTTACATAGATGCCATTTTTTGCTGCACCAACAAACAAATAATTCAGAAGGGTAAACTTCAACCCCTTAAGCTTCTTTCAGTTTTGCGTTACACTTGTATGTATATGCTTATCTGTATAGAGCAGAATCAGCTTACCCAATTTACAAATTGGTTTAAGATTTTTTCCCTTCTTCCTTAACACATCAGCCTCCTCTTTTGTCAATCCTTCAGGAGCGGGTTGAATGAGTTTTGGATATACCGGTGTTGCTGGCTTCCATAGCATCATAGGATATTGAGGGCGACTACGATAATTATAGTTCCTTCCTCGGAACAAATACACTACACCTCCTGCTCTATGAATGATCTTACCCCCTGTCTTTTCCTGCCACAATTCATAACACATCAACCACAACAAGCTAATGCCAATACATAACACAGCAACAAAAAATGCATATCCAGATCAACACAAACCTCAAGATGCTTGCACACATTATCCATATCAACTGTCGGAACACCTCTACATCTAACCTTACACACCCTCCTCCTCTTCCAATGAGTATGCACCAAATCCAACATATTGTGTATCAACCCATCCCTTCCTACACCAACACAACAATCTTAAGCAATAATAGGCAATACCTTCAGCCATAATTACAATGTATCAGTGCAAACAAGCATAAGAGAATGAGTAAACTACCAAGATTAACCTGACGATTGGAAGCCAAATGAGGCTGAATAAGCATCTTAACCTCAGCTTTAGACAACGGTTCGCCCAAAACCTCTTCTCTAGTCCTAGACTCTTTGGGATACTGCCCTAATTTGTACGGCCCAGGCATCTCCACAAACTTAACGCCATTCTTACCAGGAGGCGGCGGATTGAACGAATCGAACAGAGGAATTCTCTTCTTCTTCATCTCCTTCTCCCTCTTCCCCTTCAGTGGCGCCTTCCCCGTCCACGGCCGCGGCATGCTCGGAGTAGCGAACGGAAGAAACGCCGGCTCCCGAATCGCAAGAGGCTTCATTTTGGGGGTTTCGGAGTAGCTGAACTGAAACTCGAATGGCGCGTCGGGGAGAAGGTAGGAGACGCCGGATTCGCCGATGATAACGGCGCGGTCGGCTCGGTCTTTATCGACGATGATCTTCTCCTCATCGCCACTGATCGGTTTGTAGAATTTAGTGTTGCGATGGTTGATTCGTAGTCCAGGATGGCTTTTAGGTTTCGATTTCGGAGGATACTTGGGAATTGGAATGGGCGGAGTATGACGGCGGTTTCCGGATGAGGAGTCGCCGGAGGAAGGAAACGCCGGAGATGGGAGTGATGAGAAGGGATTGTGGCCAGGAAGCGTCGCCATGGGAGGTGGAGGAGAAAGCTTATCCTGTTTGTTGCGATTGGAGAAGAAGATGAACTGAAAGATTAAAACGCCGCGTTTTGATCAGGTCACGTGCTAGTCACGTGAGTTTGTAGACTGTTATAGACGTTGGGAATTGCGGGAAAAGAAGAAAGCAACAGCAGGAAAGAAGACAGCACAGAAACTGATAACTGAAGGAAACATTTTCAGTGCAATCTTACAAGATTGTTTCATACAATTCATGTAACAACAATGTAAAACAACATCTGAAGATTCCTTTCCCTAACATCATCTGAAGATGCAAGCTTCTGGAAACCTCCCCACCTTCCAAAAATGGCAAAGCCCTGCACAAAGATACATGAAGTTTCTTCATGGTTTGGGAATTGGAAACTGGAAAACAACATTTGGGTCCTCTCATTTACTCCTTTGACAATCACTTAACCATATTTTTTTACTGTTTGATGACTGCTTTTTATTAACCTAGTCAGTGTGAATTTAATGTCATGACAAGAACCCTCCAAAGAAAGTTTTAAACTTTGTAACCAATTTGATATAAATTCAGTCTACCTAGCTTAGTAAAAACTCACCAAAGGCTTTGTTTCTGAGTTTGCAATGGAAACACTAAGTCATCTCTTTGATCTTCAAGGACAAATTTGCTGTGTACAATGCAGTTTCTGCACTACAGTTCTGCTGGTAATTATGTTTTCTGAAAATCTGTTGTGTATAATGATTTTTTTCTAAGTTTTTGTTTAACAATTTGTGATTTGAAACAGGTAAGTGTACCATTAGTTAGCTTACCAAGTGTGGTGACAGTCAAATGTGGGCACTGCAGTGGTCTCCTCTCAGTTAACATGCTCAAAGCTTTCTCTCTTCCCTTTAATTTCTTTGCTGCCCTTAACCAAAATCCAGCGGTAAAACCTATGATACATGTCAAGTTTTATATTCTCTCTTCTTTTCAATCTCTTTGACATGAAATTTTTCCTTGCAGCAAATGCCACAAGCGCCACAAGAAACTCAAGGTGGTGGTGTACAAGACATGGACATGTGGAGTACTAATGTGGCCTCTTCAGATCATGGTCAAGAAATCGAAGAAGAAGAAGACGATGATGACGACGATGATGATGATGATGATAATTATTTTGATATATGTATAAGTGATCATGTTGTACACAAACGTAAAACACTTTGATTTGAACTAATGTTTAAACTTTGATTTTGTAAAGAACTGTTGACTAGCTTATAACTTGTTGCAGCTCCAGCGAAGAAGAAACGGGCTCCGTCTGTTTACAATTGCTTCATCAAGTATGTAGTGTATTATATTTGATTTGTGTATATGTCAAAAATATGATTGAACCGGATGATGAAAACCATGTGGTTTTTTCAGAGAGGAGATAAAAAGACTCAAGGCTGTGAATCCACTCATGACCCACAAAGAGGCCTTCAGCACTGCTGCTAAAAATGTAAGTCTAGTTTGGATCACATCTTCAATAATATGATCATAAATTAGACTGTCATGATAATTTTTTATTTGTTTTTTCTCATCACCAGTGGGCTCATTTTCCTAATTCAATGCAACAAGAGGAAGATGATGAGAAAAACCTACTGAAAAAGATGGAGGCTGAGAATTCAGAAAATATGAAATTAAGTGCCTGATGTGAACAAGAAAGCAGAAGCAGAGATTATCAGCAGACTGTTTGTCTGTTACTAATCAGAGTACTTCTATTTAGATGAGTGGTTTATGATCAGTAGTCTTCAGATTCAACTTGTTGGATTTAAATCAATGTCGCTAGATGTCATATTAATTAGTTTTCCATCTATGGCTACTTGGACAATGACTTCTATTACATGTCTTTGCATGCTACCTGATATCTATGTGCCGTGTTTACTTGTCATTTTCTAAGCTGCAAGCTTTTTAGACTCAATTGAAAGTAAACTCTCTCGTGTATACATTCATTCAAAATTACATAAAAACACAACCATTCAAATTTAGAATACCATTACATTGTACTTATAATACCACAAATATATCAAAGTCTAATCTCATCTTCTTCAATGTCTTCTGAACCTCCTGAATTTTGTTGGATGGTATTTAGAACTACCCATAAACCTCCCTGAACAAAATATCATATCATTAACTTGTTACATTATCCAACTATGCACTAAATATAACATAAGCTTAAACTTACTATGAAAAGGTCTTGGAGACAGATCAGTGAAGTATGCTTGAAAGAATTCTTTGTTCTCCTTAAGAAGCTCTCTCCACACTGCAAGTCACGTGTCAATATTGCTATAGGCACGTGCATATTCATTCCATGCAAGAATTTAAGGGGTAACTAACCTGTTAGTGTAACTATAGGCATGATTCTTGCATGCTTTGCTAAGGCCTTAATGCATTCGTCGCGGCTCATCTTGAAGATAAGGCACCTCTCTATCAAATGCTGAACCTATTATCAGATGACAAAAAGAGTATTAGATTAGGAATCAAGCTAATTAAGTGATCAATTAACTTACCATTCTGATGTAGCTATGTTGATGGCAATACAGACAAGGGAAGATCTGATCATGGCGGCACTGCATTTCCATGATACTTGTTTTTGATAATGAAAAATGGACAATTAAAATGTTGTTGTTAAGTGAAGAAAAAGTGTAGGAAATATAAGACAGAAGAAGATATTTTTGTGATGAATATATAATATCTATGTAGGAGGACAGAGAGAGTGACGGTTATCCACAGATATCTAAAGTGAAGGGCCAAAATGGCACAGGATATCCAACACATAGATTCACCTCATCTCTTTTAAGATAAGAAATAATAAATGTGCTAGATTTCAACACAAAGCTAAGTCACTGTAAATTTTACTTTATAATGAAAATAAATAAACTAGTTATGTGATCATCCATGGAACAAAGATTTTTTATAAATTTTTTTTTGAAAGATCCGCAGTAATTGCATAGCTTGCAATATCTTTGGTTAAAATTTGCATTATTTATATGGTAAAAAGTCATTTGCTATGTGGTCCAGAGAAAATAAGTTCTATCTTTTTTTGTAAATGTCACAATGTGAGAGTAGAATCTGATTTTTAATATTTATATATGCAAGAATATATGAAATAGATAAGCTTTTATAATTTTGATGAATAGAGAGACTAATCGAGCCGTTGACATCCTGACAAGACTAATTAGGGAAGATACCATGAGAAATTAGGAACATCATTTATGATATACATGAACTTCTCTTTAAATTTTAAAGTATTAAATTTTTCACTCCTACAGAGAGGCTAATCGAGACGTTGACATCCTGCCAAGCCCAATTGTTAATACTTTTGTGTTTAAAAGAGCTTTGATTAATACTCATCAACCAAACATACATGATAATTATATCAGTAATTTGCGAACTCAATTACAACAGGCTGAACTGCTGGTTCGTTTAACTTCCTTTACACGGTTCTTATATACAGCCCGGTGCTTTATTCAAACAACGCCGGGTCACTCGCGTTCTGCGAGATACGTGACACTCGCGTTACGCGAGATTAGCAAGAAATTAGGTTAATTTCATGCAAGCTAATCTCGCGTTCCGCGAGTGTACGTGTCCTCGCAGAACGCGAGTGACACGTCCCTCGCAGAACGCGAGATTAGCATGTCAGATGGACGTTGTTGTGCGCCATTACTACATGTCTTGTCCCCACCTAACTGTAATAATTACCCCTTTATTTTAAGTAATCCGTAACACCTATTAACCCTACCCTAACACATTTTTTATCATCTTTCACCCTCCATTAAAACCCATTTTCAAAACCTTAAAACTTTAAAACACTTTAAAAACACCTAAAATAATGGAAGATGAAGAGGAATTCAACAAAGGAGGGAATGGAGATGATGGTTCATCAAGTTACCATTCAAATGAGGTAATGTTCTTACTTAATTTTTAAATTTTAATTTGTTTTGCACCATTAAGAGCTCAAATGAACTTATTATGTTGTATTTCATGTTAAATCTAGTAGTAGTAAGTGTTGAAGAGATGACTTTTGCATATAATGTCAAAAACTTAGATGTGTTCATGTTTTTAGGGTTTTTAGGGTTTTTAATGTAGAAACTCATGTTATGTTAAATTATCCCGTTGAATGACTAGTTTCAGGAAATAGCAACTTCCCGCGTTCTGCGAGAAGAAGCCACTCGCGTCACGCGAGATGTGCCCCCTCGCAGAATGCGAGAAGTTGCACATTATAGAGTATTAACAGAAGCATTGTGTATAGGTGAATTTTTCTTTGTTCACTGGATTGAATGCAATCCAGTTGAATGACTACAACTACCCCTCCCGGAATACAAGGCCATGTTCGCCACCGTCATTTGATTTAGGGATTGACCACTTTGGATATTATCATCAACCATCTTCATATGAACAACATGTGCCATCTACTTATGAGTTGCTCGTGCCATCTACTTATGAGTTGCTCGTGCCATCTACTTATGAGTTGCTCGTGCCATCTACTTATGAATTGCCATGTACATATGAGGTGCCATCAAGCTATGATGCGTTTGATTCACAATTTGCTAACTCACCTACAAACGTAGGAGAGGAGATGTGTTTTCTTCCCTCTTTACGCACTGCACCAAAGTTTGATAGTCCCGTATGTGAGGAAGAAGTTGTTTGTAGGGATTATTCGGAATATTTCACTACGGAGCAAGTGTTTGCCTCTAAGGAGATTGGTCATTTGTGGGCTTTAAATGTTGCAAAGCAACACAAGTTTATGATCTCTATTGGAAGGAGTGTACCATCTAAACCAGGGCAAAGTGGTAAGGTTCAAATCATTTGTGAGAAAGGGGGAAGCCATAGGCCTAAAGGTGTCGGTGTTAGATCAAACACAAAGAGCAAGAAAACGGGGTGTAAATTTCAGTTGAAGCTCATGGAGAACCGGGTTGAAGAGAATTGGAGATTAGTGGTTGTTTGTGGTTTGCACAACCATCCTATCGGAGATAGTTTGGTCGGGAATGCATTTGCCGGGAGGCCAACCCCGGATCAAAACAAAAAGGTTCGTGAGATGGTACTTTGACATTGTTCTCCAAATCAGATTTACACTGAGATAAACAAGGATCCCGGAAGTTGCACAAAGAAGAACCAAGTGTACAATTTGGTAAGACATATAAGGGAAGAGAAAATGGAAGGTAGAACCGTGGTTCAAGAATTCTTTCACCAATGCAAAGAGAGCAACTACTTCATGGAATATAGGCCAAGTGCAAAGAATCCTTCGATAATAGGCGACTTGTTCTTTGCTAGCCCCGAATCAATGCAACTCTTAAAGGCGTTTCCATATGTCCTTTTGATGGACTCGACTTATAGCACGAACAAGTAAGTATTTATCATTTTGTGGCAAATGTTGTATTTTAAAATTCATGAACAATTGAAGATCTGTGGTAGAAAACACACCTCGCAGAACGCGAGGACATACCACCTCGCAGAACGCGAGTAATGTCCTTGATTCTGTGTTGATGCATTTTCAATTGCAAAGCTTCTGAACAAAGTATCCACCTCGTGGCACACGAGGTGGTGTGTCCTCGCGTCACGCGAGGAAAAGCATTACAGATGCTCTATTTCGTGAGATTGAATGAGGAACTTATCTTACTGTATTTTGGTTTAAGGTACAATGTTCCCTTCCTGAAGATAGTCGGTTTGACTTCTACGTGGAAGAATTTTGTTGTGTGCGGGGTATGGTTAGAGGCTGAGAGCGAGGATAGTTATTTCTGGGCGTGGCAGCAGTTGCAGACGATGTATTTGAGAATAGGAGCATCGCCTACTTGCTTTGTCACTGACCGTGAGATGGCTCTTATGAATGCAACATACAAGTTATGGCCAAATGCAAAGTTTCTCTTATGTAGACGACATGTAAGGAAGAACATAGAGGCGAGAGCGAAGATAGCTATGGGCACACAAGCATTGGGGGTTCATATTTCAAATGATTATTATAACGTGTTCGAACAAACCACTGAAGAAGATTACAAGAGTACTTTGAAGAAACTTGAGGACGAATGGCGAGCTTATCCAACCGTATTGAAGTACGTGAGAACGAATTGGCTAAACCGTTACAAAGAAAGACTTGTTTCAGCATGGACGGATAATGTCTTCACTCTCGGGAATAACACGACAAACAGGTATGTTCTGTAATTTATGTCTACCTTCTACATATGATAAAAAGAGCTTCTGTAATGCACACCTCGCAGAATGCGAGGTGTGCACTCCTCGCAGAACGCGAGAATTTGCACATTACAGAAGGATCCACAGGTTCTGATTTGTATTTGCATATTATTGTTTTTCGAACATTTTAGAGTTGAAGGAGCACATTCATGTCTTAAGTCATACTTGTCAAGTGGTTGTCCAATTGAATAACTACCTTGGGACCAATTGGGATTGGGACGTTCTTCAACGTCGGGAAGTCCCTTTGGGAAGAGGTCTACGGGGTGAGTCTTCTTTGCTTTCCCCTTCCCCTTTGGTTTTTCAACCGGGGGTTCTTCCCTAACAACATCTTTGTTTCTCCGACGAGTCGAACGATCGGGACGATACATTGCCTAAAACAATACAAAGTAAAATCAATAAATAAACGAACGCAGAAAATAAAATCAGAAAACAGAAAACAGAAAACAGAACAAACAACCAAAAAAACACAAACATATGTTCTGCAGAAAACAGATTTGCCAGTTATGGCAACTCCTCGCGTTCTGCGAAGGACATGACTCTCGCAGAACGCGAGGGACATAACTCTCGCAGAACGCGAGAGACATGACTCTCGCAGAACGCGAGGGATGTAGCGTTCTGCGTGAATTTGCACTTTCTTCAGTTTCCGACGACAGTTTTTGGGGACAATTTCCGGCCAAAATTCAATATTTTAGCTAAAATACCTATCAATTTAAGTAAATTACCAAATAAACATCAAAACCCTCGATAAAATCAACAACCCTAATAAAAAAACCTAACCCTAATGAATTTCAACCTATTCAACATAAAACAACATTCACTCATCAACCATAATTCAAAATCATCATCTTTCATCCATTATACAACCATTTGTAAATCAACATTCAATATCAAAACATTATATAATATGCAATTTTCTATACTAACAACATATATTCATCTAAAAACAACATTAGAAAGCATAAGAGTATTAGAAACATACCTTATATGGAGATTTGAATTGAAAAGAGAAAGAAGAAGTAGGTTGAAATTGAGAGAGATGGTAAATTGAGAGCGGCGAAATTTTGTAATGGTGGCCGTAAAAATGCGCTCCCTCGCGTTACGCGAGGGCCCGAACGTTATTTAGAAAACGTCCGGGCTGGATTTAGCGAGGGTCTTCCTTTATGAGAACTATCCGTTTGAAACTTTGAATGATTTGAGACTGTCTCAAGAGCCTCGATCCTTACCGAAGAAAAAAAAATCGACGAAATGAGTTTCAAAAGCACACTGATTAAGATGGGCCTAATTTTTTTTTTGCAAAGCAAGCCAGGCCCATTATCACGTACGCTAGGCCCACTACTGATTAGTATTATTATCTGTAAGATGTTGCTGTTGCTTGAAGTGAAAGTTAATGAAGCCAATGGCCCAATACATTACATAATCACAGTAAATTGATTTTATGAAGGATAATGACAGTAAATTGTCAGCAGTAAAACACGGTTGCTTAGCTTGGCTTTTTTCTTCTTCATCACCATATTCTTTCTTTCTTCACCCCCTAAATTGACTACAAATCAATATTACTGAAATTTAAAATTTAATCATTCATACAAACCAATTCTTTTGACCAGAAAGCACTGGCCCATTCTTCTCACCAATAATTAGTATAGTGAAATATTTGATGAATGATTCTAATATCTTTTTTTTTTGATATATTTTGACCATATTTGAGCATCATTTTTTATACTTTATATCCATAGTATTCTTCTTGTCTCTTGTGCAAATCATGATCAGGATACCAAGCAAGAAAATACTAGTTTCCATGACATTTTTTTTACAGAGTTTGGTCCTTAAACCAGCAATTTAGCTACATAAATAGAAATGGATTATCTGGGTTGAGTCCCTTGGGCATCAAGTTTGACAGGTGTGTGATGGGTAAAGCCATGAACAATTACAAGTCAAAAGTAGTTGTAATTGCTTTGCTTAGTCAAACTGCAATAACCCTAATTTGGATCCCTGCTAATCAAATTAGCCAGCCCTATAATTGAATTGAATATTATCATTTCATGGGGGCCAGCTTCAACCAAAAATCATCAACACACCCCCAAAAATATAAACATCAAATATTCAAAATCACGATTGATATATTAGTATATCCTTTCTTTTTCTGAAATGATCAATGCACCCAAAAAAAAATAAAGGCCTTCCACTCTTCTATAATTGCAACTTATCAAAATTTAGATTTAAATCTATGATTTTAACGATTTTACGATTTACATTAGGAGGATTGATCTACGATTCTATGTGAAATCTACTTACAATAGAATCTTAATTTATCGAAATAAAATCAGTAAAATCAATATACAAATTTGATTCTACATACGATTCTACGATATATATTGTTAATAGTTAATTATCATTATGATTTATCTTGATAATATTAATAGTTACCTACGTAGTTCATAACGAAAATAATATTAAACTGTAAATATATTCGCTTTTTTTCCTATAACGTAGAATCTTACGGGTCTACAATTTAAATCTACGATCCGATTCTAGAATGTCCCTTCGATCCGATCATGTAATCTCGATTGATATTTTTGAAAGACCCAACAAATTAATCCAGTTTAAATTGTTAATATAATCATTGCATCCTGTGTTGAAGCATGATTTAGACAATGAGTTATACCAACTAAAGCATTGGCAATTCATAAAACTCCAGCTATACAACACTTATATTATCTTTTTGTGAGAACTTATTTTATCATATAAGAATCGTACACATTTAAAACTTATATGAACAAGAAAGGGAAACAACAAGGACTACGCGTGACAGATTCAAATATATACATAGGAATAGGATCATGATGATCATGTAAATTAAGTGCAAACTATAAACTGCAAAAAGAAATAGCATTGAATTGTGTATGATCTGTTTGTCAACCAATTTCAGCGATAGTTGCAGCACGTCGTTTGCTTACCCGCCAAAATTTACCCGCCAAATTAGGTGCCCACAATCATTCACTCATTCCCTTTTTTATATATCTTATTTCTTTTCAAAAAATAAAATAAATTCCCATCTCTTTCTTTTGAAAATAAAGCAAACCGGCATCCGATGTGGGGCCTTGGAATTAGATGAATAGGTACATTCATGAATTTTCTTGCAGTCGGTTGAAATAGCTTCAAGAAGAAAAAAGAAGAAGATAGCTTATTGCTAATTATTAAGTGTAGCAAAATAAATGGGTAAGATTGAATATTATACCGAATTCACACCTAACTACTACTACTGCAATAGTATTAGTGTGTGATTATATTCAAAGTTTGTGTAGGAGTATTAAAGTTTCAGAAGACAATTGGAAGATGCAAGAGTGAAGAAAAAGATTAAAAAATAGGGTACGTATAGATTGGGGGTTGAGCCAAACACTTTTCATGGGTTAAATCGGACCGACCAAACCCTAGGGCATAACCTTGTCTACCCATATATGCGTTGTTTGATACACATACTCGATATCTTGATATCGATATCAAACGAGTCATTAACCATAATCGTAAGTCCATGGTACGGTTGACAAGATCAAGATTCCACTTTGGATCAGAAAAGGGGATACGGTCGAATTGGTAGGGTTGGATCGTAATGTATTACGATCCTTCGAATTTGAGAAATTGAGCAATCAAGATGATAGAAATATAAATAATACTATAAACGCTTTCAATCACGCAAGAGCGATAATAGCGTTGTACATAGTAAAAACCACTATTTTGTCATACCTTACAAAATGCTTATTGTAATCCAATCATTGAAATACTTAATATAGTGAAAATAATTGTTTCTAAGCATTCTTCACATAGTTCAAACGATTATAATTAATCAAGTCGTGAGTGTCATTTGAAACTTTATACAAGAACAAAAACAAATGTCTTAAAAAGAATCTCGTTTATAGCATAGTGGGGGGTTGGATGTACATACATTATACGCAACCTAAACTGTGTTGAAAGAACAAATTGTTTTTGATGACTCAAATCACATAATTATACTACTTCAGAAAATTACATAGTTTGTCTACTAGTACTTACTTTACCTATTTCAGATTCAACAAGGATCATAGTTATCCTAAGTATAATCTTATATAGTTAAAGATCCTATATAAAGTCAGAATTGTTTAATAAATTTGGAATGTAGTATCGTAAAATCCTAGTATCCGGATCGTGTACGTCTTTCTGTTATGTACTTGTATTAGGGTTTGCAACGATCAACTTAATAAGGCAAAACGACGTCGTACTGCATTGAATGAAACGGTGGAAAAAAAGAGTGGCTTGATGCACCCCATGAGGTTGATGGACGTCTCATGTGATTGTCCCCCCTTTCTCTGTAAACTGTTGGCCATACAATAAATGAGGGCACTTTTGTCATTTCCATATAAATAACTTACCATTAACATAAATTTATGTCATTTTACATACATTAGCATGTTTCTTTCTGACTCGATCCTTGGACAATGTATTCTACCCATATAATCACGTAAAATGAAGCTGCAAAGCATCTTCAAAGTTGATGACAATGAACCAAAAACATATGGACAAACGCATTTAATGGAGTTGTCTTAGTTGAAAAACTTTACTTTCCCAATTATGTGTACGTCTTATTTACAAGTTTCGTGACCTAAATCTCTATATATCTTGTTAAAGCAAAAAAATTATTTAAAAAATAATAATTAATGTAATTCTAATAATATCATTTTCTTATTAAACAAAATCAATCAAAATATAATATATACAAAGATTACTATTTTAAATTTATTGATATAATTTCTATATTTAAATGCATATTAACATAAAAGATCATAAATCAATTAAATTTCTTTTATTTATATAATATTAATTTAAAAATCAATTAATATAAATAAAATTATACTCCCTCCGTCCCATAATGTTAGTCCCATTTCTTTTCGTGACACTATTCACAAACCGAGAGAATCTTGTAAATTTCTCCTAATATATAAGAAAAAACATAGTCATGTGGGGTCTTGTTTGATTCGCCTTAATGAGTAATTTAACAATATTAAAAAATTGTAATTTTTATTAACATATAACTAGAGATATTAACGATGCAAAACATGTCTCGGCATATGTGCCTGATTGAAATGGGACTAACAAAATGGGACAGAGGGAGTATAATACATACTTTTATTTACATTAATATTATTTCTGTAGATTTCTAAATTATATATATATATATATAAATTATTATTTAAATTTTACACATGACGTGAAAATAAAGCTAACGAGTAGTCTTAAAATGAGTAGTCTTTCATGAACTTCATTAATTTGCCTTGGATGCTCATTCAAAGTCACGTTATAGATTGCAGCCGGATTCCATCAAGAGATCGAGATCCATATTTCCATCAAACATATATAAATATACACTAATTAAAAAACACGTTATTTTTTAAATTTATATGTACATAACGCGGCTGAAAATATAACATAGTGGGTGCATTGTGTTGTGGGTCAACAATTGAGACAAGCAACGGAATGCAAGCTAGTGAAAGTGGATTCTTTTCGTGTGCATCATTTATATCATATTCATATTCATATTCATATTCATATTCATGCGTTAGCTTTCCTATACTATCGGGCATCACCACTCGAATTTTATCTCAAAATAATAATTAATAAATTCGGTCTACGTTAACGTCCACTAAACAACTAATTAACGTACGTAATTGATCAAATTAAGTTTGAATTCAAACAAAACTAGCCGGGTTAATATTTGAAAAAGGAGGAGTGGGAAATCGAGCAGAAGATTGTGTCGAGTATGAATCAATGGCTGAGATGATAGCATTCGTAGATAAGTTGACCAATGGAAAGTAGGGGTAGTTTATTTAGAGAAAAGTTATAAACATCGACGAGTAATATAATCTAATATAATATAAAAATCGCGGAGAGAGAAAATTAAAGAACGCATTAAATACATCCACATTCCTATTCGTTAATAAATCTCCTCAATTTAATAATTATATTTTCTAATTGAAGAGTTTTATACATTATAATAATAATTGGATTAAACTCCATAAGATTTATAGAATTAAAACTTATATTTTTAAAAGATAATTACTATTATTTTCAATCTAATCTAATATGTAAATGGTTATTTTTGCAAATGAATGTTTTATAGTCAATTTTGAAGTGTTTTGATTGACCATGACATAAATGAACTTTTATTCTCTCTTATTATTTCAACAATTTGTTAAAAACATATGTCCAATGCGACCCATTTTTACAAGTCTACGTTTTTATGGAGTTGCCCAACAAAAAAACGGCCATTACTTTGGACTAAACAAAAGACACAAAATCTTATTCTTCTCAAATTCCGTACACTATTTTAGTTTTGATTTTCAAAATGGACTAATTTGATGATAAGTCTCAAATTCGCTTTTTTCCTATCTTTATAATCTATCTAATCTACTATATAATTTGCGAGTTTTACAATTGAAAGCATTGCATTCAATTTTAAAGCATTCTAATGGGCTCCTCATTCAATTTCTTGAAATTGAACTATTCCTCGTAATGTGCATCTAATCTATCTAATCTTAATCTTAATATTATACTATAAAATTAGGGATTCCTCAAATTAATCACACTGCATTTAATGTTTTGTTCTTAATTTATCAGTTCTTTTGATTTTTTTTTATCTTTTCTCATTTTTTCCTACGTTTACGAATATGACACTCAAATGACGATTTTGACCCACCAACATATGTCAATAGTGGATCCGTATTGAACTTATCATCATCTTCTATTATTCTATTCCGCAAGACGTGAAATTTTATAGGCCGTAAAACCCGCGGTCTCAAAAAATCTATCTATCTATCTAATCTTCTAATCTACTATAATATTTGCGAGTTTTACAATTGAAAGCATTGCATTCGATTTTAAAGCATTCTAATTGGCTCCTCATTCAATTTCCTCAAATTAAACTATTCCTCATAATGTGCGTATAATCTATCTAATCTTAATCTTAATATCTTAATATACTATAAAACTTAATATATACTATAAAATTATGGGTTCCCCAAATTAAACACATTGCATTTAATGCTTTGTTTTTTAATTTATCATTTCTTCTTTTTCTTTTCGCATTTCTTTCCTACGTTTACGAATATGTCGTCCAAATGAAGATTTTGACCCATCAACACATGTCTATAATGGATTCGTATGGAACATATCATCATCTTTTACTCTTCGATTCCGCAACGCTTTATTGCGAAGTTTTATAGGCCGTAAAACCTGCGCGTAGCGCAGGCCCAAAAAGTCTATATAATCTAATCTAATCTACTATATAATTTGCGCTTTTTACAAATGAATTCTTAGCATTGAAGTTCAAATTGTTTTGATTGGTTCCACAATAAATTTTACTTCCCTTTCATTTTAAGTAATTAAAGGCCGGGTTAAATATTTTTTCATTCTTATTGGTTAATGACACTCCTCAGTTTACTACTATTATTTTTTCAGTTGATGAGTTTAATACATTATAAATGGATCAAATCATATAAAAAATTTAATGTAAAGGTATATAGAATTAAAACTTAGCTTTCTAAAAGATGATTATTTTTATTTTCAATCTTATATAATCTAATCTATCCAATCTTATATAAATTGCTATTTTAACAAATGGATCAAACTCTATAAATGAGCTTTTATACTCTCTTATTATTTGAATGATTTGCTAAACACGTATGTCTGACACGACCCATTTTTACGAGTCTTATATTTTTTTGAAGTTGTCCTATGACACATTACTTTCGACTAAAACAAAAGACACAAAACCCTATTCTTCTCAAGTTCCTTATTCTATTTTAGTTTTGAATTTCAAAATGAATTAATTTGATGATAAATCTCAAATTCGCTTTTTCCCTATCTTGCTCTTGAGTTGTGTGAGTGAGTAATTTTATGTTAATAGTTTTATTGCGTATAAATACACTAATGAATTAAACATGGTTTCTTCAATGAGTAAGTGTTTTTTGTTGTAGTTTGATTATAAGTTGATGTTTGATATTCTTTTTTATAGTTTGAATTATAAATTGGATTTTTGATATTGAACCATATTGAAAAAGTTGGTAAAAATTACAAATTTGATGTATACAATATAAACATATGTAATAGCAACATGAATCACATATCCAAATTATCTTTTTGGAGACGCTAACAAGACAACAAAGATCAAGAAGACAATCAATCAGTAACGTTTATATAAAATAATATAGACCCGCGCTCCTAAAATGCTAGTATGTAAACGTGATTCGTTAATTTTTCCTACGTTAATAGTTATTTGCATCAGAATATTTTTTTTTTAATTTTTTGATACCATGCAAGAACCGGTAATCTATCCTAAAAAAGCTAAAAGATTAGCTTATGAACCCGACGAGATTATAGTGTATCTAAACATCTTGATATGATAATCAGTACGTATCTCATCTTCAAATGTTTAAGGTAGACACATTCTATGATATATATTTTGTGTCGTTAATATCTATAATTATAAATTAATATAAATTATAGTTAATTAAAGTTTACCAAGATATGAGGAAAAAGTTTTACAAGTGCAGGCTATTTTTTATAATTTGAGCGGCCATGTTCATAATATGCGATTATTTTGTTTTGGAAAGGCAAACGATGTCCGTTTTTGACGTATTTTATATGCACTAATTCGTATTGAAAATCTCTACATGATTCTGAAATTGTTTTTTAAATAATAAATTGATTCGTGACGAAACTCCTTAGTTTTTTCGTGACGAATTTTTGATGATTTTTCTTCGTGACGAAGATCGTCTCTAATACATTTGTGACGAAGATAAGAGTACGTTTATTTACTACCGGAACTTCCTTCCAAAAGTAATTAGTAATAAAGTAGGGGTAATTTAGAGATTGAAGGCAAATGGCAAAATGACAAATAATAATAAAATAAGGAGGATGAAGAAAGAAAAAGGAGCGTGGGTGGGAAATGGAAAAGGAGAGGAGAAGTGTCTGGTGTGGTTTGTGTGGCGTCGTCAGTGATGACTTCTTCCAAGGATTCCAGAAATTTAGCCTGCTTGCCTGCCTGCCCCTCCCTTCTTCTGCAATATTAGTGGCCCCCTCCACCTCTCCATCACAAACTTCTAACTTCCATTTACATTTATTACTCCACACTGCAATTTTATACATGTCAAATTAACATCCATCATCTAACTACTCCTACTTCCTAAGATTTTAGGTGTTGTACTACTTTGATTAGGTGAAAATGCAACCTAATACTCATCAGGTTCTAAATCTATGTCACTCTTGTTAAGAGAGAGCATATAAACTCTACAACTATTATGAGTAATTTATAATGATTTGTCTTTTTAATGGGGAATTATATAATGTTAGTCTGATTAAGGGCCTGGTTTTGTGAGACTTGTCCTGATTCACGGTTGTTGTGTGTAATTTATTTGACCCCAAGTTTTGAATAATTATTTTTGAACAGAAAAAGAAGGAAAGGATCGGAGATTCGGCAATGGCGGTCTGGTAGTTTGGGTTTGCGTAATGGTAATGAGAGAAGAAGAGAAGAGAGAGCAGGTCCACCTCCACCCTCTTCCCACCTCCATTACCTCTCTTACCTTGAGATTCCCACCTCAATTAAAATCCATTTCCCCACTTTTCCTCTACCCATTTTCTCCTCTCAATCCATCTTTTTATATTTCTATACTTGCAACTAATCTCTAAGCTACCTCTACCCTTTTCTCCTCCTCCCTTTTATGACCCATTTCCTTGATCACCACTCTCTTCCATTTCGCCTATCATCTCTGTTACTCGTGAGTTTTTTTGGGTTTCTGAGTTTTGTTGGTGGTTCACAGAATCTTTATCCCATTACCTGTCTTCTTCTGGTTGTGGGTTTTCAGATTGGAGGCCTAAGAGGTAAGATTTGTGATTGGATTTTCCAAAGCAACTAGCTTGTTTCTTGATTTTTTTTAATGTTTGGCTTATGGGGATGAAGATTAGGTTATGTTTGGCTTCTTCATGGATTAGTGAACCTGAAAGTTTGACTCATGCCAAGCTGCTTCATTTGGATAGTTAGGATTCAGCTGAGGCTGATTTGGAAATTTTTGATTTTGCAAAGTGTAAGATTTTAATGTTGTGAATCTGGTCTTGAATTGATTCTGCGGTTCATGGGTATGATATCTTATGACATGCTTAATTGTTATGAATCTGGAGTGTGCTGTGTAAAGAAAGTTTCCATCTTGTTGTTGTTTTCAACCTATATCAGTGGTGTAGATTCTGATCTCTTGTTTGGAATGCCGATTTTTTTCTTTGCAGGTCAAGTTTGAGTCCAAAGGATTTTGATTCTGGATTAGAGATGTTTGGAGGCAATAGCAGCAACCATGTTCTTCCGGTCTTGTTGGATGAGAATCGGTTTCAATATCAAACTAATGGACCAAATAATCAGCTGCAGCTGTTTGGAAACTGTGAGTCTTGCTATTATTAATTTGTTCTGTATTTTCTTGATTGCGTACTTCGATTTGCATAAGAAAAGATATCAGATCATAATGTTGAGATTTGAAAACACTAGTATATCAGTTGCAGCTGTTTGGAAACTATGAGTCTTGTTATTATTGATTTGTTCTATATTTTCTTGATTGCATACTTTGATTTGCACAAAACAAGATACTAGATCATAATATTGAGATTGTCCTACACCAGTATACAAGTAACACATACCAAAGTGTGTTTATTGGTTAGTTGCTCTCAACATTATGGTATGAGTTACCTGATATGTAAGTGCTTAGCTTCAGTTCAGAACTGTCTTGTGGTATGGTACATGAAGAAACTGCATTGCTACAATGGGGTTTTCTGATGGTTGATATTATTGGAAATAGATAGTGTCTTGTCCTTCTGTTTTCAGGAAATACGAGAACTTCAATTGTGCAAGTACAAACTAACATATCCGTGACAGTCAGACCAAATTGACACCAAAATTAAACTAACAAACAGGATGCCAATGACAATCTTCCTTCATAATCGACCTACTGTAGTGTGCAGCTAGTCTTATGTTGAGTATTGCTTGAAGCTTCACTCTTTTGGGATGGGACCTAGTTTGTTTGAGAATTCTCAACTGATGAAGTGATTGAACATTAAGTTGCTCAAGTATTTGAGCACTAAGTTTGTCACACTTTGTTCTTTGTACTGATCACACTACAGGTAGAACAAAGTTGTTCCTGTCATGTTTTCAGTCATATGACTGCTTATCTCACTATAAAATTTTGGGTGTTCAATTAATAGACAAGAATGTATTCTGACTTTTGCAACTGTACTAGAAACATAAATTTTTTGCAACTGTTTGAAGTATAAATTAACCTACTGATGATTTACACACAACTTTATTTTGATGACAATAACGTTTCCTCCATTGGCGTCTTTTGTTAACATGGTCTTGTGTTGTTTACGCTTTACAGTACCTGCAGGATGCACGCTTGACCCTGTGAATTACTTTGGAAATGAACAAAATATATCAATGCTTCGACCAAATAAACGAGGTAGGGAGTCTGAAGACATTTCAAGACAGCAGAAGCTTCAGATCTCACTAAATTACAACATATCTCAAGATGAGGCTGACCGTGCTGCTAGCATCCCTAAGCAGAATCTGGTTTCTACTGGCCTCAGGTTGTCATATGACGACGATGAACGAAATTCATCTGTCACTTCTGCTAGTGGAAGTATGACAGGCACTCCCTCAATCCTTTTATCCCTCGGAGATAACGTCAAAACTGAGCTTGATCGTCAAAAGGAAGAGTTTGATCAGTTCATCAAAGTTCAGGTAACAATTTCATCTCCTTCTAGCATTTCAACTAACCATTTAAGAACACCATTTCTGACTGAATAACAATCTGTGAGAATATTGCTGAAATATGTTGCTATTCACTCTGTGAACAGGCAGAACACCTGGAAAAAGGTGTGAGAGACCTAAAGCAGAGGCATATTTCTTCTGTTATAACCACCCTAGAAAAAGGCATAAGCAAGAAGCTTCATGAAAAAGAGGTTGAGTTAGAGAACATGAACCGAAAAAACAGGGAACTTACAGAAAGAATAAAGCAGGTGGCTGCTGAAGCCCAGAATTGGCACTATAGAGCAAAGTACAATGAGTCACTGGTAAATTTTCTCAAGACCAACCTCCAACAGGCCCAACAAGCCATTCCACAGGGAGTTGATCAAGGCAAAGAAGGGTTTGGTGACAGTGAAGTAGACGATACAGCTTCATATATGGATCCAAACGGTTATATGGGTGTTGTCCCTGGCAACGGGAAAGCGGTTTTGCAAGGCTTGAATGAACACTTGGTCTGTAAAGCATGCAGAGTCAAGGAGGTATGTGTTTTATTGATGCCTTGTAGGCATCTTTGTTTGTGCAAGAGTTGTGACGGGTTGATTCGGGTTTGCCCCATCTGCAACGGCATGAAAACCGCCAGTGTTGAGGTGTACCTCTCTTGAGAAGAAAAAGAAAAGACAAGCAAACGTCAGTAAATTATCCGAAACGGAATTTTCTCGTATGTTTATCGAGTTAACTGGATATCGTATGCTTTGTATGACAGGTATATGGAACTTGTGCCTTCTCTGAGCATTTGCTGATGAAAGTTAATGAAAATATTTGTGTGCATATGGCATTTTCTTGCACCTGCATTTCTTGATTTTTGCACTGGAAATTTGCCTTGTTTTATTGCTTGAATTTAGCTTTGAGGTATCAACTGGCGCTGCGTAATTGTTTGAGAAAGCACAAAGAGTAACTCAAACAAGGGGTTAAAGCACAACAATAAGTGGAACATATCAAAATATGAAAGCATGTAACCCAACTATGATTCTCTGACATAAACAAAAGTATGAAAACTATCAACCACCAGTATAATTCTATACTGATTGGCTTTCCCAAGTGCCAAACAATAAGAATCCAATAATTAGGATTAGTTTAGATTAGTATACTGGTTGTATTTCTCCACATTTTTCAAATTCTGCAAAGAAAACCATCGGATCTTTCCTCTCATTTTTAAGTTCGAATTATTTAATGTTACTCGATTACGTTACAAAGTAAAGAGTAGGTAACGTTTATGAACCAAAAGTTAAAGAGATTTATATGTATGCCTTACTTAAAAAGGATAATTCAATTATTTCATCAAAGATTATGTACATCTGTTTCATACTTTTACATGAACATGAATTTAAGGGAGACCCACAGAGTAATTTTGAATGAAGACTGAGCAAGATGCATGCTTGTATTAGAAGGATATGCATAAGTTTTCTTGGATGCTAGATTCTTCTCCGCTTGTCTACTCTTGTTTTTGACATAGCAGGGCCTGATTCTACAACTGAAGCACTTGATTCTATCTGAAATTAACGGTGGTCAATAAGCAGATTAATTTTTTTGACAAGCACATACAAGTCTGTTCATTGAATTGCAAAAAAAGCTAGCTTTTCATAATCAAATATAAAAATGCAAAGCTGTTCACCTTTTCAAGCTTATTCCTAACCATTCGAACAGTTTCATTCATGGAGCGAGATGGGAAGTAATCCTGAAATTGAACAGGCAAAAACTCGATTAATGCTCATTTAGGTGCTCCTCTGCAAGTCCAAAATATATGTTTACTTTCATTTTGTACATATATTTAGAAATTTAGTAGTCTACTTTTTTTTTTTGAAAGGATACTTAGTAGTCTACTTGGACCTCGGATACTAGTTTCCTTCACTAGTTCCATGTTCCTATACCTACACACATTAAAATTTGAGATTCTTCTAATTCAATTCATTTCATTTCAACCTGTCTGTTATTACATCAAAATTTGCATATAAAAGATGATAAAAACAAGAATTTTCCTTGTGTGAGTGCAAATAGACATAATTAGAGTATATGTGAACTCTCAATCATCTATTGTGTTCCATAGTTTCTAAGAAAACCCGAAACTCTATACTAAAAGAAAGAGTTCTCAAAAGATTACCTGATCAGAAGACACTCTTGTGATTGAAGACTGATGCACCCTAGTTTTCTGATCATACTCTTTCGAATCCCTAAACAATATACACAGTATATTTGCTCAAATACATAATGCACCTGTGGCTCAAAACATAAAAGCCATGCCGACATTACGAAAACACATACCACGAAGAATCACTCGTAGAGCCTGGATGTTGAATTTCAGAAACTTTAGACCTTCCACCTGAGATAATAGCATAAAGTTCGAAATTTAGCCAAGATCATTTCCCCCCACAAAGCATACATTCAATAAGCTTATAATCAGGAAGTTGAAAGCACATACTCTTCAGTCTAGCAAGAACATCCTTTCTCCGGCCTTCCAACTTCTCTTTCGTGTCAGAAAGACTCTCATAGTTGGGAGCGTATGAAACCTGGAGTCGATTCCCAAGAAAAACATGTTCATCCAGTTTTTTCTTTGCAAACCTATTAATTGTAAGATTAAAACACACCAATGCTGGATGAAAGAGAGATCAAAGATGGAAACTTTCTGCATAAGCATATCAACACTTACTCAAAAATATAGAAGAATGCAGATAGTAAGTAGAAAAAATGTGGTAGATAACCTGGCGTTAGTTATCTGACAGAATTTGATCCAATAAACATCAGTAAACTCCTCGCAGTCTTCAGCATCCATTGGTTTACATCTAGCCAAATTCATACAGAGAGAATCAGAAAAAGGTTCCCACGATCAAAATGTGAAGAAATTGGATTAAAACATACTCTTCAACTTCACCATACGAAGCGAATAGCTTCTGCAACTCATCTTGACAGCCCAAAGATGGAACATTTCTAACGATCAAATACCTAGCAGATTGATAATCCATGAATTAGCTTAGCATATTGCTTTGTAGCCATTAAAAAAACGGGAAAGAAGAAATTAGGGCACCCACTTGGATTCGTCGCACACAGTGTACACACGTACAGCCGGAGCTTCGTCCTTGTACCTTGGCATCGATCTCAATTGGAAGCCGGAGTTGAAAGAAGAGTCCTTTGAAGGCAGTCGAACGACTCGAACCCTAACAATTAGGGATGAACAAGACCGATTCAGGCAGAAATGTTGAACCGGGTCGGATAAATTAATAACCGACCCGGTATTTATTACATAAAACGTTATGCCAGATGTAGAATCAGTGGAAGCCCCACGTGGGGGGAGTAGAAAGAGATCTCGTCCTATCTTGCATCCCAACCAACACGTTATGCCAACTATTCACCCTTGAACGCACTGGAAGCCCCACGTTCATGTCTATTAAATCCTCTGCTTGCACCTGAAAATTATCAATAACCACTTAATTGCTATGTATGATTTATCTGAGAAATCAAGAAGCCAGATGATTAGTTATTTACCATGAATACTTCATCAGGGGAGGCGGCATCGAGCAAGTAGATAAGGCAAGAGCAGAAGCCTTTGGTGATCTCAGAATCGCTGTCAGCTCCAAATCTAATCATCCCAAACTCATCAATTTCAACCTCCAACCAGACCTGGGCGGCGCAACCGGGTACCCGGTTCTCCGGAGAGCGAGCCGACTCAGTGAGTTGAGTGAGAACCGAGGCGTAATCCAGGAGGCGCTTGACCCGATCAATCGGCTCAGGAAGCGACCGGAATTCGGAAGTGAGTCTCTGGAGGCGTAAAGAAATGCGGGGTCTATACGCACTACATTTTGAAACTTTTTGAACTACATTTTCGTACGCCCAAAATTGGCGTACAGTGCAATTTCTCGAGTATACGTATGCATACGCTAAAAAAATTGAAAATTGGTAAGTACGCCCAAAATGGCCTTGCTTTCTTCTTCCTCCTCTCATCGTATCAGTCGACGACTGTTCATCCGCAACCCTAATTGTCGCCGCCGTCCAATCTTCTCCCATTTCACTCGTTTTCTTCCCCAGATCTATCCTATTCGACTCGTTTTTCTCATACAATCCAAATTCCTCAATCAATTTCACTCGAAATCATGCAATCCGAAGAAATGGGGAAAAGCTCGAAATCCACGCCGGCGACGGTGGAGGCTGCGGCTTCGTCTGTTCTCCCTCCCGTCCGTATTTGTGCTGGTGGCGCAAGAGTCCGAGGTGGAGGAGCGCCTGGGCGGAAGACGAATCCGGAGAAAAAGAAAAGGGGCCGTGGTGGTGGAGCTGCGGTGGCTCCTGAGGTGGTCGGCGGCGCTGGCGAGGGGTCTGGAGGTGGAGGGGAGGAGGTTGGTGGCGCCAGCGAGGTGGCTGGAGGTGAAGCAGGTGGTGGTCGGGGTGGAGCTCGTGGTGGTCGGGGTCGGGGCGGTGTGGAAAAACGGGCCCGTTCGAAATCGCCGGAAAAGACGCTCTCGATCCACGAGGTACGTTAATATTTTTTTTTAATTAGTCGTTATTTATCGTTTAGCGTGAAACGTTATTCGATAAATAACGATTAAAAAAAGATTTATTAATGAAATATGAATTATTTGTTATTTATTAATAAATTATTAATTAGTCGTTATTTATCGTTTAGCGTGAAACGCTATTTGATAAATATCGACTAAATATATAATAATAATATATTAATAAATAATATTTATTAATATAATATTAGTTAGTCGTTATTTATCGTTTAACGTTTCACGTTATTTGATAAATAACGATTAAAACGATTTTTTTTATTATTAAATAACATTTATTAATATAATATTAGTTAGTCCTTATTTATCGTTTAGGTAAAAGAAAATAATATTATATTAATAAATAATATTTATTAATATAATATTAATTGGTTGTTATTTATCGTTTAACGTTTCACGTTAATCGATAAATAACGATTTAAAGAAAAAGATTAATTATTAAATAATATTTATTAATATAATATTAGTTAGTCGTTATTTATCGTTTAGCTAAAATAAAATAATATTATATTAATAAATATTATTATATTAATATAATATTAATTAGTCGTTATTTATCGTTTAACGTTTCACGTTATTCGATAAATAACGAATAAAAAAAAAGATTTATTAATAAATAATATTTATTATTATAATATTAGTTAGTTGTTATTTATCGTATAGCTATTAATAAATAATCGTATAGCTATTACTAATATGTGTGTGATATCAATTCGTTACTCAAATAAATTTCACATCTTCGTGTTGTCCATATTGCTTGATTAGTAAAACTATACGACTTATATACTTGAGATTAACTCGTAACTAGGTGAATTTGATTGTTTAGATATTTCGAAGTGTTCATTTTGTTATTTTATTATACAAACGAAACTGTCATATTGGTAATGCTCAAATACAACTTTTACATTTCAAGTTTTTCAATGTTTAAGGTCTTATTAACCCGTTTTATGTCGTTTTTAGGTAATGGGCCTCACCAAATCTCAATTTGGCCTTATTAGGCCCGTTGACGTTTTCGTTGATTTTTTTTCGATTCCGAGAATTGATAACGACTAAAGACTTCATTTTCTATCATGTTACAATTTTGAAATTTTGAGTTTCAGCTTTATAAGGCGTTTAAACGAAGTGGGCCCAAACTATCCATTTCAAACATCATATCTCAAGTTTTTACTATATACCCCTTCCTTTTTCAATTTTTCAAGTATTTTTTGGCTAAATACCCCTTGCATCATGAAAACTATTTCTTTTTGCTAAATACCCTTTTCTTGCCATTTTTCGTTGTACGTCCCTCCATAAACTCGATTTTCGCGCTGTTTATCGTTTTAATCCCGTTTTACTCGATTTTCGCACTGTTTTTTCGTTTTAATCCCGTTTTACTTGATTTTCGCGCCGTTTTTCGTTTTACTCGATTTTCGCGCCGTTTTTCGTTTTACTCGATTTTCGCGACGTTTTTCGTTTTAATCCCGTTTTACTCGATTTTCGCGCCGTTTTTCGTTTTAATCCCGTTTTACTCGATTTTCGCGCCGTTTTTAGTTTTAAACCCTTGTAGTGAATTCAGAACTTGTTTCATTTAACTCATCTAAAACATTAAACACATCCGAATTCACTACAGATCAACATCTATACTACCATAATTAATGCGATAGTCCTTCCATTGCTGCATCCTCAGCGCAAACCCGCGATCCAATCCATTCGCACTAGGATCCTTGAACATGCGCCAAACTCCAGGTACAGATGGTACGGGACAGTCTTCTCTAAGGCACACCTAAATTACAAAACATAAATACCATGTTAAGCATTAAGAAAATTGAGTGAAAATCACAAATACTTTAGTGAAAATCATACCGGTATGTAGTGGTTTGCTAAGCCCACACGAGCCATTGCATAAATTTTCAAACCATGACTGGAGCATTGTTGATACACCTTCATCGGTAAGCACAAATATGATCGGACTTTGGATAAGTATATCAAACCAACCTGAAACTTAGTGGCAAATGCTAATCCAATCATGGGCATACTCATCCAGTATCTTTCAGGACATGGTGATCTGCTATAGTTGACCTCTTGAACAAGAGCGTCGAAGTTGTTTCCCAAATTCGGGCGTAGTCTGGTCATGACTCGTCTGTAGATATCACTGTTCTCTAACAACTCCGTAGTCAGTTCCATGCGAATGCGAGGATATTCTTGTTGGTGATGCCCCAACAACATGGCTAGTGACCGATATCCACAGTGTCCATCCGCCCTTACGTCTTGTGCATCTACAATGTTTGGAAACATGAAGAGATCAACATTTTCCGAACCCCTCTCCACCAGTGCCACTTGAATGACCAAACGCCTCTGCCGCAGTGCACCCAGCAACTTCAAACTCCCTCATTATAGTAGGCTCGTTGAAAGTAGGTTGTGCCGCCGTTGCTTTTCCCTTTCCCTTTCCCTTTCCTCTAACCGTCTTATTCTTCACCTTCGCAGCATCATTTTTCTCTAATTCTTCCCTTGTGTACTCAAACGCGCTCATCTCTCTCTCGGTTCCCCACTTCCTTCCTACCGCTCCTCTTGGTCTGCCAGGATCCTTGATTCCCGTCGGCTCCAACGCAAGACTTTGATGTGGATACTCCAACATTGTGTACAAGTCCGCTATCTGAGACCACTGACTTTCAGGAAGTTCCCCCTTTTGCCATCTATCGTTGAGCTCAATGAATCTCAACTCCCGCATGGTCTGAGGTACACCAATCTCTACCTCCCCGTTATCAAGTTCAATCCTATCCCATTGTAGCTGCCTCCAGAATCTGTGAATCTGATTGAGCTTGAATGCCTTCTTCTGAATAATATGTTGCACCATCTCGTGGATGCACGGTAGGCCCTGACATTCTCGCATCTAGTAATCTTCGCAATGTTCCTCATAATTCTTCGCCTTTATATCCTCCCATATATCCCACAACTTATGCAACGCTCTATCAGACACATTATGGAATAGATGCCGAAATATCAATTTCACTTGTGGATTCATTCGTCTGAAAACCCCGGGTGTCTTGATCCGATCCTCTTCCATGGTGGCCCTCACCTTCACAATCTGGCCCTCGATGGCTGCATGGATCCTCACAACCATTCGATTAAAACCGCCTATACTTGAACCGACTATTTTCTTCAACACCTTATGCATTCCCTCAACCCTATGTTTTATTCATTCAATGTCACGTTTAAGTAAAACAACTATTACATAATAAACTAATAAATAAATCGGAAACGTTTAAGTAAGTTAAATCAAAATTACCTGTTTGAGGTCCTCGTGAAGAAGTGAAGATTGTGTTCCGTCCATGCGCAAACAATGTTTGTCTTGTAAGGGATAAGCCACACCTTTTCAATGTAACCGACAACGCCGCTTCTCTAAGATGTTCTCAATCCTAGCAGTCTTTCCTCGTATTGTTCCTCCGTTCTTGATAGAAAAAGTCTCCATACTTGCGAGCACAACCTTTTCACTGATTCCTTATTTTTCAAAATTCTGGTAGCGTTTACCTCGATGTTGTGCTTGATATGAACCCAACACAAGAGGTGCTGAACCGGAAGATCTTTGAACACATATTTGATTGCAGTGATGAGAGCTAGTTCTCGATCGGTCATTATTGCAGTCGGCATTACTCCGGCATCCTCAAACAACTTTCTAAGCCTCTGAATTATCCACAAGTAGTGCATTGTTTCCTCCTTACCCGTGAATGCATATGCAATGTTGAATGTCTTATGCGTGCAAGTGAAACCGACAATCTCCACAAGAGGCATTTTATACCTGCATAATATATTTAAATAATGAAGGAAGAGACATATGCAATATATTTAAACAATTTTTTTTTGATATACAACTATTATGTACCTATTCGTCTTGTATGTGGCGTCAATAACCACGACGTACGGAAACATCTTCAATAAGTGCAACGAGTCTTGATGGGCAAAAAACAAGATTTCCACCTCGTTTGATTTCTTCTTGCAGAGGGGATGCACTACATAGCTGCGCTCCTTCAAAAACTTCAAGGTCCATTGTGTAACAGTCAATTCTCCACGATCCTCAAAATGCATCTTCTGAATAAAGTTGGCGATTTGTTTTGTGGATGTTGTATTCCCTGGAAAGGCCGCACTCAACTGAGTAGCAATAACAGATGACGTAGTCAAACTGTTTGCACATACCGTCACAAATTTCACCTCATTCGGCGTCATTCGACCCATGTACGGATGGCCAATGAAGCTAGTGGAAAGCTTATGATTGTGTTGTCCGTATTTTACCTTCACATACCATTCATCTCTCGCATCCCTCGCCCTGAACCTATATCCTTGGATCTCAAACTTGCAATCCGACTTCTTATCCCTACTATCCCGCTCTGTATTAACAACCTCCTCTGTTTCGCCATCCTCTCTTTTCTTTTTCCCTGATCTATACACTCCAGCATGCGAGCACATTATATTCATTTGACGCTCATTGCTATGGCGAGTCACTAATACCATCATAAGTTGTCTACCAATACTCTGAACCCAACGCCTCAAGTGTTCCTTAGTAGGAAACGTTTCTTCGGTATCAAACGAATCATAGTAATCCATACCCTATAATTAATAAAAACTACCATATTTATCACAACTAAAACTTAAAACTACGAGTCCACATCAATCTAAACTATCACTTCTACAAATTATTTGCAACTAAATAATGTAAATAAATACGAAACGATTCTAATTAATTACTAACCGAAAAATCTCCGGCGTCGAAGTCTCCTCCTTCTTCGTCGGTATCGTCGTCCCACATCCCGTCGTCGGGTTCACTAAAATACTCTTTCTCATCCATGATCGCATCGTCTTCGTCACTCCTATGCTCGTTCTCTTCACCGCTCGCATACTCAATCTCCGTCACATATTCAAACTCCTCACCATCATTCAAATTTGTAACTCTCCTATTTGACATTTTTGACTTCAACATCCATCCGAAGTTCCTACATTTATACACATACTACATCCCAAACGGTCATATTCTGAAAAAATAGCCGTTGGGATAAAAACAACTGTACGCCCATTATGGGCGTACATGAAAAAATACCCCAACGGTAACTTTTGAATTTGGACAAATAGCCGTTACACCAAATTTTTAACTCGTACGCCCATTATGGATGTACCTTACGAGTTAAAAATTGTATTTGACAACAACTATTTTCAAACGGCTATATTATTAAAATTTATACTGTACGCCGGTTTTGGGCGTATACATACGACCGTATTCTGTATTTTGCCTCACAATCGATGTTGGAATTTTGCAATGTCCGCTTATGGGCGTACGAGAATGTAGTGTGGAAAGTTGCAAAATGTATTGCGTATAGATTTTGACTTTTTCAAGGTCAAGTTTAAGAATCATCTAATTCTTACCTCCTTTCTTTCAGACGCATCGAGTGAATCGCTTGTTGAACAATAACGACATATATCAATTTGAATTTACGTTTCATTTAAGTGTAGCACAAAGTTCCCAATCTAATGAACAACGGAGAAAACTCGTCGACTCTGTGTGTCAGCACTTCAAACTCGCTTCTCTCGCACTCTAGCAGTAGTCAGTATCTCTGTATCTGTGATTTCCTAGTGGGTTTCAAATCTTTCCCTCTACTTTCATCTTGCTTGCTTGTTCATGTAATTTGTCGTCAACTCTTCAAGACTTTATAATTCCTTTTTTGCAGGTAAGATTGCGACCCACACGTAAACCCTAATCTTTTGATGGAAGAAAACGACCCTTTTGCGTTCATCGTGGCTGAGTGTACCTACTCATCATCTGTAGCACAGATCTTAGAGCAATTACCTTTCGCCGGTCAGGGTTGGCCCTACTTGGGATACGATTCGCCCCTACTTCGTGATCCTATACCTGTTCAACAACAATTTAGGGCTTCCACCGCAGCGGTGGCCGAACCTTCTAAAAAGAAGAAAGAAATTCCCATAGACGTTGATGTTATAATCATTGAAGACTCTGAATCAGAGGATAAACAGATAAAAGAGGATGTGTGCATGCAGCAAAACTCACATCATGACATTCAAGAAGCAATTGAATCAGAGGAAGAAGATATCGACGTTGTGATGACAGTTTTGCGTGCTCTTGCAAACGAGAAAAGGCAAGAGAGGGAGGCCGGAGGGGAGCTATGATGATGTTAGCTATGGCTTTATATGAATGAAGTTATGGGAATTGTTATGTCTGAATTCTTGTGTAAATGTGTGTTGGAATCAAAGCAGTTCTGAAGTTTATAAGTAGGGCATTCAACGCTGTATATCTGAATGTAGAAAAAACATATACATTGGTTAGTTTGTGGCAGGAATCATCAGCATTGTTTTGAATTGGAGATTCTTTGTGTGCATTGTTTATCTTTGTTGATATATTGCTTGCAATATTCCTGTTGTGTTATGTCTAAATCATTGCATTATTGTTTTCAGGAAATTGAATACATGTTCGCCAAACTGCTGGATTTGTGGATCTTCTTCCAAAAATGTTATCAGGTTGGTTCCATTTGGATGCCCCTTATGGATTTCCGTTAGAGAATGTTACTTCCTTCTTCCATATCAGTTATAAATTTGCTTGTTTACCGTTAAAAATCTATTTGTTAGCAAACCGTTGATTCAAACTCTGATTCCAGTTTTTCTACTTCTTAACAGATATGTGCTGGTGCTTACTGATGTTGTTTTTTGGCTTGTAATTTTTCCATTTATGACGTCTATAGATCAAAAGCTCACTTTTGTAAGATATCCCACTGAGCTTGATATTTTTATTCGCATGTCAAACTAGTTTCTTATCCATTTTGCCACCTTTACTTAAAAGCATAATTTCTGAATTGCAGTATGTCATTAGTATGCATTCATGGTAAGTTGCTCTTTGGATTGCATGGTAAGTTGCTCTTTAAAATCGTTTCTTTACGGCACAGCTAATGCCAGTATCAACTGATTTCAAGATCATTGGCTTCATTTGCAGAGGTTCCCCATGTTTCGGTTTGGATATTTTATACTGTGGACAGCCGCTTATGTAATCTTCCAATGGATCATCCATGCTTGCATTTCATACTCGTACATCACAAAAACCTTTGTACTAATTGTATCCTTTTGAGCTGTTATTGAATTTGCCCACCACTCATATCCGTCTCTTTCTTTTGGTAATTTAAGTTTAGCTTTTCTCATTGAATTTGAGCTATTATTGTGGTAAGTGATTTTTAGCACATTCATTCTCTAAACCAATTTCTTGACCAGTTCTCATAAATATCTAACCACATTGATCCCCTGATTCTTACACATTCACCTTTTGCAATAGTACTTTTTCAAACTTTTTAATATCACATATTAATACCTACTTTGAGGTTTGCAGGTATATAGCAGTTGGTCTATTGCATATCCCGTGCTACAGCGTGTTTGCTTTGCTAGTTAAGCTCAAGCACTCCTGGATGTCAAGGTCTTTCTCAGATTCAACTAACAAAATTCATTCTTTCAACTCGGCAAAGATACCAGCAAAATGTAAGTATATTTCCATAACTTGTGAATAAATTTGAAACCATACACAGCTTCAGTAGCATCAGTTTTGTGGGGGCATAATTTTATATGTAATACTTTACATGATTCCTTATGAAGATCTCCAACTGAGCTATGTCACCAGTTAAACCCGAAGCTTCTGAAACCGTGACTTGAGTGTGGCAATCAGACAAGGAAAACTCCTTCCTTGCATCAAGCGCAGCTTTGTTGAATAGGTCGTCACTGTAACAAATACAAAGTAAACCGACATATTCAGAAAGGAAATCAATGAATCATCTGTTTAAAGGATACTATCTTACATGTTCTTTTCTAGTTGTCTGGCAATAAACTCCTTGCTATGTGCTGTCAGTTTATCGATTTTGTTGCAAAGGATGAGTACTGGAATCTTCTTCTTGATAACAATGGCCTTGGTCAAGATGTCATACAGGTACCTTGGTTGGAGGATAAAAACATACTCAACATTTAATGTGAAAAGATGAATGAAGAATTGGTTTTGTTTATGCTTGCTCACTTAGAAACTGAGTTGTGGTTCCATGAGATTTCAGTAGAGTCCACCACACAAACTATACCCGCTGCTTTACTCAAGAATCCGTCTATTGCACAGTCGCCTGGTAGATCAACGACATGAACCGGCCTCACTTGTGAGTTCTGAAAAGGCACAGTAAAGAATGGTGTCATCTGATGATAGAATTACAATTTTTAACAATTGTCAGCATACTATTTCCTACCTGTTAGCAATCTCTTACCCAGCTAGTTTCAGAGTGAAGAATGAAAGTTTCTTCATTTGGCTCCTGTGATTCAGTTGTCTGCTGCTTACAACATCCATCTCTCAGCTAAATTTCAGATTAAACCCTAATTAGTGTACACCTTTTATGACAAAAGAGGGAGCTTCTTAGTTGTTACCTGGTAGAACAGTACAGTTTTTCCAGTCCCACTTAACCCAGTAAGCAATATGGTATCAGGCTTCCTCAGCTTCAAACGAACTAATCAGGAATTAAGATAGCTTAGTTTGACTGAACCAGGAAACAAGTTTGATTTAACCACCATATTCAAATCCAGACCATCTTAATCAAGTTAGCAATCAATTTAGACTTACATAACAATCTGCATAATATTAGCAATCAATTTAGACTATATTACAGTTGAGTCAGTAGAAAACGATAACAGAGCAAGCAAGAATTGAATAAATTCGACCTTCACCAGAAAAATCAAAGGAGAGAGGAGGAAACTAACAGCAATAAAGTAGAAGTGACGCAGCGGAGACGATAGCCAAAGATGTCCAAATCAGAGTCGTGGAAGTCGACTGTTGAACAAAATCCAACACTTTCTCCATCCATTCCCAAATCCTGGTAGTCATCATCTTCTGCAACACGTCTTTGATGCAGAGAGTAGAAAGGAAGAAGAGCCCTAATTTGTTGGGTTGATCAGAAAAGAGGCAAGTGTAAAAGTGATGATCACGTCTTTATTCTCTTACCCGATCAAAATAGCAAACAGGAAAAAGGCGCCAACTCATGTTTCCCATGGGCCATGCTCAATTGCTGACTGATGGATTGGGCTGTGGGCCTCATTCCACAGATTAAACCTATGAAAAAGAGTTTATTATATGAATGTATGAATCCTTATGACATTTATAAAAAAAATAGGACACCATGTTAAAATCTGTACTGAATGAAGTAAAGTACAAAAAGTGGTGTCCAAGTATTTTTTACGATGCATTTATATATGATTATTAATTTGAAAAACATTCGTTGATAAACTAGAAAACATTAAGAAATTGAAAATATTTATTATGTAACAGAATTTATATATAAACATAGATATGTTTTATCATTTTTCTTGAAAAAATCTACATAAAACGTTTAATAAACACGATATTTATTACACGAATTGTTGTTTTTGAATCGTCCTCACACCTTATGTCCGTGACACACGTGTTCTCTTCAAAATCCGCTCACAAGTGTTGATTACAGACTTTCCAGTTGCATTTCGTGTGTTTTACTACTTGTTAATGATGTAGTTAGGTGCATTATCTCTATCTCATAACTAAAAAGACTACAAAATGGTACTAGTATAAGTGGTAGGTGACACATGCGTCCTCATTAGACAGCGCCCTCTTCCTTTTACCACAACAAATCCCTTAATTTTCAATTAAGGAATTAATTAGTTAATTCCTTAATTGCGGATACTACAAACTTGGCTACTATAAATATACACAAATCTCACCACTGTCTAGTTCAATCTCTCTCTCGATCTTGTCGCCTCCGTTGTCTTCACAAGAACTGCTCAGTCGTCTTCTCTTCTCGTTCCATCAGGTAAGCATCCTCGCGTCAGCTTCGCCACTTGCTAGTTAATTCGTTGGTTTGTGGTTGCTGTATTACGACTCTGAATCGGATGAGATTGTGTGTTGCGTAATGTATAAATTGAGCTTCCGTATGGTTCAGTTTTGAGTTATTTTGCGCGATTGATTTTGGTTGTTTAAATGTTAGGTCACGATATGGCACGTAAGAAGATCAGAGAGTACGATGCCAAGAGGCTGCTGAAGGAGCATTTCAAGAGGCTCGCTGGCTATGAGCTCGCTATCAGATCTGCTCAGGTATTCTGCAATTGATCGATAGCTTATCTACATCTGCAAAAGATTAATGGAAATGTGCAATACTTAATTTAGAGTGATACTCAGTCATGAGGTCTTATTCAGAAATGTAATGGTGCTATTACTCTCTACTTCTGTGGGAAGTGTAGGATGATTAATACAGTTCTTATAAGATCTGCTCAGGTATTCTGCAATTGACGGATTTATTGTTCGCCTTATATTCGAACTTATCTAAAGGTGCAAAAGATAGAGTGGAACATGAAATACTTACCACTCCGTATAACACTAATACACTATTTCTTGGATTGAGAAATGTGATGCTGCACTTAAATCTTTTCTTAGATCATGAGGTATACAGTATACTCTGATCAAATAATGTGTTAGCAGTTTTGTTATTTAAGTAAGATAACTAAAAGTGTACTTCCTATTCAGAAATGTAGTGCTTAACTGCTAATGTTGATTATAAATTTCATGGGAACTGTAGGATGATTGACACTTGCCTTTTTATTCTTTCAACTCAGATCACTAGTTCCACCGACTTAAACGAGTTAGTTGAGAAAGAGCCTTGGCTTTCAACGGAAAAGTTGGTTGTGAAACCTGATATGTTGTTTGGGAAACGTGGCAAGAGCGGTTTGGTTGCACTAAATCTGGATTTTGTTCAAGTTGTGGAAGCTACCAAGAAGAGTCTCGGAACAGAGGTGACGCATCCATCATTGAGTTCTCTAATGTCATGTTTGTCTGCTTAGCATTTACCCTCTGAGCTCACTTCCTTGATTCGTTTGCATATCTTATGTAGGTGGAGATTAGTGGATGCAAAGGCCCGATAACCACATTTATTGTTGAACCTTTTGTTCCACATGACGACGAGTACTACCTGAACATTGTGTCAGATAGGCTTGGATGTAGCATAAGCTTTTCAGAATGTGGTGGAATTGATATTGAAGAGAACTGGGACAAGGTGCTCTTGGAAGAAATTCATTATCTTTTCTATTAGCAATCTAAAAACTGAAAAAGTTTCATATTTTCAATGTATCCTTTCCTTTTTTATATATTAACTGAACTATGCTTGTTTTTTTTTATCAGGTCAAGACTATTTTTGTCCCTACTGGAGCAACTTTCACATCAGAAGTATGTGCTCCTCTTGTTGCTACCTTAGCCATGGAGGTAAACTCTTTGTAAAATCATTTTAGATGATCCTTCCAATTCAGGGTTTTGATTTCATTATGTTATAAGTCATGACCATGACAAATGCATATTTTTTCATTTAAATTGGCCCTTCAGTTCCACACATTTCCTCGTGGAAAAATTCCCGATAATGATAATACAGAAGAAACCAAGCTTCCTTGACAGTATACTCCGTATTATCTGCTGCTCAACTAAAAAGAGCCTGGCGCGTCTATTTATTTGTCAAAAGTGATACCTTAGATACACTAACATGCCACACTCACAGACTCTTTAGGGGATGAACTTCTTAAGCTGAGCTTTAATTTATCTTGAATTCCTTTTAGTTTTTGTTCCAGTAGTATCTGATTCCCAAATGACAATACTTTACTACCAGCTCAAGTGCTTGAATACTTTCTTACCACTGTCTAACAATGCTGACTGATATTTACTCTTTGGCTGCATAGGTTAAAGGTGTAGTTGGTGAGTTCTTGAAATCAGTTTTTACCCTATTTCAAGGTATGTTGATGACATGGAAGATATTAGATGAACACAATTTGCCTTTAATAATTTCAGGTCATACTTGTTCAATCTAATTCACTAACTATCTTCACCATTTGTTTAAGCAGATTTGGACTTTACTTTCCTGGAAATGAATCCTTTCACATTAGTAAATGGAAAACCTTATCCTTTGGATATGAGAGGCGAGCTGGATGACACAGCCGCATTCAAGAACTTTAAGAAGTATGCTTCTTCTTCATTTACTTGCGTTTGATTTTGTGTACACCTTGCATATTATTCTGCTGAAGTTTAACCACTGTCTGACAATCCAAAAGTGGATTCTGAATATGTGAACATCAATCATCCTTCCTGATTTTTTGTAGGTGGGGAGAGATTGAGTTCCCGTTGCCATTTGGAAGAGTTATGAGCCCTACAGAGAGTTTTATCCATGGTTTAGATGAGAAGGTATCAAATTACATTGCTTCTTGAAATCTTGATTTAAGTTGCGTAGCTTAGGATATTTCTTGTTTATCAATTTCTCATCCCATTACCTCCTTGTGAACTGTAATGCAGACAAGTGCATCCCTGAAGTTCACTGTACTGAATCCAAAGGGAAGAATTTGGACCATGGTTGCTGGAGGTGGAGCAAGTGTGATATATGCTGACACCGTAAGAATTTCTGATCATCTGACTGAAATTTGTGACTTCGGTTATTTAGATTGTTCCCTAAGGTTTATTGAAGCTTTTCCTCTTGTTAGGTTGGGGATCTTGGTTTTGCCAATGAGCTTGGAAATTATGCAGAATACAGTGGCGCACCTAATGAAGAGGAGGTTTTGCAGTATGCCAGAGTTGTGATAGACGTATGTGAAAATCTCCTTTAGCTCTAAATGTGTTTTTGCAAACCTTTATTTTGAATACAAATGGTTGTCTAATCAAGATGGCTTAACAGTGTGCAACTTCTGATCCTGATGGTCGCCAAAGAGCCCTTGTTATTGGAGGAGGTATTGCCAACTTCACTGATGTTGCTGCTACATTCAATGGAATTATCCGGGCACTGAGGGAAAAGGTAGACGAATTCTTCTTCTATCAGTTTACAATTTTCAAGCAAAAATGTTGACCTTAGGAAAATTGACCAACAATCTCCTGATGGATTGGCTTAACAGGAATCCAAGCTAAAAGCTGCAAGGATGCATCTTTATGTGAGGAGAGGAGGTCCAAACTACCAGAAGGGTCTGGCCAAAATGCGAGCTCTTGCAGAGGAGATTGGCCTTCCTATTGAGGTAATACAAATTTCTCAGCTCACAACAACCGAGAATGTTATTCATCTTCTTTAGAGCCAAGTTTGGTAAAATGCACTTTCTGCATTACATTTTTGGTTTTGGCCAATAAACTTGCTTTGTTGTTTTGTTGCAGGTGTATGGACCAGAGGCAACAATGACCGGCATTTGCAAACAAGCAATCGACTGCATCAGCGTGGCTGCATAAACAAAAGCTAGTCCTATTGATGGAAGCTCAGCAGAGCACTTCTTTGTTATCAATTTCAGTAGTAAAATTTCAAAGTGTAATTTTTCCAGTATGCTCATTTGGATTGTATTCTCTTTGGACTTGTCTGATAGAACTTGTGTTTCTTGAAAGCAATTTGTGGCCAAGTGGTTATGAAATTCATTGGTCCATACCATAACTTGCATCTTCTTCATAGAAAAAGCTGCCTGTCAATTTAATGGCACGTGTATTTATACAGTGGGAGTTTGGTTCAAAATCAAATACTCAATCAGAACTAGCCGGTTGGTAGTTGGTAAATAGAAGTTTTGATACAACATTAACTTTCTTTTCCAACTACCAACGACCAACTACCAAACGTGTTTCATTTACAATTTTGAAGCTAACACCCATGCAGAATGATATAACTCGGTAGTTGGTAGATAACATGTCAAACCGATGAGGGCCAGGGTACGATATTGGAAATGTTTTTGGAAATAAAAGCTGTAATGCTTAAGATAAAAAGTTTTAAAAACAAATCCAGTAATTTTGCTTCTATACTCCAGGCAGTAATGCATCAAGTAGAGGGCTAGATTTCGGGGTATTGCAGATAGTTCAAGGCAGAGTTGCGAAGAAGTGATTAAGAATGATGTTGCACATCGACTTTGACAAAGGACATCATTGTGATTTGTGAAACCATAGAAGTGGAGAGCGAGTGTACTCGCGGCCTCGATTTGAGTAGTATTAAGACCTGTTCGACAATATATTAGTTTGCCTTTGTTTTGCAGAAAAATAAATACCGCCCGGGCGTTTTCTAAATAACGCCCGGTCTCTCGCGTTCTGCGAGAGAGCGTATCCTCGCAGAACGCGAGAATGCGTCACCTCGCAGAACGCGAGGGTGGTTTTTCCCTATAAAAGGGGAAAAACCCTACTCGGCCCATTTTTTACCTCACACACAATTTTCTACCGCCGCCTCTCACCATCTCTCTCGGTTCAAACTAGTTTTTCTTCCTCTTTTCACTACAAATCTCCATATAAGGTATGTTTCTTATACTCTTATGCTTTGTAATGTTGTTTCTAGATGAATATATGTTGTTAGTATAGGAAATTGCATATTATATGATGTTTTGATATTGAATGTTGATTTAGAAATGGTTGTATAATGGATGAAAGATGATGATTTTGAATTATGGTGGATGAGTGGATGTTGATTTTGAATTTTCGCCTGAAATTCTCGCCGGAAACTCATGATAATGCAAATTGACGCAGAACGCTACACCCCTCGCAGAACGCGAGGGTCATGGTACTCGCAGAACGCGAGGTCATGCCCTTCGCAGAACGCGAGAGTCATGCTGATCTGCTACTATGATTATAAGCATTGTTGTTGTTTGTATAGATTATGAATTTGATTGAGTATGTAACTATAATTTGGTCAGGTTTGTGATTATACAGATGTCCAATTCCAATCAAGAATCTGATATTTCTGATATTAGTACGGTGTCTAGCATTGGAGACAACTTTGATATGCTTGAACGGGAGAGACTTGAACGGGAGAGACAAGAACGTGAGCGACGTGAACGGGAGAGACAAGAACGTCAAAGGGAGAGAGGGGAACCATCCACTAGACCAAGGATGACCGCACGAGAATTCAGGAACCTCTTCAGGCCGTTCAACCCTCGTCGTTAGATCTTTCTTTTGAAAATTTATCGACCTTCTTTGTTTGCTTGTTCCGTTTAATGTTGTTTGTTTAGAATTACTTATTATGTTGAACCTTATTATGTTGCACCTTTGAAGTGTTGAACCTTATTATATTTCTTTATTTATATGGTGTGTCATACATATTGCGACCTCGTTCGGTTTTCAAACTAGGTTTCACTTCCAAAGGAAGAAATCTTAATTTCAAGTTACACACATGATCAAATAGACATTATAAGGATTGAAACAAAGTTTCATTCCATTTCGATAAAGTTTCGATGACGTTTTTGCCGAATTGGGCTTTATCGCCTTAAAAAAGACACTAAAAATGTGTTATTTTGCACACTTAACTACAATGCTTCTGTTAATACGCTTTAATGTGCATCCTCGCGTTTCCTAAATAACGCACCCTCGCAGAACGCGAGAGTGCGTCCCCTCGCAGAACGCGAGGGTGCGTCACCTCGCAGAACGCGAGGGTGTTTTTTCCCTATAAAAGGGGAAAAACCCTACTCGGCCCATTTTTTACATCACACACAATTTTCTACCGCCGCCTCTCACCATCTCTCTCGTTTCAACCTACTTCTTCTTCCTCTTTTCACTACAAATCTCCATATAAGGTATGTTTCTTATACTCTTATGCTTTTTAATGTTGTTTCTAGATGAATATATGTTGTTAGTATAGGAAATTGCATATTATATAATGTTTTGATATTGAATGTTGATTTAGAAATGGTTGTATAATGGATGAAAGATGATGATTTTGAATTATGGTGGATGAGTGGATGTTGTTTAATGTTGAAATTCATTAGGGTTAGGGTTTTTGATTAGGGTTGTTGATTTTATTTAGGGTTTTGATGTTTATTTGGTAATTTACTTAAATTGATAGGTATTTTAGCTAAAATATTGAATTTTCGCCGGAAAATCTCGCCGGAAACTGTTGCCGGAAACTCATTATAGTGCAAATTGACGCAGAACGCGAGGGGTGTAGTATACTCGCGTTCTGCGAGGGTCATGGCACTCGCAGAACGCGAGTGTCATGGTACTCGCAGAACGCGAGGGTCATGGCACTCGCAGAACGCGAGTGTCATGGTACTCGCAGAACGCGAGGAATTGACAAAACTGGAAATTCTTTCCTCTTCTGCAGATTTTTATTATATACTGATTTTACTTTATATAATGTTATATTTATATACTGATTCTACTTTACATTTTTTTAGGTAATGGATCTTCCTGGACGTTCAACCCGTCGAAGAAATAGGAACGCTGTGAGAGAAAATCCACCGGTTGAAAATGCAAAAGGGAAAAGGAGAGCAAAGAATACAACACCGGTAGAGCTCTTCCCCGAGGGGCTCCCCGACGTTGATTATCGCCCCATAGAGCGGTACAGTGGTGTCCATAGTTATGCCGGGGAAGACTGTTCTGTGCCTAGTGGGATAGAACGAGCAGATACATATCAAGGGTATCGAAATGATGATTGGGACCTTTATTCTCAAGAGTCAGTTTCATGTGCACAACCGTCAACTCAATGGGCACCACAATCAACTCCATATGAACAATCGGGAAGCTGGGACAATTTCATTCCTCAGTATGCTGTAGTGGAAGTTGGACAAGGGTGGGGTGGACAAAGTTGGGTCGGTGGACAAGGGTGGGGAGGTGCATTTGGTGAGGGAAGTGTTCCTGAAGACATGGGTCAAGGAAGTGGACAAGCTTGTTCTTCTTCTTACAATCCTCAACCAGAACCGATGGAACAAGAGTACCAGGATGAAGGTGTTGGGGAAGAACACGAAGAAGAAGGTGATGATGATGATGATGATGATGAAGAAGAAGAAGAAGAAGAAGAAGAATTGGTCCAGAAACCAACAAGAAAGAGGAAGTCCAAGAAGAATGAGCCAAAGTATGATCCTGAGCTCACTCATGCCACACCTGGCGGTCCAGAAGATCCCGAGTTGCTTAAGGGATTTGAAGCACATGTGGCGTTCCACATCCAGAAAGGGGAGGTAATTTACTAATTTATTGATTTTCTGCATTTTTAATACATTAACAGAAATTCTGCAGAATTATCAGAAAATGCAATTTCTGTGCATTTTCTCGCAGAACGCGAGGAGTGGCATACTCGCAGAACGCGAGGATGTTACTCTTCGCAGAACGCGAGAAAATGCTTGGTTTCTGCAGAAGCTGATAATTCTGCAGAAACTGTATTTTTTGTAAATTTGGCCTGCAGTGTGTAATTTTGTATTTTTCTGCAGTTGAAAGGTCCGATGAAGCCACAACAACGGACAAAGCAAAGCAGTGACTGGCCATTGGACAACGATGACTGGTCAGAGATTCCCGGTGCTGTTGGATTGTCAGATCTACCTGACATGATGTACGAAGCAATCGACTATCCGTTGATTGAAGCGTTCATCGAACGATGGCAACCGGAGACTAACTCATTTCACCTCCCTTGTGGTGAGATCACTATTGGCCTTCTGGATGTACATATGATTTTAGGCCTACCTATAGAAGGGAAAGCAATGACTACTTGTAAGAAACTGGGGGCCAAGTTTAGTCATGATGAGATTATAAAATACTATGGTAGGAAGGGGGCGGAAATTTTTGGAGTAGATCCCCACACTTTAGATTCTGGGAGGGTGAAAGCTGATTGGTTTAGAAGGCATTGTGAAACCCTAGGTCCAGAGCGAAAGGGTTTAGGATGGGTGTTGTATACTGCTTCCTCGCTCTTATTTCCGGACAAGTCACAGAACTTGATTCGGCTTAGATATGGGCCTTATTTGGAAACCTATGCCCATGCTACGGGCATATCGTGGGGTTCAGCTGCTTTGGCCCATCTGTATAGGCAGCTGGGGGTATGCACACGACAGGGTTGTGCGCAGATGTCTTTCTGTTACACCTTGTTGCAGGTATTATACTTTCTAAGCGTTTAATTTACATACTTGTATATATTTTCATATTTAACGTACTTTGTATTTCTTAGGCATGGATCTACAACTACTTCCCACACTTCCGACCTACTGAACGTCCTCGGTGGAGAGCGGAGCAACCATGGGCATACCTCGCGTTCTGCGAGTTCATACATTGTTCCAGGATCTTTGCATTCGAAAATGCATCAACACTGAATCAACGAATTTACTCGCGTTCTGCGATGTGGTATGCACTCGCGTTCTGCGAGGTGTGCATTACAGAAGCTCTTTTTATCATATGTAGAAGGTAGACATAAATAACAGAACATACCTGTTTGTCGTGTTATTCCCGAGAGTGAAGACATTATCCGTCCATGCTGAAACAAGTCTTTCTTTGTAACGGTTTAGCCAATTCGTTCTCACGTACTTCAATACGGCTGGATAAGCTCGCCATTCGTCCTCAAGTTTCTTCAAAGTACTCTTGTAATCTTCTTCAGTGGTTTGTTCGAACACGTTATAATAATCATTTGAAATATGAACCCCCAATGCTTGTGTGCCCATAGCTATCTTGGCTCTCGCCTCTATGTTCTTCCTTACATGTCGCCTACATAAGAGAAACTTTGCATTTGGCCATAACTTGTCTGTTGCATTCATAAGAGCCATCTCACGGTCAGTGACGAAGCAAGTAGGCGATGCTCCTATTCTCAAATACATCGTCTGCAGCTGCTGCAACGCCCATAAATAACTATCCTCGCTCTCAGCCTCTAACCATACCCCGCACACAACAAAATTCTTCCATGTAGAAGTCAAACCGACTATCTCCAGGAAGGGAACATTGTACCTGGAACCAAAATACAGTAAGATAAATACAACATAAAAACAGAATGATAAATACTTACCTGTTCGTGCTATAAGTCGAGTCCATCAAAAGGACATATGGAAACGCCTTTAAGAGTTTCATTGATTCGGGGCTAGCAAAGAACAAGTCGCCTATTATCGAAGGGTTCGTTGCACTTGGCCTATACTCCATGAAGTAGTTGCTCTCTTTGCATTGGTGAAAGAATTCTTGAACCACGGTTCTACCTTCCATTTCCTCTTCCCTTATATGTCTTACCAAATTGTACACTTGGTTCTTCTTTGTGCAACTTCCGGGATCCTTGTTTATCTCAGTGTAAATCTGATTTGGAGAACAATGTGAAAGTACCATCTCACGAACCTTTTTCTTTTGATCCGGGGTTGGCCTCCCGGCAAATGCATTCCCGACCAAACTATCTCCAATAGGATGGTTGTGCAAACCACAAACAACCACTAATCTCCAATTCTCTTCAACCCGGTTCTCCATGAGCTTCAACTGAAATTTACACCCCGTTTTCTTGCTCTTTGTGTTTGATCTAACACCGACACCTTTAGGCCTATGGCTTCCCCCTTTCTCACAAATGATTTGAATCTTACCACTTTGCCCCAGTTTAGCTGGTACAGTCCTTCCAATAGAGATCATAAACTTGTGTTGCTTTGCAACATTCAAAGCCCACAAATGACCAATCTCCTTAGAGGCAAACACTTGCTCCGTAGTGAAATATTCCGAATAATCCCTAGAAACAACCTCTTCCTCACATACGGGACTATCAAACTTTGGTGCAGTGCGTAAAGAGGGAAGAAAACACATCTCCTCTCCTACGTTTGTTGGTGGGTTAGCAAATTGTGAATGAAACGCATCATAGCTTGATGGCACCTCATATGTACATGGCAATTCACAAGTAGATGGCACGGGCAACTCATAAGTAGATGACACATGTTGTTCATATAAAGATGGTTGATGATAATATCCAAAGTCGTCAATCCCTAAATCAAATGACGGTGGCGAAACGGGCACCGTATTCCGCGAGGGGTAGGTGTAGTCATTCAACTGGATTGCATTCAATCCAGTGAACAAAGAAAAATTCACCTATACACAATGCTTCTGTTAATACTCTGTAATGTGCAACTTCTCGCGTTCTGCGAGGGAGGCACTTCTCGCGTTCTGCGAGTGGCTTCCTCTCGCAGAACGCGAGAAGTTGCTATTTCCTGAAACTAGTTACTGAACGGGATAATTTAACATAACATGAGTTCCTACATTCAAAACCATAAAAACCCTAAAAACATGAACACATCTAAGTTTTTGACATTATATGCAAAAGGCATCTCTTCAACACTTACCACTACTACTAGATTTAACATGAAATACAACATAATAAGTTCATTTTAGCTCTTAATGGTGCAAAACAAATTAAAATTCAAAAATTAAGTAAGAACATTACCTCATTTGAATGGTAACTTGATGAACCACCATCTTCATTCCCTCCTTTGTTGAATTCCTCTTCATCTTCCATTATTTTAGGTGTTTTTAGAGTGTTTTGAAGTTTTAAGGTTTTGAAAATGGGTTTTAATGGAGGGTGAAAGAGGTGAAAGATGATAAAAAGAGGTGTTAGGGTAGGGTTAATAGGTGTTACGGAATACTTAAAATAAGGGGGTAGTTATTATAGTTAGGTGGGGACAAGACATGTAGTAATGGCGCACAACAACGTCAATCTGACATGCTAAGCTCGCGTTCTGCGAGGACACGTACACTCGCAGAACGCGAGGACACGTGCACTCGCAGAACGCGAGATTAGCATGCATGTAATTAACCTAATTTTTTGCTAATCTCGCAGAACGCGAGTGTACGTGTCCTCGCAGAACGCGAGTGACCCGGCGTTGTTTGAATAAAGTGCCGGGCGGTATATAAGAATCCTGTATTTCAAGCTTATAGCTTATTTTGCACTTTGCCAAACAGACAATTAGTCTTTCCTTTCCTTTTTGTCTCTCTTTGATTTTTTTATTTTTCATTTATGCCTTAGTCTTTCACATCTTCTTGACATAATTAGAGAATGACCTCGTTACACATCCTCTTGACATAAATCGAAGAGTGACTTGTCTACCTCTGTAATTCTGTATCACATGATCGATTGTTATAGAGATAAAAAAAACTTGATAAAACATAGATAACAAGTCGGTATACACTATATAGCATGGGCATATATGGAAAATTGACATCTTGGGTTGCTGTAAATCTAGCTGAGAGAGGATTAATAAATCATGTTTGTGAGTGATAAGTATATTAAACGTTGTTTATCATCAACAAATGGCCTATTAGCTCAGCTGGTTAGAGCGTCGTGCTAATAACGCGAAGGTCACAGGTTCGAGACCTGTATGGGCCATCCGTATTTTTTTTTTGTCTTTTTTTAGGCACTGATCTTGACTTGAATCCTTCTTTCATGCCAGCAAGTGTTGATTCAGAGTATATATTTTGACTGAGAAAGCGATTCTTTGTATGATTACACAACACAAGTAGACTTTTTCAAGCGTCTCAATTAGGAATAAGTCAATAAAAAAAACAAAAGAAATATATCTATTGCTGAAATCTATGCATATAATTGGTTGATGGGTGGTGTTCATATTAAAGTTGCAGCAGGCATACACGGCAAATTCATGAGGATGGCTAGCTTATCTAATTATTTTCAGACACTTGTGAGTAGGTTCAGAGCACGCAGTTAACCTAACCGTTCCTTGCACAAATTAAAGCTAGGGTAACCAAATTTTATAATAAGATTTTGCAGGATCTTAAACTTCAAACCAACGTTTCTGACAGCTAGTGATCTAAATCCCTTTGGTTTTCTTGTGTTGCATTATGCAATGATTATAAATATAGCAAGTGGAACTTGGTTTGACACAAATTAAGCATCTTACAAGAGGATAATGTTTCCTGCAATTATATTATTACTGGTATGAATAATACCTAGAAAATAATTATTAGATCATCTTTAACAAACTTATTGGTCCTATTAAAGTACAAAATAAATATATAAAAGAGATTGAATCAGGTACAAATGTGTTTATGCTATAAATATCCGAATACATTCCCGTCATTTATATCACTAATATGCATTCGCAAGCATGCACATGTATTTTTTCACACATTATAAAATTCACCAATTTATTCTAAATGATCCAACCATTTGATTCTATTGACATGTGGTGATCCATGATTGATATTCCGATTAGCAATTTCACACCCACTTTAACCTACCCACCCTCCTCGATCTCACGCTATTTCATTCTCTTAAGCTTGCGTCCATTAATCCTATTAACATTTTCTTGGACAATCTTACGTGCAACTTACCTTTACTTCTAAATCTCAACATTTGATCAAATGTCGTTCATCGAAATATCTACTATATAATAACTTCCATATCTTGCCTAATGATTTCATAGATGATATTGTTACTACATGTCTTTTCTTCAACAGACCATGTCCATTTCTTGCCTAACAAAACTCAAATATGTTATCTTTTCTTCAACAAAACCATGTCAAACGTTTGCTTATAGGATAATGTTGTATTCCTCCAGCTATGTTCGTTGGCTGTCAACTGAAGCGTGGGACTCACGTTTTCAATGATCGCGTAGAGAAAAAAGTGGATGGAAATTATGGATAAGAAACTAAATTGGGTGGTTGGGTAAACAAAATCAAACAGAGAACCTTCCAGCTTACATCCAGCGGATTCTTATCATGCTACTACTTTCTTTATTTCTTCTTGCTTACAAAATACTGAATATCTTATCCTTAACGTTTATAATTAGAAAGCGCTTTATGATTTTTATACAAACACTAGACAGGAATTTGCCTGATTTTCAGGAAATTAACGCCTTCTCCGCTAATTACCACAGTAAAATCAGGATAGAATAGATTTGGATTTGATTAATTTAATCCCCAAAAATATGGAGAAATTTATCAAAAAAAAAATCAAATTCAACTCTTAAAGAGCATTGTTCGAGTGAAACGATCCCGTCAGAACGAAATGTGGGCAACGGACAATATGCACCAGCGTTAACGCATGGTTACCACGTTAACGACATGTGTATATCGTCCGTGATTCTCATATAAGTCATCATTCTCACCGAAATCGGAAATTTGAGGGCACATACCGAAATAAGTTGAAACTAAGGGCCATCAACCGCAATTTCCATTTAAGGAAAGCAACGGTGAGTGCAGTAGACGTGGTAGTGACGAAGTGGTTGTTTTTGGTCTCTGTCAGGAGAATGGTTGGACTTGTGTAACTTGCAACGTTGGAAATGACAATTAAATTCCTAAATAAAAAACTCTTCTTTTTCTTTCTTTCTTCTTCTTATTTCGTTTCACCCGTTGTTTGTTTTCCTCTTCTTATTTACACGGGACAGAAACCAAAGAAATCAGGCAACAAAAAACTGGGGAGGGAAAACACACAATAGTCTGAAACCAGAATTTTCCTACAATTTTCCTCCCCTTTCCTTATCAACGTCTCTATTTCACTCTTTTATACGCAGACTATTCTTCTGTTATCTGTCATTTTTGAAGGGTTCAGAGCTTTGAAATCTCTCGTTCTGCCAATTTCTGGAAACAAGAAGGAATAAAGCTTTGATCTTTATTTCTGGGGTTTCAAGAAAATCCAGAATGATTAGATTGTGCATAATAATATTGCAATTAGCGGAGCTTGTATTGAGCACATGGGTTCATTTGTTATACGCCTTGTACATTTTCAGCACAGCAGTTGCATACGATTTGTCCCAACTTCTCTTTGAATCCTTCAGAAAACCCAATTTGAATTTGGAGGTCAAACAGGTCAATGACTCACAAATTGACGGCTTGCCTCCCATTGTTCTTGTTCATGGAATCTTCGGTTTCGGCCAAGGGGTAAAAAATGCTGTTAATTTTATTGTTCTTGATTTCTTTTTCTGAAATCTTAAAAGGGTTTGCTTTGATTGCAGAGATTGGGAGGTTTGTCTTACTTTGGAGGAGCAGAGAAGAAGGATGAGAGAGTTTTAGTGCCTGATTTGGGCTCTTTAACAAGCGTTTATGATAGGTTTAAACTCTTCTAACAACTCAGCTTATAATTTCCAATTATTTGTTGTTTTTCCTGATTTTTTAAGGCTTAATATTTCAGGGCTCGTGAGTTATTCTATTATTTGAAAGGTGGTGAAGTTGATTATGGTGAAGAACACAGCAAGGCATGTGGACACTCCCAATTCGGTAGAGTCTATGAAAAAGGTATTTTATCTGAAGATTTAGCATCTGATGTGTGCATAAAAATTGAGGACTTATAAACTGCCCAAGAACTCAGCAAATACAACATTCGAGGGCTACAAATAGCTAATCGAAAAGCACTACTTAGTTAAGCTCCAAAATTAACAAATCTAGGAACAATAAATGCAAGATAAAAAAAAGCAGAAAAATCTTGCCTGGAATTTTCTTCTCTTATCCGCACTCCAACTTGCTGCTCCAAGGTAAAAATTTATTGCGTTGAGTGCAAATTAAGCATGGTGGCAACAACGACAATCACGAATTTCGATTCAATTTTGTTGGTGCGCGATCCGATCTTTGAACTCTAGGAATCGAGCAAAAAGGAAGAAATTCAGAAAGTACAGAGAGCGAGATTGTTCTGGAGGAGATATTGCTCATCCAGCTTTGTGCTCTGTTGAGGTTTGGTACTCTGCATTAGCAGCTGGGGAGGGTCGTCTTTGTTTGATTGAAACATGAATTCCGGCACAGTGAGAATTCTGAGCAGCAAATCCCTCCGACTGTTCAGCAGCGCAGTGAACGAGGGGCAGCTCCTCCGCGTGTGCACCATCCTCTACCAGCAACAACTTTCCCCCTTCCCCAAACTCCATTCCCATCTTGAGAACACCCAATTCCACCTCACCCACGAATTCTTCCTCCAAGTCTGCAACAAATTCCCCCTCTCATGGCGACCCATTCACCTCTTCCACCAATTCACCTTATCCCAACCCCATTTCTCCCACACCCCCGTCTCCTTCAATAAGATCCTCTCAGTCCTCGGCAACGCCAGGAACATCCATCTCTTCTGGGAATTCCTCAACGAATCCTTACGACGCCATTTCGTCACCCCCAGGACTGTTTCCATCGCCATCACTACTCTCGCTCGAGCCAGGGAGTTGAACAAGTGCGTCCACTTCTTCCAGCTCTTGGACTCCCATGGCTACCCTTACAGCCTCCAAACCCTCAACCACGCTGTCCAGGGTTTATGTAGAGACAAGCTCGTCGATGAAGCCAGGCATCTTGTCGTCAAGGTAAAGGATCACATTAACCCTGATGCCTGCACTTACAAGCATTTGATCTGTGGCTTCTGTGATTCCGGCGACCTCATTCAGGCCTCCAAGCTCTGGAATTTGATGGTTGATGAAGGTTTCGAGGCTGATATAGTTGCATTCAACAAGATGATCGAGACTTTCTTCAAGAAGAATCAGTTTGATCAAGCTCTTAACCTCTTTCAGGCGATGAGGCTACACAGAATGGAAGAATTAGGTCTCTCAACTTACAATTTACTTATCGCTCGGCTTTCTAACAAGGGCAAGCTTTCTCAAGCACGCCACCTGTTCGACGAAATGCTCAATAGAGGAATCCACCCTGATGATGTGACTGTATCGTCCTTAGTTTACGGGCTTGTGTCCAAAAGAAGGATAAGAGAGGCTTATTTGATGGTGGAGAAGATAGAGAAGCCGAGCATAAACGTGTACCACGCCTTGATCAAGGGGATGCTGAGAGTGAAGAGTGCAGCGGAGGCGACAAACGTGTTTAGGGAGATGATTAGGAGAGGATGTGAGCCAACAATGCACACATACATTATGCTTTTGCAGGTGCATTTGGGGAGGAGAGGGAGGAAGGGGAGAGACCCACTTGTGAATTTTGACACCATTTTTGTAGGCGGACTGGTTAAGGCGGGAAGGACTTTAGAAGCCACTAAGTATGTTGAGAGAGTGGTGAAAGGAGGAACAGAGGTGCCTAGATTCGATTATAATCGGTTCTTGCAATGTTATTCGAATGAAGACGGGGTTGTTATGTTTGAGCAAGTTGGGAAGAAGTTAAGAGAAGTTGGGTTGGTTGATTTGGCTGATGTTTTTGCTAGGTATGGGGAGAAGATGGCTACTAGAGATAGGAGAAGACATAGACAAGTTAAACTTGGTGATTCATGTGGGGTGTCAACTTCAACCATGGATTAGTGCATCAAAGAGGTCGAAACTTAACATTTCTGTAGCTATAAGGATGCTCACAATGGCACCAGTAAAAGACTCAAGATTTTACTGAACCACTTGAGCTTAAAAGGTGGATTATCTCAAACCACTTGTAGATTGAGATTTTATCTAAAAAAATGTCAAATTTTGCAGGTAATTATCCTGAATGGGATGAGGATCATCCAATTCATTTCGTTGGACATTCGGCTGGAGCACAAGTTGTGCGCGTCTTGCAGCAAATGCTTGCTGATAAGGTTATAATTGTTCATAACTTTGATCATCACTTGAGTAGTTGAATGTTACAAAGTTTCAATCATGTATCTTAGCTGTTATCATAAATGGTGTGTAGGCATTCAAAGGGCATGAAAATACTTCACCTAACTGGGTTTTGAGCGTTACGTCCTTATCTGGCGCATTCAATGGGACTACAAGGACCTATTTTGATGGCATGAGGTACTTTTTTTTCCCATTAATCACATAGTTTTCTCTCAATTTGGATCTCTTATAATATGAAAGATTTTAAATTTACAGGCCAGAGGACGGACGAACGATGAAGCTGATATCTCTACTGCAATTATGCAAGGTGGGAGTGATCATGTATGATTGGCTTGACATTCCATTTCTGAAATCATACTACAACTTTGGATTTGATCACTTCAACATATCATGGAGGAAAATAGGCGTCTCGGGTTTGATTGATTGCCTTTTAGGAAACTCAGGACCGTTTGCAACAACCGGGGATTGGATCCTTCCTGATCTGACACCTCAAGGAGCCATTAGGCTTAATTATCATCTCCAAACATTCCCTAATACATATTACTTCAGTTACGCGACGAAACGAACCATGAAGATCTTTGGCTTCACTGTTCCTTCTAGTGTTCTTGGGACGCATCCTTTGCTTTTTGTTCGAGTTTTGCAAATGAGTCAATATCGTCTTCCTCTTGATGTTCCTCCTCCATACAAGGGCTACAGGTGGTTAATTAACACAACTTGATTAATCTCATATTCTGATTTATTATTATTTGTCTAATGTGTTTTTGTGTATTTAGAGACGAGGATTGGTGGGACAACGATGGAGCGTTGAACACAATATCGATGATGTATCCTCGTTTCCCGATTGAACATCCGCATCAGCTTGTGGTGAATGATTCAGATTGTCATCCATTACAACCTGGAATCTGGTGAGTCATTTGTTAATGTTTTTCACTTTCTAGTCTCTGATTTTGCATACACAACAACATCTGAATAATCTACTGGATTGTGCAGGTACTACAAGATGATAGAGGGTGATCACATTCTGTTTATTGTGAACCGCGAGAGGGCGGGAGTTGAATTCGACTTGATATACGACGGCATTTTCCAACGCTGCAGAAAACATGTGTTGAAGAAAATTCCTCAGATTGTTTCTAATGAAACTTCAGTAGTGCTTACTAGCTAGTTTGCAGGATTGATTTTATAAGAGCATAGGCAGATTTGTTAGCTCCTTCTATAGTTCTATTTGCTTCTTCTTCTTTCATTTTTTTTCCCAATTCCTAATCAAAACATGAAGATGAACATCACTCTCATCATCATGTAACATGTAAAAACTGCTTAATCACACGAACTTCTGAAAATGAATCAGCATTCACCAATGAGGCCCAAACTGAAGCCCATTTTATAACGAACCATGAATGGCCCAAATTTAGTTCATATACCAACCGTTTTATTCTATAATTCAGTGAATTGAAAATGTGGCTTGAGTTCAAAAGACAGGAAGAATCTGCATGAGTTGACCAGTATCCAAAATGTCACGATGGAATTTGTGGTAGCGGTTTGCATGGCATGAACAATGCTTAGAATTACAGTGCATGTTGATGCATAATGTTTCACATGCCTACTCACCTTCCACATGGATTTAATTCTCATATAAATGATTTCAGTTTATTGAATATAAAGTTTTAGAGGGGGCAGACACATCACATGACATTTAGTTCCTGCAAAATCATTATATTCATATATGTATACGACAAGTTTTGCCAGCCTCATATATTACAAACAATAATCTAATGGAAATGAGACCCAAAAGAAAAGTTACTTTCATATATTACAAACAATGATCGACTCTAGCTTGAGAGCTCCTTTGAATATAGTTTTTGTAATCTAAAGAAAAAAACTTACTTTCATATATAGTTATTATAATGCATTTACAGTTTCATATGCAATCAAATCATACATAATCAGATCATGGCGAATGGTTTTATCCTAGCTAGGTAAGGCCAAACGGAAGTTTTGGACCATTATGAATTATGATATAATCTCCTATTGTTTGTTTGTCAGATTTTGTTTTCATTTGTACATAACTGAAAAGAGATTCGTAATAGGAGACCAGAACATCTAATTATTAGCCATGCTTATAATCATCAAAAGCCACAAGTCAACTTGAAATGTAATCATAGTACTATTAAGATTAAATAACATTAATCAACCGACCAGACGGTCATACGTTCCTAACTTTTTAAGCATAATAAAAGTAATTTTAAATCTTATTTGCAGTATAGACCTCTTTTTCTTCACTTAGTAATTTTATTATGTAAATACAAACAAACATATATGACCTTTGGAAAATGATTATTGTACTAATATTTTAAACGAAAATCCAATAAAATGATTGTAATTAATCACATACTTTGCACCTGAAGAAGTACATATGCACCAGCATCAATATATTGAATTTGTCCACAAAATGCAGGAATGTGATTAATTACACAGATATTTTGAAACAAAATTCCTTATAAGAAAATACATTGTCTAATTTAGAAAACTAAGTACATGCATGGGGCGTCCAGTCGATGCTTAATTCAGTTATAGTCTTATCACCTCTGTTTTTACCAAAAAAGAACGAATCTTATCACTCTATTGACTTATCTTCTCTCTATATATAGAACAACACAAAACTGTCAACCAACACCAAACAAATAACCTACACTTAGACAATGTGTGGAGTAAACGGGAAACAATCAGCATCAGGAAAAAGCTCCAAAATCTGCAACTGCAACAATGGCGCCACCACTAAGAAGCCCATCAATCTTGATCAGTCAGTACTCTCATACCCTGCATATTTTCTTAGACATTTTTTGATTGATTGGTTGGATTAATGTATATGTGATTACAGTGGAGATCCGAAGATGATGGAGGCGTACTGGAAGAAAAAAGACGATGAATGCGCAATCACGATAAAGGCGTCACAGTTGGTGAGCTATTTCAGCGATCCAGGAAACCTGTGTTGGTTTCTTGAGCCAGAGTTAGGAGACGCCATTAAAAGGCTTCATCATGTCGTGGGTAATGCTATTATCGAGGGCCGTTATTTGGTGGTCGGGACAGGCTCGTCTCAGCTTTATCAGGCTGCGCTTTTCGCTCTCTCCACCTCCAACGAACCCGACCAACCACTCAGTGTCATCTCCTCTGTACCCTACTACTCCGTAAGAAAATCATTCAGATATGTACACAGATGTTATAATTCATGCAACTAGTGTCTGCTTGTGTCACAGATAGTGTGCATCACCAAATATTGTCTATGAGTTATAACACCGGTAAGTGTTAAAAAAGTAATGTGAACGACATATACATACATTATAACGTCGGTAAAGTGTGTGTAGAATGCACACATACATTATATTTAATGTAAATAGTGTTTGCACATGTCACAGATGATATGCATGAGTTATAACGTCGGTAAAGTGTTAAAAGAATTTAGGAGACGACATGTTTTGTGCTGTCTCCAATGAGCATATGCATGTCTGATTCAGCATTGAAGTGCAAAAAACAAGAATAATTGACCATAGGAATTTGACAATGTTGTTTGTACAGTTACTCAATTAAGTTGAATTTTATGTGATTAAAACTGATGGTTGCAGTCATATCCGGATCTGACGGATTTCTTGAAATCGGGGCTTTATAAGTGGGGAGGAGATGCAAACAAATACACAAGCAAGGAAGATGAAGCTTTTATTGAGGTTGTTTGCTCACCTAATAACCCATGTGGCTCAATCCGTAAATCTGTAGTAAAAAACAGTGGTGGGAAAAAGCTGCTAATCCATGATTTAGCCTATTATTGGCCACATTACACTCCTATAACTTCCCCTGCTGATCATGATATAATGCTGTTTACTGTCTCCAAATGCACTGGACATGCCGGATCTCGAATCGGGTAACTCTTCATTTCTTACTGTATTCAAAAGGGTTGCAGTAAATGAATGCTGTAACTTATTTGGTAAGTTCTGTTTTGAAGGTGGGCGGTTGTGAAAGATGAGGAAATAGCAAGAAAGATGGTGAAGTTCATAGAGTTGAGTACAATTGGAACATCAAAGGAGGCACAGATTAGAGCTGCAAAGATTTTAAACTCAATCTGTGATGACTATCTTGACTTTTCGGGTCCTGATTCAGAAGCGTTTTTCGAGTATGGGTCTCGCGTGATGGCTGAGCGTTGGGAGAAGCTGCGTGAGACGGTGAAGAATAAAGGAGGTAGCTTTAGTTTGCTTGAGTATCCTGAAAAGTACTGTCAGTTCATGGGAAAATACAGTCTTTCAAATCCAGGTATTTAAGCTAGTTTACATGATCATTGATGTTTTGTGTATGTTTCTTTTTTATTAATGTTGGGCTGTTGATTTGTGTAGCATTTGCTTGGATGGAGTGTAAGGATGTGGAGGATGGAGCTTTGCTGCTGAGAGAGCATAAGATTCTGACAAGATCAGGGCTGAGATTTGGAGGTGATAGCAAGAACGTGAGGATAAGTATGCTGGATAGTGATCAAAGTTTTAATGTCTTCATCCAACGGCTATCTGGAATCTAAAAGGGCTAAGAATCCATATCAACAGAAAATACAGCATCTCTATATACTTAATATTACAAGTTATACTTTGTTTTGCAACCAAAAGGGCTTCATATGTCATTTACAAGGAGGCAATGGTTCCCGACATATCAATGCATCAGATGTTGGTGGTGTCTACTTGTAGAATTTAATGTTACAATAATGTCTCAGACAACATTTTTTTGGAGGCAAAACTTGATTGTATATTTGTATCTGCTACCTGATCCAACAGCATTTTTTGAAATCACAGAAGCAAGAATTCACCACACCAGACTGAAACAAAAACACCATAATCATATATTCATATTCCAAAAAAGTAGAGCAAACGTGTTTTCATCTTTGAAGCCTCAAACCCAACTTCAAACTCTTCCAAACAAACCGAACAACAACCGTCTCTCGAATCTCGATCACAAATCACTCTTTCCAACTCCTCTGCAGCTTCGATCGCGTCGTCTGCAACTTCCATTCTTCATGCACAGAAATATCGACCCTTAGATGCAGAGAAGATGTTTCCCAACAAAGGTTGTTGTCGAAGATGATTCTTGCAGCAACATTCACGGCAGTTCAAACCCGAGTTGAAGCTTGAAATCCTCAATAATGAGGTCTCGATCGATTTCGTTGAATGCTATACGGACACTCGAAAGTCGAATCTTGCATAGCCAGGGAAAGGAAGACCATTATCATCAAACCAATGGCGTCTGCATCGGGTTGCGGGTCTAATGGCGAGACAGAGACTCGGTAAGTCGAAGTGCTTTCATCAACTCTTCCGCATAATCCATAATTTCTCAATACATCCCTATCCCTATATATAAGAGAAGAAGTTAGATGATATCCATCGGAAAAAATATGGAAAGTTTTAGATAAGAGATCCAGACCGTTGTTAAGTTTTCACCTCATAATTAAGGAAATAAACTAAATTTGAAAAAAACATAACAGTCGGAGAAGTGAATTAATTAACTTCTTATGGTTTTTCCATCGGCGATATTACTACGAAAACTGGTTTGCTCAAGAAACCGAAGGTACAGTTCTCTTCATCACTCCACTCTGCACGATAATCATTCACACATGCTCGTAGGGTTAGGGTTAGGGTTTGTGAACAGTTGATTACTTCTAGAGTTGCTATAATCCCTCGAATTCAGTTTGTAGGTCGACAAACTAGCAGTTTCTGCTATCAATGGAGGCCTCTGCTTGGTCTTGGACAATTGAAGCGCTTGCAATCGATCCCAGGGTCGATGTGGACTATCTCTGCGGTGAGAATTTCACGTCTTATCTTCGTTTTCTATTTTGATGCTTACAGTGTTTGCCTTATTTCTCTTTTTTCAGATGTAATCGAATTCAGGCCTGATTTGGCTCGTAATCTGCACGAAGCAGCAAGAGAAATGGTTGCTATGAGAACCTTGGAGGAGCTATTTGATCCTGCCAAGATGTTAAACGATGGTGTTACATTGCCCTCGGATCAGGAGGAGATTCAGTTTGATTCCTCTGAGTTCTTTACTCAGGTTCTTAAACGTGTTGTAGATAAGGTAATTGTTGTGCATTTGCTATTCATCTTTCAATTAGAAAAGGGTTTTGTATGAGTTTTTTTTGTTTGAATCACTAGGCATCACTGAAGAGTCTGAGGAAGGATGGTCCTAGTGCACTAAGAAATATAAGAAAAAGGGCTTCCGATAAGTTAGTGAGAGGTGTTCGTGCTTTTGTCGAGAAAAAAAAGACTAGCCTTCCGAAATGTGCTCTCAAAGAGGTACAATGAAGTACTGTGATTTTATATTCTGCAGTAATGTAACGTTTGAACAATTTGAAAACCTGTTTTCTTTCTTGCAAATTGCAATGCAATAGCTTAGTGATATTCTACAAAATGGCGACCCCTGTCAGGAGAAAGATTTGGAGAGGATAAAGACCTGTTTGCTAACCCAAGAAGGCACAGTTGATGATCAAAGTTGTGAGTTGCCTCCTGAAAAGAAGCAGAAACGTGATAATAATGTGTCCGTTGCTTCTACAGAGAAAATTGTATCTCCTTTGATCTCGTCTGATATGCAAGGTTGCCCAATAGATGTTCAGAGGGGTAAGTCGCTTCCTGGAAAGGAGCTTGGACATGATAACAATGGTTTATCTGCTTCTGCTAAGCAAAATTTAGCTCCTTTGATCTCGCATGATCTGCAATGCCCAGTTGATGCTCTAAGTGGTATGTCGCCTAATGGATCTATTTCTTCTACAGAGAAAAATGCAGCTCCTGTGATCTTGTCTGGTATGCAAGATTGTCAAATAAATGATTGTAATGACCTCATTGCCTCTACAGAGAAAATTTCAAATCCTTTGATCTCGTCTCATATTAATCCTTCAACGCCTCCTGACTCAGAAGAGCTAAATGTTTGCATGAAGTGTGGCAGAGGTGGTGAAATACTCGTTTGTAGTGTGGGCAGCTGCTCAGTGATAGTCCATGAGAGATGTTTGGGCTTCACAAAAAGCGTTGACGACAGAGGTGAATTTCTCTGCCCTTACTGTGCTTGTTCCTCTGCAAAATCTGAGTGTGCTGCAGCCAAGGAGAAAATGTTATTGGCAAGACAGATGCTTTCTTTATTTGTTGGTGGAAATTCTCCAAGGCAAAGTAGTGATGAAAGCACAGGAAAGGCTAAGGGTGTGGATCAAATTCACCAGGCTTCATCAGATGAGCAGCCCAAATGCCATTTAGCACCAGACAATGTTCACACTTCGCCTCCTAATTGTCCTTCCAGAGAGACACCAGCAAAAAGCTGTCAGTTTGAAAAGCGATTTATACTTGTAGATACAGATCCTCCAAGACAAAGTAGTCATGAAAGAATTTTCGAGGGAAAGGGTAAGGGTGTTGATCAAGTTCACCGGGCTTCATCATTTGAGCAGCAGAAAGGCCATTTAACACCAGATCATGTACCAGAAAACCGAGAAAGTTTACCAGAAAAAAGCTCTCAGTTTGAAAAGCGATTTATACTTGTAGATGCTAAGTCACCAAGCCAAGGTAATGATGAAAGAACTTTCGAGGGTATCGGTGTTGATCAAGTTCACCTTTCTTCAACAGATGAGGAGCAGGAAGACGAGGATCAAATGATGCCGATTGAGCAAATTCATTATACAGGAGTCAGAACACAGCAAGAGTATAATAGTCCGTCAAAAAATACTTCTTGTGCATCCTCTGATAAATTAAATGGAACACCAGGAACCAAAAATCAAACAGCCAAAACTCCTGATAAGTCCTTGACCCCTAAATCCCAACGAAAGCTTGATGATCAGATGCAGGGTGCTTCTAGTGCAACTAATCATGATTCTGATGGAAATCTGGAAGAGGAAAATCCCAAAGCTCCCACTTCAAAATTCCCTCAGGAGGTCAAAATGTAAGTTTGTTTGACTCATAAATTTGTTTAAAATTCTGTTCATCATAAATTTCATTGGACATTTCTTTCTGTTGATAGTATGTACAACAGGCGCATGAGAGTTCCTTGGACAGAAGAAGAAGTTGAAATGTTGAAGGTATGTTCTATTTTGAAATAGTTAGTTGTTCACATAATCACATACATTAACTTTCTGTGCACCTAAAAACAATCTTTCCTACAGGAGGGCATGAAAAGATTTGGTTCCAACATGACTATAATACCATGGTCAACAATTTTAGAGTTCGGAAGCACTGTTTTCTGGAAAGGGCGAACCGGAGTAGACCTCAAGGACAAGTGGAGGAACATGCTCAAGGCGAATCCTGAGGTAAGACAAGGCTAGAATTCAGAAGGCCTCATTTTCATTTGTAGGTTACTTTTTGCTACCTAGCTTAGTTTAGCAGAGGGTAGAAATTTGAAAATTTCATGTTAACTTGCAAGCTACTTTCTTGCTACCTAACCTATCCCTTGTGGATTTTGGCTCTTGTATATGTTGCCCAAATCTTTTGTAAGTACCTTCTCATCCAAACAATCAACATCTATCTCTACAACTCATACTCTACATGAAGTATGAAGTATGTTTTGAACAACAGATTGAATTTGAGATCCTAGGCATAGATTAAGCCCCAATAGATGGGAATATTTTCACTTTGTTGTGAACAACAGATGGAAAGATCCTAGGCATATATATGTTGGCCAAATCTTTTGATGTATGAAGTATGTTTTGTGAAGACGTGTTAGAAAGAACGAAAAAATATTTGGGGTTTCTTAGTTCTGGAGATTTTCACTTCGTTGTGACATTTATAATTTTCATTATAAGGTCTCTCTATTCTACCATTTATGACACAATATACTTAATATTAGAAGTTATATTTTGTTTTGAGACCAATGGGTGTAACTTTTTCCATCTATTTTCTTCACAATTCGTCATCTGGGTGTTACCAAGAGGGCTTCATATGTCATTTACAAGGAGGCAATGGTTCCCGACATGTCAATGCATCAGATGTTGGTGTCTAGTTGTAAAATTTAATGTTACAACAATGTCTCAGACAACATTTTTTTGGAGGCAAATGGAACTTGTCCTGGCCAACCAAAAGTTTAAAACTTGATTGTATATTTGTATCTGCTACCTGATCCTTACACTTTGAATCAACTATTTGAATGAGTTGAATCGCAGTCGATCAATGGTTCGACTTATAACGAAAATATAATTGACAATTAGATTCTACAAGCAGGCGAAGGTTTGACATGGGAAATTATAAAACAAGCTTCTGAAAAAATGACTTCATTTGAGTTCAAGTTTACCCCCCCTGCAACAATCTGCTCTTGAAAAACTTTTTGAGTCTAAAATACCATGAACACAAGTAGATTGGTTTGGGGTTACAGACGAGAGATGACTGTGTTTACATCAGTCTGAGTTCATACTCACCAGCCATTGTTATGTATCTAACCCATGGAAGAGATTGGTACCCGCTCTTTTCAATGATCTTCAAATAGCGAACCTGCAAATCAGACATTTGAATTGGTATTTTATGACACGCATAGACATGCCATTTCAAGTTAAATTATGAGACAGCCACATAGATATGTAACATTATCAGGACAAATAACTTGATGAGCATCTCGATAAATAAGAACATAAGCAAGAGATGCTAATTTTTTAGAAAATAGATAGGCACATCCTATTCCAGAATATTGTCCATCTCAAGCCACAACTCATTATACAAGTGTCATTTTCATTTTTGCAATAGCCTAGTGCTTTTGCTCAACAGAATATACCAGTTCAACCTACGGTTCCCCCCAAAATATACACATATAGCACATTTGTTCATTGAAAGCTTTACCGGTTTGGTAGATTGAATACCTGGATTCCTGAAACCGTAAAATAGGGTATTTCAAACTTGACACGGATTGGTGCTTTTCTTTCGGGCAGGTCTTCTTCAGACGTGATGCTAGGAAGTTTGAACTCTGCTCTTAGCATGTATTCCTATGTAGGATAAATGTTCAAACAGGTGAGAAGAAAATGAAAGCTCCAACAATACTACAATAGGCAATAAATATTCACTATAGTAGCTACCTTTCCACCAGGAAAAGATTTGATCTTCCAGACAAGTGCATCCTTTTCAGGTGCATATGCAGCAGATCCCATGGATGTCCTAATATTGGGGTTGGTAGCATCTGCAGGCACAGGAAGCTCAATCTCCACATTTGTAGCAGTGCTGTAAAGAATATCCAAGTCAATGACTCTAATATTCAAATAAATAACCAACAGAAGATAAAATTGAGGAGGCTTCACCTTCGCTCCTTAAACTGACTTCGAGCTTTTATCATGAACTCAATTCTACTTCTTGAATGTTTTTCAATCTGAGCTTCTACCCAGATTAAAGGCTTCACCTAAGGCAAACAAAACAAGCAATAGATAATATGATAATAACCCACAATGATCAACAATAGAAGTAGTAAAGATCAAAGAGTTAATATGAAAAGAATGAGAAGTAATTTGCACCTGTGTACTGAGTCTATACGTCATAAGATCAAAGGCTCCATCAGGAGGTATGAAAGATATAGTCCTATCATTCTCAAAACGAGCTAAACGCACACACCTAACCATAAAAAGGGAAAATGAAAACCAGGTATAAACAAAGAGGTTTGATTATATCATTCACACAACTAAAATCAACACTAACACTGATTGACACATACTGATGAAACTTGATGTCATCTAGATCAATAGACTTTCCTTTTGATGCTCGCCCTTGGGCTTCCAGCAATACTCTGTCATTCAGGCCTAGCTTACACTCGGGCATACCACTGGAACAAGAAACAGAAATATACTTCTGAACACCCAATGTAACAGCTTTCAATAGAAATAAGTTTAGATAGTAATCCTTACAGAATGAAATAAAAACTAAACTATTTTTAATATATGTCCACCAGCCTTCAAGCAAAAATTTAGATTATGTCTAAACTCGAACTATGTCTAGGCCACAAAAGAAAACGAAGTGCCAGCTTCTCCAAAATTAGGAACAAAGCAAGAGTAAGCATTACGAGTATGATATATCAGGTTATCAGAAACAGTATATAAAAAAGCATAATTCAAGTACATTGTAATGAAAAAAGGTTGCAAAAACTGAATCAGGCAAAAAAAGGAAAGAAAATGGCAGGCAAATTATCACAATGGAATAGGAGAAGAAAAAAGTATAGACGTTATTTACAACAATCAGCATGTTCTAAAAACATACAAACATACCTTAAATATGCTTTCATCTTCAATGCACCAACAACATCTGATCGTACTATTTGTCCATTGCTATTAACAAGCATATTAACACTCTCAACAACATCCAAGAACACCTGATGAAACAAAACTAGTATGGGTTTTCATGGACTAAAAAGATTCAAAGAACTAATTGAAAACATAGATAACACAGACTCACTTCATTTTTTCTGTACGATATCCCTTCACTACGCCAGGATACAGCATTCGTCACAGCCATTGGAGGTCTCTGTGTGACCTCCATCCTATAGGCATCAGTTTTGATGAATTCACTGAGAATCTTTGCTTCAGTAAATTGGGGGTAACCGAAGTCCATGATTTCATCAAGCAATTCATACTGTAGAAAACACCCTATCAACATACTAACTACGGAGTAGTTCACAAGGAGGATTTTACGAAGTATGATTTTACTATACCACTACAACAAAATTATCTCGAAGAGATTCTTCTTCCAACTCTTCAAAGTAATGCTTAAAAACCTGCAATCGCAATATGACTACTAATCAATTACTTTTACGTGAAGCATTATGTCTATTTCAAAAAATAAGTAATTGATATTGACATAAAACTCTTGGAGAACATATAAATTAATGATTTTTATGTGTTACACAAATCATATATTCCATCTTTACAAATTACAATTACAAGTGAATCTTACATCAACTAAACGATGTAGAAATAGAACATGGCTAGCAGCATTGCAATTCTGTCTAGATGCCATCATCAAGTAGATGTTGTTGTGTTGTATAAACATGTAGGTGACTCCATCATCATGAACAACAGGATCTTGAGATTGCGGATCCCCCTGCACAGAATGACAAGCATAATGTGAAAAGGATGCAATGTGTAAGAAGATCCAAAACTTGATCCCCCAACTCTCCAGTGTAATTCATTAAGACGCCAACACATCATAAGCATAATATTTCACCACATCTTTCAGAATCTTATGTAGATTATTACTAGGCAAAATGGCATACAGTGAGGTACAAGGAAATGTTAAAGAGCACGAGATGAACAAATCAAATAAAAGACATCATTGCATATCATGATCCAGCCAATTCAAAGTGAAGTTGCATATTTGCTGCTGTTGGAACTGATTTTTGACTGGACTTTCGGGCACTTTTCTGGTGGGCTGCGGTCACCGGTTGTGCCGGATTATGGGAGCGTTGGCTTCGTCTCCGCGAGCACTACGCCGTAGTGTACTCACACGTCAAAATCGGGTTCCGTTTGAATGAGAAATGAAGGCTCAAAGTTGGTTGCTTGACTAAGTTCAAAGAACAATTTTGGAGCTGATTTTTGACTAAGGGTTTTGTCCCACATCGAAAATTGGGGTGGGAATATGAAGGGTTTATATACCCCAAACCCCATACCCTTGGTAAGCCCTTGGGAGAGGTATGGAGAGAGGACACGGGGGGCCCTCGCGCGGTCCGTCCGTCCGTCCGTCCGGTCCTGGTCCGTGGTCCGTGGTCCGTGGTCCGTGGTCCGTGGTCCGTGGTCTCCGTGGTCCGTGGTCCGTGGTCCGTGGTCCGTGGTCCGTGGCTCGTGGTCCGTGGCTCGTGGCTCGTGGCTCGTGGCTCGTGGCTCGTGGCTCGTGGCTCGTGGTCTTGTGGCTCGTGGCTCGTGGTCAGTGGTCAGTGGCTCGTGGCTCGTGGCTCGTGGCTCGTGGCTCGTGGTCTTGTGGTCTTGTGGTCTTGTGGTCTTGTGGAATGGGCCGTAGGCCCAAGCAGCAGCTTAGCTTCTTTTTTGAAGTGGGCTGGATCTGGAAGTTGGGCTTCCAGATTGGGCTGTGGACTGCCTCGTTGGGGACGCCCAACTAAGTCAGCAACAACCTCCACGATCTGCTCCACTCCTCCACAACTGACTCCACCTCGTTGGTGTCGTCGGTTCCGAGATCTCCTCCTCCACTAACAGATCAGAAACTCTTTTTAAGGAGAGTTCTGCCTCTCATTCTAAACATCCGAATACAGAGCAATCCTCCTCTCTTCTCTTCTTCTTCTTCTCCTTTCTCTGAGAGTACGACACAGAAACTGGTTCGTTTGGCTTCTGCTTTTGATTGTGCAAACCAGAAGAATTCGTAGTTGTATCCTGGGATTCTCAACGCCGGTAACCGTCACATATACGGGGCGTTACAGAATTAAGGAAAGAGATTCTTTCTCAACTCTACGCACCAGATTCGTCAAGAACACTTCGGTATAATTTTCTCCTTAATTCTGTTCTTTAATAATTTCTTTACAGATTGTTGTAAACGCGGATTACAGGTCCTACAATCTTAATTCTGTACAATTTTATCCTGTCGCTAACAATCTGTTTGAGTTTTAAAGGAACAGAAAGTTACATCCCGAAGAAAATTGTCTGTACTGCGTACAGTTTCGGATCTGTGTTCAGATTCGAGTAAAACCGAAAATTCATCTTATTAAACTGTGAGGTTGCTGTTGTATTTACAGAACCAGGTTGCTGTTGTATTACAGAACCGAAAAAACTGTGTTTACAGTTCACAGATTTCTGATTCTGTTTTTACAGATTGCAGAATCTGTGTTTTACAGTTCGCAGAAAATCAGTTCTGTTTTACAGATTCGTGATTTCTGGAACTTTTACAGTTCGCAGTAATTCAGATCTGTTTTACAGATTCGTGATTTCTGGAACTTTTACAGTTCGCAGTAATTCAGATCTGTTTTACAGATTCGTGATTTCTGGAATTTTTTACAGTTCGCAGTTATCAGTTCTGTTTTACAGATTCGTGAATTACTGGTTCTGAGTTTAACAGATTCGCAGATTGCTGGTTTCTGCATTTACAGATTCACAGATTCTGGTTCTGTAATTTTTACAGTTCGCAGATTGCTGGTTTCTGCATTTACAGATTCGCAGATTCTGGTTCTGTAATTTTTACAGTTCGCAGATTGCTGGTTTCTGCGCTTACAGTTCTGCAGAACTGTGTTTTTTCAGAATTTTGAAATCTGTTTTGCAGAGTTACTTCTAAAGTCATACTAATATTTGTTTGTCTCATTGAACAGATACAATGACTAACGGAGATGAGAAAACTGCTGCTGACGCTGGAAAGGTCACTGGGTCGCCCCGAATTCAGTTTGGGACTGTGCCTCTCGATCAGGCTCAGATACTTGATAGGGATCAAGTTCAGAACAGTCCGGGTCATGAGAGTCCGATCAAGGAAACCCCCCCGGTTGTCCAACTGGATCTGCCACCAGTGCCTATTCATTCGGCTGAAACGAGTCATCTGGCTCAACCTCTTCATCCGGGTCAAATGAGCCATCCGGTTCAAATGAGTCATCCGGGTCAAATGAGCCATCCGGTTCAAATGAGTCATCCGGGTCAATTGAACTATCCGGGTCAAACAAGTCACCCAGGTCAAACGAGTCATCCAATGGATCTGCCTGATGTTCAGTTGCCTCATCTGTATGTTCCCCACAGACCGTATGTGACAACTATGCCGAACACAATCCATGCTGGGATCCTACCCGAAAAATTTGACGGGAAAGGGTTCAAAATATGGTCTCAGAAGATGGAGTTCTTTCTGAGTATGCTGGGTTTGGACAGGTTCTTGAAGGAGGGGAAACCTAGGTTCTCCCCACATGACACTGATGCCCTATCTGATTGGGCGAAAGGGGACTATGCATGCAGAGGGTATCTTACTCATCGCATGATTGACTCGCTGTACAAGGTCTACTGTAACCATAACACCGCTAAGGAATTGTGGGATACTTTGACAAAGAAGTACAGGACACAGGATGCTGGCTCAAAGAAAGCGGCAGTAGCAAAGTTTCTGAACTACAAGATGGTAGATTCAAGGTCAGTCGTGGAACAGGTTGAAGAACTACAACTGATCGTCCATGAAGTAATCTCGGAAGGAATGACCATCTGTGAGGCTTTCCAGGTAGGTGCCATCATTGAGAAGCTTCCTCCATCCTGGGAGCAATTCAAGGTTTACTTGTTGCTGAAACAAAAGGCAATGAGGATTGAAGACCTGATCGTGAGGCTTCGGGTCGAGGAAAACAATAAGAGGGCAAATCAAGTTGGGCTCTCTAACAAGGCAAACCTGGCTGAGCATCGAGACAAGGGGAAGAACAAGAAGTTTCAACCTCAAAACACCACAAACTTCAAGAAGCAAGGAGCAAAGAAGTTCAGTGGAAAATGCCACAAGTGTGATAAGGTTGGTCACAAGGCAGACGAGTGTCGCAGCAAGCCCGACAACAGAAGAGACAAAGGGAAGAAGTCTCAAGCAAATTTAGCTGAAAACTCGCTGACAGCAGACGATCTGTGTGCGGTGACTGAAGTGAATTTGGTTGGGAGCAACCCAAAGGAATGGTGGTACGATACAGGTGCCACTAGACACATCTGCTCGGATAAGGGATTGTTTACCACTTATCAGAAAAGCCGAACAGATGAGAAGCTCTTCATGGGAAACTCTGCGACATCCAAGGTTGAAGGTATTGGGAAGATCGTGCTCAAGATGACTTCTGAAAAGGAGCTGACTCTCAACAATGTGCTTCATGTGCCAGACATTCGAAAGAATCTGATCTCGGGGACTCTTCTCAACAAGAATGGGTTCTGTATCAAGTTTGTGTCTGATAAGTTAGTTCTTTCTAAGAATGGGATTTATGTGGGGAAGGGTTATGTGAAGGATGGGCTGGTCAAAATGAATGTAATGACAGTTCTTCCCAAAAAGGTTGTAACTGATGTTTCAGTGAATGAGAATAATCCTATTGCTTATGTCGTTGAGTCTTTTAATATTTGGCATGAAAGATTGGGACATGTTAATTATAAATCTATAAGTAGACTAATAAGCATGAACATGATTCCAAAATGCAAAACAAGTAAAGACAAATGTGAAGTATGCGTACAAGCGAAACTCACAAAAACGCCATCACCCCATGTAGAAAGAACAACCGAACCTCTAGGACTAATTCACACTGATTTATGTGATTTAAAGTTCGTGCAAACTAGAGGCGGTAAGAAGTACTTTGTAACCTTCATAGACGATTGCACACGATATTGTTATGTATATCTGTTACATAGCAAAGATGAAACTTTGGAAAAGTTTAAAGAATACAAGTTGGAAGTTGAGAACCAACTTAGTAAAAAGATTAAAATGATCCGAAGTGATAGAGGAGGCGAGTATAGTGAACCATTTAATGCATTCTGTAGAGAACATGGAATCGTTCATCAAACTACTGCGCCTTACTCACCTGAATCTAATGGGGTTGCGGAACGAAAGAACCGAACTCTCAAAGAAATGATGAATGCAATGCTGCAAGAATCTGGGTTATCCCAGAACATGTGGGGGGAAGCGCTGCTAACCTCCAACTACATTCTCAACAAAATACCGCATAAGGTGACTGGAAAGACGCCTTATGAGTTGTGGAAAGGTAATGTACCTTCATACAAATACCTCAAAGTGTGGGGGTGCCTAGCAAAAGTGGCGGTACCACCCCCTAAGAAGGTCTCAATAGGACCAAAAACCATTGATTGTATCTTCATCGGGTATGCACACAATAGTAGTGCGTATCGTTTCTTGGTATACAAGTCTGATATACCAGACATACATGCAAATACAATAATGGAATCAAGAAATGCATCCTTCTTCGAAAACACGTTCCCGTGTAAGGATAAAGAGAATCCGAAACGGACTCGTGAAGAAGGCGAAGCAAGCACTTCTGTTCAACCAACAGAAGAGGACAATGATGAACCTAGACGTAGCAAAAGAGCTAGAAAGGAAAAATCATTTGGTCCTGATTTCGAAATGGCTTATCTTTTGGAAAATGAACCTAGAACATTCAAAGAAGCCATGTCAACACCAGATGCACCTGCTTGGAAGGAAGCGGTAAAAAGTGAAATCGACTCCATTATGCAAAATCATACATGGGAGTTAGCTGAGTTGCCATCCGGTTCGAAAGCTCTTGGGAGCAAATGGATTTTCAAAAGAAAATTAAAAACCGATGGCTCAATCGATAAGTACAAGGCTAGGCTTGTGGTGCAAGGATTTAGGCAAAAAGAAGGCTTGGATTTCTTTGACACCTACTCTCCAGTAACGAGAATAACTTCAATAAGAATGCTAATAGCCATTGCAGCTATACGCAATCTAGAAATACATCAAATGGATGTAAAAACAGCCTTTCTAAATGGAGAACTAGAAGAGGAAATTTATATGAAACAACCTGAGGGTTATGTTGTCCCTGGACAGGAACACAAAGTGTGTAGACTTGTGAAATCCTTGTATGGACTTAAGCAAGCTCCTAAGCAGTGGCACGAAAAATTTGACCAAGTAATGATGTCAAATGGTTTCAAAATAAATGAATGTGACAAGTGTATCTATGTCAAGGAAACTGCAAAAGGATACATTCTGTTGTGCCTATATGTGGATGACATACTCATCATAGGTAGCAACAATGACATGATCAAACAAACCAAGAACATGCTTAATGGAAAGTTTGACATGAAAGACTTGGGGCTAGCGGATGTGATCTTAGGGATCAAAATATTTAGACATTCAGAAGGAATAGTCTTGTCTCAACAACATTACGCCGAGGCGGTACTTGAACGATTCAAGAACCATTCAAATGGGATTGCAAAAAGTCCGGTGGACCCGCATCTCAAACTGAAGAAAAACTCGGGTAATGGCATATCACAGTTAGAGTATGCTCGTGTGATAGGAAGTCTTATGTACTTGACAAATTGTACAAGACCAGACTTAGCACATGCTGTCAACGTACTGAGTAGATATACCAGTAATCCAGGACACAATCACTGGAAAGCAATAACTCGAGTATTGAACTACTTGCGACATACTCGGAGTTACGGGCTGCACTATGGAAGATATCCAGCCACTCTGGAAGGCTATAGCGATGCTAACTGGATATCAGATTCAAAGAACTCAAAATCCACCAGTGGGTATGTATTCACGCTGGGTGGTGCAGCTGTATCATGGAAATCCTCAAAACAAACATTATTGGCCAGATCCACAATGGAATCTGAGTTCATTGCTTTAGACAAAGCAGCTGAAGAAGCAGAATGGCTTCGAAACTTTATGGAGGATATTCCTTTGTGGGAAAAACCAGTGCCAGCTTTAGGTGTACACTGTGATAGTCAATCGGCTATCTCTCGGGCACTGAACACAATATATAATGGTAAGTCTCGCCACATAAGACGACGACATAAAACCATAAGACAATTGCTCTCAACTGGTGTAATCTCAATCGATTATATCAAGTCAGCTGACAACTTAGCAGATCCGTTCACTAAGGGACTGTCAAGAGAGCAAGTTGTAAAGTCATCTAGAGGAATGGGTTTAAAGCCTATGAATAAAGAGGATGCTTGATGGCAACCCTACCTAAGTGATTGGAGATCCCAAGAAATAGGTTCAAGGGGAAAACAAATTCAAGTCGAATCTAGAAGCGCACTTGGAGATATTATATCTTCTTCCCCAGTTCCTAGGATGATAAAAGTGCGATGGCAAAGTAGAGGTTAAGCATTTGCTTTTAATGATTCCATAAACTTTGAAAGAACAAAGTAGGGTATTGGTAATACCATTTATGGTCAATCACCTTATGAGTGTGAAATGGGGCCGTTTCTAGGAGAAAGAAGAGAGGCTACTTTCTCCAAGTTCACTCATGAATAACCAGGGATGTTCACGGCCAAAATGAACACAATCAAGAACCTAGTTCTGTGAGAAGATGAAACTGTGTGATAGTTATTGTCTAGGTTTACGTCAAAGTCCGGGTGGTTCAAGACATCATGTTCACTACCTGGTCGAGTAAATCCGATAGCTACTCACAATGGGTGGTTCAAGGCTGAAAAACGCCACCAGCTCAGATGCAGTGATTCTTCGCCCGTACTCTCAAAATTTCTGTCTGTCTTGTCTAAGCACGTGTAATAGAATCATTTCTATTCATGTGGGGGATTGTTGGAACTGATTTTTGACTGGACTTTCGGGCACTTTTCTGGTGGGCTGCGGTCACCGGTTGTGCCGGATTATGGGAGCGTTGGCTTCGTCTCCGCGAGCACTACGCCGTAGTGTACTCACACGTCAAAATCGGGTTCCGTTTGAATGAGAAATGAAGGCTCAAAGTTGGTTGCTTGACTAAGTTCAAAGAACAATTTTGGAGCTGATTTTTGACTAAGGGTTTTGTCCCACATCGAAAATTGGGGTGGGAATATGAAGGGTTTATATACCCCAAACCCCATACCCTTGGTAAGCCCTTGGGAGAGGTATGGAGAGAGGACACGGGGGGCCCTCGCGCGGTCCGTCCGTCCGTCCGTCCGGTCCTGGTCCGTGGTCCGTGGTCCGTGGTCCGTGGTCCGTGGTCCGTGGTCCGTGGTCCGTGGTCCGTGGTCCGTGGTCCGTGGTCCGTGGTCCGTGGCTCGTGGCTCGTGGCTCGTGGCTCGTGGCTCGTGGCTCGTGGCTCGTGGCTCGTGGCTCGTGGCTCGTGGCTCGTGGCTCGTGGCTCGTGGCTCGTGGTCAGTGGTCAGTGGCTCGTGGCTCGTGGTCTTGTGGTCTTGTGGTCTTGTGGAATGGGCCGTAGGCCCAAGCAGCAGCAGCTTAGCTTCTTTTTTGAAGTGGGCTGGATCTGGAAGTTGGGCTTCCAGATTGGGCTGTGGACTGCCTCGTTGGGGACGCCCAACTAAGTCAGCAACAACCTCCACGATCTGCTCCACTCCTCCACAACTGACTCCACCTCGTTGGTGTCGTCGGTTCCGAGATCTCCTCCTCCACTAACAGATCAGAAACTCTTTTTAAGGAGAGTTCTGCCTCTCATTCTAAACATCCGAATACAGAGCAATCCTCCTCTCTTCTCTTCTTCTTCTTCTCCTTTCTCTGAGAGTACGACACAGAAACTGGTTCGTTTGGCTTCTGCTTTTGATTGTGCAAACCAGAAGAATTCGTAGTTGTATCCTGGGATTCTCAACGCCGGTAACCGTCACATATACGGGGCGTTACAGAATTAAGGAAAGAGATTCTTTCTCGACTCTACGCACCAGATTCGTCAAGAACACTTCGGTATAATTTTCTCCTTAATTCTGTTCTTTAATAATTTCTTTACAGATTGTTGTAAACGCGGATTACAGGTCCTACAGCTGCCACAAGCAAAGATCAACTCAAAACCCCCCAAACATCAAATAAAAGCCATCATAGACCCTAATTCGTGAAATTTAGGGAATTGCATTCTAGAAGCAGTACCATTACACAAGATCAAAACAATCAAAATCAGTCGCTTACTATACAGAAAAATCTCAAAGCATCAACACCAACTCCTAATTGAACCATTTACTTACACTAATCTAATTGCTTCACCGATCACCTCATATCAACGAAATTGAAACCTCGGATTTCCAACACTGAGAAATAAACAGAAGATGAAAGCGATCAGGGAACAAATACCTCTTTCTCGATGAGCTTGGTGAAAAACCGCTCAGCCTGTACAGCAGATACATCGCCACGATAATCCCGCCATATCAAAACACGGCCTTTGATATCCAAAAGGAACAGCGCCGAAGCTGCTCCAGACATTTCACAATCTACTACTCAATTGATCACAAACTTCTCGTCTCCGTGTAATCCCTCTCAAAATTTAAAGAAAATATGTTAGAATGCAGAGATCAGATGCGTGCTCTTTCTTTTGGTCAAAATCTGACGAGTCGTGTATTTATAAATAATTACATAAAATAGCCCTTCTGAGAAAACACATACAAAATACCCCTATCGAACAAGAAAAACACTCTTTCTCATTTCTTTCTTCCCAGATACGAATCCAGATCTGGCCCCCATCAGAAAATTGAGGCGAGAGGGTGAGTTTAGAATTCGATTTGATTCCCATTTCGAGAGACCTATATTGAATTGGAGCTGAAGTTTCGTCAAACATGAATCTTGATACACTATTCAATTTTATTTCAGATTTTAACTACTGGAAAACGCAGCAGCAGCGATAATGGAGTGGTTGTGGACTGTAATCGGAGTCCTTAGTGGAGCTGCTCTTTTTCTTTGTTGCTCTCTCCTTTCCATCATCTTCTTTGAAGCTTATCTCCGCCGTTCTAACAAGGCGTATGTTTTCAATAAAACTCATTCCTTTCTCTGTCTGCTGTTTACATATTCGCTGATTTGTTATGTTTCTTTCCCCCCCTTAACAGTCATGTTGAAGGTGAACCAGTCTTTGAAGATCCAAATTCTCTTCAACCGGTAAACTCTCAATCTCCTAATTTTCCTGGTTTTATGATCAATTTCATAGTGTGAAGATTTCTAGATGTTTTCCCACATCCGATTGTGATCTGTATTCAGACTGATTGATTTGGTCATTTAGTGGTGGATGCCGAGCTGAATCCATCAGTATTATACAAGACTATAATCAGGGTTTTAGATGAACCATTAGCTGTAAAACCACATGCCTTTCTTGCTTGCAAGACTTTGGATCTTTTTTCTTAAGAGAGATTTGTTGATTTGTTCTACAGTATATTGACTTTGTACAAAGCAATTTTGTCTCAGGTTCCTTGCCCTTCTCTATCAGACCCTGCACAGAAGTATATGTCACTGATCATTCCAGCATTCAATGAAGAACATAGACTGCCAGGAGCACTAAATGAAACCTTGAAGTAAGGTTTTACTGCCTATCTGTTCTGATGCTAAATTATTTGATACTGATGTTAACATATTCTACTTCCTAGCAAAATATAGTTTCAAATGGTTTGGACTTTAGACAGAAATTTCCTGCAACCTTTTATCTGTATCATTAATAAATTGGAACTTTTCAAACTGGTGAACTACATTACAACTACAAAAACCATATACATTATCATCCATGTCAAAGAAAAATGAGAGTAACTTGGCATGTTATAAAGCTTGCAATTTTGTTTGGTTGAGCTTGGTATGTATTAGTATTACAACTGAAAACTGCTATTTTTTTTTTAGCTAGCAAGATTATTCATATATGGAAATTACTTGATGGATGCTGTAGTTTCACCAAAAACTTGTACGGAGTTTCTTCGTTACTGAAAAGTAGGACATGCTCAAATGATATGAGCCCAGTTGAGTTCAAGCCATCTCGATGCATTCTCATACTGAGCTTGAGAGAAGTCCTGACTGAACCAAATGCGAATACTTGCTGAGCAAGGCTTGTACATTTTGGATGTGTTTGTTAATAGGCAATCTACATCATCTGTACTCTATCACCTTATCACGCCTTATCAACTTTGTTATCATACATTTGTCAGCCTATCTCATCAAATGCACCCTTACACACAAATAATAATTCATGACTTGATTATAGACTTGAGTAAATATTTTTAATCTGTAATGCTATCTATTCCGAGTTATTTGTATTCATGTGCATTGGCTAGTTAATTTGTTATTCTTTTATTTTATTTCACTTCTTATCTGTGAGCTACTGTTTTGACATATGTACTAATATCTGAAATTTTACTGGTTAGTTATTTGCAACAGCGTGCTGAAAAGGACAAGTCATTCTCTTACGAGGTACTTATCTTTTACTGGATGAACTTGTGCATTTTACTGCTAGTTTAAGATTATAATAGTCTTGGTTTTTAGTTATTTTTAGATGAATGCAAATTCTGTGTTAAGTCTTTCTGGATATCAAATGTATGACTGCAAATTCTCTCCCATATAAATTTCTTTCTGATTTCCTTTATCTTTTCATGGAAGAAAAGAAATGCCTTTCGCCAAAGCTGTGAGTTCAAGTACACCCAATACCGTTGTATCTCAGAATTCAGAAATAGTTAATGATTAAGCAACCTCGTACTGCATTAACATGTATAAAATTATATTTTTAACTTAACCAAGATGCTCACAAGTTAGATGGGCATCATATGTGGCTGCATCAAGTTATTTGGAAATGTGTGAACTTTGTTATCTCTATTTTACAAGCAATGTGGACAAATGCTCATCATTTCTTATTTTTTAATGTGTTAACATGTGGATCTTTGAGCAGGTCTTGATAGTTGATGATGGAAGTTCTGATGGAACGAACAGAGTAGCCTTTGACTTTGTTAAGAAACACACAGTAGAAAAAGTTAGAGTTATCCTCCTTGGAAGAAACTATGGTAAAGGAGAAGCTATTAGAAAAGTGAGTTCTGTAAAATCACTGCAAGTTTTTATGTGCCACATAACAGCTAGTTATTGAGCTTTTGCTTCTGTGAAAGCATTTTACAACAGGGGATGCTTCATGCACGGGGCGAACTACTTCTCATGCTGGATGCAGATGGAGCAACCAGGGTAAACGACTTAGAGAAGCTTGAAAATCAGGTTGGAACAATTTGATGTCTTCATATCCCAATATATCTCAAGTTGAATGAAGTAAAAAGACGGGAACTGATATTTTGCTACCAGATTCATGCAGTTGGCAGAGAGCAATTTGATTTTAAAAAATCAGCTGCTGGTGATTCATCTTTAAGGATATCTGACATACCCGTCGCTGCTTTTGGCTCTCGTGCCCATCTCGAAGAAAAGGCTCTAGCTACAGTTATGTCCTAAAACTTATGTGTGGCTTCTTCATGTCTGAGCTGAAATACTAACACTATAAATTCTGATATTGCTTATAGAGGAAATGGTACCGTAACTTTTTGATGAAGGGTTTCCACCTTGTTGTTGTCCTTGCTGCTGGCCCTGGAATTCGTGATACCCAGGTATTGCTCTATATTCGTGATACCCACATTATTATCTATCATTGCACACTTCAGATCCCATAGGAGGTATCGATATTAACATACCATGTCCTTTTGCATCCTAACAGTGTGGATTCAAGATGTTCACTAGGGCTGCTGGACGGAAAATTTTCACCAACATGCGTTTGAAAAGGTAATCAGTGTTTTTTATTGAGCAGAGCCAATGTTAGAGCTGTGTAAGCTTTGCACAAAGTAGTTTTTTAACATTTCAATGGTATATTTAGAGTATAGGCTGTTTTGAGAAGTTGTCATGTGCTTATTCATAATGCTGATTTGATTTAAATGATGAAATTGCAGGTGGTGTTTCGATGTAGAAGCGGTCTACCTATGCAAGTGTTTTGGGATCCCGATAGCAGAGATAGCAGTGACGTGGTCCGAGATCCCTGGGTCGAAAGTAAACCTATTAAGCATTCCAAACATGCTTTGGGAGATTGTGCTCATGTCTGTAGGTTACAGGATTGGAATCTGGAAGGTACTTCCCTGAATGTATTGTTACAAATTGGGAAGATATCTAACTCAGTTTAACCAGTTATAGCATACGAATTTTGTTGAGGGAATCAGTTAGTCAAACTTGTGAAATGTATTGTTCAAATCAGTTGCGGATCGGACCCTTTGCTTATGTGCACATTCTATGATCTGCAATTTATATGCATTACTTGACATCAATACAACTTACACAACTTTCACTCCCAAGTCTACTATTTTAATGGTTCTGCCGGGGAATATGGAGATTTTGGTTGTTGTTTCCTAATCTGGATGGATTTTGTGCAGCTATTCTATTGATTGTTTTAATCAAGAAGTAGGTATTAAGTTTTGGCTGCATATACAGATCCATTGTATACATTATCCACTTATCCTAAAGCAAGCAAGCATTATACTGAACTTACTGTTGCTTAGCATGCTTCCCCTGATCCTGAATCCGAGGAAATGTGCTGAGTGGTTAGTGGAGCAACCATTGATGATCCCACTGCACTTTTTATTATTAGTAATCCACATACTAATAATTACACAAGAATACAGTATTTAGCACCCAAGTTGCAGGATTCAAATTTGGTGTTGAAAGTCAATGAAGAACAGCTGACAGCTGACATTGGTCAGCCTTGTTCTTCTACCTCGGGTTCCTCTCTCTTTCCATCAAATTTCAGGTATAAATCTTTATTAGTTAGCAGTTCATTACTAGTAAAAATGGAATATTTAAAAGCTAATAATAAGGTTTACTCTCACTCACCTTCCACCTCATATCCGTTGGTTTGAAAAAGAAAAGGAAATAAAAGGTCTCCTCCAAGCGCTCCCTTTCATATATTCCCTTCTTTTTCCCTGATTATTCCTCTTCCATCACCTTTCTCTCTTCCTATAATTATCAACTCCCTTCTTCTCCTTCTCCTACCCTTAAAAAATAAACAGAGAACTGAAGTCATGGGTTTCTCAGGAAAGGCGCCACAGAAATGGAAGATTGCAGGGATTCAGCTTCGTCCTCCTCTGAACCCAATTCTCATCTCCAACAACAACAGATTTGACGAAGACGACGACGAACATTGCTCGACTACTCCGACTTCGACGGAGTCGAGGATACCGGCCAAGGCGGGCCCTCCTCCTCCGCCAAAAAAGAGGAAGACGGCTCCGGCGACGACACGTGGCTGCAGCTATGGCGGAGCTGCTGCAAATATGGAGTTCTTCAATCCTCCGGATCTGGAAACCGTATTTATAAGGCGCCATTTAGCTTAATTTTAGTGCAGCTAGTTTGTAATTTGCTTAACTAGAAGAATGTTAATTCTTCTGAATTAACTGCTTTGTGTTGAATTCAATTGTTTCTTCTGTTATTATTTTCTAGTGTTTTTGTTTTCATGGTGTTTCAAATTTTACGGTTCTTGCTGCAGTCTTTCAAAGCTAGCTGTAGTTAGCTAGCTTTAAGATTCCATGTACAGAGTGATCCATCAGTAAGATAAATTAGTATTTTATTTCATTGTTTTTTGTCCTGTTATATTTACTACCTCGCAAACGGGTCGAATGAGTCGGGTTCAAATCAATCGAATTGCGGGTTTTAAATGTTTAATTTCTTTTACTGTAATAAAGAAATGAAAAAATGGATCCTCGATGAGTTTTGAATCGGTTCGAATTTGACCGAATGGATCCCTAGTGATTCGGAGTTCGGGTCACCGGGTTTCATAAACTTTTCTGTTTAGTTTGGGTCGAGTTTTTTCCAAGCCGGATCAACATTTCACATGCTATATACATACATAACATAATATATCTCTTGTTCAATGCATGATGCATATGTATATATATGGGGAATGAAAGTTACATATTATGCTGCTGCAAATTAATTAGTTGTCATTGATCACCTTTAACACTGGCTACTTTTGAGTTTGAGTTAAGTGAGAGAAGAGTACGAAATGATTGGACAAGATTGTTCGAATGTTAAAACAATTCTAACTTTTCATGCTTATGCATATGATGAGCACATACAATTTACCTTAGAATAAAGCCAAGCTACCCGATAAAGAAAGTGAAAATGGAAAAACTTGAAAGTTAAAAATCATATTCCTTGTCATGAAGATATCTAGCTAGCTAGAATAGATGCTCGATCTTAAAGATGCTTTACAGTTTACATTTCATATATTGACTTTGATAGATTTCATTTAAAGAAGAAGAAAATTGCGATGAATGATGAAGAATATGGCCTCTTTTTATCTTCTCTATGGCCACTAGCTACTTCCTTTTTTAGCTCATCTTTTTCATCCTTTTTACTATGCGTACATGGAGATGTTGAAATAGTACTACATAGTTCATCCATCCCTTAAAGTTCTTCTCATTCCAAATAATGACACTATTCACGTATTAATCGAATTTGTTAGATATCTTACAATATATAAGAACAAACATAGTGATGTGGGGTCTTGTTTGATTCGTCTCATCGAGAACTTTAAGAATATCAATTTTTTATAATTTTTATTAACCTATATTTAAATATATTAACGATACAAAACGCACATCGATATACGTGTTTAAAGGAGATGGAAGAACATTTGGGGACGGAGGGAGTATATACATTAGCCATAATACCTAAAATTGTTTCATAAACATGCACTAAGGGTAGATATTTGAAAAGTTGAGGGAATATATATAAGATAATAAACCTTATCGGAAAATTGAATAAAAGAAGATGGGCCATAATAGAGAGGACCCACCATTCACTAAAACTTAAGCTTGAATGAAACTAGAAAGCTCGGTTTAAATACAATGACAAAATACATGTGGGTACATATGAGCAAATTTTAGAATCCTATGTACACGCTGCAGATCGATCCACACATTCAATTTATACCTAAAAAACATATACGTATACGACCGTTATCATTGCCCGGAAACTTTTAGAGGTTTTCGATATGAAAATGTTTCGGATACTGAGAAACGACCACATCAAATTTAACGAAAAATGAAATGGCGGGAAAATCGCTAATAAGAGAACAAGAAGTAGATTAGACATATTTCTACAAAAATGCATAAAAAGTATTAAACACATAATACTAAATCACTAATAAAGCCAAATATAATAATTTAATAATATATAAAACCGTGAGTAATATAATCAAATCCAACATCTGAAAAATTCATAAATTCAGGAAAATTGGGTACTAAACAACATAACTTAAGGTGCACTAGTAGACACAAGAACTGTCTCTTCACTGACAAAGTTTGTCGGTCGGAGGTGGCGTGTCAGAGTTGGTGACGCACTAAACAAAGGTCAAAAGTTTTGAAGACAGAAGAGAGAGTTGCGGAATGAGACGCAATGAAATCGATTTAGGAATTTTAGATTTTACAATTATTTTATAAAAAAATCAGGAAATTCCATGAAAAACGAATTTCCTTCAATTTTTTGATTGACATTTCATTTAAATAAGTCAAAGGAAAGGTTGATCGTTTCCAAGCCCTTAAGAGATGTTTTCAGCGCGTTTTTGAGGATTTTCGAGTGTTACCAAGTGTCCAAGATACGCTTGATACTAGGGGTTTTCGGATCATGACAATTAATTGGAGCAACCATATATATTCGAACGAAGTTATGAAGTTGAGATATGGGTAATCTAGATCGGACTAGAAATGAATGAACGTAAACGAATTCAAAAATAGACGACAAATTATATAAGCAAAAGAGTCCAACACCGATCGACCACATGCATAGGGATCGGAGCCAATTTTCTGACAAATAAATCGCATTCAATTTTAGCTTACACGTCTCAACCAAACCCCTAATCTACTATAGAGTATACTTATATTCGTGGTTACTAACTTATTGCCAATATTAAAATTTGACTTAGTTATCATATTAAAGATTGCTAGACTCTTGTGTGTGTTGTTAATCACATGGGAATTATCGTACAAATTTGACTTAATTAGGGTTCATCACTAGTTCTCCTCGCCCTGGATAAGACTGAACTTACTGTAATAAAAACTATTAGTTATTTAGATGATGTAATAATATCATGATTAAAAGGAATCAGGATCATTTATAATGTAAAATATCCTGACCTCGCTGACAAAGGCAGAAAATTAACTACGATATGTTTCCGGCCTAAGTAATCACTAATCACGTTCTTTATGTTTGACTATAGATTAACCTATGCAAGCTACTTAGCTACATATCCACAAAACCAAACTTTTTGGGTAAAAAATAACCGAGTTTGTACTAAATAAAAAGTTAAAGTAGACAGTAAAATCTTAACGTATGTATCAGTGTTTACGTACGTACATATCACCGTAATAAGTGGGCTATATATATCACAAAGTTACCATGCATAGAACAAGAAGAAAAATGACAAGGTCTATTTTTGTTGGCTTCGACGCCTGCAAATGGATCACTATCTACCTAAATTGTTACCCTAGTCTTGCGGAATAATTCAAATATATATAAATAAATGCTGCGTCTATATGCACACGTTTTTTTTTTGCTAAATGCACACTATTATGTGCGGTAACAATTGCAGTACACGTCTGTGCGTTAACGCTTACCGCACCAAATGACTCAGGGACATTGTTGGAATTTTTTCTGAAACCTATACGACGCTGGTGCGGTAATTCTTACCGCACAGATCTGTGCGTTAACAATTACCGCACCAGATTAATACGAGATTAACAAAAAAAAAAAAAAATTTGATTAACTTAAACACCTGTGCGGTAAGAGTTACCGCACAGGATTTGTTATTTTTTTAATTAATAAATTTTTTTTAAAAAGTATTTAAATAATAATATCTTGTGCGTTAACTCTTACCGCACAGATCTGTGCGGTAAGAGTTAACGCACGGGATTAAAAAAAATTAAAAAAAAATTAAAATTTTGATTAAAAAAATTCTTCTTTTTTTTTTAATTTTTTTTGAATTAATCGCGCAGATTTTATTTTAAATAAAATATATCTGTGCGGTAAATATAAGCGCACAGATCTAATAATTATCGCTTCAGTCTCATTGCTCTAGTGGTAAGGCATTGTGCATCCTTTGTAAGGTCTCAGGTTCGAGTCTCAACTCCAACACTAATTCTTTTATTTTATTTGTGAAAAATAAATAAAAGAAGAGGGTGAGAAGGATTGAACTTGAGACCTTATGCACAAATATTTGGTGTGAAACCACCACACTAATGAGTTCTCATGATATGTTTGTAATTTTATTATTACATGTTACAATAGAACTTGGTTCCATCTTATTTTATTATTAATTTTTTTTTATCTTGGTCCCATATAATTATTGAATTAATTATAATAATAAATTCAAAAAAAAATATTATTCAAATAATCAGATGTTTTGTATTATTATTATTTAGCCTTTTTAATATATATTATTATTTGAATATTTTTACTATTTTTCATGTTCTGATAAATCTTTTTATATAAAAATACTATAATTATAAAACAATAAAACCTATATTACTTTTTAAGATAAAAATATTATGATAATCAATATTGTTCTCAATTTAACCTTTCTATAAATTCTAGACTTGACAAACGACCCAAACGATGTCATAATGGTTTGAAACTTGGTTTCTATGACTGTTAGAGGTATTTGACCATGTGGGTTACTCTCAACCACCACTTCGTATTTTTCAAGTAACACGTCCTTTGTAATACCAAACATCTCTAAACCTCTCTAACTTGTCGATATACATATTGCGACAAATTAGAGAGTTATCACTAGTTTGGTATTTACAAAGGAGGTGCTATTTGAAAAGTTAGAAGTTGTGATTGGAAGTTACCCACATGGTCAAATATCTCTAATAGGCATTGAAATCAAGTTTCATTCCATTCCGACATCGTTTGGGCGTCGTTTTGTGAAATTGGGCCTTAAGCCCATATAAGGCCTTTTAAGGCCTTTTAGCGTTTACGTATAGTTTCGAGCCTCGTTTTGTTTGAGCGAGACCTTATTGGTACTTTATATGCCTAATAAGACTAAGTTTTATAATTTTGTCAACAATAATCATCATCGATGTTGTAGACCATACATATTGCGACAAGTTAGAGAGTTATCACTAGTTTGGTTTTTACAAAGGAGGTGCTATTTGAAAAGTTAGAAGTTGTGATTGGAAGTTACCCACATGGTCAAATATCTCTAATAGGCATTGAAATCAAGTTTCATTCCATTCCGACATCGTTTGGGCGTCGTTTTGTGAAATTGGGCCTTAAGCCCATATAAGGCCTTTTAAGGCCTTTTAGCGTTTACGTATAGTTTCGAGCCTCGTTTTGTTTGAGCGAGACCTTATTGGTACTTTATATGCCTAATAAGACTAAGTTTTATAATTTTGTCAACAATAATCATCATCGATGTTGTAGACCATACATATTGCGACAAGTTAGAGAGTTATCACTAGTTTGGTTTTTACAAAGGAGGTGCTATTTGAAAAGTTAGAAGTTGTGATTGGAAGTTACCCACATGGTCAAATATCTCTAATAGGCATTGAAATCAAGTTTCATTCCATTCCGACATCGTTTGGGCGTCGTTTTGTGAAATTGGGCCTTAAGCCCATATAAGGCCTTTTAAGGCCTTTTAGCGTTTACGTATAGTTTCGAGCCTCGCTTTGTTTGAGCGAGACCTTATTGGTACTTTATATGCCTAATAAGACTAAGTTTTATAATTTTGTCAACAATAATCATCATCGATGTTGTAGACCATACATATTGCGACAAGTTAGAGAGTTATCACTAGTTTGGTTTTTACAAAGGAGGTGCTATTTGAAAAGTTAGAAGTTGTGATTGGAAGTTACCCACATGGTCAAATATCTCTAATAGGCATTGAAATCAAGTTTCATTCCATTCCGACATCGTTTGGGCGTCGTTTTGTGAAATTGGGCCTTAAGCCCATATAAGGCCTTTTAAGGCCTTTTAGCGTTTACGTATAGTTTCGAGCCTCGCTTTGTTTGAGCGAGACCTTATTGGTACTTTATATGCCTAATAAGACTAAGTTTTATAATTTTGTCAACAATAATCATCATCGATGTTGTAGACCATACATATTGCGACAAGTTAGAGAGTTATCACTAGTTTGGTTTTTACAAAGGAGGTGCTATTTGAAAAGTTAGAAGTTGTGATAGGAAGTTACCCACATGGTCAAATATCTCTAATAGACATTGAAATCAAGTTTCATTCCATTCCGACATCGTTTTGTGAAATTGGGCCTTAAGCCCATTTAAGGCCTTTTAGTGTTTACGTATAGTTTCGAGCCTCGTTTTGTTTGAGCGAGACCTTATTGGTACTTTATATGCCTAATAAGACTAAGTTTTATAATTTTGTCAACAATAATCATCATCGATGTTATAGACCATACATATTGCGACAAGTTAGAGAGTTATCACTAGTTTGGTTTTTACAAAGGAGGTGCTATTTGAAAAGTTAGAAGTTGTGATTGGAAGTTACCCACATGGTCAAATATCTCTAATAGGCATTGAAATCAAGTTTCATTCCATTCCGACATCGTTTGGGCGTCGTTTTGTGAAATTGGGCCTTAAGCCCATATAAGGCCTTTTAAGGCCTTTTAGCGTTTACGTATAGTTTCGAGCCTCGCTTTGTTTGAGCGAGACCTTATTGGTACTTTATATGCCTAATAAGACTAAGTTTTATAATTTTGTCAACAACAATCATCATCGATGTTGTAGACCATACATATTGCGACAAGTTAGAGAGTTATCACTAGTTTGGTTTTTACAAAGGAGGTGCTATTTGAAAAGTTAGAAGTTGTGATTGGAAGTTACCCACATGGTCAAATATCTCTAATAGGCGTTGAAATCAAGTTTCATTCCATTCCGACATCGTTTGGGCGTCGTTTTGTGAAATTGGGCCTTAAGCCCATATAAGGCCTTTTAAGGCCTTTTAGCGTTTACGTATAGTTTCGAGCCTCGCTTTGTTTGAGCGAGACCTTATTGGTACTTTATATGCCTAATAAGACTAAGTTTTATAATTTTGTCAACAACAATCATCATCGATGTTGTAGACCATACATATTGCGACAAGTTAGAGAGTTATCACTAGTTTGGTTTTTACAAAGGAGGTGTTATTTGAAAAGTTAGAAGTTGTGATTGGAAGTTACCCACATGGTCAAATATCTCTAATAGGCATTGAAATCAAGTTTCATTCCATTCCGACATCGTTCGGGCGTCGTTTTGTGAAATTGGGCCTTAAGCCCATTTAAGGCCTTTTAGCGTTTACGTATAGTTTCGAGCCTCGTTTTGTTTGAGTGAGACCTTATTGGTACTTTATATGCCTAATAAGACTAAGTTTTATAATTTTGTCAACAATAATCATCATCGATGTTGTAGACCATACATATTGCGACAAGTTAGAGAGTTATCACTAGTTTGGTTTTTACAAAGGAGGTGTTATTTGAAAAGTTAGAAGTTGTGATTGGAAGTTACCCACATGGTCAAATATCTCTAATAGGCATTGAAATCAAGTTTCATTCCATTCCGACACCGTTTTGTGAAATTGGGCCTTAAGCCCATTTAAGGCCTTTTAGTGTTTACGTATAGTTTCGAGCCTCGTTTTGTTTGAGCGAGACCTTATTGGTACTTTATATGCCTAATAAGACTAAGTTTTATAATTTTGTCAACAATAATCATCATCGATGTTATAGACCATACATATTGCGACAAGTTAGAGAGTTATCACTAGTTTGGTTTTTACAAAGGAGGTGCTATTTGAAAAGTTAGAAGTTGTGATTGGAAGTTACCCACATGGTCAAATATCTCTAATAGGCATTGAAATCAAGTTTCATTCCATTCCGACATCGTTTGGGCGTCGTTTTGTGAAATTGGGCCTTAAGCCCATATAAGGCCTTTTAAGGCCTTTTAGCGTTTACGTATAGTTTCGAGCCTCGCTTTGTTTGAGCGAGACCTTATTGGTACTTTATATGCCTAATAAGACTAAGTTTTATAATTTTGTCAACAATAATCATCATCGATGTTGTAGACCATACATATTGCGACAAGTTAGAGAGTTATCACTAGTTTGGTTTTTACAAAGGAGGTGCTATTTGAAAAGTTAGAAGTTGTGATTGGAAGTTACCCACATGGTCAAATATCTCTAATAGGCATTGAAATCAAGTTTCATTCCATTCCGACATCGTTCGGGCGTCGTTTTGTGAAATTGGGCCTTAAGCCCATTTAAGGCCTTTTAGCGTTTACGTATAGTTTCGAGCCTCGTTTTGTTTGAGTGAGACCTTATTGGTACTTTATATGCCTAATAAGACTAAGTTTTATAATTTTGTCAACAATAATCATCATCGATGTTGTAGACCATACATATTGCGACAAGTTAGAGAATTATCACTAGTTTGATATTTATAAAGGAGGTGCTATTTGAAAAGTTAGAAGTTGTGATTGGAAGTTATCCACATGGTCAAATATCTCTAATAGGCATTGAAATCAAGTTTCATTCCATTCTGACATCGTTTTGTCAAATTGGGCCTTAAGCCCATTTAAGGCCTTTTAGCGTTTGGGTCGTTTGCCATGTCTAGAATTTATTGAAAGATTAAATTGAGATTAATATTGATTATCATACTTTTTTTATCTTAAAAAGTAATATAAGTTTTATTGTTTTATAATTGTAGTATTTTTATATAAAAAGATTTATCAAAACATGAAAAATAGTAAAAATATTCAAATAATAATATATATTAAAAAGGCTAAATAATAATAATTCAAAACATCTGATTATTTGAATAATATTTTTTTTTGAATTTATTATTATAATTAATTCAATAATTATATGGGACCAAGATAAAAAAAATTAATAATAAAATAAGATGGAACCAAGTTCTATTGTAACATGTAATAATAAAATTACAAACATATCATGAGAACTCATTAGTGTGGTGGTTTCACACCAAATATTTGTGCATAAGGTCTCAAGTTCAATCCTTCTCACCCTCTTCTTTTATTTATTTTTCATAAATAAAATAAAAGATTTAGTGTTGGAGATGAGGCTCGAACCTAAGACCTTACAAAGGATGCACAATGCCTTACCACTAGAGCAATGAGACTGAAGCGATAATTATTAGATCTGTGCGGTTATATTTACCGCACAGATATATTTTATTTAAAATAAAATCTGCGCGATTAATTAAAAAAAAAAGCTGTGCGGTAACAATTTTAATTTTTTTTAATCCCGTGCGTTAACTCTTACCGCACAGATCTGTGCGGTAAGAGTTAACGCACAAGATATTATTATTTAAATACTTTTTTTTTAAAATTTATTAATTAAAAAAATAACAAATCCTCTGCGGTAAGAGTTACCGCACAGGTGTTTAAGTTAATCAAATTTTTTTTTTTTTTTTTTGTTAATCTCGTATTAATCTGGTGCGGTAATTGTTAACGCACAGATCTGTGCGGTAAGAATTACCGCACCAGCGTCGTATAGGTTTCAGAAAAAATTCCAACAATGCCCCTGAGTCATTTGGTGCGGTAAGCGTTAACGCACAGACGTGTACTGCAATTGTTACCGCACAGAATAGTGTGCATTTAGCAAAAAAAAACGTGTGCATATAGACGCAGCCTTAGTATAAGATAACGTATAAAACTCTTAGTATAAGATATTTATGAGGACACTAAATATTATTCATTTATATATTGAACCCTTTCTGATTCTATCACCAAATCAGAGTGGCGCAGCGGAAGCGTGGTGGGCCCATAACCCACAGGTCCCAGGATCGAAACCTGGCTCTGATAGAGAAAGCTTCCCACCCTTTTTTTTTGCAATTATCTAGAATTGGGCTTTTTTAGTATGGGCCGGCCTGGTCTTGCGGCCCACTTAACTTGATCTTTAAATATTTGTGGATCCGGTTCCGTAGGAATAAATGGAAGGTGAACCGTCGTGATCACCGTCACAAGTTCACAACATCTCACGTGAGACTCCACGTGCATGTTGAGCTTGCAATTTTGTCCATTCAATATCAAATTTATGATCGATACATGTCTGTTGATTTGCAACCATTTGGAATTGACTCTCACAACTATCTCCAACTCATTTATCTATTACTCCCTCCGTCCCATTTTGTTAGTCTCATTTCAATCAGACACATATGCCGAGACAAGTTTTGCATCGTTAATATCTCTAGTTATATGTTAATAAAAATTATAATTTTTTAATATTGTTAAAATACTCATTAAGACGAATCAAACAAGACCCCACATGACTATGTTTTTTCTTATATATTAGGAGAAATCTACAAGATTCTCTCGGTTTGTGAATAGTGTCACGAAAAGAAATGGGACTAACATTATGGGACGGAGGGAGTAGTTTCATCAAAAAACATCTCATCGACCATTAATTAATGGTGTATCATTTCTTAGGTAAAACTTGTTAAATGAACATTACATTAACTTAAATGGATGGATCAGATTTGACTGCATATCGTCTATTGTTTGTGTGAAGCATTTGAGCACATAAACGAGAGGAAAATATGAGTTGATTCATTAATTGAGGCAAAACGATTACAATCTGGGTTTGTATACACAGAGAAGAAGTTCAACAAACTCTGTAACAGAATGAAGAACAACTCACGCGCTTTGCACGCCTAAAAACAACTTCTAATCTGTTAATGAAGTCACATATTAGAAGAATTTGCATGTCGTCTTTAATATAATGCATATTAGTATCCGAATATCTCTTCTAATCATTTTCTGACTTCGTATCCTCTTTCCAAATCCGTATCGATTTAATCTTTTCAAATCTGATTCTAACTTCTTATTTTAGTGCCATTGATCACTCCTTAGTCGAATATTCCAGCATCGTTAACTCGTTTCACCATAATAGTCGTTTTAGTGGAGCGCTTCTTAGAGTGTAATAGACAATACATAGACGATTAAATTTGATGTGATTGAGAGAAGATATATATACGATATCCATATATATTATGGTTATGATTAACTACCAAAATATAAGATAGATATAGTTGGAGACCATCAAATATGTAGTCACATATGTCAATGTATGGATGTGTAGACAAGGAAGCAAATGATTGTTGGTTTATAATTAAATAACATTATCCCGGCCACCTTATCGTAGAAGCAAAATTTGGGTGGATATAATACAACAAATAATTGCAGAATTTTGAAAAAGGTTATCACCCACCTAACACCACTTTTAATTTAGACTTTTGCTAATTTATTGTTTCCAAATGCCATATTTAGCATTTGCATACATGATCCATATTGATACATCCATTTCATTCTTCTAATTAGGCCTCTTAATTTAGTAGGCCGACGGACAACGAGTTAGCATTAAGGGGTCGTTTAGCATAATAATCAAAATAAGGTTTTGATGAGAAATTGGGTTGAATATATGAAATGAGATTGAATAAATTTAAAGGCTTTATATTTGATATTATAATTATTAGGTGGTGAGTGAAAAGTGGCACTGAATGCTTCTTAAGAATTTGTATGTTGCCGCAAAAAAAAAAATTTGAATTTTGTATATATAGTTTTGAAGAGATTATGATGAAAGTTTAGATAAGAATCGAAGACGATGTGTACGGAATTCATGTACACAGTTTTCTAATACACAAATTTAGTAACTCATGCATAAACGTCCGTATATATTGTCCGCAATCCTCATCTAAATCATCATCCTCATAGAAACTGAAATTCTTAATATATCATTAATTGTAGGTCTATATGATATGTACCCCTTTTGTTAGTAGTTTTGAGAATTAAGATAACTATTACGAAAGAATATATTTTGAATCAAGGAGAACAGTTTGGATGAGAACAATGCTTAACGACGTTCACGAATAACAAGTTAATGTTCATAATTTGCGCGGTAATGTTCGTAATCTGGACAATAATTTTTTTTAGGTTATTTTGAGGGGGGAAAAAAAGTTCGCAGTAATTACAAGTATGTCACCGACTCACCGCGTCTCTCACTGAAAAACGTTCAAAAGATTTCGTGACTCTGATTATGATCATTACTATCCAAAATATGAACATTGGCGTATAATCTGTAAACACGAACTGTTCGGTTTTCCTAGGGAAAAAGTTGTTTACACCGGAATTTTTCTCTGAATCAAGATGACACTTGTGATAAAGTTCTAACCTAGTTATAGCTAGGTCAAAACATATAGTGTTACCCTAAGTAAAAGTGAGATGAATCTAGCTAAGTTATAAGATCGAGATGGAGATGGAGTGAAAGTGCGATGGGGTAAGAATTAATCAAAGAGGTGAGGAATAATAATTTGGTGTCAAAGTCAGCCAAAACCAATCCAGCAAATATGGAAAACAACTCGAACCATCTCCTCAAAATGGGCCCTTTCTCATCAACATGCACCTACATATCACGTGCACCATGCTTCATTACTTCCTTCGTTTTCATCTCTACCTTCACTTTCTTCCTTTTCTTCATCTCTTCAACTTATTCTATACGACGCCGTTTTGCTACTATAATTTCATAAACCCCAGCTAGTAGCACTACGTACGTGTGTTGACATTGCAACTATAGGATAAAAACACACGCTTATAATCTTAACTATGTTACATGAAAACTCCTAAGGAGTTAGAACGTTTTTCGAGACAGAAACCTGTTGAAACTCGAAAATTCTCGGAGAATTCTAGAAAATGTTTGTTGTATGTTCAAAACTTCAGTAAGTCACTGAAGTAATTTGTTATCACCAAAAAACCAACAATGTTTTCAGAAAACTTCAGTATTTCCTAGTTGTTGTTACGAATTTTCTAATTTTAGAGGCATAAAATTCTCAAACCCTTGGACTCAAAACTTCAATATATTAGTATAGTACTGAAAGCTTCAGTAAAAATATGTATCATATATTATCGTTTTCCCTTTCGTTTCCGGATAACATAATCTAACACACATAGAGTACGAGCCTAAGGAGTTGAACGTTTTTCGAGACAGAAACCTGTTGACTCGAAAATTCTCATAGAATTCTAGAAAATGTTAGTAGGAACTTAGTATGTTCAAAACTCAAGTAAGTCACTGAAGTTTGTGATCAACAAAATCAATAAGTTTTCATTGGATGCAATGGAAAACTTCCGTATTTTCTAATTGTTGTTAAAAAAAATCTAATTTTAGAGACATAAAATTCTCAAACCCTTAAATACTCAAAACTTTAACAGATCAGTATCTCTCGTACTTTTTCATCTCCGAACATGTTCAATTTAGCACTCAAAGCTTCAGTAAAAATATATATTATGCATTATCGTTCTCCTTTTCGTTTCTAGATAACATAATCTAACACATATAAGTTGATCACATATACTGTACTATAATGTGTGTAATATATATATTGATATAAACATATAAACTTAGTCGTTACTCGTTATGGGTTATGCAATAATATAAAGATAAGCTAGCTATAGCTGGGGTTGCACTAGATGTTGGAATTGGACCCACATATTTTAAATGATTTATCCTCTTTAGTCTCGTTTGTATTTTCTACGAACTTTCAAACTTGCAAGTTGTAACATCAAAAATAAACCCACCGTCCAGCTACCAAGATAAAATTTGTGTACTATACAATCCACCAACATCAATTATAGTACTCAGTACATTCTCAATAGTCAAGACAACAAGTGTTGATATATATATGCCCAACTTAACTGAATTTTTTTATTATACCTTAATCATATACCTAATCTACGCGCAGAATTATCCTTAAAAATGTTGTCTTAGATCTTAATACATGTAAACTGTACGCTCATGTATTTCTCCATCATGCTGTCATGCACGTAGGTCGCTCTCCACCACAAATTCATTAAAGTATTTAGTCAATACTTAACCCTATAATAACTTGTACGGAGTATAGTTTATGGTTGCACTTTTAAACTTAATACCATACATATATACAAAATTATTAAGCCTAATTAGGCTAACTAAAACAAATTGCCTAATACTCATAAATCTCGGTTAGGAGATGGCACGAGTTCGTATCAAACGGGTCGAAATCGACCCAACAGATTTCAAGTGTTTGATTATTTTATTGTAATATAAAAAAATTAAAACTTAAATAAAATATTTATAATAAAATAATAATAATAGTATAATATATGAAAATGGGTCGCTCGCGAATCTCGGATCATTCGGATAGGTTCAGGTTTGATCCAACAGACTCTGGTCTTTCGGGTTTTGGGTTTCAGGTTATTATATTTCATGGATTTCGGGTCGGGTTTGGTCCGAATGATCCAACCAAACCCGGCCTTTCGGGTTTCAGATTATTATATTTCGTGAATTTTTCGGGTCGAGTTTGATCGGTTTTTGACAAGTCTAACGTAATTATTAGTTAAAGCTAATTTGATGAGGTGTGAGGATGATACATACATTACGTTATGAATCATACATGTAGTCTATACATGTGTTATAAATGGTTGTATAGTTTACAACGTGTATATGTATGAGTTATAACGTATTTGTGTATCGTCTTTCGTCCTCGTCTAAATCTCATGATTACCAAAATCGAAGTTTTGAGTGGCGATGAATATGTCAGAATTGGCGAGACAGAGGAGACACATGAAGCTGTAAATTGACACATGCACTATAATTCTCACTCAATTGTGTACACTCCTTTACCTTAAAGCTTCCTTCCATTCTCTCTTCAATCTTCATCACCCTCTCTCTCTTTCTATCTTTTTCCCTCTCACTCAAGATCCAACAACAAAAACTTAATGCATGATTCCATGGGTGACGAGCCCACATTCCTCCACCTCCTCCACCAAAAGCCCCTCCACCAATTCGCCGCCGTAAAAACCGACGGCGGCGACTCGTCCCAATTCCCCGCCCTCCCGCCGCCCCCGAAGAAACCGTCCCCGAAACGCGCCTCGACGAAGGACCGACACACGAAAGTCGACGGCAGAGGGCGTCGCATCCGGATGCCCGCCCTCTGCGCGGCGCGCGTCTTCCAACTCACCAGAGAGCTCGGTCACCGCACAGACGGCGAGACCATCGAGTGGCTCCTGCACCAGGCCGAGCCCTCTGTGATCGCCGCCACCGGAACCGGAACCATCCCGGCAAACTTCTCAACCCTAAACATCTCTCTTCGTAGCTCCCGCTCCTCCATCTCTGCGGGCCTCAATCCGCAGTCCGGAACGGGAAGCTACTTTCCCGGCCCGGGTGGGCCTTTTGGGCCTGCCCCGGGCCGGGCCTTTCTCAGCAGTTTCAACACTGCTGAGAACAACAATAATAATAATAATACGATGTGGTCAGGCGGTAATGGGCTACATTTCATGAATCTGGCTACTGGGCCGATGGCGTTACTATCGGCCCAGCAGTCGAGCTACGGCGGCGGTGGAGGAGGCGAGGGGCAATTTGGAATGCTAATGTCTTTGAATTCTTTTAGAAACTTTTCAGGAGACAATAATCATCAAGGGAATGATCAATCAAGTGTGATCAGCCAAAGTAGAGCGAGTGATCACCACGATGTTTCATCATCATAAAAAATGACTTTGATTTAATTCTGTGTTTAGTGTGGATTTTTGTATGTCGGTGTGTGTGTTTTGAGCTTCTTCTTTTTTAATTTGTTAATTACTATTACGTGCGTTAAATTGTTGGTGATGGATGACTTTATAATCATATAGTATGATTTCATGAATTAATATATATCATGGATATATTTGAGAAGTTGTGCATGAGCTGTATGTTGTCTGGTTCTTATAGTTGAATTAATTAATATTACACGTATGTACACCAAATGTATCATAGTCTGTATAATAATGTTTGAGCTAGCTCAAAGGGGCATTTAACCCGTGTCCACTTTTTTATATCTCGTAATTGTTTTAGACGCATATTTAACGCGTCTAAATGAATCGGGTCAGATTTCTTTTTTTGCCTTCAAAATATCCAAAAGATCGGTCTAGGTTGAACGCATCTAGAATCGTCCAAAACTGAATTGAGTATCTTAAAAAAAGATTTGAACGCATCATTACTACGCTCAATGTGCATGCTTGTTCAGAGAATCTCACTTCTTTTTACGTGACTAATGTCTTAAATTAGTAAGATTATCGCATGTAATTGAGTTTTAAGTAAGAATTAAACTTGAAAATGGAGGAGGAAAAGTACAATATTAATTGTAGGGTTTCAAATATGAAGTGAGAAGATTACACATGGTGAGTATCAGCCTTTCAGGTGGGTTTTCAGGTGTTCTGTTCCCCACTTCCAAATATATGAAACTGTATCATCTAAAATATTTCCTTTTTTTGTAACACTTTAATGTGTTATATGTGCACATTCATGCTAACCCAAAATAGTGTAACAACATAAAAATGTTACGGAGTAGGTTAAGTCAGAAGCACTGTAGACTGTAGTAGGTTACACTGATTTGGAATTTGTATTTATTGATTGGCGTAAATTAGGGTTTCATCAAAATCACAAATTATTACGAACTTTGATGTGTACTCCGTAGATGTGAAAGTGTAAGCTTTATTTGACAGTGGTCATTGAAATTTGGCATTTGGATTTGACAGTGGCCTGTATATTGGACTTTGTTGTCATACAAAATGTTTTTTCGTACGAATTTGACATTATATGCAATCAAAACGTTGAGCTAATTACTAAGCGGTTTATTTAGTTTAATAAAAAAATTAGTTTATGAATTAAGTTTTGTACACCGATTTTTAGTTAGGAGGATAACATTTTTTGGAAAATGAATAATTTATACATCTATTTTTCCTAGGAAGGAGTATAATATCATTTAACAAGTGGGCTAGTGTCTTGAGTGAAGATACCGTCATTGCTTCTTCTCCGAGAAAAAAAGTTCACGACCCGTGAGCCTTCTACCTCCACGCACGCCCTCTTCATTTCGCTTGCAACAAGCCAATCAGCTGCAAAACGTTTGATAATTTATCCTCAGACCAGGTCTCATTGAAGCGGCTATTCCCTTGTGCGAGAATCTCTTCCCTTTTTTCACTCCGTCCTGAAGAGTAACTAGGACAATTCAGTAACACATCATAGGAATAAAGTCTGCCTAAACCCACACAAATAGAGGCACTCAAGAAACATTACATGATATTCAACCGTCTAAACTTAATAAGAGCACCTAAATTCGCCCGCATCTTCTGAAGAAGCCTAATAGTAATCATCTGGGTCGTCATTTCATAGCAATCGTTAGACGACATCAATAAGTCATCTAGCTTAACGAGATTAATGTAGATTAAAATAGCTTAATTTGTTAATGTTACACCCCCTAGATTAATGGAGCTTAACAAGCTTAATTTAATTTTTAATCCATTATTACCCTTTATCAGTAAAGATTTAAATAATTCATTATGTCATTTTTCGTAATTTTACTATTATTATTACAAGTTCAGCTAGAATTACCGAACATTCAAGTAGCTTTTTAAACAACATTTACATCTTCAACTGTTCATTCAGCTCAAGCTCCAGTTTCAACTACTTATTCAGCTCCAACCACTATTCCAATTCAATATACCGAAAGGAGCATTAGATGAAAAAGGTGGAATTGTTCGCCAAGCACCACAAAGCAATAAGACGGTGTAAAAAAGTTGTGGTTACTCTTTTACGAATAGTTTCCAAACAAACACTAAATAATACGTACAAATATATATTAATTTTTTTCACCGAAAAAAATGATATTAATTTCTTATGTATATAAGAATTTATTTTTCGGTAGAAAGATGCACAAATATTAATAGACTAGCCACGTAAAAGCACGCAAATATAAATTGAAATTAAAACTTATACACATCTATATAATTATAATTAAATTTCATATATACATGAATTTTATCTTATATATATTTATGCTTACATATACTATCGATTAAATTATTCATAATTTATAGATTAATAATTATTAGTATCTAATTTGTCTCAATCAAATTCAACTGAGTATATAAACACTAATTTAAGGATAATCTTTTGTTTATGAGCTAATTAAGGAAATATTCGGTCTTTCATTTTTCAGAAATTGAGTTTTGTTTTGAACAAGGTGTTGAAGCATAATTAGTTGTTAGACTCTCATCTAACATTTTGTAATTTCAAACATTATTAACATATTAACAAATTACATTAATAATAAAAGCTCGACAATTATTCATGATTCACCAACCGAAGAGGATCCAAGGATTTTCCTCTGCTTTTTTCAACTAAAACGCGTTCAACTAGACAACTATTCATATAAACTCTTTTTCTTTTCATACATTTTTCTCCATCCTTTCTTCACACTACACTTTACCTTTCAGACAAACCCTAGAATCCAGCATTCACAAACAGAGGTGGAAGAAGAAGACAGGAAGAAAGAGATGGGTTCTGGGAAGTCTGTTAGTACAGTAGCCAACAATTTTGATGTTCTTGCTGGGTAATTAATTTCTGCCACCATATTGTGAAATTTGCTCCACAATTTATCCACTGTAAGCTATGGTGGCAGAAATGCATATGTTTGGTGCTCTGATGCTTTCGCTCTTCTGGGTCTTCTTCAACATTTGCTCAGCTTGCTCTAATGGCAATTGCCAGGTAATTCAACTTTGGAATTGCTTGGATTGAAGATCTGGGTAGTTGATCTTGTTGTGCAAGATGATAATTTTAGACCCAATTGTTTGAGATTTATTGATTTAAGGTCATTTTATTCACAGATTTTGGAATCTTGTTCTTCTGCAACTGATTGTGCAACGGGTCTTTATTGTGGCAATTGTCCCTCGGCTTCCAAAGTCCAACCTTTGTGTATTAGAGGCCAAGCCAACATACCAACCTCCATTGTAAGATGTTTTCTTTCACTTTTGGTGCTATAAGTTTGAGTTTGTTAACTTATATCTTAGCAGTTTAGGATTCATTTAACTGCATTAAATATGTGAAATCAGGTGGAAGGAAATTTTGGTGCTGTAAGTATGAATTTGTTAACTTATATCTGAACAGTTAGGACTCACATGCCTGAAATGATCATATATTAGTTGTACTCATATTCTAATATTGGTTAGGTTTTTCTAATGTGTGCAACAACTTAAAAAAGGAAGGATTTGCCTTGGAAATATGAATACTTTTTGTTGCGATGGGTTTATCACCCATACTGGTTTAGCTGCGTTAATTAAGTGAAATCAGGCGGAAGGAATTTTTGTCGTTGTAAGTTTGAATTTGGCAACTTATATCTTTGCAGTTAGGACTCACATCCCTGAAATGATGGTATAGTAGTTGTGCTCATATCATATGTCTAGTATTGGTTTAGATGCGTTAATTAAGTGAAATCAGGTGGAAGGAACCTTTGGTGCTGCAAGTTTGAATTTTTTTAAACTTAAATCTTAGCAGTTTAGGACTCACATGCCTGGAATGATCATATAGTAGTTGTGCTCATATGTCTAGTATTGGTTTAGCTATGTTAATTAAGTCAAATCAGGTGCAAGGAATTTTGATGTTGTGAGTTTGAATTTTTTAACTTATATCTTTGCAGTTAGGACTCACATGCCTGAAATGATCATATAGTAGTGGTGCTCGTATGTCTAGTATTGGTTTTTCTGCGTTAATTTAAGTGAAATCAGGTGGAAGAAATTGTTGAACATAAAAGATTAAGAGTATGATAAGGTGCTCTATGATTTTGGAGAAGTTAGAGTTTATGGCATTCGTAATGATGGATCTATGTTACCATATACTATGATTATTGAATTGATGTCAAATCTGCAATTTGTATTGAGGCAGATTGGTGATTTACCCTTTAACAAGTACTCATGGCTGATGACGCATAATGCATTCTCGAACGCAAATGCTCCTCCTTTGCCTGGTGTTCAGAGGTTCACGTTTTACAACCAAGAAGATACCGTGACCAATCAGCTAAGAGTAATTCAAAATCTTTCCTTCTTAAGATTGTTTTTTCCCTGAAAAGTAAATGACGATTAATTTTATGTGCTTGTTTCTGGATTTGTAGAATGGAGTGCGAGGATTGATGCTGGACATGTATGATTTCAACAATGATATTTGGCTTTGCCATTCATTCGGAGGACAGTGCTATAACATCACAGCATTTGTAATCAACTGTATACTATTTACTTTCCTTAACTGAGGGTCAAATCTAATGAATATAAAACTCAAAACATGCTTTCACTTCAATGCTTCAGGGGCCGGCTATTGACACATTAAGAGAGGTCGAAGCTTTCTTAACGCAAAATCCAACAGAGATTGTGACTATCATAATCGAGGACTATGTTCATGCTCCCAAAGGTTTGACCAACCTGTTTATGAATGCCGGGTTGGACAAGTACTGGTTTCCCGTTTCCAAGATGCCCAAAAAGGGACAAGATTGGCCTCTTGTGAGTGATATGGTTCAGCAGAATAATCGGCTTCTAGTTTTTACCTCAGACGCCTCAAAAGAGGCGGCTGAAGGAATTGCATACGAGTGGAGATACATGGTGGAAAACGAACGTAAGTACTGTACTGCTTATATCATCTATTTTCATCCCTTAGCTTCATGTGAGTTAACTAACTTGTTAAATATGGTATCAGCTGGAGATCCTGGAGTGAAACCGGGTTCTTGTCCGAACAGAAAGGAGTCGAAGAAGCTGAGTTCGGGAAGCGCATCTCTCTTTCTCATGAACTATTTTCCAACTAACCCGGTTCAAGCTGATGCTTGCAAAGATAATTCAGCCCCATTAGCCGGGATGGTCAGCACCTGCTATAAATCTGCAGGACATATGTTGCCTAATTTTGTGGCTGTCAATTTTTACATGGTAGTTCTTCTGAATGATACATATATAGGTACTGAACTGGAGTAAAATTTCGAGAGCGTTATTCTAACTACAATATATTGTTCCAGAGAAGCGATGGAGGAGGCGCTTTTGACATTCTGGATCAAATGAATGGTCAGAGATTGTGTGGGTGTAACACTATTGTTGCTTGCCAGGTACTCACTAGTATTTCTTTAATCTGTTTAGACGAATTAATAACGGAATGACCGGTAAAAGAGAAGTGTTATACTCCCTCCGTTTCATATTAATCTCTATGACTTCGTTTTTTGACACTATTCACAATGCAAAAGAATTTTGTAGATCTTCCAATATATAGGAAAAACATAGTCTTATGTGTGGTCATGTCGGATTCGTCTCAACGAGTACTTTCATAATATCAATCTGAAACACAAAGATCATTGCATTGGAGTTATGCATCACTAAAGTACCCTTATTATTCTTTCTTCGTCTAATTTATTGTATAATCTCACTTGTATCGTTTGGCGGTAACAGGCAGGTGCGCCTTACGGTTCTTGCAAGAGCGAAGCTGATCCACTTACAGCTTCAACTTCCACTCCGGGAAGCTTTTCGGGTTCTGTGTCATTGTCAGGATCCGCTTCTTCCGTTCCCTACCCGAATATTCTTTTCTTTTACTTGTCATTCATGGCAACTTTCATGCTTTCCTAAATGAGGGTTTCCTACTATTAGCACATAGATTTTAGCTTCTTTGTTTCCTCAAAATAGATATGAATGTAATACCGGATGGCTACTTCAATGTGGTTAATCCAAGTATTGGTTGAGCAAACAGAAATGGAGCCAAATTTTGGGCACCAAACTGTTATGGTAAGCTTCAGAGGTAAATCTTTATTAGTTTATTTATAAAGAGAGTGGATTTTGGCGTGCTACTAAGAAGAGTGGAGAAAGGTGATACAGAAGGACATAATGCTCTTAGAAATCACAAATGATTTGGCTCAGGACAGGAACAATTGGAGGGAAAAGATGAAGGTGGCGGAGCTATAGCGATTTAGATAGAACGATTAATAGGAACATATTCCTTTACATGTCTCTTGCATAATCGTTTCTGTCCATTTTTTATTTTAATTCTGTTGTGTCTTAGGTTTGTTGGTTCACATCCTCTCAGACCCTGCTTCGGCGGGAAAACTGTGTCGATTGTTGTTGTTATATAATCCCTTTGTCCCACTATATAAGCCCCATTTCATCCATGTAAGGATGTTAATGTTCGTTTTGTTTTGTCAATATCTCTAGTTACATATTAGTAAAAAATATTAAATTTTGAAATTGTTATAGTACTCGTTAAGACGAATCAAACAAAATCACACCTGACTATGTTTTCGCTTATATATTAGAATAAATCAAGAAGATTCTCTTAAATTGTAAATAGTGTCAGAAAAAAGAAATGTAGATTATATAATGGGACGAAGGGAGTAATATATTTCTACCATCACAAACACAGAAATTGCATTTTCTGTGTAATAGTTGTTTATGTCATGTACATTGAATTAACTATGTATTACATGCTCTCATCAGAATTTGTTTTATATCATCTCATCAGTAATACAACATTGAAATGTTCTTGTGAAGTAACCTTTAAGTGACAATGGTATCTGAAACCGGTAGATACAAACTTTGATATGTAGATGTGAAAATATAAGCTTTATTTGATAGTGGTCATTGATGGCTTTTGGATTTGACAGCAGCCTGTAGATTAAACATTGTTGTCATATAAATGTTTTTCGTACCAATTTGGCTGGCATTATACACCATCAAAAAGTTGAGCTACTGATATTTTAGGTACAAGAATAGCGTTTTAGGGAAAATAAACAGTTTATAATCCGTCTCTATTGACATTTAACTTATACGCAAGATGTGTTATCAATTGGATTATTCGTAATTCATAGATTAATAATTATTCGTATATGATTTGTCCTATTGAATAGGCATATGTAAACACTAATATTAAGGATGTGTTATGGGTTTATTCGTAATTCATAGATTAATAATTATTCGTATATGATCTGTCCTATTGAATGGGCATATATAAAAACTCATATTAAGAACAATTTTTCTATCCTATGTCCACCACAATAAAAATTAACGAAATCTAAACTCTATTACTCAAGTTCTTTATATGTTTGTATTCTTACCGACATAGTTTAGAAAATTCGTATTTTGAGCTCAGTTCGGTATATCAAATTGAAATAGTTGATGGAGCTGAACGATTAGCTGAAGATGTGGTGAAAATGTTACTGTATTTTGAAAACTACTTGAATATTCGCCACTTCAACTGAATTTGTAATATTATTCTTAAAGCTCTATTAATTAAGAAAGTTCTGGTGGAAATAACTCTTAGCATAGTAAAAACGAATAGATCGCGTTCACAAATTACACGTCAATGTTCATATTCTGAATGGTTTTTGCCAGATTATGAACATTAACGTTCAAATTATCAATACGAGCTTCTTATCTGTGAACACGAAAAATTTCGGTTTTCCTAGTGTAATTTTTTACATTAAGCTAAGTAAAAGAAGCTCGAATACCGATGCAGTTGCTACATCCCCACCCTGTAAATCCGGTGAGTCTGCATCAAATGAAGAGAATCCAAGGATTTTCCTCTGCTTTTTTTCCACTAAAAGTCCAAACCGTGTTCAAATGCACAACTATTCATATAAACTCTTTTTCTTTTCATACAATTTTCTCCATACTTTCTTGACACCACTTTACTCTCAGACAAACCCTAAAAAACCAGCTTCTGCAAACAGAGGCAGAAGAAGAGGAAGAGGAGGAAGAAAGACAGTAAAATAAGAGATGACTTCTGAGAACTTTTTCACTGTTGTAGCCAACAACTTTGATGTTCTTGCTGGGTAATTAATTTCTTCCACCATCTTGTGAAATTTGTAAGCAAATTACCAACTTTTGTTTTCCTTGTCTTTTTTTTTTTGCAGGCCAGTTGTTGCTCTTGTTTATCCACTGTAAGCACTTTGCTCCTTCAACTTTATCAACTTTTTACCTTTAGTTAACTTTTTTTGTTAATGGGTTAAAAATGAAATAGACATGCTTCAATCAAAGCAATGGAGACTGGAACCAGAGCTGATGATCAACAATGGCTTACTTATTGGGTTTTGTACTCCTTAATTGCTCTCTTTGAACTCACTTGTGCCAAATTACTCGAATCGTAAGCTCCCTTAATCACTACTCGGATATCACTTATACGCATAACTGTATTTGGTATAATACTTATATACGGAATATATGTTATTTAGTGTTAGATAGAGATATCATCTATGGAGTGAGGAAAGTTCTGGTCAAACATCTTTTAACGTAGTAAAAATGAACAGTTAGTGTTTATGTATTACACCTCAATGTTCATATTCTGGGATAGTAATGTTCATAATCTGGGTCATAAAACTTTTTAACATTATTAGTGAGTGACGCGGTAACATACTTGTAATTACTGACAAATTTGATTGATTTATTTATTTTCTCTCAAAATGACCTCAAAGAATTTCATCGTGCAGATTATGAACATTACTGCCCAAATTATTAACATTAGCTTGTTAATTGTGAATGCAAAAAACTTCATTTTTTCCACTAGATTCATTATTAAGTGTAACGTTACAATATTGTACAGGTTTCCAATATGGGGATATGCAAAGTTATTTCTGACATGCTGGCTAGTGTTACCTCAATTCAATGGAGCCTCTCATCTTTACAGAAATTTCATCAGACCATTTTACATCAACCCTTATCAGAGTAACACAATGTTGTATTTAAACAAGAAAATGAACATCTTACGGCAACCGGACGACGACGTTTTAACCGCGGCTGAGCGGTACATTGAGGAGAATGGGACTGAAGCCTTTCAGAGACTTATAGCCAAGGTAACTAATTTATGTAGCTTCATGTATGCAAGTTAATTACCATGGTAAAATTGTGATGTTTGTGTGTGTAGGCTAATCATAATAGAGCAGCAAAAGTGAAGAGGAATCATCATATGGGTTCGAATCTGCTTGATGAAGTGAAGGCTAGGAGGAATCCTCTTATGGGTTCGGATTTGTTCGATGGAGCGAAGGCGAAGAGGAATCCTTATATGGGTTACGATCCGTATGATGGGTATTGATTATCGACGTTTTTGAGTGTCGAATATCGATCGTCTTCTTGTTTTTCTAACCTTTTTTTACATTGTCAACTTGGCTATGTACATTTTTATGAAGAAGAACAATCTTGATGGTCTTGTATTTAACTTTGGTACGCTTAATTGGTGTAGATGATGTTGTAGGATCTGGATTTATTTAATGTTCAATTCATATGATCTTGTGAAATAAACAGAAAAGCACAAACGATTGACAACAAACTTGAAACTGAATTTTATCAAGCAAATTATTACACGACATAAATCATTGCAGGGTCGATATCTGATAACTGAATCTCTCCCTTTGCAGAGTCGATATCTGATATCTGTTAACTGAATCTCTTCTTTTAAATCTAAATTACAGTGACCTGTGAAATATTGCAATGATATGAAGTTTGATATATTGGAGTAGCAATGAAGGTTAAGAAATATTTTTCCTGTGAAATGTTGCAATGATATGAAGTTTGAACAGGCCCAATAATTATTTGGGCCTGCTGAACTGTAATAATGACAAAAAGAAATGCTGACTGTACGCATAGGCCCCACACAACTCTCAGATTATGCTGACATGGCATCCAAAAAGAAACGAGAAATCAAAATAATAAAATATAATATTATTATTACAACAAGTCAAGAACAAATTTCATAGTTTTTCATTACAAGAAGGAGAAGAAATAGAAAAATTCGAACAGGTTTGCACGTTTCTACGTTTTCTCCATTTCCGCCGAATCGATTGCCTCTAAACAAAGATTATGCTAAACAAATCCCTTCCGAAATCCGAGCTTCGATTCCTTCACATTGCATCATCGTTCCACAATATCGATTTTCGCATTCAAGAACCCTAATCGGCGATTTGATCTTGTTTTGGTTCAGGAATTAATGGTTTAATGGAGCTGAGTCTAGGGATTTGGGGGTTTGGTGATGGGTATTTGTTCTTCAAGAATTGGGGTTCTGCAACTTAAATGGGTGATTCAGTTAGGAGTAACACCGCTGAGAGGGATATTGATCAGGTACATTTTACTCTAGTTTATGCTATTCTTGTGCTAAATGCATTGCCTGAAAAGTATGGTTTTTTGTTGTCTGTGTGTAGGCTATTACTGCATTGAAGAAAGGGGCTACATTGCTCAAGTATGGAAGGAGAGGAAGGCCTAAGTTTTCTCCATTTAGGTTATCTAATGTAATAGCTCATTTAACTGTTTATGCTTCTTATTTTGTGAAGTAGTTGTTAAACTATGCAATTTTTGACGCAATCTTGATTTTGGGTCGGCATTGGTGTAATGTTGTTGTTGTTGTTGTTGTTGTAATGTAAGTCATATTAGTTAAATGTGTTTCTTGCTGAAGTGTGTCTCAGTTGGTTTCTGTTTGGTTATTGTAGGATGAATCTTCACTGATATGGTATTCAGGGAAAGATGAGAGACAGATTAAACTTAATCAAGTGCTAAGGATTATTCCTGGGCAACGGACGGTAATTCTGGTTTTAACACCATAGGTTGTTTGTGTTCTGATGTTTCTGGTTGATTGTTGTTGATGAATTGTAGTTTGCTTTCGTGTTTGTCAGACTACTTTTCAACGGTATCCCCGACCAGAGAAGGAATATCAATCATTCTCGTTGATATCCAACGATAGATCTTTGGATTTGGTGAGTTCAGCAATTTCTCAAGATTGCTGTTTTACATTTTTACTTGGTGGATGATGCACATGTATTATTTATCATTAACTTTATATGAATACAACAGATTTGCAAGGACAAGGAGGAAGCTGAAGTTTGGTTTGTTGGTCTCAAGGCACTAATTTCAAATGTTGGGTCACGGAAATGGAGATCGGAAAGCAAGGATAGCGTATCATCATCGGAGACTACTCCAAATGCAAGGAAATTTTTCCAGTCATTTGCATCATCTGTTAGTAGCAAACTCTGATACATATCTCAAACTTTTACGTGAGATTGTGCCTCTTCTAATCCTACATAGATTAACTTAGAATATTTGGTTTATTTGTGATGACAATTAGGATCCAGGGGATCTGCAGAGTTCCACTTCTGATCTTCAACAACAAGTTGGACTGGGAAAAGCATATTCTGACTTAATATTGTACACTGGAACAACTAGGAGCCAAAGCCTTCCAGAATCCGGTGGCAATTCTCTCGCTTCACCCTCTATTAGTGTAGATAATTGTAATAACCGAAGCTCAGCGTCTGACATTCGTGTTAGCCTATCAAGTGTTGTTAGTTCATCTAGTCAGGGTTCCTGTTATGAAGATTTTGATTCCTTGGGAGATGTATTTCTCTGGGGAGAAGGCCTTGGTGAAGGAGTCCTAGGTGGCGGTACTCAAAGAGTTGGCAGCTCATCAGTCAACAGAATTGATGCTCTTCTTCCAAAAGGACTCGAGTCAACTGTGGTACTCGACGTTCAGCATGTCGCTTGTGGTGGACGTCATGCTGCAATTGTCACAAAGCAAGGAGAGATTTTCAGTTGGGGTGAAGAAACGGGTGGAAGACTTGGACATGGAGTAGAAGTAGATGTTCAACATCCAAAGCTGATTAACACTATTACTGGAATGAATATTGAGTTAGTTGCTTGTGGTGAATATCACACTTGTGCTGTCACAGTTTCAGGGGAGATTTTCACATGGGGTGACGGTACTAGAAACTCCGGCCTTCTTGGACACGGAAGTGAGGCAAGTCATTGGGTTCCTAAAAAAGTAGGTGGTCTTATTGAAAATCTGCATGTAACATATGTTTCATGTGGACCATGGCATACTGCAGTTTTATCTTCTTCTGGTCAGTTATTTACGTTTGGAGACGGGACTTTTGGTGCATTAGGGCACGGAGATCGTACGAGTGTTAGAAAGCCGAAACAAGTGGAGGCTTTAGCAGGGTTAAGAACAGTTAGGGTTTCTTGTGGTGGTTGGCATACAGCTGCTGTTGTTGAAATGATGACTGAAGTTAATGTTAGTCTCATTGACTCCTTAGACAGTTCTTGGTTAGGTAAGCTTTTCACATGGGGAGATGGTGATAATGGTCAGCTTGGACATGGTGATAAAGAAGCAAGATTCCTTCCAACATGTGTAGATTCTGTAGAAGATGTAAGCTTTAGTGGAGTCGCCTGTGGGCGAGATTTTACACTAGGTTTGACAATTTCAGGACGAGTATATGCAACGGGCAGCTCAAAATACGGACAGTTGGGAAATCCTGAAGCTGATGGAATGACTCCTTTTCGCGTGGAGGGTAAAATTGGAAGCGGATTTATTGAAGAGATTGCTTGTGGTTCACATCATGTTGCGGTTTTGACATCAAAAGCAGAGGTTTATACATGGGGAAGGAATACAAATGGACAATTGGGGCATGGAGATACAGATCACAGAAAGGAACCCACATTGGTTGATTTCTTCAAGGATAAACAAGTGAAAAGTGTAGCATGTGGGTCAAATTTCACTGCAGTCATCTGCCTTCATAAATGGGTGACGAGTGTCGATCATTCTTCATGTACTTCTTGCCACAATCCGTTTAATTTCAGGAGAAAACGTCACAACTGCTACAATTGTGGGCTCGTTTTCTGCAAAGCGTGCAGTAGCAGAAAATCATTGAAAGCTTCACTAGCTCCAAACATGAGTAAGCCTTATCGGGTGTGTGATGATTGTTTCACAAAACTGAAGAAGAATGTGGATCCTGGACAATCATTAAAAATCCCAAGGCCTTCTAGTAGAAATAACATTCAAAAGGCAAGTGAATTGTCATTGGAAAAGGATACACAGGGTTTTAAATTTGCTGGACACCTCTCCAGACTTTCGTTTGTGGATAACTTAAGGAAAAATGACGGTGGAAGTTCAAAATCTAGCGGAAAACTGGAAAAATGTGACAGTGGTAGCTCCCTGATTGACAGTGAAAATAATTGGCCAGGATTTCACCCTAGTGTTTCACCACCTCAGTTTGGTACTCGTGTGTCGGCCTCTGCTCCTGGTTCTAGGATAGCCTCTAGATCATCATCTCCCATTTCATTAGAACCAAAATCATCTGCATTGTCAATTCCTCATCTCAGTCTCAATGCATCAGCTGAAGGTACTAGAGATAGTTCATTGTTTGCAAAAGGGAGTTCAAGCCAAGAAATCATCGAGCTAAGAACACAGGTAAACTCGTTGTGTCCTTTTTTCTTTTTTTCTCATAATATTTGGTTTTTCGTTATAAAAAAATGTGTGAAATTTCGCACAGGTGGAAAAACTGACCCGAAAAGTTCAGTCTCTAGAATCTGAACTAGAGAAAACAACAAGGCAACTGAAGGAGGCAAGAGCAATTGCACTTGATGAAGCTGAAAACTCAAAAGCTGCAAATGAAATTATCAGATCACTAACTGCACAGGTCAGTAATATGCTGTATAAAATTCTGATACATGTATTGTATTACGAAAATGTAACATCTGTTTTTTTTGCAGTTGAAGGAGATGACTGAAAGAGTACACAAGGGAAGCAGCAAACTAGATCATCCAAATGATGCAAATCTTGCATCTGACAACATTTCCATGACAACAATAATGGTGCCTCAAAAAAGTGAAACAACATTAGTTAATGGAACAAAACCACAAACTGAGAAATCAGAATGGGTAATACAAGACGAGCAAGGCGTGTATATAACTCTTAGCTCGTTGCCAGGTGGCGGAACCGAACTCAAGCGTGTTAGATTCAGGTAATTAGAGATTTTTTCTGGGTCAGTTTTTTATTTGAACAGATCATGATTTGCTTTCTTCTCCTGCAGTCGAAAACGGTTCAGCGAGGAACAAGCAGAGAAATGGTGGACTGCACATAGCAGCAGTGTATGTGAACGTTACAACATCCAGAAGCAGTAGAACTCAAAAGCTGTACTTAATGGCTGCCAAAAACTAGTGTTATATTGAACATATTAAGATTTGGAGTCTTGTTAGGAGTCACTGATTAGGTGGAAGAACATAAAACACATCCATGAGGAGGGGATTGTATAGGGTAGATGATTTGATCTGACTGTACACAACTTGATTTTTGTAATTGTAGTTTTGTATGATAGAATTCAGGTGTTGTTTTTTAAGTTGCACTTTAACACATCTGAAAACATGAAGAATGGTGGATAACAACACAATTAGCATATTTGGTTATATTCATCGTATCTACCTAACTACAATATAAGAGAGAAGCAATGTCTGTGTAAAAATTTGCGCCACATCATCGTCACCTCAGCGCCACATATTTTTATTTGCAAAAAAAAATTAAAATAATAATTCTCTATCGTGAAAAGCTGATAAAAAAAAACTAAAAATCCTACATTTTCTGCCTTCAACCCCCTGTTTCCGTAAACCCTCTAAACAAGTCCTCTAAATCGCTCCATAGGTCATCATCTACAGAAGGTTGGCGGCGGGCTTGATTGATGTCTGAATTAAGGATGACTTCCGCCGGAGCTCCTTCCACTATCCCCACCGGAGATGGCTCTTTCTGGACTGACGTCTCCCCTCTTCTCCACTCCGCTTGCCAAGGTCTGTCTCTTCTATTCATTGTTTTTGTTTTTGTTTTCAATTCTATCTTGATCAGCTTGAGTTTGAGCTTTTTCAGAACTTAGGGTTCTTCATTGAAATTTGCATTCTTTCGACATAAAATTAGGGTGATGAATTTGAAAGCTGCGCTCTTTTGTTTGGAATTTCTATATTTTCTTCATCCTCTGTAGTTTTACTCTGTGAAGATGATGTCTTTGTGATTTGTGGAGCTCTACTTATCCAATTAGTTTTGTTTACATGGTCATCCATCCTCATTTATAATGTAAAAGACGTGGAAGGCATCAATTTACAACAAGTTTATGCATCTAACATCATGAATTCCTCATTTTGTTTATAGATTGTGTAAATCTGCATCTATTTATCATTTTCTGTTTTTCTGTTCTAATATTTTACATTGATAGGGTCCTCTTGATGAGAATGACCAAGACATAAGAAATAATACTTAGTATGTGGACAAATGCAATTTTTATCTGATCAAGATACTTACAGTTTGATGTATAATTGTTGTGAGTAATTGAATTTTTTTTGTCATAGCCTGCTGCAAATCTTATGGTCTCCAAGATACACCTGAATAATGTGAATCCAAGAACAACAAGTTTGCATCGATTGAATGTAAGAAAGTTGCATACATCTGATTTTTAGAGTTGTTGAATGTTGTTGTTCAATATTTTACTTCAAATACAGATCTATACCTTGATTATTTAAGGTAAATGTGTTAAGGCTCTGTTTAGAGTTGTTACTGAGAAAAAAGTGACTTTAAGTTGAATTCAACGAGTTGAATTTTTATATAGAAGACAGGTCAATAAAAGTTGGAAAAGCAGTTAACTTGGCATCACTAATTTAGTCCATTCTTAACTTGCATTTGTAGCCTCTAAACACTGAATGAATTCAATGTAAGTGTGTAAATCAATATGGTGACAGTGAGACACTTGGTTCCTTCATCGATGTATAGGGAAATCTTTGTGGCTTTTGATGATTACATGAGCTGAAATTATATCATTATACATTGTTCATCTTTACTCTTGCCTTTTCCTGTAATGATTGATTCTCTTCAGTTTTGTTTAGGGAAATTGATTTAGTACTTTGGTCAATGCTAATATAACACGTTAAGAGATTAAGCAATGCTATTTGAGATCATGTATTGTTAATGTACCGATCTCTGGTGATCATACAACATATCATCATGTAGTTTTTAAGAATCGAGAAGATTGGCAAATCTTTGTTTTGAATTGTATTTAATTATGATTCTTTACAGGTAGTTTCTTTGTACTTGAAAAATTGATGGGTTATAAATGTTGAATGTTCAGGTTGAAGATATATAAGGAACCAGGTAACATTCTTATGTTGTATTAGTATATTAGTATGTTAATGGGATCAAATTATGATGGCTAATGGTTTGTGGTTAAAAATTTAGTGTTTTAAGCAGTCATTACCATGTCTTCTAATCTTGATGTCATTTTCATGGATGTTTTTTCCAGCCATGCAATCAGAAACTTCAATCTTCATGATTCAGATGACCAACATTCCGAAAAGGAGAGCTACTGGTTTGCTCTTTGCTCCTGCCGAAATTCCTGAATCTACTATTCTAACTTTTTAAGACCAATTGCGACTGCATTTGTAAGTATATATTGCATTTGATATTGGCGAGAATTCAAGCTAAAGGTAATGGTTTTTTATGAGATGAACAAAATTAAAATATAACTCCATTCTTCAGTAATTAAATGAAGAGGGTTGTCCTCAAGAGTTTCGGTCATGTCTGACTTTTTTCATCAACTTCTCCATCGATAGTTAGACTACAACAACAATCTCATATAGTCTATTAAATTTATCCTACTTAGTCGACATTGGTTCCTTCATCGATGTATAGGGAAATCTTTGTGGCTTTTGATGATTACATGAGCTGAAATTATATCATTATACATTGTTCATCTGTACTCTTGCCTTTTCCTGTAATGATTGATTCTCTTCAGTTTTGTTTATGGAATTTGATTTAGTACTTTGGTCAATGCTAATATAACACGTTAAGAGATTAAGCAATGCTATTTGAGATCATGTATATGACTCATAAATTTATAATGCATGAGCTTTATACATATAAATTCCTGAAAATTAGAGAGATATCAGTGAGATCTTTGACCTGATAAGAATGCTTACATGACAAAAATTCAGCATTTGTTAAGAAGTCATGGGACTGGATACTGTTATCCTTATATAGTTGTTGGTCATTAAATTTGGAATTTCATATATTCTTATCTCATACAGTATATTTCTTTGTGTGACTACATTTTAATTTCATTATTTAGAATCTGATTTTGTTTTTCTAAATAGCTTGTAGATGAATTGGATTCAAATTCTATTGACGTTAGAAGATGTGCATCAACCATGGGAAATATATTCACGATTCATCCCCCTCGGAAGGTTAAATTTCATCCTAAATCTTGCATTACTACATCTTAGTAATTGTTTTCAAGTAGATTTTGGTAAGAATAGCGACTCACTATTCTTACATTATTAGCTAGTGTGAAACATAGGAGATTGTTTTCTTCTACTGTCTAACTTATTAAGTGTCTTCTGGTAGTAAATCACAACTTAGAAACACTTGCAAGATTTCAATTTTTGCTAAATGCAGTCACTAATTTGTTGCACAAATGGCGCTTCATCAACTATGGACATTTCGTTTCTTAGGTGTCTTATGATGCGAATGAGGTGTTTGAGGGTGACAAAGCTTCTGAAAAGATTAAAAACCTTTTAGCGAATTTAGTTGTAGCAGAAGATAACGCGTGGGTCTTAAAGGATAAAATATGTTCTACATCATCTATGGTTGTTCAAAGGAGTGGTTAAGTTATATCTTTTTCTTTTATCCTATGATAGCTTTGTAGACAGTTCATTGTGCATTAACTTTTCTTTGTACTGAGCTTTGATGCGTTTTTTTACTCATGTAGATTCATGCAAGCAGAGGATGTCAAATGACCTGGGCTCAAAACTGAAAAACATGAGATGGGTTCTTGAGGATCTTCATTTGAAGCATAAATCATTGACCATGGATATGCGGCATCACCAAGACATCAGCATAAAGAATAAAGTTGAGCTCAGACAGTTGAGAGGTAACTTCTTCATCTGGTTAATAGATGACATGTCACTTGCTAGCTCCATATTTGGTGACATTATAAAACCACATGAGTTAATACTTACTAGTGCAGGATATATGTTTGAATTAGGGCAACTTCCGGTTCAATAATTGATCCCCTTGAGGCTTGAGTGAATGAAGATCGTATAGGCCCCATATTAGAAAAATATATATATACACACACATACTAAATTCAATACAAAGGAGCTTTTGTAGCATGCATCGTAATGAAAATCAGTACATCAGCAAAGCAGAATACTTCCACTAGAGGAGTGCAGGAATATGTTAAGTCTCTCTTTTTATTTTTATGTTGTAAAGAGTTGAAGTAACATATAAAGGGAATGTTTTATTTACTAGAAGGCTGCAATCAAACCAGGTCCCTTGCTGAATGTACAGATTGGAGTTGTCAAAGGTTTTTTCATTTGTTATACATCATAATTAATTTTGTTTCAGATGAACTTTTGTTACTTTGCTTATGTAGTATGTGTATAATGTTCAAGAAGGTTGAGTATGAAACTTATTTTGAAATGGTTTTACACTTTTATTTAGTATAAGGAATAACAACATACATTATTTTTGACACAACCTCATATTTGATATTTTAATAAAGAGATATAGCCTAATATGACTCTTAATTAGCAGCTAATAAAAATATGAAATTGTAAACAAAATGTCTGTTTTAAGTTTGCTTATTCAAATTTCTTCATGCTATAAATACAAGAATCATAGATCTAATTTTCTCTAAGAGAAGTGGAGTATTGTCTACAAAATTGAAACGACGTCTATTTTGTTGTGATGGGTTTATCCCATTTTCTTAGAGGAGGTAGGACCTAGATTTTTTCCTTTATTAGTTGTTTATTATGGGCGCATGGGCAAACATTAGACAAATCCTTTTTAAAAATATGCCTACTATAGGAAAAAATCATGATTAGTAAACAATGATTAATTTTATCTATGTTAACTTAACAAATATTGTGTTTTGAAGTGGTTTCACACTTATATATACATTATTTATTTAAAATATAATCCCGAACAGGGTACGGGTCTAAAACTAGTTTTTGTTAAACGGATTGACATTCTTGCAGTATAATAAAACGGGTTATATAGTGTTCTAAAATTTCCGTAGTATAGGGTTGTTTGGACCTTGTTTAGATGCTAGACGATCATCATACGTCTACGATCCGTCTAGGATCGTCTAAAATATAAGACGTCTTGATTGTGGTTCTCGGGTAGCCAATCAATCGATCCCCCTAAAATGATAGTATTTTAGAAGGCGATAATATGTAAAAAAAATGAATTAGTTTTTGTAAAATAAGGCTCATAATAAAATATAGACCTCATGCCGATATAGTTGTATAAAAAATCTATGGATTTTATTAATGTTTGTCAAATAATCAAATGGATAATACATTAATCTTTAATCTGTATAATCCTTGTCTAGACCAACACTATAGTGTCTACACATTATACCCTCCTTCACTGTCCATCTTCCGTCTAGAGTAGAAAAAGCAAAAACGATAAAATTGTATCAATTGTCTATGTACTTGGATTCATACTTTTACTTTTTCCTGACAACAACATTAGAAACAACAACACCAGGGCAGAGACAAAAGCATCAACACCGGCCATTGTAAAAGGAGATACACCTGTAACATCCTAACAAAAATTTCCTCCCATGTCCAAGCAACAAACAAGAAGATCTGCAGGTCGAAGATCTTTCTCATAGAGTAGAAAAACTCAAGGGGCAATTGGGCCTCTTTTTGCATAACAACACCAGCATGCTTACAAATATTCGTGCACCACGGGCTAAATTTTGACAATATGACTCCTAAATTATTAGTGTCACGATGCACAACATGATCCCTAAAATAATATGAAAACATGAGATTTGATATTATTCTATTTAGATATAAATTTATTTATATAATATACGTACAGAAATGAAGCAAGAAGCCCTTATAGCTCAGTGGTAGAGCGTCAGTCTTGTAAACTGAAGGTCCGTAGTTCGATCCTGCGTGAGGGCAAACTTTTTAAAATTTTAACTTTTTTATTTTGTTAGCAGTTATTTTGATTTTGTGATTACGTACGCGGAATTGCTGTTATATTGGGAAAGTAAGTACGAAAGTATTTTGTACGTTGCTTAGCTTTCTCTTGAAATTGGGCAATTGACCAAACGTTCAAACTAATGAATGTAACAAACACGAGTACAAGAAGTTGAATTTAAGACGTTTGAAGTTGGGATTTTAATGCATATCGACATCAACTGGGTCCCTTTTTAATTTATACCTCTTGTATGCTTGTTTCCTAACCATATTTTCCATATAAAAAACGTCTCATTGTATCAATATTGACATATACGACTCGAAAAAAGTTTCGAAAAAAGTTCCGGTACGAAGTGCAAAACGCTTGCGTTTACAATTTACACATCAATGTGAACTTTGTTTGTTATGTGTGAACTTTGTTTGTTACGTGTGAACGGTGGAAATTTTAAACTTTTTAAGTGAGTCACGCGCTCGGACATGATCGTCAAATTCTAAACATGATCATCAAAATTATGAACATTAATTTGTTGTTTGTGAACACGCGCACTCGTCCGTACCGTAAGGTTTGTTCTAACCGGAACTTTTCTCGTACAATGTGATGTTAATCTCTATTTAATCGTCTAAATTATTAACATTAATTTGTTAAATGTGAACGCACTCCACACTTCATTAATTTGTTATTTGTGAACGGGTGCACTCCGTAGTTCATACCGTTATATTTGTTCTAATTCATACCGTTATATTTGTTCTAATTGAAACTTTTGTTTAATCCATTATTTTGAAGGAGAAACAGTAACTAGCTAACTAGTCCACTATTACTTATCTATATACCATAACCAACGTTGGTTATGTACTCCGTATATTATCACGGTTCTTATATACAGCTCGGTGCTTTATTCAAACAACACCGGGTCCCTCGCGTTCTGCGAGTACACGTACACTCGCGTTACACGAGATTAGCAAAAAATTAGGTTAATTACATGCATGTTAATCTCGCGTTCCGCGAGTGTACGTGTACTCGCAGAACGCGAGGGTCACGTCCCTCGCAGAACGCGAGATTAGCATGTCAGATGGACGTTGTTGTGCGCCATTACTACATGTCTTGTCCCCACCTAACTATAATAACTACCCCCTTATTTTAAGTAATCCGTAACACCTATTAACCCTACCCTAACACCTCTTTTTATCATCTTTCACCTCTTTCACCCTCCATTAAAACCCATTTTCAAAACCTTAAAACTTCAAAACACTCTAAAAACACCTAAAATAATGGAAGATGAAGAGGAATTCAACAAAGGAGGGAATGAAGATGATGGTTCATCAAGTTACCATTCAAATGAGGTAATGTTCTTACTTAATTTTTGAATTTGAATTTGTTTTGCACCATTAAGAGCTAAAATGAACTTATTATGTTGTATTTCATGTTAAATCTAGTAGTAGTAAGTGTTGAAGAGATGACTTTTGCATATAATGTCAAAAACTTAGATGTGTTCATGTTTTTAGGGTTTTTAGGGTTTTTAATGTAGAAACTCATGTTATATTAAATTATCTCGTTGAATGACTAGTTTCAGGAAATAGCAACTTCTCGCGTTCTGCGAGGGGAAGCCACTCGCGTCACGCGAGATGTGCCCCCTCGCAGAACGCGAGAAGTTGCACATTACAGAGTATTAACAGAAGCATTGTGTATAGGTGAATTTTTCTTTGTTCACTGGATTGAATGCAATCCAGTTGAATGACTACAACTACCCCTCCTGGAATACAAGGCCATGTTCGCCACCGTCATTTGATTTAGGGATTGACCACTTTGGATATTATCATCAACCATCTTTATATGAACAACATGTGCCATCTACATATGAATTGCCTGTGCCATCTACTTATGAGTTGCCCGTGCCATCTACTTATGAGTTGTCCGTGCCATCTACTTATGAATTGCCATGTACATATGACGTGCCATCAAGCTATGATGCGTTTGATTCACAATTTGCTAACCCACCAACAAACGTAGGAGAGGAGATGTGTTTTCTTCCCTCTTTACGCACTGCACCAAAGTTTGATAGTCCCGTATGTTAGGAAGAGGTTGTTTCTAGGGATTATTCGGAATATTTCACTACGGAGCAAGTGTTTGCCTCTAAGGAGATTGGTCATTTGTGGGCTTTGAATGTTGCAAAGCAACACAAGTTTATGATCTCTATTGGAAGGAGTGTACCATCTAAACCGGGGCAAAGTGGTAAGATTCAAATCATTTGTGAGAAAGGGGGAAGCCATAGGCCTAAAGGTGTCGGTGTTAGATCAAACACAAAGAGCAAGAAAACGGGGTGTAAATTTCAGTTGAAGCTCATGGAGAACCGGGTTGAAGAGAATTGGAGATTAGTGGTTGTTTGTGGTTTGCACAACCATCCTATTGGAGATAGTTTGGTCGGGAATGCATTTGCCGGGAGGCCAACCCCGGATCAAAAGAAAAAGGTTCGTGAGATGGTACTTTCACATTGTTCTCCAAATCAGATTTACACTGAGATAAACAAGGATCCCGAAAGTTGCACAAAGAAGAACCAAGTGTACAATTTGGTAAGACATATAAGGGAAGAGGAAATGGAAGGTAGAACCGTGGTTCAAGAATTCTTTCACCAATGCAAAGAGAGCAACTACTTCATGGAGTATAGGCCAAGTGCAACGAATCCTTCGATAATAGGCGACTTGTTCTTTGCTAGCCCCGAATCAATGAAACTCTTAAAGGCGTTTCCATATGTCCTTTTGATGGACTCGACTTATAGCACGAACAGGTAAGTATTTATCATTCTGTTTTTATGTTGTATTTATCTTACTGTATTTTGGTTTAAGGTACAATGTTCCCTTCCTGGAGATAGTCGGTTTGACTTCTACATGGAAGAATTTTGTTGTGTGCGGGGTATGGTTAGAGGCTGAGAGCGAGGATAGTTATTTATGGGCGTTGCAGCAGCTGCAGACGATGTATTTGAGAATAGGAGCATCACCTACTTGCTTCGTCACTGACTGTGAGATGGCTCTTATGAATGCAACAAACAAGTTATGGCCAAATGCAAAGTTTCTCTTATGTAGGCGACATGTAAGGAAGAACATAGAGGCAAGAGCGAAGATAGCTATGGGCACACAAGCATTGGGGGTTCATATTTCAAATGATTATTATAACGTGTTCGAACAAACCACTGAAGAAGATTACAAGAGTACTTTGAAGAAACTTGAGGACGAATGGCGAGCTTATCCAACCGTATTGAAGTACGTGAGAACGAATTGGCTAAACCGTTACAAAGAAAGACTTGTTTCAGCATGAACGGATAATGTCTTCACTCTCGGGAATAACACGACAAACAGGTATGTTCTGTAATTTATGTCTACCTTCTACATATGAAAAAAAGAGCTTCTGTAATGCACTCCTCGCAGAACGCGAGGTGTACACTCCTCGCAGAACGCGAGTAATGTCCTCGATTCAGTGTTGATGCATTTTTGAATGCAAAGATCCTGGAACAATGTATGAACTCGCAGAACGCGAGGTGTACACACCGCGCAGAACGCGAGAAGTTGCACATTACAAAAGGATCCACAGGTTCTGATTTGTATTTGCATATTATTGTTTTTCGAACATTTTAGAGTTGAAGGAGCACATTCATGTCTTAAGTCATACTTGTCAAGTGGAAATGCTAGGCTAGACACAATGTTCAAAGAATACAAAACAATGGCGGAGAACCAACTTAAGGAGATTACTGTGTCTTTCACCGAGAGTTTGAATAAGAGCTTCACAGTTGTTGAAGGGGCCGACTTGTTTAAAGTCTTGAAGTTCAAAGTCTCTTACAAATGCATAGAATTTTTGCTTAAGGAATACACGAAGGGGGAGAGATTAGGTGCGCACTTTAATATGTTTTGTAGCTGCGGGATCAAGATTAGAGATGGGTTGATGTGTGTTCATCAGATTGTAAGACATTGGAAGGAGCAAAGACCAATAAGAGTATCAGAGTTGCACCCTTTCTGGAGTACTTTGAGTTTGGAAGAAGTTGATGTTCCCGGCATACTGGAAGTTAAGAGTAAGGTGGCAAGGTGTCTTTTTCAGACTTTCTATGAGGAAACGTTTCCGAAATTGTGCCCCCATGATCAAGAAAAGTGTGCACAAGCTGTTTTAGACATTGGGAAAGTAAATACTCCTCTAAAAGAGCCGGCTATTTCAAAGCACACCGGAGGTCGTCCAGTCGGAGCTCCTAACAAACAACCTAGGTCAACACAAAGAAGACCGTCTGCATGGGAGCACACTAATGTTGAGATGGATGCTAGAGATTTGGAAGAAACACCCCCAAAGAAGCAAAGAAATGCTTCTAATTCTGAAACATTCAAGAAACCAAAGATTAAGGTGATTGGCAAGTACAAGTCTCACATACCCGCGTCAATGCGCACCCATGTGAATGGTTGGTTTGAGGTAAATGGAGATGGAAATTGTGGATTTAGAGCAATAGCTCATGAATTGCATGACAACCAACACTTATGGAGGGAAGTAAGAGATTTGATGATAGCTAAGGTCAAAGAGATTTGGCACCTAGTTCAAGGAACTTGGATTGGACCTCCACAACAAGCAACTTTGGAGAGCGCTTTACACCAACTTACATGGGAAGGAATAGGAAGGGCTCCAGAAGATCACTGGCTAGCTACCCCGGAAATGGGATGCCTTGTGGCATCCACATTCAACATAGTGTTCGTAACGGTGGGAAAAAATGCTAACTACACTTACCTTCCTCTACACAGCCTACTTGGTTAGAAGATGGTGACACACTTTCGACGTTCTGCTTATTCTATATTCAGAGTGAGAGACATTTTGTTCCGGTAAGTTTTTGGATCTACTTATGAATTACTATCTAATATGCAACTTCCTAACGTTGTTGTTTTCTTGTAGTTGCGTCTTGAAGAAAACTGCCCATTACCTCATGTGTTTACTCCTTGGTGGCGAAACGCTGAAAGAGATGCTTTTTCTTTGCACGATCTTGTGTCACATCGATGTGCCGCCTTTGAAATGTAATGTTGAAGTTATGTCTTATTCGCTGAATTTGTAATGTAATGTTGAACTGGAGATGGTTTCTTAAATTCTTAAACAGGAACTCATGTCATTGACATTTTCCAGAAAATGTCAATCCTCGTGTTATGCGAGGTTGGTGTCACTCGCGGAACGCGAGTGCCACCAACCGTGCCACAGACCGTGCATCTCAACTGGGAGCACCCTGTTTCCTATAGGTCACACCTCACGTTCTGCGAGTGGTGTACACCTCGCGTTCTGCGAGTGGTGTACACCTCGCGTTCTGCGAGTGGTGTACACCTCGCGTTCTGCGAGTGGTGTACACCTCGCGTTCTGCGAGTGGTGTACACCTCGCGTTCTGCGAGTGGTGTACACCTCGCGTTCTGCGAGTGGTGTACACCTCGCGTTCTGCGAGTGGTGTACACCTCGCGTTCTGCGAGTGGTGTACACCTCGCGTTCTGCGAGTGGTGTACACCTCGCGTTCTGCGAGTGGTGTACACCTCGCGTTCTGCGAGTGGTGTACACCTCGCGTTCTGCGAGGTTCTGCAAAAACCGAACAGAATTGAAGCAGAACCAACATATCCCTAAACATAATCCAACAAAATTATCCAAAACACAAAATTATCCAAAATTATCCAAGGCTACTCGTCTTCTCGTGGTCGGAAGGGAGCGAGATTTGACATACATAGTAGCATTTGGGCGTGATATGAAGAAAATTCCTCTGGAGTGGCAAACCGATACCGGTCCATGTCATTGTACACCCGGCCAATCACCTATACGCAAGTAAACATTCATTCTATTTTAATATTAGAGACAAACAAAGACTAGAAACGCAAGATAAACCAAAACAATTAATATTACCTGTCTCTCAGTAATCATCCCAGGGATTGCAGGACGGATATACCTATGGGTCCTCTTGATGTACCAATCCATGTAATCATAGGAGCATTCATGTGGTGCAAAGGCAATTGGCCCCATGTCATCGAGAGACAAAGAGTGAACATCTCTTAACTCCCAAAGCCATTGGTTGGCGTCATAAAAAACACTATAACACCTAATGTTTTTCAACCTATGAGCTTTGAGCGGTTCGATGACTGGCCTAGGAATACGCTGCACTCTCCCAAATTGTCTCGGACACCTATCAGGCATGTGTGGTTCGGTGATGTCACAGCAGGATAGCACCCCGTGAAATAGAGCGGGAGCAAGCTCAGGATCGGTGAAGTCTTGTGATCCATACGGGTTCCAACATACCTAAAAAAATGACAGCAGAAACTTACAGTAGGAGAAAATGCAGAAGGAGAAAAATGACTGTTGCGTACTCAAAAATGCAGAAAGGCCAGAAAATGCAGAAACTGTTGACAATGCAGAAACTTACCATCTTCGGCATAAGAATATCGAGCGCTCCCCTATAGTCCCTTCCGACTTGCCCCTTCTTCAGCTTTACATTCTTAGGCATCCACCGGTATGCCCATGGTTGCTCCGCTCTCCACCGAGGACGTTCAGTAGGTCGAAAGTGTGGGAAGTAGTTGTAGATCCATGCCTAAGAAATACAAAGTACGTTAAATATGAAAATATATATAAGTATGTAAATTAAACGCTTAGAAAGTATAATACCTGCAACAAGGTGTAACAGAAAGACATCTGGGCACAACCCTGTCGTGTGCATATCCCCAGCTGCCTATACAGATGGGCCAAAGCAGCTGAACCCCACGATATGCCCGTAGCATGGGCATAGGTTTCCAGAAAAGGCCCATATCTAAGCCGAATCAAGTTCTGTGACTTGTCCGGAAATAAGAGCGAGGAAGCAGTATACAACACCCAACCTAAACCCTTTCGCTCTGGACCTAGGTTTTCACAATGCCTTTTAAACCATTCAGCTTTCACCCTCCCAGAATCTAAAGTATGAGGATCTATTCCAAAAATTTCCGCCCCCTTCCTACCATAGTATTTTAGAATCTCATCATGACTAAACTTGGCACCCAGTTTCTTACATGTCGTCATTGCTTTCCCTTCTATAGGTAGGCCTAAAATCATATGTACATCAAGAAGGCCAATAGTGATCTCGCCACAAGGGAGGTGGAATGAATTTGTCTCTGGTTGCCATCGTTCGATGAACGCTTCAATCAAAGGAAAGTCGATTTCTTCGTACATCATGTCAGGTAGATCTGACAGTCCAACTGCACCGGGAATCTCTGACCAGTCATTGTTGTCCAATGGCCAATCACTGCTCTGCTTTGTCCGTTGTTGTGGCTTCATCGGACCTTTGAACTGCAGAAAAATACAAAAATTAGAATCTGCATACCAAATTTTCAAGACATTTGGTTTCTGCAGAATTATCAGTTTCTGCAGAATTGTGCATTTTCTCGCGTTCTGCGAGAAAATGCACATATTATGCATTTTCTGATAATTCTGCAGAATTTGTGCAATGGATTGAAAATGCAGAAAATAAATAAATAATTAAATTACCTCCCCTTTCTGGATGTGGAACGCAACATGGGCTTCAAATCCCTTAAGCAACTCGGGATCTTTTGGACCTCCGGGTGTGTCATGAGTGAGCTCAGGATCATACTTTCGCTCTTCCTTCTTGGACTTCCTCTTTCTTTTTTGTTTCTGGACCACTTCTTCTTCTTCTTCTTCTTCTTCTTCTTCTTCTTCTTCTTCTTCTTCATCATCATCACCTTCTTCTTCGTGTTCTTCCCCAACAACTTCATCCTGGTTCTCTTGTTCCATCGGTTCTGGTTGAGGATTGTAAGAAGAAGAACAAGCTTGTCTACTTCCTTGACCCATGTCTTCAGGAACACTTCCCTCACCAAATCCACCTCCCCAACATTGTCCACCGACCCAACTTTGTCCACCCCACCCTTGTCCAAATTCCACTACAGCATACTGAGGAATGAAATTGTCCCAGCCACCAATAGTACTACCCGATTGTTCATATGGAGTTGATTGTGGTGCACATTGAGTTGACGGTTGTGCACATGAAACTGACTCTTGAGAATAAAGGTCTCAATCATCGTTTCGATGCCCTTGATATGTATCTACCCGTTCTATCCCACTAGGCACAGAACAGTCTTCCCGGCATAACTATGGACACCACTGTACCGCTCTATGGGGCGATAATCAACGTCGGGGAGCCCCTCGGGGAAGAGCTCTACCGGTGTTGTATTCTTTGCTTTCCTTTTCCCTTTTGCATTTTCAACCGGTGGATTTTCTCTCACAGCGTTCCAATTTCTTCGACGGGTTGAACGTCCAGGACGATCCATTACCTAAAAAAATATAAAGTAAAATCAGTATATAAATATGTATCTGCAGATGAGGAAAGAATTGCCAGTTATGGCAACTCCTCGCGTTCTGCGAGAGCATGACACTCGCGTTCTGCGAGTAGCATGACTCTCGCGTTCTGCGAGTGTGATGACTCTCGCAGAACTGCGAGGGGTGTAGCGTTCTGCGTGAATTTGCACTATCATGAGTTTCCGGCAACAGTTTCCGGCGAAAATTCAATATTTTAGCTAAAATATCTATCAATTTAAGTACATTACCAAATAAACATCAACAACCCTAATAAAAAACCCTATATGGAGATTATACAACCATTCATGAACCATAATTCAAAAACAACATCCACTCATCAACCATAATTCAAAATCATCATCTTTCATCCATTATACAATCATTTCTAAAACAACATTCAATATCAAAACATCATATAATATGCAATTTCCTATACTAACAACATATATTCATCTAGAAACAACATTAGAAAGCATAAGAGTATAAGAAACATACCTTATATGGAGATTTGTAGTGAAAAGAGGAAGAAGAAGAAGTTTGAACCGAGAGAAATGGTGAGAGCGGCGGTAGAAAATTGTGTGTGATGTAAAAAATGGGTCGAGTAGGGTTTTTCCCCTTTTATAGGAAAAAACACCATCGCGTTCTGCGAGGTGACGCACCCTCGCGTTCTGCGAGGAGACGCACCCTCGCGTAACGCGAGAGCCCGGACGTTATTTAGAAAACGCCCGGGCTGTATTTAGCAAGGGCCTATATTATACCGGTTTATGAGTTATGCGCTCCCATGAAATGAATGAAGATATAAGAGAAAAAGTCGATAAATATGATGGTGGTGGATATACTAATGTTATATGGAATTTTCTTCAAGTGTTTGATAAGGTTTCATAAAAGAAAACAAGTGTCGATAAAGGTCAAGCAACTTCAATTGGCTCAACTGGTTAGAGATCTGTGGGTATTATCTAAAGGTTTCTGGTTAGAAATTCATCTGCGATTGACCACTGATGTCATTCCAAAAAAGTGTCGATAAAGGTTGCCCAAGAGACGTTAGAATTACATGGAATACGCATGGGATGATAGTCTATAAGTCTTACCAACACAATTCAAACCCAACAAAATAATCAAGTATTAATTACAAGTTTAACAAGTACATAATTGTTGTTGAGAATATAAAGCGTTATATATTCTGAAAAGTACTAGTAAGACATATATATAGAATATAAAAACGTCCACAAAATTCATATAATAACGTGTACTCCCTCCTTCCCATAATCTTCTTCTCATTTCTTCAGCGATACATTTGTCGAGTTATGTTTTGTATCCTTAATATGTCTAGTTTTATGTTAATACAAATAATTAAAATTTGATATTATTAAAGCACACATTAATACGAATCAAACAAGACCCTACATGACTATATATTTTCTTATATATCAACACAAAACGAGAAGATTCTCTTCAACCGTAAATAGTGTACACTATTCAAAATTGAAAGAACAATATGAGACGGAGGGAGTATAATCCACTCTTTTCATTTGGGGTATCGTCAAAGTACGGCATATACTTGCAAATAAGTAGACTAGAACAAAGTGGTAACGAATTGACCAATTATAACCAAAAAATCAATTACATAAATTCTTTTAGGAAGGCTCTAGAAGTGTTCTTATTAAGTGGGTAATTTGGTTACTTTCTTTTTCTTTTGGTCGAGTTTTGATTGCTTCCTCTTTTTTTGGATATTTTTTTCAACATTATAACGTGTGGAATAAAACAATTGAATTATAGGTCCTACCGGAAAGTATACCACTTATTTTTTGTATATTGTGAAGGTCAATATTTATGGTCATCTTTAGCACGATATTCTCCACAAGGCACAAGTAGAATGGGGAACCAAACGCTTAGTCAGTCCATAAGAATATAAATTATCCAACTCTAACGTTTGTTCATCAAGTTGTGTATACATGTTAGATTGTTTTAGTCAAAAAAAATTAATTATTCTTAAGGTGCAAGAAACTTATTCAGACACGAACATATTTTATGACGTGAACTTACAAATTAATGTATTATTAAAATATACGGAGTATATAAATGTTCATGAAAATGCACTTAAATATTTATCAAAAAGAATTTTTATTGGTCCCAGCTCCCCGTGTTCAAATCCCTAACGTCTGAACAAGAGGTTAGTGTCTCTTCCAGTATGCTGAAAGAGCTTTGACATGTTTATCAAGACGTTTGATGCATATTCTATCAATAGTGATGCACCTAGACGTTTTTGTTTAACTGTTTTTCAGTTTTCCAAAAAAACGTTCTTTAAGAAAATAATTATTTTTCATTTTTCTAATGTTTTTAACTTTATCAACGAATATTCTCCAAATTACTAATAAATGTTCACCTTTGTACTCGATTCTTTCTCGCTCATTATTGTGCGGTAAAAATATGAAATTTTTCATATTTACATTAGAGTTTAAGTTGTGGCTCATAGTATTTGTTTGTTAGAAGACATTTTTTTGTTACAAAATTGACTTGTTTTGCTAAGAAAAAGAAGTTATATGTGTTCATAAATCATAAACAACCGGCGTCGGTCGATGCTAATTCTCTGTCAAAACAATAATTAATTTTTATACAATAAACTATCATTTGAAAGTACAGTACTTATGTCTTAATTGGAACTCTGGTCCCTAGCAGATTATTTGTTCTGTATAGATTATAAAGAGTTGTGCATAAATCCACTACCTATAGTTTGATATGACTTATGCTTTTGTATACTATAAGATATGAGATACATAACCAGATAAAAAACCAGAAATAAAGTACGTAGATCGACTAAATTGATGCACGTTTATGCATTAGTTATGTGGTGGATGGTCGATGGGGTTTGATTTGGTGATATATACTCAATGATATATATATTTATTAAGTTCAGCTAATGGTTTCATATTTTGTTTTTTTAAATTAAGAGAATAATTATATAGCAATTATTTCTTATAAAATAATATAGTATTTTTTAATGTTCATGACACTTGTCTTTAAATGTACAAGATTATCTTCATAAAATGTTTATTTATTTTTGTTAAAATATTAATTGATTTTTTAAGCACAATTTTTTAGTATTATTTTTCGTTTATTGAGTTTTCGGTGTAAAGATGTCATGGACATTTTGTGTTCAGAGTCATGGACATATAACAGGTTAATGTTCATGATTTAAAGGTAATGTTCATAATCTGGTCATCATGTCCGTTCAGGTCATTTTGAGAAAAAAGAAAATCAAAACAATAATAATCAAAGTTCGTAATAGTTACAAGAATATCACCGCGTCACTCACTGAAAAATGTTCAAAAATTTCATCGTCCAGTTTATGAACATTGTCATCCAGATTATAAACATTGACTTTATAACGCAAACTCTTCCCATTTCGTTTTTTTAAGGTTGTTCTCACCCGGACTTTCCTCCTCAAGAGAGATGTTTTTAAAACAAAACTTTTCTGTACAATTTATCTAATAACTTGATGAGAACTGTTTTTAGGCGAGAATGAAAAATAATATAAAATATTTATGTGTATCATTCTCGGTTTTATTCATCGTTATTGTATTTGTTCAGATCTAATATATACACAACCGAAAGACATGTAAACGTTGTAAGTTGTGACACTCAACAATCAACAATCAACAATCAACAATCAACAATCAACAATCAACATGTATTATGATAAAAGAATTAATCCACCCACGTTCTAAATTCTTAATTTCTAAGACTTAAGGGTCACTGTCATAATTTACAAAAGAAGTTTGCACCGAAACGAAACTCCATTAAAAACGCCACCACAGTTCTCCACTATTCACGTTTTACGACCCTAACTTTCCTCCTAATTCCATTTCAAAACCCTAACTTTCCTCCGAATTCCATTTCGTTTAAAATAGTACGTGCAGCCGTGCAGGTGCAATACTATTTATTTCGTTTTAATAAGCAATTTAATAGACTTATGTTTTTCATTAATGTATAACTAGGGAAATGTATAGACGAAGGTGTAAAAGCGAATTAAAGAATTAAACGCTATATATTGAGATAGATGGAGTATTACAACATCATAATTTTTTATTACTCATGTATAACTAGAAAACAAAACAAAACAAACGCTATATTTTGAGATAGATGAAGGGTGCGTTTGGATTCCAACGCATTAAATTAATAATACATTATTTTATATTAAATTTTAATATGTATTAAATGAAAATTTAATACGTTATTAAAATGTATTAAATGTTTGAGTGTGTTTGACAATATAAGTGTACTAAGTTTTTCCCATGTCTATTTTTTGAAACTTCTTCATCCCTCAACTCTTCTCGGTGTTAATATTCAACAATAATATAATTTAAACTTTTATACAACCAAACACAGTTTTTAGTTTTAATGCATTATTTCTTTCACAATGTATTAAAATATATTATGAATATCTATCCAAACACACCCGAAGTATAATAAAAAAAATGCATGTCATAGCTTCTTAGAGCATCCGCATTGGTAAGGTTTTTTAGCGGTTTTTTAGCAGTTTTTTAATTTTTTTTATTCATTCTCTCCACTTTAAAAACTCAACCCACTTTTTCTCTACATTCATGGTTCTTTAGCCCGGTTTTTTAGCCCAATTTTTTAACTATATTTCTATTTCTATTTACCTATCAACTATTTAATTACACAATAATATTTTGAATAGTAAATCTAGAATTTAATAATTAAATATTACTTACAAGATAATCATATTAGTTTGGAATAATAATTATTTTTATTAAATCTAATATTTATTAAATATTTTTTATTTGTTAAATACATTATATATTTTTTACATTTACAAATACATTGTGTACCTAAACATGCAATATAACCATATAAATTTTAGTAAAACACAAACAACACTTAATTTATTATTAAAAATTGAAAATTCATAAAAGCAAGAACATGAAATTCTAATAACACATGAAAATACATAAAAATACTAAAAAAATGGAAGAACATGTGTGAATGTATTGTTTTTTGTTTTTTGTTTCATCTATTATATTTAATATAATATTTCACATAGTACATAAATTAAATTACTTATATTAAATACTAAAAACAAATATAAAATATATACATTTCTTGTATTGTTCATTTTAAATAAAAACGTCTTTATAATAAGCATATACAAAGTGGGTGTCTATAGATACATAAAAATAAAATAAAAATATTGAAAATATTATTTTTCGTCAATTCATTTTATTTTCTGTAGAAAACGTTTTTAAAGTGGTAGTAATATAACAATTGTAGCATTTTTCTTTACCATTGATCTTTTTTATCCAATGGCCAACAAACTCCCCCACTTGCTTTATGAAAAGGTGAGGATTGTTTGGATGTGCAAAAGAAAACCCAAATTCTGATATTTATTTTGTTTGAAATTTGTGTGTGCAACCAAACACTACTTTTACAATCTTGGTTTTTTAACGGTTCCTTACTTCCAAACTCAAAGCTTGATTTTTTAGCAAAAGTGATGCACAGTTAAAAAACTTATATTATTCTATTCCTAAAAAACTACCGATGCAGATGCTCTTAGATTTCTAAAACTTAAGAGTCACTATCATTAAGGAAAGTTCTAGTACGAACAATTTTCAACGTAGAAAAAATAATCGTTCGCCTTCAGAGTTTACACATCATTGTTCATATTCTGGAGTGTGATGTTTATAATATGAGATAATTATTTTTTAACGTCTTCAGTGAAAGACGCGGAGACATACTTGTAATTACATCGAACTTTGATTTATTTTTTGATTTTTTCCTCAAAAATTTCAATCGTTCAAATTATGAACGTTGCGACCCAAATTATGAATATTAACTTGTTATTTGTGAACAGAAATATTTTGTCTATGTTAAGCTTTGTTCTACTATCATAACTTACAATAGAAGAGTGCACCAAAATGAAACCCCATTACAAACCCCCTTTCTATTTTCAAATCCTCTCCCCCATTTCTCAACTATTCACATTTTATCCCCTAACTTTCCTCCTAATTCCATTTAACACCCCATTATATCGTGTAAAAGCAAAACAACGCCATATTTTGACACAAAAGGAGTATATTAGCTTTTTTCATTAATGCATAAGAAGAGAAACGAACATCGACAAATGTGTTAAACCGAAACAAGCACCATATACTGAGATAGATGGAGTATAATAAAAGAATCCAAGTTCTAACTTCTCAATTTCTAAGGCATGCGGGGTCAAAGTCATAATTTACAACACCAAAGCTTACCAAAACAACCCACCCCTCATTTCTCCACTATTCACGTTTCACCCCCCTAACTTCCCACTAATTCCCCCATCCACCCCAAACTACATAAAAAGTTCACTCTGCAACAGAGCATAATAGTTCGCCGCTTCATCTTCAATCTCCCACAACAACCCATCTCCAAATCCATCATCAAACTTCGGCTCAACCAACAAATCTCCCTCAATCTCAGGGGTTGAAGAGATTTCTTTCCCCTCGCCAAAAAGCTCGTCATCTGAAGCTTCGAGGAGATGCTTCATCATCCTCGAACCTTCGTCTGATTCGGGGGTTGCAGAGATTTCTTGCTGCAGAGTTGTGATGAGGAAGGAGAGATCTGAAATGGGTTGTTGTTGTTGTTCTTCTTCTTCTTCGTCGAGGAGGAAGAGGATGTCTTCGTATGCTTTCTGCTTCTTGAAGGGTTCTTCTGTGAGGGGCTCTTCGTCTCTTTGTCTTTTGAGTGAGATTTCTGCCATTGGATATGTTTGAGTTTTAGGGTTTGTGAGATGAGATGTGGATGATGGATGAAAGAGAAGAGACGGGGGATGAGGGATTTTATACAGGGGTTGGGGGAGGAGATTTGGTCAAGATAAAGGGGAGAAATTTGGGGTTGATTTTGAAAATACAGAAATTTGAGAGGCGAATATTTAATGGGGGATTAAAGTGGGGAATATTTAATGAGTTTTAGGTTCGGTGAGGACGACTTCTTTTCTCCCTCCTCTCATTATATACTCCTCCGTCCCGGTATATAATTTCTGTTTCATTTTTGACACTATTCATCTTTTAATACATTTTGTCGTATAACTTTTAATATGTAAGAACAAACATAGTTATATGGGGTCTTGTTTGATTCGTCTTGATGAGTACTTTAACATATCAAAATTTTAGAATTTTTTATTAACATATAGTTAGAGATATTAACGATACAAAACGTGTCTCGGCAAATGTGAAAAGTGAAAGAGAAATTATATTATGGGACGGAGGAGGGAGTAAGTCTCACTAGGTAGAATGTTCTCGTGTTGCGCGAGAGTCTTTTTTTTTATATATGTATTTATGTTCCTATTAGCTTTTTTTTGTTTTATTTAGGTAGACATATTTTTGCTATGTATGAGAAAAGATATGTTTTTATTTTAAAAGTAATATTAAGACTGCATTAAAGTGTTTTTTTTTAAAAAAAAATTTCATGTATAGATAATAGAGGTAAATATTTATTTCAAATGTGTGAAGCTATGAATATGTTGTTATATATTGCATAATTTATATTTTTCAACTATATATGAATTTGGATTAATTTTTCTTAATAGAATTTACAAAAAAAATTGCTTTTTTTATTTATAAATAATTACATCTTATTTGAAAAGTGACATATATATAAATGTTAAAGTTATATGATTTTAAACACCGTTTATATAATTAAAATAAAATTCGATTTAGGATAAAAGTTCTCCTTTATTTTTATGAAAAATAAAATAATCATCTTTCAAGGTTTAAGTTTTAATTAAATTTTCATATATTCAAGTTTTTATTGATCTTGATCCCTCTATCTATAATCTATAAACCACCAATTAAAAAATAGCAACATTAAAAGTGTGAATTAACCAATCAAAATGTGCAGAATTTAATGTTATGTCTTTAATTTTCTCTCTCCGCAATTTTTATATTATATTAGATTTTTTTTGAACGAATGTTTAAGTGCGTTTTGTCAATATATATCTATTTACATGTTTGTAAAAAATATAAAATTTTAAAATTATTTTAATAGTTAAGATAAAGTAAACAAGACTTCATATGACTATATTTTCATTTGCATATTGGAAGAAATCGAAAAGATTTTCTCGAATTCTAAATAGTGTCAAAAAATGAAATAGGAGTTATATAATAGGACAGAGGGGGTATATCGAAGGTATGATGTAGACGTTACAATTCTAAATATTAATATAGATTTATAATCTCGTGATATTCAAGGGACCTACGCTAGTTATATTTAATGCGTGTAGAAGAAGAGGGACAAAAAGATGCTTGGAAAATCGCACCGACCCTACCACTACGAAATTAAATAAAAATAGATTTTATTGGAGAAATAAATTGAATAAAAAAATAAAAGGTACTTGATTGTCCCGACTACCGAGGCCCAGGGTGGACCCCCCTTGTACTCCGTAATTTTTTTTATTTTGTGTAAAGATTGGTTCTTGGTTGGCCAAATACACGTCATTTTTTTAAATATTGAAGTGGTTATTTGGGAGATATACGTATAAAGTATAGTGTACTTGCCCACTTGCATTTATGTGTATTGTATAGATCTAGATATTTTGTACTTGTTTAGGATTGAAATTGTATGGTTGTATATTAGAGCACTTTTAAAATTACTTTGACATCATTTTTTGTGAAGCTTTATACTCCGTATATGAGTAAGAGTACTGACGATGATGTACACAAGTATTATAATTAATACACACGTTATAACTTATGTATATAATATTTGATGATGTATATATAGTGTACAAGTTATAACGTTTGTATGCATCATCCACAGTCCCCATTTAAGAATTTATCATCACCGTAAACAAACTCGTTTTTTTGTACTACTGAGATTTTAACAAAGGATTTTTTGCAATCAATATAGTTGAGGAAAAAAATGTAATAGCTCCAATAAAATTTATTTTTAAAAGCCCTCAATCAAATTTATGGATGCTCCGTCATGAACGAATTGTATTGAGTTTATAATAAGGTTTGACTATTATCGATTTTAGATATGTTTTCGAGATAAGGATGTTACACTGAATGACTGGATACATGCATGTGTTGCGAGGATAATCAGATGCACTAGTTCATATATACGATATAGAGGTCGTTCGAATATAATCTGACGACAAATGATTAAAAAGGAGCTTGCACACTTGAACACGTTTAGAAGACATAGGTCAAGGAGAAGAACCTCTTAAGGGATAAAATTAAGGTATTGAATCCTTAGATGATTGGGAAGGCGCGCGCGAGTTCGGTCTGAAATGTCGTTTATTTTATCTTATTTAACTCAGATTCACAAGATTTTTATATAATTGTCGTATTTGTTTTCTTGAGTCTTGCGATATAAATTCTCTCGACTCGTTTAGAAAATAACATGTCTATATCGTTTCTATTTTTTACTATTACCGTAGATTTAAACTAGACGAATTATTATTTTTTGTTTCACCAAAAGTTAAATTACTCTTTGTATTATTATCTATTGTTTCTAGAATATAATTTCTCTTGTGGTCGCATTAATGCCTAGGCGATGGTACACATACGACCTTTAAAATTATATTCCACGGACTTTTATCTAGACTTTAGGACATTTAGGCATATGGACCTATAACTTTAATACTCATCTTTTGTTTCGTCTATAATCAAATATTTGAAGAATATATATACTTATACTCCCTTCGTCTCATAATATACGTCTCATTTGCTTTTTTGACACTTTTCAGAAATCGGAAAAATCTTGTAGATTTCTTTCGATATACAAGAAAAAAACATAGTCGTGCGGGATCTTATTTGATTCGTCTCAATGAGTACTTTGACAATATTAAAAAGTTATAATTTTATTAACACATAATTAGAAATATTAACGATACAAAACGTATATCGATATACGTATTAAAAATAAATGAGACTAATATTAGAAGAACTTAGGAGTATGCTAAGCAAACTTGAAGAATGCTCCTAACGTAAAAATAGGGTTGTTTGTTTAGACAGGAGCACCGATCAAGAAAGGTGAGATTAGGTATGACGTGCTAAAAGTAAATATTTATAACTTGTATTTGTATTGTTGTGTGGAAATGTATATGTAAGCATAATTGCCAAGTGCAACATGATAATCTAACAAAGTTTGATTCTATAAATAATTTATAGTAGGATAAGTAATCAAATTTGCTGCGTTGAGCTTTACTCTCGATTTTTTTTGTCAAATCTAACATAAATCTAATTAATTTTATTCTAAAATCAATTATTAATTAAAAACTTAGTTCATTAAACTTATGTGTTTGAATTAAAAGTGAATAACTAGTTGAATGGACTGTCCATTTCCGTCATATTTTCAGGGAAGCAAATAGGGTTGCGGATTGTCTCGCTTCTCTTGCGTTTTCCTTTTCTTTTGGTGTTTTTTTTGTTGGATGACCCACCTGATGGGATATCCCGTTTTCTTTCGGACGATATTCGGGGGTGTCTTTACCCCGCCTTGTTGCTTTGTAATTGTTTTCATTTATGATATCGGGAGCCTGACTCCCTTCTTTACACCAAAAAAAGAATAATTGGTTGGAGTTGAAAATGAAAATGTGTAAAAAGTTATTTGATTAGTCGGTATATCTTTAACTGAAAATGTAATAACAATTGCGAAATTACGAATAAAATATAAAGGTTGATAATGGATTAAAAATTACATTAAGTTTATTATCCTCTGTTATTCTAAGGCGAGGTATATATTAAAAAAATTAACTACTTGGATCTACACTAAATTTCTTAAGCTAGATAATCCCCTAAACACCCAATTAATAGATGGAAAAAAATGAAGTCCCGCTAATATACATAAAAGCTCTGTCGAACGTCTTCTGTAGATTTGGATACTTCACAATTACTTTGTATATTGTAAAACTTGTACTATATTTATCTCTCAACATATACAACAACAATCCAGTGGATTGAGCCGTCTAAGACAGATGTTTGGTGAGTCAAGATGGCTTCATCTGAACCCCTAGACTAGTCGGGTAAATGTTTCCTCGAACGACCCACTAAAAAAAGAGTGTAGTGAAAATGAGGAGTATTACATATTACAAAAGAGAGAAATAAATGCCGAAGAAATTAGATTCAAAGTGCCACATGAATCTCGTGACCAACTATCCATCTGAAACGCGAATCATATCCCTTCAAAAAAGGCCTATTATGAGTCATAGTCTCAATAAGAGATAAAAGAGCGAGACCCTTTTAATGATCTTCGTTCAATTCTTCTTAGGTCTCCCCTGCTCTGACGAAACTGTAGTGTAACCATAGTTGTTCTTTATCTCTCAACATATATGAATATATATTTGTATTATATATACAAAAGTTTAATAAGCAAAACCCTATCTTAAATTAATATACTCCCTCCGTCCTTTAATATAAGGCTCATTTGCTTTTTCGACACTATTCACAAACCGAGAGAATCTTCTCGTTTTCTTCCAATATATAGAAATAAATATAGGCATGCGAAATATCGTTTGATTCGTCTTTATGAGTACTTGGACAATATAAAAAAACTATAATTTTTATCATCATATATTTAGATATATTAACGTTACAAAACGTGTCTCGACAAATGTGTCAAAAGCAAATGAGAAGATCAATAGGGGACGAAGTAGTATAGATTTATGAGAATGATCTAGAAGAGGAGGCTAGGGTTGATATGGGGAGCTATCAAGGATTTAATAGAGAGAAAAAAGAAGAGGTACTAGACATAAAGATGAGATCTACGACAATGCCCAATGCAATAAGACAACCTTTAACTTAATTACTCTTTTGTTTTATAAAACCCTACCTACCACAAAATTAATACTTTATTATTATAATGAGCTTGTTATATTGTAGGCTTGAGTTTCGGGTCGCGGTCATTATCGTCATGTACGTGACTCAATGAAGATTATTCTCTTACGAAGACAATGTTATGCTTGAGGCTCTCGAAAATCATTTTTTAGACAAGAGTGTAACATTGAGCTTTTTTTATGGTGCTTTACTCATCTTTTGTTTTAGATTATCTCTACTTTTTATTTACTTTGTTGTAATTTCCATATTTGATTCACTTTTTGGATATTTAGTTATACTAGTCGATTTATCGATATATATATATAAGGCTATGGAAAAGAGGAGGTCGTCATACTCAATAACCCGAGTGTCGAATATTATAGAGTAGTACTAAGGTCTCATTTGATATTAAATCTGAAATAATGTCTCTTCTTATATTAAAATAGGTCTGTTATAATACATATAAAGTCTCTTTCAATATGTTAATAATCATTCTTACATAATATTTTAACCAACCACACATGGTGCGGGAACTACACTAATATCTATCTAATATTAGAATTATAGCTTATATTGAGACTATAGGCGAGTTTTTGTCACTATATCGATCTTATATACAACTGACCTATGATTATTATCTCTCTCTCATATTTTTTTTTCCGGAAAATTGATTTTGTTGTAAGATTAGTCTAGAGAATAATTTCTTCTAATTATACAGAAAATACAATCAATTCATATTTTCGAATATAAATAGCTCAACTCTCTCAACGGAGATCTCTCTAATTAATCTCGATCCAAATAACGTAGATCCAATAAAAATCCGAATTCAATTTAACTGACCCGATTCAGAGATTCATTTGTACTACATAAAGTTTAAAACTGATCAAAATCATTAATAATTAGCCCCACGAGAAGCTTGCTGGTTGTAGAGGTTAGCTTTATAAACGGTTGCTTAAATTCCTTGCTATCTGCCTATAATGCTTTTGTCCTATTATATAAGTCTCGTTTGTTTTTTGACACGTATACCGACACACGTTTGTAACGTTAATATATCTAATTGTATATTAATAATAATTATAACTTTTTAATATTGTCAAAGTGTTCGTTCAGACAAATCAAACATTATCTCACACGACTATGTTTTTTCTTATACATCGAAAAACATTTATAAGATTATTACGATTTATATAAAAAATAAATAAGATTTATATTATTATGAGACGGAAGAGTATATAAATAACGTCTCTCTTTCTTTTTTTATATTGTGCATTTTCCAAAATAAACGTATCTATATTACCATCCTTATCTACACGTCATGTTAGATAATATGAGCGGTGCATATTGCGTTAGGTGAGAATGGACGGTTGAGATTAGATCTGAATGGTTTAGTGGACAAATCAAAGTTTTCCAGCTTCGGCACGTCATTCTCCGTAAATTAATTACCTACACTTATAGATATTTTCTCTATAAGAAATGTCCTACTCGTATATTATATTTTCAGAGATTGTTACTATAAACATTCATATGATATACAGTACGTGTGTTATAAGTCTTCTGGTTTTAAGGCATGGATTTTGCCTCGTATGTTAGCTTGTTATCATCATCAAATATAAATCGAAGTGTCCATATATCAGGATGACAAATTTGTCATGAAATTTCGGTTGACCTATAGTTACAGACTAGAATAGCGTTAGGTTTATGGCAAAAAATATAGCCTTAGGTTTATACGGGAGAAAAAGATATTGTGCGGAGGAATTAGATGAAGACTGCAACTGAATTACACACACGTTATAACTGACGTACTATTTTACACACATATTTAGCTGACATATGTAGATATGCAAGAATCCCCAATTTTGTGTGCATGAGTTAACATGTTGATTTTACGTGTATTAATCACAAAGTTTGTGTGTATGAGTTATAACATAAAATTTTGTGTGCATGAGTTAACACGTAGATATTATGTGTATGAATCACAAAATTTATGTGTATTAATTATAACACCAAGTTTTGTGTGCATGAGTTAACGTGTATGAATCACAGTTTGTGTATACGAGTTTTCGACTGCGCATACACGTGCTTTTCCGCGGGATCTAAGTCCGTCACTCAAAGACCTACCGTGGGCCTAATGAATTTATACAAAGTTCAAGAGCATGTAAATCGTTATCTCAACGTAACCAAAGCTTTTTATAAGAAATTCATCTTCTACAGTTATGACTAGCTCGCAAAAAAATACCATTTAGCAAATATTACAACAACAATAATCAACTTAGTGTATTCCTACCGTAACAAACCTAAGAGTTTCGAATAAACAAAGAGACTGTGAAAGCGACTCAAAATTACAATAGAAGAAGATCGAAATTAAGACCTAAACTACTTCTCGAACCGAGCTCGTTAAAACTCTCTTCCTCCATATATCTATGATTTTTTTTGTTGGGGCATATATCGGAGTTTCATCTGACCATCACCTTAGATGGCTCTAAAGAAGGTCAAGTAAATTTGAAATATACTCGACGTAAGATATATAGACCAGTCTCATAATTCTGATATAGTCATCAGATATTGAACCATCCAGATTACACTGAATGATGATCTTGATAAAATGAGTATTAATTTTCCGATGGGTTAAGAAGTCTGCAACCTTATCTCTCGTTAAATTCACATGTGGGAGGTTATGCTCCGAAAGTTAATTAGGATAGATTATGAGTTTAATGGAGATTAACTTAATTAAAGCATCCCATAAATCATGGGGAAGGAGGTCATCATGTCTAGTGCTTGCCCCGCAAATCACTAAGTGTTGCGAATGTTAAGGTTAATCAAAGTTTAATCATTCAACTGCACGTACGTAGCAATTACTCCACAAAGATTACATATTCCTCCCTATCTGCCTAAGAAATTGAACACACCAAATGACCAAAAATAAAATAAAATGCACACACCAAAATCGGATACCCGAAAAAAGATTATCACCCAAAACACAAATGAATGCTCGTAGATTCCATAATGTCGGTACCCTTTTTAAGTGTTTTTTTGTCTTGTTAAGGGCAACGGAAAAAAAAAAAAAAGACGATGAAAACTTAAATGAGGATGAGAATGATATATATACGTTAAACTCATGCACACAATTTTAACAATACATATTGTTATAACTGTTGATTTCCGATTTTATAAATTTAATGAAATGTAAATCTAAATTAACATTGACTATCAGAAGACGCGCATTGATCTCTTTGAATATCAAGGGATCCTAAAAATTACAAACGAACGACTTTATGACTCAAGAATCAATACAAACCATTGATCCTAGGTCCATATTCGGAGTTGGATCAAAGATCCTTGAAATGAACGTTACAAATGTCTATTTATAGAGGAAGCAAACCCACTAGGCTAAGTTACGTCCAACTGTTTGTCAGCTACCTGAGTATGTTGCTTGTATCGACCAGCTACCTGCATCAGTTGCATGTATCAACAACTTGCATAACCAGCTTGATTGTCGCACTTTAATCAAAGTTTCTGCATTGTAGACGCGAAGATTGAAGACGACACATGTTATTTCGTAAGAGTTAACGCGTTCCATCACGTGTTATGTCGCGTTTGTTAAAGCCTTGGTGTATAGGTCGTCATGATCTCGTACTTGGACGTCTTGTCATTGGTTTCGATGTTCAGAACTTGGTGTAAGTCAAGGGCCGCGCTTTGTTGTGGACGAGGTGGCGAGCTAGTTGACATCCGTATGGAGCGCGTTGTGTTGCATGTTCGTCTTTTCAGCAGAAAAACATGGATTGTGATTCATGCAAACGCGATCACCTTGTGTTTGTTAAAGCTTTGATGTATTTCGTTATTAGTCGTTAAACTCTCTTCTTAAAGGCGTATCATAGATAAAAAAAGCAAGCTTATTAAACGAGGCTCCATAATAGCATGAATTATAATATATGTATCATTCGTCCAAGTATTATAAGAGAATTCATAAATAGTATTCATCAACTTACATTTTCCAATTCACAAGATGTACGACACAAATACAAAAGTAGTATTCCCTCTGTCCCATTTTGATAGTCCCATTAGATTCCGACACATATGTCGAGACACGTTTTGTATCGTTAATAACTCTAATTGTATTTTACTAAAAATTATAATTTTTTAATATTGTTAAAGTACTCATTAAGACGAATCAAATAAGACCTCACACGACTATGTTCTTTTTTATATATTGGAAGAAATCTACAAGATTCTCGGTTCGTGAATAATGTCAAAAAATCAAATGGGACTATCAAATTGGGACGGAGGGAGTAGCGGAGTAGACGTAGTGCGAAGCCAACGAATTGTTAGCTTCAAAATTTGCGTGTTTTTGGTTTTGCTTAAGAAAAACTTTGATCGACTTACACTTTTTCATTTCTATTTTTATGACATTAATTAGTGGTTGCTAAGCACGTTAATATTACAAGGACGGAAAAAGAATATTCGTAAATGACTGTTTGACCTGTAAAATCACATTTTATTAACATTAATTTACTAGTATTTGACATTTAATTGGCCGAAAATCTCAATCTTACCGGCTGATGATAATACTAATTTTCTAAGAAGTTAGAATTAGTTTTCAAAACTAGAAAAATTTAATCTGCACAGGATAAAAAATAGTTAAATAAATTGATACGATTTGGCCCACGTAGTCTTTTTAAGTATCCAATATTCCATAAATCACAAAGATAGAGACATCATAGTGGGGAGAAAATGCATTTCCCCTAAACCTAAGAATAATGCTTAACAGATTACACGTCAATGTTTATATTCAGGATACTAATGTTCATAATCTTGGCCATGAAATTTTTTGAACGTTTTCAATTAGAGACGCGATAATATACTAAAAAATTTCATCACCCAGATTATGAATATTACCGTCGAAATTATGAACATCTGCTTATTATCTATGAATGCAAAAAACTTCGTTTTTACTACGTTAAGTTTTATTCTCACCCGAACTTTTCTCACCGAATCAATAACTATATCTTTTCAAATATCACATGGCCATATATTTTCTTAATGGAAATTCTGAAAAGTCAATGTAAAAATAGTAATGGAGGAATAATGCATGATGATACTAGTATATACGCCACATAAACATTTATATATGATTATAAATTTATAATATATGGTATACCAATCAAACTATTTAGTTCTTAATTTTGATACGATACTAGTAACGTGATTATTTTATATTGTACTAATGACTTGATTACGACCTCGTCACACTGTTTAACCGTATAAACAATACACAAAATGTAAGTGTAAGCTACGGTACAAGCTAGATATTTATCATCTGGTCGACATTAAAAAAGCGACATAGATCATTTGTCTGGTTGTTTATATAATCAGTTTCTAGAGGGAGTTTCTTTAGAAGATGTTGCGGTGACAAGATGTTCTGTTGGATGTGCGGTAATATTCAAATCTAAACAAACATGATTAAAAATGAGGTTAAGAAGGTTTATGGGCCATGTGCAAAGAAGAAAACCCGAGGCGTCAGTTCGTAAGCGTGTGTGACTAGATTTGATTGTTTTGCGTAGAGGTAGAAGTTGCTCAAAGAAGAGTTGAAGATAAGTGAAAAAGAAGGACTTTGCGCACCCAAAGATGACAAATGACATGACTCAAAACATAAACAGATGGAGAGATATAAAATCAAGGTGATACTATAGAGGATCGATAGGTAGAGTGCTCTTGTAGTAAGCGTGAGTCAATAAGTGTCTCTATACCTTTTATTCAATCCTTTCTTATCTTTTTGGTGTCTTCGATTATTTATGTATTTTTCTGTTTGGAGTTGTGTCTTGATTATGTAGGTCCACATTCTCTCGACGAGTTGTCAGGTAACAAATTGTTCATATCTAACCTTTCAAACGCCACTTTGATGAGAGCCAACTGAAATAGTTTTTATCGTACACATATATAGCTATCTTATATTTCAGCTTCTTATACATGTTTTTCTTATCAAATATATAAAGGTTGGTATAATATTTAAGAAGGTTTATGGGGCAAAAATACACTAATTTTATTGTGTTACATTTAGGGCATCTCCAATGGCTTGCTAAATTTAACAAGCCAACTAGGATTATACGGAGTAACAAGTTGAAAAAACACATTATAGCAAATGTTATTTTAGCAAACAAGTGTAACACCAACAACAATTGCTATAATTTTTCCATTTTCAAGTGTAACACCAATTTCTCACTCTTTTAATTTTTAATTTATTAAAAAAATATCATTTATTTAGTGGACCACACACACTTGACTTGCTATTTGGATTGCCAAATTTAGCAATCAAGATGGAGAAATAAAGTATCTCTAAAAGAATATTATTATTATTTGTCATTTTAACTTGTTATTGGTGTTTGATTTTTGCTATAAATTTACTATCTCGATTTATAGCAAGTCATTGAAGATTTACTTCAAGATTTCCTTAAAAACGTCTGTTTTTTTGTTTTGCTAGACGCTTAATTAATTTTATATAATACGAACATTGTGCATCGTGTATTCTTGTGTTGCTTTCTATCGAACTAGCAAATTGTTAAAGCATATGCTGACTATATTCAGTGGGCTCATTAGTTTAATTTATTTGTAACGTAACGCTCATAAACCAATTATAACATGATGATGTGCATCTCTCTCGTTTCCTACAATTTTACGATAAGTTTTTCCGATATAGGAAATGATAGTATTTAATCATGATGGATAATTAATAAATAAATAAAAGGTTTGGGTGAAAACAAGTCTTAACGTAGGAAAAATAAAGTGTTTTCGTTCACATATAATAATTTAATGTTCATATTCTAGACGGTAATGTTTATAATCTGGGTTTAGGTGAGTCACACGATGACCATTTTATAATTTCTTTGAACAGTGTTTCCCCCTGAAAATGACTAAAGCAGACCGAGTCGTTATATTATGAACATTATCATTCAAAATATGAATATTAACTTATTATATGTAAGCGTGAATGTCTCAGTTTTCCTCCATTAAACCTTGTTCTAATCCAAACTTTTCTCTACCAAAATAACATGTAAATAACATGTATATAATGTTGTTATGATAGTGATTTTGCTTTTGAAATTTATAATATAAAGTGGAATCCCACCTTCTAGGGCTACGAACTTTCTTAACGTGATCTTGATTAACCTAAAACTAAACATAATTTTATAGGATTTACATAGATCATCATGTATTCAAACATTGATTAAGCAAGAGATTAGTGGGTATATGCACCTGTAAGGTAACGTGAGTGGAGGAGAAAATGCAGTTTGACTGGTCAACCATTAATGCTCGTGCATTTTTTCATACATTTAACATCGGCAAATCCATCCATTTTTTTAGGCCCTTACTAAATACAGTATGGACGTTTTACTAAATAACGTCCGGCCCCTTGCGTAACGCGAGAGTTTATTTCCTATAAAAGGGGAAAAACCCTACTTCTGCTCATTTTTTACATTCACCGCCGCTTTTTTTACTCCCCCTCTCAAAAACGAACTTCATCTTCCTCATTTCAACACAAATCTTCAATTAAGGTATGTTTCTTCTTCCCTTATGCTTTATAATGTTGATTCTAGATGAATATATGTTGTTAGTATAGGAAATTTCATATTATATGATGTTTTGATATTGAATGTTGATTTAGAAATAGTTTTATATAGTATTAGGTTGTTTGGAATGGATGAAAGATGATGATTTTGAATTATGGTTGATTAGTGGATGTTTTTTTTATGTTGAATAGGTTGAAATTCATTAGGGTTAGGGATTTTTATTAGGGTTTACATTTTATTTAGGGTTTTGATGTTTATTTGGTAATTTACTTAAATTGATAGGTTTTTTAGTTAAAATATTAAATTTTTCGCCGGAAAATGTCACCGGGGTTTATAAGATCACTGGAGAAGAAAGTGTTAAATCATGCGTCACGCGTGACGTCACTCCTCGCAGAACGCGAAAGTCATGCCACTCACAGAACGTGAGGGTCATGACCTCGCAGAACGCGAGAAATTGCCAGAACTGGCAATTTCTCCTTCTGCAGAACATGTGTATTCTGCACAATTTGTTTTCTGTGTTTTTGTCTTTATGCGTTTATTTACTGATTTTATTTTGTATTGTTTTAGGTAATGTATCGTCATGGTCGTTCAACTCGTCGGAGAAACCGAGACGTTGTGAGGGAAGAACCCCCGGTTGAAAAAACAAAAGGGAAGGGGAAAGCAAAGAAGACTACACCTGTGGAGCTCTTCCCCGAGGGACTCCCCGACGTTGATGAACGCCCCCCCAATTGGTCCCAAGGCAGTTATTCAATTGGACAACCGTGTACTAGTTGGAACTCATACCCAGTTGGTTGGGACCTTGTTTCCCAAGATAGTTATTCAATTGGATAACCGGGTTGCTGAGACCATCTTTTTCCACGGGATGCACTAGTGGAAGTCAGACAAGGGTGGGCTGGACAAAGTTGGGGCGGTGAACAGGGGTTTGCTGTACAAGTTCGGAAACGTTTCCTCATAGAAAATCTGAAAAAGACGCCTTGCCACCTTACTCTTAACTTCGAGTATGCCAGGAACATCAACTTCTTCCAAACTCAATGTACTCCAGAAAGGGTGCAACTTTGATACTCTTAATGGTCTTTGCTCCTTCCAATGTCTTCCAATCTGATGAACACACATCAACCCATCTCTAATCTTCATCTCACAGCTACAAAACGTAGTAAAATGCACACCAAATCTCTCCCCCTTCGTGTATTCCTTAAGCAATTCCTCTATGCATTTGTAAGACACATTGAACTTCAAGACTTTAAACAAGTCGGCCCCTTCAACAACTGTGAAGCTCTTATTCAAACTCTCGGTGAAAGACACATTAATCTCCTTAAGTTGGTTCGCCGGCATTGTTTTGTATTCTTTGAACATTGTGTCTAGCCTACCCTTTCCACTTGACAAGTAAGACTTAAGACACGAATGTGCTCCTTCAACTCTAAAATGTTCGAAAAACAATAAGAACAAACATAATATGCAAATACAAACAGAAACTTTGCATCATTCTGAAATGTGCAAATTCTCGCGTTCTGCGAGTTGTACACGCCTCGCGTTCTGCGAGTGGTACACATCTCGCGTTCTGCGAGCATGTGCATTACAGAAGCTCCTATTCTCATATATAGAAGGTAGACATAAATTAGAGAACATACATGTTTGTCGTGTTATTCCCGAGAGTGAAGACATTATCCGTCCATGCTGAAACAAGTCTTTCTTTGTAACAGTTTAGCCAATTCTTTCTCACGTAGTTCAATACGGTTGGATAAGCTCCCCATTCAATCTCAAGTGTCTTCAACGTTTTGTTGTAACCTTGTTCAGTGGTTTGTTCGAACACGTTATAATAATCATTAGAAATATGAACCCTCAATGCTTGTGTGCCCATAGCTATCTTGCCTCTCGCCTCTATGTTCTTCCTTACATGTCGTCTACTGACGAGGCGAATTTGTCGTGTGCCAAGTCAAGTAATCCTAACATGAAAACTAAGTAATATAGTGCGCAAGCAAGGGTCGAATCCCAAGAGAATCAGTTTATCAAATTCTTAAGTTATTACAATGACTAACCAATAATTGTAACCAAAGGGGGGTTTTTGTGGTTTTGATACGAAGTATCGAATGTCAACTTGGTTATAACAATATTAAGCGAAGTGTTCCACTTAGCAATTATCCACAATTAGATTAACAAGTTGATCTTAGAATCCTTTTCATCCCTATGTCAAGTTCTCAAGTGATCGTTCTAATTCCTGTTCTTGAATATTTATTAGTCCAACTAGTCCTAACAACCCTTACTCGATTATAACTTTGAAACTATCAAAGTTTAATAACAAAGTAGCAATGCATTCTGGAATAGATAGATACATGCAATATCATGGACAACTAGTCGGATACTCGACATGTACTCAACTCTCTTCTCTAATAACAATCACAACTAGTTCATGCAAATAGATTGTGCTACACAACAAGTATGATAATTCAACTAGAAGTATCAAACTCTAGCAATATGAATAAGATAGAACTAACTTAGGTGATCAATCTAAAGTAGTAAATCTAGTTCATCGACAATACAAACAAGAGAGTTGAGACAATCAAAGAGTAGACAAAGGGAAAGGATAAACTCACAACTTGTTGAATCCAAAAGCTTCAAACGCCAAGTGAAACAAAGAACTTTAGCAACTCATAAGTATGTGAAAAACTCTCCAAAAACTTATGCAAAACAAAGGTTAGATGATCAAGGATGATCATCCACTACCTAAATAGTATCAGCTAATGTAACAACCGAATTAAGGTACTAAAAACGTATAGAAAGTTACAGAATTAAACACAAATTACTTCAAATGGCAAAGACATCAATTTGATTCTTCTGTCGAGGAACCGCACCCGCGGGTTGAGAGCCGCGAGCGCGGTTTGGGATTTTTCAGATTCTCAGGATGGCAGAGGGCCGCGGGCGCGGCTTGAGATTTCTCGGATCCTTGGCTGAGGATGAAACCCGCGGGTGCGGCTTGAGACCCGCGGGTGCGGCTATGTTGTCTGAGGCAGAAACTGCTGATTTCTTCAAGTCTTCGTCTTCGTCTTCGTCTTCAGCAGCTTCTTCCTTATGCTTCAATGCTTCCAATGCTTGTATCATCTCTTGGAATCTCGTATGTAAATCTTCTCTCGAACAGCTCCATGATACATATTACATAGAAACAAATAACATAATCCTATACAAAACTAGCTAATAATCCATAGTTGCGGTATGTAAAACACCGCTTATCATCTACATAAGAGAAACTTTGCATTTGGCCATAACATGTCTGTTGCATTCATAAGAGCCATCTCACGGTCTGTGACGAAGCAAGTAGGCGATGCTCCTATTCTCAAATACACCGTCTGCAGTTGCTGCAACGCCCACAAATAACTGTCCTCGCTCACTGCCCAGGATCTCGGCATCCCTCCCGCCTTTCGGGACACAACAAAATTATTCCATGTAGAAGTCAAACCGACTATCTCCAGGAAGGGAACATTGTACCTTAGACCAAAATACAGAAAGATTGCACCTTTAATTCAGAGTCTTAAATGTTTCTACTAGGAATAGCATCTGTAATGCTCTTTCTCGCGTCACGCGAGGACACACCACCTCGCGTCACGCGAGTTTGTACTTTGTCCAGAATCTTTGCATTCAAAGATGCATAAACACTGAATCAAGGACATTCCTCGTGTAACGCTAGGTGGTGTGTCCTCGCGTTCTGCGAGAAGCATTTTTTACCACAAATCTTCAAATTTTCATGAATTTTAAAATAAAACATAAAAACAGAATGATAAATAATTACTTGTTCGTGCTATAAGTCGAGTCCATCAAAAGGACATATGAAAACGCCTTTAAGAGTTTCATTGATTCGGGGCTACCAAAGAACAAGTCGCCTATTATCGAAGGATTCTTTGCACTTGGCCTATACTCCATGAAGTAGTTGTTTTCTTTGCATTGGTGAAACAATTCTTGAACCACGGTTCTACCTTCCATTTCCTCTTCCCTTATATCTCTTACCAAATTGTACATTTGTCTCTTCTTTGTGCAACTTCCGGGATCCTTGTTTATCTCAGTGTAAATCTGATTTGGAGAACAATGAGAAAGTACCATCTCACGAACCATTTTCTTTTGATCAGGGGTTGGCCTCCCAGCAAATGCATTCCCGACCAAACTATCTCCAATAGGATGGTTGTGCAAACCACAAACAACTGTTAATCTCCAATTCTCTTCAACACGGTTCTCCATGAGCTTCAACTGAAATAGACACCCCGTTTTCTTGCTCTTTGTGTTTGATCTAACTCCGACACCTTTAGGCTTATAACTTCCCTCTTTCTCACAGATGATTTGAACCTTACCATTTTGCCCCGATTTAGATGGTACACTCCTTCCAATAGAGATCATAAACTTATGTTGCTTTGCAACATTCAACGCCCACAAATGACCAATCTCCTTAGAGGCAAACACTTGCTCCGTAGTGAAATATTCCGAATAATCCTAGAAACAACATCTTCCTCACATACGGGACTATCAAATTTTTCTTTGTTCACTAGATTGAATGCAATCCAGTTGAATGACTACACCTACCCCTCCCGGAATACAATGCCATGTTCGCCACCGTCATTTGATTTAGGGATTGACGACTTTGGTGATTATCATCAACCATCTACATATGAACAACATGTGTCATCTACTTATCAATTTCCTATGCCATCTACACTAAAAAGAGGAGGGTGAGAAGGATTGAACTTGAGACCTTATGCACAAATATTTTGTGTGAAACCACCACACTAATGAGTTCTCATGATATGTTTGTAATTTTATTATTACATGTTACAATAGAACTTGGTTCCATCTTATTTTATTATTAATTTTTTTTTATCTCGGTCTCATATAATTATTGAATTAATTATAATAATAAATTCAAAAAAAAATATTATTCAAATAATCAGATATTTTATATTATTATTATTTAGCCTTTTTAATATATATTATTATTTGAATATTTTTACTATTTTTCATGTTTTGATAAATCTTTTTATATAAAAATACTACAATTATAAAACAATAAAACTTATATTACTTTTTAAGATAAAAAAAGTATGATAATCAATATTAATCTCAATTTAATCTTTCAATAAATTCTAGACATGGCAAACGACTCAAACGCTAAAAGGCCTTAAATGGGCTTAAGGCCCAATTTGACAAAACGATGTCGGAATGGAATGAAACTTGATTTCAATGCCTATTAGAGATATTTGATCATGTGGATAACTTCCAATCACAACTTCTAACTTTTCAAATAACACCTCCTTTATAAATATCAAACTAGTGATAACTCTCTAACTTGTCACAATATGTATGGTCTACAACATCGATGATGATTATTGTTGAAAAAATTATAAAACTTAGTCTTATTATGCATATAAAGTACCAATAAGGTCTCGCTCAAACAAAACGAGGCTCGAAACTATGCGTAAATGCTAAAAGACCTTAAAAGGCCTTAAATGGGCTTAAGGCCCAATTTGACAAAACGACGCCCAAACGATGTCGGAATGAAATGAAACTTGATTTCAATGCCTATTAGAGATATTTGACCATGTGGGGAACTTCCAATCACAACTTCTAACTTTTCAAATAGCGTCTCCTTTATAAATATCAAACTAGTGATAACTCTCTAACTTGTCGCAATATGTATGGTCTACAACATCGATGATGATTATTGTTGATAAAATTATAAAACTTAGTCTTATTAGGCATATAAAGTACCAATAAGGTCTCGCTCAAACAAAACGAGGCTCGAAACTATACGTAAACGCTAGAAGGCCTTAAAAGGCCTTAAATGGGCTTAAGGCCCAATTTGACAAAACGACGCCCAAACGATGTCGGAATGGAATGAAACTTGATTTCAATGCCTATTAGAGATATTTGACCATGTGGGGAACTTCCAATCACAACTTCTAACTTTTCAAATAGCACCTCCTTTGTAAATACCAAACTAGTGATAACTCTCTAACTTGTCGCAATATGTATGGTCTACAACATTGATGATTATTATTGTTGACAAAATTATACAACTTAGTCTTATTAGGCATATAAAGTACCAATAAGGTCTCGCCCAAACAAAATGAGGCTCGAAACTATACGTAAACGCTAAAACGCCTTAAAAGGCCTTAAATGGGCTTAAGGCCCAATTTGACAAAACGACGCCCAAACGATGTCGGAATGGAATGAAACTTGATTTCAATGCCTATTAGAGATATTTGACCATGTGGGTAACTTCCAATCACAACTTCTAACTTTTCAAATAGCACCTCCTTTGTAAATACCAAACTAGTGATAACTCTCTAACTTGTCGCAATATGTATGGTCTACAACATTGATGATTATTATTGTTGACAAAATTATACAACTTAGTCTTATTAGGCATATAAAGTACCAATAAGGTCTCGCCCAAACAAAACGAGGCTCGAAACTATACGTAAACGCTAAAAGGCCTTAAAGACCTTAAATGGGATTAAGGCCCAACTTTGCAAAACAACGCCTAAACGATGTCGAAATGGAATGAAACTTGGTTTCAATGCCTATTAGAGATATTTGATAATGTAGGTAACTTCCAATCACAACTTCTAACTTTTCGAAGAGCACCTCCTTTGTAAAAACCAAATTAGTGATAACTCTCTAACTTGTTGCAATATGTATATCGACAAGTTAGAGAGGTAAGAGATGTTTGGTATTACAAAGGACGTGTTACTTGAAAAATACGAAGTGGTGGTTGAGAGAAACCCACATGGTCAAATACCTCTAACAGTCATAGAAACCAAGTTTCAAACCATTCTGACATCGTTTGGGTCGTTTGCCAAGTCTAGAATTTATAGAAAGGTTAAATTGAGAACAATATTGATTATCATAATATTTTTATCTTAAAAAGTAATATAGGTTTTATTGTTTTATAATTATAGTATTTCTATATAAAAAGATTTATCAAAACATGAAAAATAGTAAAAATATTCAAATAATAATAAATATATTAAAACAAGGCCTAAAATAATAATAATAAAATATTAAACATCTGATTATTTGAATAATTTTTTTTTTGAATTTATTATTATAATTAATTCAATAATTATATGGGACCAAGATAAAAAAAAATTAATAATAAAATAAGATGGAACCAAGTTCTATTGTAAGATGTAATAATAAAATTACAAACATATCATGAGAACTCATTAGTGTGGTGGTTTCACACCAAATATTTGTGCATAAGGTCTCAAGTTCAATCCTTCTCACCCTCTTCTTTTATTTATTTTTCACAAATAAAATAAAAGATTTAGTGTTGGAGTTGAGACTCGAACCTGAGACCTTACAAAGGATGCACAATGCCTTACCACTAGAGCAATGAGACTGAAGAAATAATTATTAGATCTGTGCGGTTATATTTACCGCACAGATATATTTTATTTTAAAAACAATCTGCTCGATTAATTAAAAAAAAATTAAAAAATTAAAAAAAAAATATGTGCGGTAAAGGTTACCGCACAGGAATTTTTTTAATCAAAAATTTAATTTTTTTTAGTTAATCTTTCCTTAATCCCGTGCGTTAAATCTTAACGCACAGATTTGTGCGGTAAGAGTTAACGCACAAGATATTATTATTTAAATACTTTTAAAAACAAAATATTAATTAAAAAAATAACAAATCCTGTGCGGTAAGAGTTACCGCACAGGTGTTTAAGTTAATCAATTTTTTTTTTTTTTTTGTTAATCTCGTATTAATCTGGTGCGGTAATTGTTACCGCACCAGCGTCGTATAGGTTTCAGAAAAAATTCCAACAATGCCCCGGAGTCCTTTGGTGCGGTAATCCTTAACGCACAGAAGTGTACTGCAACTCTTACCGCACAGAATAGTGTGCATTTAGCAAAAAAAAACGTGTGCAATAGACCAAGCCTAATTTTAATACGATAATATATATGTCTAGTAAAACGGATCGTGTGTCCCCTCCTAGAAAGATCTCAATATCTTACCTTACATATGGACTATAGTTTAAACCAATAATTTATACATGCATGTACATAACAAGCTGTTCATCGATCTGCCATAAATCCGAAAATTGAACTTTAAATTAACGCATTATTTGTCGGTATAATGAACACATAATAAAAATAATTTACTATATAACTACTAAAGCAGAATGTCTTGCTCTCACCTTAGCTATGCCACGTGGCAAAAAGGCTTTTCAGCCTATCTACGTGTCTGCCACGTGTCATTACACGATTCGCTGTTTTTCTGTTTTTTTCCAGATTTTTTTTTTGTCAAACAGCTGTGTTTTCATCTATTTGGCAAGTGTATTAACACTGATTTATGTTTTTTGTGGTAAGTTTTATGCTGCTAACGTGTGAAACTTTTTTTGGTAATTCATTCTACAATCCAATTGACCTAAAAGGCTGAAAACAGTTGCCCTAATTAGTTTTAAAAAATGCCCATAATTTTAAACCTGTAATACAAAAAACACCCATAATTTTAAACCTGTAATACAAAAAACGCCCATAACCAATTGATGATATGAAGTAAAACAGAAAGTGCTTTAAACCTGTAATGCACAAAAAAAAAAAGAAACACAAGAAAAATGAAGACAGTATTACATATTAACTAGCTAAAGACCTGATATGAAATTACATAAATTACACAAACTTGAAACCCTAAAAGATGAAGACATTATTACAATAATTTCTGCATAATTAAAAACAGAACCATAAATCTCGAAGCAAATCTGGAAATACCTTCAAAAAAATGTGCACAAGCTGTACTGGAAGCAAATCTGTAACAATATCTGTAAATAAAGAAAGGAAATATCGGCTAAGAAATTTTTCTTTGCACAATCTTCTTTGCCAGACAACCGAATATTTTTCTTGCCAGCATATCTTCATTACTAAAAACTGTTAAATGAAATATCACGACTATACAAGCCAAAGGTGCTTGGTAAATATTTAGTTCCACCAATACAAAAGATCACGATTCTATTATTTATTCTTAACCAAAATTATAATTGTTGTTTTCATTATAAAAAGAACATATTCTTTCATTCACAAATCAAAAATCGATTATTCAGTCTTCCCCTACAACACTCTTTTTTCTTAGATCTAAGATCTCGAAGGTTTGATGCATTAGGATGTTCAAAGTTGCTACAAAAGTGGATGGATCTCTAAAAACCCGATGGAGAAAAGCTAATCATGAAGTTTATAGATACAAGGTATTGATAATAACTTATTTTTTATTTTTTGCAGAAAGATTAGGTTTCATTTTCTACATAACAGCTAATAGAAGTGATTATGCAGAAATTTAATGCAGAAACGTAATTGATCTAATATGCAAAAAAGTTCTGAAGGCAAGTTCTAAAGCCCTGCATGACTGAAGATATTCCTACTCATGGCTTTCAATTCACAGATTTTGAGTGTATGATAATTCACTACATGAGAATACTCATTATGGTTAGTATTATAAACTAAATTAACACATTTTTGCTTCACTTATTCTCATACCTAACTGATCTGTTGTTGTTTTTCTTAATCGCTTCAGATCTTATTGGGTTGTTGGCTGGAATTGGAGATATAGTTAATTGGTCTGCTAAAAAAACTTGATGGAAAAAGGGTACCGTTGAAGTTAATGGATACCAGGTATGGTTTTGGATTAATATAGTGCAGATATACAATTATTTTAACAAAATCTGTAAAATGGTTATACAGATCTGTTTCTGCATACAGTTTAATCCTTTTATATATTAAAAACTGCTACTATTTGATATTGATATGCAAAAAAATATTAGAACTAAACTATGTTCTTTGATTCTTTCTTACAGTTTAAAAGAAATAGAAGGGCTAAAAGTTGAGAAGATTGTTCAGCTTTTATTAGAGGCTAAAATTTTCCTAAAAGTTGAAAAGATTGGTCACTTTCCCAATACCTAGGTTTTCAATTTAGGTATCAGTAACAATTTTTTTATAAAGAAGCTTCACAATTTGTATAGAAAAGTGTTGTTGGGTAAGTCATAGAGAATTTTATACAATTTGTGATATATATACTAATAGATTATATAATAAATAGGAACTCTTTTTCAGTTTTTCTTAAAATAATATGCCAATATAATTATAGTCATCGGTAAACTTACTTGGTTATGCTGAAGGATACGTGCTCCCCCTTCAGGCTTTCTTTTTTCACCTCTTGCAAACTTCCCCAGTATTTCAACATTTATTGGCTATAAAATACATAGTAAAAAACAATTAGGACAAACAACTCATAAATATTTGATTTCAGATAATGAAAATTACTGTAAAAAATATGATTTAAGTTAATTTACTTAACTTAGGAAAGCTTGAAACCAATTCAGATCTTCCTCTGTTTTCTAAACATTCTTAAATCCACCTGTAGATGCCCCTGCATATAGAGGAATACATTAGGACAATGATATTTAATCTTTACCTTGATGAATTAATTAGCACGAGCAGAAAACTGAAAAAATCTTAACACTAGCATGCTTATTTTACAGGAAAAAAACACAATCAAGCTAAAGAGGACATTCTGCAGTAATAAGTCAATTAATAAGTCAGTTCTGTATAAGCTAAAGAGGACATTCTTCAGTAATAAGTCAATTAATAAGTCAGTTTTGTATCTCAGTATGTGCTTCATTTAATGTTAATCATAGTAATTAAGAAGTTAAATAGTTCACAGATATCATGTACACTAAAGAACATCAACTTATAAGGCAATTGAGCAAGAAAAATTAGATAAAATTTTCTTTTATGAAAATATGACCAATCTTATAAGGCAACTAGTATTAGCAATGAATACACAAGTAATTGCTTAAAAATTTAATTACTGGCTGGTGCATTACCCCAATGATGTTACACAATCAACAAGCACCTCAGAATGATAAACAAATTGAGTTAGATCTGATAACAACTCTTGGTAATTTGGTGAACATCAAAATTATATTAGTATAGTGAAGACTGACCTGTCTAGAAATTTGGATCATGCTACTTAATAATCCACGTAGTCTTTCTTCCACACACTGAAGATGTTAATGCATCAGGATCCCTGAAAAATACCATTAAAAGTGGAAAGTATAGATAAGTACAACATCTTTGCCATGACCAATAGAGGATACAAGTAAAATCAGTAGAAAAGATAAACTTCTTTTGCAGGGTAGACTTCTGCAGTAGCAACTGTAATGGAGAGATTTGGTAAATATTTTTGACTGTTGGGGACTTTAATTTCAGATGAAGAATAACAGAGACTGTTGGGGACTTTCAGATCTGTAATGGAGAGATTTGGTAAATATTTTTGACCCAAAGTGTGCATAAACATCAGTTCTAAAAGATCTAAATTATGCCCTATACTGATGAATGATCCAACTAATTTGAATCAAACCTAACTAAGTCAAGAAGCTGGAATCAATCCTAAGTCAAGAAGCTGAAGTCCATGTGAAATATGTATGACAGAAAACATTAAGTGGACAATCAACTCTCTTATTCAGTTAATTCTGCTCTAAAAGATAATCATATCATATTCCTTCGTGTAACATCAATTCAACAAATTTTCAGTTTTCAACTTATTCAATCTTGATTATGATCTTCTATTATACCAAATCCATCAACTCAGACACCAAAAAAAAAACCAATCTGATTTAAGAAAAAAAATCTAGAATCCAGACACAAAATTTGAACAGTGCACTCTTTTTCCACACATATATCTTCAACAAATCATACATAGATTCAACAAACAAAAGAAAAACTTACAAACCTCTTCTTCTTGGTGAGCAGTTTGTTCTCATTGATTTTACGGCCGCCGCTTTCATTAGTGTTGCTGGCTCCTTCCTTCCACTTGTCCGGTACAATTACCTTTGAGAGCTTCTTCTCACCTGAGGAATCATCACACAAATCAAATGAATCAGAATAACGAAATTAATTTACCAAACAACAAGTAGGATGAAATATAATCAGGATTCCAACTGTGCTCAAAACCCTAATCTTTTCACAAAATTGTTTGTGTCGAATACAAAAAGTTCTATACCAATTACTGGAAAAGAAACAAATGCTAAAAACCCCATAAAGAAACAAATGCTAAAAACGGATGAGTAGAGATAGAAAAAAATTGATGATGCATTCAAGTAGGATAAGAGAAAATTAAGAAGGAGGTTTTCAATAAACAAATTGTCTAGGGTTATACTTTGTCTAGGATTATTCTTGAATAAGAGTAAAGTTTTGTGTTCCAACTACAAAACAAGAAACAACAAAACTAATGAATACATTTGCAACTTAGTCAGAAAGTATCAATTCGATCAAAAAGCATATTAAGAAGTCATAGAGAAATGAGAATCAGAAAATGCAAGACGAAAATGCAAGAGGAAGGCATTGTTGGAGGATGGATTGATCGTTGGTTGGTTCGCTGTCCAGAGGCATGAGTTGTCCCAGAACATCAGATCTGTGCAAGACATCTTATGTAAATGAAAATCACAGAAAATATGAACTTAAATCTCAACAATAATATGCTGAAACAGAACAACATTTAAGCAAAACTCACTTAGTATTAGTCCCATCTTCATCTGAAATCACAATACAAGCATTCCATTTCCACAAGTGTATGTGTGCATCAACCTGTTGAAGCCAAAGCATAAAAGACACCGTTTAAGAAATGAAAGTAGATCAGTAAAAAATGCGGGGAAGATAGAGATCAAGGCACCTTTTGTTCTTCCATCATTGTGGTTGAGAATGTGAAAGTTATTTCATTTCTTCCTTGATACTGAAGGACGGAGGGCGAATCGAATCAGGGCTAAAGAAGCGTTCTAAAAGGCTTTTCAGCTTCAGATCCAGATGAGAGGAGGCAATTATAGGCCTTTTCGTCTTGAACTCTTCAGATCCATGGGAGGGATTTTCAGGCGAGAGGAAGAACGACTGGTTGGGTTGAAGAAAAGAGGTAGATGGGGAGAATCTCCGACTAAAAAATCAGATCTAGAGTTTGATCTGGTTCGGGAATTGAAATCAATGGGGAAAAATGGTTTTCTTCGACTTTGATTCTTCTAGCTGGTTGTGAATTAGGGCTTCGACTGAGGGAATGCAGAGGTGGATGAGGAGAGAGCTATGGCTGTTGAGGTTGGGAGCTATGGCTGTTGAGCAACATTTCAGGAGGAGGGAGCTATGGTTGTCGAGATCTGGAACGTAGGAGAAAGGAGAGAGTGGATAGTGGAGGCGCAGGAACATCTGAAATGTTGCTAGGGTTTCTCTAAGGAGAAGAGGAGTGTATCAAAAAAAATTGTGATTTCTCTATATATATTTACATTAAAAATATAAAATAATCTTGAAATGAGAATAATTGTTAATAAATAATCTTGAAATGAGAATAATTCCGAACGTATTGAATTTTGATCACTCTACTTTATAATATAAATTTTTATAAAATAATCTTAGTATATATATGTTTATAGCTTATTTTTATCTTCACATGTATTTTTGTTATTTTATATTTATGTTTAAATATAAAATATTTATTTTCATTGATTAGAGAAAATGGTGCGAAAGGGTAAATTTCCAGAAAACGGACAAGGAACATAATCAAATCGATTAGGTATTCAATCAACTAAGGAATTGGGTATCGTTGTTTTTTTTTGAAATTTATATATGAATTTATTTTTTATTATTAAAATCATTTATTAATTAAATATGTGCATGATCTACTAACTGAGTGACTAGATCTTCTTTAAATGGCTTGTGTTTACCAATGTCTGATATTTCCAATGGTAAGTAATTTATTGTATTAATTCTTTTTGTTTTTGTTCAATTGAAATATATGTTTCATCTATGTTTGAACAAATTTTAGTTTTTTATGTTTTTATTGTTAAATGCTAGATCAGTATATGTTCATTTTTAGTGAAATTGATATATATAAAAACATATTAAAATCATATATTAATTAAATATGTGCAGGATCTATTGACCCAGTTAGTAGAGATTGTTTAAATGGTTTGCGTACTCCGATGTCCGATATTTCCAATGGCAAGTTTCTAGCAGATTAATTAGATGTTTTTATTCAATTGGAATATATGTTTTATTTTTGTTTAAAACAAATTGTAGTATTTTTATATAAGCGGCTTATTCATAAAAGAAATCATGTTTTCTCTCATGGTCAGTTTTATGTTGGAACGTCAAGAATGACTAGCAAAAAAGGTTTGTTGATTTTGATATGCGACAAAAAAAACAAAAGATCTGATACTACAACGAATGTAGTATACAAAGAAGTTTTTAGTAATTTGTATCAGTACTAGAATTTCTTAGTATATTTGTTTTTTTAGAGTTACTTTTTTTTGTTTAGATACTTCTGTTTCGATTGTTTTAATGGGATTAACTACCCCGTTTTGATTTAAGGTCGTCAAGATCTGCTACTTTCAAAAAATTATTAGACATAGTTGTCTTTCTTTCTACAATTATAATATGTCATTTAGTTATGTCAATCTAAATGGTGACTTTATTATATAGAGATTAAATTAATTTAGTTTATAACTTTTAAAAAAATATAAAATATAAACAAATCTCGTGCAGGGCACGGATACTGATCTAGTTATAGCGAAAGAAAGACAGAGGAGCATGCTTACATGTGAAATGATTAACAACTAATCTGATCAATGAGTGCATGTGCTGGCCGACCCTAGTTGTACGTGTTGATCGACATAATTGTGAATTTAGGAACCCAACTACTAATAATAAACCCTAATTGCACGTGGTAAGTACACCTTACAATAAGGTATCTTTTTAGTACTCTCCGTCCCCAAATGTTATTCTCATTGTTATTTTTGACACTATTCACTTTACAAGAGAATCTTCGATATATCGTCTAATATATAAGAAAAAACATAGTAATATGAGATCTTGTTTGATTTCTCTCATCGAGAACTTTAACAATATCAAAATTTTATAATTTTTATTAACGTATATTTGAAGATATTAACGTTACAAAACGTGTCTCGGCAAATGTGTCAAAAGTAAATGGGAAGAACATTAAGGGACGGAGGGAGTACTTTGTATTGTTACCTTTAATTAAGTATTATAAAATCAAAACTCATCTGAAGCAAAATGTAATCGACATGCCTTCTTATCAAATTGCTTAGATGATTATGTTTAGACTTTCATGAGTGTGTACATAAATAGTATTTCTCCCTAAAAAAGGAAAATGTTAGTTCGAACAACGTTAACGTAAGAAAAATGAACTATTTGTATTTATAGATTACACGTTAATTTTGAAAAGTAATGTTCTGAGCCATGAATTTCTTTGAATGTTTTCAGCGATGAACGCGGTGACATACTTGTAATCACTGCGAGTTTTTATCATTATTATTTTTATTCTCAAACTGACTTGAAAAAACGCTCAAATTATGAACATTAGCTTGTTATATGTGGACGCGCAAAACTTCATTTTTCCTACGTTAAGCATTGTTCTCACCCGAGCTTGTCTCCTAAAAAAGAGAAAGTTCTGTACAAAGTAAAAGAGAAAGTTCTGTACAAAGTAAAAGAGAAACATATATAGTCTAAGAAAGTATGGATCGTTGTACTAGATGAGTACTATTTTACGTGCATAAATCACAATGTTTATTTGCATGTATTGTAAAACGTGTTTGGATAATTCTTCATTTATATACAAAACAAAAGAGAAATACATAGTATAAGAAATTATGGATCATCATGAGCACTATTTTGTGTGTGACATATGTTTACATGCGACAATATGTATATGTTATACATTGTATATATCACTACAACTGTGTGCACGGGTCAGTTCGATTATGTGCATCGCTCGCTAAAAGTATTTCGCAATCTTTAACCTAATTCTTCATCCTCACCGAATCTCAAATTGTCTCAGATCTTAATGAATAAGATCTAGATCTAGATTTACGTTAATAAAATGAGGTTTTTGGTATAAATCACCCGTTATTTGCCCAAATTTGCAAGGAACCACCTGTATCTTCGTTAATAATTCTAAACCACCCAAAACTTGTCTTCCGTTAACAAAGTCACACCCAAACCATATTTCTGTTAGCATTCCGTCTAAATACGTGAAAAGACCAGATTGCCCCTTCGTTTTCGTTAAAATTACACTAAAAAATTGACCTTGTTACTGTTCATCGTCTTCAACCTCCCACAAAACGCCCTAGGTCGATTCGGATTTTGACTCAAACACTCGATTTTCATTCCCTAAACACTCCCATTATGGTCTATTTCTTCTCCTCTTTCATTCCCCTCAAGAATCTAGAGTTGTGGTGGCCGGAATCGTGATGTGCCATTGAAGGTCGAGCTCGGCCTCTTCCTTGTTCCTCCATTTTTTCTTCGATTTTCAACCTCTAAACACTCCCATTATGGTCTATTTCTTCTCCTCTTTCATTCCCCTCAAGAATCTAGAGTTTTGGTGGCCGGGATCGTGATGTGCCATAGAAGGTCGAGCTTGGCCTCTTCCTTGTTCCTCCATTTTTTCTTCGATTTCCAGACTTTAAACACTCTCATTATGGTCTATTTCTCCTCCTCTTTCATTCCCCTCAAGAATCTAGAGTTGTGGTGGCCGGAATCATGAATTGCCATTCTAAGTTTGCAAAGTCACCATTGAAGGTGAGGTTGAAGACGATGAACAGTAGTAACAAGGTCAATTTTTAGTGTAATTTTAACAAAAACCAAGGGGCAATCTGGTCTTTTCACGTATTTAGACGGAATGCTAACAAAAATATGATTTGGGTGTGACTTTGTTAACGGAAGGCAAGTTTTGGGTGGTTTAGAATCATTAACGAAGATACGGGTGGTTCCTTGCAAATAACGGGTGATTTAAACCAAAAACCTCTGATAAAATTAGATGTTTTGTTTGATTTAAAAAATTCAGATGGTGGTTAATTTATCCTGGGCTTGAAAGATAGCCCAGTCTGTCTGTTCATCATGCGTATAGTGGGCTTTTTTAGGGCCTCACATATTGTCGGTCAATTGGCTTTATAAACAAATGCCATTTTTTAAAGAACTTTTCTATTATTTCAAGGATTAATTTATCATTTTCCACCACAAAAAGTAGAAATAATTTAGGATCGTTTAAGATTGTGACTAACTAATCATACCATAATCTGTCACTAAAGTAATATGTTAATCCCACTTGATTAAAGCATAAGTTTTGTTTATGAAGATTTCTGAAAATATTATACGTTGTAGAGTTTAGAGAAAACTCTACGAAATCCCAACGGTGGCTTAACCATATAAGCTAATGAACTATATCTACTGAAAAATGAGAAAAAATCTCGTGAGAATAATGACTACAAGCTGTATTAGCTGCATAACGTTAGCAGAAAGCCAAATAGAGCTTTTGCATATCTTCGTTAATCCATGAATCTACTCGTATATAGTAGAACATATGGATCCATACATCTCAATCGGAAAAGAATCAATAGAAAAAGAAAGAATCTGAATTGTTACGATATATTTATTTCGAAACAAACAAAAAGAAAACGAAAATGAAAGATAAATCACGGATCAACTAAGCCCAAGCATAAGCAAGAGGAATCTCATGGAAATACAATTCGTGGAAATTTCAGAAATATTAAATTTCGAAAATAGAAAGTTCTAAGCAATTGAGAGTTGAGACAATCTAGTTCATGGACAATACAAACAAGAGAGTTGAGACAATCAAAGAGTTAGACAAAGGGAAAGGATAAACTTACAACTTGTTGAATCCAAAAGCTTCAAACGCCAAGTGAAACAAAGAACTTTAGCAATTCATAAGTATGTGAAAAACTCTCCAAAAACTTATGCAAAACAAAGGTTGGATGATCAAGGATGATCATCCACTACCTAAATAGTATCAACTAATGTAACAGCCGAATTAAGGTACTAAAAACGTATAGAAAGTTACAGAATTAAACACAAATTACTTCAAATGGAAAAGACATCAATTTGATTCTTCTGTCGAGGAACCGCACCCGCGGGTTGAGAGCCGCGGGCGCGGTTTGGGATTCTTCAGATTCTCAGGATGGCAGAGGGCCGCGGGCGCGGTTTGGGACCCGCGGGCGCGGTTTGGGCTTTCTCGAAAACCTTGGCTGAAGGTAAAACCCGCGGGTGTGGCTTGAGACCCGCGGGTGCGGCTTGAGCTTTCTCGAATCCTTGTCTGAGGATGAAACCCGCGGGTGCGGCTTGAGACCCGCGGGTGCGGCTATGTTGTCTGAGGCAGAACCTGCTGATTTCTTCAAGTCTTCGTCTTCGTCTTCGTCTTCAACAACTTCTTCCTTATGCTTCAATGCTTCCAATGCTTGTATCATCTCTTGGAATCTCGTATGTAAATCTTCTCTCGAACAGCTCCATAATACAGATTACATAGAAACAAATAACATAATCCTATACAAAACTAGCTAATAATCCATAGTTGCGGTATGTAAAACACCGCTTATCAAAAGCCAAATAGAGCTTTTGCATATCTTCGTTAATCCATGAATCTACTCGTATATAGTAGCACATATGGATCCATACATCTCAATCGGAAAAGAATCAATAGAAAAAGAAAGAATCTGAATTGTTACGATATATTTATTTCGAAACAAACAAAAAGAAAACGAAAATGAAAGATAAATCACGGATCAACTAAGCCCAAGCATAAGCAAGAGGAATCTCATGGAAATACAATTCGTGAAAATTTCAGAAATATTAAATTTCGAAAATAGAAAGTTCTAAGCAATTGAGATTTTTATAGGGATGTGAATGATACACACAAACGTTATAATTCATGTACATAAGCATTGTAACTCATTCACATAATGCGTGGATCACGAAAACCGTGTGTATGAGATATAATATTTGTGTGCAACATCTATATTTATCACATAAGTCATCGTCCTCACAGAAACTAAAGAAAAAATGTGGAATCACAAAAATAAAACCTATATCATTATGTTTGTTGCCGTTACATATAGGGCTAACTACAAGAGGCATGTCTACCACCAAAAGGTACACAAATTAATTATATGCATGCATAATCCCACTTGATTAAAACAAGTTTTTATGAAGATTTTTTATATTTGTTTCCTTCAAAATACATTGTGAAGTTATGGAAAACTCTACCAAATCCCAACACTAACTTAATCATACATAGTTCATTAACTGTATCTATTAAAAAATAGAAAATATCTAAAGACGTTATAACTCATGCACACAAATATTAAGACTCGTGCATACATTGTATATCGTCAAACTGTGTGCAGGAGTTAATTTTTCTTATATAAGCCATTATCATCACAGAAATTAGAAAAAAAAACATGTGTAATATCACAAAATTAAAACTTATGTCATTATGTTTGTTGCCGTTACATATAGGGCTAATTACAGGAGGTATTGTCTACCACCAAAAGGTACACAAATTAATTATATGCATGCAGCAATACCTACCACATGGTGTGTTATACAGTACGTATTATTTCATGGCTGTCATTATATGATGAAAAACACATCAACTTATATCATATGGTCGATTGATCTATATATATATATATATAGTTTGTTAGTCCCGAATGATTGAAATTATAAATGATCAAGAGTTAAGGTCCATTTATAATTTAATTTGTTTCGTGGATTTTACGTGTTCTTCGCGCCAAATAATGATTATGTTAGTGTTCTGCCCTTTGTATAATTTAACATTATTTTTCATATTTATACCCACTGCTACGAAACGGGTCCACTTTCAACATACTGTTACCGACATATGGTTAGATTTGTTGCTTACTTAATTAAATTATCATTAGCATATAATTTTTGTAATAAAACCAGTGGATAATTAGAGTACAGATCATGGGTGTACGAAGCCAGCTACCACGATTTTATAGTAAAGGTTCCTTGATTATGGGTGATGCTATTTGCACTAAGATTTAAGTGGTGGATAGCTCGCATGACTAAGTCAATTTTCGGTCGAATTTCAGATCCGTGCGGAGTTAAGTTTCGCGCAGAAACTTAATTTCCCGAGATGTGGGCAGATCGATAATCCGTCATATTAGGTTGACGGATCTCTAATCCGTCGGGATTTGGGGTTTCGATTTAAATCTGTTCTGTAAGTATAATTAATGTTAAAAACTCATTCTCGCCCACATATTTATTTATAATTCTAAAACTTGTCGGATCCTAAATATGTCAGATTGCTAACTCCGCGCAAAGTCAAACTCCGCGTGGAGCCTTTTGTCAAATTGGTTACTGACATGAGTGCAAAAATATTATTCGTTGTTTATTTTGTTTAGAGGTTTTAAATTAGATTAATGTTGGAAACTTGGATAAAAATCTAAATATTGTAAGAGATTTATCTCTTGTTTGAGTTAGATATACCTCAATCGGTTTATAGAACGTAATCATGTGAAGTTCAATGTATTAATAAATTTGGATTCATCGTTATGGAGAAAAAATGGAACCATAATTAAATGCTACAAGAGATCAATCACTTAAGATTTGGAGAATTCTAATCATCAATAATGTACATATATATGGCGGGTCCTTCATATGATCCCACTCCCAACATATACATAAGAAACTATTACTTTTAAACAAATTTATTAACAAGATATGATTATACTGTGACGATTAAAGCAAGCACGAATCATTGTTCTTTAATATTATCAATAACTAATACTATGACTGATGTGACATGATTATTACAAAATGTTCACTGATCATGTTTAGACAGGTGTTTATATGTTAGAATGTTAGAATTGGATAACAAACAAAGTTAAATTTAGATTCCATCGCTCGATGTCTCTACTTGGTTTTATAATGACCGGTTTAATGAGCTATAATGTGTTTAGTAGACCGTCTAAATCGTCTAGAAGACGACTAGTAGGTTAGCGGACTATTAGAGTTCTTAGAAGGTATTGAGCGAAAAACGCTTCATGTACGACTGTCTAGACGGCTAAAAGTCGTCGGACGTCATCTAAACGCCACGTAGATGCTAGAATAAGATTAATCATATATAATGACTAAAAAGTTGAACTCAAACTAGTCGTCTTCCAGCGTCTAGACGACAACTATCTGGTAAAGGATATATTCAAAACTTGGAGTTTAGGTCGATAACTTAGTAAAGGATATGTGGTTCAAATGTAAGATATTGCATCATATTTTTTAAAATATCTGGCTCCACCGTCTAACTCTTCCTAGCGTCTTTTAGAACACCGACTATATAACATTACTAAGACAATCAACCTATGTACAAGTTATAGCAAGAAATAACTACTCCCTCCGTCCCACTTTGTTTGTCCTCTTACGCGTTTACACACTTGTCGATGCATGTTTTGCGTCGTTAATATCTCTAACTACATATTATTAAAAATTATAAAATCTTGATATGGTTAAAGTATTAAATGAGACGAATCAAACAAGACCCTACATGACTATATTAATACACAAAGAATTAGAATAATAGAGCAAATTGCGTTAATAGGTGAATAGTGTCAAATTTCGTCATAGGACAAACAAAGTGGGACGGAAGGAGTATAACTTATGATCACCTCATTGGTTTAAATCGTGATAAGGAAACAAATTGCTTGAATGTTAGCCCATTTAAGGAAAAGTCCATTTAAATTAAAGGCCCAGTGTGAAAGTACTAATAGTAGGTGCAAATCCAAGCTACTCCCTAATGTTCTTCCCATTTTACATTTTGACACTATTTACGTTTTAAGAGAATATTCGACATATCTTCTAATATTTAAGGAAAAATATAGTAATATGAGATTTTGTTTGATTCGTCTCATTAAGAGCTTCAACAATATTAAAATTTTATAATTTTTATTAATGTGTATTTAAAGATATTAATGTTACAAAACGTGCCTCGACGAATGTGTCGGAAAGAGATGAGAAGAACATTAAGGGACAGATTGACCACAAAAAATTGTTATGTGTGATTTACAGAACACCACAGAAAATTAGGAAAACGTCCCTAATTTTGACTTTTCAGTTTGCAGCCATATGCTCAATAATGAAGCAAAGCAGAAGCAAAATCAAATTCAGCTTTGACAAACTGAGAAGAAGATTCTTTTTTCTGAGGCAGAAAATGGTAGCTTGATTTTGAAAAAAAAAGATGAGAAAAATATTAGGTAGACAGTAATCATATCAAAAGCTGGGTTATGCTTTATAAAAATACCCATCTGCAATCATAACTCATCAGCTTATGATCAAGCATTAAGATACAGAATCAAACTCAAGCAAAGATGCAAATAAATGTGTCAATGGACAAATTTTATAGACTGAGACAACAATTCAATCAGTACATGAGCCAGTTTCAAGATAAAACCCAATTTCAAGAGTTTATTCTCTTATCCCTCCTCCCTTCCATGATTTCCCATTTCTGTCACAAATTATCCTGAAAATTAAAGATGTGTGATTCTCCAAAGCTAGTGACGATCTACGAGTTTTTTTTTTTGGTGCTTCAAATTATTAAAAACCTATTCCTGTGGTTACTGAAAATGGAGGGAAGCCACATTTGGAAGGGGGGATCTAGGCTAAAAATCTCAAATTTCTTTCCATCCTCCCAACCCAAAACATAAATGAAGAAAAAAGAAAGGCATTAAGTTGTTTACCCATTAGAGCGAGGATTCTGTGCTGATGAATTTTCTTTCTGCAACAATCTGAAAAAACTGTCGTCAACAACCCATGACAGCGCAGTTATAAACAAAGCTACCGGATTGTTTTCTTCCGAGCAAGACCCATTCAGGAGGGCCTCCATTAGGCACCCAAGAATTCACCTCTATAACTCCTCCACCGTAGCTTCGGGGCCCACCAATAACGATCAACCGATCACCACATCCTCTGAATGCGAGACCCCAACCGTTCATTGAACCCGCTCGTTCAGGCAATCTCCCAACTGTAGACCACGTTTTGGTTACCTTACAATACTTTCTCACCTCCATATCAGCATAATCAGCAGCATATAGCTCATTATTCACAACAGCAACCAATGGAGGAGCTTCAGCTGAAGGTGGCATCTCGTTCTCCCTTGGTACACCGGTTTTCACAGGCGACATGCTCGGGATTTCCTTCCAAGTCCGGGTTTGAAGATCAAACTCCTCCCCACAAGTCAATAATCTTGAATCGGGTCCCCCGATCCCTCCAATGACGTAGAATTTCCCGTCCATGAATACCGCAGAGCACATCTTTCTAGGCTTATTCATTGGTGGAAGAACGTCCCACGTTTCGTTCTCTGAATCATAGAGCTCAGCTGAGCTGAAAATGTTACCAAGAGAATCACACCCACCAGCAAGGATTGCAATGTGACCAAGACTTGCTGAACCGAACAAGCATCTGGGCGCATTCATTCTTTTACCGAGCGACCACGAGTTAGTCAAAATGCTGTACTTATAAACAACATGAGAGGTCACTTCCTTGCCAAAAAGAAGCAACTCAGTCCCAACTGCCAATGACTCCTTATCTGAACACATGAAGCATTCATTGACAGTCATTCTAGGAAGATGCATCCACCGGCATGCAACGGGATCAAACGCCTCCCAATCAAGCAGTTGGCAGGAAAAGTAAACCCAATGCTCAACAACACCATTCATCCTTCTCAGCTTGTACATCTCCCCGCTTCTTACCAAAGACCGAAAACCCTGGTTCAAAGAGGCAATGGAACCATAATCAGCTCTTGAGAGTCTCAAGAGGCAATTAATAGTGATGTCCCTTCCAATCGGGTGGATAAGAGAGCCTGTATCTGAACTATCTCCAGCTTCATCCACCGGCTCATCTGAAGAAGAGGATGAACCAATCTGATCATCTTCCAAAACATCCGAAAGCTTTGCAGACTTTCTCAAAACACCAATGTCTTCTTCTTCGTCCTCGGAATCCAATCGTCGCTTCCCACCCGAGACTTCAACTTCGAGCCTGTAAGTCATATAAGCCCACTTACTTTCCTGTTCACAGGAGCTTGGCAAGGCTCTTGAGATCAGACAGGATCGACCTTCCAGCATATCTGAATCCAGTTTAACCAGATAATTTAGGAAGACAATCCAAGTTCAGAAACCCTTGTTTTCAGCCTCAATTGCACAATAGCAAGTTCAAAATGGATCCTCCAAAACCTAAAACGCAGAATTTCACCAACAACTAAACCAATCAATACAACAACAACAAGATATCAGGCAGTCAATCAGAATCTGATACGCAAAGAATGAACTATCAAGCCGAAAATCAAAGTCTCTCCACCGATTAGGAATCGAATCCACGAAACGACTAAACACCGAAAGAACAAAACAGAAAGAGATAAATTGTTGAATTAAACACAGAAACCCTTGCTTTCAGCCTCAATTACACAATAGCAAGCTCAGAATGGATCCTCCAAAACCTAAAACGCAGAAATTCATCAACAACGATTCCAATCAATACAACAACAACAAGATATCACGCAGTCAATCAAGTATCGAATCCACGAAAACACAGAACGAAACAGAAAGAGATAAATTGTTGTATTGAGCACAGAAACCCTTGCTTTCAGCCTCAATTGCACAACAACAAGTTCAGATTGGATCCTCCAATCAACACAACAACAAGAAGATATTACGCAGTCAATCCGAATCTGATTCACAAACAATCATTCAACAATCAAGAATCGAATCCACGAGACGATTAAACACAGCAAGGCAAATCAGATCTCCAAAAGTCCAGATTAGAACAAACACCTCTCACATGCTAAACGATTCAATGATCGAGAATCAAAAATCGGATCTGCACGCACAAAAAACGAAGGAATCAAAGAGTAATAACAGCTTACAGAAATGGATAAGATTGCTCGGATTAGGCACTCGAATGCGTTCTTCCTCCAATTTCAATCCCAATCTTACAGGAGGAAGACGAAGAAGAAGGAAAAAATGCAATTCTTTGTTTTAATATTTTAGGAAGGAGTGATAAATAGGGAAATAATGACTCTTGTTTTTATAATTAAAAAAATAAAAAAGAGGTGGGGTCCACAAAGGGAATTCGCCAGCGGTTTTTCGAAGAGACTTTTACCGGCAACCGGCGTCGCCCGCGCAAGACACGTGTAAAAAAACAAACGGCGCGTGTGAAATTTTTGGTTTATCTCGTGGCGAGATTTTGGTCAAATTTATCGTCTGGTCAAATTGTTTACAACCGTGTGAATGTAGTAATCAAGATTAGGCTACATGGATTAACTCACAAAATCATGTTTAATTTATAAATTAACTAGTAGCCGGCCAATTAGATAATTAGTTACACAATTAGTATTGGATATATAGTTAGACTAAAAAAATACATGAATTACTAGCAAACTTACTCAAATTACGACAAGCATTGAGAATAATGCACATAAACATCATATTACATGTCCATAAACGTTGCAACTCATGTACACAATTTAATGATATAAATATTCACTAATTCGTGTGCATAAATTACAAGTGTACATCATACTTAATCCTTGATATTATATATATAATGAGCTATTATTAACTCAACTTTTCCGATGTAGAAAACATATTCTCACAAGTGCATCACTACATTAAAGTATGTACATCATATATCGTGGTAAACATTTAACACTATATTCTCACGTTCTCATCATAAAAAGTGTTCTTAACGAACCACGTCCTAGTTTTATAACATATTTCTTTAATATGTAGTGTTAGACTATATTTATCAAAAAAATAGTGTTAAAACTATAGATTTGTATATTGAAATATTTAATGCATGTTGGTACATAAAAATGTTCATCGTGTGACAATCCGGCATACTGAAGTCTTAGTTGCATACTTGCATCGCACGTTATCAAAGCAGTTTTGAATCACACTATTTATCATTTAACCCACGAAGATGACGTGTTACTAATTCAATTACTCCGTATAAAGATAGGACAAATACAATGACATCTAAATTCAACTAGCTTCGAAATTGTACGAGTCTTTCGTTGCTTTCATGAAGCTAATAGATTTGTTGCTACTCTAGCTAGTTCCTACTGTTAACGACATCACTTGGACAAAATTTATACTCCCTCCGTCCCCAAATGTTCTTCCCATGGTAATTTTTGACACTATTCACATTACAAGAGAATCTTCGATATATCGTCTAATATATAAGTAAAAAACATAGTAATATGAGATCTTGTTTGATTCGTCTCGGCGAGAACTTTAACAATATCAAAATTTTATAATTTTTATTAACGTATATTTGGAGATATTAACGTTACAAAACGTGTCTCGACAAATGTGTCGGAAGAGAATGAGAAGAACATTAAGGGACGAAGGGAGTATTAACTACTATTACAAGTCGCCAGAAACTTGACATGTATACCACGATGCTTAGAAATTGAGTTATTTTATTTATTCGGATCACTCATTTGGATGATCTGAGATTGTCATCCACGTGAAATATATACCTTATTTTGCCTAAGGTCGAAGATATAATATTCAACACTTATCACATTTTCTAATATTTTTCCCAAAAGATAACTTATAATAGATGAACTTCGTCGTTGATAAAAGTGTCCTTTATAAAATTAATGTATCTGTCTCGTGTCACTCGTTGTTTGGCTTATTATGATCTTATGTTATCCAATAAGACTAGTTAAATAACTTATGGATATAAATGTAGGTCATAGCCGATATAACAAGATGTAGCTTTAGTAGCTTCAACCAAACATCAATCGACGAACCCTCAATGGAACTATCTCCATCGTACCTTTTAATTGACCATTTTATACAAGTAATTAGTAATTAGTACCTTTTAATTGACCATTTTATAAATTTACAATAGTTGTGAAGCATGGAGGAGGAAGTTTCGGTGTCAGACACACAAACACGCCTGGACACACTCAGACACGGTCAACCTTTTGGATACGTTTAGAACACGGCCAAAACACGATCGAAACACATCCGGACACATCAGTTTATATTATAGTGATAAAAAATAAACTAAAAACTACTCCTTCATCTAAAACATGTTCGCACTTTATCCCTCCCAGTCTAAAACATGTATTTTGTACTCGTATTATTTTGAATTTTAACCAAAAGTCTACAATATGTTCGCTCTTCATCCCGCTCAGTTTGCCTTTGCTTCTCCTTCATCTCGTACAAGCACATGCAACAGTGGCTTCACCTCTCTTTCCTCCACCTGAGCTCGCCGACCACCGTCTCGCTTCTCCTGTCGTCACTTCTCTGTGTCTTGGTTATTGATACGAATCTGGTATGACTCGTATGCCCTCAGGAAGGATCGTGGAAGAAAGGGAAGTCGATGGCGCTTCTAGAACTCTTCTAGGGTTGGATAAGTATTGAATCTTTCGATTCAACAAGAACTCGATGTCTTGAGAGTCCACTTAAGGGATGAACGAATTCGATAGGTTGTCTTGATGACAGTTCGCTAACGAGAACAACTCCGGATCCAATCAGTAGAATGACGTCAAAGCAAAGGAAGGAGATTCAAACTCAACTAAAGCTCTGCTATTCAATTTCAACGTGTCAAACAACAATGGAAAAGTTCAACTTATAAAGGAGGCTGCTACTAACATTAACCTAAAAGTGCAGCCCTAATTCGGAATTAAAAAAGTCTTAATTAAATAAATAAAACGCTAAAAAAGGAAATTCGGAAGTCTTCAACGCTGGGTCCGCGGGCGCGGAAATCGAGGTCGCCCGCGGCCCACCCGCGGAAATCGAGACGGACACTCCGTCTTTTCCTAATCCGCGGGCGCGGACACTTCTTCCGCGATTGCGGAAATTTCCCTGTTGAAGGGATCCGCGGTCGCAGAAATTGTTCTGCTGGCTTCTTTCGCTTGGCTCGGCTCGTTCGAGATGGCGGACTGACCCGTGTTTCGACCCTTGACTAATAAGGTTGGCTTGAAGGCCAGCGTTGCTTCGCCAAGCGTCCGGTTTTCATCCACCTCTTCGAGCGTTGTCAAGCTCCAAGTTCTCTTAGTTGCACCGATGCCACTATTTCTTGCTAGACGTTTGGTGACCATTGATTGAGTAGCCTTGGCTACCGCTCTTGCTCTTGCTCGGGTCACTGGGCCTAGTGAGCGTATGCTTACGAGTTCTTCTTTTTCAGCCTCTGTCAATGTCTTGTCCTGATTCGTTTCACTCTCCCCTTCTTGGCCTCGACACGTCCTCGTGTCGTCAATGTCTAAGTCCGGGGGAATGTATGGGGACAAATCAGCTACATTAAATGTCCCATGAACACCAATACCTGGAGGCAATTCAAGCTCATATGCATTAGGACCAAAAGATCTTAGAATTTTATAGGGTCCATCACCTCTGTCATCGAGTTTGTGCTTTCGTCTTGCCGGAAAGCGTTCCTTTCTTAGGTGTAGCCACACCAGATCTCCTGGGGAATAGGTGACTCTCTTCTTCCCTTTGTTGGCCTTTGATTCATATTGTAATGAACGACGCTGCAGCTGCTCCTTTGTTCTTCATGCAATTCCTTGATCATCTCAGCCCGGTTAGCTCCTGCAGCCTGTTCACCATCTTTCAGAGGCAGTGGAATCATGTCCATCGGGGTCAAAGGATTTCGACCGTATACCACCTTGAATGGACTCAGCCTTGTTGCCGAATGGACGACCATGTTATAGGAAAACTCAACATACGGAAGTAAGTCCTCCCACCTCTTAGGATTAGCACGAAGCATGGTCCTAAGAAGTAAGCCTAGAGTTCTATTTGTAACCTCAGTTTGTCCATCAGTTTGTGGGTGGTAGCTAGTAGAAAATAGGAGTTTAGTACCTAGCTTTCCCCACAATGTTCTCCAAAAATGACTCACAAATTTCACATCTCTATCACTAACAATAGTTTTAGGAATTCCATGCAACCTAACCACATGCTGAAAAAAGATATTACTAATGTCGGTAGCATTATTAGTCATTTTGCATGCCATGAAATGAGCCATTTTGGAGAACCTATCAACCACAACAAAGATGCAGTCACTCCCCTTCTTAGTAGTAGGCACCCCATCACAAAATCCATTGATAAATCTTCCCAAGGTTGATTGAGAATTGGTAGGGGTGTATACAATGAAAAAGATGAGCGACTTTTCGCCTTGTGACAAGTCACACAACCATTGACAAATCGTGTGACATGTTTGATCATATGTGGCCAATAGAAATGCTCTTGAAGAGCGGCTAAGGTTTTGGCTATTCCAAAGTGTCCTAGCCCTTCATGAGCTTCATGAATCAAAAGTGTTCTTGTAGAACTAGAAGGGATACAAAGCTTGCCCCGTCTATAAAGAAACTTTTGATCCACAAAGTAGCCATCCACCTCACCTTTAGCTAAACAACTCTCATAAATAGACTTGAAGAAATCATCTTGCATATAGAAGTCTATTATTAATGAAAATCCGATTAATTTGGCTTGTAGATGAGTTAAGAGAACATACCTACGAGAAAGGACGTCGGCTACCACATTCTCCTTACCTTTCTTATGCATGACAACATATGGAAAGGTCTCCATAAACTCTACCCATCGAGCATGGCGTCTTCCTAAAGTGGATTGTTGCTTCAAATAAGCCAAAGCCTCATGGTCCGTGTGGACAACGAATTGTTTTGGCAAAAAGTAGCGTTGCCAAGTCTTGAATACCCTAATCAAAGCATACAGTTCTTTATCATAAGTAGGGTAGTTAAGTGTTGCACCTGAGAGCTTTTCGCTGAAGTAGGCAATAGGCCTTTTCTCTTGGAGCAAGACACCACCAATGCCGAAATTGGAGGCATCACACTCAACCTCAAACATCTTTTGAAAGTCTGGGAGTTGCAACAATGGAGCATTGCAAAGACTTTCCTTAAGTCGAAGGAATGCAGCCTCATGTTTGTCTTTCCAGTCTACTATGGCTCCTTTCTTTGTGAGCTCATGTAATGGGGCTGTAATTGTGCTAAAATCCCGCACAAATCTCCTGTAAAAGTCTGCCAATCCTAAAAATGATCTTACCATAGTGGGAGTAGTAGGAGTTAGCCATTCTTCAATGGCTCAGACCTTTTCTTGGTCCACCTGCAATCCATCCTTAGAAACAACATAGCCAAGGAAGATAGTAGAAGTAGAGCAAAAGACACACTTTGACAAATTAGCATACAATTGCTCATTCCTAAGACATTCTAAGACTTGTCGAAGATGGTCAACATGATCATGCAATGAACGGCTATACACCAATATATCATCAAAATAAACCACAACAAATTTTCCTAAGAAATGTCTAAGCACATGGTTCATCAATCTCATAAAAGTACTTGGTGCATTTGTAAGTCCAAAGGGCATTACTAACCATTCATAGAGACCATACTTTGTTTTGAAGGCTGTTTTCCATTCATCACCCTCCTTCATACGAATTTGATGGTATCCACTCTTGAGATCGATCTTGGAGAATAGAGTAGCACCATGTAATTCGTCTAGCATGTCGTCCAGGCCGGGAATAGGATGCTTGTATTTCACTGTAATTTGGTTGATAGCTCTGCAGTCTACACACATACGCCATGTGCTATCCTTCTTTAGCACCAAGATAACTGGGACTGCACAAGGTGAAAGGCTTTCGCAAACGTAGCCTTTATCCATCAAGTCTTGAACTTGTCGTTGTAGCTCAGCTGTCTCTTCCGGGCTTGCCCTGTATGCAGCTCTGTTGGGTAGGAAAGCGCCCGGAACCAAGTCAATTTGGTGCTCGATGCCTCTGACTAGAGGCAATCCACCTGGTAAGTCGTCGGGATAGACATCTGTAAAGTCCTGCAAAAGCGTTTGAATCACAAGAGGTAAATCATCTTGTTTGTTACTAGAAAGACACGCTTTAGGAATTAAAAGAAAGCAAGGTGAACATCCCTGAATGATTGGAGTGATATCCTGAGAGCGTGTTAGTAGTATTCTGTTTTCACAACGTCCTTGTATACCCGACTTTTGCTTGTATGGGTCCTTCATTCGAACCGAAGCCTGAGCAGAGGAATTGTTGCAAAATTGATGATCCGCGGGCGCAGAAAAATCCGTGTTGTTGGGATCTGCGGTCGCGGCTCGATCGTCCGCGGTCGCGGATTTTTCTCTGCGGGTCTCGGCTTTTCTGGCTGTCGGATCCGCGGGCGCGGCTCCAGGGGCCGCGGTCGCGGATTTTCTGTTGTTGAACTCGGTTTCCCGAGTTTTTGTGCCTTTAATTTCTTTTTTTTGCAGCTTCTATAACCTTGTTCCTGCTCCTTTCTTGATGATCCATGAGGATTTCATGTGGGGTCATGGGTAGCAAGGTTACTCGTCTTCCTCCATGGACAAACGCGTAAGTGTTGAGTAAGCCATCATGCACCGTCTTCCTATCAAACTGCCAAGGACGACCAAGAAGAAGGTGCGTAGCATCCATTGCAATAACATCACATAAAACCGAATCTTTGTATGGACCAATAGAGAAAGAGATGTGGCATTGCCTGTTTACCACATCACCCTTACCTTTGGTTATCCATTCGAGACCGTATGGTTGAGGGTGTGGAGTTGTCTGGAGATTTAGGTGGTGAACCACCTTAGCATTGAGAATATTGCAGCAACTCCCACCATCAATAATAACACTCAAAGATGTCGTTTGAACCAAGCATTTTGTTTGAAATAAATTCTCCCTTTGGTTCATTAGCGCGGCTTCCTTGATTGTTAATGCTTTCCTCATGACAAGGCTAAGGGTTGTACCTCCCTGATTATCCGAAGGTGCACAAACATAAGGATCATTATCTTCTTCATCTTGTGCAGCCTCCTCGTATTCATCTTCCTCTTCAACACTCTCATAGCCACCTTGTTGATTGAGCAACACCTTTCTTGGATTTGAGCATTCTCTAGATATATGCCCATGTCCTCCACACTTGTAGCATTCCTTGTCTGCTGTGCTACTGCGGTTTGGACCTCGTGATGGCTCCGATGGAGTGTTGGTGGCTTCCTTCTTGTAGGGTGGTCTTGTTTGTCCTTGAACTTTCTGCTGCACATCTAGAGTAGATTTAATAGATTTAGACAAACTTTCACGAGAAGTATACCTTTGATTGGAAGCCCATGGAGAAGATTTCTTGCGCACTAATTGGTTGTGAATTTGCATAGCTGTGTGCACAAGGGAGCTGAGATCCTTGATGGGCAAAATCTCCAATTGGTCTATAATAGAGACATTCAAACCACTCAAGAATTTGGTTCGAATAGTAGCTGTTGTCACACTCATACCTGCTTTATAGTACATATCTTCTAAAGAAGCATAAAATTCATTAGAAGTTTGTGTACCTTGTTTAGCAAGTGCTATCTTCAAACGCAGCTCATTTTTGTAATCAGTTGGAACATATTTTTGTGTCATGATGTGCATCTGCTGATTCCAAGTTTCGACATGTGGGAATCCTCGTCTCTCTCTCATGGTCACATCTCTATTCCACCATGTCTTAGCAACCCCGGTGAAGTGTAGGGTTGCAACCTCCACTTTTTCGTGATCCTCATAGTGACAGTGGTTCAAAACATGCTCTGTTGTCTGCTTCCATTCTAGAAATACAACAACATCATATTCACCTGCAAAATTTTCAATATGTACCTTGATGTCACGGCGGGCTGGACGTCTGTCTTCATAGTGATCATGTTGTCGAGCACGTCTGTCATTGCCCCTGTAGTCATTGGCACGACCTCGCCCTCTTTGATGTACTCGGGGATGTCTCACATCATTGTACTCATTATTGTTGAAACCCCGATCATTATTCCTGAAATTACGATAAGCAAGAGGATTTGTATATTCAGGAGGAGGGAGATGACCTTCGGGATGTTGTTGGTTCTCAATTGGGTCCTCAAGTGGTGGATGGAAGTTGTTTGGATTGGCTTGCCCAAAGAGTTCTAGGTCCTCTTCATCATATTCGCCAAAAGCAATTGGCGTCTGTCCCCGGTGTAGGCGCCTTGAATCCCTATCAGAGGACTCTTGTCGCCTTCTATTAGACATGTTTGTCCTTCTATGGGGTTTTGTCCGGGCAATAGATCATGACCCCCCATGGGTGGGAGTCTCATCCTCTTCAGAACCATTTTCGTCTGACTCCTGTTCTGATCGTTGTGGTTTGTAGCGGTCATGGATGGTGTCTTTTTCAATGACACTAGCCAGTCGCTGAGCTGCTGGGTATTTGCCTTTGTCTATGATTCTTTGATTGTAAGAATGGGACTCAGCAAGGGCCTGTTGCGTCAACGCCAGCGCCTCCTTCAAGCGAGCCACCTCATCCGTGAGGTCTGCTGCACCGCTCCCCTCACCCTTGTCAGACATTGACACAGATTATGTATTAACAGTAATCAGAACTTTAAGTTCAAAGAGTAGCAACCAAAACACTATCAATCACGTAACAAGGTGACTAATTTCAGCAATCCGTGAGGGAAGGTTTGGCTAGCTAAGGGCAAAGATCAATATATCCAAGTCAACAACAAATTCAGAAATCAATGATAGATGCAAGCAAGTAATTGATCAAAACTTAACTAGCATGCAATCAAGACGCCAAACTTATGATTAGACGATGGAGAGATAGACACAATGGACACTTGAGATAGTGAATAGACTACTAGTCTAGATCTCCTGAGGATTTCTTTTTGCTTGTATAATCGACTTTTGATCTCAAGTGCTGTTTTTTTTTTTTTTAGAAAGAATAGCATGCAATTTCTTATGATGCTAAAGGTAAAGAAGAGACAATAGTAAAGCAATCAAGAATGAAAGATAATCAAGTAATCGCAAAAATTTGAAGCAACAGTCAAAGATTTAACAATTTGATGAAGCCTAAGATATCTGCGATCTTCGGGTTATTAGTTATCTTCAATCTCTCTTGGTTTTTCTGTTTTTGTGAGTAAAGCCAAGACGATTTATTGAATCAAGATTTCGTCACCTAGGGTTAGGGTTTCACTCGAATTTTTCAGTTTTCTTAACAATGCGGAATTTGGTGGAAACGAGAGGAAAATACGTGAAAGAAAGAGTTTTAGAATGACTACACCTTTAAACCGCAGGAAACTGATACCAATTGATACGAATCTGGTATGACTCGTATGCCCTCGGGAAGAATCGTGGAAGAAAGGGAAGTCGATGGCGCTTCTAGATATCTTCTAGGGTTGGATAAGTATTGAATCTTTCGATTCAACAAGAACTCGATGTCTTGAGAGTCCACTCAAGGGATGAACGAATTCGATAGGTTGGCTTGATGACAGTTCGCTAACGAGAACAACTCCGGATCCAATAAGTAGAATGACGTCGAAGCAAAGGAAGGAGATTTAAACTCAACTAAAGCTCTGCTATTCAATTTCAACGTGCCAAACAACAATGAGAAAAGTTCAACTTATAAAGGAGGTTGCTACTAACATTAACCTAAAAGTGCAGCCCTAATTCGGAATTAAAAAAGTCTTAATTAAATAAATAAAACGCTAAAAAAAGGATATTCGGTTCGGAAGTCTTCAGCGCGGGGTCCGCGGGCGCGGAAATCGAGGCGTCCCGCGGCCCACCCGCAGAAATCGAGACGGACACTTCGTCTTTTCCTAATTCGCGGGCGCGGACACTTCTTCCGCGATCGCGGAAATTTCCCTGTTGAAGGGATCTGCGGTCGCGGCTTGTATTTCCGCGGTCGCGGAAATTGTTCTGCTGGCTTCTTTCGCTTGGCTCGGCTCGTTCGAGATGGCGGACTGACCCGTGTTTCGACCCTTGACTAATAAGGCTGACTTGAAGGCCAACGTTGCTTCGCCAAGCGTCCGGTTGTCATCCACCTCTTCGGGCGTTGTCAAGCTCCAAGTTCTCTCAGTTGCACCGATGCCACTATTTCTTGCTAGACCTTTGGTGACCATTGATTGAGTAGCCTTGGCTACCGCTCTTGCTCTTGCTCTTGCTCGGGTCACTGGGCCTAGTGAGCGTATGCTCATGAGTTCTTCTTCTTCAGCCTCTGTCAATGTCTTGTCCTGATTCGTTTCAGTTATGGTTATGAAGTGCGAACATTTAGTTTGGATCTTCATGTTAGAATACTCGGTGCCTTGAGCCGAAACAAAAAACGCTATGATATTGCGTTTTAAAAAAATAGGGCAAAAAAACTGAACGCCATGAGAGAGCGTTTAAATAACTCTGTGCAAACCATAAAAATCTGGTCCATTCAAGACTTCCAAAGTTTTAATTTGATATAATTTATATCGTTGTGTCCTGTTTTTCTATTTTTGTATGTCCTACCGTATCCGTGCTTCACATGTAATTAGTAGTTTTGTTAAGGAAAATATATATTAAATTAGTTAGGAATATGAAGAGAGAGAAAAAGAGATAAGTCGGCAGACACAAAAAGTAAGGGCCACAAAGGCCCACAATGGACGGAGAGACATCGATGGCCCAACGTCGAGCTAAACTCCACTTAATTATTTTATTTTAGTTATGAAAATATTTAATTTAACATATAATACTAAGAGCCATGCAATCAAGCAACATTTGTTGTTGTTAATTATTAAAGTGGAAATCCATCATTTTCAAAAGCGAATAGGCAGATGATACAACTACAGTGCTTTCGATACGATCTTGCTATTTTTTATTTTTTATAATATCCTATTAATTGAAAAACAACAACCTATCTCAACTTCCACATATCTTTTTTTATAATTATTAAAATGGTTGCAAGGAGAAGATGTAACAGGGTTTTGAATACTTTGTATTAAAACTAATCAAGCCATCAAACAAGTTTTAGAACAAAGTTTGGTAATGTGATCAACTCAAGGCCACAACTCACAAATGTCATGAAGCAGACTCTCGTTTCGGTGAGGACGATGACTTGAATAAATTGATTTCTTCTCTTATTGTCAATTGGCTGTTTATCGGCCCACCAGACTTTATCAGCACTAATACGATTTTTTCATTAATGTTCTTCCGTTTTCTTAATAATTATTTTTTGAAAAAATAATATTCATCAATTTTTAAATTTAAATAATATTCATCAATTTTTAAATTTTTTAAATTTATCAATTAATGTTCATGTCAATGAATGTTTTCAATTTACAAATATTCACCAATTTCCTTACTAAATATTGACCATTATCACATTTAAAACTATACTATCAGAATTGAATTAGGTCCACTAGAGTCGAACTAATACGTGTACCGTGTATGTACGCAACGTAGTACTTATAGGGTGATGCTATATACACTCATTTTTTTGTCTATTTAGACTCAGATACCCACGCACTCGCAACGCGTAGGCGTACGTTTAAAACGGATATCCGACCATTTAAGTCACGCCCACGCAACGCGTGTGCGTGAGTATTTTGATAAAATATTACGCCTGCGCAAACTGTACCCGTAGGACAATTTCGGAAATATTAAAATATACCCACGCACACGCAACGCGTGGGCATGGGTGTTTTAAAATATACCCACGCACACGCAACGCGTGTGCAAGGATGTTTTCAAAAATATACCCACACCCACGCGTTGCGTGTGCGTGGGTACCTGACATTGGTACATGCTTTTTGAGAACGTTTAATATAATTTATTATAAACGAGATTAAGAAGGAAAGCCTTTTTTACATAAGCAGTGACTGTATAGCGCTTAGCTTGGAGTCATGTTCATGATGAACAGAAACGAACTGCATAAGGGTCTACACCTGGACGGAATGATTAACTGAGCTACTGAGGTGTCCTCAGGTTGATACAGCCAAATTGAAAAACGAAACAGAAACAAACTTTGGTTTTAGGACAAGTATTTACCCCCAAATTCTCAATTTGATTTTAGGATTAGGAGGTCATATAACTACAAAATCTATCATCATAAAGTATTATATCCAAAATAACATACTGACATAAAGTATAAAAACTACATAATCTAATGTGGATCAGATCTATCCTCTTCCTCGCGCCCAGAACCGCTACCCTCACCACGCACATGTTCCGAGTTTTGAAAAAGAGATGCACGTTGAGGTGGATCCGGAACGGGGTAAGGTTCCCCAGTCATAAACCCGATGAGAGAGATAAGGTACTCCGTCTCGTCATTACTGATACTTGGACATTGGAGACGCTCGCGTACCGATCCAAGAGATAACTGAAGGCGCTGTGTAATTAAAATATATGTAAAAATCACGTAATATTACTTAAAATATAATAACCTTGTATAAACGAAATTACTTACCACAGTAGCATCAACAGCCGGAGGCCGAGGGACTTGTTGTGGTTGTGAGGTAGGATCCACATAAGGGTGAGTGATGTCGAGAAAATAGTCCATATAATGTTCGTCACACTCCCACGACCACCTACATCGCTGATACGCATCAATGTCGAACAAATGGCTCTCGCGCTCTTCCCAGGTAGGATACTCGTCTCCATTAAACTCCACTTTGTAGTCACTAATATTTTCTATTCGATTTTCAGAGCTTGGAGCATAGGGTTGAAGTGGAGGAACCTGTCTAAGCCCAAACTGTCGTAGGACTCGGGTGGCGTAATATGGCTCTTGGACATCCATGCAACGAAGAATACCATCCAGTCTAGAGAGTCGATGAGTAGTCCTAAAATTGATCTCTAAAAGTCCATCACCTTCCCTCCAAGGCATCCACTGCACCTGCAAATAATACAACAAGAGGGGGAGCAACATCCACCATCATACAACCATAGAACATTATCCAACACATTATTCAGCAAAATTTCACAACCTAAACTCAGCAAATTCAGCAACAATAAATTTTGTCTACGCAAAAGAACATTATCCAACACATTATTCAGCAAAATTTCGCAACTTAAACTCAGCAAATTCAGCAACCATAAATTCAGCAAGCAAAATGGCTACATTATCCAACAACCATAAACTCAACAAAATTCAGCAACCATTATTCAGCAAAATGTGTATCTTATGCATGTTCAGCCTATCATTAGGGAAAGAAGGCAAGCAGAAGATAGAAATAAAACCATACCTCCTCAACCGAAATTCCGTCTAGCAAGCGTCTAATTTCAATAAGCCTATCATGAGTTTGATTCCCAATGGGTCCAGGCTCGTCCCTAGCAGCTGCTCGTGGATCTCTCAGAAAACTTGTAGGAAGGGCATGGTTGTGGTATCCGAAATCAACTTCAAGCTTCCCCCATGTTTCTGCTTTTGTTACTTTGTCTACGGTCAACCTATATCCAATCACCATGAATCGACAATTGCACTTTTTTGTTTGAGTTCTCCTCCCTTCCACATTATTCTTGAGCTTATACACACCATAATTCTCACATACCATTATCACTCTATTAGGATTTGAGTTTTTAGTAACGATAACCATCATCAACTCTTTTCCAAATTCTCTAACTCAATTGAACATTTTCTTCGGGCAATCCCACACATAGTCCACAGTAAAATCATCTGAGTAGTCTCTTGTGCATATCTATTTACAATATCGTTATTTAGATAAAGTAACATTATTATTCGAAAATAGACACATCGTTATTAGATTACAAAACTAAGTACAACCATACAATAAATACAAATACTACAGTTTCATGCAGTTTTACCTCCTTAGGATCAATATAGTTTGACCTCAATTCTCCTTGCACCGATGAGTCTCCATCTTGATTTGACATTGTTTTTCTTATGGTGTGTTCAAATTGGGATAGAAGAAAAGAATAATATAGGTTTAGGTTTTATGCTTGCAAGGCTAAAATTTTACTCTCCAAAATTCGCCGGAAAGAATCTTTTGAAAATCTTTCGTTCAAATTTATTATCTTAAAAGATATTGCGTCGGTTACAAAAAAAAATTCGGAAAAAACGGAAACACCCACGCCCACGCGTCGCGTACGCGTGGGTCTTAAAACCAAACAAAAAAGGCACGCCCACGCAACGCAAGTGCGTGGGTCTTGATTTTAAGTTTTTTTTTTCCGATTATGACCTACGCGTATATGAAGCGTGGGATTGACAAAATAAAATTATACCCACGCACACGCTTTGCGTACCCGTGGATTAAACGTTTCGGATATCCACAAAATGGTCTCGCACACGCGTTGTGTATGCGTGGGTCATACCCACGTCCACGCGTCGCAACTGCGTGGGGTATTGAGTGTATATAGACAAAAAAATGAGTGTATATAGCCGTTACGTACTTATATCGATTAAATTACACGTAATTTAATTTATGTACATAATGATTGGCCGGTGACATATTATTATATTGAAGATAAATGAAAAAAAAAAAGAATAATGGGATTTTCAGATCTGACGGCTGGAATTGAGGCGCGAGATTATGACGAGAAATTGGAAACGTGTGCGAAAAAAACCCGAGTTTGACAAAAATGGCAAGAGAACAAAACAAATTCTCAACCTACCCGATTCGGATAATTAATCCGGGTACACTTTTTTTCAGTTTTTACTGCTACTTCTACAGTTTCGCAAGGACAATTTAATGACAAATAAGTTTCTACTCCTCCGTCTTCTCTTAATTATGTTCTCATTTTTCTTCTTTGGACGAGAATTAAGGAGAGGAGATAAGAAAGGAGATAGAGGGATGAAAATAGGAGAGAGAGTATTGAGATGAGAGAATGGTGAGAGATGAGAAATTAAAGGGTTAAGATTGAGTCAGAAAAGAGAGAGAAAAATTAAAGTGTATTTTAAATTGTTGTGGTTTTAGGGGAAATTAATGGGTTTTGATGAGGGTATATTGGTAAAGATTTGTGGTTAAAAGTAGAAATAAAAACATCAAATTAAGACACTTAAAATAGAAAATGAGAACATAAAAAAGGGACGGAAAGAGTATGACTTTTTTAAAACTATCAAAACAAGTCATTAATGAGTTAATGTAACTCTTTGAATATTTACTTCCTTTGAAAATAATCACAAAGGTCAAAGGTGAGACATTAAGAAAGATTAATAAAGGGATAAAGATAAACTTTAATTTAATATAAGAAAGTACTCTTAAGAGAAAAAGAAGGACATTGGTACGGGAAGGCGAGCAAGGTGTCTAGATTGTACTTTATTTTAATATGTTATCCATGCATCTAAGTGTTGTGAACATAACTCGTATTCGTTCTAATCGAGTCTTAGATTTAACGCAAGAGATTTAAAGAGATAAAAAGTAAACAACTTGAATATAAATGTTGTTGACGCAATTCAGTTATAAATTTTACATCTGCGGAGTCTCAAGATCGAGGGGAAGACTCATCCATTCAACTAAGCAATAAAAGGCTATAAATATTTTCAGTTGCAAGCAAGCATACACAAGCGACAAAAACCAGAAAATATAACTCAGAGACGAACAAAGCACACAAGTTAGAAAAAGAGTAAGTTAGAATAGAGAGAAGTCTCCTGGATGGACAACCTCAAAGGTTTGAATTGAACAAACGCGCCTAGCACTCTAGAACTTCATCTTCTTGTGCTCTCTTATAGATTCAAACCAAACCCTCAAACTACGTACTATGGATGCACCAGAGAACCGCTCTCAGAGGAGCACTCTATGGTATCAAAGAGAATGTGGCAATTAAAGTTTCAAAGAAAGTATAAGTACTCTTTCAGAAACACCCAAAACGGCGTGTTCTATAAACGGGTCAAGTATTCAAGATATGAAGAAGTTGGAATTGGACCGAGCTTGAAGCACAGACAAAGGACCAATAATGTCACAATAAAAGTAGAGGCTCAAGTAACAGATCAATTCAGGCAAAGCAAATTCCAACATTTAAACTAATCAGAATTTTAACGCTAGGCTAGCACACATTAAGCCAACATGACTCAATGGTTCATAGCAGCATAGTGGCTCGAAGCGCGGTACGAGTCACAGTCTGCAAAATCCACAAGTTCCCGGCCTAGTTTCTACCTAGCTCAATGTACTTGTTATAAAATAGAAAATATATAATTTTATTACACCAACTTAGGAAATACACAACATATTAAATATATACTTTATAAATTGTGAATTAAATACATAACATTTTGTGTTATAACAAGGTACTTAGATCGTAGGTATACAGTTTTAAGCAGTTTTTTAGCATGTGGCCATGAAAATAAACCTAGCTAGGTCTACTTTTTTTTTATCCATAATTATTTCTATTGTGTACTAGGCCACTAATTAAGCACAGTTAATGGAATATTTTATACATCAAGATACACTAATATACGTGTAATTAATGATTTAAGTACACTGTTATCTCTTGGTTAACGAGGGGGATAATGCTTATCACATGCGTGTCGGTATTTTAAGATGTACTGCCAAATCTTTCATGCATATAATATCGATCTAGTGTAAATATTATACTCCCGCCGTCCCGGTATATAATTCATGTTTCATTTTTGACACTATTCACCTTTTAATACATTTTATCGTATAACTTTTAATATGTAAGAACAAACATAGTTATATGGGTTCTTGTTTAATTCGTCTTGATGAGTACTTTAACATATCAAAATTTTAGAATTTTTTATTAACATATGATTAGAGATATTAACGATACAAAACGTGTCTCGGCAAATGTGAAAAGTGAAAGAGAAATTATATTATGGGACGGAGGGAGTACACCTTAAACATTAGGTACGGCTTAAACTAATGTATAGATCGAGACCTATCCTATAGTATACGTATTTTAGTGTCATCGATCGTTTTATTGTGATCGAGATTCGCTCAAAATTTGAGGAGTTTGGTTTACGTTCGACGAGTGTTAAGAGTGAGGAGTGCACAATCCGAGTGTAAATCGAGCTCGGTGTTACATTGATATGTCGGGATGTACATAAATACATGTCGAATTCGTATGGTTCGAATTTAGGAGTCGAAAGATAGATAGTGGGACTTTATGAGGAGTGACCCAATTTGTTAGGAAACTGTGCGGATGATCTGGTGCCTTTATTTTTGGTTATGTAAAACGACATGGTTTGTAACAAACCGTGTCATATGACTGTTTTGGACGGTTAGTGTATTTTTAACCAGTTTTAATCGTCTTATCCATTGGATGACGTCCTAGTAACTGAATAACTACCCTTAGGCCTACATAAGAGTGATGTTTGATCAAAAAATTCCCCTAATTCTTAAAGAACAACAAGGAATTCTCTAAATCTTTCAATAAAATCAAAAATTTCAAGTGTTTCTAATTTACTATTTTAATTTTCTAGAGTTTATAACGTTTTATCTCCAAATTTCATATAACCCAAAAATAACGGTATAGGATCGAATTATTAATTTTGAAAAATGGGTCCAAACACCAAACTCGACACTCCTTTAATTCTTAAACCTTCTTTTCAGAGATATATCAAGTTTAATTAATTCTAGCATGTTAAAAGGCATAAAATAATAATCCATCATAGTATATCCTATTGACTTAGAATAATAATTTACCGTCATAAATGCATTTCAAATTTGGACGGAACAACAGACGAAACTTTAGAAGAAAAATAAACAAAACACGTCTACGCAACTTGAGAATCAACCTTTTATCTCTTCGATTATAAATTTTAATATATGATTTGAATTTTTCGGGTAAGATGAACAATTTCGAAATGTGAAAGCGGTCCTTCAACTTTGTCATATTCGTTGTATAGTTTGATGCATTTTTTCCTCTCTACATACATCTCCTTATCGTCTTGAAATTTTCTAGAAGAACATGCAAATTACACACATTTTAATCACGTTATATGGATTATTATAAACACTTTTTCCCTCTTTAGAGGCGTAAAAGGTCACAATTAAGAGTCGTAATATAGGTGCTTGCCCCCTTAATCTAAGTTAAAACACTAAGTCACGTTTAATCTTTTCATCTATTGAAATCAAAATTAGAGGGTACCTCATGCAATTTATTTCCCATCATTGCTAATCTTTTACGGTCTCGCAATTCTTTTGCGAGACTTTTTTACGAGCCCACAATACGGGTGTGCGAGACTCTTTTAGTCTTCGTACATTCAAATATTATTATTTTATTAATATTATGAAAATAATACGAGAAAAGTTCTGGTGCGACCGTGCGAACATGCCTTCACGTTCACATATTACACATTAATGTTCATATTCTGGATAGTAATGTTAATAATTTGAGCCCTAAATTTTTTTAACCGTTTTCAGTGAGGGCGGTGACATAATTTTAATTACTGCGAACTTTGATTTTTTTTTCTCAAAATGTTTCATCGCCCAAATTATGAACATTAATTTGTTATTTGTGAACACGAAAAACTTTATTTTTCCTAAGTTAAGTCTTATTCTCACCAAAATTTTTCTTAAACAATACGATTTTTTTTTAAAGGTACGTCTATTACGAGCAATCTTTAGAATAATACACAAAGCATAACTTTTCTTAAAAACCGCACTATCTATTAGCTAAATACATGTATCTAATCTCTCCAATCAGAATTCAAGATGTTTTTAAATTGGGCTTGTGCTGTTTTTGTTAGTATGATCACATGTTGAGCTCATTACCTTTGTTCCAAATGCAAGTGATATGATTGGATTACACAACGTTCGAAAGATTTAAAACACATAAAAACAGAAACAAAAGTATTATGCAAAACCCAATGGAAACCAGTAGACTTTGGTCTTTTTAGTAGAGAGCATCTCCTTTTGTCGTAAGTTTTCATGTTATTGGATGATTTTATGATTTTATTGTTCTGAAATAATTTATAGTTCCCAACGAATTAAAGGTGCCTAGATTAGGTATCACCAACAATCTGTCCTAGTTTGTATCCATTCTAATAATATTAGCTAGCTAAATATAGGGAAAGGATATGATACGATTAAGCTTATGATATCAATGTATGAATACGTGTAAATATATAAATATTTACATGTACATGAATTTACATTTACATGTACGTATATATATATATATGTGAATGTGTATGTATTTACGTTTATGTGTGAATGTCAACATGAAGAGATGCAAATGTAAATACTCCATTCAAATATTCGTACATTAGAGGAATGTTCTGGTGCAAATAACTCTTAACGTAGAAAAAACGAACAGATCACGTTTACATATTACACATAAATGTTCATATTCTGGATGGTAATGTTCATAATCTAAGCCATACAAAATTTTAACGTTTTCAGTGAGGGACGCGGTGAATCCGGTGATATATTGTAATTACTGCGAACTTTGATTTTTTTTTGTTTTTATCTCAAAATGACCTAAAAAAAATTATCGTCCAAATTATGAACACTAAATTGTTATTTGTGAGCGCGAAAAACTTTGTTTTTCCTACGTTAAATCTTGTTTTCTCTGGTGCATTCATAATATTTTTCCTAAATATATTGACATTTACTATAGTTTTTTCCACTATATTTTACAAAAATATTATAACAGAAAACAATTGATCATCCAATTGAGGATTATTATATACATTCTTAAGATCGATGTGTTCACCATCACCAAATTAAATAAAGAATCGGGTTCGAAAAGAATATAAAACAACTCTCTTTTAAAAGGGAATGAAAAAAATGCACCACCACTACTATATAGTCTATATGCATAGCATTATATTTGTATATTGGAATATATAAATAAGGATTTGTAATGAAAGTGATTCTAGGAATATTATCACAATAAAATGACACGTAGCATTGCTATATACTATAGCTATTAACTCTATAACTACTACAAAGCTTTTTTTTATGCATTTACGACAAATTTAGTATACTCTATTTACATTATTCACATATATGCTGGCCAGTTAAAGTTAACACAACTTTTATCCTGAAATTATAGAGCTTATACTATTTTATTTTATTTTATTAATAAAAACAGCATTTCGACGTATCCTACGTGAAGGGTAAATTAAAACATTTCGACGTATCTACATAGAGGATAAATCGAGAGGCTGACGCCGATCAAACCGGACATGAAGAACATCAACTCAAAAAAAATAAATATATCAAAACAAACAAGAAGCCTAAACGAATGAAGGCGAGCACGAAGCGAGATCTTCAAAAGTCTCAACTATAACATTGCCTTATTTCTTCTTTAAGCTACATACACAACCACAAATTCAACAGAAAACTCAAAACAAAACCCAAATTTAGATCCACACGGTTTATATTAAAACATTGTGCATATATCATAGTTGTACAATATTAATGTTAGGATAGTATATACGTGCATGCATGTGAAAAGTAGCTATAGTAAATAAGGAAATATCAAGTAATATTGGAATCACGTAGTAAAAAATACTCCGTACATTGCATCACGATTGCACATCATCGATACATAAATGAACATATACGTACAAATAATGGAGACCTGCAAAATTAACAAGTACATAGAAGCTCGAACAAAGGAATGCTATAATATATTATAGGAGTATAAAATTGTCAAAATACAATTACTGTAAAATTTAAAGGAAATGTCTCTCATACGAATGAATATTATTATAAAAAATAAGAATAAATTTTGATTGTTAGATCCACGCAAATTAGCGGTTTCAATTAAAATTTACAAAATAAAGTATAATATGTAGGGGGAAAAGTACATACTAAAATCTAAAAACGACTTAGGCTCTGTTCGGCAAAAGCGAGCTTATTGATAGCTTAAGTAGTGTTAGCTGAAGTTGAAACTTAACTGATAGCCGAAGCTGATTTCGTAGCTGAAATTAGTAGCTGAAGCTAAAGTTGATCTATGTAGCTGAATTTGATGAAATAGAAGTATGTGTTCGACACAAGTAGCTGAAATGTTGTAAAAGGTAATTGTGAAATTATCGAGCATAAAAACAACATATTTATATTTATATGATAATTATTAAGAGGTGGAGATATATGGTTTTGGGCTAATTGGCTCAACTTGTTTAATTTCAGTCCAAATTCAACAAGAAATTCAAGCCCAAATTAAACAACGATTGGATTATGCTGATTGTACCTAACATCTCAAATTTTATCAATGACCACATTAATAGTTTTAATACTTTAACCATATCACCAACAGTATTGCATGCCAAGCTTGTAGCTTCATCCAATTTAAATCAATAGAATTTACAGAGAATACATATCACAGCCACATCAGTTGCCCCTTACATTACAATATCTGAACTGTTGAAGCTTTCCTTCGAGTGGCATGGCTTGTTTCTTTATTTTAGCAGGTCGTGCGTTGTACTTTACCTGAAATTTTGGTAGCGGCTTTGGCTCGCCCTCTACGTTTTGTCCTGCGTTGTATGATACTTTGATTTATTACAAACACCAAACGAAATCAAAGAATTAACAAATATTCAGGTTGAAATATCTAATTTGTTAGTCAGGTACCAGAAAACACCATACACAATGTCCAACTATTTTGGTAAACATGTTATTTTCTTAAGAGTGACCACTAAAGAGCATGAATATTCAATCACTCCTATTGGTCACTTTCCAAAAACAATATGCTCACAAGACCATAATTACATGGGTATGGAACTTTACTAATTGATACAAATGCACATGAGAAGAAAAGTTAGAACAAGCATCATCTGTGTTATCTAAAAGATAAAGACATATCTGAGACTTGAGCTCAACAGATATGCACAAAGCTTCAGGCTGTCTAATGTCACCAACTTTTATTTGAACCCTACAACTAGTACAACAACCTGTAATATCAAGGCACTAACTAGCAATATTAGTTGCAATTCACTTAACCATTATCATTGTGGGAAGAGAAATGACTTTTTCATTCAATCCCATGCACATATTCACATCTTCTATTGTTAACTTTCCTAGGAAGTGGTTTTCAATTTTCAGTATGCCACTGCAAAAATCCTGGTATGGTAGAGTAGGAAAAGCACTATGTACAGGAAAGTGCTCTTTCAATAGTCCAATTTCACCGGATCAATTTCTTCTATTTCCGAGCAGCTATACACGGAAACAACGGAAAACAAGAAATTACCTCGAGGACGAAAAACTCATTACTCCGCACTCACGGTAGTGTCCGATGACCTTATGGCTACCCTCCGACACGTATGAAGCTCGATTGAGAATGAAAACAGAGCTAACCTTGTATTCTTCAACCCAATCGTTTGAGAGTGAAACAACCCCCTTCCTTCAACCTTTATAATTGGAAATATTTTGGATTTAAAGCCCAATAAAATTATAAGTTGTGCATTCAAGTACGTGTTATCGACGACATAATCCAACTTATTTTCATTCCTTAGTTGTTATCGCCAAAACTGAATATTGAGTTCATGACAACAACATCAGTATACAAGAAAAGACAAGGCTGAATTTGATTTTTAATAAGCTTGTAGTTGTTTCAACACATAATCAAAATCAAATAATAGATGACCAGTTACTCATCAAGTCTTTACAAATGAAAAACATCAATATCTATGTACGAGACACCATCCTAACATATAATTAGGACGTATCATATTGCATCCTTTTTTACAGTACGGGTCTCATGAAGCCATGTTGTTACACCTATATCAAGTGATTTGGAGTTTAAACTTATACCTTGAAAGATATTAATTAATAGCAGATTATAACACAATTATATGAGTTGATGTATAGGGGTAGCAATGAACAACATCTTTGATTTCTATGAAAATTCCACCCAAAACGGATATAGGATTCCTTAACTATACGAGAAGAGATTTTGCATTACCTTTTTCATGCCTTTGAGTAGAAGCAGCAATTTGTTTACCTATATCCCCATAATCATATGTGATCAAAAAGGGTGTCAATGGATTGTTTCTTTCATGCCTTTGAGTAGAAGCAGCAATTTGTTTACCTATATCCCCATAATCATATGTGATCAAAAAGGGTGTCAATGGATTGTTTCTTTTATTGAACTCTTCTAAAGAAGAGTGTAAATGTTCATCAACCTAAAAACAGTAGGACATGAGTGTTATCCAATAATGCAAACAGATGATAATAAGGATATAACTGTACACCAGCTAGAGAAACATACCTCAAACAAGATAGAATTATACAACTCAAGTTGCCACTATATTTTTCTAAATTGGCATTTTGTCGAACACCTTGTAAACATCTATATTTTTCTTCATGAAATCGATTTTAGGTAATTGACGATCTACACAATTGGATTGAAACACAACCAAACAGGATATTTGTATCAATATTCAGATATCCATGCGTTTATATTGGATTAAATTTAGAGAATTGTCCAACAGATTATTACAAAAGAATGAACGTTGTTTTACATATGTTTAATCGATGATGAACAAGAAGACCAAAGGATTTAATGGGAAAATTGAAGTGGTTACCTTGTTCTTCAGTACAAATTCGAATCATCCTCTACTTCCAAATACAGAAATCATTCGATGCCCTTTTCAGCCTGGGTGTAGATTTGATGCGTTCTCCAGCCTTGGTAAAATTGATTGGATTGAGAGGGTAAAGATGGAAAGAAAAGAATGAAGAATCTGATAAGCTAGCTTAAATTCCTGGGAAGTTCAATAATGTTTTTTTGGGTGGTAGAAAGAGATCCGGCATTCTCGCAAATTACATAAATAAAATCTGCTTTGCAATCAGGCGAGGTGTAGTAAATTCCCTCACATCGTCCAACAAAACCGAGTTTGCCCAATCGGGCGGAAAATCTTAACACGTGCACCCCTAGAGGGAAATTAAAAGCAGAACAAGCAAGTCGATCCGCGACAAAGTTCGCTTCACGGTAAATACGACGGAATTGGATCTCCCAATCCCTACCAAGGAAGCCCTGCGCTCTAGACACGAGGCTAAAAAGGGGATGATGACGCTCCACGGGTTTGGATAGCAACAAAAACGCGACCCGCGAATCTGTTTCTAGGCAAACTCTCCTGAACCCTTTGTCCCAAGCAACCTTGAGACCCAACACAATGCTCCACATCTCCGCCATGGGAACTGAGCAAAGGCCAATGTTGTGGGTAAAATCACACAACCACTCGCCATTCTGATTCCTAATGACTCCTCCTGCAGTCGCTAAATTATCCTTAACAGCTCCATCCGTATTAATCTTGACCCAGTTATCCACGGGTGGCTCCCACTTCACAAGAATAGTCTCCTTAATTATCGGTTCAAGGATGTGGGCTTTACTAGAGGCATTCTGATAATCATCATATATGTTGAGAATAAACTCACTCTTGTTTCCCATAAATTTCTCCTGATTGAAAACCCAAAGATTCCTCCACTTCCAAAGATACCAAAGTGTGATAGCGAACAGACTGGCCCAGTGCTTGCCATCCGGGTTGGGCCCATGATACAACAGATTGGACCGGATCTAGCTAGGGAAGTCCATAGCGAAAAAACAGTCCCAACTGAGCGGTGGTTGAATAGCAGCCCAAACAACAACAACCTCTCTACAATCTCTAAGTAAATGCAGATGGGTTTCCGAAGCATTCAAGCAGCACGGGAAATCATCGGTAGCAGCAATGTGTCTGCGTTTACGTTCACTATTCGTGAGGACACCCCCTCTGATCAGCATCCAGTTGAACATACGCACCCTCTCCTGTGTTCTAAGCTTCCAGATTTTCCCATACAACAGGGAATCAATATCCATAACAGAGCATTGGGGATTAATCAAATCATAAGCAGAGGATACCGTATAATCTCCAGTCTTCGAGACACCCAAAGAGATAATGTCCTCAGCGTCACTAGGAGCAATCGCAGCAATCCGCAAAACAATCCCAGTCGGCAGCAAATGAGAGAAAGAAAAAATGCCATCTCCATCCGGTCTCAATATCCCAGTAGTCTCTGATCATCAAATCAACAACATCCTGCTCAATGGGACTAGAGGCCAATCTCTCCAAACAGACATCTTCAAGCCAAAAATCTTTCAAAAAACGAATCGACGCGCCATCGCCCAAATGCCACTTAGCGCCTCTGGTAATCACCTTTCTCACAACCAATCTAATACCTTTCCAAGTCGGGGAAGGCGAAGCCCGTTCAGTCAAAGAAGGTCGAATGTACTTGGCTCTGAGCACTTGGCCCCAAAGCTTATCCATCTCAGTGAGGAGACGCCAGGCCAGTTTCCCCGTGGTAGCAAGGTTTAAATCCCTCATCGTTTTCATGCCAAGACCACCCAACAGCTTGGGTTTACAAAGCTCCTTCCACCCGATCATATGCATACGACGGGTACCTTCCCAGCTGCCCCAAATAAAAGATCTCGTAAACTGGTCAATTTTATCACACACCGGGCCCGGAATGACAACCGACCCCATAGTATAAGTCGGGATGGCATGGAGAACGGACTTCGCCAAGGTAACTCTACCCGCAAAACTGAGGTTACGGCTACGCCAACCCGATAATCTGTCCTTGATCTTCTGCAGCATGGGCTCGAAAGTAAGGTGATCAATCTTCTTGTGTAATAGAGGCATGCCCAAATAAACCTCGAGGTCTGTAGTAACCGGAATACCACTATTACCCTGAATATTACTCACGAGATCACTGCTAGCATTCGGCGAAATAAACAGCTTGGACTTCACCATGTTTACTTTTTGCCCCGAAGAGGAACAAAACCGGGCAAGAATCTCCTGAATAACTCTCACCTGATCAACAGTAGCTTCCGCAAAGAGGAGGATGTCGTCTGCAAATAAAATGTGCGATATCGGCGGACCACCCCGAGAAATATGAATCGGCTTCCAGGAGCCCTCCTCAATCGCCGCCACAATCATCTGACTAAGCCTCTCAATACAAAGTACAAAGAGATACGGGGAAATAGAATCACCTTGTCTAATCCCTCTAGACGGAATGATTCTTTCCGTCCGTTCCCCATTCCAAAGAACGCTCATCGAGGTGGTCGAAATACACTCTGAAATCCAACCAATCCATCTATCCGAAAAACCCGCATCCACCAACGTGTCAACAATGAAGTCCCATTTAAGACGGTCATACGCCTTCTCAAGATCAATCTTAATGATCATCCATCCCGACTTACCATACTTGAATCTCATGGAATGAACAACTTCTTGGGCAAGAACGATGTTGTCCATGATGAGTCTTCCCGGAAGGAAGCTACCTTGCATGGGGCCAATCAAATCCGGAAGAACGCCTTGTAACCCGTTCACAATCACTTTCGTAATAATTTTATACGACACGTTACAGAGGCTAATGGGACGGAAAAGGGAGATCCGATCCGGGTTATTACTTTGGGGATAAGAGTAACAAGAGTGTGATTAAGGCCTTGGGGCAACATATTGAACTCAAAGAAACTCTTAACCGCAGTAATCGTGGATTGACCAACAACCTCCCAACACTTGTGGTAAAAGATGGGTTGAAAGCCATCGGGACCCGGGGATTTAAGCCCATTCATCTTTCTAACAGCAATAAAAATATCCTCGTCCGAGAAGGGCCTCTGCATAACAGCCCAAAAATCATGGCTCAACTGAGGGAAGAGCCCATGGGGCGTGGTTATTGGGCATTGTTCCTGGATCGGCAGATAGTAGAGCCTTCTGTAATAATCAACGACCAATTTTTCCAAATCGTTCTCCTTAGTAACCTAGCTCTCGTCAGTATCAATTAAAGCCTTAACCTAGTTGTACTTACGATGAATGATCGTGGAGGCGTGGAAGTAGGTGGTATTCCTGTCTCCCGAAGTCAACCAAGACTCTCTAGATTTCTGAAGCCAAATCAACTCCTCCTGTTCCAGAACACCCTTCAGTTCTTCTCTTTTCTGCACTTCCTGAGCCATGACCTCAGCCGACACGTCACAGGCCAACTCTATTTGAATGACATCCAATTCTTGTAAGAGTTTAGACTTTTTCTCAAACACATTGCCAAAGGTGTTGCGATTCCACTCTTGAAGCTTGCATTTCAGCTCATTAAGAGCCTCATTCGCGGGTTTGTCTCTCTTCCAATTATGACGGATAAAAGGGAGAAAGTCGGGATGGGTTAACCAAGCGATCTCGAATCTAAAAGGACGACGGCTTTTCTGAAATTTCACCTGAGGGTCAAGCGCAAGAAGAAGTGGGGTGTGGTCCGACCCAAACTTGGGAAGGTGGCGCACACAAGCATTCGGCCAACGAAGACACCCCTCGAGGTTCATGAGCACCCGGTCCAAGCGCTTTGAGATAAGAGTTTGAGGTGAGAGACCTCGAGACCAAGTAAATTTTTGCCACGTAAATCCCATATCAATAAGACCCCCATCATCAATCACTCTCTGAAATTCAGCCGAATCAGCATGTAACATACCTGAACCTCCCTGCCTCTCGTCACTCCTGACAATACAGTTGAAATCACCTCCAATAAAGCAAGTTCCCGACTGTCTACTAATCTCAGCAGTGATGGCATCCCAGAATCTCTTACGCCTGGAGACCGACGGCGACGCATAGACGATGATGAGCTGAAAACAAGAATCACCTTTATGAACTTTGGCACTAATAAAGTGGGGTTCTTTCTTGCAACTCAAGATAGCGATATTGACAGGGTTCCAAGCGAGCCAAATACCGCCTTTAAACCCTTGCGCCTCTACCCGCTCGCAAGCTCCCATTCTAATCTTATCACACACTTTATGGGCTTGAGGACCGGAAATATGTGTTTCAATTAACGCTAAAATGTCAACCCTATGGCACCGGATCATGTAATTAATCGTATTAACGAAACTCGGTTTTCCCGCCCCTCGTCAATTCCAAATGATAGAATTCATTGGATAAACAAATAGGGGAGAGAGAGACAGTTACTGTTGCGAGCCCTCCGACTCCATACCTTCTTCCTGGTCATCTTCTGTCATGTCCTCATTCCCTTCAGTATCGAGTTCCCCAGACATCTCCTCAGTTCCCTCGTTCTGTTGAAGAATTAATTCCTTCTGTCTGGCAGCTTCAAGGTTTTCCACTGTTTGGAGAGGGCCCCCATCCGTAATGAAACCCAGTTTGAGATTTGGATTGACGCTCTGGGCTGCCACTTCCTCTAAGCTTTGGCCTTTTTTCAGAATAGTGTAGGTGGGTTGGGCTCCAACCGGTCTAAGCCTTTTAACAGGGCCCATTCGGACTTCCTCCTCCCTATCCGACATTGGGGCTGGTCCACTCCTTTTTCTGAACTTTTTTCCCATTCTTTTCCTATTTCTCGTATTTCCCATTAGGGCTTTGGCTTTATCTCCAAATGTGGGTCTGCCTCCTTCTTTCTCAGAAACAAAGTTTATCTTCCCCTTGTCTCTCCCGTCAACATTGGTTCCCTTCTTTCCCTCTTTAGGTGACTCTTTTCCCTACCCATTGACCCTGCTTCTCTCCTGTTCATCCTTCTTCCGATTTGGCTCCAAACGAGCCCCAACGTTCGTTTCTTCTGTCCAGTCCTCAGGCAAGTCGAACCTCCCTGATCTCGAGGCTTCCCTCAGCGGTTTGGATCCCGCCTTGCCAGCCTGATTAGGGTTCCTGAGTTGAGACCCGTTCGAGCGCCGCCTCGCCTTGGGGAGCATCCAACCACCAAGACGTTCTTCTCCCACCGGCAACCTTCGATTAGGATCAAAAGATTTCAGAGGTTCTTTCTCCTCTTCCTTCTTCCTTTCCACGTTCTGCGGGAGATCCGGGCATTTGGGCTGAAAGTGTCCATACTTCCCACAATGGAAGCAAATGGAATGCAAATTCTCATATTCAACCAGATACCTGCAGCCATTAATGAAAACAGAGCCCTTGAGAGATTTGGTGAGATCCATCTCAATGCAGATTCGCGCAAATCGCCCCCTATCCACCATTAAGGTTTTCTTGTCCACTCTAATGGCTTTTCCAAGTCCTGCAGCAATATGCATCAACACCCCCTCTTCATAAAGAAGGACTGGGAGATTCAAGATCCTAACCCAAACAGGGGTAGTAGTCACTGGTTCAGTCGTCGGGTCGAACATGGGTTTCCAAGGCTTGATCACCAGCTAATGACCAAAGATGGTCCAAGGACCCCCTGTTAACACTGCCATATAATCATCAGGATCAAAAAACTTAACCATATAATAAGAGTTGGGTAAATCTATCAAGCGGATCTTCCCCTTAGGTTTCCATAGGTCATGAGCCTTCATGCGCATAATATCATAGAGAATCGTAGTTCCCAGAGTCTTGACGACAATGGTGGTGTTCCAGGCCTCCACAAGTTTACCCAGGACCTCTTCTTCAATGGTTATGACAGGATCTTTGTCCTCTCCATCCGGGAATGTAACTCTGATTTTTCCTGCTAAAAAGCTATCAGGAAGAGCCGCTCTTTCTTCATCTTCTTCGGCTTCGATTTCCTGAGTATGGTCCTCCTTCGGGTCTTGTTGAGTTTTCCTTTCTTCCTGTTGACTCTCCTGATTTCCATCTTGTTTGCCTTCAGCATTTAATAATATTTCCTTCCAGGATTTCTTCTCCTCCCCGGTGGTTTTCAAATCCGGCATGGCCTCTTCTTCAACATTCTCTGCCATAGTCGAATCCCCTTGATTTATTCCCGGTGGTTGGTCTGGATTCGCAACCACCACATTCCCAGTTGTGTTTCCCTCCCCATTATCCTGTGTTTCCGGTACAAAATTTGGTGTTGGTGAGATCATGGTCCCAACAAGGATGACGAAAAAACGAACTCGCTTAGCAGAAGACTAGAGAGAAGTTAGAGACTCTCACTATAAATGATATTGGAAGTTCAATAATGTTGAAGAGCAACATTTTCAATTTGAGAGAAATATAAGCTAGCTTATCAGCCCTTCTGCAAAAAAAGCTGCATAAAAAGCTAGATTGTCAAACACTCTTATGAAAGTCAGCTAGCATAAAATCTTGAAAATAAGCTAGCTTATGCACAAAACAAGGATGTCGAACAAAGCCTTAATGTCCGTTCGGTGTAAAAAAATAAACTAGCTTACTGAAAAGTTTGATATATATAACTTATTAAAATCAATAACTAACTTATTTTTTCTCTTATAGCTTAAGCTCATCTGTTAGATCCGACACATTGGCATAACAAATCAACTCGTATTTTATATTATAGAGAGCTTTCATATATCCAATTTAAATTATTGGCACTGTCGATGTTACATGCTTGATTAAATCATAAAAGGATATAGGCTAGTTTTAATAGGTGTCGTACGTGGACCTTAGAAATTCACACGTACATGACAAAATAAAACAACAAGCCTTAAAGAAACACAATACGGAGTAGTTTGCATTCACAAATTATATATAATGTTATATTATGATAATTTATAATCCGGTCGATGAATTTTTTTGAACGTTTTAAATAAGAGACACAACGACATTCTTATAATTATCGTAAACTTGTTTCCCCCCTCAAAATGACATGAACATACATGATCATCAAATTATAAACATTATCACCCAATTTATAAACATTAGCCTGATATTGTGAACACGAAAAACTTCGTCCACTTCATTTTTTATGGGGTGTTCTCACCCTAGCTTTTCTCTTCAAGTGTAAGTTAACATAATTTCTTCGTATAGTTATCTTATGTGCACCAATAATTTGACCCAAATTTATAGACGGAAAACAAATTGGAAAAGATTCACGTGCGAATTATTATTAACATGCGAATATGCGAGACACATTTAAGTCAGCGACATGTACATTTGACAGATTTGCATGTCATTGAAAATATGTGAAAACTACATGCACACAGGTGTGTGTATACCATTACTGAAGAACGTGCATGCAAATGAGATATTTGTACAATATCTATTCGCACCTGATCCGAATTCCTACGAATTAACTCATCTTATAACATGTTACACGTACGATGAGTTAATTCTTTAATAGTCGTACGTGTTACGAAAGTTGCCACATACTAAGAATACTACCGTAATTGGAATAGATACGATGAATTCAGCATATCTACATTTTGGTACGTGCATGATTTAAATTGTATACAATGAAGAACTAATTATTGAAGAGATCAAAGCATAGTTAATTAACTAGATAAGCGGATGATAGTAATACCACATGCATTAATCAGTTTTTTACACCGGATCCTATAGTATTAAAAATGAGCGCACGTTTGCTTTTGAATTCATCGGTAACTGACACGACGGCTGAAGAACTAGATTTGCTCCGGCGATCTAACAAAAAAGTTAAGAGAGGGGAGGAGAATAGAAACCAACAGGATGATGACTGGGAGGAAGAATTTCCTACGCTGGGCACAAATGGAAAGACAAATAAGTCTTTCTCTGAAGCACTTGTTGGGGAACGCAACAACAGGGTTCAATCAAGCTACACTAATCTCTGCTGGGAGGAGGAAGAATGGGAGGAGGATGAAACTTTAATGGATGACCTACTGAATATGGATGAAGATCCACGTTGCCCGACCATACTGCTTACTGTTGAGGAGAAGAAACGGATCCGCAAGCCATGGAAGGATTCCATTATCATCAAAGTGTTTGACAAGAATGTGGGCTACATGTACTTACGCCAGAGTCTTGTCAAGAAATGATCACCGAAAGGAGAAATTGGAAATGATTTTTATGTAATCCGGTTTCAAAATGCTGAGGATCTCAATCATGTCCTGGTTGATGGGCCTTGGATGATTGGTGACAGTTACTTAACAATTCAACAATGGAGGCCAAATCAGAATGGAGGATGTCGTTTCTGAACAGGAAGAGATTTCAGAGGCAGCAGGAAACAAGGTTCAAGATGGAGACTGTGTTATGGTCTCAAGAGATTGTTGATATTTTATTTGAGTGGTCTCAGTTGGGTTCCCCTCTGTATAATCAGTGGTCAATGATTGTCCCGGAACTAAAAATTCTGACTTGGAATGTGCAAGGAGCAGGCAGTAAGGCTTTTCTCAACACTTTGAAGGATCTTATTCGTCGCAAAGACCCGACGATTTTGGTCCTGCTTGAGACTCGCATTAGTGGAGTGCAGGCTGATAAGGTTTGTGAGAAAATTGGTTTTGATTCCCTTATTCGTGCAGAAGCTGTTGGGTTTCGTGGCGAGATTTGGGTAATGTGGAAGAGAGATCGAGTCTCTGTTTCTGAGGTCGATGCTCACTCCCAAGTGATCTCGGTGAAAATATCTCGATGAAATGAAGCTGCGTGGGTTTTCTCCGCTATATATGCTAGCCCTACTCCCACCACCCGGGAAGAACTCTGGAATAGGCTCAGAAGATTCAACAACTCTAATAGTCTCCCTTGGGTTCTCATGGGGGATTTTAACGAAACAAGCTCTATGGAGGAACGCACTGGTGACTCGGATGCCTTGCGTTGCATATGTGCTCGGTTCAGTAAATGGATAAATGATCTTGAGTTGCTAGACCTTGGGTATGTTGGGCAAAGGTTCACTTGGAGTCGGGGGCGTGATCCTGCGACTCGAACAAGTGATCGGTTAGACAGAGGGCTAACTAATATGGATTGGAGAACTCATTTTGATGGAGCAGCTATACGACATATTGCAATGAACCAGTCCGACCACACACCACTTCTTCTAAGCACTAATGGGTTCGAGCAAGGACAGAATTGCAATAAGTTGTTCAAGTTTCAAGCTGCGTGGATGCTCCACAACGAGTTTCAACACTTTCTCGCGCTCCACTGGGATAGGAATATTCACTTGAGTAACTCTCTCCCGAACTTGGCTATCCATTTGGATTCTTGGAATAAAACACTGTTTGGAAATCTTTTCAAACGACGAGATCAATTATGGGGCAGAATTGAAGGGATACAAAGAAGCCTCAGTTCCGGTACCTCTGGAGGGTTGCTACAGTTGGAGGCGAAGCTTCGTAGTCAGCTTGATGTGGTCCTTGAGCAGATTCATTTGTTTTGGGTCCAAAAAGCAAGAACTGAAGTCTTGGTCGACGGAGATCGAAATACTCGATATTTTCATGCTTGTGCAGTGGTGAGACGAAGAAGTAATAAAATTCAGGGGCTGATGAATGCTAGAGGGGAATGGATGTGGGAGCAAGAGGACCTGCAGAGTATGGTGTCTGAACACTTCCGAGATCTATATACAGAGGAAACTGATGTAATAGGTCCACTTGACATGCCTACTGGAAGGTTTCCAATCATACAGGAAGAATGTCTGAGTAAATTAAGTTGGTCGTACTCCACTGCTGAGATTAAGGAGGCGCTTGATTCCATGGGTGCTCTGAAAGCCCCTGGACCTGACGGGTTTCATGCGATATTCTTCCAACGAAACTGGACGGAAATTAGAAATGAGGTCGAGACTGCAGTTTTGAGCATTCTCAAAGGGGACCGGATTCCCGAAAGTATGAGCGAAACTATGATTGTGCTCATACCGAAGGTGGAATCCCCTGAATCTGTGAACCAGCTGCGTCCTATTAGCCTCCTGAATGTGGCTTTTAAAGTCGCAACCAAGGCAATTGTATTACGGTTGAAGCCTATTATGCGCTCTATTGTGGCGCCGAATCAGTCTAGCTTTGTTCCCGGGAGACAAATTACTGATAATGTTGTTATTGCGCAGGAAGTTTTACACACAATGCGATCTACTACAGGAGGTCAGATTATGGCTATCAAAATAGACCTAGAGAAGGCATACGATCGGGTCCGTTGGAGCTTCATTGAGGAGACCTTGCAGGAAGCTCGATTTCCACCTGATCTTGTTCGAGTGATTATGAATTGTGTTACCTCCTGCAGCATGAAAGTGCTTTGGAATGGAGGCTTGGGAGAAAAATTTAAGCCGACACGAGGGGTGAGGCAAGGCGATCCATTGTCGCCATATCTGTTTGTGCTTTGTATGGAGCGACTAGGCCATATAATTGACGGGGCGGTGGCTGCGGGTGCTTGGAAACCTATTCAGATTTCAGATAATGGGCCAACTCTTTCCCATTTATTTTTTGCAGATGATCTACTGCTGTTTGGGGAGGCCACACATGATCAAATCGAGACAGTCAAGTATTGCTTGGCACAGTTTGGAGAGGCATCCGGTGCAAGAATTAATTTTCAGAAATCCAAGTTATGTTTCTCCAACTCTACTCCTGCTGATGTTGCAGATCGGATTAGCAGCAACTGTAATATTCCTATTACTGATGACATGGGAATGTATCTCGGGATGCCACTTGCAAAAAAGCCATTGACAAAGGCCTCGTTCCAGTATATATTGGATAGGGTGAACACCAAGATGGCCGGGTGGAGAGCGAGACTGTTATCTATGTCAGGAAGGGTGACACTTGCAAAGTCAGTGGTGGCGAGTATACCAATGTATGCAATGAAAACTGCGAGTCTCCCTCTTTCGATATGTGATGAGGTTGACAAGAAGACAAGAGCTTTTGTTTGGGGATCCAGTGATGAGAAAAAACGAGCCCATCTGCTTCGCTGGGAAGTTCTTCGCAAGCCTAAAGAGGCTGGAGGGTTGGGAATGAAAAGTATGAGACAAACCAATGAAGCTTTTATGGTCAAGATGGGCTGGAGAACAGTCTCGAAGCCTGAATCGCTATGGTCCAGGGTTGTGCGTGGGAAGTATTGTCAAGGTCGCTGCGATCGGGATATGTTTCGGGCCCAAAGGGGTGCGTCAAACCTGTGGCAAGGCATTACAAAGTCTAGTAGCACTCTTCTTAAAGGACTAAAAACTGATGTGAAAAGTGGGAATCAGACAATGTTTTGGTCTCACCCCTGGGTGACAGATAAGGCCCTTGATCAAATGGCGACGGGCGACCTCTCGGAGGAAGAATCAGATCAAACTGTCGCTGAGTATTGGGGAGTTGATGGTTGGTTATGGTCGGAGTTCTCACATTTACTCCCGCCAAACATACTTGAGAAGATAGCTGCCATCAAGTTAGTGGAAGAAGAGGTGGGCGATAACTTGTTTTGGAATGGCACAACATCAGGGAAGTTTTCAATCCGGTCGTGTATTGCGATTCTGCGACAGAATGAAGCTGATTTGCCGACTAAGCTCTGGAAAGCAATCTGGAAAGTCGAGGCACCGGAAAGAGTCAGGAACTTCCTCTGGTTAGTATCTCATGACTGTATAATGAGTAATTTAAACAGATTCAGACGACATATTGCACCTACTCCTAAGTGCGGATTTTGTGATGAACCCGAGGAGTCTACAATCCACATTGTTCGGAATTGCGAGGTTGCTTTTGATGTGTGGAGAACATTTATGTTCGAGGCAGATATGCAGAAATTCATGGACGGTGGGCTCCTGGATTGGATGGAGAGGAACTTAACTAGGGATGATTCATGGCCAACTACGTTCGCTATAGGAATTTGGTGGCTATGGAAATGGCGTAACTTGAGGGCCTTTAACGCTTCCGAAGAGATCCCCGGTAATCAGGCTGAGTTTGTTATTACTCAAGCAAAGGAATACAGAGCTGCTCTGACTGCTAAGAGCCTGCTGCGCAGCAATGGAATTCAGCAATCACCCTCATGGTCTCGGCCTGCTGCAGGATGGGCAAAGTTAAACAGTGATGGTGCTTATGTGAAGGGAAATTCATGGGTCTGCAGTGGAGGTATCTTACGAGGCAATGTTGGGGAGTTCTTAAGAGCATATGTCGTCAAAGTTCACGAAACTTCAACGTTCCTGGCTGAGTTAATGGGATTACTACAAGGTCTATCTATGGCTAAGACTATGGGAATAGTCAAACTGGAAGTTGATGTTGATGCAGTAGAGGTTGTTGAAGTTATGGAGAATCAGGTAGTGGATGTGCCTCGCTACAAGGAGATAATTGATAAATGCAGGGACTTGCTGAATTTTGATGGGTGGTGTGTCAAAATTCGCCATGTTCCGTGCTCTAGTAATCAAGCGGCAAATTGGATGTCTCACTATGGGGATATTTGTGTTGGGGATTATATTCTTTTCAATACCGCTCACTAGTATTTTAGAGGTCGATAACTATATGAGCGAGACTATGTAATTTCTTGATTTCTATGAATAAAAGGATATAACCCACCATTTCTACCAAAAAAAAAAAATTTAGATAAGCGTGTGGTTGGAGTAATGATCGGAGACTAACCGTTGTCTTAGACTCGAAAATCAAAGAGATAAGGTTGAAACATTGTAGGGTTACTATTGAAATAAATAAGTTGGTCAAAAGCTCAAAACAACTCTATTAATATCATCTTAGTGTCTTATGAGATTTGTCTTCTTACAGTCGAACATGTTTTCTACATATTCGGACTTCTTTCGGATTATTCGTCAGGATGGTCAGGAGTTGTCACTTTTCCCCAGGTGAGACTTCGGTTTTAACCTTTGATAAAAAAAACTCTATGAATGTCATGTGATTTACGATTTTCAAACTATCCTTTGAGATATTTTGGTGATATATTAATTTTAAAGTTCTTTATAATATCTTATATTTGTACGACCAATACTCTTAGATATTAGACGAGAGTTGGATGATGGAGGAGGATCATCTAACATATAAAAGCTAAACAAAAGTTTAGACTTTAGACTTTAGATAGATGAGAAAATATGATGTAGTTCTTTATATTTCGACCACATTTTTTTTTTATCAAACTATATACATTAATTTAACCCTAATCCATAAAAATTATAGTTCCCAAGACATGAACTCCAAATATTCGACATAAACTCAATAAACAACCAAGACATAAATTATAATTAGTCATCTAGCGTCTAGACGAACTTCCAAACACTATAAAACGACTAATTAGAGTTGAACTGTCCAATCAAATTATCCAATTATTCAAAGTTTAGAAGGTTGTATAGGCTATCGTTCAAGAAGCATTTTCTCTAAATACTCCCTCCATCCCTTTTTGTTTGTCCACAAGTACGATTTTTGCGGAAATTAAGGAATTGTAGGAAAATACTGATTATAGGAGAGATAAAAGTATAAAGTGAATCGTTAGAAGAGAGAGATAGAGAGAAAAAGTAAATAATATTGAAATTTAGGAGAAAGAAAAAATAAAAAGGTGATAATTATAAGTTGATAGTAGAGATAAAATAGGTAGAATAAAATAACATAAATAAAATAGTGGACAAACAAAAAGGAACACCTGAAAAGAAAAGTGGACAAACAAATAGGAATACTGGACAAACAAATAGGGATAGAGGAGAATTACTTTTTAGGAATCATGTGTAAAATTTGGGACGGTAGTAACCGTAGTATATCATTGACCGATTAGTTACCGTTTAAGTGACTGATGAAGCGTGGATCATTTAACCGTGTATGATCAGGGATGGGCCTTGGCCCAACACCTACTCTTTCCCAGTTGGGCTCAAGCCCATTATAGTATCAGCCCTATTAAAAAGTCGTTAGCGCGTAAAACGAAATTCGCAACCGGGTCACAAAAACCCGAATACACCAACCTTCTACAATTCGGATCCTTGGAGTTGCCGCAAAGCGAAAAACCACCACCGACATTCTCTTTCTCTTCCGATCTAAGAATTCTCTTCACACGAAAAAATGGCGCGTTTCAATCCATAAACAATCACCACACCTCCTCCAATCTTGACTATATTACTCTCCCATTTTCATCCGATTCACCAGATCTCGCATGGTGGATCTGGTGTTTCAGCCATTCTAATCAGGCACAATATGGCGGATACAAAGTCCGATACGGTCTCGATCCGTGTCCCTTACAGGCACCTGAAGGGAGCTGAGGTTGAATTGGTTGCTTTCGAGGACGATTCAGTCAATACTGGAGATTCCTCTAGGTTTTCTAATGGCAATTCTTCTTCCGATGATCATCGTCAGCAGGATAGGCCTCCGAGGCACTGTAGTTTGGGTACTTTGATTCTCAGTTGTACGATCGCTGCTGGTGTGCAGTTTGGTTGGGCTCTTCAGCTTTCGCTTCTGACGCCTTATGTGCAGGTTCGTCTCTATCTAGCTTCCGTGATTTTGTTTTGTTGAGGTTATTCGTTTTCTGGCCAATGCATGAAGATTGAAATGCAATTCGTTGTTAAATCGTGACAAAGAAGTAAAGCTACATGGCTATAGTTACGTGGTTGGAAATATGACAGTGCGAATTAGGATTGTACTTAATTGACAGTTTTTTGCTCGAAACTTAGGTTCAAAGCTTGTCAAAACATGCTGTATTCTAGAATCTTTGAAGAGTAGTAGAGATTAATGCTTATTGCTGTTATAAACAAGTTTAATGAAATGGACACTGGCGTGTGTTGAAGATTTTGAACTTGTTTAAGATTCCTGGAGTGTATCTTTGATCGATACTTCGTATTGTTTATTCTTCCTTCAATAAGTTTGTGTTGCAGATCTCGCTTCTGTTACGGCGTCTTATGATAAATTGGTTTATTATCGTTCATGTCGCAATAGCTGATGGAAAAGATGTTATGCATAGCTTTGAATGTTGTTTCTGTTTATGCGGTTAAGTTAGAGTCAAAAAAGTGCTCCATAAGCTTCTTATTAGTCCACTGCCTTTGAAGTTTTTGCTTAAAACATAGTTCAACTATCATTCGAAGCAAAAAACAGGGAAAATGTTTGATGATTTGAAGACTAGTGGAGATTAATGCTTATTGTTGCTATAAACAAGTCTAATGGAATGGACACTGAGGTGTATGTTGAAGATTTTGATCTTGTTTAAGATTTCTACAGTGTTTTTTTCATAGATACTTCTCGTTGTTTATTCTTCTTTCAGTGAGATTTGTGTTGAAGATTTTGCTTCTGTTAGGGCGTATTTATGTGGACATTTTTTGTAGTATACAAATTATGATGAATTGGTTTATTATCTTGTCACAATAGCTGATGGAAAAGATGTGATACATAGTTTCAATAATGTATCTATTCATGTAGTTTAGTTAAAGTCAAGAAAGTGCTTCCTCTGCCTTTCTTGCTCGCTTTATCCTCTGTTGAATCGATGCACTTGATAAGTGTAGGTGAGAAAGGATTCTCCATATAGTGAAGATAAAGAATTATGCTCTAGATGAATAGTTGATCAAATTGTGTATGAAAATTCAATCTTCGTGGAACTGCAACCCTTTTTTAGAGTACGTTTGTAGAAATACATACAATAAACTTAACCCGTTACAATGAGAAGTTAAGATCAGCAAAGTTGATCCTTACTCTATTATGTGTTTCTACTCCACAAAAAGTCTCTTGATGAACATACCTGTAAGAATGGATAATTTGTTCTGCCTGAATTTTTCATCCAACTTCGCTTCTGACGCCTTATGTTCAGGTTCATCTCTCTAGCTTCCATGATTTAGTTTTATTGAGGTCATTCGCCAATGCACGAAGATTGAAATACTACATGAATAGAATTATGTAGTTGGAAATATGACGGTGCCAAATAGGATTGTACTGATTGGAAGTTTTTTGCTTAAAACACAGGTCAACTATCATTCGAAGCTTAAAACATGAAAAATGTTTGATAATTTGAAGACTAGTTGAAATTAATGCTTATTGTTGCTATAAACAAGTCTAATGAAATGGACACTGAGGTGTGTGTTGAAGATTTTGAACTTGTTTATGATTCCTGGAGTCTTTTTTTCATAGATACTTTGCATTATTTATTCTTCTTTCAATAAGTTTGTATTGAATATTTCGCTTCTGTTATGGCGTCTTATGAGTATGATGAATTGGTTTATTATCTTGTTGCAATTGCTGATGGAAAAAATGTAACCCCTTACAACGGGAAGTTTAGATCAGCAAAATTGATACCTTATTCTATTCTTTGTGTTTCTACTCAATAAACAGTCTTCTCTGTGACTGTGGGTGTTGTAAATGTCCGCTCCTTGTATTACCATGGTCATTCTTATTGCAGTTCTCTGTAGAACCCTATCTTGTTCTCGTCACCTTCAAGTTTCTCTCAGCTGTTGTAGTTGAAATATTATACTGTTAAAGTAAACTGTTATTGATTTTCGGCAGCCTGATTGCGGTTTTGGATATATTGTTTCAGACACTTGGGATAGGACATGCCTTTTCTTCATTCATTTGGCTATGTGGCCCAATTACAGGCCTTGTGGTAAGCTACATCGAATTATTGTCTTCTTTTCTTTTTCTTTGCGAATCAGATTTTCTGGCAGTTATGCATTTTGTAGTAAATGAATGACGCAGAACTGAATTTATATTTTAATTCAATTATTGTTTCAACTTCAGGCCTTCTAGTATGCACGCCGATGATATTAGTATGGGGTCCAATTATAGCCCTTGTGATTGAAGTCATTGAACTATGTTTGATTTTCATTATAATGCGTTTAAAATTGTAAAACATCATTATTTAGAATGAAAATGAATTAGTAGTATGCAGTACTTATTAGAGCTTAATCAAGTGGAACATTATGTGCCACAAGTCCATAACCCACAGGTGACCTCCACTGTGTCTGCTATAGTGTTTCGCTTCTCGTGACAAACTCCTATTGTGTATATGTGTTAATATGATGGATGACTTGTAAACTGAACCATATACATTCTGCTTTAGGTTCAACCTTTTGTTGGCATCTGGAGCGACAAATGCACTTCAAAATATGGTAGAAGACGGCCCTTCATTCTTGTGGGAGCCATCATGATCTCTGTGGCGGTGAGAATTGTTTGATATGATACTTCTTACTCGATATTTTGTGATTACTTTATCATGTGTATTCTAATATGAAGCTTTATAATATAGGTGATAATAATCGGCTTTTCTGCAGATATTGGATATTTGCTAGGTGACTCTAAGGAGCATTGCAGGTTCACACTACTTTATTACTAGATTCCTTGTTTAAAAATCACTTGCAAGTTTCCCATCATAACCCTGATGCTGCATGAACAGTACATACAAAGGCACTAGGAAATGGGCAGCCCTTGTCTTTGTCATTGGGTTTTGGATGCTGGATCTTGCAAACAACACTGTTCAGGTTAGTGGCTTTTATTTTGAAACTTACAAGAACAACATATGGTATTAGTAAGGAACTTGAGCATATATGTTTAGGTCACCATATAAGTACTTTTAGCTCACATGTTCAAGGAATCCTTCATGTCATGCATGTGGTGTGAACCTGAATTTAATGTGCTAGCTTCATCTGTCATTCCTGAAGTTTTTCCTGTTTCCTTAAACTAATGAATAGGAAGTATCGGCAGTTATGTCTGGTTTTCAATCGTTGAGGGAAAAGTTTTGATTTTTTAATGTATTTACAGGGTCCTGCTCGTGCTCTTTTGGCTGATTTGTCAGGTAGGTCATGTATATATTTACAAGTATTCAGGACCTCGGAGTTGTTGGCTTCAGCAGCTGTGCTATATCTTCTTCTTTTTTTCTTCCAAAAGCTAACTAAAGTCTCTTACTATATACTGCCAGGACCTGATCAGCGGAATAACGCAAATGCAATATTTGCTTCATGGATGGCTGTTGGAAATATTTTGGGATTTTCTTCTGGGGCTAGCAGCCAGTGGCATGTGTGAGATTTTGTAGCACACTTTTTGTCATACAATATGTTTATAAGAACTCTTTTGATATTTTGGTTATGTTCTTCAATTACTCTAGGAGCTTGCAGTCTGTGTGGTTTCCTGTTAATGATTCCAATACCTGTTAGTGTTTTTCAGCAGCTAAACTGTTAGTTGCTTTAGTTAAAAGTTGCTTTTGTTGTAAGAAATTGAAGTATTTTTTAATTGCCTGTCACAATAGTATAGATTGGTTTGTGATGCACGTCTTCTGACTAGTAACCTTGTTTGTGGCCAGATGGTTTCCATTCCTTACAAGTAGAGCTTGCTGTGAAGCGTGTGGAAATCTCAAAGCAGCTTTCCTGATTGCTGTGGTAGATTACTTATCACTCTTTTTCTCAGAAATCTTCAGTTAGATTCTTGAAAAATGGTCATGCTTGTGTCTCACAATTAATCATGGGTTATTGGATACATATAAATATTAAATCTTTCTTGCTTAAGGTCAATTATTTATAGTTTTGATTTGGCAGATACCTCTCACCCAAGCACGGGAATCCATCTGAATCTTAGTATTTTACTTTTCATCAGGTCTTCTTGACTCTATGCACATTGGTCACTCTCTACTTTGCTGATGAGGTTCCTCTTGAAAAGAACGAATCCCGTTATGTATCAGATTCTGCTCCTTTGCTGGATGATTCCAAACCCAAGTCTGACACAACACCTAAGGAGGATATATTTGTAAATAACATAAACAGAAGCCACGAAACAGAGGATATAAGGAGTAATCATGTGGATGTAAGAAGCCCAAGTGATCAAGATGAAAGTTTCAATGATGGTCCTAGTGCAGTTATGGTCAACTTATTGACCAGCTTAAGGCATCTACCACCTGCAATGCATTCAGTGCTTATTGTAACAACTCTTACTTGGGTAAGTCTTTTGCTGGATCTTAAGTATTATGGTTATTATCCGACCCATGGAATATATACGTTTTGCATTTTAATTACCACTTTTGTAAATTGTGTTAAGGTAGATGAATTTCTATATCCTTGGACATGCTTGAAGTATTGATAAAAGCTACACTAAAGGGTTTTTTCTCCGCTGGAAATTATCATCTTTCTTGGTTAACTTATTATGCAGATGTCGTGGTTTCCTTTCTTCCTCTTTGATACGGACTGGATGGGGAGAGAAGTTTATCATGGAAATCCTACAGGGGATAGCTCTCAAGTAAAAGCTTATGACCAAGGAGTTAGAGAAGGTGCATTTGGTTTGCTATTGAATTCAGTAAGAACTCATATTTCAAATTGTTGGCCAAAGTTCTTTTTTTCTCTAATTTTCAAGTAAACTCTTTTTGTCCTCTTGTATTTACAAATCCGATTGAATTATATGCACAGATTGTCCTTGGCATCAGCTCATTTCTTATCGAGCCTATGTGTCGACGAATGGGTGCTAGACTGGTGTGGGCTATGAGCAACTTTGTTGTATTCATCTGCATGGCTAGCACCGCTCTCGTTAGTCTAGCTTCTCTTACAAATTATTCTGACGGAATCCAACATGTTATTGGAGCAAGCCCTACAGCTAGAAAAGCTGCATTAGTTATTTTTGCTATCCTCGGTTTCCCTTTAGCTGTAAGACCACTTTCACTTGCAATTTGCCATCCCATTCTTTTCCCCCATCCCTATGACTTTTTCTAAATGCATTTTCTCTTTGCAGATAACATATAGTGTCCCATATTCTGTAACTGCAGAGGTGACTGCTGATTCAGGAGGAGGCCAAGGTTTCACTCATCTCTTTTCTTCTTATAATATTTTATTCTAAACTCCACCTTTACCTTTTTTTACTGAGAGACGCCTTATTTTTCCAGGGCTAGCTATTGGTGTTCTGAATCTTGCAATTGTCATCCCTCAGGTATTTATCTTGCAATTATTTCCATAACACCCTCTAATGATTAGGCGAATTAATTATAATTCAATATTTATAGATGGTGATTTCCCTTGGTGCGGGGCCATGGGACGCCCTTTTCGGAGGAGGAAACGTACCCGCTTTCCTTCTAGCTTCGGTAAGCGCACTTGCAGCCGGTATTATTGCAACTCTTAAGCTTCCCGATTTAGCAGGAAGCTTCGGATCTGCAGGGCTTCATTTTGGCTAATCGTTATACGTAAGATTTACATCTCTTTTCTTCGAGTTCTGCATTCATTCAATTTTTTTTGCCTGTACTAGTATCATCTTTGTGCTCTATAGAGGTTTCGTATAGGCTATATGACATCAAGTTTACAATGTAATGTAATTAGTTATGACCTTTGAAAAGGTATAAAAAATCCCATAGTTTCAATTAGATTTTCCACTGCCTAATAACGCCTAGCTCATATAGTGATCAAGTATTATTGTTTTTTGTACTATAGAAACTTAACCAGGTTGTCAATTTGGACGATGTTTTTGAGCTTTGTTTGTCAGATTCCGGTGATGTAGTACTCTTTTGTTGTCATATCTCTTTGCTTCATAGCTTTCCTCGTGTTCTGTGTCGTTGTGTTTGGTGTTGTGTTCATCTTTAGTTGTTCAATTAATGTTGGTTTGGTTGAATGCCAAATTTCTGTGGGGGCCTAAAAAAATTGAGGCCATTCATTTTATTTTAGGCTTACTTTTCCAGATTTTCTACTCTGTTAAAAAAAGTAACTCGATTTACAAACCTAACGCACTCAAAGCTTCAATTTTTTAATCGATTGAATAATATTTGTTGACAGAAATCAGTTGATCACTGTAAGTGGTAAAGAGTATACCGAAATGTGAAGCGTATTACATTTATTTTATGCACGTTTATAATTACAGGGAAATTACACCGACCTAGTACAGATTTATGAAATTGCGGCCACTATTTCAGCATCCAGCTGGGTTTTTTTATTCATAAATAGATGGCTTTTCACATCCTATTAACTTGATTTTGACATCAGAATTTGGTTTGTGATTTCTACTTAGATACAGAATAATTTTTAATGTATTAACCTATAAGTTTAGACTAATTGTGTCATAAAATATGACATTGTTAGTTCAGGTCGTCTTTTGTTTACGTTTGTTGGTCGTGTTGAAACTCTATGCGACTCTTTGTAGTATATTATGTCTATAGTTCGCTTCGGATATTTCATCTCAATTTGTTAGGGACAAAGATTTAACCAACCCGACCCTTTTACAGGAATATAAAGAGTTTATTGTTGTTGTATAGAAAAGTTCGGGTAGAATAAGGCTTAATGTAGGAAAAACGAAGTATTTACGTTCACAAATAACAATAACAATTAATGTTCATATTCTATAGTGTAACGTTCATAATCTAGGCGTTAACAATTATGAACTTTTTAAGTGAGTCACGATGAAAATTTTGTAGTTTATGTGAATAATATCTTTCTCCTGAAAATGATCGAAACGGACCGGATCGCCAGAATATGACCACTAATTTGTTATCTGTGAATGCAAACGCTTCGTTTTTCTTATTGTTCTCAACTGAACTTTTCTCAATGTACAAAACATTGGTGAATCATAATCAAAACACTATCCACAAACACATTATGAAATTATTACAAGGGGTCAACGGAATCCCCATGTGATTAGACATCAACCTCGATCGATCACCATTGTTAATATTGATTCTATTTATTCCCTATGGTGGGAACTAAAGATGCAGATCCAAACGCATAATTCAGATTAATACTTTGATTAATCTGTTTATTTAAAGCTAGTGGTTGACAAATCACCATCTTTGAGGACGAAAGGATGACGCCATGGGAAGAAGAATGCACATGGGGATTAGTGCATGATGATCAGACAAAATACAGGATGGCATGTGGTTGTGAAGATTCACTTCAGATGTCCTTACGATTTTAAATCCCCAGAAAAACCAACCCTGCTTTATTTTATGTTTTCCCCTCATGTATTTTGTTAAATTAATGAATTTTTGTGGTTTTTTATTATGGGGTGTGATCCCGATAACCTGGATCATTAATCTAGTTTTTGTTTTGGATGAAGATAATAAAATACAACAATTGATCTACAAAGTCCTTACTTATTCCTGTATGGATATACCCAATCTCAGTTTTACCCTAAGGAGGATAGGTAAGTAACTTTTTTCGACAATTTGTGTTGATAATAGTTTGTGTTAATGACAGTCTGAGTTGATGACGTGTTGTGTTGATGATAGATTGTGATTTAGATTGAGTTAGTTTGTTTAGTCCAAATAAAAAGGGTTATTAACCTTTGTTATTGTCTAATTCAGGTTATTGGGCTCATGAATTTCCAGTTTTACTACCTTATTCAATTTAGCTTCCTTGAATGATGATTATTTTGGAAAAGCCAAATTATGCATGCATAGTACTCTCTCCGTCCCTATTTGATATTCTCGTTTTCGAAGTTTTGCGGTAACTAAGGAGAAAGTAAAATGGGGAGAGAGGAGACAAAGTTCTGAGAGAAGAGTTATCGGAAGAAGATAGTAATTGAACTGATAGAGAAAAATGTAGTATGTATTTTAGGAAAGTAAGAAGAATATTTTGGAACGCCTAAATAGAAAAGAGTCTTATATTAAGAGACAAAGAAAATATTACAGTTTCAGTGAAGATGACAACTAGATGAAGACTGATAACGATGTTTATAGATATTATATAGTATGTGCAAGTGTGTACGTATATATCTCACTGTATTGTTTTTATTATCTATTTAAATGAAACTATATTAAATTTATGAAAATATTATTGTTGCTTTGTTAAGAACTTTGAAGGCCAAAGGAGGTAATGAATTCAAGAACATGAACATGGATTCCACCCTAATCCAAAGAGATTTCTCCACACTTGCTCTTGTCTTTGCCCTAATTTCAAGCAATTTATTCCCACTACTTTTCTTCTGTGGGCGCCCACTAATTACCCCACAAACCCTCTTTTCAAACATTGTGTTTTGAGCTTTGTGGCTTTTTTTTTTTTGCCCTTTGAGTTTTTAGAAAAACAACAATCAATCAAGCCATATACAAAGGGTCATTCCACTTACAAATTTTACATTGCTACATGCTAGGTAGTACATATACTATAGCCTAATATAATCTATTAATATGTACATTAAATACATGTAAATCAATATCCTGTTGCATTTCACGTACATGCATATATGCATGCATGCCTAAATAGTTGCATGGCCCAAAAGATAGGATTGTCAAAAAGCATATCAAAATTGATTGATGGTACTTGTTGGCATCATATGGATAATTAATTATAATGTTTGAAAAAATGTAATTGGACAAAAAATGTACAACATCATTAGCTATGTACTCCATTCATCTCTAAATATAAGAGACATTTCATTTGCTGACAGTATTTATAAAGTGAGAGAATCTTATCGTTTTCTTTCAATGTATATAAATAAATATAAGCATGTGAGATCTTGTTTGATTTGTCTCAACGAGTACTTTGATAGTATAAAAAAAATATAATTTTTTCATCGTATATTTCGAGATATTAACGTTATAAAACGTGTTTCCATATGTGATAAAAGTAAATGTCTTTTGGGACAAATGGTGTAGTTTAGTGGCCGGTAGTTATATTTCTTGTTGCGTTTATGTTTATTTAAGATTACCTAGAATGGGAAGAAAATAATTAAAGTTGATTGAAAGTGTACCTAGCTACTCCGTAGATCACTATAAGTCTGACAATGAATATGATTGAGCAACATATACTGATACTACTCCAACTGAGTATATATCTTAATTATTACTACAATGATGTAAAGAAAATGAAATTTTTTTATATAGCTAACTAGTGGTATCATGCTCGTCAGAATCACAACTTCAATTCCTGGCATTTCCAATCATTTGATAGTAGAGGATCAATTAATGAAATTGTTTATACCCTATGGTGTGTTCAAATGATTGAAGTTTTGAATCAAATATTAGAATGAAATATGAATGTAATAAACTTTGTGTTGGATCTGAATTTTAACTGTATTTTGGCGTACATATAGTTTGCCACCATGCATATGTTATATAGTACTTCATGGAATATATATTCCACTAAGTTAAATCCATATGATAATCACTTAATACAAAATTTGTTGGAAAACCACTTACTTTACAAAAAAAAAACTAATGATGGTCACCTTTTAGGGTAGTGCTAGCTTCTTCTGCTTCGCAATATAAAATGTGCACTATGCAATAAAAAGTTAACATAAGTATTTTGAAACCCTACATAATTGAAGCTCCACACAATGAGCTTAGCTAGCTTGTAACATGAAAACGAACAACAATATAGTAATCCTACTAAGATAAAAGTTCGAATGAGAACAAGGCTTAACGTGCGTTCATAGATAACAAGCTAATGTTCATAATTTAGACGGTAATTAATGTTCATAATCTGGCGATGAAAAAGAAAATAAAGTTCGTAGTAACTACAAGTATGTCACCACGTCCCTCACTGAAAAAGTTCAAAATTTTTAATGGCTCAGATTATGAACATTGTCGTCCAAAACATTGACGCGTAATTTGTGAACGCGGAATGTTCGTTTTTCCTATGTTAAGAGTTGCTCGCATCGAAACTTTCTCTACTACTAATACTCCCTCCGTTTACATATATAAGTCGTTTGAGATGGAGTTTGGTGTTCACATATATAAGTCGTTTACATTAAAATAATAAGAAATATTTACCTTTGTAGATTTGCTTTTCAAAATGTAGTAAATGAGAACAAATTTCAAGAGATTAATTGAGTAAAGAATTATATTAATGTGAGATAAATTGGGATTATAAAAGAAATGATCTAAAATCTTGTGTCAGCAACAAAGTTGAGTGATATTGAGAAAATGAATGGAAGCAAACATACTGACTGACACCCAATAGCACAATAGCAGTGTTGATTAATGGCATCTAGCCTCGTTGTAAGAGTGGCAGTGTCCGGAATAGAATTGGATACTTTCGTCCAAAACAAATTTCACCAGCTTGGAATATCTTAAGAGCTACCTAGAACAATTCGGAAGCCTTATATATGATCGATTAACTCTTCATCATAACCCACAAGCTAAAAAATGAAATTAATTCACCATCATGAATTCATAAACTATATTTTTATTAATTGTATAGTGTTCTAAATAGACTAAAGGAGTTGGACGGTGAAGGATCATCTAACATCTAGACGTTAGACAATTGTCTAGACAGATTAAAGAAACATGACAATTTTCTTTTTGTAGTTCAACTACATGTTATGTAGTTCAAACTATATACACATATATGAACTTATAATATCTATATAAGAGTTATTCTAATTTCAAATATAAGCATTTAAATATAATATATCAATTTAATATTCAATATAAACTTAATTTAAAGTTTTCGACCAAAACTTCAAGTTTTCAGCATGAACCCAATTATCAAAAAGAAAATAAACTCTAATTAATCGTCGTCCAGTGTACGTCTAGACAACTAGACCACGACTAATTGATATTTAACCTACCAATCAAACTCTTTGATTAGTTGATGTTCTTCGTCTAGACGACCATTCTAGAAGCGTTTTTCGTCGAATGTCGTCTAGAAATACGAATATGCGACCAACTAGATAGATATCGTCTAGGCGGTTTAGACTCTTAGAACAATATATATAACAATAATGACCGATTTATTGTCAATAAATCTCGCCTAAACAAGATATGAGGGTTTAGATCCACAAATATTTATATGTATAAGAAAAAAAATTGATATTTTTGGTTGCAGAAGATATTGGCAAGTGTTTTGAAGAGATAGAGAGAGTAGATGAATCGACTTTGCTTCTCCACGATGTGTGTTGGTGGGTTAGGTAGCATGCCCTGACCCTCCATAGGACCTCCCCACACCCCCCTCCACAAGATTCTTCCCCCTAATCTTTTTCCAAATACTAATTAAACTTACTTAATTTAGTTCTTTGATTTTGCAAATTGCATATCTTAGAGTGACACTTTCAAGAAAATACTAAGTATAGGTAGATAATGTGTAATGATACCAATTTTGAAGACCCAATACATAGTTAACTGTTGGGAAATATAGGAGTTTTCCCTCTTCGTATAGTTAAGATGGGCAAGACGCGGGCTAACAAACTCACTCTAACTTTTATATATGAGGAAAGGATTACAACACTAATTAGAATAGTTGTGGAAGACTTACCCGAACTCTTGATCTTACGCACTTCACCCTCCGAGGATTATAGTCACACTCCCTTAAGCTATATTAACTTGATCACTCTCTATTTTCTTTCTTGCTTGGATTGATTACAAATGTGCAACATTAACTAGGTGGATATTCCTAGACAATTCTAGACTAGTGTATACTTATCCTAATCTAGCTTCTTCCAAATTCTAGATTATTCTTAATCTTCTTTGATCATGGGTTTTGGGCTTTGATCTTCTTCTTGGACCAAGTCCACTCCTAATATAAGGAGGGAGCCCAACAATCTCCCCCTTCCCGACTTATATTAGGAATTACCGCGATGTCGGAAACTTCACGATTTCTTTCGACCCTCTTGGTCGGTATCTCCTTGGTCACCTCGTATGACCAGTTCTCCTTGCATTTCTCTTTGGATGTGATATCCTCTGCGTCACATTTCACCGTGGATTTCCAGGTTTCAGCTCCCCCTACAAAGGCATATCTTGTCTTTGATCTCCTGGAACCACGATCTTCATCCGTGAGTACCTCGTACTCATTCGGGCTATACCAGGTTGATGATCGTCTCTCTTTGGAGGATCGTCTTTCAGCATTTGCTTCACCTTTCTCGGTTGTAACCTCTCCTCGATCAATCTTCCTATTGACCGGATCCCGTGACTTATAGTTGATCTCTTCTATTAGGGAATCGAGGTGTATGCACTCCTTGGTATCACCACCAAGCTCGGCTCGCATCAGGTACATGGGCCCTTCCTTCTTTCCTCGAGCTACGGTCAAACTTTCTTTGGTGAGCTTCCACTTACCTTCACCAAAGAGGTTAACATAACCAGCTTCGTCAAGCTTTCCAGCTGATATGAGATTGACGTGCATATCAGGTACGTGCCTCACATCCTTGAGGACAAGCTTGGATCCCGTGTCACAAGCAAGAATGACATCTCCCATTCCGACGATTTTTCTTGTGCCTCGATCTCCCATTCGGACATTACCAAAGTCACCACTTTGGTAGGTTGCAAATAAGCTTTTATGGGGAGTGATGTGGAAGGATGCGCCGGTGTCGATGACCCACGTGTTATCATCATAGACAACGTTGTCTCCTCCAACGAGATAAGCATCATCGCCTTCATCTGCCATGGCGGTGGTACTCCTCTCCAATTGATTCTTCGTCGGGATAAACTTATCGGACTTGACGTTACCGGCCATCTGATCCTTCTTGAAAATTCGACACTCCACTTTCTTGTGACCTATCTTGCCACAATAATAACATGTTATATTGGAGCGTGACTGAAACTTACCTCGAGACTCCTCTAAATCTCAGCTTCTACGACTGTCGACGACATTTGCCTCAGATTGGGTGGTCATTCCCCGTTCCTTCCTCCTCGCTTCTTCATTAAGAAGGCTATCACTGACGGTATCTGTGGTGAGCTTTCCTTCCGGAGCCGAGTTACTGAGAGTAACCACTAGTGTGTCCCAACTTTCTGGTAGAGAACTGAGGAGCAAAAGGGCTTGCATCTCGTCTTCTATCTTCATCTCGACCTTTGTTAGCTGATTCACGAGCCCCTTGAAATTGTTCAAGTGCTCGATCATACTTTCACCATCCTTATACTCCAACTTCACCAACCGTCTAACTAGGAGAGCTTTATTACGGGGCGTCTTCTTTTGAATCATGGACTCAAGCTTTGCCCATAATTCAAAGGCATTTGTGTAAGTGGAAACATGCTCAAAAAGAGTTCGGTCGATGTACTTACGGATTACGGCGACCGCCTTTCGGTTTAGAAGCTCCCACGCCTTGTCACTCTTTCCTTCTGGCTTCTTCTCGTTGATGATGGGCTCGTGCAAGTCCTTGTAGTAGAGATGATCCTCCATCATCGGCTTCCAATAGGAGTAGTTGTCCGCCGTGAGTTTGAACATGTCACCATCGTAGGTAACGGTAGCCTCCATCTTGAACGCCTCCATCTTGAACCGTACGAGATAACCGAGACTATGATTGAACCTGGCTCTGATACCACTGTTGGGAAATATAGGAGTTTTCCCTCTTCGTATAGTTAAGATGGGCAAGACGCGGACTAACAAACTCACTCTAACTTTTATATACGAGGAAAGGATTACAACACTAATTAGAATAGTTGTGGAAGACTTACCCGAACTCTTGATCTTACGCACTTCACCCTCCGAGGATTATAGTCACACTCCCTTAAGCTATATTAACTTGATCACTCTCTATTTTCTTTCTTGCTTGTATTGATTACAAATGTGCAACATTAACTAGGTCAATCGGATTCAAAGCTAACCTTGCGCAAAACTGAAAGAACATTCTCGACCATCAATTTCTTCTTCAATACACACGACCAACCTTTTTAGATAAAAAAAATTCTGATTTTATTGGAATGATTTGTGATTCTATTGGGACGATTGTTGTGGTAGCTTGAGGCAAACTATTGGCACAAAACTTATACTCAATATACAAACTGCATACCTCATTTCCGAGTACTTCTACTCACCCACTTCTCTTTTTTATATTGCATAAAATATATCCCAATATTAATTGATCTTGATCTTCATATCTTCAATCACAATACATACGGATTCCGTTTCCATGGCAATTGTCACTTCCCCATTTCTTATATTAAACAATTTTGCGTAGGGAATTTGTATCCGTGTACAACTGTTTATGCTAGCAAGCAATAGACTTTTTGCATATACTACTACTATTTATATAGACAAAGAAATCACAAATTTATCAAAGATCAATTTGGATTTCATTATTACTTAGTCAACTTGAACAATCAAGCTTTAAGAAGCTTGTAAATATGGCCCCATTTCTTCAAGTATACATGCATTTCACTCAAATCTCTAACAATTTTTGTTTAACTTTGTTAACATATCCATCCACGATAATTGCATATGATGAGGACAATACAGATTTAATCTCTACGTACAAAGTTCAAAACATATAGAGTATATCTTTTCATTGAAAAAATTATATTATTAATCCCCAAGGTGTTTATACATATATAGTTTGAGGAAAATTCTGATGCAAATAACTCTTAACATAGGAAAAACGAATAAAACGCGTTCCCAGATTACACGGCAATGTTCTTATTTTGAGTGTAATGTTGATAATCTGGGTCATTAAATTTTTTGAACGCTTTCAGTAGGGGGACGCGGTGGCATACTTGTAATTAATGTGAACTTTGTTGTTGTTTTTTTTTGTTTTTTTTTTCTCAAAATGACCTCAAAGATTTTTATCACCCAGATTATGAACATTACCGCTCAAATTATGAACATTAGTTTGATATTTGTAAACGCGAAAAACTTCATTTTTCTTACGTTAAACATTGTTCTCACCGAAACTTTCCTTATATAGTCTTCACAAATCAACCATTTTTATAGGATCCTTGAGATAACATATAACCTAAAAACTATTGTATATATAAAATAAAACCCATCTTGTAATTGGAGAAATATAAATTTATATATATAAAGTATACATGTATATATGTGAAAGGTAGAACCTTTAGTGATATAATAAGTTGCTCTCTATTTTCCATCCTTCTCAAAAAACAGTGTAGTCTTCATCAAAACCTAGCTACTAGCCTTTCTATCTTATCTCACTTATTTCTCCACACAACTTAATTTCATTTCATCTCTTGTCTCCCAAATCGAGAATGGAACTTAGATCAAGAACACATATGTCTTCAAAATAGAGGAAGCTTAATTTATACTCATCTATTCAATGGCTTTCTTTCCTGCAAATTTCATGCTCCAATCTTCCAATGAAAATGACAATCATCATCATCATCAACAACCTTCTTCACTCTCTTCCCATCTCCAACCCCACTTCCATGGTAATTAGCCTCTTCTAATCACTTTTTTAGGCTTAAATCTCATATGGGTCATGCTCAATTTTGCTTAAAACATGTTTTTTTGTCAGGTGCAATGCTTGGGAAAAGATCCATGTCATTTCCAGGCTTAGAAGAAGATGGGAATGAAGTTTGTGGAGTCGGAATCGGAATCGGAAATGGAGTTGGAGATGAAGATAATTTGTCTGATGATGGATCTCAAGCAGGGGAGAAGAAGAGAAGACTTAACATGGAGCAAGTTAAAACACTAGAAAGAAACTTTGAATTAGGCAACAAGCTTGAGCCTGACAGGAAAATGCAGCTTGCTAAGGCACTAAATCTTCAACCAAGACAAGTTGCAATTTGGTTTCAAAATAGAAGAGCAAGATGCAAAACTAAGCAACTTGAGAAAGACTATGATATCTTGAGAAGACAATTTGATGCTCTCAAAGCTGATAATGAATCCCTCCATGCCCATAATCAGATGCTTCAAGCACAGGTACTTAGTTTTTAATCACTCTAAAGGCTCTTCCATTGAGAAAAAATTCTGACAAAGCTTTGGTCTTGTTTGTTGAAAGTCATGACTGCCAGCTTTAGATCCAATCTGATTTCTCCTTTTTTTATGGTCCTAGCTTTTTAAAGTGATTGACAATAGTGGTTTTCAATCACCTTAGTAGTGAAAAAAACACTTTCAAGATTGTTTTTCTCATTACGATTAGAGCATAGGTTAAGAAGTTTATCTGTTCGGCATATATCAAACTTTGTGTCTTTTTGGCAAACAAAATTTTGCCAAGCTTATTGAAACGATAAGCTAGGATTTCAAGTTTTTTGGAAAATTAAGCTAGCTTATTTTAGCTTTGGCCGAACAGACTGTTTACCTTATTTTTTCAATAAGCTAGCTTATTTTTAGGAAAGTTAAGGCTTTGCCGAACAAGGCCATATGAGTGTAATTTTGTTGCGATGAGTTCATTATGATTAGAGCATAGGATAAGAAGCCTATTGATCTACAGTCTAGCGTTGCAGTTTCTCTGATTAGTAAACTTAATACTCCGTATGTGCCTTTAGGACATAGATTAGAAATACGGTTCTCATTCTGATTGATTGTATATTGACGTTCGAATGTAGATTTCGACGCTAAAAGGTGGAGAACCGACGGAATCGATCAACCTCAACAAGGAAACAGATCAAGGATCTTGCAGTAATAGAAGTGAGAATAGCTCAGAGATCAAACTTGACATTTCAACAACACCAAAAATTGATAGTCCTCATTCTCATTTTCAGCACCACCACAACAACCACCAGCCAACAAGCAGCAGAGCATTCTTCCCACCATCTTCCTCCACCAGGCCCAATGGGCCAGGAGTGGCCCAACTCTTCCAAAGCCCACCAACGGCCCGGCCCGATCTCCATTGTCAGAAATTTGATCACTCTGTTAAAGAAGAGAGCTTTACCAACATGTTCTGTGGAATTGATGATCAACCTGGCTTTTGGCCTTGGATTGAGCAACACAATTTCAATTAATCACTTAATTAATTCTCTCTTCTTCTTTTCTTCTCTTAAGAGGAGATCAACATAAAAGTTTTCCTCCTCTTCTTATTTATTTTTGTCAGTGTTTGCAATGAAGAAGTATAGTATAGTTAAATTTCTATTATAAAGTCCCTCCTTTTTTGTTATTGTATAAAGTTATTGTTATCATTATTAGGTGTTACCTTCTATGATTAAATCAATAAGGGGTAACATCACTTTCATGCTCTTTTTTTAACCCCAACTTTTTTCCACACAAATTTGCTGTCATCTTCATCCATCAACAGATCAAAATAAAGAAGGGAAATAACTTTCAAAATTCTGTAAAAATTCATGTTTTGATTTCATGTGTGATCTAAGCAGTCACAGTCTGCATGTATTAATAATTCTGAACAAAAATCCACACCAAGTTTTCAGTAAAATACAGAGAGTGAAGCATATTCAACACATATTCCAAGGAGATAAAAAATAAATAAAGAATAGGAAATGACAGAAGAAAACAAGGAGAGTTGGAATAGAGTCATTTTCATGACAGGGAAAGTTGGGAGGCACCACTGTCTTCTGCTCACAAGCAATTGGATTTGGAATTTTTCTTCTATTGCATTGAAAATAATATAAAAACTATTTTTTTAATGCCCATAGATTTTCAAATCTTGCTTACTAGTGTTTCTTTTCACATTGCATGGACCCATACAATAAGCTTTGGTTTTGTGTAGACATAACCTGATTATATTTTGTATCCATAATTTATACATCTTGATTAAGTTTAGTTGGAGTATTAGTTTGTTTTGGTAAGCAAAATTACAGACGTTTAGCATAATATTTAGAGTTTGATAAGTAGTATTTTTCATTTAGTAGCGTGCTTTGTTGCCTTTCATCAGTGTTTAAAAATACTAGTTTCAACTGCTATTTCAATTAAATAGTAATATTTTTATTTCCATATCAAACAAGGTCTTAATCGATAAAAATTTGTGCTATACACGCCTTAATTCCGTATGTTTAAGTCGCTACGAATACATGTTAGTTTATATGCATAAGTTTGTATTAAAATTTAAAACACATAAATTTAATAGAATTACATCGTAAATTCAATAAAAAAATACTAATCCTAAGCTTTTCCACGTGTGATAATTAAGATTAGTGACACAAATAGTGTAAGATTGTTGATTGTGTTTTAGGGTGCAATACAATTTCAACTCATGAGTCATGACGAAAACTTATATGAACCATACATCAAATATAGGTCAAGCCGAATAGTATAGAAGGGAAAAAAAAAGTATACAATGGCTTGCTTGCACGGCGAGGGAATGGACTTTTTATGTTCAAACATCCATCTTTAACATATAGTTTCATTCATGGAGATATATTTTGTTACTCGAATTGACCGATTGACCGGGTCGATTTTCCGACGAATTTAAAAGTCGCGGGAGGCGAATTTTGCGCGAAGTTTAGCTCCGACAAATAAAATTGGTGTAGTTTAATAAGATTTGTGTTATCGGATTGTAAACCGTCGACTTTTTAAAAAAAGTTGTTTTGAAAAATTGACTGATCACAATCCGCCAGTTTTTAACGCCGCGCGAAGCTGAGGTTTGCGCGGATTTTGACATTTGTATTTTGCCTAGTGTGACACCAGTGAAAAGAAGATTTCGCGTATAATTAACGATAGAAATGTGACTAGTTGATTGTTTATGTACTAATCTTAGTTTGTGTGTAGAAGTTGATGTATGAATGACATCCCAACAACCGATGAGAAGTTGCAGAAACTTATCATCTTTAATTTGATGCCACCAAAAACCTGAAGATAAGGACCTCTCGGTAGAGGGACCCTACATCAATAATTTCTGTAACATGTTTTTAATATTTGTGCATAATGACAATTAGTGAACATAGTATTGTCTCACTGCAAAACACCATCTAATGTATGATGCCTAAAACAGTTATTCCATTCATGATAAGTTATAACTCTATGAATGTTTATTCTCCAATCTCCACCACTCCTTCATTCCAATATATATCTATATGTAATGGAATTACAAACGTTGTAAACTATTCTTCGTACTCTGGATGGTAATGTTCATAATCTGACGATTAGGTTCATTTCGGTCATTTTCAAAAAAAAAAAAAAATTCACATAAATTACAAAAATATTACCGCGTGACTCACTTTAACAGTTTAAAATTGTCAACGCCCTGATTATGAACATTATCATCTAGAATATAAATATTAGCTTGTTATCTGTGAAAGTGAATCCTTCGTTTTTCTTACGTTAAACTCTCTTTCTACCCGAAGCTTTATCTCTAATCTATAGTATATAGAGTCATGCAATGATACCTAAGCAAGTTTTTAGGCTAACTAAATATTTTCCTCTTTTATTATATTGGTAAATGATGTTACTATATGATTTAAATTGTTTTATTTAATAAATATTTCTCATTTGGTATAACTATAAGGTGGTGGTGTGGTGGGCAATTGGGCATGTGGCCACTTATATAAACCAAGAAGCCTACATTGCATGTGCAAATGTGTTTAGTTACACCTCCAATATTATTTAGTTCCAAAACAAACACAATTTTAAATTACAATGTCTTTTTATAAAAAAGAAAGTTAGGTGCTTTTGTTGTGAGGATATTTTGTTAAGAAATGCAGGAGAAAAACTTTCAAAGTTTCAAAATTGGGCTTTATTATTCAAAATGGGCTTCATGATCACACCAAATTGTTGGGCCTTCTACGAAAAATGGGCTTCTGTCGTAGATCCAGGAAGCATTTGAATCTATTTTTTCTAAACAATTCCAAACTTTCATGGATGTGTGTGTTTGTGGGATGTCAGGCATGAATAAACAAGCTATATTTTGAGCGATGATAATTATGAATCCAGAAACATCAATTTGAAAAGAAAACAAATGAGGTAAAACAAGAAGAAGCTAGGAGTAGTTGAATCTGTCATTTTAGTTTGGCCTGCAAATTTGTTAAGTGTTACTGTTGGGTATGGGGTCCCATATTAACTTTACTCCGTATTAAGCATGAAAAGTAGAATGATTGAGTGATGGGAGTACAATTTATTTGAAATTAAAAATAATAATTCAAATGAGAAATCTAGTAAGCTGATGCTTGGATGACATTTGATTTGGGCTATTCATGATTTGAGACTCTAGTGACTGTCAAAGTAGTTATTGGGTTTGCCCTGTTTCAGCATGGTTTTTAGTGGAATGATGTTGACTGTGATCGTCGTGATAGAGGTAGTTCGAAATAAAGTTGGATAAAAGTAACTTGTAAAGACATGTCCGTCTTGGCCATTTTCAAAGATTTGACTCAGTACAGAGTTCTGTGGAGGGAGAAGATTTGAGTTAAAGAAATTTAAGTCACTGTTTCCTTGGAGTGGGTCAATTCTTGGTGTCGTACTTTAGTCCTTGTTGTGGCTCATCAATATTTCTTATTTATTCCTTATTTAATTCTTGGGGATGATGTTTGTGTGGTTTTGGTCTTTTTTTGGTGTCAGGATTGGTGTAGGCTCTGTATAGTTTACCTTCGCTTTCGGATCATAATCGGTAATTTCCTCCCAACTTGTGGGGGTAAGGAAATATCAATCCCGACCCCTCCAAGACCCCGTTTATCGAGATATAATAGACATGTTGTTGTACTCTTGTTGTTGAGTTTCACTTAGTTTTTATCTTAACACTTATACATCTTGCTGGATTAGGAAGTCATGATAGCTCTGGTGCATGTTCAATCTACAAGTATCTAGATTTTAGATCATACATGAAAACAATCAAATACGATTCGCAAACACATTATTATGGTGCATTTTCGATCAAAGACACATAGACGTCTTATATACTGAAAAAACGATATATAGACGTATTTTATTCGAATACTGCGTAAGTCAACGTATAAAAGGCTTGTACGACATTGATTACGTACTATACTAAAATGTGCATCACTGTATGGAATGCACATCTTAAGAATACCAAAATGTACACCATAGTTGTGCTTAAAATGTATATTGCTTGCACTTTGTATGGGAAATGATATTTAAAGGCCCTTATTATTTAGCACACCCTAAAATTTTATTCCAAACATTCGTCACGTAACTATTGCATACATTCGTCACGTAACTATTGCATACATTCGTCACGTAACTATTGCATACATCCGTCACGAAGGTTCTATAAACATCCTTCACGAAGGTATGTAAAACATACGTGACGAAGGTTTTACAAACCTTCGTGACGAAGGTTGCTCAGATATCCGTGACGAATGTATCAATTTTGCAGATATAAAAGAGATTTTTTACCCAACCCTAATGTAACTTCTTCTTCTCCATTATACTCGTTTTCGGCGCAGCTACAACAAAGCACAACACAATTCTCTACATTTCTTCATCTCTTTCACTACAATAATCAACAAATCAAGCAATAAGGTAATTTCTAACTCTCTTTTGCATTAATTTTCCATGTTTGATGAATATATGTCAAAACCATTGAAATGGGGTGATTAAATTAGATTGATATGTGTATTAAGCATGTTTTTTTAGTTCAATTGGTGTTTGTTTATGTCTAATTGAGAGTTGTTTCAAATTTTAGATATAATCCCCAAAATTGATATTTGTTCATGAATTAGGGTAAATTTGATTTGATTAAGAAACTTATGGAATGAAATGATTTAGGGGCTAATGTGTTTGGATACCTTCATACACTGTTTTTCTGCTTCAAATTGTGCAAATTTTGTGCAAATTCATTCGTCAGCGGATATGTTGGCACTTCTGCGTTTTTGCAATTTTGCAAAAACCTTCGTCACGAAGGTTTGGAGAAGATACGTCACGAAGGTCCAGTATACATTCGTGACGAATGTTTACTAGTTCTTCGTGACGGATGTTATACTGAGATCCGTCACGAAGGTTTAGTAAACATCCGTGACGAATGTATACTGGACCTTCGTGACAGATGTTTTTGCATTTTTGTGATGTTTTTTTGTTTTGTTTTGTTGGTTTGGTATGCGTAAATTTACAAAATATTATGTTACTGTAGATGCATCCGTCTTCTAGAAGTGCCCGGAAGAATGCCCGTAATCAAACTCGTGAAGAAATCGTGGCTGGAGGAAGGCCCGCTTATCAGCCCAAGCCGAGGAAGAGGCGTGGAAGAGCTGACGAGGGTACAAGTGCAAGTGAAGAGGTCCCACAACCTTCTTGGCATGAACAACAACAGCTAGCTGACCCTAGTGCATATTCGAACCTTTACGAGAACATGGTTAGTTAATCTGAAATTCACATTATATTACTGTTTTTTGTTTTTATTAAATTAATAATTTATGAAATTTATTTTATTACAACAGCAAATCCCGATGACTCCAACCTATGAGGCACATTATCCAACTTGGAGTCCGCAGAGTGCTGTAAGTATTAGTTTAAAATTTAATATATAGTCGATTATGAGTGAAAGTTGTACATTTTACTAATAACCAATTTTTTTTGTAATAGATCCCTACATGGGTTCCCCCCCTCTTCTCCACAAGTCGCATGGGATGAAGCAGTAGGACGTCAACAGGCCTTTCAGCCAGAAACACCAGAATGGCAATCTGGTCCAACTGCTTCCTGGGCTGAAGGACAGTTTGAGGGCCATTACGGGGGGGTCGATCTTAATGAACATGGCGATGAGAAAGACGAAATTTACCCGAAGTTACAGTGGGCTGTGCCTGGAGGTCCTAAGGAGATAGACTTGCTGCATAGCTTCAGCGGGCACACTGCTTATATGGTTTGGCAAGGACATGTAAGTAAATCTATCACCTTTGGTTGAATTGTTAATTGCGTAATTTCCATGCTTCGTTAATTTAGACATGATTTGTTAATTGATTTAAATGTACTTAAAATTTTTTTGAAATATGATAAATAGGAGAGACCGCAATTGAGAAATACGGTCAGAAAAGAAGGGCATGTTGTACCTTTGCAAGATAATACATTACTATAAGAATTTATAGAGTAAAAACAAACATCAGACTTTTTAACTTAATTATACTTACTGAATTGTGTTGTATGTTGCGTCAATCAACATTACGTATGGAAACGCCTTAAGCAGTTTCATCGACTCTGGGCTTGCGAAGAACACATCTGTGATCTTATTTGTCACTTCATCGCTCTTGTGTCTTACGAAGTAGTTCAACTCCTTCGAACGATAGAAGAATTCTTGGACCACAGTTCTTCCCTCCATCCTCTCTGTTCTGAACTTGTTACAAAAGTTGTAGACTTGTGACTTCTTAGTCATGTTGTCAGGAGATTCATTGAGCCTTGTGTACATCTGTATTGGTCTAGCATTTCCCTTCCTCATGTCTAGTAACACCTTTTCCTCCTCAGGTGTAAGTCTTCCAGCAAATGCGTTACCGTGTAAGGATTCACCAATAATATGGTTGTGAGTTTCATGATCAACCCTTATGATCCATTCCCCATTTTCAGTCTCTCTACATGCAATCTGAAATTTGCAACCACATTTCTTTGTGTGGGTGAATTTCCTAGTTCTCCCAACTGAATCAGGAATGTAATGTCCACTACGCTCGCATTTAAGCCAAGACCTTCCTAACTTCCCTTTCAAGTCAGTTCTACCAACCTTCAACATGAAGTTATGAGTTTTTCCAATATCTCTTGCCCACTGTTCTGCTTCTGCTCTTGAGCTGAAGATCTTATCAGTGACGAAAACTTCTGAATAATTTGATGATATATGTGGGTCCTCATAAGGCACAACACTGTCAAACTGTGGTATTGTCTTCAATTTCGGGAAATACTCAATGTCTTGATATGGTTGTGATAAAGATTGGTATTCAGGAACATTAGACCAATCAGTTTGATAAGAATGATATGGAGGAGGATCAAGCTGAGAGACTATTGGCGGAATATCAAAATTCAAACCAAGATCAAAAGAAGGCACTCCATCACGTCCCAAAGGAATATCGGCATTGATCGATAAGTTCCTTAAACGATTGAACATTGGACTATTATTCTGTAAAAACAACAAAATACAGAAAACAACACTCAAAAACCTGTTTTTCCTACCTTCGTCACGAATAAACTGTTAACATTCGTCACGGATAAAAGCAATAGTTGCGTGACGAAGAAAATTGCACATTTCTTGTGCAAATACCTTTGTCACGAATGTCTAGCAAACTTCCGTCACGAATGTTTTACTTAGTTCCGTGACGAATGTCATATTTACCCCATTTCAAAAAAAAATTTACACTTTTTTACCCCTAAATTCGAATCAACCCCTAAATTCCAACACAAATACAAATTTCCACACAAACCCTAACTTCAACTTCATATTACAATTTCCACACAAACACAAATCATGCTCCTTGTATGTAACACCTAAAATAAACATATTTTCTACCAAACTCTATATTACAACATGATTTTCACACAATCAACACAAACAACTAACTTCAAACTATTCAATTTCATAAAAAAAACATATATTTTACCTACAAACCCTAACATTAACATTATTAAAAAGAACTATAACATACCTTATTGTAGTTCCCCCATGATGGACCATCTTCATCAACATTTTGGTGTATGTAATCATCCCAATTTGACATTTTCAATTGAATTTTGTGTTTGAATGAGAGTGTTTTAGGGTTTGAAGTGTTAAAAAATGAAGTATTTCGGGTTGAAGATGAAGTTTGCTGGATTGAATGAAGGTAATTAAATGTAGTTGGTGTGGATTAGACATAATAGCTTCACTTTTGCAGATGTAGCTACATCCGTCACGAAGGTTTAGTGTTTCTTCGTCACGAAGGTTTGGAAAACCTTCATCACGTATGTTTTACATACCTTCGTGACGGATGTTTATAGAACCTTCGTGACGGATGTATGCAATAGTTACGTGACGAATGTTTGGGTGTGCTAAATAAAATTTTAGGGTGTGCTAAATAAAGACTTTGTATTTAAATTCAAAACAAGTCGGATGAATTTATCTTTCAAGTCGAGCAGATACATCTTGTATTATTTCGGATTAAATACATTTCCACTTTGTCTCGCCTGACATTTTTGCATCAAAAATTGATGGTTACATATACTATTAAGGCCCTTATATCTATGTATTCAACATCTGGAATTTAGATGATGCTTATGTCAGTAAATTTAGTTGAGTGAATGATGAACAGTCAGTAAGCCACTTTCACCCTAGAGACTTCAGCTTTTTAAAGCTCATCATATCATTTCTGTTTCTGATCGCATTTTGTGTACATTATATACAGACTTCAAAAAGTTGTGTAGGCTTCCACAATTTTAATACAGAGTAACTTAATTATCTTAATTTACTTGATGGTCAGAAACTATTTTCTGTATCACAAGCTAGTTAAAACAGAAGTTGTAACTTGTAAGAGTAAAGAATATTAGATCAAACAAATAATACTCCCTCTGTCCCATAATAATGTTCCTGTTTCTTTTTGCACATTTGCCGAGATACGTTTTTTATCGTCAATATCTCTAACTATATGTTAATAAAAAATTATCAAATTTTAATACATTAAAGTACTCATCGAGACGAATCAAATAAGACCCCACACGACTATATTTGTTCTTATATCTTAGAAGTTATGCCATAAAATATGTTAAAGTATAAATAGTGCGAAAATATGAAACAAGAACTATATAAGGGGACGGAGGGAGTAATACTAGAAGGAGTAAGAAATTGGAGCCAACCTTAATTAACTGATCACTGACATTGCAGTGCACCTTTGACTATCTGTAACCTGTAATTAGCTAACAAACACAGATTAATTAACTTGAGTGAGAAGCTAGGTAGGAATATTAATTAAGGGGCCATGCATGCATAGGATTCTCACGAGAGGAATTACCTTTGGCTTGAAAGTTCTTTTAGCAGAACATAAAAAGCTTCTTTCAAAAATCATAAAGAAAAAGAAAGAAGGATCATATATATGATTTGAGTTTATCTGTAGATATGTATGCGTCGGCCCTCCTCTGCAAAGATTGTTTTTTCAATATCTTACTATATCATTTTACTCAGTTTAAAATTAACAATAACAACCTGGCATTCTATAACACATTATGTTTAATCTATATATATATATATATATAAATTGTTAGGTTTGATGAAGTAATGTCAATTTATACCTAATAGGACAATTTTGAAATGCTAAAAGAATTGGTAAACTGAACTATTTTGTATTTTAACGCATTAGGTGAAAGAAGAACGAGCTTAACATCAAAAAGTTGTGTTTGCCTCACTTCAACATTTTTAATATCCTCTATTTACGGAGGCTAAAATTACTTCTTTTTATCCGCTGAAAGAAGTCATCATGTCCTATGTCTGTATGTTGATTGAATTGATTCACGTTGTTTATAAATTTTACTTTGTTGGGGTTACATTTCTTTAATTAAAGAGATTGTGAATATGATTAGTCCGATCAAACTGCGAGACGTCTATTAAACAACGTTAAAATGTTAACCATATAGAAAAAACCGTAATTGGCTCGCGCGTAGCGCGGGGGTCCGATTCTAGTAATCACTAATATGACTTTTGATATTCATGATATGTTTACAATAATGAATAAGATTAAAAAGTATATATTATAAACACGATCTGTATTAATGATCATGACACTGAGCATTAAAAGTTCATGATCTTGAACATTATGAGTTTGAACACAAAACATTCATGTCACGTTTACAGCAAAATTTAATGAACGTAAAATAAAATTAATGAAAATGCATGCTGAAAAAAATTCATGAACATTTTGACATAAATAAGTGAACATTTTATAAAGACAAGAGTAAACCTTCGAAGTCGATACCATGAACATAAATGTTTGATGGTTCTCCTAAGAGATGATTGTTTATATGATACGTAGTAATTCCCCTATATCGCATCTTCAACATTATATACAAAAAATATATAGTTGTATTTGCTAAAATAATGGTTTAATTATAAGGAAAGTATCGGATGAGAATAAACTTTAAAATGCGAACGCGGGAATGGTAAACATTTGTTAGTAAATTGATAAACATTTACGATTAATTTGGTGAACATTCGTTGACAAACTTAAAAACATCAAAAAATTGAAGAAGATTCATTCTTTAAAAGAATATTTATAGAGAAACTGAAGAATATAAATCGTACATGTGCATCACTTTTTCAAATGATGTGTATCAAAATTTTCGTGAACATTTTAGTATATTTTAGTATATTTTGATGAACATCAACTATTCTCACATTCTCACCCTAAAAATTGTTCTCACCCTAATCAGATCCTTAATTATATTAATTACATATTATAAAGAGGTTACAAGTGAGCCTTTTCACAAAACTTTGACATTTTATTTAGAGTATCATCTTTTTCATGCCACCTACAAAAGAACACAAAATGCTTGTCGTTTCAACTTTCATGTAGTGGGCATGTGAAAACCCAAAGTAAAGCCCATGCATCACTACTACTAGTAAGTTCACAAGTTTTTGAGACTTTTGATAACACGAATATAACGTACACTAAAGTTTTTTGGTACCCAATTCAAAGTTAACCCACGTAGCTAATTACTATATACATCCTTTTTTACAAAAACATTATAAAAGGTGATTTTTTTTCCACTACGTACTTCGACCTTCATTACATTTGATGGCATTATAAGAGGAAAAATGACTTCATCTTTTTTCAATCTTCACACTCTCAATTTATCCAAAAAGGGAAGCTTGTAGGGGCCAAACAACGCTCCTCATGATATTAATTTTCTTTCATTAAAACTTTATATATTTCCATTATATTAAAAGTTATTGTACATTTGTATTATAGTTTTTGGTTCAATACCTTTGTAGTGGTACCAAACTATAGATAAGAAAAGGTCAATAATATATACGTAAGTACGGAGTATATTATAAAGCTTCATATTCAAAGTCAATGCTCACGTGAATATTATTTTTGAATTTTGGATAAATAGAATCAAAAGATATTGACATCAATTCAAATATTTCATACACAAAACCCCCTAAAAACTACCACAGTTGATGAGTGAAACCGACTAAAAAACTTCTCTATTCATTTTTGTTTGCGGAAGAAAACTTTGACAATTGACGTATAATATATACAATTTTTGTTTTTCTGAAATGGACAATTTTTTCAAATTTATTCCTAACATGTGTGCTTGATGTGAACTTAATTTCGAAAATAGACTGTTTTTTCTGGTTCGGAAGCAAGTCAGACAACACCACTTGTATTTGTATCCCATGTACTCTTTATTTTCGAAATTAAATTATAAGAGGCGTTGTCTGACAGTCGCACACAACGCCTCTTGAATATTTATTAGTGTTAATTCTTCTAAACCGTCAAAGACTATCTACCTTTGAAATTAAATTTACGTCGATATTATGTTGGGAATATGTTCAAAAAAATTGTCTATTTTTGAAAGAAAAAATCTTTTATATACTAAAGTTAATTCTTTGGAGAAGTATGTTGAAACATGTGGCATTCTATGTCACCAAATGGCGAGGGTGGCCCACAATAATGTGAAGTGGAAGGTGCATCTCTTTTGGAAATTGTGCTTCTACTAACATACTCACTTCCTTATACGGAGTAATCTATAGTTGTTTATGTATAATGAACGTAAATTAAGAGGTAAGTAGCTAACATTTTTGAATAATTGTTGATCATCTAAAAAGAAGAAGAAGAAGGATGTCATGAAATTCGAGGATCGGTTTCAAAACATCTATAAGTAGCTTTTTAATTGAAACCAACAAGTTGGTAATGATTTCGTAATTCAAGTTTGAATATATCGTTGTGAGAATTACCATGCGAGAGTTACGTTGCATGGAGCGGTAAATAAATGTGAGATCACGTGGAGAATGGGCACGTGAATTTCACGTGGATTGGGAGGTGAATTATTCAATTATTAATAACTACAATTTTGATTATTGTTGTCAAATGCCAAAAGATTGGGTGTGAAATGTGTGTCTAAAAGTATACGTACACTTCTTGCTTATGTATCACTACACTTACTTCCTTTTTATTTAGGATGCGGTTTAAAGTATCCTGATACGAAAATATAAAAGAATATTCTTCAATTTCTGCCGAAGAATGTTTGTTTTAAAATGAGATTAATCTTCAGTTTATTACTAAATGTTCTCTAAATTACAATACAACATTCTTCATTCATTCGTCCCTTTCACTTATATGTGAAGAGACGTTGATACGAATGCGTACGAAAACGCTAATATATACTCTCATTTGATCTTCATCATTATCAAGTTTGTTGTACTTGTATGTCAAAATTATATTTGATTCAAGACCAAAAAACAAAAAAATATTGGGTTCAAATTTAAGAAATGTAGGTGGAAGAAAAACATGGAGAGGATGTATGATGTAACCTTTTAACACTACACTCACGCTAGTCCCATTCATATAATTTATAGTTAGGTGTATGTACACTCAAATTTTGAATTCACTACTTTTGAAGTTTTTATGCATCAAAATATTTTAATTCAGGCAAGTGACATTTTATAATGTATCTCTTAGATATCATAAGGATGGTATGATTGTTGTATATTCATAAATCTAAATGGAGAAATATAATTCAAACATACAAATGAGTGAATGACCCATAAAGCTGAAACAATAGGTTTAAATTATACCTCGGAAAATTCGAAATATTATAGATGATATTCATAACATCATCCAATCTTTTGATAATTTCAAAATCTTTCATTATTTCAGAGAAGTTAATAAGACCGTTGACTTCTTAGCTAATCCGAGAATTAATACTCATTTTATTAAGATCATTATTCTATATTTGATGACTATATCAGAATTATGAGATCAGTTTATCTGAAGTCGAGCATATTCTACCTAGTGGATCTTTTTCAAGGCTATCCAGTGGGATGGTTAAGAGTTGTCATTTGTGGTTAGATGAAACTTCGATATTTGCCTTCATAAAAAAGTTTTAAATTATACATTGTACTCTCTCCATCCCTAAATATAAATGACGTTTATTTTTTTGACACTATTCACGGTCGAAGAGAATCTTTCGATTTCTTATAAATTGTATAAGGTAAAATATAGTCATGAGTGGTCTTGTCTGATTAATGTTAATGAGTACTTTAACAATATCAAAATTTCACTATTTTTACTACCTTGTAACGAAAAATATTAACGACGTGTCTCGGCTAATGCGTCCATTTGAAACACAGATAAAAATCAGACAGAGGGAGTACTTAACTTTGTACATTGTTGATTGAGCCACATAGAATGCTCCTAATTAAGCATCAGATTCAAACCTTGGGATACAATCCATGTTTGAATGGCTTATAATATTAACCTAATCATAATTACCCTTGAGATTAAACCATGTGAGTCCAAAGACAGAGCATGTGACTTTTACATGGATTTCAGCGTCGTTCAAAACTCAAGTGGTGCCCGCCTATTCTTCGAACCATCCATTCTATATATATATACACTTCATCTTCCACTTCCAGACAATTCTCCTTCAAGAACACATTTTTAAATTATCGAAAAGAAAACAAGAAACAGATAAGGTAAATCCTCTGTTTTTGTACCAAACTCTGTTTTTCTATCAATTTTCATTTCCAGTTTCTATTACTTTGCTTGTTGGAACTGGATTTTTCAGCAATTTCCGGGCTAATTTCGGTTGCGTTGGATTCGTCTTTGTGAGCACGTACTCGTAGAATGCTCATACGATAAATTCAGGTTCCGTTTGAAAGAGAAATAAGGGCTCAAAGTAGATACAGAAGTCATAGCAGCTGTATTATGAGATTCAGAGCACGTCGAAACGTCACACAATAAATCGGTTTCTGAATGTCCTCTTTATTGTGTGACGGTTCGATGCGAGTATAGTTTGAGCCTTATTTCTCATTCAAATAGAATCCGAATTTATCATATGAGCATACCGAAAACTAGCCCAAGAAGTTGCTGAAAAATTCAGTTCCAACTTCCAACTGTTTTTCTCTTTCTCATTTTTGAATTGAACAGTTTACTTAGGAGATAGTTTTTGAAAAAGAGATGCAGCAGAAGCAGAAAGAGCGTCGCATTGTCACATGGACTCCTCAGGTTTTCTTCATCTTCACTCTTTCATTCTTCAAGATTTGAATTTTTCAGTCAAGTATACCATGATTTTTTTCATTAATTTCTACAGGAAGATGATATACTTCGTGAACAAATAGGCATCAATGGAACTGACAAGTAAGACATTTATGCAGTGATATGAATTCTCGTTGAATGAATTTGAATTGTGAAACTAAGATGTGGGTATGAATTTATTTTGTACAGTTGGACGATAATTGCATCTAATTTCAAGGATAAGACGACAAGACAGTGCAGAAGAAGGTCAGCTGCTTTTAAAGTTTAGGTTTTGTCATTGTTGAATGTATTATTCTCTGTATTTAATAATACCTAATTTTTTCTCTTTAAAACATTTTATCAAACAGATGGTATACATATCTTAATACTGATTTCAAAAAGGGAGGATGGTCTCCGGAGGAAGATATGTTGCTATGTGAGGTAATTCAGCAAACATGTTCCTCAATTTAATGCTTAAAAGTGTCATTAAAAGATGGGTAAGGTAAAGTTTGTCTATTACATGGTTATCAAAATCAAGATTTAAATGTACGATTTTGCAATTCACATTAGGAGGAGCGATACCGATTCTATGTAAGATCTTATTTACAATAGAATATTAATTTATCGAAATAAAATTAGTAGAATCTTATATACGATTTCGATTTTACATACGATTCTACGATTTTATGATTTCACTCAAATTACTATTATATCCTCGTGTTTAACTATATAGTGTTAATAGTTAATTATCATCATGATTTAGCTTGCTAATTTTAGTAGTTATCCTCTATACAATATTTATAGTATTCTAAAATGTAATTTATAACGAAAATAACACTAAGTTGTAAATATATACACTTTTAATAACATTGGCCTATAATTGCAGGCTCAAAAGATATATGGTAATAGATGGACTGAGATAGCTAAGGTTGTTTCAGGCAGGTTAGTTAAAACAATTCCAAACCTTCTTCATAATAACCCATCTTGCTGTTTTTAATCTACAAGAACTGAGGTTATTAATGTCGTTTTTAGGACTGATAACGCGGTAAAAAACCGATTCACAACTCTGTGCAAGAAAAGAGCGAGAATCGAAGCAATACCAAAGGAGAATAACACGTCGACATACATCAATGCGAATAGCAAGAGAGTTTTTTCAAACAACAATGCTTTTCAGTTTGAGCATTCACCTAAGAAGCCAAGGTAAAATGAAAGAGTATGATGATTAATGCAACTTTGAAGACTATAATGCTTACTTTGAGATTTTATTCATGTAGATCTGATCATATTAATGTTGAGGATGTATTGGATAAAGTTTGCGAAACAGAGAAGCTGCAGCGGCTTCCATTAGCAGTATTATCTCATCAAAGTATACAAGTTTTACTCTGTAACTTTGGTTGATGGTTATAGCTTGAATTGTGAAAGTAATTAGTTAAAATAATTTGCTGGTTTTTAGGTAATGTGAAGATTGAAGGAACTTTTCTGAAGAAGGATGATCCAAAGATATTAGCTTTATATCAGCAAGCTGAGCTTCTCAGTTCTTTGGCAATGAAAGTTAATACAGAAAACATGCAGCAAGAAAATGCCTCAGAGGTATTTATATTAAACATATTTAACTTCAATACATAAAACTGAAAGATTTGGTAGATGCTTATGGTAAAAAAAATTCTCAGGGAAATGATATGACTGAACTCAGTGATTTATTGGAGGATTTAAGAAGTAGCAACACTGATATTGAATCTTCTCAAAGGTAAAGTGATTTAATATTAGTTTAGCGCGATGTTTTTGGATTAAACGAGTAATTAAATGACTGCTGAATCTTTAACAGACAATATGATATGTATGATTCGCCAAGCGGATCCGAGTACAGCAATGGATCGAGCTTTTTGTCAACGAGTTCAAGCGAGCAAATCACAAGTCAAGGTAATGAAACTAAAAGATCCATTCTTTTGATTTATTTGCTGATGTGAAAAACTAATGTGATGTTATTACAGAAGAGATCTTCAGTGAAGAAAGTATTTCAGCCTTGTCAATGGCAGACTTTAGCTCCCCTGTTCAAATAAATCCATTTTTCACATCATTTGCAGCAACTGTTCCTAGCCCACAATTCTCAGAAAGTGTAAGATTTTTTTCCAGTTGTAATTTGTATGTTACAACATAAATTCTGTTTTTTTTTACTATGATCACTAATGTTGATCTTCTGAAATTTCAGGAGAGGCATTATCTGATGAAAACGCTTGGAATCGAGTCACCATCGATCACCAAAAACACGAATCTTGCACAACCACCACCATGTAGAAGAGCCCTTGTTCATAGCTTATGAATTATGATCCTTTTTAAAAACTGCAGCCAAATAGGCTTTATATTTTTTGGGAGAATGCTATGTTGAGCATTTTTAGTGTGCTTAAGCAGTCTGCATTGCTTATTCTTTTGTTCTATCTCATGGATTTGGATTAGGGTAATCCAAATTCTTGTGCATTTTGTTTGTAGCTTGTATAGGATGACCAAAACTATAAGGTCAAATTGATTTCATTTTTTTTTCTTATAAATTTCTATGTAAGAGTGTAAACTATGAATGGGCATGTAGCCTATCTCAGTAAACAAGATATCAAAAGCAAAGGACTGATAATCTTTCCTTGCATGTCAGTTTTTTTTTTAATGATTGTCATAACCATAATATGGTGGAGTGGAAGATTAACATTATGATTTTCAAAATGAGCACGAACAAGTTTTATAATACGAAAATACGAATTGTTCATCGAAATGTGCTTAGATATTAATCAAAAAAATTAATGTACGTCTTTTGCGAAAGTGATGAACATAATGAATAAATGTTCTCTAAATTACTAGTAAATGTTCATTATTCATACGTTCGTATTACAAAGTATATTTGTACCTGAAAGTTTCATTTACGAGATAACTAGCCCTCGTTTGGTATATGGTACAATTCCTAGGAAGTAGGATTTCTTCTTGTGTTTGGTTCAATGAAAAAACACATAAACTTACTTTTTAGGAAGTAGTAATTCCTCCAAATAGTGGGAATTGTTCTTACCTTGTTCAAGTAGATAAGTTAAACTTCCTATGTTTTTAATTAGTAAAATTGGTAATTCCTACATCATTTTAAACCAAACATGATTTTTCAGATTTGGGTAATTTAGACTTCGTGGGAAGTAACAAAGTTCCTGAAAGCTTAAATCCTACATTAAACCAAACGAGGGCCTAACATTAATTCTGAAAAACATATTTTTGATCAACTAAAATTATAGTATACTAGTGGACTATAGGCCGTGCTAGCACGACCGTAGTATCATTAGTGTTTTTCCTGTTATGTCTTTGTACTGTTGATGGCTATGTTCGTAGTTGTTTTGTTTCTTATTTATCTTTTCTTATGTTTGTTCCCCATGTTTTCTTGTGTTTGTAGTTTTCTTCTTTCTAACACTTCAATTTAATCTCGGTCTAACAGTTGCTACCTTGCTATAGGCGGGGCACTGTCAATCTACAATTTTTTGTTTGTTTAGTTTACATGTGTGGGTTGTCTACCCTGATGTGTACAACAACATCAGTAATTATGTTGTTTGGCCATGAATAGACTATTGATATTTGGTTACGATATTACGATTGTGTGTTTGCCAATTCATATGATATGTTACTGTATGTATAGAATTGATTACACAGTTTGTAGTAGAGACACATAATTGTCCAACTCTTTAATAGTTAAAACCGCAGTAAGTTAATTTGTGTGTTTCTTTTGTCTTTAAAACTTATTTAATTCACCTCTACTTATCTTTTTGTTGCATTTTTATTTAGCTCATATATTGAAAATATGTGGTTATAACATAGGTTATGGCCATATGGTGTCGTACATAGGTGATTGTTTCCTTCGTCCAACTATTCTCAGTTCTAATTGTTCATAATGTTATGGAAATGTTTAAGTTCATTATAATTTATAATAATAAATGTCATCATATGTGTTTTCATTTGATTCGTTTAGACTATTACTTTTCGTATGTTAATGTTTTCTTTTTCCAAAATATGAGTCTATGATTATTAACTATATGGAGTATGTCTCGTTATAGTTATTAAATAGAACTACAAATAATACAACGTGAGATTTGATCATACTCTATGCGGGAGGTGTCTATTTGTTTTATTTTGTGGACATCTCTATTTATCAATGAAATTATGTTGTGGGTTTCAATATGTTGTTTTCCAAGTATTTAATTCTTTAAAAATTGAAACATTATTAAATAATTTTGCAGTTGTCTCACCCTTTTTAGGTTCTGTATATAATAGTGTATATACATATATTTTTACTTTTGTAGCTTATCCTTGTGGAGATGCTTTAATTTTGTACTGAGTAGAGTATTCTACAACACCCCGCAGCTTCGCGGGCAATAATTAGCGCACCTCATCTTTATCCATCCCTTTTCAAATTTGTTTTTGTGTTCTTCTCCTAATATGGATTGTGATTTCCGAGTTTGTGTACGGTATTATGGTTGCTAATTAAGGTTGAATGTGGAAGCTTGAGGCATGTACATACAACATTCATTTACGTAGTATAATAGAGTGGAGATAGTTGTATTCTTTAACCTATTTAGTGTTTTTATTTGAGTTTCGTTGGTCTGAATTTGAATATAATCGTTTTTTGGAAATGGAAATTAAAAGTTGTTAAGTATTACTCTAGTATACTTGTTTGTTTTAAAATGGAATGTTTTGTTATTGTTATGTGTATGTTTAATACAGTAGTTGTTGTTGCACTGTTTTCGCATTTAAGAGAGGATGAGTTTTAATTTCCATAAAAAATTATATAATAAAATTTATAATGTTCTGAATTTTTGGCAGATCATGGTTGATATTTGTGAGCGGTACGTAATAGTTTTTTTCAACGTACTTACATAAGATTTAAAGGAGAATAATAAAATAATTTTCCATTTTATAAAGTAATAAAATTATTTTCCACTTGATCCCGATCAATCCTGTATAAGAATAGAGAATTTTTTTATAATCCTAAGTGTTTTTCATTACGTTAAAAATAAAAGAGGAAATAACTAACCATCAAATATCTTATTTTCTATTATTGTTGTGAGGAATGAGACATTGGATAAATTTGAACCATTATTAGCATTAAGGGTTATGATTTAATGAAATCAACACATAGATTTTAATTAACACTTTATGAGAGTCGGACCGAATTATACACAAGAAAATAGAGAAAATAATGACTGATATTTAATACCACACATTTAAGACCTTTGCAATTTCTAACCACCAACTTTTATATATATTAAGATGTGTATATTTAATACAGTAGTTGTTGTTGCACTGTTTTTGCATTTAAGAGAGGATGAATTTTAATTTACATAAAATATAATTTTTTTTACAGGGCCCCATTTTGGCCTCTCAATGGAAGTGGCATCAGTGTTTTTTTTTTGTCCTTTTGCGGACATTTTATTTTACAATTCGATGCATAGAAAATTAAGAAAAGTAAGGGGGCTTCAATGTTCCAGGCGTTTTTTCTCCTGACAAAGAAGAATTTCCTTTACTGCGGGGCATGTTGATGTTTTAGGGGTTCTGCAAAGCTTAGATGTGAGACGTAGTGTTGAGTGGGTTGTTCGTTTCTGTTGTGGGGATGAACGGGAATTGGTGGCCGTTGGTAGAATCCCTAATTTGCAGGGGTGGCGTTGTCGGTGATCAATTGTACACCTTATCTCCTCCTGCAAGTGGTCTTCCTTCGTAATATTTGTGAATGTCGGTTAATCTTTTTTGCTACACTTGTAACTTCTATTAATTACCTGGATTTTGGTGTGGAAAGGTTGAGTAGGATATATTTGGTGATATTCGTGGACTTTGTTTGAGTTCAATGTAGCTATGTTTTAAATTTACTCCATGTACATCATTTGATTTTTTCCTCTAGATCATTTTTCATCTTGACCGTGTTGCTTCCATCCTATTGTAGTTGGGTTAATATGGAAATTCAGATGTCAGGACTGTGTTTTCTCTGCTGGATTTGTTCCTGCAACCGAAGGGGGACACTAATCAGGTACAAATCGATGCCCCATTCTTGTGGTATGTAACTGCGGGATTGTGTGCCTATTAGTGTGTACAGTTTATTTGGCTAATGTAATTCTTCAGACAACAACAAACAATGTAGTGTTGTAGGCAGGTATATGCACTTGTAGGTCAGTCACTCTAGATATCGCCACGTATAGTTGTTTGTGGCCAAAAACTGGATTACCCAGGTATAGTCCTACGGGATTCAGTGATTGGCCTTGGCTTTTATTGTTTGTCATAGAAAAAAAAGGTTTTAGTGGGAAATGACGCCTTTTGATGACCAAGGCCCATTTTGTTTGGGTAGAAGTTAATGAGATTCTTGAGATTAACACTTTATCTCTCAAGCATGTTTCGGTTATGATTTGGCTAGGACTTAAAAAAAATTGCTATAATTCGTGGATCTTGCACGAATAGAAGTGAATGATGGTACTTTGTTACTCAATGATGGTACTTCATTTCCTCATTTGTCTCTTCTTTCCAAATCTTCTTTAACAACATGAACTTATCTCTTAAATAAGTGTTTGTCTTCTTTTCTTGATTCTTTTTAATTCGTTTTTCAATCTGAGAAATGAATCCGATCATTATATTGAGAGATTTGGTCAAGTATGCTATTGATAGCGCTACCATTTTATTGGAAGAATGGATAATGTCATAAGGCTATTAAGAATGCAAGATTATATGGAGAGTGTACTATATTGATTTTTCCTTGCATTATGAAAATTCTAATAATATTGAGGATTTGAAGAATAATGATAACTGCACTGCTGTTTCATAGTATTGTGCATACTCAATTATTCCTTGTTGTTGTCATAAAATGGAAAATGATCATCTTTCAAGCTGAACTTTTTGTATATTGTATCAATAGGTAACTCCTAACAGACTTTATAGTCGTGCGACCAGTTCTCGTCCTCTCTCATGTGAATACAGATCATAATAGAAATCCTTAATATTCTACTTGTCGTGATTCATACATCACACCATCATTTCAAAGTTTTCTCTTGTTTTCTTCTTGACTTATGTCATTTTCGTGTTTAAAGCTGATAAAGTAACACATGTAGGTGTTAAAGTTTCTATGATTTTGAATTAGCTAAGCTTCTAGAAGTGTCTTTGTAATTTTGTTTTTTGTTTCTTTGAGCTTTTGCCTTTCCTTCTTTTTTGCTGGTTTTTTGCGTCATTGTCACCTATGTTTCCCTTTGAGATGTATTCCCTCTGCAATTGAAGCATTGGTAATATTGTATTAGTGGTAGTTGTTTTGTTGTTTCAATTTGCGGTTATAATTTTTTCCCATTTGGAATGTTTAATATTCAAAGAACAACTATCCTTACCTGATTATGTCGCGTTTAGTATGACGCTAGGTCATCTGTCAGAGTGTTTGTCCATGATTTTTTTTCCTTCTTGTTGTCTAATGTATTCCTGTTGTGTTGCTTCTAAAACTGTTGCCATTTCAACTATGTGATCGTTGTGTATCCAACAGGTCTATTCATTTTTGTTATACCCTACTCCCTCGTCATATTCTAGAATTCTCATCTCTTTGCATGTGTCCTCGTAGCTCCCAAATTGTATTCCGTCCACTGTTTTTATGTCCTTAAATGATGTCGGCCCTCTTACTATATTCAGAAGCATGCGTTGATAGTACTCTTCCTTGTTTTCCTTGTTGACGTTGAGTATTCTTCCAACTATGTTAGGGGTCTCTTCTGCTTCCCATGTTTTTGAAATTTCATTTCATTTGTAGTGATTTGGTGTTTCAGTGTATGTGTATCTTCTTGTTGATGGTGTAGTTCTGTTTAGTTCTAGCCAGGAAGTGAACATGAATAGTTGTTTATCCATGTCACCTGTTATGTTTCAATGGAAATCTATGCATCAATTATGTATTGATGGTATAGTAGTTCTCTTTCTATGAGTGAAGTTCCTTCCCCAGTTCTCTGTTGTAGCATGGCTGAGTAGTATTGCCTTATGTTCGACTTTTTCTGTTGAGTTTGGAGCACCCTTTTTTTCCTTAAGTAACTTGCCCCTGTGTTGTATCCGTCGTCTCCATACGGGAACAACAACGGGTACTGGAGTGACATGTACAATGGGTGTGTCACAGGCACCCTTACATAGCACGAATCGTTATATCAGAGGTTGATGTCATGGTTTCCATATCTCTCTGTGTTGTCACCCATTATTTGGGATCCTATTTTTGTCACATCTGCTCCATTGTCTTCTACTGCTTCATCTAACCTTACACCATGTAGTTTTAATGTGTACTCCATTCCCGAGTTGTTTTTCACCCACTCCTTGGCAGTTTTGAACATCTGCAGTGGTAAATTGTTTGCTAGTAGCATATCGTTGATTGTTGTAGCTATGTCATTGTCCACTGCATGGTTGTTGTTTTGTTGGATTATTAAATTTTTGGTCCATGCGTTCGTTTTTTGGTCTTCAGGATTGTTCTCCCATTTATCATTCAACAATAGTCGTGGTCTGCATATGTGGTAAAACTCACCATACAATTTTAATGTATGCATTGTACTGGTCTTATGTGGTGAGTCTTGAAGCCAACCCTCACACCTGCTCATAGAAAACATCGAGTTATACGTGCGGATGTTTTTTTTTGAATGACTTTGCTTGTTCGGATCGTCCATGTAGTAGTTCATCAAGGATTGCTGGATTTGTTTTCATTTTTGGCAGGATAATCCCTCCATTGTTGCAACATCTTGTTGGTGTGCTTCTTTCCTCATGCGACCCTTTTGCGCTACACCACTTGCATATTTTTGACATCTTCCAATTTAATATATAGTTTTCGATATAAGTTTCTTTGTCTTTTACCATTTTATTATTCTTTAGCACTCACATTTTGCTTAGTTGTTATTGTTTTTGGTTTTGGTTCTTATGTTGAAATACAACTACATGTTGATATTATATCTCTACTTCGGGTCGTTGTTATAATTTATGTGTCGTCCATCATGTCTTCTTTCCTAGACTGTGTATTGTTTGCTTTGTAGTGACTTTGTAGTGACTTTGTAGTGCCTTTGTGTGTCGTGTACCTGTGACAATGTCGTCTTCATTGGTTATTTTTTCTGAATGTGATAGACATGAAATTACATTAAAATGTGAGTGATATGTTCTTCACCTTCGGTTTCTTGAGTCATGTACTCCTCTTTTTCCTTCGGTTTTTTTTATTCTGAGTCCTCGTAGCAATCATTTGTGTACGGTGAACTTGCATTTTATATGGGTGTATTTGCGTGTGGTTCACATCTGTCTTTAATGTTTCAGTTTTCCCCGAAATCAATTTTCCTTTTCAAATTGATATGAAGCGTTTTTATTTATATGAGGTGTTATTGAACACTTTAATGCCATTATTTGTGTCGTTGGGTGTTTGGTAATAATAATAAAAGGTGTCAGTATAGCACGATCTTGTAAGTATGACGGATTTTTTCCGTTATTATGATAATCGGGGAAGAGTGTGTCTAGTAGTTTCTCAATTGGATTTAAGCTTGGTTGAAGAATGAATCTTTTGGGGATTTCTATCCATGATTCCTCTCCCCCATCTTGCAAGGCTATGGCTGGTGCATTTCCGTCTCCTACATTTTTAATCCATTCAGTGAACTGTTGTCGTTCAAAATCTATTGTACCATCTTTGTTCAGAGTGTTGACGCACATATATTTGCTTAGCATAAATAGTTGACATTCGCCCCCACAATGTTGAGTTGTTAATTGAAGCCTCAACAATGTCTTGTCGTTTTCCCTTTGTGATAACGGGTAGGATTTGTCTGAAATCCCCCCTAGAACTACAGTTACTCCTCCAAATAGTTTACCTCTTTTGCGTTCATCATTCAATCCCAAAATATCATGTAAAGTTCTGTTCAAGGCCCCGAACGCATGTCTATGCGTCATTGGTGCCTCATCCCAAATAATCAGCTTCACCTCATGCAATAATTGAGCTAGGTGTGTATTTTGTTTGATTCCACATGTACTGTTGTCAAGTAGCTCGATTGGGATGAGGAACCTGTTATGAGTTGTTTTTCCTCCTTGTAAAAGAAGTGACACTATTCCTCCACATCAATGTCACTTTGTATTAATCTAGTTAATTTTAATTGAGTTTTTTGCGTTGTTTATTAATGGTGTATGTTTACCCGAGGATGCAACTGCTAGGACAATATCTCCTTTTGAACGTAGTTGAGACATTATTGTCTTGTACATGAATATTTTTACCGTACCTCTTGCGCCGTAGATAAAGAAAAGCTCCTCTGTTCTATGGGTTACCGCGTGCATCACCTTAGCATATATGTGAAGTTGTTGAGCGTTTAGTTGGATGTATAACGTCTCATGCAGCTCATTCATTTCACTGCAATTGTAAGATAACTCCTCACGAAGGAACCTATTTTCTAATGGCTGAAGCAAAGTCGGGTATGATTTTGGTATATCTGGATTATCATCTAATGATCTCTCATTTTTAGATAGGATGTTTTCTATGCTCACCTGGCAGTAATTCCGTACTCGGGTTTCATTGAGCTCAAGTTGTTGATACTGGAACTCTTTTCTTTTCATATAATGTATGTCCTCTGATAGGGAAGGATGAATCGCTCCCGAAAAGGAATCTATTGATTCTCTCCAAATTGATTGGACCTACCTCATAGTTTGTGTCCCATAGTTTCCGAAGGTTGGCTACGTCGCAAAAGATGAGAATTGTGACAAATAATTTTCTTCCATGTTTGTGTCCCATACTTGTATGGTTTTAACATTTTAATGAACACCTTTGTTTGTATATAATTTTCACTGTTATTTGAGCACGTTTTTCCTTTTTTTTCCAAAGTCGTCTCTGTTTTGTACCTGGTTGAGTGTTTACAACATCAAGGTGTAGCCCGCAGAATGTTTGGTATTTCCCATCGGCTCGTATCACGGTCTTCTGGCGTACCTCGATGGATGTTGTTCTATCTTTGTTTCCTTTTATTGGTCTTGTTGGTTCCAAATTAGTTGGGCGTACAACGGTCAAGAGGTATTCAGCAAATATGTGGCTTGACTGTGTGAGTTGTGTTACATGTCTCTTTATTTGGTCTCATTAAGCTAGTCATTTCAGAGACCTTTGTCCTACCCTCATCTTTGGTGTCTGAGTAGTTTTTGTGAAAAAATGATTGAGTAGGTGTTATTCCATGATCAAACCACCACACTGGAGTTAATCAAGGTTTTGTTTTGTAATTACATTATACCTGAATTTTATGTTTCTTGCAGCATTGTCAGTGCACAAGGAAGGAGAAACAGATTAATTTAATTATCTTTCCACAAGGAAGGAGAAAAGATATTCTAAATACATCCAGATATGCTCTGCAAATATAACATATAAATAACACAACAGTTGGAATCTTGAACGAAATTTCAAAAACAACGGTAGTGAAGAACAAAAGAAACACAAAACGCGAGTATTGTGTAAGACAAAACAATAAGACCATAATCTTCATAACATTCTTCCGTACTTTTTCAAATAAGCCCTACACAAAACTTTAAAATCTCTAGCTAAGAACAACATATCGAATGCCTCGCTAATTCCAGGAACAACATTTGAAAGTGCCTGAATAGCCTGAAATTTTGAAATAACGGATTATATAGGAGACAGATAATATCAACATTAGGAAAATGTCTGGAAAATTACAAATTTCATGTCATCCATAAGAACTTTCGTTGTTTCTTTAGAAGTTAAAACCATTGCACCAAACAAATCCAGGTTAGCAAGGGCATCTTCTTTCAACGCAAATACATAAGTCATTTGTTTATCTACTTCAATTAACATTTACCGAAGAACACGTCCCACTCCTTGAGTAATAAAATCGCCTAAATAACACAACCAAAAATCATGATCGACGACTAAAAAAGATATCTAACAAACAACCATCATATCGGTATTAAAATACTTATCGGGAACACACTCAGAAAGGATCTGTTCCACTTTGACCATAAGCTCAACAAAACATGCATTCACTATTACGTACCGCTCACAAATATCAACCATGATCTGCCAAAAAATAAGGAACATATGCGAGATATATAATTATACAACAAAGATTTTGAAAAATAACCACAAAGGAACAAACTAAATAATGAATAAAACTTATGGTCAAAGTGGAACATGGTTGATATTTGTGAGCGGTACGTAATATAGAACATATGCGAGATATATATTACGTCGCTCACAAATTTTTAAAGTATTTTGAGAAAAGATTTATTTATATATATATATTTTACAAATAGAGGATTTATCGTAATTATAAAAAATTATCAAGATTTCTTTACTTTTTAATTTGTTCTTGTATAATCCCTTTAAATTTAAAAGGAAATATCAATGTGTAAGATGGTTAAGATTATGCTCAGTAATAATCTTTATAAAACTTCAAACGAAAGAGCAATATATGAGATTTGTGTTTTTTTCAACGTACTTACATAAGATTTGAAGGAGAATAATAAAATAATTTTCCATTTTATAAAGTAATAAAATTATTTTCCACTTGATCCCGATCAATCCTGTATAAGAATAGAGAAATTTTTATAATCCTAAGTGTTTTTCATTTCGTTAAGAATAAAAGAGGAAATAACTAACCATCAAATATCTTATTTTCTATTATAGTTGTGAGGAATAAGACATTGGATAAATTTGAACCATTAATTAGCATTAAGGGTTATGATTTAATGAAATCAAGACATAGATTTTAATTAACACTGAGAAAATAAATGAACTGACATTTAATACCACACATTTAAGACCTTGTAATTTCTAACCACCAACTTTTATATATATTAAGATAGGTGGGCTCATTCATTATGGTTGAGTAGGAAAATCGATAAGAAAGATTTGTGAAAATGAAGTGTCTCTAAACTGGCACTTTCAATACTCTCTCATGAAATTTCAACGTAAGTTACATTCAGATACTTTGCAATGACAATTGGAAAATGACAAATAATAATAATAATGACGTACCAATTCAAAATTCAAAAGTCCTCCCCATGTAATCTTATGTCAAACATGAATGATGGTCACACAATTGTATAACCTTATATAAAAACACACATTCAGATCGATCATTTTACAAGATAAGTTTTATATATGAAAACGATCTATATTTAATCGTATGTTGAAGACTTTCCAGTTTCAACACAATTTTCTGATTTTCATGATATAGTACGTAAGAGATTTGAAGCATATTTTCTTCATTTCAACATCGTACATATTCTCATCCATGTGAGTGGTGTTAGTGTTGATAGTATATATTCACATTTCCTACCAAGAACAGAGTATAGGTTCGCATTGGCCACCTCATGCAATTTGTAACATTAGTTTAATTTATTAAATCCTTAATTTATTAAGGGTGCATTTCAGGTACAAAATGTTTTATGGTGTCAACTACGAACGTCTAATGTTAATCAAAATATATATAAATGTTTATCAAAATGTACTTAAATGTTAATTAAAATTTTAATACACATACATGTCTAAATGTTTTTTTTATAAAAATAATCCTTTTCAATTTTAGGTGGTTTTAAGTTTGTCCATGTATGTTGTTCATGCTAGTTCAGTTTATCGTGCCTCACACGGGTTTATAAAGAAAAAAATATTTTAAATAAAGAAAGGACTTAGATTAAAATATCACTGATTTGCATATGTAGTCCATCTCAATAAATGATTTGCATGAATACCCAAATTATTTTAGAGTTGCAAAAATTTATTTATACTCTTTGTTTATTAAAACACATAGAAATGGTTTATAGAAGGTTAAAAGTATAATAAATAAGCATAATATCTATCAAATCTTAATTATCCTAAAATAAACATATACATATATTTATAATTTTCATATTATAGTATAATTTTGTTTATCAAAAATGAAAATAATTAATAAAATGACATTTGGCGGTTTTAGTAGGGAGGTGAAATGTGGCGAAAATGGAGGTTTGATTATATATAGTAGATTATTACTAAATATCTCACATTTCCCATTTATTAATTCCTAAAGAAAAAGTAATCCAAGTTGGTAATCATGATTCCAATTAAAAGTGGAAATCCTTTAATAACCCTGATTAGCCAGATTTATATCTTTTGGAGTGTCTAATGGGGGTCAAAGTGTGAACATAGAAAAAGAAGAAAAAACAGAAGGAAATTTCGATCTCCATTCCTCAAGAGTATCTTAATCCATTTATACTTCTTAAAACTCCTATTTATGGTGTATCAACCCTAAAATCATTCTTCTTTATTACTTCTTCATCCATAATCAACTTCCACTCCATGGGCAACTGCTTACACTCTTCTGGTAAACTAATTCTAAATTTCTAATCACTCTTTTCCTCTGTTCTATAGTTCTTCATATAATCTATGATCTGTTTTTTTTTTGCCTAGGAGTATCAAGGAGGTCAATCAAGAACAAGGGTATTAATCTCCCAAGTCCACCTATAACAAAAGATGGATTCAAGAGCACATCTCAAATCCTCCCTACACCAAGAACTCAAGGAGAAATTCTGCCTTCTCCAAACTTAAAGCCATTCACATTCAATGATCTTAAGATTTCATCGAAGAGTTTTCGCCCCGATTATCTCCTCGGAGAAGGCGGATTTGGGTGTGTTTATAAAGGATGGATTGATCAACAAACACTCACTCCTGCAAAATCTGGATCAGGAATGATTGTTGCTATTAAAAGACTTAAGCCTGATGGATTTCAAGGCCATAAACAGTGGTTGGTATGTTACATTCAAAATTCTTAGTTTATGGTCAATGTTTTTATGTTTTTGCTTATGTATGAGTTGGTTGATGCAGACTGAAGTTAACTGTCTTGGCCAACTTCACCATGAAAATCTTGTGAAGCTTATTGGTTATTGCCTTGAAGGAGATGATAGACTTTTGGTTTATGAGTTCATGCCAAAAGGTAGCCTTGAGAATCACCTCTTTAGAAGTAAGTAGATCTTGATATCAGTCTGATTCTTACATTTTACCAACTTTAAGTGAATGTGATGCTCAAGATCTGAATCAGGAGTATGATGTACGGCAAGATTTTAATGCTTGGGTACTTAAGATAGACAAGATATATGGGAAAATGATAAAAAAAAGTCTCAACTTTCACTTATCAACTAAAAGTAGTCTCAACTTTGATATCAACAAAAAATAATCCAAACTTTCAATTTATGAACTAAAATTGGTCCAAATGACTTTTTCGATTGAGAAATTGCTTATCTTGATAATGTTTACTCTGTATTTTTTTTTCCATAATTGGTCATAGTAACTGTTGTTTATTTGTATTTTTTTTAAAAGGTCGTCTTGTTATAAAATTACCTTGAATTTTAACGGAAAAATCGTTTGTACCTTTTCTAGTTGATGAATTGAAAGTTGATATTATTTTTTGTTGATATGAAAGTTGAGACTATTTTCAGTTCATATGTGAAAGTTGGATTATTTTTTGTCATTTTCCCAAGATAAATCAATGATAACATTGACTTTGTTTGTGCCTGAATCTTGCTTCTTGTTTTTTGCTCTGCCTTAAGAATTCATCCATTGACTTGAAAAAGTCTTTCATGTTATGGTTTAGGAGGGGTGCAACCGTTGTCTTGGGCGACAAGGATCAAGGTGGCCATTGGAGCTGCAAGAGGACTCTCTTTCCTACACGATGCTCGCATTATCTTTCGTGACTTCAAGGCGTCTAACATTCTACTAGACTCGGTATGTGATCAATCATGATAATGATAGAGAATCTTATTTGATGTCATTTCCTCTAAAAATGTAGTAAACCTATGCAGGAGTTCAACGCAAAGCTTTCTGATTTCGGCCTAGCAAAGGAAGGGCCAACTGGAGACCAAACTCATATCTCAACTCAACTAATCGGTACACAAGGCTACGCGGCTCCAGAGTACATGGCCACAGGAAGACTCTCAGAAAGGAGTGACGTTTACAGCTTTGGAGTAGTTCTGTTGGAGCTTCTGACAGGACGACCCGCCATCGACAACACAAGGCCGGGCTTGGAGCAATCCTTAGTAGAATGGTCAAGACCTTGCTTAAGAGACAAGAGAAAGTTGTTTAGACTCATGGACACTAATTTGCAAGGACAATATCCTCAAAAGGATGCCATGATTCTTGCTTCATTGGCTCAAGATTGCCTTCAATCTGACCCAAGAGCTAGGCCCAAGATGCCAGAGGTTCTGGCCCAACTAGATAAGGCCCAACAACAAAATAGGCCCATTTCTAAGTCACCTAGACGGGCCCATAAATCGCCTTTAAATGCGACCCCTTTAGGCTCTCCATTGCAATTGGCAGCATCTCAGTAATCTTCATTTGTTGTAAAAATCTTTCAAGCCTTCTTATAAATAGATTTTGTATATCTTTCATGCTTCATTGTTTCTCCAACCTTCAGCTGAGAAAATGGAAGCTAAATTTAAGGTCATTTCTTTCATTATGCATCCATAGAAGAAGTTATAAGTCATTGCATTTCAACCAGCTATTTCAGCAATGTTCTTCTGCAAGAGATTTGAAGGCAATACATGCCTTAATGGTCACTAGTGGATCCCATAAAAGCCTTCTTATCTCAACCAAGCTCATCAGTTTGGTTTCTTCTTTGTCAGCCAAAATGGACTATGCCCACAAGGTGTTCGATCAATTGCCTGAACGAGATGTTGCTTTGTGGAACACGGTAATCCGTGGCTATTCTGATGTGGGTCCTTGCCAAAAGGCATTGATTATGTACCATAAGATGCATCAAGATGGTGTTTTGCCTGACTGCTATACATTCCCTTTTGTTCTGCGTTCTTGTGCTGTGATTTCGGCTCTGACAGTAGGAAAACAAGTGCACTGCAATGTTGTGAAATATGGGTTTGATTCAGTTGGGTTTGTGCAAAGCTCTTTGGTTACTATGTACTCTCAGAGTGGGGAGATTTTTGACATGGAGTTGGTGTTTGAGGAGACATTTGATAGAAATGTAGTATCTTGGTCTGCAATGATTGCTGGGTATGTGCAAAATGGGATCTTTCAACAAGGGTTGGTTGTTTTCAGAGATATGTTGGTCAATGGAACTCGTCCGAATTCAGTTACTCTTGTTAGTGTACTTCCAGCATGTGCTGGTTTAAAGCTTCTCACTTTGGGAAGATTGATTCATGGATATGGGGTCAAAATGGGAATGGATTTGCAGTTATCAATGGTGAATGCCTTGATTACAATGTATGGGAAGTGTGGGGAGCTAGCTGGAGCAGTATTGTTGTTTGATGAAATGCATGTAAGAGACTCGATCTCTTGGAATGCAATGATTGCATCTTACGAGCAGAACAACGCCTCCATTGATGCAATCAACTTGTTTCACAAAATGCAAAGTGAGAAGATTGCTTATAACTACATCACAATGGTTAGTGTAATTTCAGCTTGCAAGAGTGTAGGAGATTTGAGTACGGGAAAACAGGTCCACCAGATGGCGATAAACAAACGCTTAGAGAAAAACGCTTCAGTACAAAATGCACTGGTTGACATGTACTCAAAATGCGGCGACATAGCTTCAGCAAGGAGCGTTTTCGAGAGGCTTACATACAAAAGCGTCGTTACATGGACTTCATTGATAAGTGGATGTGCCTCTCATGGTCAAGCAGATTTAGCCATCCAGTTGTTTTTAGATATGAAAAGTGAGGGCATAAGACCAAATAGTCTCACTTTTGTTGCGGTTTTATCGGCTTGTAGGCACGCGGGATTAGTTGAAGAGGGGAAGAAGCATTTTGAAAGCATGGCTATGGATTACTCCATTGTTCCTCATCTTGAGCATTGTGCTTGTGTGGTAGATCTTCTCGGACGAGCTGGAAAATTGCAGGAGGCGTACGAGTTTATTCAGGAAATGTCAGTTGAGCCAGATGTCGGTATTTGGGGCGCTTTGCTTGGTGCTTGTAGAGTTCATGGTAACTTGGAACTTGCAGAAGCTGTGGCGAAACGACTCTTTCAGCTGAAGCCTCAGACGGTTACATATTATGTGTTAATGTCTCACATTTATGCTGATTTCAGTAGATGGGAAGATGCAGCGAGGCTAAGAAGTTTGATGAAAGAAAGGAATTTGGAGAAGTTGGTTGGACATAGTGTCATTGACATGTAATGAAAACTTCTCTAATGCACACTTGAAACTTGATTAAATGCAGAGTCGGATCAATCCAATTGTACAAAACAGAAGCAAGATTTGGAATTGTAATATTACATAAAAAGGGGTTGTTGGGACACTCATCATAATTTTATTGCAGGAGAAGGATACATTCATTATGGGCGCTGCTCAGGGGTTCAGAAATGTGTATTAGTCGGCAGTCCAGCTCTGCTCGACGATCTCACGAACCCTACGGTTGTATTCACGCTTATTTTCACTATACATCCGAGCAGCCTCTGAGTTGGCTGGAGAGTTTGGGTTCGGGTCACACAGAAGTGACTGCAAAATACAAAATGAATGTAAAAGAGCTTGTAAATCCAAAGAGCTATCAATTATGGAGTTAAACATGTACCTGGATTGAAGTGAGTATAGCAGCAACATCATATATAGGGCTCCATTGATTTTGTAGGATGTCCAAGCAAATGCTTCCATCAGCATAGACTGAAGTGGGGAAATAAAAGTGATACACAAGCTTGATCCAATGATTATAAACTAACTGGCAAAAGGAGAGTGATTATAGATGAAAGCTAAAAGTAAGATTACTAGAATCAAACAATAGAAAAAGATGGATCAATCCAACTAAGATGATAAGATAGATAGAATTTACTGAAAGATCAGACTTACTGTTAGGATGGAACATCCGAGAGACGAAGCGAACTGTAGGTGGCTTATTTGGGTAATCCTCGGAGAATTGTAGTGTCAATTTGAAGGTGCCTGACAAAAGAAAAAAGAATTAATGTAAAAAAGATGCAGTAAGACAGCTTTATATTACAACAAGCATAACAGAAAGACCTTTCTGAAGATGAAAGAAGTTTAATTAGCATTTTATTAAAACTAATTAGCCAGAGGCAAAGATAAGTATGAAACGTGTGTACAGTAGAATTAGATCTTTCATTGTTATTCTCCTCCCCTTTCAAACAATTAGCCTATGGTGAATAACAGCAATGTCGCTAGAATGCCACTTGGAAGCATGGATTAGCTATATATTAGGTAAGCATGGATGCCAAAAATAAACAAAGGGAAAAACCAGTTTATGGTAAATCACACAATGTATCTGAAAGTCCTAGACTTTATAGCCTACTTCCAACAATCTGAACCAATAGTCTATTTGGCTATTGCAGTAGACAAAAGAAGCAGATCACATGGTTCAAATGAAAAAGTGCACTTAGTTCACAAAGCATAACTAGCAAGTCAAATCCAACATACTAGGAAAGTGAAAAGATAAGTGCACGTTTGCATAGATGTATGACATACTAAGGGAAACATGGGACAAGACAGCATAACGTTGCTGCTTTATAAAAGACACAAGCCTCCAAAGGACATCATAATTTCATAAATACTACTTCCTTAATTTCTTTATAGTTGCACTTTACCTCCATCCCAAGGAGTGTCATCCGGCCTGCAATTCAACAGAGAAATAAAATAAAATTAGCACCTCCAAACGCGGAGTTCCATGGATCGATCAAAAGATAATGAATAGGGAACACATCACTCTCAGTTTCTAGTTTAAACCCACCCGAATATAACAGCATTCCAAAGCATGATGTTGTTGTCATGTGGAGCACCGCTAATGCCCGCCGGAGGGTCTTGTTGCAACCTCTTGAAATCCCGCATCAACCTTTTCCTAGAAGGAGTCGACATTTTGACCTCCTATACCATCATAAAACCCTACTACATGTCAGCAAAGGAACATAAGAAAAGACGCCAAGGCTGAATAGAGCAACTCGTCTAAATTCAAGAGATTCAGACACGCTTTCATATTAGTTCACTGCAAGCCAAGTTTTCAGCTCTCCAACACAGGAGTATTGAAGCAACAACACAGAGGGGATTAACAAGAAAAACGCCAAGGCTGACTAGAGCAACTAGTTTAAATTCAAGAGATACAGACATGCTTTCATATCCTCAAGTTTACTGCAAGCCAAGTTTTTAGCTCCTCCAACACACAAGTATTGAAGCAACAAGATAAAGGCAAATTAACAGGAAACACCCCAAGGCCGACTAGAGCAACTAGTCTAAATTCAAGAGATGACATGCTTTCATATTCTAAAGTTCACTGGAAGCCAAGCTTTTAGCTCCTCCAGCACAGAAGTATTAAAGCAACAAGACAAAGATGATTAGCATGAAAAACCTCAATTCAACCCCACCAAACTTCAATTTTATAAGCAGAAAACCCTAGATCCGACCTAACACATCAAAATAGCTAACTGAAAACCTAATATTGCAATCCGGCGAAGCTAAACAATCAGCAGCATAAGCAACAAGAAGTCAAACAACAAGAACACTAGCAACCACAACAACAACAAGAACATAAATATATACCGCCTCCGAAAGAATCGACCGAATTAATCAACGAACTGCGCAGTAGAAGAAGAAAAACCTAATTTGCCGACTAAAAAAACACAACAAACAAGAATCACGCAGAGTTTGAGAAGAAACGAGTCCTTACTTTCTCGCAGTGTATAGAAAGCCTGTTGAAGTGCGATGAAGAAGTTGAAGTGTTAAACGAAGGCTTCCATGGAGATTGCCAGACGGATCGGTTGAAGTGAGAGAGGAATTGGGAATTTCTTAGCCGAGAAAGAGGTAAGAGAAAGAACAAGTGGGAGAACAGACTTTATATATGGTCATCGATAGAGGCGCAATTTAGCGGGCCTATCTTCTTCCTCTATAATTATCTGACACTATGTTCTCATCATAATAATCGTCATTTTCATTCTTCTATTTGCTTCATAATAACGCTATCATAAGAAATCATTATGAGCCACTTATTCCATAAAAATCTTGACAAAAACAATATTAATCATTACATTATAAGATCTACCTTGGACTTCGTGGCTATTATATTACAGCTAGGTCGAGAGAATCTAGACTTTTGTTTGGGCATGTTCAGAGAATGTCGTTTTGTGTTGCAGTTGTGACTTGTGACGTTTTGACATTGGGGTCTACCACGGAAACATCTCGTTGTTATGGCGCTTTCAGTTGACGCAACTCATGACAGAGAGAAGCTTAAGTCGGGTTCCTCGCAAATCATCCTTGATTTTCGTGCTAAAGAGTGTTTGTGTGGTTCTGATCCTTGTGTTTTGGTGCATAGGTTTTTTAGTAGGCTCTTCTGCTTTTGGATCATATCGGTTGATTCCTTCCAAATTGTTGGGGTAAATAAATACTAATCCCGACACCTAGACATCGTATATCGGAATATAGTGTGACATGTTATTATTGTATTGTATGATCTAACTTTGAGCAATAATGCATTTGTTCAAAATTCACTTGGAGACTAAATCCTTTACAGAAAAGCCATAGTAGTTGTCAAAGTATTTGGGAGGTTCAAAGATGAAGCAAGAAATGACATCTCTGAGTGTTATAACACCAACTACTTCGTCTTCATCGTCTGCTACAACATAAATTCTGTGAACCATCTTGGAAGCAAGTGTGTGGATGACGCTTCCAAGTGTCGAGTCGAGCTTGCAGGTGATCGGCGGCTTTACTTTTCCTACTTCTTGAGCTGATGAAACAATGGTTTCTACAAATTTCTTCACTGTCAAAGTCCTGCAAAAAGAAGGCGTATTATAGATTTTCTAATACCCAATTTTTGCATCATTGAATAAGAGATTGTTACCTGAAGTTAGAGAAGATTTCTGGTTTTAGGAGAAGGTATTTTATGTCCCTCATGCTTATATTGCCAATGATTTTCTTTTTCGGTCCCTCAAGAACGGGTAGCCCGCCTATTTCCTCATCTTTCATTCGTTTAAAAGCTTCCAAAACCAAGTCATCACTTTGTATACCTATAACCTGTTCAAGAACAAAAAGTTCTACTTATTTTAAGTTTCTAGAAACTAATTTAGAGAATGTGGTATAGCAATAAGATGAGGTCCTACCTCGTCAGGCGACATGAAAGGAAGACCTAAATCTGTGAGAGGATGCGAGGAAATGGCATCAAACCAGTCTCTGCCTCGACAACCTTCCAATCCTTGAATAACTGTAGATTGAGTAATGAAGTTCTTGATTGAAGGCTGACCCGGTTCTATTACTGGTACATTTCTTAGCCTGTATTTGGATAGGAGCAATAATATTGTCAACATGGGGCTGTCTGTTGCCACTGGAAGAAATGGGGAAGACCTGAATGATTTCGCTATAGACTTCACCTGCACCAGATATAATCAAGGAAAAAATTGACAAATGTATCACATAGTTCAGCTTATTCAGAATGCAGAACACCTACACCAGACATGATAAAGGAGGCAATGAACAAATTAATCACATAGATCAGCTTATTCAGACCGGAAAATGATCAAGAAGATAATTAACAAAGTAATCACATAGAATGATAGAACAGCTTATTCAGAATGGAGAACACCTACATACAACAGACATGATCACGAAGACAATTGACAAATTAATCACATAAATCAGCTTATTCAGAATGGAAAACACCTACACCAGACATGATCAAGGAGACAATTGACAAACTAATCACATAGATCAGCTTATTCAGACCGGAAAACATAAGGTTTGTTTGTTTAATCACTGTAATGAACATCACAAAACAAAGCCATACTTTGGTGGACTTGAAAGGCTCTTCTTGAAGGACTTTATAAAAATCATCACCCAAATGATCAGCAGCACTGATGGCATCTTTCCCGACCACTTTATCAGCTGCAAAGCCTCCAGCAACAGCTGCAGCAACAGCCATGCCTGCAACAGCAGCTGGGCCGGTAGCACCCAATGCAACGACTCCCAATGTGCCAACAGCACCGGCTCCTATCCCTGCAGCGGTAGCAGAAGTGGCTGATAAAGCTGCAGCAGCGATATCTGCTGTTTCAAGAACCCAAAGAATGACGGCTGGATAGTCTATGATCCCTAGGTATCTCTCGCGCCATTCTATGTTGTCTCCTGCATCTTTGTTGACTACTGGAGCTGACATTATGTTGCTCTCTGACAAGATTTTTACAGCTTCAGCAACTGAGATGTCTGATGGAATTTCAATCACTGCAATCAAAGCGAAACTTTAGAAAGATTTTCCTCGCTAGAATCAAATAAATTTGTGCACAGAGGTCTAACCTTTCCCTTGATTGACTACAGGGAAGGAAGACACTTGAATTTTTGCAAATGCACATGTCAAAGACTCTTGCAGAGACCGGGGTAGCTTCTTCCGAGTCTGTATAGTCTCAAAGTAAGCATCACAGGTTGGGATTGTAGGTTTTCCTTCCGCCTCATGTGGTTCTGACATATCTACTAGTATCCAGCAAATATGTAGTACGGTTTAGATGAAAACAAACCAGTAAGAATTCAGAGCATAAGCAACCTAAAATATCACGATTGGAAGTGTATTTTAACCTAATTTCCAGTGATTATTTGAGCCTAAATCCCAAAATCTTCGTACCTAAATCCCTGATTGCATGCAAAAATTACAACTCAAGCACTGCGAGCTCTCAAATTCTTAAATCTCCCAATGTGGTTCTTTATATCTACGAGTATCCAACCAATATGTAATAGATTGAAGATCAAAATAAACCAATAAGAACTTCAGATCATGAGCAATTTTGCACAAGGTGATTGGAAATGTATTTGTCTTTATAAGTTAATCCTAACAAATCACAACTGGAAGTGTTCTTTACCTAATTCCCAATGCTAATTTGAACCTAGTTCCGAAACGTGTTGGTAGTTGTTACTGTATCATGTAAAATCTCAAAATCTTCGTACCTAAATCCTGATTACTCAAGAATTGCATGCTTTCAAAGCAATCGATTAGGCAAAAATAATAAGTGCAAGCCAGTCATTATAGAACGATATCCATATACTAACTTGAAATTAGACAACAACAGGCTGAAATCAAATCAATATGCACAAATAGCTATCTATACGTAATTATGGCGATGAACAGTGAGGAAACTTACCTTCAATTCGTGAATTATTAGGTCGATCAATCGAAGAACGGGAAGAAATAGCCTCAGAATCGGCCTTGTTTGTGTGTGTGGACATTCGTTGAGGATAAAAGAGAAGTATCAAAATCAAATCAGTGGTGCTTCTTTCGTCTTTGTTTCGTTGTTTTTAACATCTTTCGGTTTTCGCCCACAAGAAAATGAAGGCGCCACCGTTTTGACAACTACAGATGGTGAGCTTCTGGAATTCGGATTGTTGGTTTGTTGGGATTATGGGCCATATGGGCCGGCCCATTAATTTTTAATTGAGCTGGAAATAAATTGTGTGTTATGGATATGATTTTAGAAGCATTTATAATTTTTTATTTAAGTCCTTGAGATGCGGATGTTATGGTGAATGCGTAGTCATATAAATTGAATAGGATTCGAAATGAAGTAATCTGAGACAAAGTCGGAGCGACTAATGTTCAGAATAAGTTGTAAAAATCTAGATTTCGATGGTTTCGACATGTTCAGAGGAGGCCACTTTGTATCTCGGTTCGCAGCTGTGAGGTTCTGGCATTGAGGGACTACATCCGTGATAGAGTTCGTCCAAAAAAGTTAGATGAAGGTCATTCGAAAAGATCTCTCTGATTTGACGCTTTCAGAAGATTTAACTCAGAAGAGAGAAAATTCAAGTTATAAAAGCTTAAACTTTTGTTTCAATGTAGTGCACACCCTTGATTTTGTGTTAGGGTCTTATGTATTTGTCTTAAAGTTGGTATTTGCTTGGTTATAATATTTCTGTTTGGTGTATTAAGTTGTATGTACGCTCTTATGATTTGGGTTATATTGATTATTTTCTCTCAAATTGTTGAAAAAAATACCTAAATCTGACCCTCTAACCTTTATTTAACGGGATATAATGATACATGTTGTTATTCTTATTTGGTCGAATCTACATGCGTATATTCTATTATGATTTTTTCTCATAAAAGTTGCATGTAACATAAGAATCATGATTGATATATGCACGTATGGAATTGCTCATACAAGATATAACACAAGTATTTGGTTCTCAAAAAGACAAGGTGGCTATTGTTTACACTCTTTTTTAACGTTTTCCATTGCTCATAGTCATACATCCAATATATTTTCATAGCATCTGATCATTTTAACCTAAATATCATGAGCACAAAGTAAATGTTAAGCTAGATTGAATGTATATGATGCAATTTAACTTGAATTGCCACAGCTGCCCCGTCAAAGCCATAAGCCAGCAAATCGGAATAATACCATTGCAATATTGGCATATTCTGTTGAATTCTTTCACAAAAATATAATCCATAGAAAATAAATTTAATTGTGTATACTCGAAAGATTAAACTACACGACTCGTTAAAAAAACATAATAATACAAAAAAAAAATCAACGGCCAAGAACACAACATTATAAATCCAACGGCTTAGATTATCACATATCGAGACACGGAGGAGGTTTTCAGCGTAGAAATAGCCTCCTTACATTTCCCTCCCCATTTTACAAACCCTCGTTTCATCTTCTTCATCTTCTTCATCTTCTTCTTCTTAGCTCAAAGCTCAAACAAAGATGGCAAAGGGTCCAGGATTGTACTCAGACATCGGCAAGAAAGCCAGAGGTGGGTTTGACTCATTTCATTTAATCATCTGTTTTTTTTTTCTTCAATCTTGATTCAGTTATTTTGATTAATGGGTATTTGACCTGATTTCTCTTACGTGATTCGTTGGATTTGTAGATCTTCTATACAGAGATTACCAAAGTGACCACAAATTTACCGTCACCACTTACTCTTCCACCGGTGTGGTAAGCTCTTTCTTTCGTAAGTCAACATTGGATTTGGTTAAATAAAGTTCTTATTTTGCCTAATGTTTATGATGGCTATTTGCTTGAACTGTTGTGTTCTGTATTGACTTTTGAATATGTTTTGTTAGGTTAGTTTCAGTATTAATGGATTGTTTGTTGATTGAAAGTCTAAAGCTTTATCTAGAATGATTGTCATTGTGACTATTTTTTTCCATTGTTCTTTGCTGTATTGCGTAGTTATAGACTTGTACAGTAGTTGGTTGCTCTAAATAAAAGGTCAGTAAAGGAAGGAAATTGGAAAAAGTTGCTGCCTCTTATTTGAAAGCAAAGTTTTTTATTCATTTATTCTGTCTATACAGTTATATAACCATGTGAACCAGGTCCATGTTACAGTAGCATCTACTTTCCATGACCTTCACTTTTGAGTTTTGATAGTTTGAATGTCTCATACTCCTTAAACATCTTGTTATTGATAATTTGTATAGGTTCATGAGAACAGACTGATGGTTTGTATGTTGAATTTAGGTTATATTTTCTGAAGTAAATCAATAATGTCCTTGCTTGCGTAATAGGGTATTTAAACCATGTCTATTAAATGTGTTCCTTGGTAGGCAATTACTTCTTCAGCCACCAAAAAGGGAGAGCTACTCTTTGCAGATGTGAGCACCAAGTTGGTAAATAAGAATGTCACCACTGATGTGAAAGTTGACACAAACTCCAATGTAAGTATTAGAAGGATTTTCACTTCAATTGGATAATATGAATATCAAACCAGCTTTCTGCTATAGATGTTGATTGTAATGTCCAATACTGAAAAACAAATGAAATGTGGCTTCTTGTTTGCTGTCTTACTTCTTTTCAATGTTTTGGCTTGATGCATAGGTTTTAACCACGGTTACGGTAACCGACCCTTTTCCTGGGCTGAAAACTACATTGAGCTTTACTCTTCCTGACCAGAAATCCGGCAAGGTAAGCAAGTGACATTCCAATTCGTCTTCTGATTTTGAGTAAGATACTAATATGTATGTGTAAAAGTTCACATCTTTGTTCTTTTCTGTTCTTCAGGTTGAAGTTCAGTACTTGCATGAGTTTGCTGGAGTTACCACAAGTGTCGGGTTGAACGCAAACCCCATCATTAACTTTGCAGGTGTTCTTGGAAACGACACTCTTGCTTTTGGAACTGACTTGGCATTTGACCCTTCATCTGGAAATGTCACCAGATGCAATGCTGGGTTTAGCTTTACCCAAGGTGATCTTGTTGCTGCATTGAACCTGTAAGTCAAATAAAGCCCTAGCTTTCCTACCATCATTGTTTTCATTTTTTAATATAGATTAATATTAGATAAAGTTTTGAATATTTGATGAAGGGTTGTATAGTTGGATCTTAGTACGGTTTTTGCTCCTCTTATTCACATTCTCGCTTAATTTTCAAATATGCTAATTCTAACCTATGCCCTTATAATAGAACCTGTAAGTCAAATAAAGCCCTTCAATTTAGAGTTTTCCTACTATCATTGTTTTCGTTTTTGAGGATAGATTGATATTAGATTAAGTCTTGAAATTTTGATGAAGGTTTGTATAGTTGGATCTTAGTATGATTCCTCTTATACACATTCTCGCTTAATTTTCAAATATGCTAATTCTAACCTATGCCCTTAGAAAATTTGATGGAATTTATTGATTTTAGAGCTATCTATTTATAAGTTCCAATTTAGGGTGACAGTTTTTTATTAAGCATGTTTAACACGTGCCGTTAGGATATAGTTATAAAGACTGTTTGATATGATATATGCGTAACGTTTTTGAAGAAAATAAAATATATTTACATACTATGTTATTGCAGGAACAACAAGGGAGATACTTTGAATGCTTCATACTTCCACACAATCAGCCCAGTGACTGCAGTCGGTGCAGAATTCAGCCATTGTTTCTCAAGCAACGACAACAGTCTCACCATCGGTACTCACCACCTTCTTGATCCATTGACTTCACTGAAGGCCCGAGTGAACAACTTTGGCAAAGCAAGCGCCTTGATCCAACACGAGTGGCGCCCAAAGTCGCTGTTCACAATTTCAGGAGAAGTCGACACTCGGGCTATTGATAAGAGTGCTAAGATTGGTCTTGCATTGGCTTTGAAGCCCTGAGCTTGTGGGTTGGTCTGTATGAGCTTTAATAAGCAAAATAATCTTGGTTGAAACATTATTTTACAATTATCATGAGTGAACAATTGTTTGAGACCTTTTGCTTGTTGTGATTTCGAATTTTGAAACTGTCCCTTGAGATCACTGTCCATTATGGTGTATCAAATAATATTTTGACTGGTGTGCAAAACCAGTGGTATTATTATTATTATTCCTTATCCAAAGTTGCAATCTTTCTGTCCTATTCTTGATGGGGTAGACTATCCAGTTTATAATTATTTATTTGCTAATGTTAGTTATAATATAATAATGATGATAATGGACATTATAGTTTATAGCCAATGTTATGAAATTAACACTAGTATAAATTTCTAATATCTCATGCAACTGGTCTAAGAAAAGTTGGTGTAATAGACTAATAGTTTAGTATCAATATCCAGAGGTCACGGGTTCAATTCTCGTCAGAATTTGACCAGAAGTGTATATGCATATATTCGAGTATCAATACTCTATTAGTTTAACAATTTAGTATTAGTATCCAAAGGTATCAAAATTCTCGCGAGAGGTGCGCATGGAGATATTCGATTATCAATACTATGATATCGAATAGACATATGTCAATAGTATCTGGTCTGGGCGTAAAGTGTCTTAATTTCAATGCTAATGAAACAGACCTTAATAAGTTGATTGTTTATCTACTTCCCCACTTGTGGATGTATGAAATAAAATTAAACATGATTATGTAAGATATTTAATTTTGATGTAAGTACAAAATCCAATAGAACCCACACCAAAGGCGTGTAATATAAAAAAAAGAGATTTGGATAATGATAGGAGAAGTGTAGGTCTGATTTCTGTGGAGTCTTGTGAAATATCAAAAAAAATTGCCGAAACCAGCACAAACGCAGTCCACAATTCGAGTCTCAAATATCATACTCTGATATATGATATGAGAAGAAGAATAAAACCCCTTTCACTATCCTCCTCACTCGATTGATATATTCACAAGTAAGTTCTAATCGCTTAAACTTCTACAATTTACAGTTTTCCAGTATTTGTGATTCGAAATTGGTTCCTTATTGGTGTTTTTAAACATACCCAGAAGTTCTCCGATTGATTTGCCTGATGGGATTGGACCCTAAACATGGAATCGCCATTGGAGCTTACTGAGCGATCACTCAACACCCAATACTCGAACTGGGTTCATGAATCCTTAAACGAATTGCCTGAAAACTTCACAATAACTGACCCTTGCATTTCAGGCCATCCAATTGTGTTTGCAAGCCAGGGCTTTCTGAAAATGTGTGGATACTCAAGAGATGAGGTTATTGGTAAGAATGGGAGGATGTTTCAGGGACCTAGAACGAATAGGAGAGCGGTAATGGCAATAAGAGAGGCGATTCGAGAGGAGAGAGGTGCTGAGATTAGTATAGTGAATTATCATAAGGATGGTTTGCCTTTTTGGATGTTGTTTCATATGAGGCCTGTGTTTAGGGATGAGGATGGTAGGGTGACACATTTTGTTGGTGTGAATATTCCTATTATTAAGAAGTCGGTAGGATTGAGAGGCGGTGTGGGAAAGGAAAGTGTTGAAGTTTGTAGACAAGGGTATAGATCATGTGAGTTTTTGCTTGGGTCTTGTAGGAGGGCGGTTTGTTGCTCGAACGGTTCTGTGGAAGCGAGTTCAGAATTGGATTCAAGAAAAGGTATATAATTTCTACACTCTTTGTTTATCTCATTTGCATGTATAAGACAAATGCTTTCGTTTGTGTCACCCTTGGCTCATACTATATCTGTAGCTAGTGTTCAGACATCAAAGAAATCAACATTTTGTTTCCTGATGTTTTACATAGTTAAGTTAGTCTTCGATGGTGTTTGTTTTGCCTTTTGGAAATGGTAATGGAAAGGAACAGAAGACCACTTTTGATGTCGTTGTACATTAATCAAAATTATAATTTTGGCAAAAATATATCATGGGAAAGAAGGATTCCAAATGAGCCTTTTAAATCCATTTGTTGTATGAAAAACAAGGAGTCTCGTGAGAAGAAGGGATTGCTGAATAATGATATCGGAAGTGGTCTAGATTCGTTTCATTTCCATTACAGTTTCCACAAGTACAAAACAAACGCCACCTATGACTAGTCCCTCTTGATTCCTAGGGTGTCAATTTTTTGGTATGCTGTAGCAATACTTCTGCACCTTCTCTATTTATGCCATGTTGCTGGTTACTGATATTGCATTTTTTATTTTTGCTTAAACGCTGCACAGGAGCAGAATTTGAGGATTTGTGTGAGGCGACTGAGATTGAGAAGCAGAAGGCCTCAACTGCTGCAAACAACATATTATCCGTGCTAAGTCGGTATAGTGAGCTGACTGGCAACCCTGTGTCTGGGAAGCGATGCAATATGCACGGTACACGTGCTCTCAGTTCAGCCTTAATAATATCTCTCGGTAGAATCAAACAAAGCTTTGTATTGTGAGTTATTTCTATTACTTGTAATCCTACTGCAGATTAGGTGTTGCTTGTTACATCGGTTTTGCACTATTTCAGATTAAACCTTTCTAAATCCGTATGCAGATACGATCCACATTTGCCCAATTTTCCAATTGCTTATGCAAGTGACGCCTTCCTAACTATGACAGGTAATGCTTGTTAAATGAGCTATGGTTAATTTTTCCCTTCTCGGGATCATAATGAGCTGTGATTAATTTTCTGTAGGTTATGCTAGACGCGAAGTGTTGGAATGCAGTCGAAAACTTTTGTGCGGTTTGGAAACGGATGCTTCAACCTTAGAGATGGTATATTTTCTTCATTTCTTATTGTTTTCATGTAAGAGATTCATTCAATGGATGTTGCTTGCTCTTTTACAGATTGAGGAAAGAGTTAAAGGCGGTAAGGCATGTAAAGCACGGATTATTTACTACAGGTTAACCATATGTTATCTTAATCTTACTCTATAACCTCTGAATTTTATGATCTCCATTTAAAATCTCTCTTTTATTCCATCAGAAAAAACCAGAGCTCGTTTTCGAGTCTTTTGAACATCTCACCCGTGCGAAACGCTTCTGGAAAGGTAAATATTGATGGCTTCATCTTTATGTTAGCAATTGTGAAACTGATTCAGGGTTGCATTCTGCAGCTAGCATACTTTGTGGAGGTTCAAATAGATGAAGATGATGAAGATGAGTGCAAGAATACACATAGGCTGAGCCCAGAGAAGCTTCAACTTAGTGCAATTGGTGCTGTTAAGGTCGCATTAAGAACTCAGTCAATTAACATGTAAATTTGCTATTGGGTTATGAACAAACAAAAACAACTGCCTTATAGTTTGCTTAAACCTGTAATATAAATAGATCTCTGGAAAACCAGAAAGACTACATAACAACTTCCAGAAGCAAGAAAAGCTCAAAAGGCATACAACAATGGCGGCCAAAGCCCAAGAACAAGAGGATGCTCATCCTCAACCTAATCCCAATCTTCTTCCTCCTCCATTCTTCCTCCTCACAACTCGATTGCGAGCCAATGCCTACTGATCTTTGATCTTGAAACGCTCGGTTGTTCCGTTCATTCAGTCCTCTACGACGTCCAACTTCTCCACGACCACTCCATCGTCATCTTCGATCGCACCTACCGATCTTGATCTTGAATATCTTGATTCCAACACCTTCAAGCCGCTCAACGTCCAAACTGACATGTTCTGCTCATCTGGATCCGTCGCTCCCAACGAAGTACTGATCCAGACATGCGGTTACGGCTCCATACAGATGAAGATGAATGCACGAACACACATACGATGAGCCCAGAGAAGCTTCAACTATGTGCAATTGGTGCAGTTAAGGTCGCCTTAAAGACGGCGCAAAACAAAGACAGTCTTGACATTTTTCAGCAAACGAAACGCATCGCTGTGGCATGATAGCGTGTCACTGATAATCCGTTAATTTTCGAAAACAGGCACAATCATTTGGATTTAGCAGAGGCGCGATCATTTGGATTTAGCAGAGGCGCGACACAAAACCGTCTATGACAGAAGAAGAAAGCTAGCACTCGAGTCAGGCAATCAATTGGCAATGGCCCTTCAAATTGACATGTAAATTTGCTATTGAGTTGTTGCTCAAAAACAGTTACTCGAAACTTCAACCTGTACTATAAAAAGCTCTCAAGACTTGACATAACAACTTCCGTCTGCAAGAAAAGCTGCAGACTCAGTACAACAATGGCGGCCAAGAACAAGAGGAGACTCATCCTCAACCTCCTCCCAATCCTCTTCCTCCTCCCTCCCTTCATCCTCCTCCTCACAACTCTCCCCACAGGCAACCTCCACTTCAACTCCAACCTCAAACCTCCATCAACCTCCATCTCATCTTCCCTCTCCTTCCCCGCATCCTTCGCTTCACTCTGGCAGCAAGAAGCCTCCATTCCCGCAGGCGAATGGACGCTTCTCCAGTCAAATCTCGGCGTCTCCGCTATGCACATGCAGCTTCTCCACGACGACTCCATCGTCATCTTCGATCGCACCTCCGAAAACTGCGAGCTAAACTGCTTCGTCCACTCGATCCTCTACAATGTCGCTTCGAATACCTTCAAGGCGCTCAACGTCCAGACCGATACGTTTTGCTCCTCCGGATCTGTGGATCCGAACGGAGTATTGATCCAGACAGGCGGATACAGCTCCGGCGAGCGAGTGATTCGGACATTCTATCCTTGTAATCTCGGATCGGACTGCGATTGGAAGGAGCTTCCTGTGCTTCTATCCGCTCGGAGATGGTACTCCTCCAATCTCCTCCTTCCGGACGGAAGAATCATCATCGTAGGCGGAAGAAACAGTCCAAGCTACGAATTCTTCCCTCCGAATCCAGATCCAATCAAGAATCATCACCTCCCGTTTCTGGTGCAGACATGGGACGGAAGAAACAACGAGAACAATCTCTATCCATTCCTCCACCTCTTACCAGACGGAAACCTCTTCGTGTTCGCCAACAACCGCTCGATCTCCTTCGATTACCGCAGAAACCAGATCGTCCGCGAGTTTCCCCCAATTCCAGGCTTCATCAAGCGGTGCTACCCCTCCACAGGCTCCTCAATCCTCCTCCCTATAAAACTCAAATCAGACAACAAGGATCCAGAATTAGAGGTCCTGATCTGCGGAGGAGCCAGATCCGGAGCGTACTACCTAGCCAGAGAGGCGAAACTCTTCATCGAAGCTTCCAGAAGCTGCGGGAGGTTGAAGATAACCGCCTCAAACCCTAGCTGGGAGATGGAGAAAATGCCGATGCCGCGCGTCATGGGAGACATGATAATCTTGCCTACCGGCGACATCCTCATCATCAACGGCGCAGGAAACGGCACCGCAGGCTGGGACAACGCAGACAATCCAATTCTCCATCCAATCCTGTACAATCCGAAATCGCGGAGGTTCACAGTCATGAATCCGACTACGATCCCGCGGATGTACCACTCCTCCGCCGTCCTCGTCTCCGACGGGAGAGTTCTAATCGCAGGGAGTAACCCTAACCCCGAGTACACCTTCAACGGCGCTCGATTCCCGACCGAGCTTCGTCTCGAGTCCTTTTCTCCGCACTACATGGATCCTTCCTTCGCGCTCAAGAAGCCTTCGATCGTAACAGTCGAAGCAAGAGGGAACGAGGTGATGTACGGTGAGATATTCTCTGTGAATTACGAGCTTTCGGAGTACAGAGCAGAGGAGGAAGGAGGTGTGGAAGTGACGATGATTTTCCCGCCATTTACGACGCATTCTTTTGGGATGAATCAGAGGTTGGTTTTCCCTGTTGTGGAGGGAATTTATCAGCTGTCTGTGCGGACGTATAAGGTTACGGTGAGGGCGCCTGGGAATAAGAATTGGGCCCCGCCTGGATACTATTTGTTGTTTTTGGTGCATGGTGGGATTCCGAGTAGGGGTGTTTGGTTGAAGCTCGTTGCTCAAGGGATTAATGATCGGTTTGAAGCTTGATGGATCTTTTTTGCTTGGCGTAAATCATGAGTTCTGAATGATTCAGATTAGTAGGTAGCGTTATACTAACCTGCAGTTTTTCGCATATTAGGGTTTCTAGAAGCCGTCCGGAAAAAAACGCTTCATAGACAGATAGAAGCATGTTTAGACGACAAAAAACGCTTCATAGAGTTTTTGTTGAATGTTTTTGCTTGGTGCAAATAATGAACTGAATGTGAATGATTGAGATTAATACAGTAAGTAGTTTGTTTACCGTGTCTTTGTTGTGCATTCTTGTTGTTTTACATGCAAAATTGGAATCGCGGCTATCTAGATCGTTTAGAAGGCAACTTGTTGTAACAGAAACGAAACGAGAACAATAAACGCAAGAAAGACACAGAGGTTTACGTGGTTCACCAAATTGGCTACATCCACAGGAGGAGGGAGATCGGATTATATGGAGGCAGATTACAGTTTTTGGTACAATTAGGGTTTACACATAAGCCGCTATATATAGCGTTAAACAACCCTAAAACCCAACAACAAAACTGATAGGCCCAATAAGTAGGTCAACGACATCATCTAGATTCAAGGAATACTAACACAACTAGTAGGTCAACGACATACGTACGTACCACCGTCTCGTTTTTCTCATATTAGAGTTCCTAGAAGATGTCGGCTTTGACATCCATTTAGACGGATATAAGGTTGTCTCGACATCATCTAGATTCTAGAATCCCACTAATCAAATATATTGACTCAAACTATAAACTCCAATTAGTCGTCTAGGCTATGAATTGAATGTAAATGATTGAGATTAAGAGGTAGTTTGTTTTGTACTTGACATAACGGAACCGAATCTAGGTTATGTACGTGTTTGTCCTTAACCGGGATATCGTATAAGTATAACCATGTGTTTTGTTTATGCAATTCTATAGCGAGTTTGAAAATTTGAACATAAAATCTAGGGCAAAACAATGGTTATCTAGACCACAAAACAGTACAGCCGATTCCAATGAGAAAACAAATAATGTAACAACTTAAGGTTCGTTTGGATGCACATGAAAAACACCAGTTAAATCACCACAATTGTATGTATTAATCATGTGCATCCAAACAGGCCCTATGGAGATCCTCAGAGGAGCTATTTACACTTACATAGTTCCATACCCTTAATACTATTCTTTACTTTCCGCCTCATACTGATTTCCTGAGCAACTACCTTTGTACTTGTACCCTCTAGACCAAACAAGGTATCCAACAAAGTTCACTACACTCAAAACACACAACACCCAATAGAATCTCTCGAGCTTATAATGGTTCAAGTTAGCACCAACAAGCCAAGGCCTATGTTGACCTCCACCCGAGGCTGCGTTCACGATCGAAACCATAACCGAGCTAAGGTAATACCCGAGTGCAAGAGACGCCCAAGAGAGCGATGTAGCGAGTGATCTCATGCTCGAGGGCGCCTCTGTGAAGAAAAACTCGAGCATTCCTGCTAAGGTGAAGAGATCTGCTGAACCGAGGAGAGCGTATTGGAACGCTATCCAGAAGAACGAGATTGGTAATGGAGATGTTGTGTCGAGTGTCGTTTGCTCGGTTGCTACGTGCTTTCGTTTGATCTCGACTAAGGCTGCAACTCCCATGGCTATGATTGAGAGCAGAAGCCCTGTTCCTATTCGTTGGAGGTGCGAGATTCCAGCCTCGGTTTTGGTCAGTTTTCGTGCGAAAGGGATGATTATGTGGTCGTATAATGGTGCGAGTGTCATGATGATTATGATGGGGAAGAAGGGGAGGGAGGCAGGGGGAATTGTTAGGGAACCGAGGTTCGTGTTCATGGTGGCGGCTTGTTGGACAGAGAAGGTGGAGAGTTGGGCTAGGCAGAGGTTTAGGATGATGGTGCAGGCGAAGATTGGGAGGATTTTGAGTACAATCTTGACTTCTTCTACTTCTTTTATGGTGCATTTGAGGGATGCAGAAGTGGGTTTGGGTTCCACTGCTCTGTTTAGGAACTTGAGGCTCCCGGTTTGAGTCTCTGGTGGGGCTGGTAATGGGTTACCCTTAACGTCGAGTTGGTAGCTTGGACTGTTCGACATGTTGGCAATCGCGGTGTTTGTGTTTCGTGTCATGCATGTGTTGAGTAAAGATGCTAGCAACACCTGCAAAAACAAGTTCATGGGCATGATCAGAATGCCAGATATGCATGTATTTATGTCTGTATGTGCAAATTCTCATATAAGCGTACATTCTTCCATGTCCCGTCCTCAAATACAAAACAAAGATGCAAAGTTATAGACATAAATCAATGCACATGAACACATCAATACATGATCGGGATGCTGGATGTGCATGGATTTATGTCTGTATGTGCATAATCAAACTTAAGAAGCCAATAATACCTTAGAAATGGTTGTCAAGGGACTTCCATCAGGGATTTTGTTTCGGTAAAACTTCGACCCAGCAAGAAATATGGGGATGGAGAAGAGAATAGCAAAGGTAGAGATAAGGAATCCCCATTTCCATCCTTTGTTATCTTCAATCCAGACGACGAAAGTGACAGCAATCAAGGCACCCGCCGAAAGACAGAACACAAAGTAGTTAAAGAAAGTAGATCTATGAATCCTTCCTTTAGGATTGCTCTCATCAAACTGCTCTGCCCCGTGTGTCGGTAACGAGCCTTTGATTCCTCCAACTCCTGCTGCAACAAGATAAAGCCCTATGAACAACATTGCCTCCTGAGATCTGCTCGGTTCTTGGCACGGAGATGATTCACATGATGGCGGTTGAAGTGATGGCAAGTAAGCTTGTATTGTAAGTACAGTTAATCCCTGATTAATTCAGTAAAAAGACAAGATTAGTTCAGCATCTGATTCTCTGGTCCTGCATAAGCTTGCAATTTTAATAACTATGAAGTGTCACATTTTACAAAAATGACAAATAAAAGTTGTGTGTTAGCTTCATCTAGTGAAGATGATTTTCTCAGCAATCTTATCAGATAATTTAAATTAGGAGCTTGGAATTATGCACATGTGTAGCCTAATTCTTCCCTGAGTTACAAGTTAACCGAATGGATAACTGTCAGAGCTACAGAACAACATTTTCAAGCATGAACCTGGACAAATTTGAAGTCGTTTAAGCTGAATATATTTTGAGCAGATAATGTTTGTTGTCAAAATGAGCACCATACAAGAATACCACAAGTGTTATGCATTGATGCCAAAAAAACAAGAGGGATTTGGCATTTTTGTCAGAAGAGAACAATGAAGCATGTGTTGTTTTCAGAAGGAAAAAAAAAGGGAAGCTCTTTTTTTCGTATTTTGCTAAGTTTTCTCCATAATTCTTGGGTTATTTTTTGGCGTTTAACCTCGCACTCACATTTTCATATCCCGCACTCGTTTTGGACGCATTCTTAACGCGCCAAACAAAAAAATGCTTTCAAATGCGCCCAAAACAAACCCGGTTTGTTAAAAAAATGACCTGCGTCGATGCGTCCAAAGTTGGGCGTCAGTTATAAATTTCTTGGTACGGGTTTTCCCGTGGTAAAAAATGAGAAAAAATAAGAAAATTTGTCAGCAAATGGGACCATTTCCCAGGGTGCAATAAAATAGCATGATTAAGCGCTAAATTTGGATCAGATATAGGACTCTAAAAACGTACAAACGACTTTCTGATCATCATTAGACAGCTAATTATTTTATCAATATAGTTGACTTGACATCATAATAGATGGGCCAACCCATCAAATTAATCTTTGAAGTGACTGAGCATGAATTTGTTGTGAACATTAAATAGAAATTCCAAAGCCTTAATCCTATTCATCACGTAATGTGTTAACCTCAACTTGCAACATACTTATTGAACTGTTCAATTCAAACCCAGCATCGATCATGTGTGACCCATCACTTTCGTAACAAAAGCTACTTAAGAAACAGATCATGCATATAGAATGAGGTAAGAAACGAACCAGAAGCTCGACGATCGAGCTGAATAGATAGACACGAAAAGTGGGGAAATACGCGTCGGAGAAGAAACCTCCGAGAAGCGCGAGCAAAAACGCCGTTCCCATGAAATTAGTAACGCCGTTCGCCGATCTTGATGGACTGAAATGTATGTGCTCTAGAAAATACAACACTAGGTTGCTTGCGTTTGCCAAAAAGGCTAAATTCTCCATAACCTCCACCCCTAAGACAAACAAATCAGCCAAATTCAGATCCAAATTTGTATTCTATAGCGCGCCATACAGATCAACTCAGAGACTGATGACGCGCTAGTTCTTGGACTTGTCTCTTTATAGTCAAATTACACAACTAAGGTTCGGACAGAACTTGACTCAGATATCATATGACAATCCGTAGACTCATGTACAGTAGTGGTAAACACTATTTCCCGTGGACTGACAGATTGTCACACAGATCGATCAAATTAAGATTAAGAACTTACCCAAAACAAATGATGCTGCAGCAAAACCACCATGGCGATTTCTGATTGCTGGTCTGTTTTTCCAATCAACATAACCTGCCCAAGTTTCCTCCTGTTTGACTCCCTCTGATTCCTTCAAAAAAAAGAGCCACAAATTGATGAGATGAAGATGATTGGAGGAGAAGAGATTGATTGTACAAGTTTCAAAGTACCATTTCTGCTGCTGCTGCTGAATTCTCAAGCTCTGTTTTCTTTTTCTTTTTGGTCTTCTTCTTTGAGCTTTGTGAAAGCAGTAAACTTGGCAGGCCCAGTTATGGGGTTTATGTAATTTATAAGGGTTTTTTTGGTGGGGATGTGGGTTTTTTTGGCTCCTGTCATTTTATAAACGGAATTCAATGATTTTTTTGTGTATAGTTTTATACTCTAGGTACATGTAGGATGGTTAATTGTTTGGTTAAGCCATACCATGTGACTGAAGAGATATTTTCTTTTGGAAGTAAAAACGTTTAAGATAATCTAGAAAAAATTAATAAAATTTTGATTACTATTCTTTCTTCAAATAGGGAAAATGAAAGATGAATACTCTTCAATTGGTCAACTAACAATCAATTTTGTTGACTTCAGTTGTTTTTGTCCTAAGAGTTTGGAGGTTAATAATAACGATCTTAGTAAAAAAGACTGTACAAATAAAATCCGGATAAATTGTTTGTGTACCGGTCTGTGTGTATATTGGGCCCACAACAATAAAAAATATGTCTCCGTTAAAACGGAGTCTAAGAATCGCGATTGTACCAACAAGCACGTGGTCGGGTGGTAAGGGACCCCAACCACCCAACATGAGGTCTCGAGTTCGAGACTTGGTGGAGGTTAAAAATTGTTTGCAACAGAATTGCTTCTAACAGAGACGAGCTCACTCGTGTGCCTAGCACGTGTTACATCATATATCCTATAGCATCAAAATGTACCCTTTGTCACCACATTACTATTACAGTCTATCACATCTAATTTTTAGTAATGCTCTAGAAAGATATCATTCTAGATAAATATACACCCTAAACGCCTTCGCTATAAAAGAAAACATATGAATCGAATCGTTCTCACCATTTATTCAGTTTTATCACTTTGGCGCATGAGAATTAGATCGTCTAGGTCAAGCATAATTATAGTTTTCTTTTCCGCTTGGTTTACATGTATGTACAAGGGATTAGGGATTTTAATGTACAACCTTGAAATGTTCAAATTCAACACCATACAAATTTCAGAAGCTTCTGTTTAAGCTGACTAACAACAGAAAACCCAAAAGCTAGAACAATGAAAAATTCAATCAAGGAGGCTGATGATATCCTTTGAAAAGTACAAATTATTTGATCATACACTAGGAATGATATATACTGCTACATCATAATTTTCAACGTAATAACCAACAAGCATGTGGTCGGGTGATAAGTCATCCACGCATCTCGAACTCTAAATGTAAGGGTAGTAAGGGAGTCCCTTAACCGTTGAACTAGAATGGGAAACCAAAAAAGAATCGCGATTGTTATTTCGTTACCCTAACGATTCATTTCAAATGTAAAGAAGTCTAAAACAAGACTTACACACACAAAAAAGCCAAAGCACACAAACATATAGGTGCGTTCGGCATTAAAACATAAGCTATTATAATGAGCTTATATTGAAACATGGATTATAATATGAAAAAGGGAAGAGTCTAGAATGAAACAGATACTATAGTAAATTGTGCTTCATCAAATGGCTTATTTACCTATTCTACCGAACGTGAATTATGAGTTTAAAGATATTATAATATATTATAATCAATAATGATGCTCCTGCCGAACAAGGCCATAAAAGTCACACAACACTCCCCAATAAAAAACACAGAAACTAGGACAAGGCTCCTAGCACGAAAGTCAAGAATAATCCAGTCCGAGAGACACTAGTTTGTGTAACACGAATTTTATCTCTCCACAAATCTCTTTTTTGAGTCACGTCTACTGAAAGCGTCAAAACGTTGAGGTATTTTCGAATGACTTTTGTCCAAATCTTCTTTGGGTGATCTCTACCACGACAATAATCCTCCAATGCCAGAACATCACAACTATGAAGTATCCAAAAATAAAAAGGAAAAGAGTCATGTAATAATACTTGTTAAAATGATAAATGAGAATGAATGTGGAGCCTTGGATTAAGAGAGATCCAAGAGCTCATATGATGACACGTGACACCCCTTGTCCCCCCTTGTCCCCACCGCCGGACCACCGCCGGACCCCCGTCGGACCACCGCCGGACCCCCGTCGGACCACCGCCGGACCCCCGTCGGACCACCGCCGGACCCCCGTCGGACCACCGCCGGACCCCCGTCGGACCACCGTCGGAGCGTCGTCGGACCGCCGCCGGACCATCTTTGATGAACATCAAGTGTTCATAAATGTTCATTTGTATATACTCTACTGAATGTTCATCACATTATACTTAAAAGTTCACCAAATTTTGATGAACATCAAGTGTTCATAAATGTTCATCACATTATACTTAAAAGTTTTCCAACTGAATGTTCATCACATTCTACTTAAATGTTCACCAATTTTTGATGAACATCAAGTGTTCATAAATGTTCATCACATTATACTTAAAAGTTTTCCAACCGAATGTTCATCACATTCTACTTAAATGTTCACCAATTTTTTATGAACATCAAGTGTTCATAAATGTTCATCATAATGTTCATTTGTACATACTCTACTGAATGTTCATCACATTATACATAAAAGTTCACCAATTGAATGTTCATCTAAATGTTCATCATCTCATACTTAAATGTTCATCATCTCATACTTCAATGTTCACAAGAATTTAATAAAATGTTCATTAGCCAAAGTTCATTACAATCGACTTAAATGTTCATCAAAATGAGAATGAATGTGGAGCCTTGGATCAAGAGAGATCCAAGAGCCCATATGATGACACGTGGCACCCCTTGTCTCCCCCTTGTCCCCACCGTCGGACCGCCGCCGGACCATCTTTGATGAACATCAAGTGTTCATAAATGTTCATCACAATGTTCATAAATGTTCATTTGTATATACTCTACTGAATGTTCATCACATTATACTTAAAAGTTCACCAAATTTTGATGAACATCAAGTGTTCATAAATGTTCATCATATTATACTTAAAAGTTTTCCAACTGAATGTTCATCACATTTTACTTAAATGTTCACCAATTTTTGATGAACATCAAGTGTTCATAAATGTTCATCACATTATACTTAAAAGTTTTCCAACTGAATGTTCATCACATTCTACTTAAATGTTCACCAATTTTTTATGAACATCAAGTGTTCATAAATGTTCATCACATTATACTTAAAAGTTTTCCAACCGAATGTTCATCACATTCTACTTAAATGTTCACCAATTTTTTATGAACATCAAGTGTTCATAAATGTTCATTATACTTAAAAGTTTTCCAACCGAATGTTCATCACATTCTACTTAAATGTTCACCAATTTTTTATGAACATCAAGTGTTCATAAATGCTTATCACAATGCTCATTTGTACATACTCTACTGAATGTTCATCACATTATACATAAAAGTTCACCAATTGAATGTTCATCTAAATGTTCATCATCTCATACTTAAATGTTCATCATCTCATACTTCAATGTTCACAAGAATTTAATAAAATGTTCATTATCCAAAGTTCATTACAATCGACTTAAATGTTCATCAAAATGTTGATAAATGTTCATCTTCTCTTACTTAAATGTTTATCAAACATCACATTATAATTAAATGTTCATCACATTATATTTAAATGTTCATCAACAGAATGTTCATCACATTATAATTAAATGTTCATCACATTATATTTAAATGTTCACCAATTTGAATTAGACTTAGAATTTTCATTTTATACTTTAACATTTTCATTTATTATTGGACCCCCGCCGGACCCCCGCCGGACCTCCGTCGGACTTCCGGTCGCCGGACCTCTACCGGAAAACCACCGGGTGATCGCCGGAAAGTCGCCGGGAGGTCGACGGACCACCACAACTACCCCCAGGGTAACTAGTTTAATCTAACTCATTGGCTTAGATTCATTCTTATTTATCTCTAAGATAGAGTTTATTATGGGATTCTCACCCAAATAAAAATACTATATTTGAAAAAAATCCAAAGGGTTTAGGACACAAAAATCTCAATAATTTTTTTTAAAAATAATAAGCTTATGTTTTTCATAAATTTTTAACAACCAAATAGTTAGAAAATGTAAATAGTTGTTTTTCATCGAAATCTAAAGAGGTTATTAAGTGCTCAAAAATTAAAATACTTATGTTTCATAAAAACCGAAAGGGGTTAGAACACAGAATTCTCGATATTTTGGTGAAAATCAAAAGATTAAGATTTTCTCAAGTTATCAACCCCTGAAGTGTTCAAAAATGAAAATACTTATTTTTCACAAAAATCGAAAGGGGGTTAATACACAGAATTCTCGATATTTTTGTGAAAATCATATGATTAAGATTTTCTTAAGTTATCAACCCCTTAAGTGATCAAAAATGAAAATACCTATTTTTCACAAAATTCGAAAGGGGTTAGTAAACAAAATTATCGATATTTTGGTGAAAATAAAAAAATTATGATTTTCTTAAGTTATCAACCCCTGAAGTGTTCAAAAATAAAATACTTATTTTTTACCAAAATCCAAATGGACTAGTAGACAAAAATATCAATATTTTGGTAAAAAAAACAAAAGATTATTATGTTATTAACCTTTGAAGTGTTCAAAACTGAAAATACTTATTTTTCACAAAAATCGAAAGGGGGTACACATTTGTTTTTGATATTTTAGTGAATATTAAAAGATTAAGATTTTTTTAAGTTATCAACCCCTAAAGTGTTCAAAAATGAAAACACTTATTTTTCATAAAAATCGAAAGGGTTAGTACACAAAATTCTCGATATTTTAGTGAAAATCAAAAGATTAAGATTTTCTTAAGTTATCAACCCCTCAAGTTCTTAAAAATGAAAATATTTATTTTTCACAAAAATCGAAACAGGTTAGTACACAAAATTCTCGAAATTTTGGTGAAAATCAAAAGATTATTAGTTTCTTAACTTATCAATCTCTGAAGTGTTCAAAAATGAAAATACTTTTATTTTCAAAAAAATCGAAAGGGGTTAGTACACAAAATTCTCGATATTTTTGTGAAAATCATACGATTAAGATTTTCTTAAGTTATCAACCCCTTAAGTTCTCAAAAATGAAAATACTTATTTTTTCACAAATAACTAAAGGGGTTAGTAAACAAAATTATTGATATTTTGGTGAAAATAAAAAAATTATGATTTTCTTAAGTTATCAACCCCTAAAGTGTTCAAAAATAAAATACTTATTTTTTACCAAAGTCGAAATGGATTAGTAGACAAAAGATTATGATTATTTTATGTTCTTAACCTTTAAAGTGTTCAAAACTGAAAATACTTATTTTTTACAAAAATCGAAAGGGGTTAGTACACAATTTTTTTGATATTTTGGTGAAAATCAAAAGATTAAGATTTTTTTAAGTTATCAACAACTAAAGTGTTCAAAAATGAAAATATTTATTTTTCATAAAAACCGAAATGATTAGTACACAAAATTCTTAATATTTTGGGGAAAATCAAAAGGTTAAGATTTTCTTAAGTTATGAACCCGTGAAGTGTTCAAAAAAAATACTTATTTTTCACAAAAAACGAAAGGAAAAGTACACAAAATTCTCGATATTTTGTTGAAAATCAAAAAATTATGATTTTCTTAAGTTATCAACCCCGTAAGTGCTCAAAAATAAAATACTTATTTTTTACAAAAACCGAAAGGGGTTAGTACACAGAATTATCGATATTTTGGTGAAAATAATCAAAAGATTAAGATTTTCTTAAGTTATCAACCCTTGAAATGTTCAAAAATAAAAATATTTATTTTTCACAAAATTCTCGAAGATTAAGATTTTCCTAAGATATCAACCCCTAAAGTGTTTAAAAATGATTTTTGTTTACTTTTCACAAAAATATAAAGGGGTTAGTACACATAATTTTGGATATTTTGGTGAAAATCAAAAAAATTATAATTTTCTTAAGTTATCAGCCTCTTAAGTGGAATTTTTTTCTTAAGTAGGCCTTTTTTTGAAAAAATTCCCATATCGGGCTCGTTTTGAATCTAATTCCCGATATAGGCACTACTCTGGGGAGGTTTGGAATTTTTTCACGTATGAGAGACGCTGATTTTTCCAGCGTCTCTCATCCGAAGCTGAATAAATTTTTTTAGGAAAACTTATGTATAAGAAACGTTGGGAAAATCAGCGTCTCTGATACATGTAATTTTTTTTTAACCCACGTATAAGAGAGTCTCTTATACGCGGGGTTTTAAAAAAAAGTTTTTCGGTGTAAGATATACACTCACCTAAAAAAAAAAGAAGCATGGCCATAATCTTTGTCAATAACTCGTCAACTCTTATGGGTGGGTCCCATTTGAAGTCATGTTATTATTTTAGGTGAGTGTAAGAAATACCAGCGGCTCTTACACTGAAAAACTTTTTTTTTAAACCCCACGTATAAGAGTTTATCAGCGTCTCTTATACGTAGGTTAAAAAAATTACATGTATAAGAGACGTTGGTTTTTCCAACGTCTCTTACACATAAGTTTTTTAAATTTTTTTTTTTTTTTTGCTTCGGATGAGAGACGCTGGCAAAACCAGCGTCTCTCATACGTGAAAAAATTTCGAACGTCCCCAGAGTGCCTATGTTAGGAATTATTTTCAAAACGAGCCCATATCGGGAATTTTTTCTAAAAAAAAGCCTATTTCAGAAAAAAAAATTCTCTTAAGTGTTCAAAATGGAAAATATTAATTTTTAACAAAAATCGAAAGGGAAAGTTCACATAATTCTTGATATTTTGTTGAAAAGTAAAAAATTGTGATTTCCTTAAGTTATCAACCCCGTAACTGCTCAAAAATAAAATACTTATTTTTTACAAAAACCGAGAGGGGTTAGTACACAGAATTATCGATATCTTGATATTTTAGTTAAAATCAAAAGATTAAGATTTTCTTAACATATCAACCCCTAAAGGGAGCCTAACAAGTAATTGTGCTCCAACACCCTTGTTCAAAGCAAAACTCAACCTCTGAAAAATGAAAGACCGAATATTTAGATTAATTGCGTGACTCTGAGCAGCACGTGTGACCCTAGGCAAAAAATCGAGAGCATCACCCCCTAGTTCCCCAAAGGTGGAGAAGGCAAAAGCAATAAAATTGTAGCCATTATCAATGCACTTAGATTCATACTTCTTCTTCTTCTTGGCAACAGCGTTAGAAACAACAACTCCAGGAACAAAAGCATCGACTCCAGCACATGTGAAAGGAGAAACACCTGTAACATCCAAACACACATCTTTCCCTTTGTCCCAACATTAGACAAGGAGATCTGTTGGCCGAAGATCCTTCCCCTCCTCAGACAAAAATCCAAGGGGCACTTCTTTTCGCACCACAACACCAGCCTGATTACAAATATCACCCAAGACATCCCGAACCAAGTTATGGCGAAATTATAAAGGGGTTTTAAAATGAAAAAAATCTTACTTTTCACAAAAATATAAAGGGGTTAGTACACATAATTCTCGATATTTTCGTGAAAATCAAAAAGATTATGATTTTCTTAAGTTATCAACCTCTTAAGTGTTCAAAATGGAAAATACTTATTTTTAACAAAAATCGAAATGGATTAGAACACATAATTTCTCGATATTTTGGTGAAAATCAAAAGTTTAAAATTTGTTTAAGTTAACAACCCCTGAAAGTGTTCAAAAATGAAAAACTTATTTTTCACAAAAATCGAAAGGCTTTGTACACATAATTCTCGATAATTTGGTGAAAATCAAAAGATTATTATTTTCTTAAGCTATCTACCCCTGTAGTGTTCAAAAATGAAATTCTTACTTTTCACAAAAATATAAAGGGGTTAGTACACATAATTCTCGATATTTTCGTGAAAATCAAAAAGATTATGATTTTCTTAAGTTATCAACCTCTTAAGTGTTCAAAATGGAAAATACTTATTTTAACAAAAATCGAAATGGGTTAGTACACATAATTTCTCGATATTTTGGTAAAAATCATATGATTAAGATTTTCTTAAGTTATCAACCCCTTTAGTGCTCAAAAATGAAAATACTTTTTTTTCACAAAAATGAAAAAGAGGTAAGTAAACAAAATTTTCGATATTTTGGTGAAAATCAAAAGTTTAAAATTTGTTTAAGTTAACAACCCTTGAAAGTGTTCAAAAATGAAAAACTTATTTTTCACAAAAATCGAAAGGCTTTGTACACATAATTCTCGATAATTTGGTGAAAATCAAAAGATTATTATTTTCTTAAGCTATCAACCCCTGTAGTGTTCAAAAATGAAATTACTCGTTTTTCACAAAATTCGACAGGGTTAGTACACAGATTTCTCGATATTTTGGTGAAAATCAGAGTATTAAGATTTTCTTAAGTCTTCAATCCCTGAAGTGTTCAAAAATGAAAATACTTTATTTTCACAAAAAATTAAAGGGGTTAGTATAGAGAATTCTCGATATTTTGGTGAAAATCAAAAGATTAAGATTTTTTTAAGATAACAACCCTTAAAGTGTTTAAACACAAAAATACAAAGGGGTTGATACACAGAATTCTCGATATTTTGGTGAAAATAAAAAAGATTATGATTTTCTTAAGTTATCAACCCTAAAGTGTTCAAAAATGAAAATACTTATTTTTCACAATAATCGAAAGGGGTTAGTACACAGAATTCTCGATATTTTGGTGAAAATCAAAAGATTTTTTTAAGGTTATCAACCCCTGAAGTATTCAAAAATAAAAATACTAATTTTTCACAAAAATTGAAAGGGGTTAGTACACAGAATTCTCGATATTTTTGTGAAAATCATATGATTAAGATTTTCTTAATTTATCAACCCCTTAAATGTTCAAAAATGAAAATACTTATTTTTCACAAAAATCGAAAGGGGTTAGTACACAGAATTTCTCGATATTTTGGTGAAAATCAAAGTGTTAAGATTTTCTTAAGTTTCAATCTCCGAAATGTTCAAAAATGAAAATACTTTATTTTCACAAAAAATCAAAGGGATTAGTACACAGAATTCTCGATATTTTGGTGAAAATCATATGATTAAGTTTTTCTTAAGTTATCAACCCCTCAAATGTTCGAAAATGAAAATACTTATTTTTCACAGAAATCGAAAGGGGTTAGTACACAGAATTCTCGATATTTTTGTGAAAATCATATGATTAAGATTTTCTTAATTTATCAACCCCTTAAATGTTCAAAAATGAAGATACTTATTTTTCACAAAAATCGAAAGGGGTTAGTACACAACAAAATTTCTCAATATTTTGGTGAAAATCAAAAGATTAAGATTTTCTTAAGTTATCAACCCTTGAATTGTTCAAAAATGAAAATACATATTTTCACAAAAATCAAAAGGGGTTAGTACACAGATACTCGATATTTTGGTTTAAATAATATGATTAAGATTTTTATTAAATTATCAACCCTTGAAGTGTTCAAAAATGAAAATACTTATTTTTCACATAAATCTTCAGGGGGTTAGTACATAGAATTCTCGATATTTTTTTGAAAATCAAAATATTAAGATTTTCTTAAGTTATCAACCCGTGAAGTGTTCAAAAATGAAAATACTTATTTTTCACAAAATCGAAAGGGGTTAGTACACAGAATTCTCGATATTTTGGTGAACATAATATGATTAAGATTTTCTTAAGCTATCAACCCATGAAGTGTTCAAAAAAGAAAAATACTTATTTTTCACAAAAGTCGAAAGGGGTTAGTACACAGAATTCTCGATATTTTGGTGAACATAATATGATTAAGATTTTCTTAAGCTATCAACCCATGAAGTGTTCAAAAAAGAAAAATACTTATTTTTCACAAAAGTCGAACGGGGTTAGTACACAGAATTCTCGATATTTTGGTGAAAATCAAAACGATTAAGATTTTCTTAAGTTATCAACCCGTGAAGTGTTCAAAAATGAAAATACTTATTTTTCACAAAATCGAAAGGGGTTAGTATACAAAATTCTCAGTATTTTAGAGAAAATCATAAGCTTATGATTTTGTTAAGTAGTTTAACCCTAAACTGTTTAAAAATGAAAAATCTTATTTTTGATCAAAATCCAAAGGGGTTAGAACACATAAAACTCAATATTTTAAAAAAGAAAACACTTTATTTTTATCAAAACACAAAGGTGTTAGTACACAGAAATCTCCAGAGTTCCCCCCTCATAAAACTTTTTTTTTTTACCTAAACACAAAGGGGTTAGTACACAGAAAAAACTTTTCAAGCTTCTGTAGGGATCTCATCTGTTCCAACAGAGCGTCTATTTTTCATTCCATGAATAACATATTGCACCTCCTCTTTCGATATACGCCTACTAAAAGTGAAAATCGTGGGACTCCCGTAACTTAGAGTTAAGTAGGCCCGAGAAATATTCCCGCCATCGATCCATTTTTGTGCATCGTCTATCATAACCTAACCATCTTCAGCTTTAAACATCTTACTCATTCAAACTCCTTATGAACATCCTCGATCTCTAACCTTAGTCAAACGATACAACGCTCAACTCCCTTTTCAAAACTTTGTAGATGTGCTCCAAAACCTGTATATAACTTTATCAGTTGATGTTACTCACTGATATTTATCAGTTTAATGTAATACATATAACTTTTATATTAAAATTATTTATATTCTCCTAGCATGGACTAATGGCTAACACTAACACACTGGAAAGATATATGATCATTTTCTATGCTCCCATTGCGAAAATTAGACTAGACTGTCGTTTACAAACTTCATATTATGCGGGTAACTGATCAAAAGTTAAATGTTACTCATATATTTATATTTTACAGCTGTTGTGATAAGATCATAAGAATTCATATTATGCGAGGAAGCGACAAGTTAGGTGTCAATATTTGACCATATTATAAAATAAATGCAGTTGCACAACTTGCGGAATTTTTTACAAAATCCACCGTTCTCATTGTGGAAAAGCACTCCACTTAATTATCACAAATATATATTCTAATGTTGATTATATTGCCTAAGGTATCAAGTTTAATTCCCTTTAGCAATCAAAGATTTGTATAAAAACAACTAATTATCTACAAGTTAAAGCTAGGGATTCGTACTTTTGACATTTTTTTCCTTCACCACTTGATTTCTTTTTTCTTGTTGTTGTTGTAAATAATACATACATTTGTCACTCGCAACTCGTAATTCTCTCTATTGCTATCGGGAATAATATGTTTTCCTAATGCGTTTAACATAATAAATATAATTCATTCCACCAAAAAAAGAAATAACAAATAAAACATTGAAATATGCATGCATGAGAATATATTAGATAAATTTAGACATATAAAACTATCTTAGGAATTGTATTTACTTGATCGAAAGGTACACTGTACCGAAATGTATATGCATGATCACAAATAGTCAAGTTGTGATCGAACGAAAGTCTTACAAAAAATACGTAATACATGCATGATGCATGAAAAAATTAGTACTTGCATTTAAGTCATTTTTGTGTTTTAATCAGAAATTCCACGTATAGTGATTATGCATACAATCACCACTTATAGCATAGTCCTAAAAAGAAAAAAGATCTCGTGAGGATGGATCTTTAGATAAAAATTGAGGATGTTGCATACAAACACTATAGTTAATGCATTATAACTCATACACATAGTATTTGGTTATCCACACCATCTGTTACACATGCACACAGTGTGTGCATTAGTTATAACTCGTTAGTTATAACTCGTTTGTGCATAGTTATAACGTTTTTGTGCATCATCCTCAGTCCTCATCTAAGGACTCATCCTCACCGGAACCAAAATCAGCCTCAAAATGACACGACAATTGAATCTCAAAAATATCGAAATTGAGGGAGATAATCTCCTTCGTTTAAATGTTCTCAAGGGTTTGTGCAAAGCTCTTGGGAGATTGAGAAGGTGGTTGCAGACATCCTTGTTGACCTCCTTTTCTTCATCAACCCTCATATTAGACACATTATTATAAAGATAAACGGTTCGAATGATAAAATTGTTAAGTTCAACCTCGTTTCTCCAGTGTCTATGATGAACTCTGACATAGAACTTCGTGTTCTCATCCGCAAGGATACTCTAGGTTGTCCACGCATAATCACTCATAAAACTAGCTTTTCTAATTCTTTCCTTAACAAAAAAAAAAGAAAGAGAAGTATACCACTAGGCAAGGCCCTAATGACTTGAAAATACCAGACCAGAAACTTCCTGAAATATTCTCCAACTTGCAATATGCATCACTGAGACTTGATCCATAAAGCCCAACTTGCAAATCTGCATGCCTATCTTCTATATTTAGTAGGTAGTCTTAGTTTCGCGAGAATTTAAAATGCATATATATGCCTTTTTCGTCGGCTCCTACAACCCTAAAAGCCATTTTTACGGAGAAAAACCTCGCACCCAATTTTTTATAACTGACATCCGTTTTGGGCGTATTTCGGGTGCGTTCAAAACATGTTTAAAAAAACCCGGTTCAGTTTTGGGCGCACCCAGGATGCGCCCAACTTAAACCAGATTTTTTAATATTTTGACGGCAAAAAAAAAAAAAAAAAAAAAAATCTTGGGCGCACCCGATTTAAAAAAAAAAATTGGACGCATCCGGGATGCGCCCAAAGCGGGTGTCAGTTATAAAAAACCGGGTGCGGGGTTAAACGCCCATTTTAATAGGCCCTTACTATTTAACGCCCACCCTTTTTGCTATTTACCGCCCAGGCGCCGTGCGTGACGCATGGATTAAATCCGTGCGTGACGCATGGTTTTAATCCACACGCCACGCACAGAACAAAACCATGCGTGACGCATGGACACCATCCATGCGTCACGCATGGATTTTTTACCTATAAAAGTCCAAAAACATCAAACCCTACCATTTTGTCACCATCTCCAACTTCACTTCGACGGCGGCTGCAATCCATAACGCACCATTTTACCTAAAATCCATCATTCTCTTCATCTGTTTTGCATATAAGGTATGTAAACATTAAGATTTCATTGTTATGGTATGGTATTGATGTATATATGAGGTTTTCATGTTGTTTTGATGATATTTACTTCAAAATCCAATGTGTATGTTAATTAGTTGATTAGAAATGATTAAACTTGTAATATATGAATGGATTGTGTACTTTGTTGATAATTTATTGACCAATTTCATATTTTCATGTGTATATAGTTTATTAGTGTTTTGATATTGAATTAGAGTTTTGTGAATTAGGGTTATGAATTAGGTTGTTGAAATTTGGTGTGGTTTTAATGAAATTATTGAAAAACTGTTAGAATTTTGGAAAAACTGTTGAGATTAGGGTTTGAAACATGGAAAAACTGCAGGAACACAATTTGTGGAATGTGTAATTCCATACGTCACGCATGGATTTAATCCATGCGTCAGTTACAGATTGGATTTGATGATATACTGATTGAGTTTTTGATGATATGCTGATTACATTCAGTAAACTGATTAATTTTGTGGAATTGCACATTTTATGATGCAGATATGGATGGTGGTCGTCGACCTGGACGCGATACTCGTCAAAGAAACAGAGAACTGAAGAAAAAAGATCCCATAGTTCCAAAACCAAGGAAGAAGAACAATAGACAAGAATCGCCTCCTCGTCGTTTAGAGTTTTCTGGTGAGATGCAACAACAACAGATACAAGAGCAACAACAACAGCATCAACAACAACAACAACATCAGCAGCTAGCTTTGTCTGCTGCAAGTTTCGATCCCCAGGGTTCCCCTCATTACTTTCCTGGCACCCCCATTCTGATCCCACATCAAACACTGTTTCCACAACAAACACAGTTTCCAGGCTATCCGGGATATCCACAACAAGAGCAATCATTTGTGGAGATGATGAGACAAGCCACTGGTTCTCATAACTTTCAGAACCCTCAGACGGGTGATGACCAGTACGCACTGGTTGCTTGTAGCAGTGCAAGGCCATCAGCTGGGGGTGCAAATGCTGATTCTGATTCTGATTATGAGCAGGAGCATGAGCATGAGGAACAGGGTCAGGAAGAGGATCGTACATATGAGAATGTTCATGAAGAACATGAAGAAGCGGAAGAGCAAGAGGAGCGAGAGGAACAACCCAGAAGACGACGACGACGACGACAACCTCCGTTCACCAACAATGCATACAATCACTAAAGTCAATAAAATCCATAAAACCTAACCAAGTCAAACCCCTAAAACAAGTCAAAACCTTAAAAAGTAATATTATAATACATTTCAAATATCATAAATCAACATGTTTAGTCATACAACTAATACCTTGAACATGTAAAATCCATTAAACCTAACTAATACAAACCCCTAAAACAAGTCAAAACCTTAAAAAGTAATATTATAATACATTTCAAATATCATAAATCAACATAAATTCACAAATCAACATGTTTAGTCATACAACTCCTACCTTGAACATGTAAAATCCATTAAACCTAACTAATACAAACCCTAAAACAAGTCAACACCTTAAAAAATATTATTATGAACAAGAAATGTTACCTTATTAAGGTTGTAACTTGAAAATGGAGCTTCTCCACCTCTTTCATTGGTGCATTCCTCTTCATTCTCCATATAGAAAGAAAGGAAGATAGTTAAAAATGATGTTTTGCTCTCAAAAATGTTCAACAATGGTGTTAAAAGGGTTTTGACATTTGAAATATGGAAAGAAAGGAAGATAATAGGGATTAATGTAGGTGTTACGGAAATAGTAAAAATATTAATGGAGTTATTACAGTAGGTGAGACTGACGTACCTGTTGGCATGAGTTCTGAAAATAAAATTCGTGCGTCACGCATGGATATAATCCACACGTGACGCACGGTTCTCTTCCATGCGTGACGCACCAAATGACACATGATCCCTTTGATTCTTAGTAACACTGATGTGTGCATGATTTCCAATCAAAATAAAATTACATATTGTCAAAGGTTGAACATTTAAGCCACGTAAGAAGTCCAAACAATGGATATGCTACTTTACAAGTTAATACGTGTTATTGGGAGTTACCCACATGGTTAAATATACCTAATAGGCATTGAAAACAAGTTTCATTACATTCGGACATCGTTTGAGTGTCGTTTCGCCAAAAAACGCCTTAAGTCCATTTAAGGCGTTTTTAGTGGTTTTAGCGTTTACGTGCCTCATTTCGTGTGAGAGAGACCTTGTTTCTACTGAATATCCCTAATAAGAGTAAGTTGTATAGTATTTTCAACACTAATCACCGTCAATGTTGTAGAATATACATATTGCGACAAGTTAGAGAGTTACGACTAGTATGTTTTTTACAAAGGAGGCGGTACTTTAAAAGTTAAAAGTTGTGATTGGGAGTTACCCACATGGTTAAATATTCATAATAGCCACTGAAAACAAGTTTCATTACATTCGGACATCGTTCGTGTGTCGTTTCGCCAAAAACCGCCTTAAGTCCATTTAAGCCGTTTTTAGTGGTTTTAGCGTTTTGGCATAGTTTCGAATCCCGTTTTGTATGTGTGAGACATTATTGGGACTTTATATGCCTTATAACACATTTTTGTATAAATTTTTCAAACATACGTGAACATCAATGTTGCGACCATATATATTACAACAAGTTAAGCTTGTGGTGAGTAGTTTGATGTTTTACAAAGAGTGTGTTACTCTGAAAGCAAAAGGTTTTGAAACAAAGTTACACACATGATCAAATAGACATTATAAGGATTGAAACAAAGTTTCATTCCATTTCGATAAAGTTTCGATGACGTTTTTGTCGAATTGGGCTTTATCGCCTTAAAAAAGACACTAAAAATGTGTTTCTTTGCACACTTAACTAGAAATACATTGACTAACCCTAGATTCATATATGCAAATCCATGCATGACGTACGGATACAATCAATGCGTTTTCTGGAATGTGCAATCCGTGCGTCACGCACGGATTAAATTCATGCGTGACGCACGGATGACCTGGGCGGCAAATAGCAAAATGGGTGGGCGTTAAATAGAAAGCATGTTTTTATAGGTTGATTATGCATGGTTCTTTTTGTGCAAGTAAAATAAAATACCATAAAAAGCTATTGGTACTTTCCAAGTGTTTGGTTTCTCATTCAATAAGATTTCGACTTGTAAGCTGTAACCCATTAGTAAGTAACTTAAGTGTGAAGAAATAATGTATCTCATATCGAAAAGAAATTGATATAATTATCTAGTACTATGTACATAAATATAATAAAGTACTTTTTTATTGCCAAATTATTAAAGTTCATACAATCGTGCGTGCGGGAAATTATCATATAACAATCATGTTTTAGGAGATGATTAACAACCTTCTATGTTCATGGTATTTATTTTTGAAGGTTCACTAATGTATTCAAACGTTCACCATTTGTTTTAAAATGTTCATTATTTTTTTAAGCATGTATTTTCATTGAAAAAAATGTATTCACTGAATTTTCACTCCATGAACATTATGTGCTCTGAGCGTAAACATTAACGTTCAATATTATGAAGATTTAATGCTCAATATCATGAACATTAGTCTAGATCGTGCTCATTATATTTACTATCTTAATCATGTTCATTACTGTGAATATACAATGAAAATTGTTTTTTAGAGTCATGAACATTAATGTTCGATCGTGACAGTTATGGTCATGAACAATCATTCATGGATTCATCATTGGTTAATATAACGTTTTGAATTGCTACTTAATACATGATTGCTAAAGGAACCTAATTATAGTTAAATTAGCAAAGTTTCAGAAATATTACAACAAAAAATAATTTTAAAACCGGTCTTTTTAATTAATTGTTGGGTTTCCGAAGAGATCAGATAGTAAATACTACATTAGTATATCATGCTCTCAATCTGTTGACTTGTCGTAATCATATGAAAAAGAAAGGTAAACTTTGTGATAATATAATTAATAGTTGTGGTTAAGTCTCATTTCTAGTCATCGTTTGACTGGTTAGTTCGCAATCTACCTTATAAGAAACGAGAAAAAATATTTTTCTTAGATTTTTATACGAGGAAGAAGTGATTGTAAACTAAGAGATGGTTAAATAAATGAGAATTATTAATTTAGAAAAATGTATGCGAGATTGTAATACAAAATCTAGAGAATGGAAGGATAAAATACAATCGATTGTATTTAGGCTCCGTTCGAACTGGAACAGTAGCTGGAGCTAGATAAGTAGCTGAAATTGAAGCTGAAGCTGAATTAATAGTTGAAGCTGAAGATCAAAATTTTGTTTTAAAAGCTACTTGAATGTTCGGTATTTCTAGCTGAATTTGTAATATATTAGGCTTCGTTCGGTATATTGAGTTGAAATAGTAGCTGAAGCTGAATAAGTAGCCGAAACTGGAGCTGGAGCTGAATGAATAGCTGAAGCTGAAGATGAAAATGTTGTTTAAAAAGTCACTCGAATGTTCGGTACTTCTAGCTGAATTTGTAATAATAATAGTAAAATTACGAAAAAGGATATAATGAATTATTTAAATTTTTATTGATAAAGGGTAATATTGGATCAAAAATGAAATTAAGCTTGTTAAGCTCCATTAATCTAGGGGGTGTAACATTAACAAATTAATCTACTTTAATCTACATTAAACTTGTTAAGTCAGATGAATGTTTTTTCACCGAACACTTAATAACTAGATGTAATAAAAATTTAAGCTATGTAATGTGCAAAAAAAGCTCTGTCGAACGGAGCCTTAGTAAAATTACGGAAAGAATATAATCAATTATTTAAATCTTTATTAATATAGGGTAATAATGGATTGAAAATTAAATCAAGTTTTTTAAGCTCCATTAATCTAGGGGTATAACATTAACAAATTAAGCTACTTTAATCTACATAAAGCTTGTTAAGTTAGATGAATGTTTTTTTACCAAACACTTAATAACTAGATGTAATAAAAAATTAAGCCCGTAATGTGGAAAAAAAAGAAAAAAAAAGAAAAAGCTCCGCCGAACCTTAGTCCAGATGAAAATATAATAGGGAAAAATCTACAAATCATATAGGGTGATCAATTGATCATGATACTTAGAATATGAATCATATTGAAGTATATATGCATGCATGAGAATTTACTAGATGTATATATGACGATGCTCTAAATATATGTGCAGATCGATTTCTGTTATCTTTTCTGCTTCAATATTTTAAAAAAAATTCGGCTGCAGTACGTACGTGTATGTGTGTAACTACCAATGACCTACTTATACTTACAAAACAAAAGAATTTATATACTCCCTCCGTCTCCTAAAATAAGACTCATTTGTTTTTTCGACACTATTCACAAACCAAAAGAATCTTCTTGTTTTCTTCCAATATATAGAAATAAATATAGGCATGTGAGATCTCGTTTGATTCGTCTCAATGAGTATTTTGAAAATATTAAAAAATTATAATTTTTATCATCCTATATTTAGAGATATTAACGTTATAAAATGTGTCTCGACAAATGTGTCAAAAACAAATGGGAAGATCATTAAGGGACGGAGGGAGTATGTAAATACGGAGGAAAGTTTCGGCGCAAACAAATTTTAATGTGGAAAAACGAATAGTTCATGTTTAAATGTTCATATTTTGGATAGCAATGTTCATAATCTAGGTCTTAGTATTTTTGAACGTTTTCAGTGAGAGACGCGGTGTCATACTTGTAATACTGCGAACTTTGATTGTTATTATTATTATTATTATTATTTTTCAAAATGACCTCAAAAAATTTAATTGTCCACGTTATGAAAATTACCGCCCAAAAGAACGTGAAAATTACGTTAAGCCTTATTCTATAACCCAAATTTTTCTCATAAATATTTTATATAAACTCAGACTTCGAGCTGTATTATATATTCAATTGCGACAAAATCTTACCAATGATGATGCAATGATCGATTGTATATTTGTATATAGTTACTGGCTGCCCATAACACTAAATTGCGGGATTACCTCATGCCACATATATATAAATATTTAATTTGTCCCTTTCAATCAATACAAGAAAATTTTATTCGCACATTTTCGATACAAAACCACACCAAATATATGGCATGTATTTCCAAAATGATCCTCACTGAAATTTATAAATGAATACTTCATCACAATTATAAAGATTGGAATATCATACTGGATATATATATTGGTATATTTGAATCTAATTCTTCTAGCTTCGATCTTAAATCTGTGGCATGCATAAAAGTCGACGTTAATCCGATTAAGATTTATCAGCCACAAGTCCATAACATATACAGTCAAGTGTACGTACATATATGGATCATATTTATCGTTATTATACGATACGTTAGCACATATATATGCAAGAATCGAACTAACCTAGATGCTTCCTTCTTTTATTCTTCCCTTCACATTAATTTTCAGTGGAATATAATCTTTTGTCAACATGTAGATATTTTTTATGTACCGGAAAATCAGTTAATTTGCATGATATATAATATCACACGTGATATGACTGATATCCTCGGGCTAACTAATCCTTTTTACAGTTTAAGTTATATTTTTCTAATTCTAAACAATTAATAATATGTATAATATGTTAACTGATTCTTTAACACATGATAACACTTTAATAAAGTACTTAACGACGGTTTCACTGATGACAGTTATTGTCATTAAATGTGATAAAATCTTGTTATCGAATAATAGAAAGTTGTCATCAAATAATGACGAAAAACTGTCAACGAGTGCTACAAAGTAAAAAAAAACACAAACCTTTAACACATGATGGCAGTTGTATAAAATACTTAATGATGTTTTGTCGACGACAATTATTATTATTAAATGATGATAGAATATTATCACTGAATAATGATAGAAAATTGTTATCGAGTGATACAAAAAATTGTCATCACCATGTTTTAAAACGTCAAAAAATACATATTCTATGAATTATGATTAGAAACTATTGTCCCGAAAGAGATATTAGGCCTGGTTTCTTTTATGGGCTTACGCTGGTAATATTAATTGGGCCTTAAGCTATTCTGTATAGGCCCACTTATGAAACGAGGACCCAGCCCAACTAGCTCATCATATTCATTTCTTGGTTTATGTATAGCTTTCGAAAATTTGCAAATCTATAACATTTACTTTGATAACTGATAAGTACATGTTAAATAATTTGCAAATCTATATTTCAATGGGTTCAGGTGTATACCAATCAATTGTACAAAAACTAGTATAAAGTTTCGTGTCATACAAATCAGTATTGTTGGACCCGGTTCTCGCGATCATTAATGTGGACCCGGTTCTCGCGACTCTAATGACGCAAACCTGGTCCGCGAGCGAGCAACAGGCCGCGAGCCCATAAGGCCAGAAAATGGGTCGAGAACAGGAAGCCCATTAAGGAGCCCAATAGGTTAAGAGAGCAATAACGGATTGTGTGGGACCCATGGCATGATTATAAATCCTAACGGCAAAGAGAGAGAAAGGGACGGTCGACTGAGAGCATCTTCTTCCCACTGGAGAGAGAGAGAAAACACAGAGGGCGATTACTCGTTTCCGAGCTCGTCTCTTCGTTCCCGATTTACCTCTTTTCGTAGGAAATCGGATGATCGGTACCTGGATCCTGACTCTCGGTATCGTCATCGTGCTTTTGAGGTTTGATTCGTCACGATTGGTTGAGTTTCATCATTTACTGTTTCATTGAGTTGGCTCACGAGGTTTCATTGTTTTAGTCATTGTTTTGAACGCTATCTTCTCTTTGTGTTGCTTCATTCTGCTGTTGTTATTAAGGCATTGTGTTCGTTTACCTGTTGCTATTACTGACTTGAGCGTCGGAGAGCCAAATCTGGGGGTTCAACCTTCTGGTTTGGTCGTGCAGGTGCAATAGGGATTGAAGAACATAAAGAACAGAAGGGAATAGCATATTCTGATCCAGATGACAGTGTATTACAAGTTGTTGCTCCAGTTGGCATAAGGAAGGTCTCCAACACTTAAAGATTTCTAGAAGGCCAGATCTCGCGAGGTGTTGATTGCGAGATCGCGAATATCTGGGCTCCAACACTGGCGCCGACCGTGGGGACCTTCTCGCGCAGCTAGCTCCCTTTGAAATCTCAAGAGTCAGCTCGCGAAGGATAGAATCATGGTTGAAACTGGCAGAAGCGGAACGGTAAACGCCACCACATCACACCTCAATCAAAACACTCTCAATCCCCCACCACTCCCTCGCGTCGAAGAGGAAACTCCCGAGCTTATCACTATCCCTCGGGAGCAGAATGAACTTTTTGCCGCCTGGATAGCGCAAGGCGCCCCGATTGTCCCAAATACAGCTAACCAAAGGGTCGAACCTCTCCACGACCAGACCAATCGCGACGGGAGAGAAATTAATCGAGAAGAGGTAGCTGAAATTGTCCCGGATGACAGAGCCTCGGTGTCTAGAAGGCCGAGGGAAAGAAATGACACTCGCGAGGTGGATCGGGGACGGTTCGACTTGAACCAGGCTCCAATGAGTCATCAGGAACACCACAACTCTCAGCATGATATTCGTTACGACGAAAGGGGCCGCGCATACTACCCTGCGCAGGAACAACGCGAGTATCAGAGAACCCCCTACTACAATCGCGAGGCGTCCCAGAACCCTCCTCTCGACTTTTCAACGATATTTGGCCCCACAGCTTTTGCAGAACATATAATCAGAGCCCCACCGCTACCAGACTTTAGATTCCCGACTGTCAAGGAATACACTGGCAAGGGAGATCCCAAAGAGCATCTTACCCGGTACAAGTATGCTATGATCGCGAGGGGTCCGGATGAGGCTACCCTTTGCAAGGGATTCCCAGGAACACTCGCGGACACCGCCATGACATGGATGTTAAATCAACCGCCCGGGAGTATCTCTTGCTTTGCAGATATCGAGAGGGGATTCTTGTTGCATTTTGGCTCCTTGAAGAAGAGAAAGATCACCATGCAAGAGGTGGTCGGGGTCAAACAAAAAGTGGGTGAAAGCCTGGAAGAGTATGTGAAAAGATTCTCGTTAATGGTCCTAGAAGCTGATGACTTTGATGATAAAACCGCCAGGGTCGCGTTCTTAAACGGGCTGGCCGACGGGAGACGAGATAAGCCACGCCATTGCACTAAAATTCAAACCCACGAACAATGAAGCTGAGTATGAGGCCTTAATCGCAGGATTAGAGTTAGCCATTGGCCTTTCAATCTCTGTGCTTTCATGCTGTTGTGATTCAGAAGTTGTGGTAAAGCAGGTACAAGGGCTTTATGAAGCACGAACAGGGAACCTCCCACAGTACCATGCACGAGTCGCGACATTGACCTCGCTTTTCATGCATTTCGAAATAAAGGCAATCCCAAGAGAACTGAATAAGAAAGCAGATGAACTCGCGAAGCTGGGAGCCGGATGGGAAGGTCCCAAAGAAGAGCGCGAGCGAAAGTCAGGGTTCATGGTATCAAAAGGGGGGCCTCCGAAATATCTGTTTTTTGTGAAAGAAGAAAGCGCCATCAGTCGCGAAATTGAAATGATGGCGATCAACACTTCGTCTGAAGATTGGCACCGCCCATTCATTGACTATCTCAGATATGGTCGCGGTCCATCTGACCCAAAGGAACTCATACAATTAAAAAGAAAGGCTGGACGTTTCTATATCAGCAGAGGCGAGCTCTACAAGAGAGGAGGTGACCCTTGCGAGCTGAAGTGCATGGGTCACTACGAAACAAAAGCCTATCTCGAAGAGCTACATGCTGGGCTGTGTGGGACACACGCAGGGTGGAGACCCCTGGTGTACAAGGCTTTGCGCCAAGGGAATTTTTGGCCCACAATGAAACAAGATGCTCAAGCGATGACGCGAGCTTGTCAGGCGTGCCAATATTTCGCCCCTGCCTCCCACCAACCAGGAGTCCAGCTTCAGATCATGGGAAGCCCCATCCCTTTCGCGATGTGGGGATTGGATCTTCTTGGCCCTTTTAAACCAAAGGCCCCAGGTCAACTCGAGTATATCATTGTCGCGGTCGACTACTTCACAAAATGGATTGAAGCGGAAGCACTCGCGTCGACAACAGTACCTGTAGTGAAAAAATTCCTTTGGAAGAATATTATCTGCCGCTATGGGTTGCCATGCGAGATCGTAACCGACCGAGGCCCTCAATTCAACTCGCCCCAGCTAATGGCATGGTGCAGCGATCTGGGAGTTAGGCTGAAAATTGCTTCGGTTGCACATCCACACTGCAATGGGCAGGTAGAAGCCGTCAATAAAAGCATTGTCACAGATCTGAAGAAAAGGCTAGATAACGCCAAGGGCAGATGGGCGGAAGTCCTGCGACTTACTCTCTGGGCCAATCGAACCACAGTGAAAAAAGCAACAGGAGAGAGTCCTTTCGCCCTCGCATATGGAGTAGAGGCCGTAGTTCCAGTAGAAATTTTGTTCCCAAACGAAAGACTCCTTCACTATGACTCGGAAACCAATGATGAGAAGATGAGGATGGAACTCCAACTTCGCGAGGAAACCCAAGAAATGGCGGTTATTCGGGCGGCCGCTTACAAAGCGGGCGTCGCGAAGTATTATAACAAGCATGTCAAGGAGAGAGGTTTCGTGAAAGGAGATCTGGTCCTAAGAAAGACAGAGGGGGGAAAACTCGATCCGAACTGGGAGGGGCCGTACATAGTGGATCGCGAGGTCGCCCCAGGGGCCTATCGACTGAAGGATAGCTCTGGCAATCACGTTGCAAATTCCTGGAACGTGATGCGACTGCGCCGCTATTACGCCTAGCCTACTCCCCCACACAGGTATAAATTCCCACGTTTTTGTAACATGTTTGCGTACCTTAAGATAAATATCTCATAAAAAGCGATTCAATCGCGGTGTAAGACGTTCTAACAAGCTGTATGCAGGCGAAAGAACCGATTGATACTAAACATTAGCAAGAATCTATCGTCGGGTTACCAGAGAAATAAATACTTTCGCCGCAAAGGGAGACGTAATCTCAAAATAAAAGGTACGCGCACATTTCGGGAAATTCAGAATGTTGCATAAATCCTGTGACGCTGGGCTGGGGCCATGAGCATCCACCCAGGTCGCGAAGCCGTGACACTGGGCTGGGGCCATGAGCATCCACCCAGGTCACGAAGCCGTGACACTGGGCTGGGGCCATGAGCATCCACCCAGGTCGCGAAGCCGTGACACTGGGCTGGGGCCATGAGCATCCACCCAGGTCGCGAAGCCGTGACACTGGGCTGGGGCCATGAGCATCCACCCAGGTCGCGAAGCCGTGACCGTCCGAGAGTGAGTAACGACATCCGTTCTCCTCACCTCGACCACGAAGTCCTGACCTTGATGGGATAACAACCCACCAAGGCATGGAACTCAGCGAGTGACACTCCTGAAAAAAGTCAATCATGAAACTATATACTTAGCATGGAAATATGCAATACAAAACACTAATGAATCCCCATCTGTTTTCACAGACACTACAACACTAGAGAAGCAAACAATCGTAAGGCATGATCGCGAACGAAACAGAAAATGGCAGTTTATGAGGAAACAAGCGCTAAAGCCCCAATTATCCGTGAGCATGGATTTCCCAAGGCATCAAGAATACCTTAGCTAAGGTATGATGAGAAAAACACGCGAGCTACTTTGTTTTATCACAAGAACAAAGAATCTGATTCCAAATTCATTATAGGAAATCACATTCTCAAACACAAAGACGCTCATAGGTGCGCGAAAAACCCTACTACTGGCTCGTACGCATGCAGTAGTCAGGTGAGAACACACTCTTTATGGCATCACAGGTCATGACATATGAATAATCTATACTTACGCGATCAATTTCCTCGCAGGGTTTTTCATAGGACCAAAAGAAGAATTTTTCCGGACGAAAGATGTTGGAGAGTGACCTATTTATAATATTAAGTATTCTCATTTTGAAAAACATTTTTTCCATTAATGAGACACATACTTGTAATCGCGATGGCACATAGATGCACGTTACATTTTGAGTTCCAAAGTTTTTTCTGATTATCCCAGTCTAATTTATTCATAAAAACTCGTTCATTCTCCCTCCTTTCTTAACACATAGGGCTCGCGAGAATGTAAACATCCTCACGAACACTATGGGGGGAGGGGAAGAGGAGGAGAAATCACCATACAAACGCAGAATAAAAAGGCATAACACTAAGCCCGGAGAGGAACGACGACCTTCACTTGATACACCACAGTCCGAACGGGAACTTCAGGTAGAGAAGCACGCCACCTTGTAAAAGTCACCTCATCTCCCTCACAAAGATCTTTCTCATACGCAAACTCACTCCAGCCTTCGCCCAGAAAGTAGGAGCTCCCAACCTTGTCCAGAATCACATCCCAAGACTCGGAATTAGCGCAAAGGATGAGACCCTTACCACCGAAATGACTAAGGTATTGATCGCAATGTTCCTTTGGAAAACGCTATACGTAGAAAAGAGGGGTCTAAGAAACAATTAAGCAGAGAAAGACAAAGTAAAAGATGATTACCAAACTTCTGCCAGTAATAGCAGAAGAATCCATAACAATGGTAAAAGACTCATGCAGAGACCCCTCTCGAGTTCGTCGTGTCCTGGCCATATCAGAATTCGTTGAAAAAAGAAGGAATGGAAGAAGAAGGCAGGAAATGCCATTTATAAAAGAAAAGTCACCTAACCCACAGTTAATGCATTAAAAGACTAAAAGCAGAAAAGTAGTTGGGAGAACAAAAGCAATAAATGTAGAGACACGCAGGGGAATAATTGTACGATCTCCTCACGAGACCCCAAAAGAAACAATATTTAGGCTCGCGATCACATTCTGATCCACGAGCCACAGAACCAAGTAACAATTGTATGCAACACCAACCCAAGAGTTTGCAGACGACAAATGAAAAGAAGTTAAACTTCGTCAAAGAGGATCCAGATCCAGATACTCGTCAGTTTCAGCCAGCACTGAATCACGAACCCCTCCCGCGCTACCAACGTCCTTTGTTGTCGCGATGTTTTCTTCAGCAGCAGCTTTTTCGCTGTCAACATTCACAACATCGTTCCCATCACCTGCATCAGACGATTTAGCACAAGAGCGAGTCGAGGAGTCCGCTGCTTTTTTCATCTTGTCCTCCGAGTAAATTACCTTCTTAGGTACCTTGGGGACTGAGACTAAAGGAATATGACACTCCATCCCTTCAATGACTCCCTCACCTTCAGGCAAGAAGGGTTCGACGACCCAACCTTCAAGAAGGCTCGCATCGTCGTCAACAAAGGTTCCAAGAGGAGGAGAGGTGTACGCAGGGATCTCGGCAGGAAGACCACAAAGATCCGTAGGATCAAAAGAGAAGTTAGCCACTTTGTGCTTCCTAAGCTGACGCTTGAGTGCAGTAATCACCAGGGTGTCGCGAGCCAAACTGATAAAATCAATACGACATTTCTCGCGATAGCTAGAAGCATACTGCTTGGCACCTTCGCGACGACCCTTGTCAAAAGCCTGGTCTTTCTCTTGACGAAGCAAACCTAACTCTGTATTATGATTGCGCTTCATAGTCCTGGCCGAAAGCTCCAAGTCGCTTATCTTCGCCATCAGCTCAGCATTCCTCTCTTGCAGCTCAGCATTCCTCTCTTGCTCCTCCTTTAGTTTTTTCTTCGCGACCTCCTTAACATCCTGTGCTTTACCAGCATAATCGACCATCTCATTATATTCCCCCTCCATCTTATTATAGCCATCTTCAAGGGCGATGGAATATTGCCCAAATGCCTCGGTGAGAAGAAGCGACTACAATAAGCAAAATATGTTAGTTAAAAACACCTACCAACAAGAAAGGAAGAAAACCATTCAGGAAGAAAATAAAGGAAACCCACCGCCAGACTGAGTCTCGCGAGCCCTGCTTTACCCCGAACAATGCCCTCTAAAAATCCAGGCATGTCTGGGAAATCAGGTCGATCGCGATGAAAGAATGTCCTCACTACCTCCTCCTCGGGAAAAAGCTCAGCCAGATCCTGAGAAGAGGTATCTTGACCACCTTCAAAGGTCATGGGCTGCTTACCCTTGGCAATTTCTGAGGCCCTCCCGGCAGGGGTTGCTCGTCGCGAAGAAGGAGACCCGCCGGCCCCTAAGGGGATTGTCGAACCAATTGGGGATTGATCATCCAGAGGCTCGGGCGTGCGTGTTTCGGTCTCCACAGATTGAAGCACGGACTCGCGGGTATTAATACCGCCAGCAGAGATTTTTCTCTTTTTTGAGGAAGTTTTGCTCTTGTTCGCCAGCTGCTTTCGGCGCTTGCTCTTCTGTGAGGCGGGGATTTGTTCATCAATAGGTTCCTCGTCAAAAGAGTCATCAGAATCTTCCACAATCGCGAGACGCGAAAAATATCCTGTCTCTGCAGATAAAAAAATAAAATAAATAAGGATATAATAAAAGTCCGTAAGCATATGACATCGCGAGTGCGTAACAATGAAAGAAGGATAAGTAACAATAAACAAGAAATACCATAATGGTGCTTAAGACTAAGTCCACGCTGGGCTAGCACCTCGTGGGTAATACACTTCAGGAATATGCGCGTCGAAACAAGATCAGGGAAACTATGGAAATTACGGTAAAGACAATCTTTCTTAGACTGGGTCCAGTTACCAGATTTAGGCTGAGTCGCGAGCATCGATATTTTGGTCGAGATCCCAGAACCCGGTGGTGGTCGAACCAAAAACCAATCAACCTTCCACTTCGATATACGGGGAGGACCATCCCACTCCGATCTGCCATTTTTTGCGGCGGTGAACATCCCCATTTCTTCAGGAGCCCTTCGCGTAGAGAACATAAGGAAAAAATGACTAGGATTGGGTTTTACCCAGATATCCTGACACCTCATCACGTAAATAACCAAGGCCCTCCAAAAGTTAGGATGCATCTGAGCTGGGCTGTAGGTCAGCTCTTTCAAGAGATTTTTAATAAAGTTGGAGAAGGGGAGCCTAAATCCTAATTTAAGAGACGACATGCTCAATGGAAAGAAACTGCCATATTCGTCAAGGGAAGTCCCATCCAGAGATGGAAGGGCAAAAATTGTACCCTCTGGGAAAGGATAGGTATCCGCGATGGTTTCAAGGTCGCGAAGGGTAAGATCAGAAGGGAGGGCCGTAAATGGGTTCCCGAGATTCTTGACCTTTTTATGATGGACGCGGCGAGTCAAGATCTGTACACGACCCGCCGGGTTATTGAAAATGTCTTCGATTTCCACGCGAGGAAGATCATCTTGCCAGGAGTAAAAATTCTCGTAGTCCTCGCGACCGAATATTACTTCCTCAAAATCCCGAGGAGGACTTTTATTGCCACAATCTGCATCCGGTCGCGAGGTAGACAGAACTTCGTCGTCATTATGACTAATAGAGTCTCCTGTGGACGATCAAGAAGAAAAAGATCAAGAATTAGTTTTCCAGGGAAAGAACACGAAACGCGAAGGCTAGAAGGAAGCTTCACGAGCCATGGGAATAACAAACAAAGAAAACCCTGGAAAACAAAAAATATAAGATCTAAGGGGAAGTTAAACAGACTACTGGTGGAAACCCTAAGAAATGGTGAAATGAATAGCTCAGAAGCCAGGAGCGGTAAAAAAGAATGGGTTTTGACGAACAGTGAGGGTTTTCAATAGTCTAAAACGACCTTTAAGGAAAAAGGAAATGCCCATCGAATAGAAGAAAGAAGAGGAGACACCGCCCAGTAAATGACCGATAGAGGTATGATGAGAAATCGCCCGACCGCCATGAAAACCAGTAAAAAGCTTCGAAAGAACACAGTAAATAGCGGAGATACAGAAATATCGAAATCATATGTAGAAGCAATAGAAATAAACAAACGAAAAACGAATTCAAGATAGAACTTACGAGCCATTGGTAATTCGGCGATCGTCTGAGCGAGTGAAGATTTCTCGAAGTTTTATTAAGGATGGGTTTTACAGAGGAATATGAGCAGTTGGAGAAAAGAAGAAGAAGAGAAGAATGTGTTGAAAGGTCTGGCAGCCTTTTATAAGAAAATAAAAATCCCAAAAGGAAGCCACGTGTTGAAAGGTGTCAGAACGTGGGAATGCAAAACGTTTCGAATTTAAAATTCAAAATTCAAAAACAAGCGCGATGAAACGAGGAGGAGTCGCGAGCGAATAATCTCCATAGGACTCCCCGAGAACCCGGCTTCAATTCTTACCCAAGCTTTGCCTTCGCGAATACAAAGACTTGGGGGGCTGGCTGTTGGACCCGGTTCTCGCGATCATTAATGTGGACCCGGTTCTCGCGACTCTAATGACGCAAACCCGGTCCGCGAGCGAGCAACAGGCCGCGAGCCCATAAGGCCAGAAAATGGGTCGAGAACAGGAAGCCCATTAAGGAGCCCAATAGGTTAAGAGAGCAATAACGGATTGTGTGGGACCCATGGCATGATTATAAATCCTAACGGCAAAGAGAGAGAAAGGGACGGTCGACTGAGAGCATCTTCTTCCCACTGGAGAGAGAGAGAAAACACAGAGGGCGATTACTCGTTTCCGAGCTCGTCTCTTCGTTCCCGATTTACCTCTTTTCGTAGGAAATCGGATGATCGGTACCTGGATCCTGACTCTCGGTATCGTCATCGTGCTTTTGAGGTTTGATTCGTCACGATTGGTTGAGTTTCATCATTTACTGTTTCATTGAGTTGGCTCACGAGGTTTCATTGTTTTAGTCATTGTTTTGAACGCTATCTTCTCTTTGTGTTGCTTCATTCTGCTGTTGTTATTAAGGCATTGTGTTCGTTTACCTGTTGCTATTACTGACTTGAGCGTCGGAGAGCCAAATCTGGGGGTTCAACCTTCTGGTTTGGTCGTGCAGGTGCAATAGGGATTGAAGAACATAAAGAACAGAAGGGAATAGCATATTCTGATCCAGATGACAGTGTATTACAAGTTGTTGCTCCAGTTGGCATAAGGAAGGTCTCCAGCACTTAAAGATTTCTAGAAGGCCAGATCTCGCGAGGTGTTGATTGCGAGATCGCGAATATCTGGGCTCCAACAAGTATGTCGTTATTGTATAACAGATTGTTGTTAGTTTTAGGTAGCCTTTATGCATGCAGGTGGACGTACATTGTTAGAAGACATTATATATTGTTCAATGAATCTTAATATAATGTACTTAATAACTAACACGATTAATAAATGTGGATCCAATTCATTGTTCATAAGTTTCCCCTACTTATTCGTCCTTTCACGGCCAAACCCTACGATATATAATCTAAATTTAGACACGAGAAACATAATGCTATCTACAAACATAAACATAAATATCTTTGTTTATAACTACGGTTTGATTTATTGAGGTTTATATGAAAATGAACTTATAGTTCTCTGGCCCAAAACATGACATATACATAATACATTCTATTGAATAATCGTTAAAAAATACATTTTTATGTAAGGAAAAGGATTTGCTACGAATATGATTATGGTACGATCGTATAAATACACGTAGGTTTTTAATATTTACATGCACATTTTTTTTGGGTACGATTACATGCACATTTATTAACATTCACACGCACGAATGAATTTACGCATTTATCGTATGAATTATCTTGAAAAAAATACATGCATGCATTTACGCATGTATGCATGTCAATATGAAGAAGTATGTCTGTAAATAATCATTTCATGTACTCGTATACGAGTTTATGTAATGTATATATCATAACTTGAACGTCACTAATAACTTGTTTATACAATATATTAGCCAATTAGGTATGATTATAACATCTGCAGATCAATATCGCGAGTTGACAAGTAGTTGATATATATAGTCGATCTCACTAGATATGAAAAGTCAGTTTGAGATGTTGCTCATATATTTTCTATTCATAAAATTAATTTAGAACCCTTTTATTTTTCATACGAAGACAACTTTTTACACCCTCATACAACTCATAAATTACAGAATTAACTTGATAATCCTTAAATTATTTGGCGTCTCTAGTAACTTGAAAATAAGTTGCTTAACTTATATCTCTACACATGCATAATGCATTAGCCCTCATTTTTTTTTTATATTATTGACGTATATTTGGCGTAAGTAAACTAACATAACAATTTATAATATATAACTAGCTTGATATATCATTGGTTGCATGGACATCTATGTAGATGAACTTTGACATTTTAGCTCATGATGGGATAAAAACACAAGCAACGTGCGGATAACTTGACAAAAACTTGACAAAAGTTATAAATAAGTAGAAAGAAGAAAACGCAACCGAGCAAATTGCCCTACATGTTTGACTAATAGGAACGTACTTTACTGCACAAAAAATATAAAATTGAATTATTATGTACAATTTTCTCATAAAACTTCTATACGTTTGAATTTCTATGTTTCCCGACCAACTAGCTAGCAATCTATTTAGTTGGCTCATTTTTTTTTTAAACTTCTTATAAAAAATACATGGATTCGTATACTTCCAATACGCGACGTGACATCGCGACGTATCCTTTATATGTCACGTATGGATTTTTTTTGTGTTTTTTTTTGTTTATTCTGGAATCTTGTAGAGAGTTTCAATACGATCATGAGAATATAAATATCGTCTGAAATTGACATCTTTTTCCCTTCAAAAAGTAAAAAAACAAAGAAGATGTGCACAATTATGCTTAAATGCAAATCTATTGTTTATACATCGTAGTTTTAATTATATTTAATTATTATAAATTTATCACTAAATAGAATCTTCATTAAATTCTCTACCATATTATAAAAAAAAATTGAAAAATAGCGTGTTGAGTTTTAACGCACTTGCTCACACGAAAAATTATATGTGACAAATTTGTTTTTTGGTTTTTTAAAGCGGCAAACGATGTTCGGTTTGGATGAATTTTATATGCACACGATCGTATTGAAATTTTCTACAAGATTATGGGAAGAAAAAAAATTCATACGCAACTTATGAATGTGTTTTGTACTAATGTCATCGGTGTGAGCCTCCAAAGGAAAACATGTTGTACCGTTATTTTGTAAAGGGATGCTTTACCTTTACATAGACCTGGCCAAACTAGGGCTTGAGCAGGGCCAAATTCCAAATTCTACCCATTTATCAGGGCCGGGTCAAGCTCTCCCAATTAAAATGGGACAATTCCGCTACCCATATCCTCCCATAAGGGCCCTGAGGACGGCCCTCGACTACTTACACAGAGAAATTAAATACCAGAAACCGGGCTAAACCGTGTTACTAAAACATTCAAAACCTGCTTAGTGCTTACAAGCAATTCACCATCCCAAAACACATGCTAAAAAGGTCCAAAATGCATGCTTAAATAACAATCCTCATAACAGAATTCAACAAAAAAAAATCCAAAAACACAATAAAAAAATTATGCCGTGGTAATAGTACTCGCATCTGAATCCTCATAACCTTAATATTATATTATATATATAATATAGGCCGGGTAGGGCCGGCCCTTAGGGCCCTACTCCGATCCCATATCCTCCCATTTTAAAAAAAGGCCGGACAGGACCGGTCCTTATGGGTTAAATCTCCTACCCAGATTCTCCCGTATTTTAGGGCGGGCTGGGAGGGGAGGTCCGGCCGGCCAAGTTTGACCAGGTTTACTGATAAATAGTGTTTCATTTAATGTTCTCCTTCGTAAATCTACATGTGTTTTCGTTTCATTGAACCTAGATTGGCATAGCTATCCTTGATATGTATAGATATATATGCTATATGCATGCAACAAAAGAGGGCCAAAACTTTCAAACACGTCCATATGAAAACAAACCATACGGAAATTTGACCCCAAACTTGTACAAATTAATGTTAACAGTCCGGATGGATAGAAGGGACCATTCAAGTAATATAATTGCCTAACAAACCTTGACTTGTGTACACATATATAGTAGTATGTATACTTGCCTTACTTGCCTACCACTTTTACTTTATCTTTTGTGTGTTTTTTTTCTTTCGAAAATGTTTAGCTTAAAAAGTTTTGTGCTGTTGTTGTTGTTGTAAGGGACTTGTTTTATATTACTTTAAATTTGTGGATCATTCAAGTCCATGCTTTTAGAAGTCGTGAGAGTGTTTCTAAGTAGTTTTATATAGTATGTACGTTATATTCATTCTCTAGTGAGTAATATCAACATGCGTGTACATATGAAAGATGTTATGTAACGCTATAGTTTTTTCCCTTTTTTTTAGATTAGCATGCCTCTTTAGTTAAAGAAAGCAAGTAAATTGAATGAAGCCTTGTACAATTATGTTAATTGTAGAATCTTGATATTATCTTAATAACCAGATCCGACCGATCTATAGTGAAATTGATTCGAGAAAAGTGAATAACAAGACGAGAACAAGGGACACAAGAATTGGTCACGCAGTTCGGTTTCCCTACATCTGCGAAGTCTCAGTGGGGAGACTCATCCCGAATAATCCACTAGATCAGATAGGTTCAACAATGGTTACAAAGACACCAAGCAAGACGAGCAAACTAAACCTAAGCAAGCTATTACAGAGAAGAAGCTAGGACGAAGGTAAAGAAAGAGATTCAGCCCCCTTTCAAGGCAAGAAGCTACGAAGAACGCCAAATGAATCTCTGAAGGCCACCACCGGAGGACTAAACTTCCACCGTGAGAATCACTGCGATCGAACAACCAAGAACCCTAGCTCTCTCTCTCTGTAATCTGGTAAGCGACGGAGTGAACAATGAAATGAATCAGCCGAACCCTAACATAAGGGTTATATAGCAGCATCAAAACACTGCGTTTGATCAAGTCTGAAGAAAAAAGGCCAAAACACAGAAGCGGGCCAAGTCACAGAAGCGGCCCAAAAAACAAGCCCAAACCAATAGGCCCAATATCACAGATACCAGAAATCATTCACCTCAAACAAGTGCCATCTCGACCAAGCCTGAGCCCGGGGTTGCACCCTTGTGAGCCATGATCACTGAGCCATGATTGAGCCACTTAAGCTAGTCTACTCTAGTCCTAGCTCGGTGCTTGCTTGACCTATTGTCGAACCACAGAATATTTACATTAATTATCTCCACGACTCCACGTGCGTAAATAAAAAGTTAAATTCTTTCTAATGGTGGTAGTGGTAGTATTTCTCTGAAGCAATCAAGCCCATACGTACGCTCCAAATACAAATGTATAGTGGAAGAAGATGAGGATCGAATTATTTTAAATTCTTTGATTGTGAACCGGGTTCGGTTCGGTGAAAAACGAACCGGGTCACTTTCCTAACATCTAGGCTCAGTTTACTTTGCCTTTCGATCGTAAAAAATAATTTCGGCGGGTCGGCTGGACCGGTTGACTAAAATTGCAAATTGAAAAAACAAGGACAAAGATCATTCTTTCATTAACAAAGGGTAATTATGTTCTAAGTATTATTAAACATGCTTTATATCATTAACAATCAAGCCAATCTTGATAAATATAATACATTATTGCTTGTCATATTTGTACCCTTCGCAAAGAGGTTTCATCACACTAAGAACCCTAGCTAGTAAGTATAGTAACATAGTCAAGTGCTTTGTATGACTTTGTATTCATTTAATAATTTAAATCTGCATAACAATTAGAGATGTGCAAAAAAGTTGCCTAAAGATTGAATGAAATACAAAGATTTTATGGGTACACTTATGTACAATGTGATGCACATTTAACGTATATTTCAATAATCATTCAAGGTGTAGGCCAAAACGTGGAAAAAATAGGGTATGTATTACTCCCTCTGTCCCTAAATGATAGTCCTAGTTTACTCCGGCATATTTATCGATGCACGTTTTGTATCATTAATATCTCTAACTACAAGTTGGTAAAAATTATAAAATTTTGATATTATTGTAGTGCTCATTGAAACGAATCAAACAAGATCTCACGTGACTATATTTTTTTTATATATATTGAAAGATATTTACAAGATTCTCTTGAATTGTGAATAGTGTCAAAAACAACAATGAGACTATCATTTAGGGACGGAGGGAGTATGAGAATTGAGAAGTGTGCTTTCAAACGAGTCATTCACGTATATTTTGTCACAATTAATATAGTAAAAGATTTGATGTGAAAATGATTTTATTAATATAGAGATATATAACTGAAAGTTTTGCATCCATATTCATTAAGATTGACATGTACATACATGTGTAAGTGGGAGAAAAGTTCGGAAGAAAACACCAATTAAAAAATCAAGTGCGAAGTTTTTTCGCGTTTACAGATAACAAGTTAATGTTCATAATTTGGGCAAAAATATTTATAATCTGGAGATATGTCCGTTTAGGTCATTTTGAGAAAAAATAAAAATAAAATCAAAGTTCACATTATTTTACAAGAATGTCACCGCGCCCCTCACTAAACGTTCAAAAAAATTCACCGGCCAAATTATGAACATTATTATTCAGAATATGAACATTGACATGTAATTTGTGAACGCAAAGTGTTCACACTTCGTTCTTTAACGCCAATTCGCACTATAACTTTTCTCGCGTGATTGAATCTGCATTCGCATTTTTGTGCATGTTTTTAACATTGTATGAGAAAATAGAGACACATGCATACACAATGTAAAATGATGTGTACGTATTTTCTTACGTATATGTTATAGTACGAATTTTTTTCCATTATTATAAACATTTTATATTTGATTAGAAAAGGTCATACATTGAGGGACAAAACCGTAAATTCCGCAAACAGTAGTAAAGAAGAAAACCACCTTTGCCCCCAGACTTCTATCCCGGATTTTTCCCTTTAAAACCCCAATCTAGATGCTTTGCTTTCATATTTCCAATACAAAAACAAACAGAAGATCCAAACTCCATCATCTTCTCCCTCCATATTCAGTCCCTGCAAATTCTCAGACTCAGAATCTCTCTGCAACTTCACAGATCACTATGCTCTGTTTTTCCTTCTCTCTGCAAATTTCACCCATTTAACTCCATCCTCAATTCACAAACTCCCATAAAACCAGCAGAGAAGACGAAGCTGACACCATGGATGGTGTTGTGAACTCAAGTATGTATGGCAATGGCGGCTGTTCTTCTGATCATCTTGCTCATTTTCCCTCATCTTCTTCCTCCCATATTCTCGAGTCTCTTTGGGTTCCGAATTCTTCGCAAATAAATCACGGTAATTGTAGTAATTCGGTAACGGTTTTTCTAACTTATGCCTTTGTTTTGTGAAGATTTGTTGAGTATTCTAACTTGCGAGATTATAATTCTATTGTAATCACGGGACTTTTCTAATATATACACTTTGTTCTGTTCTATAGATAAGTTGACTACTATACTTTACGAGATTATAATACTATTGTAACTTTGCTAACGAATTTTCTAACCTATGCCCTTATAGATTTACAATTTAGGGTGACAATTTCTCTAATTAGTATGTTTATATGTGCCTTACAGATCCAACAATGGTCAACTTTAGTGGAGTACGACGACCCAATCCATCGTCGGAGAATGACGAAGAGGAATACGGGTCGTCGGAGACAGAGGGTTTGAGAAATCCGTACAAACGGCCGGAGAAGAAGAGGAGGCTAACGACAGAGCAAGTGAAGCAGTTGGAGAAGAGCTTCGAGGTGGAAACGAAGCTCGAACCGGAGAGGAAAGTTCATTTGGCTAAGGAGTTAGGGTTACAACCGAGACAGGTAGCGATTTGGTTTCAGAATAGGCGAGCAAGGTTCAAGACGAAGCAACTCGAGAAGGAATATGATTCTCTCAAGTCTAGCTATGAGTCTCTTCAAGATGATTTTGATTCTCTTCTTAAGGAGAAAGAAAGACTCGAAAATGAGGTAGGAACGACGAACATTTATTATAAAGATCATTTATTGAGAAACTGAAGAACTGTACATGTTCATCACAAAACTTGTTCATATCTGAACTGCTCATTTATTGTGTTTTTCAGGTATCTACAATAACTAACAAATTGAAGCAAGACGGGATAATCGAACCGCTACAATTTGAGGATAAAGCGAGCTCGGCGAAGAGTGACGTGTCAGACGACTCAGAAAGCCGACATTGTACTAGAGTTGAAGTGAAGCCGGAGATGTCAGAATTTCCGCCTGAAGATGAGGAGCTAAGAAGAAGCTTGACGCCGATGATGGAGTTTGGGTATGGGGATGTGTTTGATATGCATGGAAATAGTAGTTGTAATATGGAATTACCTTCCGGAGTTGAGGATCACACTAATTATTGGCCTCATTGGCCTCTTTACTGATTTTTAGGGTTTTTAATTTCTTCCTTTTGGCAATAAAGAGAATCTTATGTTGAACAAACTTAGTAAAAGTATATGGAACATGTTTTAATTTGTGTCATTATCTTGTGTGATTGGATAATTGTAGTTTTGTTGTTGCAATGTTTGGTATCTACTATGTGAAATTGGTATATGCGTGAATATGAGAAGGCCGCCCACTTATAAGAGTGAGCATCGGTTCAAAATATGGATAGACCATAGATCAATTAACTAATCAACAAACCTAAACCTATAGTATTATAGTGATACATTAATATGTAAATTCTTGAAAAGATATGTTTAGAGGGGGAGGTCAAAAGCGTCTATACCATAAATCGAATTTTGGCTACCATAGATGAAATGCATATAGTTGTCTCGTGAGAAGAGTATTTTACATCACAAATGGACTATAACTAGAGATGCAACATTTTTGGTACTTTAATTTCTTTAAAAAGAAATGGGATATGCCCTACCATTGAATATGTTTGAACTATGGATTTACGTATTTAAAAGTAATCTAAGTTTGCGACAAAACATATAAATTGATGAAGGATTCCGTTTTAGTACTCTAGGATAGACCTCGTCAGAAAGCTGAAAACTCATGCACAGACATTGTAAGAGTTATGTTTGATCAACTCATGTCTTCGGAAGGGGACTTTTGGCTAGATGCTTGGAACTTTTGAAGATACATAGGCGTTTCTCTTCGTGTGTTTAAAGTCATGTTCACCGGAATAGCAATAAACGACACATTATCTTTCTAGTATGAAACCTTGTGTTTTCTATTGTTTGTCCGTTTAATTCTGATTTTTTTTTGTTGAACTGAATGTTTTGTTAGATTTTGATATGAAGTAATGAAGTCAAGTTTTTGCTAAAAAAGTTACTTATATCTGTCATTCACAATATTTGTTTACATGTACGTATTTATCATCATTAATCCTCTAGGATAGACCTCGGTAGAAGACATTGTAAAAGTTATGCTCGATCAACTCATGTCTTCGAAAGGGAACTTTTGGCTAGACGCTTGATCAACTTTTGAAGATGCAGAAGCGTTTCTCTTCTTGTGTTTAGACTTTGGAGTCATGTTCGCCGGAATGGCAATAAACGACACATTTTCTTGCTACTATTAATCCTTGTTTTTCTCTTATTTGTTCGTTTAATTCTCTCTTTTCTTCAGAATTGGATGTTTTGTTAGATTTTAATACGAAGTAATGAAGTCAAGTTATCTGCTAAAAAAAGTTATTTATATCCGTCATTCATAATATATGTTTACATGAATTATAAAATGTATATTTTTCCAAAATCCGTAGGTCAGATATATCTAAATTAAAGTTCAGACCAGGATTTGCTAACTCCTAGAGCAATTTATAATGCAGCTTGCTTAAAGTAGTGATCACGAATTTATGATCACGTTTAGGCTCTCCTCGTGTCGTAACTATGTATGATCGTAGGGTTTTCTTTTGACCAAAAAAAGTGTATATATATAGATCATTTCTTTAATATTTACTTAATGTCCAGGCTGGATTTTCAAATCTTGAAGATATTTTTAATTAATTAGGTGCGAAAAAATCAACACCTTTATTTTGTTATAAAATAATGTGTCCCCATCCCACCTGGCTGTCTTTCTCCCGCAAGTTGGCATCATTTATACAATTAAATTATTTTTTTTTTTTTTTTTACGGGATATGGGCTATATTGCCCAAAATCACCCGTATGTTTTATTATTACCGGAAATCACTCATATCATACATTTCCTCACTCAACGACCACCCCACGCCTAACTGACGTTAAAATTGTCAAACTTGACCCCACGTGTCAGATATATAATTTATTATATTAAATTAAAATATTTAACTAATATAATTACCAAATTATCCTCATTTGTTTCTTAATTTCCCAATTAGTGCCATCCTCTTTCCTCTGCGACTGCATTATGTTAGGCAAATCAAAGTAGCTCAGAACAATATCAACACGATCCTCAAAAGGCACGGAGCCATTGTAATGCATACAGAATTCATCAGAGCATGACCAATTTCCCTTTGTTACCTCGGAGCCAGGCCAAAATTAAATAGCGGCATTGAATCCATGGTTGATTACAGTCTCCCAAAGAGGCTCGCCGAGCCACCACTTGGACTCATGGCTGGCCATGGAGAAGGAGTCGCCATTGATGGGGTCCTTGAAGTGGTTGATGATGATTCCGTGGGAGGAAGGGTAAAGTCCAGTGACGATTGAGTTGTGGTTTGGGAAAATTAGGGTTGGGAAAACGGGGATGAGGCCGAGGTTAGCTTCGGTGCCGTTGTTGATGAGACGGTGGATGTTGGGTGTTGGGTTTTTGAATTGGTATCTGAATCGGAATACGTTGGAGGAGACGAGGAGAACAACGGGGCGAGAGAGTTTGGTTAGGGATCAAGCAGTGATTTGTATTTGGGGGTTTGAGGTTTTGGAGAAGAAGAGGAATGTGAAGGTGAAGGCGGCAGCTATGGAGGATCCGGTGATGAGGAGGAGGCTGACAAAGAGGACGGTGGTTGTCGAGGCGGAGGATTCGGAATTATATTTACTGCCGAAGGAAGAAGAACCCAAGTTTACTTTCCCTTTTTCTTTTTCTTTTTCTTTTTCATTTCAATCTCTTATAAATATTAAAGGTATTTTTCTTTTTTAATTCCTTTTACTTTTTCTTATACATATATATTTTCCATATAAAAATTATATAATTTTGCCACGTGTGATTAGTGTTAACGGAGTTAGGGGTGGGGTGGTTGTTGAGTGACGGAAGGTATGATATGTGTGATTTACGGTAATAATGAAACATACGGGTGATTTTGGACAATATAGCCTATTATACGGGTGATTTTCGGTAAAAAACCCTACAATTAATTAACAACACAAATCAGATTTGCTCGTGAGTGTGGCTTGATTTAGATTGCTTACTGTTGATTTCATGCAAAGTTAAGTCATCATTCCAAATCCAGTACGTAAATGCAGCTAAAAAATTCTCCCTAGATATACCGGTTTTCCAACACTATTAGCTAGCTAAAAAGTGTTGTAGATGAGGCCCGCTAAAATGTAATTCAATCCTGCTAATTGTGTTTTTCGAATTTAATATTTCGACCATATATCAAAACTTCTAGGTTATACCAAATCTGAAATGAGATAAGATAACATAGTAGACAAACATACAAATCAATTTAGAACACTTCACTATTCTCTTGGTATATAGATGATGTAGAGATCCACTTGTAAAAAATTGGGGCTATTTGTAGTTTACCAAACAATTTAAGGTAAAAAGATCTCGTGGATGCATGCTTAAATGAAGACCGATGATGATGCGCACAAACAATATAATTACATAGTTCTTATATACAGCCCGGTGCTTTATTCAAACAACGCCGGGTCCCTCGCGTTCTGCGAGGACACGTACACTCGCGTTACGCGAGATTAGCAAAAAATTAGGTTAATTACATGCATGCTAATCTCGCGTTCCGCGAGTGTACGTGTCCTCGCAGAACGCGAGTGTATGGGTACTCGCAGAACGCGAGATTAGCATGTCAGATGGACGTTGTTGTGCGCCATTACTACATGTCTTGTCCCCACCTAACTGTAATAACTACCCCCTTATTTTAAGTAATCCGTAACACCTATTAACCCTACCCTAACACATTTTTTATCATCTTTCACCTCTTTCACCCTCCATTAAAACCCATTTTCAAAACCTTCAAACTTCAAAACACTCTAAAAACACCTAAAATAATGGAAGATGAAGAGGAATTCAACAAAGGAGAGAATGAAGATGATGGTTCATCAAGTTACCATGCAAATGAGGTAATTTTCTTACTTAATTTTTGAATTTTAATTTGTTTTGCACCATTAAGAGCTAAAATGAACTTATTATGTTGTATTTCATGTTAAATCTAGTAGTAGTAAGTGTTGAAGAGATGACTTTTGCATATAATGTCAAAAACTTAGATGTGTTCATGTTTTTAGGGTTTTTAATATAGGAACTCATGTTATGTTAAATTATCCCGTTCAATGACTAGTTTCAGGAAATAGCAACTTCTCGCGTTCTGCGAGAGGAAGCCACTCGCGTCACGCGAGATGTGCCCCCTCGCAGAACGCGAGAAGTTGCACATTACAGAGTATTAACAGAAGCATTGTGTATAGGTGAATTTTTCTTTGTTCACTGGATTGAATGCAATCCAGTTGAATGACTACAACTACCCCTCCCGGAATACAAGGCCATGTTCGCCACCGTCATTTGATTTAGGGATTGACCACTTTGGATATTATCATCAACCATCTTTATATGAACAACATGTGCCATCTACATATGAATTGCCTGTGCCATCTACTTATGAGTTGTCCGTGCCATCTACTTATGAGTTGCCCGTGCCATCTACTTATGAATTGCCATGTACATATGAGGTGCCATCAAGCTATGATGCGTTTGATTCACAATTTGCTAACCCACCAACAAACGTAGGAGAGGAGATGTGTTTTCTTCCCTCTTTACGCAGTGCACCAAAGTTTGATAGTCCCGTATGTGAGGAAGAGGTTGTTTCTAGGGATTATTCGGAATATTTCACTACGGAGCAAGTGTTTGCCTCTAAGGAGATTGGTCATTTGTGGGCTTTGAATGTTGCAAAGCAACACAAGTTTATGATCTCTATTGGAAGGAGTGTACCATCTAAACTGGGGCAAAGTGGTAAGATTCAAATCATTTGTGAGAAAGGGGGAAGCCATAGGCCTAAAGGTGTCGGTGTTAGATCAAACACAAAGAGCAAGAAAACGGGGTGTAAATTTCAGTTGAAGCTCATGGAGAACCGGGTTGAAGAGAATTGGAGATTAGTGGTTGTTTGTGGTTTGCACAACCATCCTATTGGAGATAGTTCGGTCGGGAATGCATTTGCCGGGAGGCCAACCCCGGATCAAAAGAAAAAGGTTCGTGAGATGGTACTTTCACATTGTTCTCCAAATCAGATTTACACTGAGATAAACAAGGATCCCGGAAGTTGCACAAAGAAGAACCAAGTGTACAATTTGGTAAGACATATAAGGGAAGAGGAAATGGAAGGTAGAACCGTGGTTCAAGAATTCTTTCACCAATGCAAAGAGAGCAACTACTTCATGGAGTATAGGCCAAGTGCAACGAATCCTTCGATAATAGGCGACTTGTTCTTTGCTAGCCCCGAATCAATGAAACTCTTAAAGGCGTTTCCATATGTCCTTTTGATGGACTCGACTTATAGCACGAACAGGTAAGTATTTATCATTCTGTTTTTATGTTGTATTTATCTTACTTTATTTTGGTTTAAGGTACAATGTTCCCTTCCTGGAGATAGTCGGTTTGACTTCTACATGGAAGAATTTTGCTGTGTGCGGGGTATGGTTAGAGGCTGAGAGCGAGGATAGTTATTTCTGGGCGTTGCAGCAGCTGCAGACGATGTATTTGAGAATAGGAGCATCGCCTACTTGCTTCGTCACTGACCGTGAGATGGCTCTTATGAATGCAACAGACAAGTTATGGCCAAATGCAAAGTTTCTCTTATGTAGGTGATACGCTGCACTTTGTATAGCGTAACTAGGGATTATTACATTGATTTAGGAGTATTATTATATTGTGTTTCGAGTCATTATTATGTTCTGAGATATTTATTAAGAAGTGAAGAAATAGAGATCAGAACCGATTAAGAGTTGAAGACTTGAAGAAATCACCGACGGCGATCGCGGTAGATCAGTGGCGGTCGCGGTGGAGCAACAGAGAGGAGCCGAAAATATTTAATATATCCGCGACCGCGGATTAATATCCGCGATCGCAGGTAATATGCTGAATTCTCCTTCGTGCGCGAGACGGGCCGGGGACTAATTAATTCAAGCAAGCAGCTGCAATGAACAGGGGCCCACCTACTTATGTGAATTGATTCACGTAGGCAACAGAGAGGAGCCGACTTCGGCCTTGTTGCTTTATTTGTTTCCTTTTTCTTTTTTTTTCTTAATTAGTTTTAGGATATATTTCTTTTACCATATTTCTTTAGGGTTAGACTCTATATATTTACCCTAGTTCTATCATCTTTTCTATAATCATCTTTTTCATCAGACAATTTAGTTCTGCAACCATGAGCAGGAACTAATCTCCATTGTTTTACCTAGCGGTTGAAACCTTCAGTTATTAAGTTGTGAGATTTCTAAACTCTTGTTCTTTTCCTATGGGTTTGTATTAATTCTCTTGTTCTTCATCTATTGATTTCTATTAGTTTTGCTAGCTTGATCACCTAGTTTGATTGATAGTTTTCTATTGCTAGACTAGGAATATACGGTGGAATTCCTTGTCATTGTAGCGCTCATATCTGCATGATCTGGTAGTTGATTGCTTTTATGAAAGAGAATTGATTGCATGTTAATACTTGACGGTTGTAAGTTATTGCATGCATCCTTATGATTCCTGTGCCCTTTGCTGCTATTTCATCTAATCTTGAGAGGTTTCCCTGATTGTTGAATAGTAAGTATTATCAGGACCGGTTGGCCTGCTGATATATTAAAGATTGGAATAGGAACATTCCCTAGGATTTATAAGAACTTGAGATAAATCTATGATCAACTTGATTGACTGTTGTGTGGATACTTGCTAGGTGAAACCCCTTCTCATCATATTCACAACCAAACCTTCTTTGCTTGATACTTGTTACTTTTGTGTTTCATACAATCAAAAACCCCCGGTTACTTGTTACTGTTTGTTAGTTGGTATTTCGCTTGACTGCATAGCGATTGGTGTTTTGATTCCCTTGGGTTCGACCTCTACTTACTTGCTATACTCTAGTTAGTGTTTAGAGTTTATTTCTTTGATTTGACACTACGACTTTAGCCTCATCAGTAGGCGACATGTAAGGAAGAACATAGAGGCGAGAGCGAAGATAGCTATGGGCACACAAGCATTGGGGGTTCATATTTCAAATGATTATTATAACGTGTTCGAACAAACCACTGAAGAAAATTACAAGAGTACTTTGAAGAAACTTGAGGATGAATGACGAGCTTATCCAACCGTATTGAAGTACGTGAGAATGAATTGGCTAAACCGTTACAAAGAAAGACTTGTTTCAGCATGGACGGATAATGTCTTCACTCTCGGGAATAACACGACAAACAGGTATGTTCTGTAATTTCTGTCTACCTTCTACATATGATAAAAAGAGCTTCTGTAATGCACACCTCGCAGAACGCGAGTAATGTATTAACTCGCAGAACGCGAGGTGTACAGGCCTCGCAGAACGCGAGGAGTTGCACATTACAGAAGGATCCACAGGTTCTGATTTATATTTGCATTTTATTGTTTTTCGAACATTTTAGAGTTGAAGGAGCACATTCATGTCTTAAGTCATACTTGTCAAGTGGAAATGCTAGGCTAGACACAATGTTCAAAGAATACAAAACAATGGCGGAGAACCAACTTAAGGAGATTACTGTGTCTTTCACCGAGAGTTTGAATAAGAGCTTCACAGTTGTTGAAGGGGCCGACTTGTTTAAAGTCTTGAAGTTCAAAGTCTCTTACAAATGCATAGAATTTTTGCTTAAGGAATACACGAAGGGGGAGAGATTAGGTGCGCACTTTAATATGTTTTGTAGCTGCGGGATCAAGATTAGAGATGGGTTGATGTGTGTTCATCAGATTGTAAGACATTGGAAGGAGCAAAGACCACTAAGAGTATCAGAGTTGCACCCTTTCTGGAGTACTTTGAGTTTGGAAGAAGTTGATGTTCCCGGCATACTGGAAGTTAAGAGTAAGGTGGCAAGGCGTCTTTTTCAGACTTTCTATGAGGAAACGTTTCCGAAATTGTGCCCCCATGATCAAGAAAAGTGTGCACAAACTGTTTTAGACATTGGGAAAGTAAATACTCCTCTAAAAGAGCCGGCTATTTCAAAGCACACCGGAGGTCGTCCAGTCGGAGCTCCTAACAAACAACCTAGGTCAACGCAAAGAAGACCGTCTGCATGGGAGCACACTAATGTTGAGATGGATGCTAGAGATTTGGAAGAAACACCCCCAAAGAAGCAAAGAAATGCTTCTAATTCTGAAATATTCAAGAAACCAAAGATTAAGGTGATTGGCAAGTACAAGTCTCACATACCCGCGTCAATGCGCACCCATGTGAATGGTTTGTTTGAGGTAAATGGAGATGGAAATTGTGGATTTAGAGCAATAGCTCATGAATTGCATGACAACCAACACTTATGGAGGGAAGTAAGAGATTTGATGATAGCTAAGATCAAAGAGATTTGGCACCTAGTTCAAGGAACTTGGATTGGACCTCCACAACAAGCAACTTTGGAGAGCGCTTTACACCAACTTACATGGGAAGGAATAGGAAGGGCTCCAGAAGATCACTGGCTAGCTACCCCGGAAATGGGATGCCTTGTGGCATCCACATTCAACATAGTGTTCGTAACGGTGGGAAAAAATGCTAACTACACTTACCTTCCTCTACAACGTCCTACTTGGTTAGAAGATGGTGACACACTTTCGACGTTCTGCTTATTCTATATTCAGAGTGAGAGACATTTTGTTCCGGTAAGTTTTTGGATCTACTTATGAATTACTATCTAATATGCAACTTCCTAACGTTGTTGTTTTCTTGTAGTTGCGTCTTGTAGAAAACTGCCCATTACCTCATGTGTTTACTCCTTGGTGGCGAAACGCTGAAAGAGATGCTTTTTCTTTGCACGATCTTGTGTCACATCGATGTGCCGCCTTTGAAATGTAATGTTGAAGTTATGTTTTATTCGCTGAATTTGTAATGTAATGTTGAACTGGAGATGGTTTTTTAAATTCTTAAACAGGAGGAATGACATTTTCTGGAGGTAGGTGTCACTCGCGGAACGCGAGTGACACCAACCGTGCCACAGACCGTGCATCTCAACTGGGAGCACCCTGTTTCCTATAGGTTCGTCTCGCGTTCTGCGAGTGGTGTACACCTCGCGTTCTGCGAGGTTATGCAAAAACCGAACAGAATTGAAAACACAAAACAAAATTATCCAAAACACAAAACAAAAGGCTACTCGTCTTCTCGTGGTCGAAAGGGAGCGAGATTTGACATACATAGTAGCAAATTGGCGTGAATTGAAGAAAAATCCTCTGGAGTGGCAAACCGATACCGGTCCATGTCATTGTACACCCGGCCAATCACCTATACGCAAGTAAACATTCATTCTATGTTAATATTAGAGACAAACAAAGACTAGAAACGCAAGATAAACCAAAACAATTAATATTACCTGTCTCTCAGTAATCATCTCAGGGATTGCAGGACGGATATACCTATGGGTCCTCTTGATGTACCAATCCATGTAATCATGGGAGCATTCATGTGGTGCAAAGGCAACTGGCCCCATATCATCGAGAGACAAAGAGTGAACATCTCTTGACTCCCAAAGCCATTGGTTGACGTCATAAAAAACACTATAACACCTAATGTTTTTCAACCTATGAGCTTTGAGCGGTTCGATGACTGGCCTAGGAATACGCTGCACTCTCCCAAATTGTCTCGGACACCTATCAGGCATGTGTGGTTCGGTGATGTCACAGCAGGATAGCACCCCGTGAAATAGAGCGGGAGCAAGCTCAGGATCGGTGAAGTCTTGTGCTCCATACGGGTTCCAACATACCTAAAAAAATGACAGAAAAATGCCTGGTGAAGTCTGTAAAACAGCAGAAAATGCAGAAACTAGGACAAAATGCAGAAACTTGTATTTTCTCGCGTTCTGCGAGTGTGTGCATCCTCGCGTTATGCGAGGAGCCACAAACTCGCGTTCTGCGAGAAAATGTTGCGTAATCAAACAAATGACTGCTGCGTACTCAAAAATGCAGAAAATGACTGCTGCGTACTCAAAAATGCAGAAACTGTTGACAATGCAGAAACTTACCATCTCCGACATAAGAATATCGAGCGCTCCCCTATAGTCCCTTCCGACTTGCCCCTTCTTCAGCTTTACATTCGTAGGCATCCACCGGTATGCCCATGGTTGCTCCGCTCTCCACCGAGGACGTTCAGTAGGTCGAAAGTGTGGGAAGTAGTTGTAGATCCATGCCTAAGAAATACAAAGTACGTTAAATATGAAAATATATATAAGTATGTAAATTAAACGCTTAGAAAGTATAATACCTGCAACAAGGTGTAACAGAAAGACATCTGGGCACAACCCTGTCATGTGCATATCCCCAGCTGCCTATACAGATGGGCCAAAGCAGCTGAACCCCACGATATGCCCGTAGCATGGGCATAGGTTTCCAAAAAAGGCCCATATCTAAGCCGAATCAAGTTCTGTGACTTGTCCGGAAATAAGAGCAAGGAAGCAGTATACAACACCCAACCTAAACCCTTTCGCTCTGGACCTAGGTTTTCACAATGCCTTCTAAACCATTCAGCTTTCACCCTCCCAGAATCTAAAGTATGAGGATCTATTCCAAAAATTTCCGCCCCCTTCCTACCATAGTATTTTACAATCTCATCATGACTAAACTTGGCACCCAGTTTCTTACATGTCGTCATTGCTTTCCCTTCTATAGGTAGGCCTAAAATCATATGTACATCAAGAAGGCCAATAGTGATCTCACCACAAGGGAGGTGGAATGAATTTGTCTCCGGTTGCCATCGTTCGATGAACGCTTCAATCAACGGAAAGTCGATTTCTTCGTACATCATGTCAGGTAGATATGACAGTCCAACTGCACCGGGAATCTCTGACCAGCCATTGTTGTCCAATGGTCAATCACTACTTTGCTTTGTCCGTTGTTGTGTCTTCATCGGACCTTTCAACTGCAGAAAAATACAAAAATTACACACTGCAGACCAAATTTTCAAAAAATTCAGTTTTTGCAGATTTATCAGGAAATGCATAATATGTGCATTTCCTCGCGTTCTGCGAGTGTGCCACTACTCGTGTTCTGCGAGAAGATGCATATATCTTGCATTTTCTGATAATTCTGCAGAATATGTGCAATGTATTGAAAATGCAGAAAATAAATAAATAATTAAATTACCTCCCCTTTCTGGATGTGGAACGCAACATGTGCTTCAAATCCCTTAAGCAACTCGGGATCTTCTGGACCTCCAGGTGTGTCATGAGTGAGCTCAGGATCATACTTTGGCTCATTCTTCTTGGACTTCCTCTTTCTTTTGCGTTTCTCGACCACTTCTTCTTCTTCTTCTTCTTCTTCTTCTTCTTCTTCTTCTTCAACATCATCACCTTCTTTTTCTTGTTCCTCTTCTTCATCCCCAAAAAATTCATCCTCCATTTCTGCTTCCATCGGTTCTGGGGCTTGATTGTGTGAAGAAGAACCAGCTTGTCCACTTCCCTCGGCATATCCACCGCCCCAACTTTGTCCAACCATCCCTTCTCCACCGCCCCAACTGCCTCCCGCCCACCCCTGTCCGACTTCCATAACTGCATTATGTTCAAAAAACTGGTCCCAGCAACCCGGTTGTCCAGTAGAATAACTATCTTGGGAAACAAGGTCCCAGCCAACTGGGTATGACTCCCAACTACTACGCGGTTGTCCAGTTGAATAACTACCTTGGGACCAATTGGGATTGGGACGTTCTTCAACGTCGGGGAGTCCCTCTGGGAAGAGCTGTACGGGGTGACTCTTCTTTGCTTTCCCCTTCCCCTTTGGTTTTTCAACCGGGGGTTCTTCCCTAACAGCATCTCTGTTTCTCCGACGAGTCGAACAACCAGGACGATACATTGCCTAAAACAATACAAAGTAAAATCAATAAATAAACGAACGCAAAAAATAAAATCAGAAAACAGAACAAACAACCAAAAAACACAAACATATATTCTGCAGAACAAACAGAATTGCCAGTTATGGCAACTCCTCGCGTTCTGCGAAGAACATGACTCTCGCAGAACGCGAGGGACATGATTCTCGCAGAACGCGAGGGATGTAGCGTTCTGCGTGAATTTGCACGCATCAACCAGTCAACCCTAACCCTAATGAATTTCAACATAAAACAACATCCACTCATCAACCATAATTCAAAATCATCATCTTTCATCCATTATACAACCATTTCTAAATCAACATTCAATATCAAAACATCATATAATATGCAATTTCCTATACTAACAACATATATTCATCTAGAAACAACATTAGAAAGCATAAGAGTATAAGAAACATACCTTATATGGAGATTTGAAGTGAAAAGAGGAAGAAGAAGAAGTTTGAACCGAGAGAAAACGCGAGAGCGGCGGTAGAAAATTGTGTGTGATGTAAAAAATGGGCCGAGTAGGGTTTTTCCCCTTTTATAGGGAAAAAACACCCTCGCGTAACGCGAGGGCCCGGGCGTTATTCAGAAAACGCCCGGGCTGTATTTAGCAAGGGCCTATAATTAATGCACACACATTTTATAACTCATGTACACAGTATTTGGTGGTGCACACCATTTGTGAGTCCTGTGACACATGCACATATTGTGTGCATGAGTTATAACTCGTGTGTGTATAGGTTATAACGTGTGTACATCATCATCAGCTCTCATCTAATCTAATGACTCATCCTCACCGGAACCAAACCCCAGTTTAAGCTGAATAAAAAGGGTTCAGTACCGTCAAAAACCTAAAAATCAGCGAAACAAAACACTTACACGGTAAGTCAAACTGTACAACTTTACGAAACCCCGAAACAACACAAAAACACAACTCGTTCTGTTGAACAAGAAGATATGCACTGTTTACGACATGGTTGCACAGTTTGCAGTAAACCATATATTCTCCCAAACCTCCATTTTCCGTGTCTTTCCGCTCTCAAATTCCATCCATTGGAATCCGACACGTATTCGTATACATCCCGACATAAACAAGTAACTCCGAACTTGATTTTACGTATTTGAGCTTCCGATCACACTAAAACAACTCAAGAGAGTAGTCAAAGTCATATTCTTGAGTTAAGATAGAGGATGAGAGATCGATCTCGACCGTCCACGTGTTGGTAAAGATGTGGCGTTGAATAGATATATGCACAGTTTACAACATGGTTGCACGGTTTGCAGTAAAGCATATATTCTCCCAGTTCTCCATTTCCCTTAGTCTTTCCGTTCTCAAATTCCATCCACTGAAACCTGACACGTATTCATACACATCCCGACATAAACAAGCTCTATACTCGATTTTACGTATTCGAGCTCCCGATAGCACTAAAACGACTCAAGAGTAGTCAAAGTCATATTCTCGACCGTCCACGTGTTGGTAAAGATGTGGCGTTGAGTAGATATGCACGGTTTACAACATGGTTGCACGGTTTGCACTAAACCATAATTCTCAGTCCCAAACGTTCATTTTTCGCGTCTTTCCATCTTAAACTTCATCCATTGGAACCTAACACGTACTCATATACATCCCGACATAAACAAGTAACTCCAAACACGATTTTATGTATTCGAGCTCCCGATCTCACTAAAACGACTCAAGAGATTAGTCAAAGTCAGATTCTTGAGTTGAGATAGAGGGTGAGATCGAACTCGACCGTCCACGTGTTGGTAAGGATGTGGCGGTGAGTAGATATGTACGGTTTACAGTATACCATATATTCTCCCAAACCTTCGTTTACCGCGTCTTTCCGTTTTCAAATTCCATCACTTGTGACCCGACACATATTCATATACATCCCGACATAAACAAGTAACTCCAAACTCGATTCTACGTATCCAAGCTCCCGATCGCACAAAAACGACCGAAGAAATTAAACTAGTCAAACTTAGATTCTTGAGTTGAGATCAATCTCGACCGTCCACGTGTCGATAAAGATGTGGCCTAGAGTAGAATGCCACGTACCACAGAAGTTTGCACCACGGAAGTCTGAAGAATCAAGGGACCCACAACGTGCACGTGGCGGAAGATCGACGGCTGGAGATGAAAAGCTGAAAGTGAGCAATCGCTGTCGTTTTATCGATCGATCTTCTTGGAATTGAAATGAAAATGAATCATCCAATTCCAGATAAGTATCCCATCCCTTCTTTCCCTGCAAAGTTTTACAGGTGGGCCGGTGTGGGCTTCCACTCTCCCTGGCCCACCAATGGGCCCAACTATTATTTATACAGTATATGGAAAAGAAATTGTTGTAGATTTTGGTAAGTTTTTGCTAATGTTTGAACGTGACAAATTTCAATGACACAAAACAATGGGCCCAACTATCATTTCCCATTTTATCCCGAAGAACGGGGTTTGGGTGGTCGGGATTGGTATTTCCTTACCTCAACAGAGAGGAAGTAACCGATATGGCCTAAAAGAACATGAGCCTACAACAAGACCATAAAAACAAAGAGAAACAGTGCACAACTCCTAGCCCGAGTAACGAGGAAACAACGCTCCAGGAGTCCAGGGACTCCAGATCAAGCTTCCAGAACTCGAATCTTTTCCCTCCACAAAGCTCTGTCTTGAGCCACGTCTACTGAAAGCTCCAAGGCGGTGAGGTCTTTTCGGATGACCTTCATCCAACTCTTCTTTGGTCGCCCTCTACCACGACGGTAGTCCCCCAACGCCAGAACCTCACAACTGCGAACTGGGGCATCAAGTGGCCTCCTCTGAACGTGCCCGAACCATCGGAGTCTATATTCTCACAACTTATCTTTAATATTAGACATTCCGACCTTGTCTCGAATAACTTCATTACGGAACCTATCCAAGAAAATTCAGATTTTTTCTTCACATTGACATGCATATACAGATATAAATATATGTATATTCAAAGATTGTCTTTGACAATATATGAAAAATACATGCATATGTCTGTGTGTACATGTACATGTGAATAAATGTGCATGTGAATACAGAAGAGTGTGCATGTATTCGCAATTCGTATATTCGTAAAATAAACTCATTCGTACCTGATCCAACTCCTTTGATTTTTGAGTCGATTTTATTTTATTTTTGGTTGAAAAGCTAACATGTTAGGTCGTGACGTTCTGAAAAAAGATCGAAAATTTAAAATGCTATGTCGTGTGCATATTTGCATAATTTTTGTGAAAATATATGAATATGGAAGAATGCACACGATTCTTGTCTTAGTAATATTCTTACATGATCTTATCCATAACCTTTTTCTGTCTAGATAAAAAAAAAAAAGATCACCTCCAATTCTACATATAAACATTCATATTCCTTGATAATCACATCAGCAGATAAGTGTGCATGTACTGCGCGTATTAACAATTCAACTTCTGAGTGTTTGAATGTATTTAAATTCATATATATGTGCATGTAAATTAGAATCACATTTTATTTATTCTATGTCGGTAATTTTTTCATTGAAGCAAAAACATTTATGAAAGCCTGAATAGTCTGATATAACATACAGACTGCAGTAGTACAGTGACCGTTTTTAGAGGGAACTAGAAATCACATCTTAGTAATAAAATTTCCAATAGAAAAAATCCCCCATGGATGAAGGGGAATCACAAGAGAGCTATGTGTGGTTCTTTTCATGGGTCCAACAAATCCACACGAATATAAGTACTGACTATTAGTATAACGTCAAACACAAGCAAGATTAGTGTTTCAGATTAAGAGGTTTAATATAAGGTTGAGAATGGGCTTAAAGATGGATATGGAGCTTGGTATATGATATGGACATGACAGTACCCAACTGGGAAAGCCAGCACTCACCATAACTTACTAAGGCGGATCGCTTTCTCGATCGAACTTACAGAGTTTTATCGAGAGAGTTCGAGTAAAAAGAAAGTTTAACGTAGGAAAAACGAAGCATTAATGTTCATAACACTGACAGTTTTGAACTAAGTGAATCACACGGTGACAATTTTGTAATTTATGTGAACAGTTTTACGTTTTGAAAATGACCGAAACATACATGATTGTCAGATTATAAACATCACCATCCAGAGTTGTAACACGAACGGTTCGTTTTTTTCTACGTTAAGCTTTCTTTTTATCCAATTTTTCTAAGTTTTATCTACTGTCCGGATTTAGTTTCTCTGCCCGAACGTGCCTAAGAACGCGCGAAAAATGCGAGAATGAGCTGGTGAAAGGAATGGGTTTGCTGAAAATGTACATGCCTTCCATGAATGGAGTCATTCTTGGTAGGTTTGTGCTTCTTCTGGTATGACCAAACCATGTTCATTTGCTTCATAAGATGGTGAAAGTATGAAGGGGGATTAGTATTGCCGGCCAATTAGGCCCAAATTGATTGTTGTCCAGCCCATATTCTTAGTTGGGACACTGGAGGCCCAAACAAAGCCCAAATTTTCAAGAAGTGATGAAAACATTCATTCCACTCTCAGTTGGATTATCTTTGGTTTCTATCCATCTTGCTAAGTGTTCTAAGAATTCCCGTCTCGACGCTAGACGGTCATCCTTTTTTTAGTATTCGTGTAGGGTAATCTAACATATAAGTCGTCGAAATTGTGAAAACAACAATATCTTAGAAGATGACGAATGTTGAAAAGATAGTTTGGTTTAGGTTTTATAGGATACGACTTGTAATAGAATATAAATCAATGAAATTCGGAAGAGATAGTCAAATAATCACATAGATGATACAATAAATTGTAATCGGTACAATAAAACCCATGGTTTATACAACAACTACATTCTTATTTGTTAACCATTCTAAAAAAACTACAAGCCACAATTCTAGCAAAATATCTTCAAAACTTGAGCATGATCATGAAATTATCAAATGAGTAGACAAGGTCTTTGTCGTATCACCATCTACAGGACATAGATGCAAGGGCAGTAGGGCACAGAATCAAAGCAAGATCCTTGTTTAGTTAAAGCTTTTCACATCATCCCTACAAACCAAATGCCGAAAGCGACTTCCATGGAGCCTACTTGAAAAGCAATTATCTGCAAATTGCAAACAACTGACGTGTTCTTCTTGTTAACACCAACGTAACAGAAGCTCGGCGAGCTCTGGGTATTGTGCAAGGTCTCAAGCTTCCTTAAAACAGGACCGCAAGAGATTCGAGTTTAGCGATTCTGTATTTAGAGAAATTTATGGATCGTTGTCACCCTTTTTCAGTCTCGTTGCCTTAGCCAAAGACTTCATCAGTAGGGATTGGTCTATCCAATTTCGACACATTTATCGCTAGGCAAACCGGGTTGTTGACGAACTCGCCAATCTTGCTTTTCTTTTGCCTTAGGCGTTTTTGTGTTAGGTGAACCCCCGGACCGGATTCTTCCCATGGCGTTTAACCCCGCACCCACATTTTTATACCCCGCACCCGTTTTTGTGTGGCTTTGTAATTTGCTTCCTTTTTTTTATGGAGAAAAACCCCGCACCCATTTTTTTATAACTGACACCCGCTTTGGGCGCATCCCGGATGCGTCCAAAACATTTTTAAAAAAACCGGATTCAGTTTTGGGCGCACCCAGGATGCGCCCAAGTTAAACCGGATATGGGTGCCAGTTATAAAAAACCGGGTGCGGGGTTAAACGGCCTTTTTTTATGCAATTCCGAGACGAGAATCTCGCCTCTTTCACACAAAAAAATACATAACAGAAGCACCAATTGCAAACATTTCTTAACATTGATCTGCATAGAAGCACACATTTTACATCCTTAACTTGAACACTGAATAGTAGAGCAAGGTTCCTAGTATATGCACAGTTGTAATATTAGACAAAATCCTGGAGGAAACATAGGCACTATATTTACATTTCATAGAGTGCAAACTTAATGAAGTGCCTCCAGCTTCAACTTCAAACTGAAAATCAACCCAACACTCTCCTTAGATTCGATTTCTGTTCATCCGAGAGCCTTTTCGGGAAGTTGATATCGAATCTGATTCGCAGATTCCCTTTCTTACTCGGATCTTTGGAGATGGGCATCCCTTCGTTTTCAACCACGATTTCCTGACCCGGTCTCACAATTTCCGTGAAACCGAAGCTGAGATTCCTTCCATCTAAGGAGGTGAGATTGAGATTCTTCCCTGTAAGTGCATCAAGAAGTGATATCTTTTGGTTGATTATAAGATCATTACCATCTCTCTTGAAAACTGAGTGCGGCTTTTCGTCTATCACAAATATCAAATCTCCTGGTATGGACTCTATATATTGGTTGCCTTTCTCTGGGAAGGTGATCTTTGTGCCTTTCTTCCAGCCCGGTTTGATGTCGACTGTTAAGACTTCCTCCACCGTCATCGGTTTACTGCATCGTAATTCATTGTCATTAGATCATTAGAGATCATAAGAGCAGAATATCTTGCTGAAATTGTGTAAAGTTGAACCAATGACAGATACATGAACTGTTGACTGAAAAGAATGTTGTCAAACCTTCAATAAAAATCCAAATACATCCAGTATACAAGGAAATATGATCCCCTGATTTAAGGTATCACAAAGATTAAAAAACCAGAAAGCTTCTATCAACAAGTCATACTGCAAATAATTTTTTTTGTCAATTAAGAAAGAAACAATATACTAAACGCAATTGCAATCAATCAAGAACTTTCCACAATAAGAAAACTATCCAAAATTGCAATCATCCAGATATCTAAAATTGAAAATCAGTTAAAAGAAGTAATCTATAAAAGGAATCTTCAACAAAAATCCAGAATACCAGGAAATATGATCCCTAATTCATGAATCAACAAGTCATACAATTTGTAAAGAGCTGAAAATTACTTTTTGGTTTTGTTCTGTCAAGTAATAAAAGAACGGTTTTTCTAACTTATGCGGCACACACCAAAATCAGTAAATATCATCGAATATTTCTACATCAAGCGTCTTATCCTATGCCCTTAAAAATCGACGAAAGAAACCATATACTAAACGCAATTGCAATCAATCAAGAATCCAAAACCCTATCTTTCCACAATAAGAAAACTATCCAAAATTGCAATCATCCAGGCATCTAAAATTGAAAATCAGTTAAAGAAGCAATCTATAAGAGAAATCTTCAACAAAAATCCAGAATACCAGGGAGTAATTTTTGAATCAACAAGTCATACAATTTGTAGAGAGCTGAAAATTATTTTTTGTTTTGTTCAGTCAAGTTATAAAAGAACAGTTTTTCTAAGTTATGCAGCACACACCAAAACCAGTAAATATCATCAAATATTTCTATAGCAAACGTCTTATCCTATGCCCTAAAAAAATTGCAATCAATCAATAATCCAAAACCTTAGCTCACTACCACAGTAAAACTATCCAAAATTCAATCATCCATATGGTATATCACTCATATCATATCTGTATTAGTATAATCAGTATATATAGATATCAAGCGAGCCCTAAAAGAAGAATCCATACCCAAAATCATCAGAAACAATCCTAGAAATCTTCATCTTCCTCTTCGAGCCTCTATACAGCTCCTCCAAGCTACAAGCAAGCAGCGTTTCAAGTGCATCCACCTTCTTTCCGCCACTTCCTCCATCGCTCCTCAAATTCCTCGATCCAGACCTCAAAAACTCCGCAAAAACTGTCTCTGCATCCCTATCCCCCGATTTCAGCCCCTCTTCTCCGTATACATCGTAGATCTGCCGCTTCTGCGCGTCGCTGAGGACATCGTAAGCCTCGCAGATCTGCTTGAACTTCGATTCGGCGATTAATTTGGTTAGATTTGGATGTTTGTCTGGGTGCCATTTCATTACCAGTTTTTTGTAGGATTTGCGAAGCTCATCTTCGGTTGATGTTTTTGAGACTTTTAGTGTGTTGTAGTAGTCGACTCCCATTTTTGTTGTTGAAGAAGAAGAAGCTATGGTGTTTTTGAAAGAGGGGAAAATGGAAGTTAAAAGGAGAAAGACGAGTTGGATGAGGACATGTGTCGATATATCATTGCATTAAAAATAAGGGAATTAAAGTATATTTCGTAAAAAAGAAATATTAATGTGGGTTTTTATTATATTTGTCCTTAGATATTTGAGATATTAACGTGATAAAGGGGTAGGTAGAAGAGAAAGGTTCTCGTAAAAAATTATATTACGGTATGAAATGTGAAGTGTTCGTGTTTATAAATTATACGTAATGGAGTATATTGGATGATAATGTTTGTAATCTGGGCGGTGATAATTACGAACTTTTTAAATGAGTCAAATAGTGTCAATTTTGTAATTTCTGTGATTTTTAAGTTTTAAAATGATTTGAACCGAAATGATCGTCAAATTATTAACATTAGTTTGTCATCTATGAACGCGGACATTTAACACTTTCTACTGAAATGTTTGTTTTCACCAAAACCGTTTTCTTAGGTACGATGGTAAAAAATGCGAATAAAGAAAGTGTAAGGAGAGTTTAAAAAAATGTGAGTGCAAGCTCGAGTGAATAAAAATGCGCAAAATGTAAGTTGGAGTGATAAAAAAATACAATAAGAAAAACTATCTTTGCTTTTTTAAACACTACTGTACTTAACTAGTGCAAGACTCTAGTGCAACACAGAATAATAAAAAATGTACACTGAAATAAGAAAAAGTGCAAGACAAAGTAATTAAAATACTAAAGTCGAAACGGGTAAAAATAGAAGTCGGAATGTTAAAAGTTGTAAGTGCAAATCAAAACTAAGACATTTTCGGTCTCCGTCTTGTATTTTGTACTGTAATTTTTTACTCCTTTGAGTCGCTTATTTGAAATGAATCTAACAAATGAAATTCATTGGAGTATATAGGATATTTTCGTAACTAAATTATTTTTTACTGTAGGGCTAAAAACGTGCAGCAGAATCTTGAAACTCAATAAGCGTGGGATTCTTAACCAATCAAAATGAATGGACCATGAAATGAACTATCATTTTGGACTAGAGGATCCCTACCGCCGTCTCACTATATAAGCCTCATTTGACCTCAGTGCGGATGTCGATGTACGTTTTGTTTCGTTAATATCTCTAATTGTTTATTAGTAAAAAATATAAAAATTTGATATTGTTAAAGTAATCACTGAGACGAATCAAACAAGACCCCATATGACTATATTTTTCTTTATATATTGGAAGAAATCGAGAAAATTATCTCAAATTGTGAATAGTGCTGAAAAAACAAATGGGGCTTATAAAATGGGACAGAGAAGTTAATAAGAGTGATTAGTTTAGTAATTAGTGCATAAACTTTTCAGGTGGATAAGAATGGACTGATGGGAAAGTCAGATCTTTTGGTTTGGTGGAAATGTTAGTGGAGAGTGACGATAGAAGAGGATTAAGTTTGCATATGTGTATAAATCAAAGTCTATAATCACAGATGGAGGTTATAAAGTAGGGGACTAGGGGCATATTTTCCACTTTCCAGCTTAAGATGATGATATAGATAAGACTTTTTGAAATCCTGTGAGAGGATTAATCATGTGTCCATAGAGTCAAGGAAATTTGTTGAGCAACTACTCCAACTGAATTTTGAATTTGACTTCTAATCTGATACATGATGGAGTCAAAGAATTTTGTTGTAAGTTAACAATCGGTTTTAGACTAATTAGTTACGGACGATTAACAGTCAAATTACAAAACCGTCTGGACAGAACTTGCACGGTTCCTTCGAAACCGCGCACCCTTAAAACAAAATTTGTTAGATCATGTGCGATTGCACTCATGTACGGTCTGCACCATTTGGCACAGATCTTCAGAAGAGTCCTTCTCGCGTCTTTCGACTCCCAATTTCAAGCCATTAGATCATGACATGTATCTATAATTGCTTTGGGTTGTGGCAAGTTCTAAGATTGGACATTCATTCATGTGTCAATGGAGTCAAGGAAATTTGTTTTTTTTTTTTGAAGGCAAAAGTGCCGAAGCACTTTATCAATATCATTAGCTAAATGCTCGATCAAAAGATTACAAACGTTACTAGGGAGGGAAGTATCCCACACCCTAAGCTCAAAATTCCATGGCTCACATCTAGCTAACTCTTGGGCTACTGTATTAGCTTTTTTAGGGACATGAATCTCATTCACTTCATCACAAAATTTAGCGAGGGAGAGAATATCATTAATGAGAAGGCTGATACTAACATTCTGATCGATGGTTGCACCTTTGATAGCATGTATGAGGTTCAAACACTCAGTTTCCACCACGTGAAGTTTGAATTTGGTTTTCTAAGTGATCCATTGATGTAGTCAATGAATGTTAAGCTGTTGTAGATTAACAATCTGTTTTAGACGGATAAGTTTAGTTAAGAATGGTTAACATCAAAACCACAAAACCATCTAAACAGGATTGCTAACCAAATCGTACAACTTTACAAAATCATGAAAACAACGTCCAAAGCATCTGTATGGTTTGTGGGACGAATAGCCCCAAACCGTGCACCCTAAACAAAATTTGTTAGAATTGCAATCATGCACAATTTGGCACATACCCTTAGAAAAGTCGTCCCCGCATCTTTGAACTCCTCATTTCAAACCATTAGATCATGACATGTATCTACAATACATCGTGTCATATATCTATACATCCTGACATAACCACGTAATTTCGAGCGCGATTTTATGTATTCAAGTCATACACTCCGCACTCCTGAAGCTCATCGTACCCAAACGAACTCCTCAAACTTTAAACAAATCCCATATACACTAAAACGACAAAATCACCCCCACGATACTTGGCAAAAGTTTGTGTTAATGGCATCGGGACATAACCACGCAATTCCGAGCTCGATTTTACGCATCCAAATCGTACACTCCACCCTTCCAAAGCTCGTCGTAAACCAAACGAACTCATCGAACAAATCCCATCTATACTAAAACGATCTATCTATATATAAAAATTGATGGGTTTGAGAAAATAATGACAATTGAGACTAATTAATGTTTAAACCTATTTTTTTTCTTTTTCTTTCTATCTCTCATTATCCAATGATAATTGAGACTATTAAATGTCTAATAAAACCATAATTATGTGCTTAATTGGTTAGTATTTCCACCATTTTCATCTTTTTGTTCTTCGCTCTTCACCTCTAATCCGTATGACGATGAAGAGCAATCCGAGCAACGTAAAAGACTATGTGATTTTAGTACATATATAAGAGATATTCAATTCAGATTATTATAATTTACTAAAAAATACATATATGAAAATATATTAATTATATGAATATAAACAAAAATAAAATGTGTTTGGCTCGCGCAAAGCGCGGGCAATGACCTAGAAAGTTGTCATTAAGTTGTCACTACTCTGTGGCCTCTTGAATTCCTCTTCTGATTTCAACTTTTGATTTTTCGACTTCTCCGACTGAGATTTCGTATTGAATTCTCCCATCAAGTCGTCGTTACTCTTCTGCATATTGTATTTCGCTACTCATGGTTATTGTCAATTTGAACCAATCAATTTGCTATTTTTATCACTTCTATTGTTGTGTTGATGCCTGCAAGTTATATTTACTTTGGTCTGAATTGGATAAATTTATGTCTTGAAAAAAGTTGTAAATATATAATTAGCCCAATCCAATTTTGAGACGAAAAACTGTAATTATATCTCGCGCCGATTCTAGTGGATAACACAAAAATCACCATGAAAAAATCTGTGTTAATGGCATCAAAAAAGGCGGATCCTATTTGCACTGAGATGGGACGAAAAATCAGGTTGATTGGCCGTTCTGATTTTCCGGCGAATCTGAGCTTCGCTCCGACCGACCCGACGGATTGTAAATCCGCCAGCTTTATCCGCTCGCTTTTCAAAGCTAAAAAGCGGGCCGATTTAGGATTTTCCAGCTTTTCAAAGCTTAAAAGCGGGCGGATTTAGGATTCGCAAGATTTTTCAAAGCTTAAAAGCGGGCAGATTTAGAATTCACCAGATTTTTCAAAGCGAAAAAACGGGCGAATTTAGGATTTGTCAGCTTTCAGCCTAATTTTTTACAAAATTTTCTAGTATTCTGGCGGATTATAAATCCGCCCATTCCGTAATTCCGCGCGGATTTAAGCGGGTAAGAAAAAGTGCAAATAGCCGCTTCGTCAATAAATTTGTAACTGGTGATGGAATACAGTAAAACTATCCAAAACATTTCAAGTGGGGATTTTTTTAAAACTTTCAGCTAACAAAAATGGCCGAAAAGTGCCATTAACAGAACGGGTTGCAACCGGGCAGCACCCTTTTTGCGCCCGACAGCACCCTCTCGTTCGGAATGGGATTCCGAACGAGGGGAAATTTTTTTATTTTTTTTTAATTTTGTTTCTCGTTCGGAACGGGGTTCCGAACGAGAACGGTCCATTTAAATAATTTCCATTAAATAAATGCCAAACCGGTTCGCAATATGCGAACCGGTTCGACACTCGTTCGGAACCCCATTCCGAACGAGGAATATTTTTTTTTTTTAATATGACGTCACACCTCGTTCGGAATGGGGTTCCGAACGAGGAATAATTTTTTTATTTATTTATTCCTCGTTCGGAACCCCATTCCGATTCCGAACGAGGTGTGACGTCATTTTTTTTTTAATATGACGTCATATCTCGTTCGGAATGGGGTTCCGAACGACATTGACGGAGTCTATATTTTTTGAAAATGCGAACGGCTATTGACGGAGTCTATAAAATCGGAGTTGTATGACCAAATTATCAAACCAAATCGGAAGAAGCACAAAAAATGACGTCTGAAAGCGATTCAACTAATTCTTTAAGGGAGGGTAGTTGGAAAGAAAGACGAGAGTGTTCTTCTAGTGAGACGTCGGTGGAGGAGGAGGTTGATTTGTCTGCGCCGGTAGATGATACATATTTCCATGTAAGTACCTGTAAACCTTTTTTTATAGCGTTTCATTATAATTTATTTTATTGGTATAGTAGTATTGAAATTTGAGTAATTTTAAATAGGGATACTGTAGTGATGAGAAATATTTAAAAATCGACTATAGTGCTCATTTTACGACTAGTGAGAGATTTCCTACTATGGATCTTCTGAGAGAGTGGGTTAGGAAGGTCGGTTATGCCTTGTGTATGGTTATCACCACGAAATCATCAATGGCCAACAAGAGGATATTTCTGCACTGTGAGCAATCCGGTAGTTATAGAAAACATGGAAAGAACATTAATCTTGAAGGAGATGTAGCAGAACCATCGTCGCAGCGTAGCAACCTTAGTAGGTTAAGGAAGTACAATTGTCCTTTTATGTTAAGAGGATATTATCGACGAGCAACTCTTGTTGAGCCGCCTGGGTGGATACTAAAAGTTGAGAAGGCATGTCACAACCACTGTCTTTCCAGCAGCTTGATTGGCCATGCATTTGCTTCGAGGATGACGGGAGAGCAGAGACGAAAAATAATGATTGCATCAGCGGCCGGGGCAATGCCGAAGGTTATTTTTACACAGCTGTTTCAGGAAAATCCGACTTCCACAATATCAAGAAGGCAAGTGTACACTGTGAGGGAAAAGGAGAGGAAGAAAGCATTGGCAAATCTAACCGTGACCCAGTGGTCATTAGATTTCCTCCATCATAGAGCTTATCGTAAAGACATTCACTACGACACGAATCCGGAGACGGGGGAGAAAAAGTTGGCAGCGTTTTTCATATCTCATCCGGATTGTCAACATTTGTTGAGAATGTTCCCTCGGGTGGTGATCATGGACGCGACGTACAAGACTAATAGGTACACTAAAATTCATTATTATGACTTCAAATACCGTTATAGAATTATAATTATTAATATACCCTCGTTGATAGGTATGGTTGGCCGTTACTTCAGTTTGTTGGATTCAATTGCACCAACTATACATATTGTATTGCGCTAGCGTTCATCTGTTGTGAGACAGCCCCATACTATGCATGGGCATTGAAACAGGTCAAGTATTTGTTTCGTGCACTCGAAGGACCGGATTGCATCATGTCTGATCGAGAGCTGGCAACAATTAAGGCGGTTGACCATGTATTTCCTAGTGTGCGTCATATGCTTTGCCATGTCCACGTTGATCGGAATGTTAAGGCATTTGCTAAATTGAACAACCTGGACGAAAAAAGTGCATCTGCTAGTGTTCGACGGGTGATGCGGTCTCACACAGAGAAGCAGTATGAGGAGAGACTTGATCACTTCCGGAAAACATGGAGGAATGGTCATCTTGTATGATATGCTGAGAGCACATGGTTTACTCCTCATAAGGAAAAACTTATAGCTGCGTATTGCGATGATATACGCCATTTTAGCACAAGAACGTCTAACAGGTAAGATATTTGAATTTGTTTTTAACGAGAATGATCATGACATTCGTTTGTCTAAAATGTTTAACATGTACAATGTTGTTGTCAGGGTTGAAGGTCAACACTCGATGTTGAAGCATATGTTTGATTCAGCTGTTGGAGGGTTCGACACTTTAGTGCAACACATTGACAATATGTTTGTCGATCAGCACCGTCGAATACGGGCCGAGATGGAAATGTCCAACCATACTAGCCCGAAGGAGATACAAGACGGGCCTCGGTGGATCAAGACTATTTTCATGCGCATATTGAGGAAGTGCTCCGACAAGTGTTTGAGAATGCTACTGAAAGAAGTCCTTAAGGCAAAGGACGGAAAGATATGTGGCCCATGTGAGGATCCTTGGTGGGAATCAACACTCGGATTGCCTTGTCCACACAGGATTAAGGTGTTTGTAGAAGAAGGAACGCCATTGTTGCCGAGCGACATTGATATCTTCTGGAAGCAGATCAAGTGGGAAGGAGTGGAATTGAAAGACTTCGACTCTGACGACGACGTGCAATTGACTGCAGATAAGGTTCTTATGGATGATTTCTTTGAAGGGGTGTTTACCGGTAATGTTGATGATTTCGATATGAAGAGGATGGCTGATAAGTGGCGTGAGTGCAAGGATCCTTCTTCATTTGATGTCCAGGACCCCCCTCGGGGAGAGACGAAGAGAGGAAGGCCTAAGATTCATGCGAAGAAGACGGGTACAAAGCGAGATCCGGGTTGGGATGAGAGGGCTCAAGCTAAGAAGGATAAGGAGAAGGCAGAAGCAAGGAAAAAGGGGATGAAAGAGGAAGAGGGTGCAACTGTGCCACCGAAAGCCGATTCACAAAAGAAATCGTCGGTTGCATCCAACAGAGCTTCAAGCGGGGCCACGACCGTAAAAGGGAGTGCAACTAAACCACCGAGGGCAAGAGGAAATGCTAGATCGAAATGTAGCGGTGTCAATTCAATCATTTATCTCGACTTCGACTGGGGGGATAGATAATATAGACCTTTTCATGCTCGCATACATAGCTGCTGTGGAGAAAGTAGGTGATGACGGTCATTGTGGTTATCGATCCCTCGCTCGCTTACTAGGTAAACCAGAGCAACAGTACGTTGAAATCCGATTTGATCTTTCGAAGCACCTCCAACAAAACGGGCATATGTATCATGAGATGCTAGAGGGTTTCAAGACTATCCCGCAACTCATTCGAGAAGTGAATCACATTCGATCGCCATGCTCTCCTGAATTCTGGATGTGCACACCTACAATGGGATTGGTATTTGCCACGAGGTATCAAGTTGCACTAGTGGTGTTATCATGGTTTGGTCCTTGTACATGTCTTCCGATGTTTGCTCCTCCCGGTTCAGAGCCTCCTACCACGGTGTTCGCCATTGCACATGTAGGCAGACGCAACCATTACGTACCGGTACGCATCGATATTTTCCGCTCTTGTACCTTATTTCACATATGTTTTTTAGCATACAATAACAATTTTGTTTTGACAGATTTGGTTGGTTGATGACAATTGTCCAATTCCACCCCCTCCAAGGCAGTGGAGTATCTACAAACAGCCATCGGTGGACGGATGGGAACAGCGCTTTCAGAGTAGATTCGACAACTACGTATCCGAGAGAGAGTTTCATGGTGGCGGTCCCATAATGACCTAAATCTTGTATTTGTTTGATTAATGTTCGTATTAAGTATGTTGTTTGTTGACTTGATTAATGTTTGTTGAATTATATATGTTTGTTTAATGTTTTGGTGGACAATTTATAAATGTTTGAGTAATTTTTTTTCCAGAATGATGTCAACATAATCATAGAAGCATTAATATTGAAACAACAACACAATTGAAAAAGAACAGCACGAGTACAACGCAGACGGTGAACAACTAACGATACAAGAAATTAAAAATACTTAATTCTCTATTTGTTACGTGTTGCTGCCAATTCTGCAGCAAGTGCAGCGTTTTCCTCCATGAGCTCGGTGTTTTTGGCTTTCAGTTCATCTATTTCGTTGGCCCATTCTTTTGTTCCAATCCTCAGCAGCTCCATCCCTTCCTCAATTCCTTCAGCCTTTGACCAGTTGCATAAGTTGTCTGCATTTAGTTCTTCAATAACGACCCTTGCACGACCTGTGTATGGTGGATCGATCCAATGTTTGTATTTGCACCCTTTCTCTTCCTCTTCTTTAGTAAGAGCATCCCAACATGCATCCGGGCATCCCCAAAATCTTCTCCCATAGTTGACCTTGTCCCACTCTATTTGTTCGGTACACATATGCACCGTGGGCTTTTTCTGACACCAACACAATTTCGGACCAGGATCCATTGTCGAGGAAGAGGGGGGGAAATAGAGTTGGACGATTTGGATACATATCGAAATTTGAGGAAGGAAATTTGAGAGAAAATAAATATAATGGAATGATAGTGAATGTGTGTTTGAAATGGTTTGTTTTGGAGGTATTTATAGACGAAAATATAAGATCAATGACGGAAATATCTGACCGGGTCCCACACCATCTCGTTCGGAATTCCGAACGAGATGGTGTGGGACCCGGTCAGATATTTCCGTCAGATCTTATCTTTTCGTCTATAAATGGCAGCCATGCGGTGAGTCCCGGATTTCTTTAACGTCATAACCGTGCAAACCAATGCCGCCTCTAAATATTAACCCGATACCCCAAGATGACGATGATGACGATCATGTAGTTGAACATGGTGGTGAAGATGATGAAGACAGCGAAGGTGAAGACGACGGTGAAGACGGAGGTGAAGTCGAAGGTCAAGGCGAAGGTGAAGTCGAAGGTCAAGGCGAAGGTGAAGTCGAAGGTGAAGACGAAGGTGAAGACGAAGGTGAAGACGAAGGTGAAGACGAAGGTGAAGACGAATCGGAAGAAGAACATGAAGATGATTATGATGACGTTGAAGAAGATGGTGGGGAAGAAGATGATGATGATGATTAGAAATGGTCACGTTTATATACTTTGTAATGCTCAGTTGTGTTGTCTTGTTACAACAAAGGACATCAATAAAGAAATTTCTAGTAGTCGATAGCCAACAAGGAAGAGAGCCAGAGAGGCAGTTCGCTCTTTCTTGAGAGCGTTTTTTTCTGTAACCGTAATGAGTTTAATGTGAAAGCTAATTACTGTATACTTGTGGTGAGGATTGGAAATAAACATGATGTTTAATAAATTTTTAAATGTGAAAGTTACCCGCTAATCAAAATTATTTACTACTCAGTAATGCTACAAGCCTATAACATACTCCCTTTGTTTCTATTTATTTTTCATTTAGAGTTTTTCATATATATTAAGAAAATAATTAGTATTGATGCTCTTTCAATTGAAAATCAGTTTTTGGATACTAGTACTGTATTAAATTTGAGACTGACCATGCATGCAATCAATTCAAATGGCAGACAAACCAGTGCAAAATCATTTCCTATATCCGAATTTTCAAAGGCAGATAGTGCTGGAGTGACTTTAATTATCTGCCTTTGAAAATGACTTTGCACTGTTTGAGTCTGTTTCAATTATTTTGCGGTGACTTTAATTATCTGCCTTTGAAAATGACTTTGCACTGTTTCAGTAATGCATGACTTTGCACTGTTTGAGTCTGTTTTAGTAATGCATGCGCAAGAAAGCTAGTTGAGATCATACCCAAGAGTGTTTTGCCCAAGTGTTAGAGAAGTTAATCAATTTAACTAGGATTAGAAATGGTCACGTTTATATACTTTGTAATGCTCAGTTGTGTTGTCTTGTTACAACAAAGGACATCAATAAAGAAATTTCTAGTAGTCGATAGCCAACAAGGAAGAGAGGCAGTTCGCTCTTTCTTGAGAGCGTTTTTTTCTGTAACCGTAATAAGTTTAATGTGAAAGCTAATTTCTAGTAGTCGTTTTTTTCCAATTAATCCCACTACATTTAACGCCGTTAACACTTAATCAACGAAAACGAAACATAATATCCACAACACATGGAACATAATATTCATTAAAACTTAAACAACAAATACAACGATTCAAATCCCCCAATAAGGTTCCGACTCGTGACCCACGTTATCTTCCCATTCATTACGCCCTGCTTGTTGTTCCGGATGGCCTTGTCCCGCACCCATCCTTGCCCGCTCCCATATAGAAGGTGTGGCTCTCTCTTCTGCACTCCTGGACGACTCTGCTTGTGACATCCGTTGAGTTTGAGTGACCTCCTCAGCTGTAGGCGGATCGTGGATACTGAGCATCCGAATGTAGGCCTCCAAATTCTCCAGAGTTGCAACCCCCTGTTGGTGATGTGTCCGCATAATACCGAGTGTCGTCGATACACGCTGCAATACCAACAAATAATTAGGAGATGGGTCATATAGAAAACACAATACCAACAAATAAAATAATATAAGAATTACCCGGTTGAAATCGAGGGTAAGGATCGGGTTCGGGTTACGTGGCGGTCAAGGTCTTGCCGGGGCGTTTGGGCTCACATATGGATGTGAGACTTGAGCAAACCAATCGAGGTAAGCATCCTCAGCATCCCAAGGGATAAGAGCTGGGGGGCTGGACAGGATGTACGCACACAGGTTGTGATAACGCTGGTCCCATCTATCCCATTCCGGGCCATACCGTACAGTGTATTCCCGGCCACCTCGCATTGATTTTGGCGGACAATAATACTCCACTGGCTCGGGGACATCCAAAGGCCGGGACTGACGGCGACCGAACTGTCTGCAAAACCGATCAGGGTTGTACATCTCCATAATGTCAAAGCACCGGATCCCACCACGATAAGTGACCACTCTATGACGCCCTTGCGGTCCCACGTCCAAATCCGGATACGGCATCCAACACACCTACAGAATTAGCTTATAACAATTATTAACAATATTAATAACAACTTGGAATGACATTTAGACGATTCACTTACATCTTCCGGTGCATACTCATCCAAGATGCGTCTGTACTGTTGCAGTGTCCTTTTTTGCCTCAGCGGGGCTCGTCCAGTGGAATAACGGGACACACGAGCAGTAACTTCTTGGGAGCTGACATCCAGGTTTGGGTTCCCAGGAAAATACGGGAAATGTAACCAAATCCAAATCTCAAGAAGCCTTACGCAACCAGAAAATTGCACGCATTTCGCCCTGGATGTTATACCCAGCTGCCTGTACAGCAATGTCAAACAACCTGTACCCCATGCGTACTCATGTATCCTGCTCGGATCCTCTAGTAGCGGCAGGAAGCATGTGTCTAACAGGTTGGAGGTCTTGTTCACGAACAAAGACTGCTGAATTAGGTGCCACAAAAAGCCGGTTGCAATAGAGCCCGGATCGGATCTTCGAGAGTTGATCATCGAGACAACGTGGCAAAAGAATTCCCGCTCGCCGACTTTCCCCCTACCTATGAACTTGACCATCTTTGTCTCCTCAGCGTCAAACGGGTTGTCCAGGTCAACGCCAAACAAATAGGAGAACAATTGGGCACACTGCGCTGAATCTGCATCTAGACCCAAATGTGTCCATGGCGTGGTGACATCACCCCCGTCAATAGGCAGCTCCAGAATCTCCAAAACGTCATGGAGACCGATTCCAAGCTCCCCAAAGTTCAGATGAAATGTGTTCGTCTCAGGGTGCCACCTTTCCACGAATGCAGAAAGGAGGTTGTGGTCCACATTCCAAAATTGACCCTTAAGGATGTGAAGCAGCCCCGACTCCTGGGCAAGAGCAAACCATGATTCTGGCTCCGGGTCGGTAGGAATTCTAGGAAACCATAGCTCGAAACACTTTTGCCTTGTCTGCGCCTTTAGCTGACGGGGGACACTTTCATCGGGATTCGGATGTATCCAAATCTCATGAGCAATGTGTTGCTCATAACGAGTCAATATAGTACCCTCGTTGAGTCCTGGAAGAGGAGGAGCCGCAGCAGCTTCTGACTGCATCGGAGCAGGACCTGACTGCCGAGTCTGTCGGGATCTACCCCGCGAAGAACCTGACCCACTCGGAACATCTGGGTTCCTAACTCCCGCAGCACTTGACCCCCGAGAACCTGACTGTTGCGGTCTATCACCACGCGATCTTCTATCCCCCCCTTCTCTCAGAAGCAGTGATTCGCCTATCACCCAGATTTCTGTCTTCTCCTACTCTGGATCGGATGTTTCTAACTACCTCCTAGTTTTAACGAAATACATACAAATTTACCATCGATTATTATAACTAAAGTCCATATATGCGATTTTAAGTAGTTTTCAACCTTTTTGGTATTTTCTAAAAAGTGTTGATACGCTTTCCACATGCATTAAACTAATTCTTTTTACCATGCATTGCAGTTAATATTGAAATGAAGCGTTTTCCACTATAAACTAATTTTAGCATGCATTTGAAATACAATTGAGCATTTTCCACTATTTCTACAAAATTAACCGTATTTCAGGTTTTTAGAAATACTAACCGACTCAGTGTTCCGTCTCCGACGTGGTGCTCGGACATCCTCCTCCGCTTGCTCCGGCTGAGGTGTTGCTCCGCCTGTAACAGTTGCATCCCAGAACATGTGTTGTTGATGCCTTTGAAGATCACTAAAAGTGGGGGTGGAGAGGTTGTAAGTACTACTACTTGCTCCGTCTATGTTGAAAAAATCACTACCAACAGGACCACCGTAACTTGAATTCGGAACACCATAACCCGACCACCATTCGTTTCCTACGTAAACTTCTTCATCTGCAGCCGTCGGATCAGGAAAAAAAGGATTAGGAGGAGTTCCAGCCATTATCGAGATGAGAGAAAGCGTTTTTTGAAAGATTTAGAAGGGAGCGTTTTTTTGTAAGATTGGGAAGAGAGCGAATTCGAGTGTGGTTCGGAATGGCATCCCGAACGAAATATATATAGACAATGCTGACGTCAGCTAGCCGTTACGGTCCAACGGCTAGCTGACGTCATCATTTTTTTTAAAAATTATTCTCGTTCGGAATGGTCATCATACAGATTTTTTTTTAAAAAAAATGACGTCATTAAAAAATTATTCTCGTTCGGAATGGGGTTCCGAACGAGAATAATTTTTTAAACTGGGTTTTTTTTTGTATTAAATAAAACCCGGTTCACTGACCGGGTTCACAGATAACCTCGTTTGGAACACCGTTTCGAACGAGAATATTTAAATAAAAAAAAAATATATAACTCGTTCGGAACGGGAACGGGGTTCCGAACGAGGGGTTGCCTGGTGTAAAAAGGGTGCTGCCCGGTTTAATCGCCTTAACAGAATGCTCATCTCTTCTTCCATGGCAACCCCCATTTCTCTACCACCATCTCTATCTTCTTTCTCCAATCACCAAATCCATCTCCTCTCATTACTAAACCCCCAAACTCCCCTTTCCCACATCAAGCAAATCCACGCCCAATCACTGCGCACTTCTCCATTCTACCACGATTCTCAAACCCTCTTTCTCTTCAGTAAAATTCTCTACTTCTCCTCCTTCCATGACCTACACTACTGTCGCAAAATCTTCTCGCAGTCTCGTACCCCTAATTCCTTCTCATGGAACACTCTTATAAAGGCATACGCCTCTTCTCCTACCCAGAAATCAAAGGCATTCGATGTTTATAATGAGATGGTTGGAGAAGGTTTGGTTTCTCCCGATAAGCATACTTTCCCGTTTGTTCTGAAAGCTTGTGCGTATTTGTTTGAGGTGGGGTTTGGGAAACAGGTTCATGGGCATGTTTTGAAACTTGGGTTTGGGTTAGATGTTTACATTAACAACAGTTTGATACACTTTTACTCGTCTTGTGGGGTGTTGGAGAGTGCACGGAAGCTGTTCGATGAAATGCCTGAGAGGAGTTGTGTTTCGTGGAATGCTATGATTGATGGGCTTGTTGGGTCAGGGGAGTTTGAGTGTGGTTTGAAGATGTTTATGGAGATGCAGGAGGTGTTTGAGCCTGATGGGTATACAATGCAGAGTGTTGTGTCGGCTTGTGCCGGTCTTGGGGCTTTGTCTTTGGGGATGTGGGCTCATGCTTATGTTCTTAGGCAGTGTGATTCGAAGTTGAGGAATGATCTGTTGGTGAATAACTCGATTGTGGAGATGTACTGCAAATGTGGGATGCTGAACATGGCTAAGCAAGTGTTTGATAGAATGCCGAAACGAGACATTAATTCATGGAACTCAATCATTCTTGGGCTAGGTATGCATGGAGAGGGAAATATGGCCTTGGATTACTTTGAGAAAATGGTTTGTAATGAAGGATTGGTACCGAACTCGGTCACATTTGTTGGATTGCTGAGTGCGTGCAATCACCGAGGTATGGTTGAAAAGGGTCGAGCTTACTTCAAAAAAATGGTACATGATTACAACATTGAGCCTCAGTTAGAACACTTCGGTTGCTTAGTCGATCTCCTTGCGCGTGCCGGGTTCATAGAAGACGCCATTAATGTAATCTCCCAAATGCCCATGAAGCCTGATGTTGTCATATGGAGGAGTCTACTAGACGCTTGTTACAAAAAAAATGGAGGGTTAGAACTAAGTGAGGAAGTTGCAAAACATATCCTTGAATCCGAAGGAGCCGATAGCAGTGGCGTTTATGTAATTCTATCGAAAGTCTATGCCTCAGCCGCTCGTTGGGATGAAGTTGGGTTAGTGAGAAAGCTGATGACTGAAAAAGGCGTAACAAAAGAGCCCGGATGCAGCTCGATCGAAATGGACGGGGTAAATCATGAGTTTTTTGCTGGGGATATCTTTCACCCTGAGAGAAAACTCATCTATAAGGCATTGGACGCCATTGAAGAGAGGTTGAAAGCTGAAGGGTATAATCCAGAGAGTTCAGAGGCGGCTTTGGTTGACGAGGAAGACGGGATTAAACAAAGAACACTTTGGCTTCATAGTGAGAGGCTTGCAATTGCATATGGATTGATACATAGGAAACCCGGGATGCCGATTCGGGTATTCAAGAATCTTCGGGTTTGTAAAGACTGTCATCAGGTGAGTAAGCTCATCTCTAAGGTGTTTGATGTTGAGATTGTTGTGAGAGATCGAGCAAGGTTTCATCATTTTAAAGGTGGCTCTTGCACTTGTTTGGATTACTGGTAATGTACTAATATATAAGAAAGATTCGTGTGCGAAAACATTATTTACACGCTTATACGACACAGATACACACAGTACATGCTTACATTTGATAGTTCACACAAACATAAATACATGCAGGCCTTGTATTATACTCTCATGAGAGTTTATTTTGTGCTATACATGAAACTTTTGCACTAGATTCAACCTTCTAATGTATATGTTGGCTTTTTGTGTTGAATGAGTTGGTTGCTCTCTTGCAGTATTTGAAGCTACTCTGTGCAAGAAGAACCCAAAATGTGAACCTACAAATGGGCCTAGGCCCATAAGCCCAATCCAAATGTGAGTGAGATTACAGCCGTACCAAAGTCAGAATGTCAAAAAGAGTGTCTTATGTAGTTCCAAATGCCACAATTAAAGACCATTTGTACACATTTTCAAACCACTATCCCCACAAGAACAAAGTTCATTGATATTCACATGTGAAATCATCCCCACAAGAAAATCACATACCAACCCACTCATTATACGCCCAAAATAGTGCGTGTGAATGTGATTGTGACGCATCTAAGTTTAAGCTTCTAGGGACCCCTCAATAAAAAGGTCAAATGGTAACAGAATTTGTTGTATTTTCTAAGTGGTAACATAAGTCTGCCTAACCATAATGTGACTAGACATTTGTTGTTGATCAACTCACCAACTTTAAATTGAATTGTAACCAGCCCGACTATAAAATTGTTATAACCCACTTATCTTGACAGGGTAGTTTTGGACCCGAAACGACCGATCCAACTTCAAAACCCGTTATCTATATCCGAAACGACATGATCTTGAATATAGAGCACTCTAATCCGAACCCAACCGACTCAGCTACAAAATCCGTTATAATTCTATCTATTTTCACCCGATAATTCTATGTCTGAAACGACCTAACTTTGAATATAGAGCACTCTAATTCGAACTCAACCGACCCAACGTCAAAACCCATTATAATTTTATCTGTTTTCACCCGATAGTTCGATACCTAACACGTCATGACCTTGACTATAGAACACTCTAATCCGAACCCAACCGACCTAAAGAATACTTTCAAATTGGTCAATCTGGTCTTTGCAACTCTTTTTTTATAACGAAAAGATCAGACATACCTCATCTATTATGAGAGGTCCAAACTAGAGCATTCTTGCAAATTGGAACACAAAGTTCTAGAGAAAAAAATGTCTGGGTTGGAAAGATGGGCACCGAGAGAGGTTGATTAGGATATCGAAAACCATCATCTCAGTCCAGAATTTGAGTAATAAAATTCTCCCTCCCTTCCATAATGTTGTTCTCATTTTCTTTTGACACATTCGTCAATGCACATCGTACGTCGTTATATCTCCTATTACTTCTTATCGGAAATTATAAAAAAAAAAATTGATATATTTAGAATACTCAATCAAACGAATCAAACAAGATCATATATTACTTATGTTTCTTCTTATATATCATAAATTTTTTATAAGAATTCATCCAATAATAAATAGTGTAAAAAAAAAAAAATGAAAATATCGTTATGGGACGGATGGATCACTTATATAAAATTCATTTAATGAAAAAGGACCCATATAAAATACTAAATTGACGCATCACTCGAAACTCTAAGCACATTGGTGTAGTATCTTACCCTGTATTAAGGGCTTTTTGTCGTCACTTCCCCACCTTCACGTGACCTTTGCCTCCATCTTCTTCATCTCCAAGATCCAATCTTCCCCAGAAATGTCTCCTCTCTTCCTCATCCTCCTCACCATCTTCACACGCCTCACACAATCCCTAAATCCATGTCCACCATTCTCATCTTCTTCCCCACCTCCATCTTCCTTCAACCTCCATTGCTCATCTCCTCACTCCACCATCTCCATTAACAACCTCAACTTCTCCATCCTTCAATTCCAGCCTTCAACTCTCCTCCTCACCCCTTTACCAGAAAACTCCTGCCCTCCTTTTTCCTCCATTCCTTCACAACCCATCAATCTTACGGGTACACCTTTCAGAATCTCAAACTCTTGGTGCTCGAGGCTTCATATCCTCAAACCTTGCCTACATTCTTTTTACCCCAATTGCAGTGTTTGTCCCTTCTACTGCTCACTCGTCAAGAACCCGGTTCGTCTCGTGCCCGGATGCGGGTCCAACCCGGAACATGAACCCGGTTCCGATTCCTGCCAGACCGACGTCCTCGACTTCCTGCAACGCTCACTCGCGCTCGGGATCGAGATCGAGATCGATTACGACCAGGATTTAGATCCTTATTTTCAGGACCGGCCCAAAAGGTAATCCGAATATGATGCTCTTTCCCTTAAAAAAACACGAATTTTATATACCGTCACGACAAATTTCAAACACCGTCAGGGTCTCGCGTTAACGTGAGAAGTGCAACATTTCAAAATGCGCATATCTCGCGTTACTCCACAGACGGAACCAGAAATGAATTCTCAACGTTTCTCGCGTTGTTTTCTCGTGTTATGCTAGAATTGTTTTCTCACGTTACGCTAGAATCGTTTTCTCGCATTATCGAGAAATCTGACGATGTTTGGGAATCTGACGTGTTACGCTAGAATTGTTTTACCCTCGGCCCTCTAAAATTTGTAGCTTATTTCAGATCCAGAAATGAGCCGCCATGGATACACCACAAGGCAGCTCTTTTCGCCACTGTCTTCTCCCTCCTTTGCTTGCTCTGTTTTCTGGTTACGGCTTTTGTTCATCTCTGGAATAAAAGACCCGGTTCAGAAGACCCGACCGCTCTTTTTCTGAACCAGCACCGGTCCGCCGGTCTCCTCCCTCCGGTCTTCACCTACGACGAGCTCGAGTTATCCACGAACGGGTTCGACCCGAAAAGAAAGATCGGAGACGGAGGATTCGGGTCTGTTTTTCTCGGACAAATTCAAGAAAATCGGTTCATTGCAGTGAAGCAGCTTCATCACTATGGCAGAGCTTTCTCAACCAAATCTTTCTGCAATGAGATCTTGATTCTTTCTTCCATTGATCATCCGAATCTTGTCAAGCTTCATGGGTATTGTAGTGATCCGAGGGGGCTGCTTTTGGTGTATGATTATATCCCGAATGGGACTTTGGCTGATCATTTACATGGTGTTAGAAGTATGTATAGAAATGGATCGTTGAGCTGGATTGTAAGGGTTGATATTGCGTTGCAGATCGCGATCGCGATCGAGTACTTGCATCGAGCGGTTGAGCCTCCGATCGTGCACCGAGATATCACGACGTCGAACATTTTCGTGGAGAAGGATATGAGGGTGAAGCTCGGGGATTTCGGATTGTCGAGGCTTCTGTCGTTGAAAACCGAGGTTGATGAAGGCGATGCGAATTCGAGCTCGACGGGGTTTGTTTGGACCGGGCCACAGGGTACCCCGGGGTACCTTGATCCGGATTACCACCATTCGTTTCTGTTGACAGAGAAGAGTGACGTTTACAGTTTCGGTGTCGTTCTGATGGAGCTGGTGACGGGGATGAAGGCGGTCGATAGGAGGCGGGAGAAGCGGGAGGTGGCGTTGGCGGAGATGGTCGTTTCGAGGATTCAAATGGGGCTTCTACACGAGGTTGTGGACCCCATTTTGGGGGCGGTTGACGGGTGTTTTGTTGTGAAGGAGAGTGTCGGTGCGGTGGCGGAGCTGGCGTTTCAGTGTGTCGCGGTTGATAAGGACGATAGGCCCGATATGAGGGAGGTGGCTGCGGAGCTAAGGCGGGTTTGGAGCCAGACACGAGGCGTGAAAGGCTCGAATTCCAATGTCGTTGTGGTTCCTGAATCTTAGGGATGAGCAGAATCCGAGCTGACTCGTGATTTTTGAGTTGTATTTGAGTGTGAACTATGTAGATAGCAATAATAATGAAATTGTATGTGCACTTCTTTCTTGTAACATGTTTAAGCTGTAAATCAAACTAGGCTAAACTAATCATCACACAATATGTTTCCAAGTTAAGAGTAAGCTCAAATCTCAATGATATTTTAGGGGAGATGTTAAATACCTTCGATTTGACAGATTGACCAGTCAAATGATTAACTCGCTTTTCCGACAGATTGTAAATCCGACAACTTTTTAGTTTTGAATAGCTGACGTATTGAAATTGACTCATGGATGATTTAAGTGTGAACTATGTAGATAACAATAATAATGAAATTGTATGTGCACTTCTTTGTTACATTTTGAAGTTGTAAATCAAAGTAGGCTAAACTAATCAAGCTCAAATCTCAATGATATTTTGGTGAGGTTTTTGCGCTAAACCACCCCTTATTTGGCCAAATTTGCGTCAAACCATCCCTTATTTAACTTTTTGCAAGAAACCACCCTTTTATGTCATTCTGTTAACACCGAACCACCCTTCGTTAAATTCCGTTAGTTGCTCCGTTTAATTGTAAAATGTCTATTTTACCCCACTTATTTCAAAAATTTAAGGACAAAAATGAAAATTTGAAGGCTTAGATAAGATTTTGATAAGACTAACCCTCTTTCTTCCCCAACAGTATACTTCCTCTCATCTTCTGCAATTCTCCATCACAAATCCTGCAACCATGGCTGCTTCTCCAACCCTAATCACTCGAACTCCGAAACCCAAAACCCTCTTCCATTCCTCAATCAAGTCCAAACTCACACCACCACCACCATTTCCGCCGCCTCCCTCTCCCTCCGCCGCCGAGACCTAATCGGATCCGCCGTCCTAGTCCTCCGGCCTACACCATCGTTAGCAGATGCGGACGATGAGAACATCAAGGAGACAGTGGAGGTGATAAACAAGATAAGGAGCACCATTACGATGGAGAAATCTGACACGAATGCGGTAACGGAGCTCCCTGACAGTTTGAATGCGTGGTGGCCCATTAACGGAATTTAACTAAGGTGGTTCGGTGTTAACACCAAAGGGCAATTTTTTGCAAAAAGTTAAATAAGGGGTGATTTGACGCAAATTCGACCAAATAAGGGATAATTTAGCGAAAAACCTCGGTATGAAGATTAGTGTTTTTGTCACATTTCACAACGAAACAAAGAATTGAGAATTACGGAGTACAAACAAGAATGCACATGTCAAGAAAGCTGACAATATCACTAACCTATGGAGCAATAAACTATGGTAAAATTGGTACAGTACATCAAGGTGGCATATGGCATGTCAATTCATGGGTCAGTCTTTAACCTAAGCCTATGCATAGCCTTTGGGGCGAAAATTTACTGCTGCTATTTGAGCGGGGATGTTCAAATTTTCGCGGTTAAATTCCATAAACAGAAAGAAAAAGGACAGGTAAAAAATGGGGAAAAAGTGATTCTAGAAACTACCAGCCGACAAGCTGCAAAGGTCAAAATAACTCAGATTTTGTAACCCATCCGTGCAATATTATTACCCATGGTAGGACCAATTACATCACAGATTTACCCCCACAAGTGACATAAAACAGGGTATTATAATGACAATATTATGAGTTTATTACCGTAGTACGTTAATTTAATAAACATAGGGATTAAACTGTTATAATTTTGTCACTAACACACAGGCAATGACTATTCCATGTGCAGTTAAACTAGCTCTAAAGCTAAAGGGTAAGAATATCGTTATAGAAGATAACTTAACTACGGAGTATTATCAATTCTATTAAAAATATTTGGAAAATACTTTGACAAATTCAAACATACAATACTTTAATAATGTTAAAATATTCCATCGTTTTAGAGAAGCTAACAAGGTCACAGACTTCTTAGCTAATCCGGGAATTAATACCCATTTCATTAATATTATTCTCCAATGCAATCTGGATTGTTCAATATCTGATGACTATATGAGATCAGTTTATCTGAAGTCGAGCATAATCTACAACTACTCGGCTTTTCCAGGGCTATACAATAGGATGGTCAGGAGTTGTCGTCTCTGGTGAGATGAAACTCCGGTTTTTACCTTCATCAACATAGGGATTTATTTTTATATTTATACATCTCGTAGTGCATTAATACTAGTAATATTACAACAGAAGAAGATTTTGAAGTGTATAGCTACTAGCTTAATTGAAGTATGTTTTCTCCAACAAGCTGGCCTTCTCAGATGTGGCTCTAGCTTCGTCTTCTTTACCCAACATCTTGTAACTTTTCTCCTGATCAAAAAACGAAAGTTAAGAACAAAAAAACAATTATATCTTAGTCCATGATTCAAGGTTAATACCAAGAGTCGCCATAAGAAAGGAACTCCGTCCCTCTCCATGAGCCGCCTTTCGATCGAATCAACAACTGCATCGTAATTCAAAATCACCAGTCAGCGGATTAATTACATTACAGCGTGTAATTAAGACAACAAATAACAGATCTTAGTTTGACCTTTTTGTGGGTGGCCGTTGTTTAAGAGCAAACAGTACCAGACTTCGGTGAAAACGTCAAGCTGCTCGTCAGAAGCACCTATCATCTACACATGATGAAATGGAAAAATGAACACTTAAATTCTGGATTACATAAATCATTCTTTCTTGTTTAGCATAAATCAGTGATGGGTACCACCTTATAGTCCTTGGCGTTGAAATCCATTCCAAACAGAGCTAACGCCTGTTCTTCATCGCCAATGCCATACGAGTACATAGCAGCTGCAAGCTGGAAAAAAAGAGTACCATTAGTAAAGGGCGATTAATAACCTAATATCAATTTCATAATTAGCTAACTACAAACCAGAAGTCCTTTCTGCATCAGTTGCCGCTTCTTCTTGTTCATCTTTGACACCCTACACAATTCAAGAACGGAATCATTGTATCTAAATCAAATTTGAGTCCAATACACAAATGCAAAGAGAGTAAAATAATTTTCCCAACCTGCATCTTAAACCTTCGAGAAAAGACTCTGCATGACTCTTGTCCGTCACAAAACATGACAAGGCCCATACCGTCAACAAATCAAGCTGCCACTCTGCGTACCACGTTTTCTAACAAAATCATATAAATAAAAAATAAATTATCCCGGGCAACATGAAAAACACTATACACAAACCACACCAATGGCTTACTTTAAAAGTCAGAAGAGTAACCAAAATCTTGAGATGATCATCAAAAAGACCGATTTGACCACGTATGTGCATCCTTAATAACAAACCTAAGGCATTCACAAAGACCTCAGCTTCTGCAGCATCGGGTTTTTCTAGCTCCCTTATAATATGCTCATCATAAATTTCAAAAACATTTTGAGTGGAAGAATGGCCTTCCAAGTAACAAAGAGCAACATGCCACCAATTATGCGTGTACCTATATAATACCATTTTCCATAAGAGTGATAAACAAAAATTAATCCATTTGGAAATTCATACATACATGAACGATGAACAAGAGCCCCAAGTGTTGGAACAGCCCTCCATGAAAGTTACAGCTTCTTGAAAACGACAGTTTTGTTGAAGAACATGACACAGCTGCAAAGATAGAAATAAGTCATTAACATAAATAAACTATAAACTTTTATGATTCTCCAAGCATGTCTAATATGACTCACACAATGTTGTGCCCAGATATCCTGTTTATTTATCCGAAGCGCCGTTCTTGCAGCCTCTTCAGCCTCATCAAATTTGCCCAACTCTAATAAAGGGAAAGCAAGCATTCCATGGAAGTAACTCGATTCTTGATTCACATGTCTTACCTATCAAGAATTTTAGATAATCTTATAACCCAGAATGAAGAATTTGCAAGTAATGAGGCTTCAAAACTGATCAGAACCTGATTGATAATATCAAGACATCGATCTGTCTGGCCGCTATAGAAACATAGCAGTTGAGTTCTCTTCAGAGATGCAAGGTCCCTTGGAAAATCATTCACTAGCTGTCAAAAAATAACTGAATCAACATACTTAAGTAAGCTTTATCACATTTTAATCATCCAGTAATAACCCAAACCGCTAATTGCAGCATAATATTGTGATTCAAATCCTAGACCTGACAGATTAATAGCCTCAGGAATTGACTCAAACAAGGCTAAGATTCCTCCACTAAAACTAAATTCAATTCAACATCAGGAGAAAATGACCTTGGCATGTAAATCGATAGCGACATCATCGTCTTTATCATCAGACATCAAGTAAGAAACGGCATCGAAAACCGCCTTTTCATAATCTGTAGCCTCATCCTGCAATCAAATCATAATTCCTCGCTTAACAACAACAACAACATTACCCCAAAAAATTGCATAGTCTGACTACTAATTCACACTGAGACTGATTTGGAAACCAAATTTCTTACATAAGAAGATTTAGCATCCCTAAGATGTCGTTGAGCTGCAGGAGAATTAGACGAAGAAAGCAGCTGAGCAGCAAGAACATTCGCAAGAACACAGTTACTATCATGATTAGCAGCTTCGACTATAATAGCCCTATTTCTTCCGAAGCTTAAAACCTTCAAATTAACACCAAAAATCTCAAATTGGGAATGGAATACAGTAATTGCACATACAATAAGCAAAATTGAAGGGAAACCTGGTGATAATACTCATCGATTGCAGCAATACAATCATCGGAGTAGGTTTTGACGGGATATCCCCATTTGTCGAATTTCAGACCTTCTTCCTCCATCTTTCGATTCACAGATTCGCCTAATTTTTCGGCGGAGATGGAGATTTACATGTCAATTTCTCCTGTCACCAACCACTTCGGACTTCCAAATTGATGATTTTTTAATAAGCTCTGGATACCTTACACAGTTACACGTAACGAAAATTGTATAACAAATTTCTTACAAGTTTATTTTTAATTCAGCTAAATATAGTATTAAAAAATTAACTAAACTACTCCGTAATAAAGAAAGGCATAAGGCATACCACTAAAACCCCATTAAAAATTCTATAGTATCTAGTGTATAATCCACTTAAAATATAAAAGAGATATCAATTTTGCAGGTCTTACTATTAGTTAAATTAATATTATTTTCACTTACTACCACTCTATAATAATAATAATGTAGGAAACAATATCGAACATATATATTTTCACTAATAATGCGAGATTTTAGTAAAATATCTTGTCTAATAATAGTAATAATCTGGTTTAAGATATTTTGTAATGTCGTATTATGAAATAAATTTTTATATATCTAAAAAAACGTTTGAATTGATCAACTATCTGAAATAAATATTTAGATTTTTAGATCAAGTTCCTAAAAAACCCACTCGATGTGTCAATCACTAAGACCAACTTTCGTCCTTGTTTGACGGTGAGTCGCCGACTTATTCTTCAACAAGCACGCCTTTTTTTGCCTCGAAGATGTTGTATTTGGACACAACCTTCTCTTCGACAACTAATTGGTCATTGATACACAATCCTCTTCCAAAAGGGACGGTTGTGGACGGGGAGGGATTCGAACCCCCACAATAATACATGCAATTTCTCCCAATTCGACTAGGTCACCGTGAGTAGGACTCCGACCATAGCATAATCGACATATCCAAGAGCGTTATTTGGTGTTGGTCCCGCTTATGGGTCAAATTTATACAAGATATATTATTTAATCTCATTGATCTCCCACAAGGTTTGTCCACGGAGGGTGAGTCAGGGTCTAAGATCATGCCGAAAGGTATAATCAATGACTTACGGAGTTATTGACCTTATAGCGAATGAAGAAGTAGAACTAGTAAAAAAGGAGCGATGGAGTCGAAATGGAATGGGTCTACTTTTTTTTTTAAGTGTTCGTGAATAAGGTCATTCTAAAGTATAGCATACTAGGACTCTGCAACACGTCCAATCGGTTTGAGTTTAATTTTATTTTTATCCCTATTGTTACAATCATACAATTCATGAAGAGATAAATAAATAGATTGAACGGATCGTTTGTGTATCATCTTGTGACTAGTTATAGGCCATTACTAAATACAGCCCGGTGCTTTATTCAAACGCAGCCTGGTTTCTCGCGTTACGCGAGGGACGTGTTTCGTGCTTCTCGCATAACGCAAGGGTTATCCGGTACCGGATAAAGTTATCCGGATCTCGCGTTACGCGAGGGACGTGCTTCTCGCGTAACGCGAGGGTTATCCGGTACCGGATAAAGTTATCCGGATCTCGCGTAACGCGAGGGACGTGTTTCTCGCGTAACGCGAGAAACCAGGCTGTGTTTGAATAAAGTACCGGGCTGTATATAAGAATCGTGTAGTTATATGTATTGTTTTATTTGATAATACGGAGTATATTATCAAATACGTATTACATTGTAAATACGGAGTATATTATTTGTTGGATTATGTAGTAGTTAGACAAAGAAAATACCTTCTGCAACTCTAGTGTCTTTAAACCATGTTACAATGTCAGTGAGTTCCTCATCAAGAAAATGGAATCTGACTAAGTACGACTTTGATAAAAACATGTTAATTAACAAATACAACATATTCTACCAGTTGCTCATCACCATCGGTTGAATAAATTTTGTACCTTTCAACTTTCAAGTCCCAAAATGTAAAGAGAAAAATGTGACCTTTAGATGATTAGTTTTTCTCATTTCATCATTACAATTCATCAATCAAACCTTCTTCCACCTTATAAAATTAGCAAATCTCTCTATAGTGCTCCTCAAAATTAAACCATGGCATCTTCTTTTACAGAATGGCAAGAGAATCTCATACAAAACTCTAGCCAGCCATATTTGTCCCTCAAAGCATAAAAAAAGAAGCAATCTCATCTCCACTTTCACTACATAAATCCTCATCCTGTCCTTCTTTTTTTCTCCTCTTCTTCACACACCAATGGAGCACCATTTTCTTCTTCTTCTCTTTCTCATCCTCTTCTCATTTCCCATAACAATCTTCTCCCAAACATGCCAAAAGTATTGTGGCACCATTCCTCTTAAGTACCCTTTTGGAAGCGCACCCGGGTGCGGCGACCACCGCTTCCAAAAATACATCTCATGCACCCAAGGCCAGCTCAACTTTGCTACTCACACCGGATGTTACCCGATCACGAGCATCGACTACTCGAACGAGGTGCTTTACATCACTGACCCGAGTATGTCGACTTGCTTCACAACCGAGCCTAGCAAAGGGTTCGGTCTCGATGGGGATGCCCCGTTTACGTTCCATGACTCCTCGGTTTTCGCCCTCTTAGGTTGCTCCTTTTCGGGGACCATTACAGGTGCGAGAATCTGATTAAGGGCTTGTTTGGTATTTTTGATATATGTATGAGTATTGATATCACATCATAGTGACTTCTTGAGAGCCCGTTTTGTATCGACCGATACAAAACGAGCTCTGATAATATATTATTCTCTCCGTCCCACAATATAAGCAACATTTGTTTTAGGTATATATGTCAATGTACGTTTTGCGTCGTTAATATCTCTAGTTATATGATGATAAATATTATAAAATTTTGATATTATTAAAGTACTCGTCGAGACGAATCAAACAAGACTCTACATCAGTATATTTTTTCTTATATATTGAAATGAATTTCGTGATTAGTATTGAACTGTGTAATAATTTCAAATGTTCCTTGTATAATTTCAATTGTGTAATAATCTGTAAAACACAACGTTGGTAAACCACGTAAATCTGTGTGTTCTTGTTTTCTATTTCAATTGCGTTTTCTGAAGTCTGTGTAATCTACACTACACAACGTTGGTGAACTACGAAAATTCGTGTATGCTTGTATTTTCTCGTTTTCTATCTGTTTTTTGTCTCGTCTTTCTCACATCTGCCAGTTCCTTATCTAACAGAAGGGAACAACTGCAGTACCGTAGAATTCGACAGCCCTAAATGCGACAACAGCGACACTCCATTATGCAGCTCTCTGTTCTCGTGCCAACCGATAAGCCAGCTCAACGTCCCGATCTCGACCTGCTGCGTATACACGCCAGTCGATCTCGGGCCCACATTCGAGATGGATTTACAGAAGCTTCACTGCAGCTCCTACACTGCAGTTTACAGCTTCAGTGATCAAGAAGACAATCCAGAGAGCTGGAAATATGGAGTCGCCATTAAGTACAAGTTTAACGTTAACAACGACTTTCCCGGGCAATGTGCAGCTTGTCAGAGTACGAATGGCGTTTGTGGATACTCGGGTTCGTCGAATTCGTTTATTTGTAATTGTCCAACTGGGATGAACACGACGAATGATTGCTGGTTTCAGCCCCAATGGGGTCTTGGAACAGAGATTAAGGCATGGAGAAAAGGTAGTGGTTTTGATTTTGTTGAAGAATGTTTTGAGATTGAATTCTGATTTTTGTTTTTGTTTGTTTTGATGTCAGGAAATTGGTTCATGTATTGGCTTGGACTGTTTGTGGCTTTACTGAAGCTGTAGATCAGAATTGCAGCACCTGACAAGCTCAGTGATTTGTTTACTCAGAATTTGTGTAATTTCTTAGCTTTGTTTCATGGCATGGGGTTTATTGATTTTAAGCAACGGCTCTAACTTGTTTGGACAATTTGAAATGGTAAGATATTTTGAAAGTTTCGGTGCAAATAACTCTTAACGTAGGAAAAATGAACAAATGACGTTCACAGATTAGACGTCAATGTTCATATTCTGGATGGTAATATTCATAATTTTTTGAACGTTTTTAGTGAGGAACGCGGTGACATACTTGTAATTACTGCGAACTTTTTCTTTTCTTCTCAAAGGCTCTGTTCGGCTTTCTCATTTTTGCCTTTGTTTTTGTAGCTTATAAGCTACCTTATTTGTACTCTTTCAACATTATTCCAAGAATAAGCTAGCTTATGGTTTGAATTTACCGAAGAGACTGAAAATGACCTCAAATTTTTTCATCGCCCTGAATATGAACATTATAGCTTGTTATCTGTGAACGCGAAAACTTTTTTTTTCTGACGTTAAGCTTTGTTCTCAACGGAAGCTTTGTTCTCAACGGAACATTTCTAGCTAGTGTTATTATCACTTTCGGTTTCCTTTATTTTGACCATAGTGAGTGAAGATAAATGCTACACAAGAAGGAATTTTGGGTTGACGATCATCAAAGTGAAAGTTGATCTTTGTGAAACAGCTAGAAAAAGTAGAGATGATAAAGCTTAGTGGATTTTTGGTGGATAGCTGAAATACAGAATAAGATTCCATTCCTATAAGCACCAATGAGCAAAAAGAGAATCATTTTCAGTATAAAGTTTCTTGCTTTGGAAGAGAATAATCACAACCTGCACACTTAAGCAGCAAGAAATGCAGGAAACAAGGGAAAATAGATGGTCTAAACTCTAAAGGCTAAAAAGAACTAAGCTTTAAGGAACAAGGCAAGACCCTAGAATCATAGACTCGACGTTGAGCAAAAGTCGCGTAATCATGCACTAATTAAGAGGCAGAAGTCATACATGATGGAACCATCATTTGCATACCTCGGATATCTCGCATTTTCGTATATCCAACACGCTCACTTATGGACCCAAGACGCTCCAGGAGATCGATTTCCATGAGACTGACATTCACAAAGCTGACTCTTGAACGCGTTTTTCCTTTAAAAAAATCACCTGCCAACATGAGCACATCCACCTCCTGCTTACAACCACCAATCAAAAGCTTCCAATTAACGAGACAAGCGACACGTTTTACAAGCAACTCGAGCTCTATAAATAGAAGCTTCACCCTCATAAATGCGGGATCGAAAAACTTGAAAGAGAAAGTCGATCCGTAGACGATTCAGTGTAGAGAGACACAAAGAGAGATAAAACAAGAAAATTAAAGTGTATCTTCTATTCCAATCTATAAACAACGCGTTACTTGTTCTCAATCTTCTCTTTTATTCGATCTTTAAAACGCGGAATCGTCACTACCAAAACTCAATAAGCATGTTCGCTTCCTGTTCACTCCGCACAAGCAGAGTCTTCGGCTCCTTCGATCTCCTCGTCACTGCAACTCATATATCTTAATGTTATATAAATCATAGTATCTACATCAAAATCATATTGCAGATGAAACAAACTAGAATGAGTAGGAAGAATCAACTGCTTGTTTATTAATTATAGCAAGCCAAGTATTATTTTCAGGCCAATAAATTATAGAAACCAAATACAAGCTCTATATTATTCCCGCCGCCTGCAATCACCTCTCAACATATACATGTATAACCCACCTCTCTTTTTATACTCTCTATACTCAGCCGAAGATATAGGCATGCAGGAAAAATTTAATGAAAATTAGTTTCATCACCAATTGCAGCAAACTGGTCTCCCTAAATTTTGCAGTTTCTTCCACAAGCATAACATTTGTTTCGGTGATTGATAATGTACGGTAAAATAGCCGTCGACGCAGCCTGATTGAACGAATCGGGAACTATGCAAATACTCGACTGTTTTCGTGCTGTTGAACTGCTCCACCCACATTCCCATGCTTACATCTTCCATCTTGAAAAGCTGCACCAAGAAAATTATAAGCAGTAAATCATAGAGTAAAAATTATTATGATTGTATGAAGTTGATGTAACTTACTCTCAGCTTGTTTTTTTGAAACTGAGAGACAATAAAACGAGCAATATCTAATGACACGGTGTAAGCGGCTCCATCTGCGTAAGTCGGATAAAACTCCTCTGCCCACTCCTACAACTCCAAAGCAAACAATGTTAATTGGTTAAAAAAGAAGCATAAATTAGAAAAAGACAAAGATCGGGTACGAATGACTTATTGTACGAATATACGAATGCATGCACATTATTTTCATATATTGTCAGAGACATGCGAATGTGCATGTAAATGTGAAGAATTGTGAACGTGAATTTTTCATTTGTACAGTAAAAATCATTCGTACTTGAATCTTTTCCATTAGAAAATAGGCTGTATACATTAGAAAATACCTCAAAAGTAACAGACCATTTGCCCTCACGCAGTGGCTTGTGGTAGTAGTTCATTTTTCCTATGTAGATGCTTCCATCAGCCCCAAATTTTTCTGCTATCATGTACACAGGATCTAAGCTGACAAACGTGTCATCGTCACACTTCATGATATATTTTGCAGCAAAAGTATTGACCTGAATATTAACAAACTATTAGAAAAAAGCTTCTAAACTTATATATTTATCGTTAAATCCTTAGACAAACACTCACCCCATGTTCACAAATTGCAACAGTCTTCAACACGACGAGATCATAGTTATCAAGGTACGGCAAAAGAACAATATCACCGAAAAACTCAGCCTCTTTCATCAACTCTATATTTACCGCTTCTCTTTCATGCTATTAACAAGAAACCTTTATTAGGATCATCAAAAGACAAAGAAGTACATAAGCATGTGTCTAGCCATTTTCAAGCTTACCAATGCAATAAAAAAGCGAGCAACGACTTTCGAAGATTTAATCAAGAAATGTTGCATCCAAGATTTTCGTATTGCCATTCGTTCAGCAAAATGATCGCCGGCTGAGATGATTCCGACAAAAAGCTCGATGGGCCCACGATGAAAAACCGGGGCCTTCCATTGGGAAGACATCTCGAGGTACCTATGTCGTGCAATACTAGGATGCAAAATAGGCAAAGAAGCGGCGTGTAGAGAATGCACCTCAATATCTCCATTCAAGAAAATCCCGGTAGCATCTTCCAAGTCGTATCCCTGTCAGATCTAGCAAACAACAATTAGACACATGAAAAGTGCATTTAGGTTGTGTTTGCTAAACGAGTTACTTAACTAGTTAGAGTTGGACCCCTTATAAATGTGAAAGATTGAGAGCTTACAGTACGATAAGGAAACGATGCAATGTGTCTTCCATCAACGCTTATATGGTAACCTTCCAAGCCAGTGCTCACAGTAAGAACAAAATGCTTGTCCTCAGCAAATGGATAAGGCCATGTAACAGCATTCTGATGTCCATTTTGCTTTACCAAATGCTTAAACCACCAAGCCGCTTTTGCGTCGTCTAAAAGCTTATCATCGTCCCTTTGCCATTCGTCACATATCGGATTGCCATCAACTTCATAAAAGCCAAGTTTCAACAGTATTTAAAAAGGTAATCCAGTCACTAAACCATGGCAAAATATCTCCAGAAAAAGCTAAGAAAAGCAAGTCATACACAACCACATCGATTATTCACACTCAACAATACTTTTTAGGGGTAAAGTTGTCTTTACATTGTAATAAGTTTTCTATTGGTTGAATTTCATGGTTTTATGTGTCATTATTTACACTTTTACTTTGATTAGACTTGTCTTAATTCTTGTGCGTAGTACAAAATGTGACAAAAAAGAGACAGAGGAGTAAAAAACAAGTTTCAACTGCCTGTCAATGATGGGTCAACCTTATTTTTTTCTCTAAGTTGGAGACAATTATGTCACTATCATACACACACATGACAAATCATGACTGTATGTACTTTAGAGAGAGGGAATCCAGTCACTATTTCATGGCGAATAATTCCTGTCAGCTTCCTTTAAAAGGAAAAACTAAGACAAACAACTCTTACTCCAAAAACGAAGCTTCGGGTCATTTTTTCCCGGTAAAAGAGAGGCGTCACTCTCGCGAATACCCCTCCCTCCCATACACATCGTCTAACAAAAGCGGAGAAATACAATCGGGTGGGTCGCCCAAATGGTTATGATTCATTACTCATTAGGCATTAAGATTTACACAACCACATTGATCATCTACCTACATCTACACACAAAACAAGATGAATCCTTACAACGAGAAAAACCCCGTACCCGAAAAATTATAACTCGCACCCAACTTTTTTTAAAAACCCGATTAAGGATCCGACCCGGTTTACTTGGAGATGAGCCCAAAACGGGTGCGGGCTATAAAAAAGTGGGTGCGGGTCCCTAAAACAATGCAAATTCCAATCAACTAAACAATGCACACAAAGATGACAAACCACAAAACAAGCAAATGCACAAAGAACATGAACAAGAACACCATACCAGTCTCATCCATGGGCATAACCGGCCACCCTTCGCAGCGAATCGCCGTCCCCCATTGATTCCTATAGCAAGCATTCATCTCAATCACAGGCCCTCCACTCCAATCTCCTTTAATCCTCGGATTAAAATGCAGTATCCTTCCCTGTTCTTCCCCCACAATAACTCCATCAACTTTCCTCAACTCCAACATAAACTGAGACACCATAACATCACTCATTCTCCCACCAGAAATCGCCGGGTAAAGCTCCACGTGCGCAGCACGTGGCTTCCCCACAACGCTCACATGTGACCCTAACGCTAGCCCACAGGGCAGCGAAACGGCGCCGTTTCGGAGCCCTGAAACAGAGACCGAACGCGGACACGACGTCGTTTTGTTGGTCGAGTAGCTTGGGAGTTTGGCGAGGATCTTGGACCCCAAATCCCAGGCTTTCATGGCGGATTTGTGGAGTGACGAATTTGAACTGTGTTGAGGTTTGAAGACTAGATTTGAGAGGATTCTTTTGGGGTTTTGGGGGGGATTTTTTGGGAGGGAAATAGGGTTTCGGGAGATGAAGAGATGGGAAGATAAGAGTAGAAAACAGTAGAGAATTACGAAACCCAGTATCAATTGAAGCGATTTGAGCCTACCCATTTCGTGGAATCGCTGAAAGATTTGATCTTTGGACAATAACTTAAAATCATCAAAATTTGATTAGTTCATGGTATTGGAGATTTTTCAAATTCAGCCCACCATTTGTGTACAAGTGCTGGTGGTGGAAGTGGGAAGACGACACGTCGAATTTTGACACTCGTCGTGGGCGTGAAATCTTGGAAAAGAAACCGAAAAAACTTCAGGAATTGGAGAGGGATTTGTAACAGATAGCTCATGCAAAATGTAACTCATAAGTTATAGCGTTCCGTTTTTCTTTCTTTATTCAAAGTATATACTTTCTTCTCCAAAAAAAACATCGTATAACTTTAATTTCCATAGTTAGTTGCGTGGATTTCTTATTGTATATTTGTTGCCTAATTTTTTTGATGGTGTGATTTTGTAGTTGCAGTTTTTCGTGGTTGTTTTTATGGGAGTATTAGGATTTTTTTTTTTTTGAAAGTAAGTGAACTAATTGCCATGAGAGATGAGGGTTTGATTGAGGTGTTTTTCATGGTTTATTAGGACTTCGGACTATGGGTTTTATTGAACGTAATAAATGTGTACTAAGTTCATAAATTGATACTACCTTGTAAACAATAAGTGAAACTCATACCACTATAAAGTCTTACATCTATGGAGGAAAATTAGATACTACCTCATTTCACTAAAAAAATCATGTAATAAATTTACATAAAAAAGTACGGAGTATAAAATTATACCTAATAACAAATCTAATAGCTCACTGCTTAAACACCTAAAAGATAAACTTTTTCCAAATAAAAAATGAGTGGTTAGAATGACGTTTTGTGGCAAACGAAAGTAGTATTACTTTCAAGTTCATGTTTTTTTTTTTGAATGAGGTAAAAACCGGAGTTTCCCCGGGGGCTGGTGACAACTCCTGATCATCCTGACGAATGATCCTTATAAAGTCAGAGCAAGATTGCGCTGTAACTGACTGAAGTATAATCGGCCTAATCATTCTGATATAATCATCAGATATAACATCCCTTTGGTTGCAATTCAGGACTATTTTTAATACATGCGAGCTGATATTAGATTTTGCTAAAAAATCAGCCGCTTTATTAGCATCCTTAAAATAATGGATTATTTTAGAATTATGAAAAGTTGTGAGTAAGTTTTGAATCTCAATAATAATGTTCCGAATTTTCCAAATATTTTTTATTAAATTGATCACCATTAAATTGTCACCTTCAAATATTATATTGTTGGTTTTAATTTTAATCGCTAATTTGACTGCATGTAAAGCCGCCAAAGCTTCTGAAACCAAAGCTGAGGACGAATTAATCTCTTTCATATAGATATCAATAACATCCCAATTACTATCTCTAACTAGACATCCAATACTAGACTTTTGGGTTGATAAAAAAAGATGCATCGAAATTGATCTTACTCCAGTCTTTACTAGGTTTTATCCACCGTTGGTTAGAATGTTTATTTCTATTTCTTCAAGTTTTTTGCTTTGGTCCTTTGATATTTTTGCTTTGGTCCTTTGATATTATTGTTTGTTGACTCCCAAAATTTAAATTGTTCATAGGCTGAACGCGCTATATCTTTTTGATTGAAGTTGTTATTTCTAAATACTTCCGCACTTCTATGTAACCACTTTCAAGTTCATGTTCATGTCTAGGTATTGAATACTCACTCCGTTCTTTTTTAAATGCCATTTTAGGATTTTTAAGACAAATTAAGAATCTAAATTTTTGTCTAAATTACCCTTATTTAATTTCTTTGATTAGTAATGTCTAAAATGATAATTATTTAAGATTCTAAATCTAGTAATAAACATACATAGGGGCAAATCTGACAAAATCTTGCCAAAATAGCTAAAACGACAATTAAATAGGAACACGGAAAACAGTATAGAATGACAATTTAAAAAGAACGGAGGGAGTACTATTCTTACGAGGAAATAGATACTAAAATAAAATATCACATAAATCTCTTAGATTTTTTCCCGATTGACGTGTAATGTAATGAGGTGATATAACTAAATGGTCGCTATATATGTCAATTAAATGTAAAAGAGATATGTGTTAAACAACGTCAAATTTTTATTGTAATATTTATATCTATAGAGTCAGGTTTTGTTGAGGAGTTATCTTACGGTAAATAGTAGGGAGCTCTCTACAATGTTAGATGAAGAGAATCCTACGGTAGAAAATATACTTAAATTAACGAAACGCCTATATACACGCGACTTTTTCACTATATGCACGCCAATATGTGCGCAGTTCTTATGCGCATATACTTATGCGCAGTTGTTAACCGCACGGGGGTATTTTGGGAATAAAATGAAATTGCTGGCGTCGTCTGACAAATTAATGCGTTGATAACACACGTTTAAAAAGAACCTGTGCGCAAAACATATGCGCACAGCGTTTCGAATTCTAAAACCTTACCTGTAACTTTTTCAATCTGTAACTTATTGTGCGCTGTTGTAAAGCGTACAATAAGTTACCATTAAATCCGTGTGCGCAGATATAATGCGCACACATTCTGAACAGTAACAAATTGTACGCAGCTATGTTGCGCACACTTTGTTACCATTCAGAATGTGTGCGCATTAGGACGACCTGGCCGTCTTGCTCCTGTACTCTTCTTTCCTTTTGATTTCTGCTTTGCCTCCTCCATCTCATACTGCTCCATATCTTCTTGTTTTATGTCATCCTCCTTGTCATTTTCACTGTCAACCTCCTCCTTATCCTTGTTCTTTGCACCCTTTGGCCTGCCTTTTCTTCTCACATTTGTCGGTTCTTTCAAGGTAGTTAGTTGAGGATGCTCCAACTCCTGATACAACTCACCTAGCTGGTATGCCGTGCTTTTCTTCAAGGTTCCAAGTTCCAACTTGGTGAACATTTCATGGAGTCGCAACTCTATAATGTTCATTCGGACCTTCAGATTTGGGTCGTCTTCTGTTTCAGGAGTGTCGTCCCAATGCAAATCCCTCCAGAACGGGTGAATGTCATCCTCAATCAGGGGTGTGCTTGAAATGATAGCGTGTGCAATTTGATGGACGCACGGCAACCCAAGACAGTTCCTCACCCAATGGTCGGTGCATTGTTCAGGAAATTTCCCCGTCAACATGATCTCACTAGTAGCCAACAAATGATCAAAACACCTGTCTGACACTTTGTAGAATAGTCGGGAAAAAATAGCCCTTCCAAGCGGATGCATGTTTGGATCATCAAAATCAGTTGGTCGTTTGGAGAGAGACATGTTCATGCTCACCCTAATTGAATCAATCTGAAGGAGTACTGAATGATGGATCTGTACGATCACTATGTTAAAGCCCCCTCTGTTGGAACCAATAATATCTTTCAAAACCTTGTGCATCCCTTCAACTCTAAAAAACAGTTAAGTTGGTAAGTTAAGAAAGTACGCCGTTATGATATAATCGTTTTAACTAAAAAATATCAATATTTACCTGTTTGAAGTCCTCGTAAGGAAATGAAGCTTATGATTTGTCCAAGCTCTCACTATGCTTGTCTTGTGAGGATTAAGCCATGTTCTCTCGACGTATCCCACAAGGTCGCTCTTCCAAGATCTCTTCAACTGTTCGAGCCGCAGTTCATAGGTCTCTTCAGTAGCTGAGCAAAATAGTCCCCAACATTGTCTTGCAAAGGCTTCCACTTTAATTTGTATTTTTAGGATGGTTGAAGCATGTGCCTCAATGTTGTGTTTGATATGCACCCAACACAACAGATGTTGAACTTCGCTTCCCGAAAACAGTCTTTATCCCTTTTATCAGCGCGTCTTCGCAATCTGTCATTATAGTCGTTGGCATCACTCCCAAATCTATGAATAATGACTTCAATTGAATCATTATCCATGTGTAATGATAAATCCTTTCCGCTTTAGTGAATGCATACGCGATGTTGAACGTCTTGTGTGTATTGGTGAATCCAACGATCTCTACGAGCGGCATTTCATATCTATTGAAACATTAACATATATCACTACAGAACATATATCATTATCCGAACTAAATATCGACCAAGGTATTGTAGAGACTTACTTGTTTGTCTTGTACGTCGCATCGATAATTACCACGTACGGGTACTTCTTCAACAAACGCAACGACTCTTGGTTAGCAAAGAATAATATTGCAACCTCGCCGTTTGTCGTGTCTCTATGTGGGTGAACTACGTAGTCGTGGTCTCGCAAAAACTTAAGCGACCATTGTGTCACGTTTAGCTCTCCGCGATCTTCGTAATTCACCTTCTGCAAAAAGTTTGCAACTTGTCTCCTTGAAGTAACATTACCAGGGTACTTCTCCCTCAATTTAGAGATAATTTCTTTTGGCGTCTTGCGTCCAGTTCCATCTCCCCACCGCCTAGCACAAAGCTCTTGCTCCTCCGTCATTCGACCCATGAATGCATTCCCATGAAAACTAGCAAGTAGCACATGGTTATGCCGACCTTCTATCACACCTAAAATCCATTTTTCTCCTGTGACCCCGGGAATGTTTTTCTTTCGCACTGCCAGTAGCTGAAATCTACACTCGCACTTCTTCGACTTTGAATTTCTAAGCCTAGGAACAGCCAACTCTGGATTCTCTTTGTTCACCTTTGGCCTCCCAGATCTTGGTTTTCCAAATCTATCGCACACAATACTTATTTGGTACGGACTTGAATTACGCGTTACCAAAGCTATCACTAACTCCTTTCCTCTATCTCTCGCCCACTCGTACAATTCTTGCGGAGTATCCCAATATTGTGCGGTTCTAAAATCATCCGAATAATCTTTCCCCTATACGTAATTGTAGAGTGACAATTACACTACTACCAAAATAACAAGGGAAAATACGAATCATTACTTTAAACTAATTAGGCTATCATGTGAAACTAATTAGGCTATCATATGAAACTAATTAGGCTAGTATATGAAACTAATTAGGCCATCATATGAAACTAATTAGGCTAGCATAAGAAACTAATTAGGCTAGCATAAGAAACTAATTAGGCTAGCATATGAAACTAATTACGCTAGCATATGAAACTAATTTGAAACTAATTACGCTATCATATAAAACTAATTATAACATATTATACTAACCTCAAATTCACCACTCGGATCCCAGTCGCCGAACTCTTCGTCTTCTAAGAAACCATCCAACCATTCGTCGTCGTTCGGGTCGTCTTCCTCTTCTTGTGATCCGCTATCCCAATCGTGTTCTTCATCACTATCTTCACAACTTTGATTAATCAACTCTAACATACGAGAGTTTTGATTACGACGAGACATTTTGAATGAATTTGTTGGAAAACGAAGAGATTATGGCTTTATATAGGCACATTTATGATCGTTGTGGTCTAAATGGATGGATCCTAAACTGTAAAGACCCGTGCGCTAACCATCCGCGCACAAACCCAAACTCTAAAGCACCTGTGCGCAGAACCTAAGCGCACAGTTTTACATTTAACGGTTACTTTTTTCAAAAATTTCAACGGCTACTATGTTTGAACAGTGCGCAGAAACACGGCGCATAGATTCTCAACCTGTGCGCAGTAGTTAGGCGCACAAGTTGTTACAGACTCTGAAAATTTACGAAAAGTACCCATAATACCCCGTAAAACACGTATGCGCATAAGAACTGCGCACAGATGTGTGCGCATAAGTTGCGCGCACAGATGCGTGCGCATAAGTTGCGCGCACAGATGCGTGCGCATAAGTTGCGCGCACAGATGCGTGCGCATAAGTTGCGCGCACAGATGCGCGTGCATATATGCCTCGATTCGCGTGCATATAGCCATGGCCTAAATTAACTATAGAATCAATTGTTCATTTAAACAAGTTCATAAAAGGTAATAAAATAAAATAATATAATCCTTCCCTAAAATCTCTCCCAGATTTGACTCCATTTAATATTTGGAGAATCTTTTAGCAGAACATCTTTTGGTCTTCCCTAACAACTCTCCAGCCTTCCATCGTCTTCCAGTGTTCCATTGTTCCAATTGTTCAAGTGACCTTAGCTTCTCCATTCAAGGTCGCTCCATTTCGTTCCAATTGTAAGGGAAAGAAGATCTGTCATTCCAGATGATTATGTGGTTTATGCTGTTGGGAGTGAATGTGACTTAAGCCTTGATGAAGATCCAGTCTCATTCAAGAAAGCCATGGAATGTGGCAATTCTGAAAAGTGGTTGATTGCCATGAAAGAAGAAATCAAGTCAATGGGTGATAACAAAGTTTGGGACTTAGTGGAGTTGTCTAAGGGTTCTAAGACTGTTGGGTCGAAATGGATCTTTAAGACTAAACGTGGCTCAAACGGCAACATTGAAAGATATAAAGCTAGACTTGTTGCTAAAGGTTTCATCCAAAAGGATGGCATTGACTATAAAGAGACACCTCCACTCCGGTATCTAAGAAGGATTCTCTAAGAATTGTTTTGGCTTTGGTGGCTCATTATGATATAGAGCTTCACCAAATTGATGTGAAAATCGTCTTTCTTAATGGTGAGCTTGAGGAAGAAGTATATATGGACCAACCTGAAGGATTCTTGGCCACATGAAATGAAAACAAGGTGTGTAAGCTGAGGAAGTCAATATATGGACTGAAACAAACTTCCAGACAATGGTACTTAAAGTTTAATATACCATCACGTCATATGGTTTTGTAGAAATGATTGTTGATCGATGTATCTACATTAAGGTTAGTGGGAGCAAGTTTGTGATATTAGCCTTATATGTTGATGATATTTTGTTTGTTGCAAATGACATGGGCATGCTACATGATATAAAGAAGTATCTCTCTAAGAACTTTGAAATGAAAGACGGGTGAGGCATCCTATGTGATTGGAATAGAAATAATACGAAATAGATCACAAGGATGGTTAGGATTGTCTCATAAAGGTTATATCAATAAGGTCTTAGAGAGATACAAAATGGATAAATGCTCCGCATGAATAGTTCTTATACAGAAAGGGGACAAGTTTGATAAAAAGCAATGTCCTATAAATGATTTGGAACGAAAAGAAATGCAAGGAATCCCATATGCATCAGTGGTAGGGAGTTTGAACTATGTTCAGACATGTACTCGACCAGATTTCAGCTTTGTTGTAGGAATGTTGGGTCGATATCAAAGTAACCCTGGAATGTACCACTGGAAAGCTGCAAAGAAGGTTCTCAGGTACTTGCAAGGCACCAAGGAGTTCATGCTTACATATAGAAGATCCGATAATCTAGAGGTCATTGGATATTCAGATTCAGATCATGTTGGATGTAAGGATAGCAGAAAGTCTACATTTGGCTATCTCTTCTTCTTAGCTGAAGGGGTAGTGTCATGGAAGAGTGGAAAGCAGTCCATCATTGCTAGTTCCACTATGGAGGCCAAATTTGTGGCATGCTTTGAGGCCACTATTCATGCATTGTGGATGCGGAACTTTATCTCAGGACTTGGGATTGTCGATAGTATAGCCAAGCTGCTGAGAATTTATTGTGATAATTCCGCAGCCGTTTTCTTCTCGAAGAATGACAAGTACTCTAAGGGTGCTAAACACATGGAGTTGAAGTACTTGTCAGTCAAAGAGGAAGTGAAGAAACGTAGAGTGTTCTTTGAGCATATAAGGACGGATATGATGGTAGCGGATCCGTTGACTAAGGGATTACCACCCAAGGCGTTCATTGGTCATGTAGAGCGTAAGGGTATTATAGATAAAGCCTTGGTATTATAATTATGGTTAGCTCATTATGTTTGTGACACTTTGAATTCGCTTATGGTTACGTTTCTGCTTTATTGACATGTTATCATTATAATATGTGTATACACTTATGGTTGTTAGATGACATGTGTTGGTTTGAGAATTATAGTGTTTCTCAAATGAAAAGTAATATTGGATTTGGATTGGTTTGTGATACATGGAAGGAATCATGTCGCTCTTATAATGACGTGTGACCGCCATGATCCAATCAGTTCTGATTCCATTAAGATTATTTAAACTTAATACAGAAGTGCGTTATTAAGCCATCAAGTCGACACAAAGGCCAAGTGGGAGAATGTAAGAATATTATATATATACGTTCATGTGGTCTGTGTCTTTCGGTTTAATTATAAAGATTAACTTCATATTATATGATTGGATTTTAACATTAATGTCGATACCGTGGTGGATTGGTTTCGGTTAATGACGTTAGAATCGGGTATATTAATTTACCCTCGTTCCTTGCTTATTATGTTTTCTCATCTCATATATTATATATATGTGTGAAGAGGTTATAAGGCTTTTAGCTTCTTCTTTTTACGGTTACATCTATATATATAGAGAGATAGGGGTGAGTTCCGGTGTAACGAGTATTGTGGTGTAACGGTGTAACGGTGTAACGAGTATTTACCTTTAATGCTATTCGGGTTTGTTAAGGTTGATATTCAACTTTATGTAGATTTAGGTTATATATGTATTAATCGCATTCTCATATGTTTGTGCCTCTATTCAATCTTTTACGCTATTTATTCATGTTTATTTAGTTGAATATCTACTCTATATTGGTATAGGTAAATTAAGTTGAATATCAACCTTAACAAACATGAATACCAGGGTGAATACTCGTTATACCGTTACACCGTAAGAGGCTGTTACATCAAAACTTAAATCTATATATATATATATATATATATGAGGAGAGTTGCACTTAAGTTGTGGAAGAAGATTAAAAGGGACGGTTAATAACACGGTTTGTTTAAGGAAAAAACAAATTCTTCTTCTTGCAACTTCTCCTCTGAAAGCATGAGATACCAAGTCTTCTCCATCAAAGACTAATTAAGGAAGAAAGTGAGATACTAACTCTTCTCCATCAAAGACTAATTAAGGAAGAAAGCAGGAAGGAGAAAATCAATTATACGGTGATTTGATGAATATTAATTAAGGCATGGATCAAAGTTAGTTAATTTCTATCTTTCTCTTGATAATCAAAGGGTTGAATTACAACAAATTTAGATCCTTTTGAAACTTGATTTTATGATCAAAATCGTTAAATCTCTTACAATGTCTACTTTTTCCGATGAACATCTACTATATACAATGTTAAAGTTGAAGCCATGTCTTCACAAAAAATTGCGCCACTTGGCAAAATTTGAGTGGAGACATGAGCTTTTTTTCTATTATTTTTCTTTTTAAAAATGAAATTATTGACCCACTATCCCACTAACTCTAATTTATCTTTTACTTACATTAATTTAAGAAAATCTATCTTTATTTATGATTTAGATGGTTAGTTTTTGTATAATATATTTATAGTTTATATTGTTATATAATACGGAGTAATTGTTTACTTACCCGTACGTGGTACGGGACAATCACTAGTTTGTTTATTGTCAAAGAAACGATCAATTCGTCCATGATTCATCTCGCATGAACGACGTTTTTTTGTCCGCACAAGTTTGGTTTAACACTCTTCGAACGACTTTGATATCTGTAGTGACTCACTTGAAGGATGCATCTGCTTCTCTAGCGGAGGCCTTGTTCTCTTGCATAGCTATATCGATCATGGGGTTGGTTGAGTTCCTCATTTTTATAGAACCGAAAAATGATTTTTTCAGATATATATCTATTTGCTCTCAAAATTTATATGAGACCAATCATTAACTGGCATTTTCGTAGAACTTGCTTAGTGGAGCAAGATTGTGCATCGAGAATATATAACACATCACCTGCATGCGGATAATATATACATCATTGGCTCTAGAAGATCTTATTTGACACTTAAGATCTTCTATAGCTAATGGTGTAGCTTTTTATGTGCCAAAACACAAAGAGATTTTTTTAATATTATTTTAAGGTTTATAATTTATTGATTAGAGTTCAAGGTTTATTATTTATTGTTTAGGGGTAGGATTTTATGATGTTGAGATAGGATTTATGGTGTTTTTATAATAAAATAAAATAATATTATGCTTGGGCACTGAATACATGAGCTGCTGTAGAAGATTTGATCCGCTTAAAGACCTTCCTAAAGGACATTAACCATCAACATGCATTACTAACAACATTAACCATCAACATGCATTACTAACAACGCGCTAAAGGACACATGTATAGAGAAAAGTTCGTGTGAGAACTAGATAATTAACAAGATAATGTTCATAATTTGGGCGGTAATGAATCTGGACGATAATTTTTTTTGAGGTCATGATAAAAAAAAAATCAAAGTTCGCAATAATTACAAGTATGACAACGCGTCCCTCATTGAAAACGTTCAAAAAAATTAATGACTCGGATTACGAACATTAATATCCAGAATATGAACATTTACGAACATTACTATCCAGAATATGTGAACGTGAACTGTTCATTTTTAACTTTCGTACACATGCATACAACCAACACATTTTTCTTCAACACGCTATTGATAATACTCGTCACTAGGAAGAAATTTGAAATGCATGACATTAATTATTGTTGCTATTTTGAGGAATCTGGTTGCTTTCTCATGAACAATTGCTGCTTAGCTGAGCCATTGACAGAGCATCTATCAGCTTTTATAAGGTGGACCTTTTCCTTGGTAAACAAACATAGTAGTACTCTATACATTCAATGCTAGAACAACTTCAATTCATTGCAGAAAAAATCTATCCACTTCTTTTCTGGTTTTATTTTCAGTTTCTTGCTGGACATCCAACAAGATTTTAGCTCTCAAGGGTCACCATTTATGATTCTTGTTCATCCTAAATTTCCAGGTATAAATTATGCAGTCTTTTTACTCAAGAACAAACCTTCCAAATGTTCTTATATTTTTTTAAAAATTAATTTTTAATTGTATCATGTGATCTTATACAGTAGATATCATTCTGTGTTTCTTAAGCATGTGCCTATATTCCATGTTTCATATTTTATGTTAAATTTGTCGTGAAGTGTGTCTACGAAATAGGAGAAATAAAAAGGCTAGAGCTTGTTTCTTGGACTTGTGTTCTGTTTCTGGATCTTCCGAAGCTACTAAGAAGTAGAAAAATTTAGTTTAATCCATCCTTTGTCTTCTGTATAATAAACAAACTATGCTATCTTTGAACTTATTTCCTTGACCTATTTTTAAACCATAACCCAAGAAACATCATAATCACCCAAAGATGCTCTTTATAAGATCCTGTAATCTGTAAAGCAATAAAGAAAACAAAGTCTGCAGAAACTCATCTTTTGACTATTTTTCTTTTGCATTACCTCCAAATAACACAGACCCCTCTCCTCATTGAGTTCTTGGCATTCATGGCAAATCCACTTCAATGGTTCTTCTTGATTCTCACTCTAATTTCTCCAAGATTCATCCATGGAGGCAGCAGCTCGGTTTGCAGTCCGAACGAGATAACCGCCTTAAAAACTTTCAAGGCGAGCATTCGCCTTGACACATCCAACCGGCTCAAGAAATGGATTGGCCAAAGTTGTTGTCAATGGGAAGGCATTGTTTGTGACACAAAAAGAGTGACAGAAATCAGACTCCCTGGCCTCATTTCAAGTGAAGAATTCATTTCTCAAACGCGTATGGAAGGCGAATTATCCTCTTCATTTACGCGTCTATCCTCACTCGAAGTTCTTGATCTTGGTGGCCTTGTTGGCCTGTCAGGAAAAATCCCATCTGACATCGGTTACCGCCTTCCAAGACTCCGAAAGCTGTATCTGTATGGCAACAACTTGAGTGGTCAAGTGCCTGAAAGTATAGGTAAGTTGTCATTTCTTACAGAGCTTGATCTTTCTGATAATCGTCTGAGGGGAAAGATCCCGTCTTCGTTTAGTAATCTTGCTTCCATCACTACTCTTTATTTAAACAACAACAATCTTGATGGTGAGATTTCATTCCCATTAAGGCAAGGTGAAATGCCTTCCCTTTCTTTTCTTAGGCTGCACGACAACAATCTAACCGGTAAAATACCATCTAGTTTCGGCTTTCTTGTTTCCCTGCAAAGAGTTTCATTGTCAAACAACAGACTACAAGGTCCAATCCCTTCAACTCTAGAAAATCTTGTGAGTCTATCAGAGTTATATCTTGATAACAATTTCCTATCCGGTAAAATACCGAAAACCATTGGCAGTCTTTCGCAGCTGATTTTGTTCAGCATTTCACACAACATGATCCAAGATCCTCTTCCTCAAGAAATGTCAAATCTAAAAAACCTTCAAACTCTTGACCTGAGCTATAATCATCTCAATCTTTCTTCAATACCCGAGTGGATGACAGATTTTCCGTCTCTTTCTCGTATTTACTTGGCTAGTTCAGGGATTCAAGGCAAGATACCAGATTCACTTAGAACAACACCAAGTGCAATTCAAGAGTTGGATTTGTCAGAGAACAGATTGACTGGAAGCATACCAATTTGGATAGGGAAGCTTAAAGAGCTCTATTCCTTGAATCTTTCAAGAAACTTTCTTGTTTCAAGAATCCCAGAAACAATCACAGAATTGCAGTATCTGGGTATTTTAGATCTCAGCTCAAACAGTCTATCAGGATCTGTGGAGAAAGTTTTTGAGATTGAAAGCAGCTTCGGAGATGGATCATTAACATACATTGATCTGTCCAACAACAGATTCTCAGGTGGATTGCCTTCTGAAATGGGTAATCTAGGATCACTTCATAGCTTGGATTTGAGTCGTAATCGGTTAACTTCTCGATTACCAGGATCTTTGGGGAATCTAACTTCATTGGAGAGGATGAAGTTGCAGAGGAATCGATTTTACGGGCGAATACCGTCTGATTTCCTGAAGCTGAAGAATCTGAAAGAGCTTGATTTATCAGAGAATCTTTTGGTGGGGAGAATTCCTTATGGAAAGCCTCTTAGTTACTTCCCTAAGAGCTCCTACTCGGGAAACAAAGGGTTATGTGGGAAGCCTCTTTCTTCTTGTACAACTATGTTCTGATTTTATATTCTTGAATTCTTGTTGTCATTCTTTAAATTTGTTGTCATGTATTCTTATGGAGGAAAAATAGAGCAAAACAGTGAGTCAGGAAGACATGCTAAGAAAATTTTGGAGCTTTTTTTATTAGATATGAATAAAATCTGGCTTGAAACATTGATACATTTGCAGTATTTCTATACGTTTACATCAGTTTGACACAATTGATGGTAATTTGCATAATCAATTCCATTCAGACGTACACAACATAAGATTTGCTCAGGCAGCTCTTCACCTTTGTTTCCCTGTTTTAGAGTAAACTAAATGTGTTATTCAAACTATACGAGAAGCAGAAAACGATAAACGAAAGAAGCGGTATTAGGAATAACTTGCCTGTATGGTGAGGCCGAAATCAAGAACACACATCTTTAATCTTTCTAGGAAAGCTTCGAAACCTTTCCTAGAGATGTAGCTGAATCGGTGCATATCCAGATCGATCTCAAAGTAATTCTCTCCCTGAGAAAGGAAATTAAAATAGACCATAAGTACACTTAATAATTCTTTTTCAAGAAACTGTTGTTCAGCAAGAATGCATACCGAGTAGAACTCGTGCTGAGGACGCGAAAGCACAGGCTTCTCGTTATAAGCATTCATCAGCCTTCTTTCTGGAGCACTCAAATGAAGATCATCAACGTTACCGACACGCCCCAAAATCTTCAACCTCTCCCTAAATGGTGCAATTGTGTCTACTGGGAAACCTTTAACTTTCTCAACTTCATCATCCATCAATCTCTGTTAAAATATGATCAAACATGAATAACAAGACACCAGTAAATTCAGTCCTTGGTGATGAAATTATGATACACGCGTAATCTTACTCTTAAACTCTCTTGAAAATGAGATGGAAGTTCCTTAGAGAAACACTCATTGAGCTTGAAGTAAAGGACTATACTAATTCCATCTCCATCAGCTTCGCCTTGGAAAATCGTGGCCGGATACAGTGGTATCTGTAAACAAAGACAATTTATTCTTTTATATTTAACTCCTTTATGTAATTTTACACAAAATATCATTTATATACCATTTAGGAAAAAGAAATCTCGTATAAAGATGGATAAACACCTGAGCATTTACAACAAGAAGAGTTGGGAAGCTTCCTGAGGATGACACAGTTGGGAGTTCCACAAACCGAGCAATATGATCGATTTTTCGAGGACACAAGAATACATCAACACCAAACGGGTAATATGCAGCGTAATTTGGAGCAAATTCCTTCTTCTTATCCCTAAAATACATGTTTCCTGATCAGCATTCAGCAAGAAACATACTAAAAAAAGATTTATTTCCTTATTAAGGTTGCTGTGTTACCTGAGATAATTCGAACCACGAACTTTAAATGTACCAGGCTCGATCTGAGCCCAACTATCGAACACATTCTTGTCAATTCGACAAAACGACACTTGGGTCCCTGCTATCGGTCTCTGCAGAAACATCTTTGTGGAAACTGACATAAACCAAAAAGAATTATCTCACTAACACATGAATTAGCATTAAACTGTCATAAAAAAAAGAGTTCTTACATAAAGCAGAAGTGGCATTTCCTTCTTTCCACTTAAAGGAAAGCTTCAATGCAGCTTTTTTCTTTGCACTTTGTGGGCTTGAAGCAAGACAAGGCAAACAATTATTGGGAATAATCCCACAATTATCCAATAATCCTGTCTCCTTGGTGGAATTCTCATCAGCCGAAGACGTGATTTCGTCGATGAAAACCGGATCACTGATGCTAGACACTGATAAACGCTCAAATCCACTTTGAGATAACAGATCTGCATTTCCCATATTCCCTCCATCACACAACAAGATTGAACAAAATTAACACCTAATGCCCAAGTTTTTTCTAATGTCATACCATCAGGAACACTTTGGAAATCCTCTTCACAGTCTGACTCGAGTATTGTGATGGTATCAAACCATGCCTCCTCGATGCTTCCTGCTAAGATTTAATTACAACAACATGCCCCATTATATACCGAAAAACGGGCATAAAACATAAGACAGTACATGAAACCTCCACATTACAAAGCCTAAATCTTCTTCTTTTTTTATAAAAGAGTGGCGACACTCTCGAGAATTATATAAATAAAACTCTACTTTGCCACCAGGCGAAACCCCTCAACCGGAAAACCAAAAGCGAGGGAAGCACGACAATAAGTGACTGCATTTGTCACCCCCTCTTCGGTCTTAGAGACCAGGCTGAAGAGGGGTGACAATCCATAGGTTTGTCCAGCAACAGAACCGAATCTGTTTCTAAACAAACCCTAATCTGAGACATTTCTTAGCCACTAGAATTCAGGCAAGACTAACAGTTGAGAGCTTGGACTATGATGATGATAGCTACTAGACAAGAGGGCCAAATACAGCAATAAAAAAGGGGACCAGGGTTGATATCATCCACAACCCAAAACTACACATAATTGATAAGTTAGATGGCCTAATAATACACTTTCCTCAAAACCCAATAAAACCCTAAAAAAATTCTGCAAAAATACCTTGTAAAGTGGCTCGATCTGGAGGAGGAAGAGAGGAAGTATCGAGCTTGATTTCAAGAGACGACGTCGTATCGGAGAGTTTTGATCTGGAAATGCGCATTCGAATTCCTCTCCTTGGTCTGTTCTTCATCTTCTTCTTCTTCTTCTCAACACATCTTTTCGGACTCGATAAGCAAGCTCCCATATTCTCTGTTACCAAATTTCAAAAGAAGCGGGGAAGAAGATCTAGAAATAAAACAGAGGAGGTTTTAATAAAGAGAGATTAGTCTAGAGAGAGAAAGAGGAGATGCCAAAAGCAACACCAAACAGAAAGGAAGTTGGGAAAATATAAAAGCAAGAGGGGCTGGTACTTTGATCGACAACAACTCAAGAACTGTGCTTATACTCCCTCCATCGGATTTATAAGACCTGTAAACTTGAAAAAAAAATTGTATTAAATGAGTTATAATCAGCTGTAATGAATTGTTTTTCATTAATATCAATAAAAAATTATGCTAAAATCGGACTCTAAAAAAATTCATGTCAATATAATTATTAATGTACGGATATATGAATAGATTATTCGCATGCGCATCTCTTCATATTGACATTCACATATCTTATCTATATAAAAGTTGGTTGTTCATTGCCAAAATTGAATGAAATTGGTACCAATTTAATGCATTACTCATTTCTTAATCACCTCTTATTGGACTTTTGAGCATGTATTTAAATATCTTTCTTATAACTCTATGTTATATTTACTTATAGTCTACTTGATTAAGTCACAAATTAAATTAATGTGTGAGCTTCTCTTATGACAATGCAAACTTATTCTAATATTATGTTTTAAAACTACTTCAAACATAAATATAAGGAAATAAAAAATAATTATATTTACAAATATTAATAAATTTGATAACAACAACAACATATTAACAAATAATGTATAACTATATTAAATCACATACGAAAATCCGTAATTTTCTCGCGCGGAGCGCGAGGCCCGTATCTAGTAAGCATAAAGACAGACATATGTCTGGATCTGCATTAATTTGTACCTTCGTCTTATAAACATATTCGTATCAAATCTTTTCTCAACTCTAAAACACCTCTTGTAACGTTGATCCAAGAGAAAAATTCTTGTGCGAACAACTCTTAACATAGGAAAATGAACTGATCACGTTCACGTATTACACGTCAATATTCATAGTCTAGATAGTAATATTCATGATCTGGGCCATGAATTTTTTAAAACATTTTCAGCGAGGGACACGGTGACGTGCTTATAATTAATGCGAACTTTATTTATTTTATTTTATTTTTCAAAATGACCACTAAAAATTCACCGTTTAAATCGTGACGCCCTACGTTAATTTGCCATTGACATGCATTTTCGGGATGTGTGCATGTACTTTTCACATATTATCAATGACATGCAAATCTGACCGAGTGCATGTCAATGGCCTAAATGTGCATGTCATTACTGAAGAAAGTGCATGTCAATCGCCCAAATGTGCATCCATTCGCAATTCGCACAATAATAATTATTCTCACATGAATCTTTTCCTATATAAATACCAACAATTGATACGGTAGATGAGCTTACCAAATCTTGCGTTATAATATAAGATAAAGTGCTATGTGTTTTGCCAAAAGAGGGTTTAATTAATTACAGTAAGACACTTCTTGGAAGTTGCTTGTGATTTTCAGTGCCTATGAGAAGTGGGACCCACCACTATAAGAGTTGACACGTGTTAAATAATTGAGCGTGTAAGCGTGTGGTAGCTTGTCGTCGTCGCTTGCTTGCTTGGATTTGCAGCTTTTTCTTGCTCTGTTTTTCTTCTTCTTCTTCACTGTTTTTTTCTTCCTTTAAGTTAATAAAACAGTACGGATTAAACTGAGTTCTGTGCAGAAAGGACCATTACTGTCGAATTCGGAATTTTATTTTGTCTTTTTGTATCTGTTTGTACGTTGGTAATACTACGTTCCAATTTTATAGTCACATGATTTTCTGACACTATTTACTAACCGAGAGAATCTTGTAGATTTCTTCCAATATATAAAAAAGAACATAGTCATATGGGGTCATATTTGATTCGTCTTAACGAGTACTTTAACAATATTAAAAAATTATAATTTTTAGTAACATACAATTAGAGTTATTAACGATACAAAACGTGTTTCGACATATGTGTCGGAATCTAATGGGACGGAGGGAGTATTACAGTTTTTGGGGTTTTTTTTCTTCCTTGCTTGTATTTATTTTACCGTAAATTATTTCTTGTCATTCTCAGAAGACCTGGCAAACGGGTCGAACGGGTCGAAAACGGGTTCGGGTCAATCGGGTTGACAAATTTTCGGGTTGAACGGGTTCGGGTCGACCCAGCGGGTTTCAAATGTTCGTTTTTCTTTATTATAATAAAGAAAATAATATTTTAATAATAAAATAATAATAATATATTGTTATTTAACAAAATATATTGTTATTTTTTAATTTAAATTAAATAAAATATGTGAAAAGTGGGACCATTCACGAGTTTCAAAAAGTTCGGGTCGAGCCGGGTTCGACCCAACGAGTTCGGGTCGAAAACAGATCTGACCCAAACGGGTTCAAACACTTTTCCGGTCGGGTTTGGATCGAGTATTTTCGAGTCGGGTTGGGTCGACCCAGCGGGTCGGGTCAGCTTTTGACAGGTCTCTGGTTTGGTGTTTTGTTGCATTTAATTATTTTTACCACTTAGATCTGTTGTATCAACTACTTTGTCCCCTTTCTTTTTGTGGAGCTACATATTTGTGAACCCATTAAATGTTACTATATGTATGAATTTTTCAGTCATGCATAACAATACGAGTAAGAACTAAGCTTTAAATAAGAATTGAAGTTGGTGTTAATATTACGTATGGATTTTCACTTATAGATAATCCCTTACTACAAGCGCAAGAGAATTAGGGTCGGTGTTAATGTTAACATATGTATGAATTTTCATTTATGGATAATCCTTCACTACATGCGCAAGAACGAAGATTTAAATAAGAATTAAAGTCGGTGTTAATGTTACCATATGTATGAATTTTCACATATGAAAAATCATATGTATAACTTTTCACCTATGAAAAATCATATGTATAAATTTTCACCTATGGATAATCCTTTATTATACGCGCAAGAACGGACCTTCAAATAGTGTTAATGTTACCATGTGTATGATTTTTCACTTATGCATAATCCTTCACTACACGCGTAAGAACGAAGTTTAAAATAAGAATTGAAGTCAGTATTAATATTACAATATGTATGAATTTTCACTTATGCATAATCCTTCACTACACGCGTAAGAACGAAGTTTAAAATAAGAATTGAAGTCAGTATTAATATTACAATATGTATGAATTTTCACATATGGAAAATCTTTCACTACAGGCGCAAGAACGAAGCTTTAAATATTAACACCATATGTATGAATTTTCACTTATAGATAATCCTTCACTACACGCGCAAGAACAAAGCTTCAAATAAGAATTAAAGTCACTGTTAATGTTACCATATGTATGAATTTTCACTTATGGATAATCCTTCACTATACACATAAGAACGAAGCTTCAATTAAGAATAGAAGACAGGTGCACACACGTAATGACTAAGACGATACACTTATCAATTTTCACGTACTTATTAATAATCACTCACAAAATACGCAAGGGCGCAACCTTTATATAAGGACACACTGTATGAGATTTCACTTATGAATAATCAATGTGTTATTATGAGTGTATATACATAATATATTATACTCCCTCCGTCCCAATTTGATAGTCTCATTTGATTTTGTGACACTATTTACGAATCGAGAGAATCTTGTAGATTTCTTCCAATATATAAAAAAGAACATAGTCGTGTGGGGTCTTATTTGATTCGTCTTAATGAGTATTTTAACAATATTAAAAAAAAAAAAATTAGTAACATATAATTAGAGATATTAACGATACAAAACGTGTCTCGGCATATGTGTCGAAATCTAATGAGACTATCAAAATGGGAGAGAGAGTAGTAAACTCGTCGAGATGAAGTTTAAAAATGCCTGAAAACGATGTAGAAATGACTCAGATAATTTACACGCATTTTAATTTCTTATTTTTCATAGGAATCAAACGACAACTAAAAAATTGAGACATGAGACAACATAGAAGTGACACTATATTGAAATTTCCGATGCGAACAACTCTTAACGTAGGAAAAACGAAAGTTTATGATTACAGATTACACGTCAATCTTCATATTCTAAATAGTAATCTTCAAAATCTGGGCCATGAAATTTTTTGAACGTTTTCAGTGAGGGTGCGGTGACATACTAATAATTACTGCGAACTTTGATAAAAAAAAAAAAAAATCTTCTCAAAATTTTCATCGTCCAGATCATGAGCATTACCGCCGGAATTATAAACATTAGCTTATTGTCTGTAAACACAAAAACTTTATATATCCTACTTTAAACATTGTTCTCACCCGAACTGGTATCTATACATTACATATATTATCGAAACTAATATGGATTGCAGTATTGTAACATATGTATATTGTTTTTCGATTCTCATTTAACCAATTCCCACGAAAATTAATCAACAACCGAAGAACAGAGACATGAGACGACATAAAAGTAAACCAACAACAAGATATATATAAAAATTATTTAAGTGATACGGTGGGAGAAGCACAAATCTCACTCAAACCATATACTTTCATGAAATTATATTATATTACTGCTCCAAGAAGAGTGCAATTAATCATGAGTGAATATAATATTAAGCTACACGCAAAATTCCAAGAACAATCAATATCAGCACTTGGGTGAAAAGTCACGGTGAAGGTATATTTTCTGATAAAAATTACCAAAAGGCTTTGGTATTGCATAATATAATTTAAAAGTAAAAGCACTAATTACAAAGAAAAATAATGCAAAATTGTATTGTAGCAAGCTATAAAGTTTCAAATTTAGATTTAATATTGTTGATGCATTTTCTTTGTACATGTACTACATTTTTAATTTTAGGCATTCTTTTGGATATATTTTATCTTTTTTTTTTGTCTTTTTCAAGGATTTTTTTTAAATTTAACTTCTGCGATTTTTATGGAAACAAAATATGAAAATCAATTTGTCTAATATTAGTTTAATATCGACTGCATTCCGTAGAAGCAAGCATAAAACTTCAAGTTAAGGATCATGTATGAAAATTAAGATCTCAATATTTAAATCCTACATAGAAATGTGCAAAATGCTAATATATAGGTCGCAGAAACCAAGTCCCCAAAGTCTGTGTAACGCTACCAAATAGAGCCTATTATGAGAAAAAATTAGGTGTAAATAATTCTTATTGTATTTATAAATTATACGTTAATGTTTATATTCTGGATAATAATGTTCACAATCTGGATCATATATTTTTTTGATCGTTTTCAGTAAAAACGCGGTGTCATACTTAATTAATGCAAACTTTGATTTTTTTCTCAAAATGATCTCAAAAAATTTCTCACCCAAATTATAAACATTAACTTGCTATCTGTGAACACGAAAAACTTATTTTTCCATACGTTAAATCTCGTTCTCACCCAAACTTTTCTAGCCTATTATATCACTAATTTAATGCAAATTTGTAGTCATTAATGTATAAATATTTCATACACTTACCGTATGACTAGTCTTCACCGTCCCAAAAGTGAAAGCTGAATTGAATATATGTATAATGTATATGCGACATCAACAAATCCAATGTTCTTTATCTTAAAAGCTATGTTGGATCTACTTTGATTACCCCGTATAAAATTTCTATTAATATCTTATGGAGTTATGGCCACCTATAAAAAGTTGTGGGTAATGAATTATTTCCTTTTTCTTTAATTATTAATTATCAACCAAAAAAAAGTAGCAATGAACGATCTTAATTTTATTCATATAATAGTAGTAAACGACTTACGTATAAATGAATCATATAGTGTAAATTATATGTATATTTAATTTTAATTTGTAATATAAAAATTTATATTTCTATAATAACACATTTGTATCTGATATGCAAGTAATATAGTTTGAAAAATCAAATGTATATTATTAGTAGTTGCACGTAACTTACCTATAAGATGACTTTGTGGAGTTTTTTTTTTCTTCCTTTCTTAAAAAAATCAGAGTGAAGAATATACACGTTATTAATGTATTGATATAGAAAAGGACATTTGAGTTTTGATTACGAATGAAGTTCTAAATATAAGACCTGTGTATAGATGGTCAAACTTAAGCCTGTTCACAAGATTATTGATTTCAATTGAATGTGTTTTCAACTTGACAGAATTTTAATCAGCCCACTTATGTATTTAGAAAAAACAAAGCAAGGGACTTTATCAACAATGCTTATAATAAAATATTAGGCCAGCAAATGATTAATATATTACAAACTTGATTTCTTAATCTATCTTATATATTAAAGCTGAGACTTTTAGAGCATCTAGAGTAGAGTTGGCTCCCGGTCCGGTCCGGTCCGGTTCCGGTTCTGGTTCGGACCGGTTTTTTAAAAAAAAAAAAAAAAATTTATAAAATAAATAAAAAAATATAAAAATAATTTTTAAACTTAAAAAAAATGATTATAAAAAAACGCTATTAAAAAAGAATGTTTTGTCATTGTTTTTATGTTTAAAAAACTTAAAAAAAATGATTATAAAAAAACGCTATTAAAAAAGAATGTTTTGTCATTGTTTTTAAGTTTAAAAATTATGTTTAAAAAACTTAAAAAAAATGATTATAAAAAACGCTATTAAAAAGAATGTCTTCCAATCGCAAACACAGCATTGCGCCTCCAATGACTCTGGTGCCAAATTTGATCTCTTCCTCGTTAAAGTGTTGCCTCCTGCACTAAAAGTTTGTTCCACCGCCACGGTTGAAGCGGGGACGGCAAGAACTTGAGCCGCAATCTTCGCAAGCGTTGGAAACATGCTCCTATGATCCTCCCACCACTTCAAAACATCTAAAGCTTCACAACTAACAAACTCAAAGTTGGTGTTAAGATAGTTATCAATTTCCGCATTCGTGTTTGTAACTCTTGGTCTTTTACTAAAATACTTAGCTCCAAAGGCCCCCAAGCTACTAGAGCTCGAAGAAGCCGGAGGTAATTGTGAAGGAGTCGGAGAATCCGAAAAATGAGTAAATAAAGTTTCAATGTATGTTCTAGTTCTAGAAACCATACCTAAAATATCCTCTAGTTCACCGTCGGCTAAAATATATCCATAATAGTCATCTAAAAGAGCGTGTAAAACTCCTAATTTAAGTCTAGGATCTAAAACACAAGCAACAAGAAAACAATCGGGAATATATCTATAGTATTGCAACCACTTACTCCTCATGCTTGCAACGGATTCCTCAATGCCGGAAATTTTAGCTCCCTCACTTAAACCAGCCATAACATTACAAGCTTCCAAGACAAAAACATTACTACTTGGTATATAAACATGACTAAATCTCTTTGTTGCATCACTAAAACATTTTAAAAACGTTGCAATACTTTGACATATTTCCCAACCTGATTCGCTAAAATAGAAAGTAGAGCCAGAAAGGTTTTGAGAAACAAAAGACGTTAAAACTTGTCTATATTCTATACATTCACATAGTAATATGTAAGTAGAGTTCCATCGGGTACCCACATCTTTTGAAAAACGTTTTGGGTGCACCCCGTTAGTTTTACAAAAGGTCATCCAATCTCTTGTAACTTTAGGATGCCCCCAAATATACTTAATAACGTTCTTAATTGGATCAAAATGATAACTCATAGCACGTAAACCATCTTGAACACATAAGTTTAAAATATGACAAGCACATCGAATATGAAAAAATCTCCCACCAAATAAAGGTTGACACATTTCTTGTAAATCTCTAATAGATGCGGTGTTAGCAGATGCATTGTCGAATCCAATTGAAAAAACTCTATTAAGTAGTCTATATTCTTCTAAAATTGTACGAATCATCATAGCAATATTTTGTGCGGTATGTGAATCATCAAAGACTCTAAATGCCAATAAACGTTTTTGCATTGTAAAATGATGATCTACAAAATGACATGTAACACCCATGTAAGAATGGGTTTGAGTATTATCACTCCATATATCACTACAAATAGAAACATTCATATCATTTTGCGAAAAATAAGAAACTAATTCGTGCTTGTGTCTTTTATAAGCCTTAATTACGTTTTTCTTAATCACTTTCCTAGATACGGATTTAAAAGCGGGTTGTGTATGCTCTTTAATATACTCATTAAATCCTACATTTTCACTAAATCGAAATGCTAAATGATCAACACAAATAGCTTCGGCTAATGCTACACTATTAGCTTCATGATCAAAACGAAATAAAGGGTTACCGCTAGTAGAAGATGCAAATCCGCCGGAAATTTGCGTTTGTCCCCCTAGCATTCCCATCTCGGCGACGTGTCTGTGCTCCATGTGTCGTTGAAGGGTTCCATATCCTCCACTTTTCTTCCATTGGAATGTCGCCTCGCAAAAGTTACAAGAAACAATAATTAGTCCGGGATCATAATCCTCGGCCTCGAGTTCCTCGATACCGGGTTCTAATTTAGTAAACCACTTTGTAAAAACAGGAGATGTTAGTTTCCGGGATTGGTTCCCGGAGGACCCGGGAACGGTCCTCCCCCCCCCTACCCCTAGCCGGCCTCGAACCGCTAGCTTGCCCTTGAGGCCTAGCGGTCCTACCCCTAGCGGAGGACCTAACTTGGGAGGTGGGAGTGGGAGTGGGAGAAGTGACATTATCACTCTCTTGGGTGTCAAAATGATCCGCCATAATATGATTAAGAACAATTAAATAATATGATTAAAAGCAATTAAAAACAATTAAAACAATAAAACAATAAAACTTAGAACAATATAATAATGTGATTAAAAATGTAAAAGCAATAAAATATTGAAAGACAAAAGCTAATTAAAAGGAAGATTAAGAAAGAAAGAGATTAAGAGAGATTGTTGATGGAATTTGAGAGATTATGAGATTGAGATTTGAGAAATAGAAGAGAGATTGTTGTTGTTGGATGTGTGATTTGAAGATTGTATGGTATGGTATTTATAGGGGTTGGATATGAATTTTTTAATATTTAAAAATTTATTTTTTTATTTTTTTTTAATTTCCTAACGGCTAGGAGCCGTTAGGACCGCCGGTTAACCGGCAACGGCTAGTAAACTAGCAGTTGGAACCGTCGGTTAACCGCCGGTTTTGTATTTTTTTTTTTAACCGGCAGTTAACCGGTTAACCGCCGGTTTATTTTTTTATTTTTTTTAAAAAACCGCCGGTTAACCGGTTAAACCGGCGGTTAAAAAAATTTAAAAAATAAAATAAAAAACCGGCGGTTAACCGGCGGTTCGAAAAATCACATTTCTCGAACCGGAACCGGACCGGGTCAAAACCGGTTCCTACCGGTTCCGGTTCCGGTTCGAACCGCCGGTCCGGTCCCGGTCGAGCCATCTCTAATCTAGAGTGATTTTAGACTAGGTTGTTAAGCTATTTTTTATTTTTTATTTTTAACTTTAATTAAAAATATATTGAATAATTAACTCAACAAATAAATCCTATAAAACAATTACTTCATTCAATATAAAAACAATACAAATTATCCTATCCTATTAAGAATACATTTTAAATATAATTATGATATATAATGAGATATTTATATATATATAATTAAATTATATATTCATTTCATGAATATGTATTAATTAGTATTCACAAACTAAAATTTAAATTTATTTCGCTTATTTGATGAGAGATAAACTTAATTTTTAGATAAACTTGACTTAAAACGTTTAAATTTTTACGACGAACAATTTAGAATACCCGTGCATGGCACGGGTCACTAACCAGTCAAATCTTATTTGAAAGCTCTAGATATTTTTTTAAAATGCACAGCTTAGTTATCGATCTGAATGATTTGTTAAATGCAAGCAACTAGCAACAAAACCGGTAAGAAAAATGATTCAATTCGTTGGGTCGACCCAGAAAAAATCGATTTATTCGGATTTGAAAAGTTTATAGATTTCGGTGACTCGAAACCCGAAGGATTTAGGATCCGTTGGGACATAACTTGCCTAATCCGACCCGCTTGATTCAAACGTTTTTTTACCCGAATCCGTCCCGTTTGCATGGTCTTGTGATATTGCATGTCAAAATGATAATGATAAGGCTCCACAATATTTAAGTATTGGATCGATGTAAATGGGCCATAAGCCCACTTTTTTTTTATCAAATTGACAATGGGCCTTCCAGGCTGTTTGATTGGCCCAGCCCATTACTCCATCAGATGAGTATAGTGATGTAATTAAACCATGCTTCCTGCTCATTATTCCTGTTATGTTGCTTATGAAATCACATTACTTTATGTATTCTTGACATACTACACCAAAACGAGAGAAGTTTGCATAATTGTTACTCCCTGAATCAAGTTAATTATAATCCTACCTTGGCCTGGAAAAAAAAACTAGATAAAACAAGCTGTCAAATGTCGTGAATTATCACGATCACGGCTAAAAAACTCGTCTGAATAATAAAGCTGTTTCGTCTTGAGAACAATCTTGACAAAAACATCCTCCCTAGCAGCAACACTATCATCAGCTTCAGCAACTTCCTCCTCCTTTAGCGAAAAGCCTCGCTCTTTCTCCACAGAAAATGTAGAGATGTACAAAACTTCCTCATCAGAAGAATTACAGAGACTTCCATGGATGACGACACACATATTGTTAGTTTCGTCTTCAGTCCGAAACACTGTGGCCTTGGATCTGACAATAGGTTCAACCCCGTCAAAGAAGTGTGGGAGTCTCTGATACCGGATAATAAACCCTTCTCGGGTCACCATAAGAGCGAATGCACAACAAAAATCGCTATCATCATCATCATCATCCTCGTCAAAACTAAGGATTCCAAATGCTGGACCAAATCCAATAACAAAATTCACTGGTCCACACTCCGAAACATGAGTAAGGGATACGAAACTAACAAGGTCAGACACATGAAATCTAGGTACATTGCCAAAACTATGATATACCCATTCATTGGTTTTGCAATCTAACACATGGAACTGAAATGTTCCAATCCCTTCAGCTGCTGCAAAAATCTGATCCCCTAGCACAACATGGTCTGTTATGCAAAATCTCTCTTGATCTGATCTCGTCGTGGTTAAGGGTAGGACTTGACTCCAGACACTATCACTACATGAGAAACTTTTCTTCCAAATATAACTATGAGAAACTTTTCTTCCAAATATAACTTATAGACATCTTGGGTCTCCTCGTTATGCTTCCCTACCATCATTCCATTAGAGCCTAATTGGAACAAAGCACAAGCCACCGAGGAATTCTCTTCCAACAAATCAAATGTGTCGATTATGGGAAGAGGTTTGCAGTGGAGGAAAATATTTTGATTATACTTGTTCAAGTCCAAGCAATAGATGGTAAAACCATCAGAAATACAAAGAGGCTTGTGAGGCTCCTCATTCAAAGATGATCTCATTCTCATATGAAAATATACTTGTTCTTCGAGATACGAAAGATCCACAGGAAAAAGTAGCAAGGAAGGCGAGAAATTCAGTTTGGCAGGAGAATGACCCGGTATTTGGATTCGAGGGAGGATGTGAGTACAAGGAGTGATTGTTTGGGTTTTGTTATGCAGAGTTAAACGGAGATTTTTGGGAAAAGGTTTCTTTTTCATGCCGACGAAGGATCTCTTTTTGACGAATTTCGACTTCAGATTCTCTACCATGATGCTGAAAATTTCTTTTATGGTATTTCTTCCACTGAATGAAGGAGATGAGATGTTTTCATCCATGTTTAAATTTTCACAAGACCTGTAACAAGAACATGCAACCATCACCACATCAGTAAAGTCAAGGATTCAACATCTAATAATCTATAACAATCTAAAGAACAAATTCATGTTAATCAAAACCTGAAATTGAATGTAACAGATTGAAGGGGAAATCAGTAACTAAATCAGTATATTATACTCAAGTAGATCACTATGTTAGAATAGATTTGGGAGAATAATGTGATGATATGATTAAGCCTCTTAGAGCAGAATATATACAACTTAGACGATATGGAAAATATGGAAAAGATAACAATACAAAGATATATGAAAACAATATCTAATCCTATCGTTAATACACTAGAAGGATAAAAAATCAGCAAGTAAATCAGCATTTGTTTTCTATATCAATACTCACATAATCAATCAAACCAAATATAATCATTGCCTGATAGAACACATGATCGAAAATCAGTAGTCTTTTGATAGAAAATCGAAATCAAAGTATTCCAACAGCCAAGAGTAAATTAATAAAATTCAAGAGTGAAAATTGAGAGGAGAGGGTAACATTACTGATGAATTTATTGATTGACAAGAAATTAAAGAGTATTTGAACCTTAAGGGATTGGGGTTTACGGGATTAGTTTTGCTTCTGCAAATCGAGAAGAACGAAGAAGAGGAAACTAAGGAAAACAAATATCGAAAAACTGAAAGCAGACTAAACAAATTTGGAAGCAACTTACTTGGACGGAATATATTAGAGTAGATTTGAGAGAATAATGTGATGATATGATTAGGCCTCTTAGGGCAGAATATATACAAGATAGACAATCTTATCTAAAGATAAGATATGAAAAATATGAAAAAGATAACAATACAAAGATATATGGAAACAATATCTAATCCTATCGTTAATAGATTGCACCATTAAGAGCATCAATGGATTGTGCTACATCTGTGGTGGGGCAGGCAACTTTGCTAAGTTTTGTGCCAACTTGTATCATAGTTAGTTAGGGCATGTTTGGTGAAAGAAATCGGGTTAGAAAGAGTTGGATTGGAAATGATAGATTTAAGTTTGTTGTTTGTTTTGTATTTTGGAATGAGAAAAATCTACTATTAAACTATTAAAGTAATATTCAATTTTCGCCACATGTCACCTCCTCACTAAAAGTGTCACATGTCATTTTTCAATCATTTTCCTTTTTCATAAAAAAAATCATATAATAGAAAAATTATAAATATATATATATGTTTATTTTAGAATAATTAAGATATACAAGATCCTATGCTTCTTTATTTATATTTTTAAAATTCTCCAAACCATATTTTATGTACTTTAATATACAAGATTTATTTAATAATTATATAGAAAGATTACATCTTATAATTCATAAATTTTAAATACTTTACACCAAATATATTTAAATATTTAAACAATGCTTGATTAACACTCTCTTTATTAATTTTTTTTATCATAATAATTCAAATACTTTATATTAAAGAATTGATCATCTTTTTACTTTAGGTATTTAGGTTATAATTCAAGTTAAACAATTATTTTTAAAAATTAAACTAAATTTGTATGTGGAAAATGAACTAAATATATTTGATAAAATATTTTAACCTAAGTTATTTATGTATTAAAATTAAATTTATTATTTTATAAAATCCGTGCCTCGCACGGAAAACTGAACTAGTTTAAGTAAAAGTGATTACAATTTATCAAACCCACCCCACACTTGAAAAATTGAAATGACGACAATACGAGGGTTGAGAAATATCTACGATACCCACGAATTTATTTGCTTAATTGTAAATTTAGGTTTTGATTTAATATGTACGATTTTGATCAACGTCGATCTACCGGCCTCTCGACTTATCTTATAAAAGAGTGTAGCGTGCGTCGAACTATTTACTTCTAGAGAAAGTGTATGAAACAGTAAGAAAGAATGAAACTTTTCATTAACAATGGTAGATCCATTGTGGTGAAAAGAATGAAACTTTTCATTAACAATGGTAGATCCATTGTGGTGAAAAGAATGACTTTTATAAGGTTAAGGTTATTTCAGACCGATTCTCACCTAGCGATTTTCCTTATTCAGTGGCCGGTTGAGACTCATCACCGCCTTGGTGATTCAATGCCAAAACTTCCTCCTTTGAAACATGGAAATCTCGTTTCACCATATCTTGCGAATTCAGTCGTCGATTCCTTTACTTATATTTTCCTATTGATTTTCAGTTAGTTGACTCATCTTTTAAAACTGTTTTTTTTGTGATCAAGCGATATTAGAGATTGTGCTACACCAATTTGTCATGAATAATCTTGTCTTTCATTAATATAATGTCTGAAAATGTCGTATCTCCATGAAGAACATGGATTAAGAGTTTCAAAAGTCCTCGAATATTTCTTAAACAAAACAATGATTAAACCCTGATCATAACTCACCATCATGATCATCCCTATCTCCATCACTCCTATTCAATATTCACTCCCATATTTATCCTAAGATGAGACAAACTCCAATATTAATTACTCAAACAACCTCTAAATTCTAAACTATAGCACAAAATCTATAATTATAGTTTAACAAAAAATAAAAATAGTTTACTTTAGAGCCACATTCACCGTCGATCTTGTGGGCCCTATTCCTAGATATGATCACACGGCTATAAATGATTGTACGGACCTTCACTCCATCTTGTTTGGGCGAGAGATTTGGAGAGAGTTCACTGTAAGCACAAAAAACCTTCACTATCAACGGAGATCCAATATCCATCGCTGATTCTTCGATTCCAAATCACAGGCTTCACTAAGAACTGCAGATTGTTGTTGAAAACAGGAATTAGTGTTGGATGATAAATCTCGACTTCGACTACTAACTGATGAACGGAGCTCCATATAGTTTTTCCGAGATCTGGCCGTTTCCTATCAATGGAGGCGCCGAATCGAGCGGTGAGGGGAGATTGGAGCTCGGTAGACCTCCTTTTGTGGCAGATATGAGCCGCTTCGCTGAGGATGTCAATCCAGATGGTTCTGAAGATGATTCGATGACAGGAGGAAGAGGAGAGAAGAACCAGAGAGGAGGAAGTGCGAGGAGAAGGAGAGAAGCTACTGAGGAGGCCGCGGCAAAGAGCGTTTCTACTAGCAGCGCCAATGTCGTGGTAATTTTTTTTCTCAAATTTGTAGTGCTTTGATCGGAGATTTTTTGTTTGAATCATTGCTTATTGATTGTTCTGAAATAAATCGACATTCTGCACTATGTTGTGCTTTCATTTATTTGTGGTTTTGGTGGAATGCTGATTCAGATGATGATGTTGTTTAATTGGTCATGAATTTCATGATTCTGAATTATAGATTCCATGAAGAATTTGGTTTGGGATGGCTTATTGAACTTAGTAATGCATTGTTTGAACAGTTTAGTATCATAAAGTACTGATTATAAGGATAATGCTATAGTAGTATCTCAATCCTGCTTTGAGCTAATTTTTCTATAACTATTTGAACAGTTTTGCAGTTTTTTGATCGAGGAAATTATTGCTTAATGCTTATTGATTGTTCTGATATAAATCGACATTTCGCACTATGTAGTTCTTTCAACTTCAATCAATCACGTTGTGCTTTCATTTTTTCTAATTTTGATAATGATGTTGTTTAATTGGTCAAGAATCTCATGATATTGAATTATAGCTTCCATGAAGAATTTATGTGGATGTAGGGAGCAATCTTCATTGATGATTCTAGATTGGTTAATAATGCATTGTTTGAACAGTGTATTATCTCAATCCTGCTTAGAGCTATTTTTTCTATCGATTTTGCAGTTCTTTTGATCGAGGAATCTTGTTTCAGTCATTGCTTATTGATTGTTGTGTTGTTTTTTTAACTTCAATCAAATCATGATGTGCTTTCTTTTTTTCTGATTTTGATGGAATGCTGATACAGGTTATGTTGTTTAATTGGTCATGAATTTCATGATATTGAATTATAGCTTCCATGAAGAATTTGGTGTGGAATGTAGGCAGCAATCCTCGTTGATGATGCGTGTTGATTCTAGATTGGTATAACAGCTCTGCTTATTCAACATAATAATGCATTGGTTGAAAGGTTTAGATTCATCCAGTACTGATTAGATGGTAATGCTATAGTAGTTTTGACTTTTGATGGAGAAAACAAGAGTTATATAGCTAGTGAATAACCAGCACAATAACTTGGGAATTATATTCTATGATTCCCTATATATTGCCTTGTGAAGAAGGATTTATTTAGTGAAGATTCACTTGAGTCTTGATTTGTATGCTATAAAGAAGAAACTTGGTTATAATGGAAGCTGTCTTCTTTTTCATTAAACAGGATAATAGTGACAGTAAGAGGCTCAAATCTTCAGGATCTGGGGATGAGAACCAAAGCTCCAAAGCTGATGGTGAAGGGAATTCGGGTAAAGGAGTGGACCAAGGCTCCAAATCCCAATCCGAGCCACCAAAAGATTATATTCATGTTCGAGCAAGAAGAGGCCAAGCCACCGATAGCCATAGCCTAGCAGAAAGGGTAACACTTCACTCTACCAATGAATTTTTAAGTTGGACTTTCTTTTCTGTCGTCAATATTTAAGGATACAGATAATTTACATGTCATGAATATTATGTGTTTTAGGCAAGAAGAGAAAAGATTAGTGAGAGGATGAAACTGCTTCAGGATCTTGTCCCTGGTTGCAACAAGGTCTGGTGTTTTCTGATACTGATCTCCTTTTGGATTGTATTAGCTTCCTGCTATTAATATGCTTATTTTGTGGTAATTTTCAGGTCATTGGCAAAGCACTGGTGCTTGATGAGATCATCAACTACATCCAGTCTTTACAGCGACAAGTTGAGGTGTATATTCTTTTTCTTTCTCAATTGAAAACTCACCAAAGATGTACACCATAAACTAATGTATGCTTGCTGCAGTTTCTCTCAATGAAACTTGAGACGGTTAACTCAAGAATGGATATTGGCATTGAAGAATATCCCTCCAAAGATGTAAGATTTCTATCATAACTCCCCTTTTATCAAGATTTCCTTGAGCTTTATTTATAGTGAAGCTTTTATCTGAGTGTTCTGAGACTAACTCACACTCAGAGTCTTAGATTGGTCATAGTTGTGTAAATGTAGCTTCGCGAATAGTAATAAGCACCCGTGAGCTAGATAATTAGACTTCAACTTGCATTGATCTTTCATTTCCAGATCATAATTGAACAAAATTAACCTTAAATTGTTTACAACAGAGTCTTACTCTTGAAGCTCAAATGCAATTTATAAACGGTTTTTCTATCATGTGTCCGTGAATTGGAAACTCTTATCCTAAATTGGAAAATATAAACCCATCACAACAAAATAGATAACTCCCAAAACTATCATCTGGACATATTTGTTCTTATAATTTACATTCTTTTTCCTCTCCAGTTTGTGCAACCCGACAGATTCGATCCTTCAGCGGTAGCATACGGATCTCAAGGTCCACGAGAATACGAAAGAGCGTCTTCTCCAGAATGGTTGCATATGCAGGTTGGTAGCGGCTTTGAGCGACAAACATAACTAATTTTTAGAGCAACTGGGACAAAATAAAGAGCAGTGGGAAATTTGAAAGCATGTACAACAATTCCCCTTTCTGCAATCTGTGGCATACATAAAAAAGAAAATGATACTGCATTCATCTCACTCTGGAGAAATCCCTTGAAAAACATCACATTTTATTTATAAATCTGGAATTAGGCCTTGAACTTGTACCCATAACGTTGTAATTGTTGAATTTAAATTTTAGATGGCTTTGTGCTTCTTCATTACAAGTTATAGGTGTTGAATTAATAATTTTAAGAAATAATTTATCAGAATTATCTTAATCTCCCATTCACATTGGTCTATTTGCCTTTTCTCTTGTACATATAACTTGGGTCATTGGAAAATGATTGAGTGATGTAACTCAAAAATTGGCAACAAAAGGCATAGTCTAATTATTTTTTCAAGGATAAAATTCTCATAAACTAAGATCTTGTGAGGATTAGTTTTTAGACGAGTACTAAGGTGCACACAAACGTTGTAACGCATGTACACGCATGTTATAACGCATGTATACAGATGTCATAACTTGTAACGCATGCAAATAAACGTGCATTTAGTATTTGGTGATGTACACTATTTGAGACATATGCTCACACAATGTGTGAATGAGTTATAGCGTTTGTGTGCATTATCATCAGTCTTCATCTAAATACTCATCCTCACCGGAATCAGACCCAACTCAAAGTTCAAAATTAAAACAATAATTTGAAGTTTCCAAATGCAAAAACAAAACATTTAACAACTTCATGTGAAAATGGGATTATTTTGACACTTATCTTGCATAAATGGTACGTCATACTCCTCTTGTACTATAGCTGAAATAATTTCATGGAAAAAATTTACCACACGATTAGGTGTACGTTACTTTCGAATCTTTGGCTATAATGTCTAGGTTGATTTTCGATATCTTTGTTTGACTAGCTTTCTAAAAGTTAATTCCTCCGTTGTCAAAATGTTGCTTCGACAAGCAGGCTTGAATTTTTTACCGAAAGAAAATCTTAACAATAAGTACACGCAATTGCAGCACTATTTGCAAATAAATCTACTTTTGTCAAAGCGATTTAAAGAAACTTCTTTACTAATCGATCGACATAAATACTCTTAACTTATGTTAAGAGTTAGTTTACTACTTCGGGCAATAATATAAAACTTCTTTTGTTTCTCCGTTGCGACACAATGAAAACTGTTATCGTGCATTCGTGCGTATGTTGTATGTTAGACGAGCATCAGTATGATAAAAACGTACTCGTTGGAAACAAATCGATAAATTCAAAACATAAACCTTCTCATTTATAAGCACTCGTGCTGGTGACATTCGTTTGCTTCACAATTGGCTATACAACAACGAAGTTAGAAACTCTCTATCTCTTATTTATTTGTTGCCAATCATAATGCCTCCGATAAAATTCTTCTTCTTTTTTGTCATGATCGACTTTTAGATAAAACACTTACAAAAATAGTGTCTATTCGGGAGATATAATTTTCTTATGAAAGCAAGACAAAATTTTTGTTGTCGAATAGTCAATGTTAAATCACTAGATCAATTAAATGTTGTTTTCGGAAAAAAGTTTTACTTCCTACTAAATATACTATGGAGTAGTCTCTTTTCCATGAAATCTCAATTATCGAGATCAAAGTTTATTGTGTAGGCTCCACCCAATCTCGTGGACATGTCCTTGTTAAGCAACGAAATCTTTAGCCTCACTCTTTTATTTTTTATCTCACTTTGAATTTTTCGAGTCTATTTTTATTCGGCAAAGCTTGATTTGATTCGGATTCGGAGATTAATCACTTCTTGAAGTAGCAACGAAGAAGTTGCTATTTACATCTTCCCTCCATTATATGCTTCGACTTACCTTCAACGAAACCATCATAAATTCATAATATACTTTCAAAATAAATAAAAATTCAAGGATCCAATTTATTAAATATTTATATCCGTCATTTTTTTATATGCTACATAATTTTAATGTTTTATAATGTGTGTATTTGTTGACAATCGATTTCAACATAAAACTTCCAATTCATGCCATCCCTATCCAAATTATTAAATGTTTAGTTTAATAATTGTAGTCACCCTTTTGGAAAAAGATATTAATTTTTGTATTTATATAATGTCTTCATTTTCTATCACTACCACCAAAGTACTAATTTATGCATTACTAGTACGATCTAAAATAATATAAGATGTGTTCATCAATTATTTTACTCGTATGTGATTGCGATAGTAAAGTATTTGTTTATTTTATGATTTTGATCGGGAAATCAAAGCAAATCATCACAAACCCTTGTTTTTATGTTCACAGATCTTTACAGTATAGATGGGCTGTACGTGTACCGTACGTGTAGTATTTAACAAGTACGGATTGTTATTACAATAATTAACGGATTTGATTAATTAGTCCTTGATCAACTTATATCTTGTTTATTAATAATTCATACTCCCTCCGTCCCTAAATATAAGGCTCATTTGCTTTATTAACACTATTTACGGTCGAAGAGAATCTTTCGATTTCTGGCTATTGTATAAGGTAAAATATAGTCACGAGTGGTCTTGATTGATTCATATCAATGAGTACTTTAACAATATCAAAATTTTACAATTTTCACTAACTTGTCTCGAGAGATATTGACGAAACAAAACATGCATCGACAAATGTGCCCATTTGAAATGGGAAGATCAAAAGGGGACGGAGGGAGTATATTTATCGTCGAGGAGGCTATTTGCACTCCTTTTTGCTGCAGGCTTAAATCCGCGCGGAGCAACGGAATGGGCGGATTATAAATCCGCCAGAATACTTGAAAATTTTGTAAAAAATTAGGCTAAAAAGCTGGAAAATCCTAAATCCGCCCGCTTTTAAGCTTTGAAAAGCTGGAAAATCCTAAATCCGCCCGCTTTTTGGCTTTGAAAAGCGAGCGGATAAAGCTGGCGGATTGTAAATCCGCCGGGTCGGTCGGAGCGAAGCTCAGCTCCGCGCGGAGCTCAGATTCACCGGAAAATCAGAATGGTCATTCAACCTGATTTTCCGTCAAATCCGAGTGCAAACAGGATCCCTCTTTATCGTACTGTCTACACGTATATAGAGGTACTTTGTAAGTACTTTTATTAGGATTCATAATCAACTAAATAATTGAAAAAATGCTCAAATACCGAAAACCACCCTTAAAAATGGTCGATTTACTCAAAACCACCCCTTAAAAATTAATTTAGAGAAAACCACCCCTAAACGTACTCCGTTAGCCAAGAACCACCCCTCCGTTATATATCTGTTAGTTTGATTAAATTAATATTATTAATTGTTTTAATTATTTTTTTAAATAAAAAATCACTTTACATATTTAGCCCTAACTTTTGATTTACTTCAAAACTTACAAAAATGGGTAAAAATTGTAATTAAGCCAAAATTTGAGATACATTCGTCATTTTCTTCAACCATGACCCGAATCACTGTTCATCCTCATCCTCCTCCATCTCCGTCGACGTCGTTGCTGAGTACGAATCTCCCTGGTGGACCGCCGCCAAGAAACCCGACCCCGACGCCCTATCCGCTCTCATTCACCCCTCAAGAGACGTCGATTCCTTCCACTCCCAAGGTCGCTCCGCCCTCCATTTCGTCGTTGGTCTCAGATCCGACCCCTACGTCCGAATTCGGTGCCGACGTCAACCTACCAGACACCGCCGGAGAACTCACCCCGCTCCACATGGTCGCCGAAACCCTAATCTCTCTAGGCACCGATGCGGAGAAGCCCGATGACCGAGGGAAGACTCCATTGATGCTGGCCAACGAGATCTTGAAGGTCACCACCCCTGCGCAGAGAATGGGGATGAAGAAGGATATCTCGGTTTTACAGAGCTCGATTTAGGTATTCGCGGGAGGAGAGGGAAAGGGGATATGGTTGAGTATCTTCTGAGGTGGAGGGACGACGGCGAGAATGACTGGGTCAAAGGCGGGGCTAGTGGCGGAAGATGTCGTCACCGACTTCGAGGCGGGGTTGGAGTATGCTGAAGCGGAGGGTGTGGTTGCGAAGAGGGTTGGAGACGAAGGGTTGAAGAAGATGACGAATTATCCGAAATTTTTGCCTAATTACAATTTTTTCCCATTTTCGTAAGTTTTGAAATAAATTAAAAGTTAGGGTTAAATATGTAAAGTTATTTTTTTATTTAAAAAATTAATTAAAACAATAAATATTATTAATTTAATCAAACTAACAGATTTATACGGAGGGGTGGTTCTTAGCTAACGGAGTACGTTTAGGGGTGATTTTCTCTAAATTAATTTTTAAGGGGTGGTTTTGAGCAAATCGATCTTTTTAAGGGTGGTTTTCGGTATTCGAGCCTTGAAAAAATTAAACAAATATTCGTAAGTTCTATCGGCTTGTTCGGCATAATCTTTGTCTTATTAAGATTGTCCTTGAGAAATTGACTTGATCGTGATTAATTGATATCTTAATTGATTTACGCTTCTTCTCTAATAGTCGAATATCCCATATTTTTTGGGAGACTAATGTTGTAGCGGATCTGATAGCTAAAATGCATTATTTGACACTCCAACCCGATTTTACAGCATTCTTATCATTCGAGATGCTCTAGGACGGTATCATTCGATAGACGTATCCCCGTTATTAAAATAAAATGTCTCGCTTATATTTTCTATAAGCTAGCTAATTTTCTGACAAAGTGTAGGTAATTTTTTTTATTGCCGAACAGAGCCTATATATCGTACAATAAATTGTCGTGATCTTTATATGTCAATACTTCGTCACACTTACGTTTATTAGTAATTAAACTGTTATTTAATTACTTAGATAAAATAAAACTCCTACCAAAACACACAAATTTCATGGTCTACTTGTGATTTTGTAGATATGTTTATGGGTATGATCAATGTGGAGGAGACTTGTCACGAAACAAGGAACACAATGAATTGGTGTATAGTGGATGAGATCAAGGAAGGGTCCCTTTCACAAAGATTTTGTGGGGAAATTCATACCAATTTTTTCTTCTTGCCTTTGATTCATTACTTCTTTTCCCCCCTAGCTTTCTCTCTAATCTACTTTTTACGTGTCCAATATCCATCGATCGAATGTTAACAAAAGTCGCTTGGTTTTATCTTACTGTATTAAGATATCTTATATAGTGACAAGTAGAAATTTACCTTAAGATGGGCTAAATTAAACATTGATTAAAATTAAGAAAAATATATAATATAAAATTCACTTTTTAGAAGGGGTCTGTACAAAAAACGCTATTTTAAACCCCTATTTTTCATGGATTTTTTCCGAGGAGGGGTATAAGTGGGTCCATCAGTGATCTAATGTACTCGCTCCGTCTTATAATGCCAGTCTTATATGTTAAGCATACTTGTCGATGTATATTTTGCATTATCAATATTTCTAAATTAATGTTAGTAAAAATTATAATAATATAAATACTTATTAAGATGAATAAACAAAGATTTGAGTCTAACTATGTTTTTCTCTTACACATTAAAGGATATCTAGACAATCACCATAAGGGTGTAGTTTGGGTGGACAATTGTCAAAAAAAATCTTCTTGATTTCTTCCCATATAAAACGAGATGTGAGAGGTCTGGAGTTGCCTTATTTTACATTCAACATTAAAACCTACCCCTCTGTTAAAAAATACTTGTCCCTGAAGCAATTTTAAGGAGAATTTATTGATCATAATTTTAGATAAGTATACCCTTCATAGTTTAAGTAATGACATAGAGAATAAAAAAAAAAGAATAGTGAGAGAATAAAAGAAATAATAAATAACATTAGGATAAATTTGAAAAAAATGGTGTAAAATTATGTTAAAAGTACGGAGTATTTTTTAACAAATGATTTGGACTCCAGGACAACTAATTTTTAACAGAGGGAGTACTATATAACTATTAAAGTAAATCTCCTCTTATATCACATGTCATTCCATATTTTAATGTGCTACATGTCACAATATTATTACATTTTCCATGTGTCAATTCTCTATTCAATATATCACTTTTCTTTTGTATCATTTTTTATTTTTTTATAATAGCAATACATATTATAAATATAGCAATAACATAATTTCTTTTTTGGTGTTTTCTATAGCTTTTAACAAATAAGAATTTACTTCCCTTGATTATTGATTAAGGATACGTATCGTGTAATTTCACTTTTTATTAATTATATTATATATTTTTCTAATAAAATAAGTTAGTATACGTCCAATTAATTTTTTATATTGATTTGATTAGTTTTTTATACTTCCTAATTTAGTAACGAAATAATAAATAGCTATTTAATATAGGAGTTACACATTTAATCGTTGATAAATACTAAACTTTCTTTTACATTTTTTATTGTTTAGGAAGAAAAATTGGTGTTTTGAAGTATGTCTATTGTCAAAACTATTGCATTATACGAAGGTTGTGGGATTTTTTTTAACCGGAATGTGTAAAATTGTTTTTTAATGAATTATATAAGTAATGTACTAATGTACCATATACATTAAAGCAAAATTTCATGTTTGTCACATGTCACATCTTCACTTAAACCGTCATATCTCATATGTCATATCTCATTCATTTTGCAACATGTCATCTTAGTCATTTTTTTTCCGGTGAACAAAATCATATATTTAAAAAAATTTAAATATGCGTATATGTTTATTTTAGGATAATTAAATATTGCAATATACTATTTATTACGGAGTACATGCTTATTATATATACTTTTAGCTTTTTTTCAAAACAATTTGTGTGCTTTAATATACACACATTTAATTACATAGAAAGATTTGATATTATAGTTTGCAAATTTCAAATATTTTAAACTAAAATATATTTAAATATTTAAACAATTTTGATAACACTCCCTTTATCAAAAATTAAATATTGTAAGATACTATTTATAACAAGCTTATTATATATACTTTTAGCTTCTTCTTTTCAAAACAATTTGTGTGCTTTAATACACACACGTTTAATTACATAGAAAGATTTGATATTACAGTTTGCAATTTTTAAATATTTTTAACTAAAATATATTTAAATATTTAAATAATATTGATAACACTCCCTTTATCAAAAAATATACTCCCTCCGTCCCACTTTGTTTGTCCTATGACGAAATTTGACACTATTCCCCTATTAACGCAATTTGCTCGATTATTCTCAATCTTTGTGTATTAATATAGTCATGTAGGGTCTTGTTTGATTCGTCTCATTTAATACTTTAACAATATCAAGATTTTATAATTTTTAATAATATGTAGTTAGAGATATTAACGACACAAAACATGCATCGACAAGTGTGTAAACGCGTAAGAGGACAAACAAAGTGGGACGGAGGGAGTACTAAAATGAAATGAGATAAATGAACTAAATCAATTTAGTAAAATTTTATATTAAAGTTAATCATGTTAATATTTTTCTATCTTAAATTAATTATATCATTTTATCAAACCAGTGCGACGTACGGGAAGTAGGCTATTTTTTTACCAAAAAAAGCTACCTTCACCTCGAAGCAAAAAAACCCACAAGTCGGTAAAAACACTTAAAACTCACCGTTTTGACGGCGCAGTCCACGCTTTGACCTCCGTCAACCTCCAACTGGCAATATTTCCCCACGAAACAAAATAAAAGAAAAAGAAAAAAAAAGGTGGAATGAATTGAATTAAGGCGGTTTCTATTCAGACTCTGGATTTGGAGATCTTACCAAAGTGGATTTCAGAATCTCTTCTTCTCCATCTGTCTTTATCTCTCTCTTTCTCTCCCTCCTCCATAAATCCCAAGATCTCCACAAATCTCCTCTTCACACCCAAAAAAATTCAAAAACCCAAATCCTAAATCATGAATTATGCCCATGTTCTTGCGGTGGATGATAGTCTCGTTGATCGGAAAGTCATCGAGAGGCTCCTGAAAATCTCTTCTTGTAAAGGTTGGTCTCAATTTTTGGTGTTGTTTATGAGTTTTTTTGGTCTGAATCTGACACTCTGTTTTTTTTTGTTACAGTTACTGTTGTGGAAAGTGGAATGAGAGCTTTGGAGTTTCTTGGAATCGATGAGGAGAAGGAGATGAATAATGAAATGGAGGAGTTGAAGATTGATTTGATTATTACGGATTATTGTATGCCTGGAATGACTGGTTACGATCTTCTCAAGAAAATCAAGGTTAAATTTCCAATTTCTTTATCAACTAGTACTATATTTTTTTGAAATAACCCAACGACAGAAATGTAAATCTGAACGTTTTGTTGTTTGTTGATTGTAGGAATCTGCAAACTTTAAAGAAGTACCGGTTGTGATAATGTCGTCGGAAAACGTTCTTACTCGAATTCACAGGTACTATATCATGCTTTCAAAGAAAATATTCGCCTGTAGCTCAATATTATTCGCAATATTGACAAAATAATCTAGTGCTCATTGTCTCTATTTAATAATTGATTTTGATTAGTGTTATTTCTTAATTTGGCCATTCCCGTTTTTTTTTCTTCTCATTTTTTCAAATTTTATTCTTCTAGCAAATCCTTTCTTTCTCAAATTAATTTCATATTTTCTTGTTCTCTTATGGCTTTGTTTATGATATACTTTATGTTTTTTATATTATTATTTTTATTAAATTCTGGTAATTCTATCAATTCATAATTTGTAGAATTTTTCAACCGTAAAATCTAAATAAAAATTGAAGTTACTAGAATTTTTTTTAATAAATTTAATTAAAATCCCATGTACTCCGTATTAACTAAGTGTAACCTAGCAAAAACAAATTCAAAATTCTAATCCCTCTGTTTTTTCGTAATCAGGTGTTTAGAGGAAGGAGCAGACGATTTCATAGTAAAGCCAGTGAAATTATCCGATGTGGAGCGGCTTACAGTAACTTTGATGGACAGAAAACGGGTGAGCAACAAAAGAAAGCAATCGGAGGGTCTAAGTTTACCCACGTCACCTACTTCATCCGAATCTCCACCGTCTATTGATTCTCCGCCATCATCGCCTTCGTCTTTTTTATCATCACCGTCTCCGCCTTCTGAGCCGTTGGATTCGCCTAGTAGAAAGCTGAAGACGTGTACGGTCGTCGATCTAGTGGTGGCTGAAACTTTGTTATGATGGAGTTGATCGCATAGGATTTGAGCCCGATGGTTTGGTTTACTGTTTTTTTTTCGTGGCCGGTTCAGACCAGCCCGGTTTTCTTTCCTCCCACATACAAAGTGAACCGCTTTTGTTGTACTAGACTATAGTATTATGTTATGTACGTGGTGAATGTTCATTAATTCGTTTTTACTTCGGTGATGCTAGTTACATTCGTTTTTGTACTTTTTACGTTTTAATTATTATGTTGTGTGATCGCAAAAGGTCTTGCACACACACCGTGAGAGCCGATAGTCATATGTTAGTTGCACTCAAATACTCATTCATCTTTTTACAGTCTCATAATGGGTGTATAGGACTGAGTGGAAAAAGTCTATTTGCGGTCTCACAATACGTGTATGAGACTTTCTAAGTGAAAAAAGTTTAAAGTTTGAATGAATTTGGCGTCTGCGTTTTATAATGAGTATCCTGTTAGTTAGCCAATTGATTAGTGACATATGTTGTTTAAAATGAGCTAAAAACATCTGTTGCCCAACTCCAAACTTTTTTAGTATTACCAACAAAGCGATCTACACTGAAAATTTGATTCAAATAACCTTCTTAGATTTGAAGAACATGCCCCTAGATTGATCCACTATTTTCAGTTTGTGAAAACATTAAATATTCAAAAATTTACTCTGATAAGAACGTTCGTTTACGCACACATATAAGGCGAATACGGAATGTAAATACATATAGACTTCAATACATGCACATCCTTCAGACAACACACCTTAGAAAGTTCAATTCAATTCCACAGGCAATGACGCAAATATAAATACGTATACACTATATAGTATATGTGGATATAAATGAATGTTCATACGTTAATATTCTATATATTAGACTTGCTCCGTACTAGCTAGTGCATAAATTCATTTTACACTTTATTCTGGTTGTTGTTAATTATAAAGTACGTTACTAACTATAACAAACAAACTTAGATTATTAAGATCATATCAGAACTTATCTTGTGTTGTAAGTTGTAACATGGTTAGTGTTTGGTAAGATGGGAATTTGGATGCGGAATATCAAAGGCAATCTTGAAGTTGATAATGAAATGGATCCGGGTGCATGTAATAAAAGCCTCCTTTTTTCTACTGTACCGAATCCTGATTTGGATTTGTGAAGCAAACGAATCACGTTAAAGACAGCACAGAAGCCATTGTCTATGGTCCAGGGAGAGATTTTGCAAATAATCCGGTTCACATTCATTATTTTAAAAAATTGTCTTTTTTTAAATTTGCCGACCAGTTCAGAATTGGCAAGTAGCGGTGGCCCCAAAAGTTACGGGATTGGTTTTTTTTTTTCTTTTTCCGTAAAATCACCCGTTATTTGTACCCATTTACACGAAACCATCCGTTATATCGATAATTATAATTAACCACTCATTTTCTTATCTTCGTTAAGAAAACGCAACCCGTGGACCTTTTCAGTTAGTTTCTCCGTTAATAAGGTTAAAAAGACCAAAATAGCCTTGAAAAACTGTTAAATTTCCAAAGAAGTGCCATTTTCCTAATCAATGGCTGTGAATTCATGTTGCTGCAGAAGAATGTGTTTCTTGTGTCTCCTCTTTTGCACAGAAAGTCAAATCTTCTACTCCTCCTCACCTGGTGCTGCAAAAGCCTTATCTCCGGCGGCGCCTACTCCAACGGTGAGCCTGAAATCGAGAAATTAAGCCATCGAGTACTCGGCGATTCGACTCGGAAATCAGAATCGAAGCCCCGCTTCCCCTCACCTTTGTTTATACTACTCGGGAAATAGCTGCAATGTCACAAAATCAGGCCGGTGCGGATCTTCGACGACTTTTTCACCGCCATCTTTGAGAGTTCCAGGAGCGTCGTCGATGTTACGGACGGACGAATCCGGCGTTCCGGATTCCTCAGCTACACCGTGAGATGAGCGTTAGCAGTAAAAATAAGACAGTTGAAACTTTTAGACAGTAAAAATGGGGGATTTTTAGCCTTTTTTTTCGCAATTTGTTAACAGAGGGTAATTAAGTCCAGTTTTATTGTAATTTGCTAAAACTTTTAAGGCTATTTTGGTCTTTTTAACCTTATTAACCGAGAAACAAACTCAAAAGGTCCACGCCACGGGTGGCGTTTTGTTAACGGAGATAAGAAAAAATGGATGGTTAATTATAATTATCGATATAACGGGTGATTTCGTGTAAATAGTACAAATAACAGCTGGTTTTATGCAGAAAAGCCTTTCTTTTTTTGGCAAGTTGCATGTCCTAACATACTAGTGCTCGATATGGTAAAGATTTCCCCAAGGTATGTTGGGCCTAAAAGCCCAAAATAGTGCATCAAGCCCAGCCCATTTATTAATGCCTTAGGACAGCCTTGGTTGGTTGAGCACTTGAGCCATGGTTTGGTATTCAATTCTGTACAAGATAAGATAAGTTGGGAAAGCAATATCATTTCGGAAATATCGGTTATCAATTGATTTTACGATGGAATCTCTGATGTGTTTTACATGAAACGTACATACAGATAGTATTGTTACATGTGATTGACTTGTCGAATTTTAATGTGGTATTTGAGTGGTTCAGTCTGGATACACTAAAGGGTTTGCCACAAGTGTGGGTCTTTAAAAATAAATAAGATGAGAACAATCTCACATCGAAAATTAAAGAACTAAAAGCTACTTCATAGTATCATAGATTACTTTTTCTATTGTTATTTGATTTCAGGATCGAACCTGAGTTTGTACTTTGTACATAGACGTTCATGCCTAATGGATCCAGATTTTAACAAACTCCTTTGTAATATTTGCACTTAATCACGAGTTATGGGCCTAATTGTGGTTCAACTAACATGTTCATACATGGGCCGTATTGGACCCAAAGTTTCTTTGTGAAGATCCACTCAGTTTGTTAGAGCAACAATAAACAGAGCTCTTATTTTGATCATATAGAAATAGAAGGCTGTTTAACCCCGTATCCGGTTTTTTATAACTGGCACCATTTTTTTTTTTAAAACCGGGTCATTCTTGAGCGCACCTGGATGCGCCCAAGATTTTTTTTTTTTTTTTTTTGCCGTCAAAATTTTAAAAAATCTTGTTTAAGTTGAGCTCACCCTTTAAAAATGTTTTTGACGCACCCGAGATGCGTCCAAAACGGGTGTTAGTTATAAAAAACGGGGGACGGGGTTTTTCACCCAAATAGAATCATAGTTTGCTAGTGATTCAAACTTCTAGAACCACATTTAACTCTGCTTTTTTTGTTTCCATGCAATAAAATATTAGGGCATTACAAATAGTATTGTTTGTATTTTATAAGACAACCTAACCACACTTTCAACTAATTTCAGATTATAAATATTTTTTTCAACGAGTATTTTCTTCAGATTTCAACAAACACACTCTTCTACTTTCATTAATTTTCAGTCAAGAATCTATCGTTTAGGTTAGGGACAAGAAAATCTGCTCCATTATTTATCTTGACAAAATATGCTCGTTGAAAAGATTTTTGGACATGAAAGAAAGTCGTTATTTTATTGAAAAAAGAGGTAATTAATTATTGAGTCAAAATAACTTGGAATATTCTGACTTTATATAAAGCCTAAATAGTTTGAAAATGATTCAAACCAGCCGGCTTCTCTATTTCTGAAGAAATCTTAATGTTACCACCTATTTTACCCGGAAACTCCTAGCACCAAGCGTATCGTGTCGGACACTTCGGGACACTCGGAAACGCCCGGAAACACGTCGGAAACATCTCCTGAGGGCTCGAAAACGGTCAACGTTTCCGTTGACTTTTTAATCGGACACGACACTCGGAAAATGGACGGAAACGCGTTTCCGGTGGAGTTTCCTAATTTTTTTTAAAGAAAATAAAGATATAGAAAAAGAGGAATGTAGAATTTGAAATTCCCGATTTCAGAGTCGTTTCCGCTTTTCTTCAATTTCTCTTCGCCTCTTCGGTCTTCCACTCTTCCACAGAGGCTTGGTTATGTTACTCAGAATTACGTATGTTGTTAAGTTACTGTATTTGACTTTATAAGGGATTTAATATCATGTGTTTAATCTTTTTTATGAATCTTTTAGAGATATATTTATTCTACTATTTGTTCTCTTTAAATTGATATATAATTTTTGTTGCCGTTTCCTCGCCGATTTTCTTTTCGTTAAATTTGATGTTGCCGTTTCCAAGTTTCCGAAATGTTTCCGGGTAACATAGGTTACCACTTCTTCTTCAATTTGTTCACACTTATAATGTCTTACGAACACACATTTCTGAACCTCAATAGTTATATTTTTAGTGTTTGAAAACGACAAGTATAAAGTCTGTAACGCGTTTTATGCTTTTGGCAATCAAAGTATGTTTGAGCTTCAGTTGACTTTGGTTCCTATATCCTCATTTTTCTTCATTCATAATAGATGATAATAAATGGATAACTTGTTTGCATTAATGTCAATAACGGTCTCACATAAGTGAAATTCGTGCATACGAGTTAGGAATCGGTCGGATTTACGATCCGTCGGGTTTTGAAATTATAAATGAATATGTGGGTGGAAATGGGTTCTTAATATTAATTATAATTACAAAACCGGGTGGTTTGGTGATGTTTGACCTTACTATGTTGTGTTTTTGTTTTGTTTTTTGTTTTTTGTGTTTAGTGGTCAAATTGTATGTAAACTTTCATAGGATTCTTTGAGTTACTTCGAGAACTTCCTTTCAACTTGATTGGGGTAAGGATTTAACCATCCCGACGTGTGTTGATGTTGTTGTTATACTTACAAACCGATTAAATCGGAACCCCAAATATTGACGAACTAGAGATCCGTCAACCTTATCTGACGGATTCATCTCGGGAAATTAATTTTCTGTGCACAACTTAGCTCTGCACGAATATGAAATTTGACCGAAAACTAACCTAGTCATTCAGCGATCAATCAGTCAAATCTTAGTTGCAATTAGCATCGCCCATACTAAACGGACAAATTGAACAGAAATAATCCAAGCTATTTTTTACAGTTGCAACACAATTATCGAATAGTTGTAATAATGAGCAATCCAATAATAGAATTTTGCATAATACTCGATCAAGCCAAAGTTAGCTGTCCAATTTTATATATCGATCGAATTAAATAAAATGCACTTATCATGTGCTGCGTAAATATGATTATGTTGGACTTTCATAGAAAATAATTTTTAATTTAACATCCATCTTTTACAGTTGATTATAAAAAAATACCAGTTCGATCTCAGTCAAATCCAGATTGTACACGGTTTGATTGCTTGGAGGATGAAGTTTTCTTTATTCAAATAAATGATGACTATTTTTATATTGATCATGCAGTAGCTAATGTATAGATATAGAAGTGTTTTTTTTTTAAGTTGACCTAATCCAAGCTCCATTGAAGAGGAAAAACGAGAGATGACAACATTCCATGCACCAACATTTTTACGTACTGAATCCAATCTTCCCAACTACTACAACATAAATTTGCGAAACTAATAAATACAGTATATAGTGTGTTTTGATCAATTGTGTTTTCACATCTTATGTTGTGAACACATGACACCTCGTACCACTCCATTAGCTTGTATGAACTCGGAAATGTTTTAGAACAAGCTGATTTTAGGTAAAGTACGTCTATTTTAAAGTGAGTAAGGCTCCGTTAGGCTTTTTTTACATATTATAGAGCTTAATTGTTTTATTTCATCTTGTGTTCAGTAAAAAAAATATTCACCTAGCTTAACAAACTTAATGTAGATGAAAATAGCTTAATTCGTTAACGTTACACCCTCTAGATTAGTGGAGGTTAACAAACTTAATGTAATTTTTAACCCTTTATCAAGATTTCAAAAACTTATTATATCCTTTTTTGTGATTTTACCATTATTATTACAACTACAACTACCGAACACTCAAATAGCTTTTTAAACAACATTTTTTATCTTCGACTTCAACTCTAGTTTCAACTACTTGTTCCGGTTCAATTATTATTTCAACTCTCTAAAACAAAGAATACATACAGAACTAGTTTTCTTAAATTCTAATTAGATTTAGAATTTCAATTCAAAAATGCAAACACAAATTGTATGCTAAACAAATTTGAGTGTAGAGAAAGCAGGCCATCCACCCACTAGACTTTAAGCCAAGACTCCTAATATGGGGGTAAGCAATCAACATTTGTTCTTTCACCCAACCCAACATTATCCAAATCATTAAATTGATCAAATCTTACAGATTACTAATCTACCCTTCTCACACTATTAATACCATCTTCTCTTTTTCTTCTTCTTTTCAAAAGAAAAAACTCACCAAATTTTATAATCTTGAAATCTTCCTTGTATGAAAGCAACACTAGAACTACTTGGTGATGGGTGTTGAATACTACACAAATCTTCTTAAATCATGGTTGGTTGGAACTTGGAATAAAAGTACATCACAAGAACAGTAAGAATCATTCTTAAGTTATTATGGATGATATACCGTGAAGAAACACAAATTTTTTATTCTTACAAAAAAGACGAATAATTTAGCAATTGCAAAAAACATCCCACACTTTTAGATAAGCCAATGCTAGCTTACCCTTAAATTAATAATGTCATTATCTCGCACCCATTCTGAACACAACAGATTCGCGCCCAGGCGAACCGGGTCAGACCCTGGGCACCCCTAATGCACCCAATGCCTTTAAATTGCCGTTTTTTATATAACTTAAAAAATTTACACGTTTTTACCGCGTCTAACACCAGGCGAAGGTTATGAAAAATCAAGTATGAAGTTTTTCCCGTTTTATCCGTCATCGGCGATACTTCAACAACAATATCTCGATCTGGACGTAGAACGATTCAAGAGGGCAAATTGGTCATATAAATTCACAGCTAGAAATGACAAAGAACAAACTTCCAAAAAAGGCTGTTGCTGACAATATAAAAAAAAAACGCTAATGCCAAGCTGGCATCTCCTCTCTTCTTCTTCTTCTTCCTCCTCCTCCTCCAAATCACACCTCCTAAATTAATCACACACCTTAATCCTAATGCCAGACCATCTAATCCAAACTAGCATTACCTAAACCAGTACTTAATCAATTTCGGCTAATCTTTCCTGTCTTCTGGCTGAATTAGTTTCTCTCCTTACAGAAGAAAAATCCATGGTTCGTTGAGAAGAAGACGGAGATGAAGAAGACGAGAAATCTCCCTAGATTTCTTCTCTTCTTGCTTTTCATTCTCTCCATAGCAAATCTCTCTTCCTCTCAACCGAATCCAGATTCTCCCCGCAACATCGAGACCTTCTACCCCTTCCCAATCCCGCCTCCTTCACCGACTCCATCGGATAATGGAATCAACGGCCAAACCTCGCCTTCCGCATCACCAAAAAACAACTCGAAGAAAGCGATTATGACTGCGGTAGGTGCGACGGCGGCGAGCACATTCGTACTGGCTTCCATCTTCTTCCTCGTGTTCACCTGGTTTTCCAGATCTCGGAGAAGAAAACAGACCGAGAATCCGCCATTAGCGGCGGTTGTTGCAGCGGGGAGCAGATCCGAGTACAAGAGGCTCGGAGAAAACGTGAGGGGATACATAATCGATGAGGACGGATTGGATGTTCTGTACTGGAAGAAATTGAGCAATAGCGGAGGGTTTAAGAAGGAGCCGTATAATTCGGCGGAGAACGCGAATGGAAAGAGGCCTGTGGTTCCGAGGGGAAGATCTTCGTCTTCGAATGCTCAGGTTCAACGGCCGCCTCCTTCTCCGCCGCCTCCGGCTCCGGTGAAGAAGAATCCGCCGCCGCCGCCTCCGATGGCTTTGAAACGGCCGCCTGCGCCGCCGAAGAGTAAAACCCTAGCTTCTGGAGAAGAAGGTTCTGGAAGCGGAAACGATGAACAGGTGAAGATGAAGGCTCTGCATTGGGAGAAGGTTAATGTTAATCCTGATCAGACCATGGTGTGGAACAATATCAAGGAAGGCTCTTTCCAGTTAAGCATCTTCGTCTCTTAAATTTCCCTCAAATTTCAATCATCTGCATTTTTGGTTTTGTTAGAGGAATCATTTAAGAGTTCAATGAGATAAGCTAGCTCATAAGCTATTAAAACAAAGATAAATCGACACTAATGAAAATGCTGTAGCTTTGCTAAGAGATGAGTCACGTTATTAATCTCCCGAAATATATGAAAATGCGACATGTAAAATGAGATTATAAATGTGATTTGATTGACTCACTCGGAATCCGTGACAGCGAGCTACGTCGAGATGATAATCGACATGTTCGGTTTGGTGTTGATTTGGCTCTCTTTGGTAGCTTGTGAGCTAGCTTATTTTGTGAATAATTATTACAAGTTCAATTTTCCAAGGCAAGTTCATGTGCCGTTTATGGCAATAATAAGGCGTAGGTTGTGACAATTTGGGGTCCACGGGCTAGAGAGCAGCGTGAACGGTTAGATAGACTGGGGGCATGCACACACGAGCGCCTATGCACATTAGGCCCAACAGATAAGCCCTATGGGGTTCCACCATAAAATCAATTGGCAATAGGGGGAGTAATCCATAGACTTATATACTAGGCTTGCGGAAGCCTAGTTGACACTTGAACACACGGTTGTGGGTGGGCCTTCTCAGTCTCTTTATAGCTAAACCCCACAACCCAAGGGTCCATGATAGAGTCTGGCTCTGATACCATGTGACAATTTGGGGTCCACGGGCTAGAGAGCAGCGTGGACGGTTAGATAGACTGGGGGGCGTGCACACACGAGCGCCTATACGCATTAGGCCCAGCAGATAAGCCGCATAGGGTTCCACCCTAAAACCAATTGGCAATAGGAGTAGTAATCCATAGACTTATATACTAGGCTTCTTTTACTCGCATCTTCCGATGTGGAATACTATTCTCAACATAGGTTATCGTCTCTGATCTTAGTATGAGATACATCAAGCTGGATTGTCACTCTTATGCCAGATGAAACCTAAGTTCCCATTTTCAAGTATACGGGATGAGCGATTTTGTCTCTAAATTGTTCGGAAATAAGACATTTGCATTTAGCTTATGGTAGTTTTTCTTTGGTTTAGTCGATTTTATATTCCTCTTTTTTTCTTCTTATTAGTGTCGTTTTAGGTTCGTTGTTTGTCTCGTCATTATCTATTTTCTTTGGTTTGCTCCATTCAATCATCTGCATTATTCTAACAGCAATTTGCATCCAGGTACAATGGCGATATGATGGAGGCTCTATTCGGAGTTGTAGCAACAAACCGAAGATCACCCAAGCCACAAAGCGGAGAATCATCCAACCCCAACCCCCAAATCTTCATCTTAGAGCCAAGGAAATCTCAGAACATATCAATTATAATCAAATCACTTACAATCCCGCACAACGAGCTGATCGAATCGCTCCTTCAATCGAAAGGATTGACCGCAGAAACACTCGAGAAGCTCACAAGATTAGCACCTACAACAGAAGAAGCTTCCAAAATCATGGCATTTGACGGAGATCCTTCTAATCTAGCTGATGCAGAATCCTTCCTGTATTATCTCCTAAAAGCAATTCCAACTGCATTTGCTCGTGTTGATGAAATGATGTTCAGACTAATATATGATTCAGAGATCTCCACTGTGAAGGATTCTTTACAAACGGTTGAATCCGCTTGTAACGAGATAAGAAGCCGCGGAATCTTCTTGAAGCTTCTGGAAGCGATTCTGAAAGCTGGAAACCGATTAAACGCAGGAACAGCAAGAGGTGATGCTAAGGCGTTTAATCTCACAACACTAAAAAAGTTATCTGATTACAAGAGTAGTGATGGAAAGACGACATTGCTGCATTTTGTTGTTCATGAGGTTGTTAGGAATGAAGGAAGACGGTGCGTTTTAGCGCGAAGCAACAGCATAGGCAGAAGCAATGTCAGCTTGGATGATTCATCATCCAAAGAAGAGAAGGAGAAGGAGTTTCTTAAACTGGGGCTTCCTGTTGTTGGTGGATTGAGTTCAGAGTTCTTGAATGTGAAAAAAGCTGCAGGTCTTGATTATGATACTCTCAAAGGCACAATCTCTTCTTTATCCACCAATGTCAGAGATAAAGAGGGTGAGTTTTTCGAGTCGGCTGAGGTCGAGATAAAGGCGGTGGAAGAAGATCACATTAGGGTTATGGATTTGGTGAAGAGGACAACTCAGTACTATCAAGCTGGAGCTTCAAATGATAAGCAACCACTTCAGTTGTTTGTGATAGTGAAGGATTTCTTGAGTACCGTTGATCAGACGTGTGTCGAGATTGCTCGGAGTTTGCAACAGAAGAAGCAAGTGACAGGTGGCGGAGAATCGAGCTCGGGTTCGCCTCAGTCGGATGTGTTGAGAAGCAGGGTGACGTTTCCGAGATTACCTGAACATTTCTTGTCGGATAAGTCAAGCAGCCGTTCAGATGATGATTCTTGAACAGAAGTGTTGATACATTGGTATATATATAGTTTTCTTTTTTTGCTAAAGCACATATTTGAGTTGCCATTGATTCCAATGATATTGTTGTCACATTCTGAGTTAGAATTAGTAAAATCTTCTTCAGGAAATCATGGTTTTATACTCTACTGCAAACTCTAGTTTTTCACTTCTAATTACATAAAAAGACTTAATCCTAGACATTGAATCAAACAAATACAACCATTAACTGACACTTCAAGAAGAAATGTTCAAGCAATACTCACCTATAAGTTTGATTACACTTCAAGAAGACTTGGTCTTAGCCTCGTCGTTCCGACGGTTGATGACATATTGTTACTTCAACAACAAGATTTACTACCTACATCAAGAAGAATATTATGTGAAGATTGATCAATTTGAAACTTCTTTAAGCTTACTTCTACTCCACTAACTACAATGAAACTGAAATCCTACCTTCACATCCTGTGACGCATTTCATCGAACATATGGTGGGCACTTCCTTAATTGCCCCTTAAGCTAATCAAAGAATCCCACCTTATTCTTCGATCTCTATTTATACAGTTTCCTTCTCTTTTCCCCTTCCCAAACCTTCATATATCTCATTCTCATCTGATTCCTAGCCATGTTAACCACCTCTAAACTCCACCTATTCATCTCCCTAATCCTCATAATTACCCGCGCAAACGCTGATCCAGACCCACTACAAGACTTCTGCATTGCCGACACATCTGAGCCAAGGCCCACTTACACAACCGGCCCATCTTGTCTCGACCCAACAAAAGCAAGCCCAGCCCACTTCTCCACATCCGCACTCTCCAAGCCAGGCAACACAACCTCAAACTCCTTTGGCTTTAATGTCATTCTAACCAACACACAAAACCTTCCGGGCTATCACACCCAAGGCTTGACCATGGCCCGTATCGATATCGGGCCTAACGGGCTCGTACCGCCTCACTCGCACCCGCGGGCCTCGGAAGTTACCATTTGCCTAAAAGGAACGATCCTTGTGGGCTTTGTCGACACCTCGAATCGACTGTTTACACAGAAGATCAGGCCCGGAGAGTCGTTCATATTTCCCAAGGCATTGATTCATTTCTTGTATAATATGGACCCGTCGGATGATGCTTGGGCCGTGTCTGGGCTCAGTAGTCAAAACCCGGGATCACAAGTTATGCCAGTCGCCTCGTTTACTTCTAAGCCACGATTACCCGATGAAGTGCTCGAGAAGGCGTTCAAGATTACCGAGCAAGATATTGTTAGGATCAGGAGGAATCTTGGAGGCTAGATCATCATCGACTTATCATGAGAATATAAATGTTTATAGTATATGTTTTTGTGTGAAACATGTTGAAAGAATATAACGTACTATGTAATGTTGGTTGTGTCCGTTTGTATATGCATGATAGAATATAACTATGTTTGGTATGGGTTTGCAATAAAGAATTCAATTATAAATTTACTGACAATTCAACTTAATTACAAGTTTTTCTTTCATCTTAATGTATTATTTCGGAGGCTATATAACTGGCTTAACATGAAAATAGGCTGCCCCTATATGGACGACATATTTCTCCTATCTAGACGCGAATTTGTGCGCCTAACATAGCCGAACAATTATAGCGCGCCTAAGTTAAGCGACCAAGGGCAAAATCGTCAAGTTTGGAAAATATACCAAAAATTTGCACACCAATATTAGTCGCGCTAATAGAAAATGATTTTGAAACAAAAAGATAAATATAACGGCGAAAATATTAAAAAACTCAAAGATTTGCACTCCTATATGATTTCAAAAAAAAAAAAAAAATATTAAATCAGCGCTCCTAAGTTAGGCGTGCTATTTGTAGCGCTTCTAAGATAAAAAAGTTTTTGTATCTTAGTCCTCACATATTTATTAAATTAATTATTCTAATAATTTCAAGAAAAATTTATTATTTAAACTAATTATTTTAAGCCTTATTTTAATATATTTATTATTATTTTTATTATTTTTCATGTTTTTATAAAAATATTTATAATTATAAAACACGTACTAAAACCTATATTATTTTTTAAGATAAAAAATTATGATAATCGATACTAATCTCAATTTAATCTTTCTATAAATTCTAGACTTGGCGAAACGACCCAAACGATGTCGGAATAATTTGAACTTGGTTTCTATGACTATTATAGGTATTTGACCACTTTCATTACATATTGTGACAATTTAGAGAGTGATGACTAGTTTGATGTTTACAAAGGAGGTGTTACTTGAAAATGAAGAAGTTTTGATTGGAAGTTACCCACATGATCAAATATCTCTAATAGGCATTGGAACCAAGTTTCATTCCATTCCGACATCGTTTGGGCGTCGTTTTGCCAAATTGGAAGGCCTTTTATGGCCTTTTAGCGTTTACGTATAGTTTCGAGCCTCGTTTTGTGTGAGCAAGACCTTATTGGTACTTTATATGCCTAATAAGACTAAGTTGTATACTTTTTTAACAATAATCAACATCGACGTTGTAGATCATACATATTTCGACAAATTAGAGACTTATTACTAGTTTGGTTTTTACAAAGGAGGTGTTATTTGAAAAGTTAGAAGTTGTGATTGGAAGTTACCTACATGGTCAAATACCTCTAATAGGCATTGAAACCAAGTTTTATTCCATTCTGGCACCGTTCGAACTTCGTTTTGCCAAATTGGCCTTAAGCCCATTTATGGCCTTTTAGCGTTTACGAATAGTTTCGAGCCTAGTTTTATGTGAGCGAGACTTTATTGTGTCTTTATATACATAATAAGACTAAGTTGTAAAAAAATTCAAACATAATAATACATCGATGTTGTTAACTATACATATTGCGACAAGTTAAAAGAGTGATGACTAGTTTAATGTTTACAAAAGAGGTGTTACTTGAAAATGAATAAGTTTTGATTGAGAATTACCCACATGGTCAAATATCTCTAATAGGCATTGAAACCAAGTTTCATTCCATTCCGACACCGTTTGGACGTCGTTTTGCCAAATTGGGCCTTAAGCCCATTTAAGGCCTTTTAAGGCTTTTAACGTTTACAAATAGTTTCGAGCCTCGATTTATGTGATGAAGACCATATTGTGACTTTATATACATAATGTGACTAAGTTGTAAAAAAAAATCAAACATAATAATACATCGATGTTGTTAACCATACATATAACGACAAGTTAAAAGAGTGATGACTAGTTTGATGTTTACAAATGAGGTGTTACTTGAAAATGAATAAGTTTTGATTGAGAATGACCCACATGGTCAAATATCTCTAATAGGCATTGAAACCAAGTTTCATTCCATTCCGACATCGTTTGGGTGTCGTTTTGCCAAATTGGGTCTTAAGCCCATCTAAGGCCTTTTAGCGTTTACGAATAGTTTCGAGCCTCGTTTTACGTGAGCGAGACCTTATTGTGACTTTATATGCCTAATAAGACTAGGTTGGATCCATTCCAACACCATTTTGTGTGAGCGAGACTTTATTATGTAACCTGAGACCTCAAAGAGTTTGCACAGTGCCTTACGACTAGAGCAATGAGGTAGTAATAATATTACCGCACTGATAATTTTTTTTTTTTAAAAATCTGTAATAAAAATAAAATAAAACATGTGCGGTTTAATTTAAAAAAATCAAAAAAAAACTTGTGCGATAGCATTCCTATATTAGGCGTGCAAATCTTTGAGTTTTTTAATATTTTCGCCGTTATATTTATCTTTTTGTTTCAAAACCATTTTCTATTAGCGCGGCTAATATTGTCGTGCAAATTTTTGGTATATTTTCCAAACTTGACGATTTTGCCCCTGGTCGCTTAAGTTAGGCGCACTATAATTGCTCGGCTATGTTAGGCGCGCAAATTCGCGTCCAGATAGGGGGAGCCTGTAACTGGTTTGATATGTTATTGTGTGAAATGTTGTTGTAAGAATGTAAGATCATTACCAACAAGCATGTGGTCGGGTGGTAAGGGACCCCAACATGAGGTCTCGAGTTCGAGACTTGGTGGAGGTTAAAAATTGTTTGTTGGTAGAGTCACCCACGCAGCTCGAACTCTAGATGTAAGGGTAGTAGGGGAGTCCCTAACCGCTGAACTGGAAAACCAAAAACAAAAATGTAAGATCATTCTGATGTAACTATGTAATGTTTGTTGTTTACTTTGTGTTTGTATATGCATGATAGAATATGACTCTGTTTGATGTGAGATTGGGACAATAATTTAATTACATGTTTATTGAAAATTCAACTGAATTACAATTTTTTATTAAATGCATAGTTTCAAATATGTAAACACAAGAACAAGGACAAGGGCCCGGAAATAATAAGCACGTAAAAGCACAATCCACCATTATTTTTTGCTCACTATGACGGAATACACACATGAAATTTAAAACTCATTATTTAGAAACTCATTACATACAGATAAAGTTAATAATGTGATGTATATGTAAACATTTTTATGTCAATCGAAGAAAAATTGTTAACATACTTTAATGAGATATTAAAAAATGAACAAAAATTAATGTATCAAATTAGTGCTCCCTCCGTCCCTCAATGTTTTTTGCATTTTACTTGGACACGTTTGCCGATATATGTTTTGCATCGTTAATATCACTTATTATATGTTTCTAAAATTTATAAAAATTTGATATTTATAAATTACTCAATGAGACGAACAAAATAAGATCTCATATGACCATATTTATTCTTATGAATTAGAAACAATCTAATAAATTGTGTAAAATTGTAAATAGTGCACAAATTTGACCCAAAACCGAGGATAACTTTAATCTTCTCGAAACATCGTTGAGTGTTGTGAGTGACCGAGCAGTCAAATTCCACCAAGTCAAACGTCGTCGTTTCGTCCCAATTCCCAACCTCTCCCCTTCGCCTTTAAATATAAAACCGTAAGACAAATACAATTAACTGACAGAATCCCATTATTAAACTCTCCCCTAACTCCAAAAAAAGACTGCTCTGCTCTCACTCTCTTCTCCATCAATGGCCGCTCATCTCCATTCCCTCTAAGCATCCACATTCCTCCATCAATGGAGCTCCATCTTCTCCTCTTCATCTCCCTCCTCCTCCTCCCTCTCTCCTTCTCCCTCGACGACGACGTCCAGTGCCTCGTCGGCATCAAATCCTCCGTCTCCGACCCCACAGGCTCCCTCTCAACCTGGAATTTCTCCAACACCTCCGCCTCGAACATCTGCAAGCTCTCAGGCGTCTCCTGCTGGAACGATAAAGAAGACCGCCTCATCAGCCTCCAGCTCCCTTCATCTTCCCTCTCCGGCTCGCTTCCTTCCTCCCTCCGTCTCTGTCGAAGCCTCCAAAACCTAATCCTGTCTGGTAATGAGCTCTCCGGCCAGATTCCAGCGCAAATCTGCTCCTGGCTGCCGTATCTCGTCACCTTAGATCTCTCCAATAACGACTTCAACGGCGCCATTCCGAGCCAGATCGCCGACTGTAAGTTCCTCAACACGCTTATCCTCAGCGGAAATCGGTTATCAGGCTCGATTCCCTTCGAATTAGCGAGATTGGATAGGCTTAAGCATCTTTCGCTCGAGAATAACGATCTATCGGGACCGATTCCTGCGGATTTAGCGAGGTTCGATGCCGGTGGATTTAGCGGTAACGATCGGCTCTGTGGAGCTCCGTTGGGATCGAGGTGTGGAGGATTGATTGGGAGGAACTTGACGGTAGTGATTATTGCTGGTGTTATTGGTGCTACCGCTTCGGTCTTCCTCGGATTCATGATCTGGTGGTGGTTCTTTCCTGGTGCAAGGCATGAATCGAGCAGCAAGGAGGATGTTGATGAGGAGAAGGAAGTGAGTCGAGTCGGTTGGGTGGGGAAATTGCTTGCTAGCAAGATGATTCAAGTCGTTTTGTTTCAGAAACCTATCGTCAAAATCAGGCTTCTGGATTTGCTGGAGGCTACGGATAATTTCAATGATAGTAAGGTAATCGTTTCTACTAAATCTGGGGTTTCTTATGTCGCTGTGTTATCAGATGGATCTGCATTAGCAGTTAAACGGCTATCTGGATGTAAGCTTACTGAGAAGCAGTTCAGATCAGAGCTGAACAAGTTAGGGCAGCTTAGGCATCCGAATATGGTGCCTCTTCTAGGTTTTTGTGTGATTGAAGATGAGAAGCTTTTGGTGTATAAACATATGTCAAATGGAACTTTATATTCACGCCTGCATAGAGATGTTGGTTTCAATGATGGTTTGATTTGGGCAATTAGGCTTAGAATTGTGGTGAGTGCAGCGAGAGGTTTAGCTTGGCTTCACCATGGATGTCATCCGCCTCATATGCATCAGAGCATAAGCTCGAGTATTCTGCTTCTTGACGATGATTTCAATGCAAGGATAGCTGATGTGGGGCTAGTGAGGCTTATAAGCATGGGGAAGTCGAATGGAAGCTCGTTTATCAATGGGGGGTTTGGGGAATTCGGTTATGTGGCGCCTGAGTATTCGAGCACAATGGTTGCGTCGCTTAAAGGGGACGTTTACGGGTTCGGAGTTGTGCTTTTGGAGCTCGTTACGGGGCAGAAGCCGCTGGAAGTGAGCAATGGTGGGGAGTGTTTTAAGGGAAGTTTGGTGGATTGGGTTACTCATCTTTCGAGTACGGGTCGGATTAAGGACGGGATCGATAAGGATATTTTCGGGAAAGGAAATGATGATGATATTATGCAGTTGCTTAAGGTGGCTTGCTCTTGTGTGGCTTCTAGGCCTAAAGATCGACCGTCTGCGTTTCGTGTGTATGAGTCGTTGAAGGGTATGGCTGAGAAATATGGGTTGGCTGAACATTATGATGATTTTGCTTTGGTTTTGGACCAAGAGGAGCTTGATTGAGAACTCAGAAGGTGGTTGTTGCATCAGTTTCAAGTAAAATCTATCTATTCTTTCATCATCAATCATATGTACTAGGGAGTTTGAGCTATTCAGGTACATGGCTTCCAAATTCTTATGTTTCATGTGTTTTTATGCTGCTTATTGTTGTGGTATTTTGTATGTTTAATGAATATCAGTATTATTATTAGCCTTATTCAATTTGCTGGAATCCACAGCTTAATCATTAAAGAAGACAAAGTTTTTTAGGTTGGTATCGATATCAAGATATCAGATTTTGGTATTAGACAAAGATATCAAGATATGAGTATTTGGTTTTCGATAAGTATTGATATGACTCATATGAGTGGCTATCCATAGTTCCATACCCATACCCGATTAGTCGTACCAATATCTTCATATAAGTATCGATATCGATAACCGCCAACTCGTATCTTATGGTGTAGCTTGAAGCACAATAACAAACATATCCTGCATTCTAACATCTAGATTGCCAAAATTGTTAATTTGTTTTTTCAGATTTATCAATATAGCTCTCTTTATGTTTCTCTTAGTTAAAATCTGATCCAAAATACTTTGCTAACTGCCAAGTGTTAATACTTTCTAGCTTGATGTTTTCTTGTTGTATTCCAATTTCTTCCTGAAAATCTGGTTCAGTTCCAATCAGAAAAGTAAATGCAGCAATCAAACAGCTCAAGCAACACAGGCTACTCGTGACAACCATTAACTGAGCTCTGTTGTGTACTGAAACAATGAGTAAAAGAAGAGGAAATTCAGGAGAAAAGGCGAAAGTGAACATAATATTTGTAGTCAAAGAAGCATAAAAAACTCACATGAAATCTGGGTCCCTTGACTATTACTTTAGCTTTTTGATTGTCTGTAGGCCATGAAAATGGTGTGTGAGTTAACTTTTGATCCAACCATACATGTGAGTGAGTGAGATCTCTTTGTTGTATAGTATAATGCTGCATTTGGACTTATATTATATCATGTGTAATTGTGGCTGTTTTTCTACCTTTCGTATCAGATTGGCTTTGTTTATATATTCCTACAAGCAAAGCCATACACATTTAACTATTTGATCTCTGAAATTTACAGTATGGACTATGGAGCATAGCAGAGATAAACTGTTAAGGTTTTGTTTTGGCTTATTTGACACATGATTCAGATCTGTGGCCACTGTTCACACTGCCCCAATTACATGTGTATAAAAAAGATTAGAATTCCTGGCTTTAGGGTAGGTAAAATAATTAGACAATGCCCACATTCCTTCTTTTTTTTTAACAAGCAATAAGAAGGCTTTATGTATTACAAACAATTCAAGCCTAAATCATCTTCAGGGACGATCTTGAATAAATGTTTCAGCGAAAAGATTCTAGAATTCTTGCCCGGTAAAATCTTCTGGAGATCCAATCTTTCGTCTGGGGAGTAGCACTCATTCCATTTGAAAAAGTGCAACTATCCGATCTTTTGTTTATTATAAAATAGTACGTACTGCTTCTCATAGAAAATCAGTACTTACAAGATAGATAAGTAGAAGAGAGAAGAGATTAGCGTTAAAGATAGAAGAGATTGACCTTAAAGAAATAAGATGCTATTGGTGTCGAGGCCGGGACTGAGCGTTTAACGCCGTGACGGGGCTGCCTGAGGAGGAGACGGACGATCGCAATTCTTGTTCCTTGACGTGGAGCTTTTCATAAAGATGGTCAATGTGGATCGTTGTGTCACGTGCTTCGATAACGTCAACGATGGATCGGTAGGTGCCGTCGAGGCCTTGGAGGACAAAGTGGTTTAACGGATTTGTGATGTTTAAGCAAAACACTTTTAATATGAACTAATACGAATGCAATTACATGAAGTATCCGTGTGTAATAAGAAAGTGAAAATTGTTGGAATAGGGACTTCAAACAGTTTGCTTGAGAATTATTTGTTAGTAGTATCATTGAGTTTTAGATGTAAATATAAAGGGCTAAATATCGAAATCACCCGTTTAATAGATCATTTGTCAGAAAAAATGCATCCTTATAACAACTAATTGTCAAAAATCATCATCCAAAGACACTCTGTTACCAAATAACCACTCGTCCTCAGGACTCCTCATACTCATTTTTGATTTTCGTTAAATATTTACATATTTAATCCAAACCTTTTATTTTCATTCATTTTTTTCACACCTTCAAAACTTGACTAAAAATCTTAATTAAACCAAAATATAGGCCAATCATCATCTTCTTCAACCTTTCAACCCCTATCAAAGTCATATTTTCTTCTCTATTTGATTTTTTTAAAGGATCATTGCAGGTAAGACAATTAATTAGCCAAAGATTATCGTTTTCAATAATAATATTCTTAATATTAAGATGAATAGTTGCACGCATGCCTTCCAGCAAGGCCACAACTTCAGTGACAAGAACCGAGGAATTAGGAATACAAAGATGTTCAACAAACGAGGGTTGCCCATCTGAGTTGAGGATAATAAACCAATAAAGGAACCAGAGTTGGCTCTAACTGAGCCATCACAGTTAAGTTTGTAAAATAGAGGAGTGGGTTTCTTCCAACAAGAAAGGCGACGAGCTTTAGTTTTTTTTTCTTTTTAGGAGAGATTGATCTAAACTAGAGAATTGAGCTTTCCATTCTAAGTAATAGAACAAAGCCGATTTAGCAATATCTTCCGTAGAAGCAATTTTCTTGGTATCATCACGTCTAAAAATGTGAATATTCCTATGGTTCCAGACACACCACCAGGTGGAGAAGGCCAATTCTATAGGAGAATTAGAGTTGTAGAAGTTAGTCATAGAACTTTCAAAGTCCATTTGGGATTGGAGATTAAATTGGTGGTGTCTAAGCGTGTTAATTTTTCTGAAAATCTACCTAAGTACAATACAAGGGAGAAGCCATCCATTTGTTAAAATTTGCGCCACTTCAATCCCACTCTCTTCGCCCTCTCCTTCTCCAACAACCATGGCCAAATGCTCATCTCCTCATCCCTCAACCTCCTCCCTCATTGCACCTCCGACAAACCTCATCCTCCCTCTTCAACTCCGACCTCCAACCTCTCTTCTCCCACGCGCGCGTCGCCTCACTCTCCCGCAAGATCTACCTCCTCGGTTGGAACGCCACCGCCGAGTTCGACGCATGGACCTCAATCGTTAGACTTCGCAGGACGATGCTCTTCGCCAGGAAGCTCTGACCAATTGAACTACAATCTCAGGGAAATAAGGTATACCGCAACAATATTTTGCCGACACCACGTATCTGACGGATCTGCCAGAAACGCCGAAAGTCTTGAAAAACGTCAAGGTAACCAACTCTATTTGTTTAATTAATTGTTGGATTGAGATTGAGAAGTTAGGTTTGCTGAAATGTGTGGCTTTGTTTAATTAATTGTTGGATTGGGAGGTTTGGTTTGGTAGAGACTAACCTCTTGGGAAAAATTTACATTGTTTTTGAAAAGGTTGAATGGAAGCAGTGGATCATGTGAAACCTTTGGGAAGGAATGCCTAGCCAAGGATTCAAACTTTGATTTGAAAAAGTTCGAGGTAATTTGATAGGATCCTGCAATTAGTTAATTTCTATTTTTTTTTATTATTTTGATTTTTAGGATTAGTTTTCCTCACTCTCTCCATACTCCGACTATCCATTTAGTTGCTGAATTCTGGTTTAAAACTCCTCCTCAGGTTGGACGTGATGTTCCTTACACTTTTGGCTCAATAGGTAAGCTTAATTGTATTGGGTTATCTTTTACGTATTTTGTATAAATCTTTGCTACAATTTTGTTAGTTTTGGTGTTACAGGGGAACTTGGCCAAAGTTATGATTCCAACCAAACTCTGACCCACTACGAAAACAACCCAGCAAAGGATTCCTCAAAATTGGCTTGTGTGAGATTCAACACTCTCTCCTTTTACACCCAGTTTTAATGTTTGTTCAACTTTCACTTTATTTAATTTAATTTACATCCTTATTTTTAAATGATTGCAGATAGTTTTACATGATAAATAAATACAATCTTTGTGTATGGAATATGTATGTACATAAGCATCATGAAAGTAGAGACTAACCACATTGGAAAAATTGCACATGAGGAAGCACCTGCCACATACAGATAGCAACACAAACCCATCTCTGATGTGTTTAAAATACTCATCTTAATCATGAAAGTAGAGACTAACCACCTGGTAGTACTCTTCTATCAATCTCTGTCACGTTCTCCAAATCCTAACAATATTATCTCAAGTCATCTTGTGTTCAGAACGTTTTGATTTTGAATATTGTGAGTGGTTTTGATAGTTAACATTAGATTCCTTTCCATGTAGTTCCTAAATTCTCCAATTGAATTCAGTTTTGCAGATATTTAATGTTGAACTATAACCATCTCTTTATTTATACAAATTCCAGCGAGGTACACAAGGAATCCTTGATTTCAATTAATTGTTGTGGAAACATTATGGTAGAACTTAGTTTGAGAAAAATCCTCCTAGAAATTTGTTCTCTTTTTCTTTTATGTAGACTCTCCAATTTCTTCTTCTGTAACTTATTTGCAGTACAGTCTCTTGACATTAGATCTTTTACATGAACAAAAGTTGCATTTTATTGTTTTTTATATGTGTAGACATATCTTATAGAGGATAGAGGTCTTTTTAAACAATACAGCTGCAGTGACCATCCAAGAGTATACATTCATAAATTCCAATAACCAAATGGTCCAAACCTCAAGCGGAACTCATTAAGATTAAATTGAGGTTTGATACATCTCTTCTATTCAAAATTGACTTATTCTTAAGAGTCCAGTTCATACGATCTGAATTGAGTGGTCAAATTTTTTCTTATTCAACAAAAAAGGTAATTAGTGGAAGGGGAGGTGTGTTGGACTGTTGGTTCTGTAAAATTGGTGAAGCACAATTTACTAGAAGGATTCACATTTTCACGCTTTAGTAAAAAAAACCTAAAGGTATTTGCTAACCATCTCAGTTAGTTTTTCTTTGAATAATAATCTCAGTTAGTTCTTGCATGCTTTGTTTTTCTCTTTATTGATAGATATAATGTTCTTTACTTGTATGAATCTTATTGTTACTATATGGTCATGTGATCGCAATTCATGACGGATTAACGGTGCAGGAACTGTTGATTTTTCGATGGGGAGTTGAAGGACGGGATCTTCTGCCAAGTATCTTCATGAACAAGTTGAAGACTTAAACAGTCTTAAAGGTAATCAGAAGAATATCAGCGACAACCTTTTTTAAGACAATCAATTTTTTTGTAACACAGGTACAAAGACACTTGCAATTAAGAATTGAAGCACAAGGAGACTATTAGAGAAAGCTTGGGAGACAACAGGAAAATAGAATATTGGTGCGCTTATCCTTGGTTAATACTTGTCACCAAAATTGTTTCCTGGTTAATAACAAGCTGTAGGAGTGTAGGACTTATCGAATCTTATTTTCATTCAAATTACAAGTTTTCTTGAACATGTGGTCGGTGGTATTTTAGGCTGGTTTGATTTGCATATATTTTTCTTAAATATATGTTGCTCATTTTTATTTGTTGTAAATTAACTAACCTTGCAATAAGAAGTTGCAATTTATCAAAGTAGCCATTGCTCAGTTTCATTTCTTACAGAAGTGTGATCTCTTAAAAATAGTGATCTCAACACGCGTATAATATTTGCCATGACTATTAACTATACTCATATAGATTCGTGATATGACTGTAAATAATAAGTTGTGTGCTTATATTAAGTTATGTATTTAAAACTTTAAAATGAGCTAATTCATTCATATAAGTAAGTTGTATTAAAATTTCAGCATTACGTAAATTAAACAAAATTGTATTCATAGATTGAAAATGAAATATTAAAAGTACGTGACCTAAAAAAAAGTACGTGACCTAAAAATAGAACCGAAGTCTAAGAATTTTTTATTTAGAACATAATTTTGGCGTAAAGTACAAATAATTGCTAAATAATATAGAAGCATTTTTAAAGAATTACATAAAAAATTCTTTTGGGATTCCCCAATAGGGAAGTTTGCGGGGATCCCCGTTGGGGATCCCCGATGGGGATGAGAGCATCCCCATCCCCGTCCCCATATGGCAATGGGGCGGGGATTCCCCGTTGGGGATGGGGAATCCCCACCCCATTGCCATCCCTACTAGGCATGACAAATAGTGATTTGCTATATTCTATATTTTCTAATAACAAAATGAATTGTTGGTTTTACTTGGATATATACGTTGTGAAAATTTTATCTATTTAGGACACATGGACAATTTATATTATTGATTTGATATAATTGGCATTGAACATTAGAACATAGAACAACCTGAGATTTTTCTATTGAAAAAATAAAAAAATAGAACATAAGCATAATTGAAAAATTAAGATTCATGATATTTCTCCTAACTAGAAGCTTCATATTTGATTTTTATTTTCCTAACTAGTAGCTAATAGAAATTTGAGATTGTAAATTGCAATTTTTTTTTAAAACATTTAATGATTCAAATTTCTTCATGGTCTACGTTATAAATATAAGCATAACATATCTTTTTTTTCACTGATAGAAATTACAAAAACTATAGCCCACAAAAGAAAGAAGAAAATTGGTCAGATTACATGGCTGATGGTAAGATGTAAATATATGTTTTATGAAGTCATTTACAAGCATAATAGTTCTCATTCCTCAAATGTTAGTGAGCTATCAGATTCAACATTATCATTCAACTTTGAAAGTCGATGATTTCCTATAATTGTGTCTTTTGCTATGTGACAATGAATAAAAGTCTAGGGCATTCCTTATCTCAAGTAGGATTGTATCTTTCGAGGTTTGTGTTTGCTCATTGTCAGCTATACGCTTGAAAGGTCTGATCTTAGACAAAAATGGAAAGACGATCTATCACCCAACAAATGTTGTTTATAAAGAAGTTCTCCAAAACTTATGATCTACATGCTTTAGTAACTAAAATTCTATTACTCATTTTATCTATGTTATTTTAATAAATATTATTGAGGTGGTTTCAAACAATTTATTATAAGCTTTTCATCCAAAAAAAAACATTTTATTATAAGCAATAATATTAATTATTGTATATTTTGATTATAGCCCCGTACAACACCTATTATAAAATCATAACTAATGAACTTATTTTCTTAAGTATTTTATCTGAAATTGTTAAAAAGGTACTGATTAACAACAACAACATGCCTCATTATATCCCGAAGAAACAAGGCCCGAGGAACGAAATAGATAAATCCTTACCTTAACTTGAGGATGTAACGGTAGTGATCCAAAGCATAGAGACATAAAACAATGCATGAACCCACCACATTACAAAGCCTTAAAAATGTATTGATTAAGAACACCATAAACCATAACATAAAACTCGAAATACGTATGTCATATCGACGAATATATTAACATCCCAATGAGAAAGTGTCATGTAAGAATATTTTTATTGTACGAAGAGCATTAATTAGGAGACCATTAGATTTGGAACTAAACACTTTAAAATACTATTTTTTTTTATTGAAAAACTGTAAAATATCTAATAATACAAAATATATGCTCATCACATCATCACTATTTTGAAAATGTTCGTAGTTTTGCACCATTTCATACTGCTCATTCGAAATCCGGCCCAATTGAAATGACGGCCCAATTGAAAAGACGGCCCAAAAATGTGCTTATTCATCGTAGTAGGATGCTTTAGCTAGCGGGTCAAAAAGAGGGAAAGAAAAACTTACGGCACAACTGATTTACTCGGAACCAGTTTGACGTAGGTGAGAATTCGGATCCATTCGCTTCATACAATCGCGGAGGTTGAAGATCAGCCATGGTTTCTCCTTTTCTTCTTCTTCTAATCCATCGTCGATCTCTTCTCGTTTCCTTCGTCGTTCTCTCTGCGATTTTCCAATTCTCAGCTGCAAATCAACTGTAAGCAATCCACCTATCTCTGAATTACTTTCTGTTTCTGATCAATTGATCGAAAGTGTTGCTACTATTTCTGCGCAGAGAACAAGAGGTTGAAGGTATACGTCATAGAACGTTGCTAGGGTTTCGAGAGACTCCTGGAAGTGGTAATACTACTTTCGATTGCTCTCCTTCCGGTGCTTGCGTTCCCTGTCAGTATTCTGAGAAGGTAATGTCGAATCACTTGGAATCACAGTTCGATATGATATATTAGGCATGATGCTGTTGTAGCCAAACAATTCTGTGAGTGTTGTAGACTTGATTGATGATCTAGGATTCTAAATAGAATGATTGAAGCTTTGTATGAGTTCTAGATATTCTGGATCTATTGTTTCTTTGTTTCCACGATTCATGTTACAGTTTATCTGAACGAATTTTTAACAGCTTAATTGCTTAAATTCACTCTCAGCAATGTGCAATCAAATCCTAGCAACTTAGAATATAATCATTAGAAGATTTACTGTTTTTCCTGGAAACTTAGATCTTAAGCACTACTTGTGTACCTTGCCCTTCAGTCTAAAGATCTGGAACAATAACTAAATAATGTAGAATTTCCTGTTTGCAATTGCTAATAACAGGCATGATGCTGTTCATTTGATAAATGTTCTAACAACTTTGCGTAGGGTAAAAGTAATATTTAGTTGATTTGCTGTTTTTCATGGAAACATAAGTCTTACCTTGGTCATCAATCTAATGATCTAGAACGATAACTAAGTTCTGAAGAATTCATGTCTGCAATTGCTAACAAAATAGGCATTTTGCTTTCCCTTTGGTACCTGGTTAGTGCTAGTCTAGATAAAGATGTAAACACCTAGACATCCTGTCTGGTATATTTTTAGTGTACTCCATCCTGAAACCTTTTTTTTTTCTAGTGCCACTTCAAATAGAGATTAGGTTTGTTCTAACGTTTCTGACATGGAGTTATTATATGTCATATGACATATGCAGAGTTTTGACTGTTGTTTGATCCCAGTGAATAGACAATGATATCTTCGCAGCTGGTATCTTTTCTCACGATGCTCTTTGTTTGATACAAACATTTGTAGAATGAAGAAAAATATCGTTGCAGTGAAACAGGATACCGTATTCCGTTGAAATGTGTTAAAATTGGAGATGAAGCAAAAGAATCTAACAGAAAAAAGGAAAAGAAGGGTCGTCGTTCTACTCTTGAAGTATCACTAGAGAAAGAAAATCTAGATTCTAATGAGCAAAGCACTTCGTCCGTGAGAGTTTTGAAAGAGAATGTAGAGAGTAAAGAGGGAAATACAGAGTCTTATGTCACTTTTAGAAGTTGTATACCTGCTGTAAATGAAGAGAGGTTGTCAGTACTTGGTTTTGAGGTATGTCATTCCATTTCGATATCTTGTTACCGCTCTTGAACTTTCTAGACCAAGAAAATGCAACATTTTCTGGGTGATGCTATTTACTTCAGTCATCAAGTATCACTTAGTAGACATGTCATTTGTATGCAAGCTCTCTTGTTTGTAAATTTTTAATGCTTCCTAATCTATGTTGTGCATTGAACAGGTCCTCATGTTGGGTTTATTGCTGGCTAGCGGTTCATTTATATTCCTGATGCGAAAAAGAAGTGCCATCATGCCAGGAGCTGTACGTGGGCAGCCTAGATTTTAAATGTATACCCTCCATGGTATTCCCTCGTTGAATCACTCTTCATTTATTATAGGCAATTTAAAATCTTCTGATTTATCAGGTATATTAGTTTGGATTCAGAATTCATCCATTATTTCGTAATATTTTTCGTTGAATCATATCATGCAAATTAAACACCATATTCATAATTGACACTTAGTTTTGTTAACTATAATGGTAGTTTGGATTCAGAATTCATCCATTATTTCGTAATATTTCTCGTTGAATCAGATCATGCAAATTAAGCACCATATTCATAATTGACACATAGTTTTGTTAACTATAATATTCGGTTCGGATACAGTCTGTCATGGTTCTCAATAATTTTGAATGATTTTGTTTGTAAATTTCAGAAGGGTTTTATGTCAAGTGTGCTTTCAGTTTGTGATTCACTGATAAGGGAATGGTGTTGTAGGAAGCTGGTTGTGCTGTCTGGCTCTTCTTGGTCCTCTCAAACGTAAGCATATTTTTGACAATTTCATTGTAGAATTGTTGTTTATTGCTCGAGTTTGATAGAGGTTTGGAGTCCTGTATGTATATGGTATAAGAATGCTGTTGAGTTGCTAAAATCTAGTCTATGGTCAGGTGAGATCTTGCATTTACCACTGGCAACTGAGAATGGTAACCGTGTGCTGAGCCAGAATGTCAGCTCACTTCGTTTATCTAGGTCCTTACAAGCAACAATTAATTTTAACAGAAATGTGCACTTAGAGGTGGGAGAGAATTCACAGAAGTCTCTCTAATTGAGATGGGTCAGTTTTGCAACAACTTAGTCCGTCGTGTTGTGTTTGGATTACTACTTATTGCTAAGATTATTTGACGTTACAATCGCTTCATCATTGAGGCGAAATTAATTAGCTTGTTCTAGGGTAATAATGCAGATGAAGCATGTATGTGTTTGAACAGCATGCATCATTTTGTTTATTTTTCGTATGGACTTGTATCTTTCGCATGTTTGCATTGCATCGTATGGTTCTTATATCGTTCGCATGTTTGCATTGCATCATATGGTTCTTGTGTCGTTCGCATGTTTGCAACGTATGAATTCGGGACATTACGGCGGCAAGTTTAGGATAATTTGAATCAGGTTTTTGAGGTGATATGTTTCAGTAGAAACAAACCAAAAGGAAAATCACTCCTAAGCAAGACACTACTTACTAACACCAGTTTAAAAGTACCATAACATAGTTCTACAAAATGATTGGCAAAAGCACCAATGTCTGAAAGCATGTCCCCTAACATAAAAACAATTGGGGAAAATTACAGAAAAACAAAATGACATTATCATCGTCATCTTTACTGGTTTCTGTTTCCTCCAGAAGAATATACAAACACAAAAAATAACTAAACCTTACCTTTCCCTCGATTCAACTGCAGCACAGTGTCAGTCCAAAGAAAAGAATGGATGTAGTAGCAAACTGATCTGATCCAACCAAAAAAGGAAATCCGCTTTTCAGAGAACAACAAATCTACAAGACACAACTGATGATGAGTTTCACAAACAGTTGAAAAAAAGCTCAAGAAATCACAAAAAGTAATCCGGGGTCTTGCGGGTAGTATCTGGCTCAATTTGTCGAGGCGCAGGGTCGAATTGGAGGAAATTCTGATCCATATTCTCCCCGATTTCTAAGATAGCAGCCATGTTACCACAGCGGTAACAATAGTTGGGAGCGCTGAATACCGTCACTACGTTTTTGTCCTACAACAAAAGTCTCAATTTGTGAATCAAGGAAAATGCATGCATTAAGAAGTTTTAGAATGGAGAAGGTTATAGATTGTACAAACCTGACACCAATTGAAGCCTTCCATTACAAGCTGATGGGCCCTTGAAATAAGAGAGAGTCCATTTGTATGGTTGAATTGGGCGGCTATGTCTTGACCGAAAGTATAACCAGCACCACGAGGAGATATTCCCCAACCACAACGGTCATCGGGATCAGACCACAAGAGATCACACATCGGACCTTCATGCGGTACCTACTCAAGCGAACATAACAATATTATATTTCAGGGGATGGAAATGAGTTTACCAATTTGTGTCATAAATGCATTTGTAACACAAGCAATGTGAGGATAGCATGGGTAAATTATACAACAAACCATCCAAAACCCCTTCTCTATAAAAAAAACGGACTAAGAAGTGTATTTTGCTCCTTAAAGCCAACCTCATTAGCACAAGTTAATCAAAATGTCTAGGGTCAGATTTGGTAAGAGCATTTTTTGCACGGTAACGGAATAATATAGAGCTCCATAATTGGTTTGTTTGTGTAAATTCAGTTCTGTGAAGAGTTTTCTATGGGGATTTTGTGTCACATATCCTAACTATGAGTTTGGGAGCACATGACACTAGTGAGGAAAAAATGTGCGCACTATGCAGCAGGTCCATAATTAAAATTCAGAACAAATCTATCTAACAATAAAAAGAATCAAGTATTTTAAGGAAGACTAACAAAGTGACAAACAAAGGGTTATCATGATACTGGGGAAAATATCATAATCAAACCTCTTGTATGCGATCCAAGGATCGGATATTGTCCAAGGTGTCCAAAGAAGGTGAAAGTCCTCCATGCAAACAGAATATCTGCAAAACAGTAAGGAAACTCTCAGATGCCTTCATACGTTCATCGTTGGCAAAGAGCCAAAGAAAAAGAATGAACTTATACCTGACTCTCAATAAGGGCTGTGAGAGGTAGATAATCAAAGAGGTCAGTGAAATGCTTCCAGACATTAGCATTTCCATATTTCCTCAAGCATTCATCATAGAAACCATACCTGAAATTCAATGTTTAAGTAGTGAATTCACAAAACTAGCCCAAAGACTATGAAGAGCATCAAAAGTTTGCAACTGTCAAGACAAGGATAGAACAGGCCATAGTACTAAACTACTAATTCAATCAAAATGAAAATGATTTACAGTAAATGCTATACTCATAATACCTATTTACAATTACTAATGGTATAAACTATTAAGAGATAAGGAAGAAGTGAAATAATCAATGCTGAATAACATATCTGAAGAGTGATTTGCACATAGAATAATTAAACAGGAAGAGGCTAAATTCAAAATATTCTCTAGTAGTAGTATCACAAGACGTGGCTTTTCTAGTTTCTAATTTCTGGTAAACAATGACAACGTCATGCCTCGGAAAGATGATCCAGCATTTTAAGAAAAAACAGACCGTAGAAGACAAAAAGGAAAGTTCACAGGTAAAGTGAATGCCTTACACTTGAGTTATTTGTCGGCTTTCATGATTTCCTCTAAGAATAGTGATTCTGTCCCTATAACGAACTTTCAGGGCAACCAGCAAAGTAACGGTTTCCACTGAATAGTAGCCACGATCTGGTAATTAAAATAAACAGCATTAAGATAAACATGGAACAACTGTTACAACATGCAACATGTAAACAATGACAACATGTTAGTTATGTTCATGAAACCCCTGTAACGGATATTACTTCATCCAAATTTATACACTAGACGTCAAAAGTAAAGAAGCGCCTTCACATTCTCATAAATGTTTGTGTTAGTAAGTCACTTTATCCCCTATAAATCACAAGGTATGACGATAAAAGCAAGTAGAGCAACCGGTATTTATCATCAGACAAGCTATTAGTTTTTCCGGCCACAATTTACAATGATTAGCAACGGCATGCAGGTAAGACATCTTTGTTTACTCCCTTATCCACATCATCCAGATAAGAATTTCCTGTTCCCAGAAGCATCACATATACACGAACTATATATTATCTAATCTTCAGCTCTATTGAGACTTCAAACATGTTAACAGATTAGTTTCTAACATAGATGATTGAAACATAGGAGGACATGGACAATTAAACAGCATACACTACACTAGAAATGGTAGAAGGTCAGTAACCAATACATCATATCGACAGATTCTATTCAAATGACAACAACCTCATATTACACCAAACAACATCCACAATCTAACAACACATTTGTTCATCTCCATATATTTCTAGCTGAAGAATAGCAAGAAGCAACTCAAAATAGAGCAATAGAACGATGAATCACACTTACTGACCTACATAATCTCCCATGAACAGATAGTTAGTATCAGGAGCATTCCCTCCTATCCGAAACAGCTCAATCAGATCATAAAACTGTCCATGAATATCACCGCAAACAGTAACGGGACACTTCACCGGCTGCACATTCCATTCCTCCACAAGAATCGCTCTCGCCTGATCACATAACGTCTTCACATCTCCTTCCGACAACGGCTTACATTCCATCAACTGCTCGATCTGCCGATCCAGATCTCCATGCGACGGCATCGCTTCACCAAAACTCGATCTGAACCTCCACTTGATCGAAATTCAAAGATCCGAAACGGAATCCAAACGAATCAACAATCTAAGCAGCTAGGCTAAAGTTAGGGTTTCACAAAAAACTATCAAAAGAGAAATTAACAGCGTCGGAGATGAAATCAAGAGAATCGGTGTGAAGCTGAGTATCATACGAATCATTTATCAGCTAGCGAACAGCGAGAGATCATGGACTCGGCGCCATTGAAGGGGAGATGAAGCTCTCTCTCTTATCCGTCTCTCTCTTTTTTTCTCTCGTTTGTGTTTTTCGAATGGCGGAAAATTGGGAAAATAAAATAGAAAATGGTTTTATAGTGAGTCAGGAAAGGAGGGATTTGGAGAATGAAATGAAAAAAATCTAGGCCGTCTATTTTTTGTTGCTTTTTCGTTGGGATTATTGTTTATTTAAGGGTGATTATAAGCGTATTTTTTATTAAAATTTCGGTCTTTAATGTAGAAAAAGTACCAGTTGTACTTCAACTGGATATTGTACTGTATATGTTAACACCTAGACAAATATAAGGGCTTATTTCATTTCATTTGGTGCCCAACAGTCCAACACCATCTTGAAGACACATTTTAGATATTTTTCGGATAATATTATCCTCACTCTTTTGAAGACACGAGAGTTGGTGAGCGAATAAAAAAAGTTAATACGTTTCTATTGGTGTTAATTAAGGAGCTTTATTTATGTAATCTTGACACTTTTGTGATTAGTTCTTGGTTGGTTTGAATTCAAAATTGGTGGATTGTTTTGAGTTTAATGCATGGAATCGGATGGGAAGCACAATGGATGTTTAGTTATGGACCCACACCATTGCTACTTGCCCATATATGACCAACATTTGGTCAAATATGACTATTGATGATGGAATTGTGCAAAAAAAAATGCACTTGCTTAGTCTATTTGCAATCTTTAGTAGCTAATTGGGTTCAATTTGTACTGAAAAATGGACCGAATCAATTGAATTAGGCGGACTGAAAGTTTCATTGTAAGGTTTAAACAAGCTTTTGAACCAATTCAAACCTCTATAAACATTGTCAATTGGTCATTTGCGTTGAGCCGAAAAAGCCTAATCTGCTATCAAATTCTCTGACCAAGAGCGAGTTTAGTAATACCGGAAGAATAAGATTTAGTGCTTTAGAAAAAACACAAATCTTTAAATTTATCAATAAAGTGTTTTAAACATAATTATTTTTATAACTACTTATGTCAATCATTATCGCTAGTGTCATACCAACCAAGTAACCAACCCCCTAATCTTCAACTTCCCAGTTTTTGGGTAAGTACCCCAAAACACACATGATTTTTTAGTTTCTGCATCACATTATTAAGTCTTTACTAAATACCCTACTATATAAGCAATTAAGAAAAAAATAAATAAATACAATCTCATACCTCACCTCTCCCGAAACTTTTCTCCTCTGCCGACATTCTTCCTCCGCCTTCCTTCTTCCTCCGCCGACCGACTTCTTTCTTCCTCCGCCGGCGCCGCCTAGAGTACTCGCCGACTGCCTCCAATCTGCTCACCGGCGTTGATCGCTGCTGGATCGCAAGAATTTTGGGGATAACGCTCTCGCATGCAACATTCAGAATCTTTTTCTACATCGAATTGTCAAACAAACCGGAGAACAATGAAATTGTACAACAAAAACGAGCGAGGAGAAGATTGAAGATAGATTAAAAACAGAATAAGAGATTGAACATAGATCAAAAAAAGAGGAAGCGCAAAACAAAACCAGCGAATCAACTGCAAATACAATGATAAGCACAGAATCTGAAACAGACACCAACAAATCCATCGAACAAGAGGTAAATCATGATAAATTATGATATTGAACTTATTTGATTGATAGATTATGAAAAACATCTTTGGTTGACAAGTTTAGACAATGTAGAATGTTGACAGGATATTACTGTGAATCTGTGAACGACACCTCCTGGTTTTTATTGGTTGTTGACAAGATATTATTTATGTTGTTGAAATATTCAGTTTGTTGACATATATAAGTTGTTGACAGGAATATGTTTATTGATTAGACTTTGACAAGTTTTGACAATGTAGAATGTTGACAAGATATTACTGTGAATCTGTAAACGATACAAGCATTTTATTGGTTGTTGACAAGATATTTTTTATATTGTTGAAATATTCAGGATGTTGACATTATATAAGTTGTTGACAGGAATATGTTTATAGATTAGATTTTATTAACACGTAAGTGAACGAAGCGCGCTACGCGCGCCTCGTAAGAATAATAAACTTACGAAGCACGTTGAGAGTGCTTCGTTAAAAAATACAAATATTAAATTTGTACCTAATAGAATATTGTTGACAGGTAAAACATAAATGTTTATGTTCATTAGGGAAAATGTTGACAGATAGATTAGAAATACTTATCTAACAAAATTTATTGAATATATATGCAGATAAAAAAGCACATTCTGACAGTCTCCTATGGGGAAGAAATAAAAATAAGAGATGGTGTTATGGTGTCTGATGGGGGAAATCATATCAAAAGCATTTTTAGTTGATATGAACATAACTCTGCAAGCAATGAAATCGTTGATTACACAACGGTTCAAACTCGAAACGGAGGGAATGCATCTCCACCTATGCCATCTTAATCCATTCCAGAAGATCAAAGTCAAGTATTCTGTGGAGACAAATGATGATCTTGCATCATTCATGGAAATCAATGGCACAGCAGAGGTGGAATGGACTTGTCCACTATATGTATCAAGGGAATACATGAATTATGAACCGAAGATAGCAAAAGAGAATAGATGTAGTAGTATAGTTGTTGTCAACATGAATGAAGACATGTTTCTACCTATGGAATATGAAGTGTCAACACAAGGGAATAGTGAAATTATGGATTGTGAATCTGCAAGCAAGATAATGACATAGAAAAAAACAGGGGAGGATGAAATGAGTCACAGTGGAACAGATGCAGACTTTGTCCATGTGGGGAAGCTATTTGACACAAAAAAGAAGTTGATCGAAGCTTTGAAAAAATTGGCAATGACTGAGAACTTTGCTTACAAAGTTAAGAAATCAGATCCAAAGCTTCTAACAGTAATGTGCACAGACACAAGCTGCAAATGGAGATTGAGGGCTATTGCATTACAAAACACTACATTCTTTGAGGTGAGAAAGTTTCAAAGAGAACATACATGTTCCTTTGACTTTAGATGTCAACATGAGTGCAAACCAACATACAGAATGATTGGGGAGCAAATAAAAACCAGGTATTGTGTTTACAGGTTTCTGAAATCATAAATATCATAAAAAATAATAATTGCTTGAAGATAACCAGAGAACTAATAGTAATGTGATATACATGCAGGTTTGAAGATGTTAAAAATGGACCAATACCAAAGAGCATTTGCAATGATATGAGAAAGGAACACTACATGGATGTTAGCTATTGGAAGGCATGGAAAGCAAGGGAACATGCACAAGATTTAATACGAGGCACACCAGAAGAAAACTATGCACTCTTGCCCATGTACTGCCATATGCTAAAAGAAGTAAATGAAGGATCTTACACATGCCTAGAAGTTGGTGAGCATGACAACTTCATATTCGTGTTTATATCTATTGGAGCATGCACAAGAGGATTCCAAGTAATGAGAAAGGTATGGCAGTGAGTAAAATAGGAATTAAATGATATATTGTTTAATAGAATGATTTATTGTTGACAAAATAAATTTAAACATATGATAACAGTATAGAAAATGTAAAAACATAATGTCTGATTTTGACATTTTGATTGTTGTTAACAACTTACATTATACAGTGTTGACATGAGTAATAATACATTCGTTTTGTGTTGACAGGTGATAATGGTAGATGGGACTCACTTGCATATAAAGCACAAAGGGCATATGCTCATTGCTACAGCTCAGGATGCAAACCAGCAGATCTATCCACTTGCATATGCAGTAGTGGATAGTGAAAACGACATATCGTGGACATTCTTTTTTACACAGCTTCTGAAAGTCATACCATGTACAGACGATTTGGTAATAGTGTCAGATAGACATCTCAGCATTGCCAACGCCATTCAAAGAGTGTACACAACAGCAAACCATGTTGTGTGTAGGAGACATTTGAAGCAAAATCTGAAGACAAGATACAAAGATAAAGGGGTGCACAAACTATTCTCTTTGGCTGCTGATGCATACACGCTAAAGGAATTCCAAGAGAATTATGGGAAAATTTGTGAGATAAATAAGGAGATGGGAGAATACTTGGAAGCAGTAGGATTTAAAAAATGGGCAAGAGCACATTCCAAAGGCAATAGATACAACATAATGACAACAAACAACTCAGAGACAATAAATTCAGTAATACTGGAAGCAAGGTATGATAAATATTATAGATTTGGCATTGTTGAAAAATGATGTTGACACTGTTGAAAAATCAGTTATGCTGGAACCAATTCTACTGTCTATGAATTGTCAAAGATATATTAAAGTTGTTGACACAGTTGAAAATTTTGATGTTGACAGGTCTTTCCAAGTTGTCGCTCTACTAGAGTTTCTGAGAGATGTGCTGTCAAGGTGGTTTAATGATAGGCGCTTAGAGGCTGAAAAAAATAATAGTAAGGTGACACCAAATATAGGGAAAATATTGGAGTCTAGGTACCAAATGTCAAAGGCGTATGAGGTGAGAAAGCTAAATCAAGCACAATATCATATTCTTGGTGGAGATTTCTATGGGGTGGTCAATTTGTTAGAAAGGAAATGCACTTGCAAAGTATTTGATGTGGACCACATCCCGTGTGTGCATGCTATAGCTGCAATACAGAAAGCAAAAGCAACTGTGACAGATTTTGTGAGCGACTACTACAAAACTGAAGCTTGGACATCTGCATATAGAGAAACGATCTACCCGGTGCCAAGAGAAACGGAGAAGAGTGTACCGAAAGATGTAACAGATACAATCTGCATGCCACCAATTGTGCAGACAGATAAAGGGAGGAGAAAGAAGAAAAGATACCCATCTGAAGGTGAGTTCCCAAACAGAAGCAAGAAGAGAAAAGGAACAAGAAAGCCAGGAAGATGCAGCCTCTGTGGTAATATGGGACACAACAAGACTTCTTGCCAAAAAAACTTTGCTGACAAGATTGGGACAGAGTTATCAGTGTGGACAACATTTTAGGATTTTAATTTTCAATTTTTATCTTTAATTGAAAAAGGGATAATAGTTTTATATCCTGTCAACATTGATGACAGCTTGCCATATTGTGTTTGCAGATTTGATGACAGCTTGCCATATTGTGTTTGCAGATATTCTTCTACTGTGATAAATAAATGTTGACAACATTGAGATATTCTGATAAATAGTGTTGACAACATTGTGTTTCGAGATTTGATGACAGCTTGCCATATTGTAAAGATATGAAATGTGTTGACATGCACACAAAAAATAGGAACAGGTGAAAAATATTAACAGATTCGATTGTGAAAATGAAAAGTTTATTACAAAAAGGTGAAAAATGTTGACATAATGTGACGACAAAAAAAGTTGACAGGTTATATATCAAAGATTTAGAATGCTGACAGGTTATTTAGCAGTAAGGTGTGTTAACGAAGCGCGCTACGCGCGCCTCGTAAGAATAATAAACTTACACGCGCTACGCGCTGAGTGCTTTGTTGCACCTGAGTAAAACTGTTGACATATAAAAAAAAATAACCATAAGCAATAACTGACTTAAGCAAAAACTGTTGGGGTAAACAAAACCTGCCTTACTAAAAAGTGGAATATAAACTGTTTTACAAAGCTGAAAATCGAAAAGCTACAAAGGTTGACAAAAAAAGCCATTAAAGTCTGAACTAAAAACACTGTCAAGCAGACATAGCAACAATCCAAACCACACACATTACATCCGAACATTAACATTGAAATTCAAGCTTTAGGTCTGTCCTTCTCAAGTGGCAATGCCTTGAACTCCCATTTCTCGTTAAACAGGTCAATAATCATCTTCTCCCGATGAGCCCTCATGTGTTCGTCATCCAGATCATCCCAGCTGGTGCCAATGGCCAAATGCTCAATGAACTTAATGCAGTATAAACCACAATTGCCACTGTAAATCACCCCAGAACAAAAAGAGAGAAATCAGGAAAACAGAGGAATATAAAGAAAGAAAAAATCTAATGTTGACAAGATACTTACATCATCCCATCCTGAGGAACATCTTTGCGCCTTGACCATGAGAAATCCTTGTCCAAAGAATTAATATGGCCAAACAAGTGGGACTTCTTCATAACAACAGGAAGCATACAGCATAAAGTACTAATTTTACTCCAACAATAAGCATCGCTGCTGATTTGAATGCTGGAATCATACACAGTGACATGCCAGTTTGCTAAGTCAATTTCCAGGGCAACCCAATGCTCATTTTGAAAGTTGAAAGGAGTATACACCCTAGTCACAGATTCGGACCAGCACCTGCCCTCATGTTTTGGGTACATTCCTATAAAGTACTTCTGGAAAAACAGAAGCTCTGCTTCATCATCTTTCGCAATAAGAGCTCTCTTATCCGCATTGAAATGACAGTACCAGATCCAATCCATGATTGCAACTTCCTTGAATTTCTCACCGTTTTCATTGATATGCTTCCAGAAGTAAAATAAAGCCTCAGAGATATGCTACAAAACAAGAGAAAAAAGAGTAAGGTTAAAAGAGAAATAAAAAATAAAATAAAACTGAACAATAACAACACAATATAAATAAAAAAATTCAAACTGACAGTAGAAGAAAATAATAAAAGCCTCACTGACAACACAAATATGAAGCATGCCTTGACAAAGACAGCAAAATATCAAAAACTTTTAAAAATGTTGTCAGGACATGTAAAAAGTAATTAACTTACACAATCATTTAACCACTTGGCTTGCCCAATAGATTTTGTGCTTTTCAACAATAATTTGTCAAAAAAGTCCTTGGTGAAATTAAAATCATGTTCCTTGCGCTTAATAACCTCTTTCTTACCACTGCAACAAAAACACAAAATTAATAAACACATATATTCAGAAATAAAAGAAAATAATTTAAATTATAAATATAAAACATACGTCAAATAAAACCATTCGAAGAACTTTCTGCGATCATCATCTCCATAGAATGAGTATGGTGGACAACTAGGCATTGAAATCTTCTTCTTCTTCTCCTCAGTGAAAGGGCTTTGAACAAGAGCACTTGGAGTTGGGAGCCTGGAAGACTTCCTCACTTGTGTTCCAACATCAAGAGCTTTCTTAGGATACTTATTCACTTGCTCCTCCGAGTCAATGAGGTTTTGTGAAGCAGGAAGAGTATCCAAGCTATCTTGAGTGAGACTGATTCCAGAAGATATGAGAACACAGTCCTTCTCTAAAAAATCTGGGTTGCTGCAGAGATATTGATCAATACACCCGCTGTCATCGAGAAATTGACTGGAACCACCAACATCAGCATTGTCAATACCTTGTGGATCTTGGAAGCTGTCAACTTCTGGCACAAGTGTAATTTTGTCAGCATCTTGAACAACTTTCAGGCTGTCATAATCTTTACCCACTGTCAAGCTGTCAACATCTGGACCCAAGACTTCGCCGTCAACACCTGGAGCAAATGCTTTGCTGTCAACATGTTGACCAAATGCTCTGCTGTCAACATCCTTGCCTTTTGGAGGAATGTCAACAATGTCTTCTTGGATGTTGTCAACTTTGATGTTGTCAACTTGAATGTTGTCAACATCCTTGGCATTTGGAGGAGTGTCAGCAATGTCTTCTCTGCCCTCTACACCACTTCCACCAGCATCAGCTATTGATGGAATTTCATCAACTTCAGCTTCACCCAGGTCCCCATCCCTTTCTGGAGTTTTTTCTACCTTCTCAGAACATTTAGTTCCATCAATTTCTGAAGAAGTCACAAAGCTGTCAACATTTTGATGTGTGCTGACATCTACAAAATCTTCAGATTCATATTGTGTGCTCTTATCTTGGAACGAGGCATTGACGTTTCTCTGAATCAAACTAGATAGATCGTGCAGCTTCTTTGCGACATCAACTAACGACAGGCCATGTTCTTTGGTGGAAGATTGAACTTCAGACATGGCATTGCACAAAAATTCAATTTTTCGGCTCAACACATCAAACTGTCCACCCCAAGCTGCATCAACATTTCCTACTATGTCAACTGAGGGACGAACAGACGCTGTCCTCTCACTGTCAGCAGAATCAAATGCAGGACCAGCTGCATTTGTTTCCATGAGGACATGAATGGAAGAAGATTGTTGCTTAACTGAAGATTGTTTACCACTCTCAGATGAGGAAGGGATCTGAACAATAGGTGCAGCATCTTGGGCGGCTAGCTCTGGGATGTCAGACCATAGCTTTCTGAGAATGTTGTCAACATGAACTTGGACAGATTCGTACACAACAACATCCCGCACATAGTCCTGCTTTGCCTTCTTAAGTTCTGGCTCAGAACCACTAAGTTTAAATATCACTTTGGGGCAGGGGGAAGGAGGAGACTTCCTCTTCTTATTTACAACGTCGAGATTAGCAGCATGTTGATCATCTTCAACCTTATAAGTTGATCTTGTTGCTCTACTGGGATATTTTTTTGAAGCGACAACAGAAACACCAGCAGAATCTTTTACATCTCCAACCTTCTCTGGAGACTTTGATGGTCTTTTACGAGAATTATATGCAGGGGCAGAACAAGCACCAACAGAAACCTCGGGCTTGTCGTGCTGATTGCTCTCTGATTTGTTTAGTCTTGGTGATTTCCTTGGAGATTGTTCAAAAATGACTTTCCGATCTTGTAAGGAGAGCCTACGTTTATAAGTTCTGACATCTAGAGGGGAATCTGAAAACAAAGTATAGAGAACTGTCAAAAACACAAAAAACAAATGTCAACAAAAAAACCCATGGCGAAATAGGAAAAAAGAAGAAGTTGTCAACAGTGTATAAAAATGCAAAACATATCATACCTGGAGTGCTGACAGGTTGATTTCTCTTAGAAAAAGCTTTTGCAACCTTTGACACATTAGAAATTAGATTGCTGACAGCTTGCTTGTCTTTGCAATCACCTTTGCCCATCTCTGCAGCATTTTGAACTGAAGTGCTTACAACTTCCTTCTCTTCGTTAACAGGTTCCTTATCCTTGTTGACATCTTCCTTTTCTTTGTTGAAAACCTTGACAACCTTAGCAACTTTCTGAACTGGTTTCTTTTCTTTGGTGACAACCTTCGCCACTTTCTGAACAGGTTCCTTTACTTTCTTGACAACAATTGAAACTTTCTGAACTGGCTTTCTGGCATTCCTTTTGGGAGCAGGTTTCACTGGCTTCGTGGCAACCTTCTTGGCAGTCTTAGCCGGTCGCTCAGATATAACAGTGTTAGAAACAGCTTGCTCTGAATTCTGACGAGCAGTGACAAGAACTTGTTCAGCGAATGCATCAAACAAAGGATCTTCAACCTCGTCGAGAAAATTAAGGTGACAAAATGTAGAGTGTTCCTCATATGGAGATGGTCTGCACAACTAAAATAATGAAAAAACAGCAAAAGAGTTATAACAATGTGCTGTCAACAAAAAGAGTTAAATACAAAAATAAAACAGACAAGAAAAATATAAATGTATAATAAGATAAAGAATAATACCAAAGGATGAGCATCGAAATGATCTGACACAGAATGATACCAAGCGAGTTTGTTATTATCCAATGAGAACCAGCGTTCGCCATATGGAATGGTCTTAAGAGAGGCAGTAGCAGCTCCAACAAACTCGCGAAACTGATGAAAATGTTCAAGCACCCAAACCTACAAAAAAAAATTAACGATTAAAAAGGAGAATATGAAAATGTATTTGAGCAACTAACTGAAAAAGAGAAATGAAAAACTAAATACCTGAAAAGCAAGAGGATAGCCATGGAGAGTATACCAAACTCTATCATTAGAAGAACCACCTCCTATGCGTTTTGCATGGGCTGGAGCATCTTGAAAAGCCCGGAGAGTCTCTAAGTATACTTCCTTACCCCAGGGATAGTTCAAAAAAGCTTGATAATTGCTAGCAAGCTTTAGAAATTTTAATCTAACAGCAGAGCCTTTCCTCTGAGGCATCAGCACACCTTCAACAATAATAAGGTGTGCTAGAACCATCTTCCGCTCCCCTGACGAGATAGCAAACTCTGCAATTATGTCATCAAGAGTGATCTTGTTTTTGGTTCCCAGAGTACACTCAAAGACTTGATCTGGGATGACATGACCTTCAAAATCAGTGCACTTCAAACCCGTGATCGCAGCAAAGTCTTGAAGTGAAAAGGACAGCACATTGCCTTGCATGTTAAACCACATTTCATACTTCTTCTGTGTCTTAACTGCACGCATTAAAGCGTAGTGAACTATGACGTGCGAGTAGTTGAGCTGCGATGTCATGCTTAAAATAGTTTTGAATATACCAGTAGCAAACAAAAAATTACTGACTTCATCTAACTGACCCTCGATCTGATCCATCACAGCAAATCTGTGGTATGTTGTAACCTTAGGAGCTACAAATAAATCTTGGGAAGCCAAAAACTGAAGCTTAGAAACATCCATGACACCTGTCAACAAAAAATAAGATGTCAACATGAATAAGATGTCAACAAAAAATAAGATGTCAACATGAATAAGATGTCAACATGAATAAGATGTCAACAAAGAATAAGATGTCAACATGAATAAGATGTCAACAAAGAATAAGATGTCAAACACAAAAAGCTATCAGCATCCATATTCAAAAATGTAATATATGAAAAAGTTGTAAACATGAACAAGTTGACAACAAGAATAAGATGTCAAAGACCAAAAGCTGTCAGCATCCATATTCAAAAGATGTAAATATGAACAAGTTGTCAACAATAAGCTCTAGAGACACATAAAGTTGTCAGCACGCCATATTGAAGATGTCAACATTAACAAGCTGACAACAAATATGATCTCAAGACAAAATCAGCTGTCAGCATGACATATTAACAACATAAACATGGAAAATGCCAAAAAAATAGAATCTCCAGCCACAAAAACCTGTCAGCATCCCATATTCAAAAACATAGACATAAACAAGCACTCAACCAATTACATATACAGACACAACAAGTTGTCAACCATGAAAAAATCAACAACAGAAGCTAAAATACAGTGAAGAATCAACAAATAAAGTGAAAAAATCATAATAAAACACAACATGACATGTTCAACACACATTTGAACAGTCCAGATGCTCTGAATCTGTCAGAAAACTTAAAAACCTAAAAATCAAACAGATAAAGACGCATGCAAATAAAAACAACCTTCAAAATCTAGGTTTCGAACAAACACGAACTCGATTTTGACTTGAAACAAAGGAACAAAGACGCAATCACAGAAATCTTCCAAAATAAACAACCGAAACAACAAATAGGAAACACAAGAGCGCTAAATACCTGATTTTATATGACGAAGAGACGCAAAATCTGGAAAATGAAGAAGGAATCGAGTGAGGAACTTGAGCAGCGCGAATCTTGAGCGATGACGAAAACGAAGAAGGAATCGAGTGAGGAATCGAAGGCAGCAGAAGAGGAGGGAGGAGAAAGCTGAACGGTTTCAGTTTTTGATTTTGGGAGTGAAAAATGAGGGGGAGAGGAAGGAGAGAATGAAAGTGCGCGTGATTTGAAAAAATGATCTGGGAAAGGTGGAGCGCGTGAAATTGGGGTGGTGAGGGTAGGGGTAGAAATTAAAGACTTAGTTTAGGGGTGTATTTGTTGAGAATATAGTGCCCAATAGGGTATTGGGCACAAATCCTTCACATAGTATAAGACTGATGTTAGTGGGCTAAACTTGGAGGTCCATAAGTGTCTATTGTTTGTGTTGGGCCCAGCCCAATAAGAGAGATTTGGTTCATGGGTTCTAATTTGAATCTTTATGAACTTTTGCTTGTAGGTGATAGAATCCTATAGACATTAACAACAAGCAACAATAAAATATTTGCCTGTTTGCCTCCGCATAATCAAAACATGCTGATCGAATATACAATGATGATCAATATTTAACATCAATGAAAAGACACATTACAGTATATTTTAGCAAGTTCTTTAAACTTTACATAAACTTTTGAATCATTTCTCTAACTTCATCAACAACAAGCCAAGCTTTGTGACCACCAATCACCTCAGCCTTAAACTCTCCATCTTTCCATAGCTGCATGCATTAATTTACACATTCAAAACCTTATAATACAAAATTTAGATCAAATGCTGCACATATTCTAACTTAAACCAACCTGAATTGTGGGCATTTTCTGCTCAAATTCAGCACCAAAAACACAAAGAACACACATGGTTAATTAATCAACTTAAACCACAATATGTACACAACTTTACAACATTTTTTTTCTATTTCTTACTGAGATATTTCCCCTCTTTACAAGAGCTTGTGGAACCTTGTTAACATCCACGCAGTAGAATTTCAACCTGTTTAACCAAAACATTATTCACAATTAATTTCCACAAAATTGTTTTTGTAAGCAAAGAATTCAACACTAACTTGGTGCCATATTCTGCAGCCAACTTCTCCAACTTAGGCTTCAAATAAATGCATTTTCTGCACCAAGCTGCCATCCTAAACACATACAAATACACAATTACCCGCCAAATTAATTGTGTTTGGTTCCGGTGAGTATGAGAAGGACGATGCATACCAACGTGTGCGCATTAATTATAGCGTTTGTGTGGATCATCTCGGTTTTAATCTAAGGATCCATGTTCCCAAGATCTTTTACCAAATTAATTTACAACTAATATAGATTAATCAGTAATTACCAATCAATGAGAACAGGCTGAGAAAGTTCCTTAGCCTGTTCAAGAATCTGATCCAGCTGCTCTGAATCCTTGATTTCCTCGAAGGCTAAAACTTCTCCTGTGCTATAATTTGTATCCCAAAACGCACCGTTTCGTTGCATTCTGCTACTCTCCTTCTTCCCAAATATGGGGCCAATCATACGCTGTTGATCGGGTAACCCGAATCCGAAACGCTTACCTGTTAAGTATCCGTTTGTTCTTTGCTGGTGGTGTTCTTTCTGATTCGTTAATTGGCTGCAGACTATGTGCGGATTTGCAGCCAAAACAGACATTCTTTCTTTTCTGTTTCCCTCGTTTTTTTCAGGTGAATTTTGAACAGATTAGGGACTGTTTGATGATGAAAATCATTGTGATCGAAGTTTGAGGGATTTGGTGAAGAGACGAAGAAGATATGCTTATCCGAAACCAGAGAAATTGAGAGAACACTGCCTTAGAAAAACAGTGGGGGTAGGAAGTGGGCCATAGGCTTAGAATATGACACTTCTGCAATCAGTTGGGCCAATTCAATTGGGCTGGGCTTAAACTAGGCCCATTTTTTAATGGCACATGAACAATTTCGGCTCACTCCTTAGTTACTTAATGACGAAATTTATATGCTCTATTATACTATTCGGCTTGTTTAATATTCATATATAGATAGGAAAAGATTCACGTGCAAACGTATTATTAACGTGTGAATGTGCGAATGAAAAAATTTACATGTACATTTAAGCCAGCTGAAAAAATTTACATGTACATTTAAGCCAGCGACATGCACATTTGACAGATTGTGCATGTCATTGATAATTTGTGAAAAGTTTTTGTGAATGTCATTTGTGAGAAATATGCATGCGAATGACTATATTTGTACATTCGTACGTTAAGCCATTCGCACCTGATCCGGGCTCATATATATATATATATACATATTATACGGACTTGACGTCATCCCCACCTTCCTCCAGTATACCAGTGACATTCCCTCGTGAATGAATATCAATAGTGTGAGAATAAGTTTTCATTGATTACTCCTCTTATTGATTTTAGGATGGAATTGTAGGTCAAATGCGCATACACGCTAGTATACACGACCCCGTTTTTATCGGCACACCGGACTTTATCTTGGTATCAAAAAAGATATTGGATCAGAGTACACTTGATATCAAACATGTGATATTATTTCGATATCGATCTAACAATTATACCAAACACATCAATTACAAGTATGAATATAAATGATATACCCTTAATTAATTACTTACATGAGTTTGTAATCACTATCATCGAGTTTGATTGTACAAGGAAAGCTATGTGACAGAATAAATGATTAATTATGTATTTACTGTTGTACCCTTTATGTACACTATATATACCTCTAATAATATTCAACCCAAATCAGATATTCTCACTCTAACATGGTATCAGCTAGGTTAAATTAAAAAGTTTCCTTTCTTCCCTTTCCATCCCTCACCAGCCGTCACTTTCTTTTCCCCCTCTCATTACCTTTCTCTTGTCTTCTTTGCTTCAATGACAGACCAAAAGCTTCCCTACAACACCCTCATTCACATGCTCAACATTAAATTGGAATTTTTGTCTGAAATAAGCATTTTACCCGAAAAAATTCCCGACGTAGGCTCTTTTCAAAACAATTTCCCAAAATAGGCAATTATTTCAGCTTCGGAATTTTTTTACGTGTGAGAGACGCTGGTTGAACCAGCGTCTCTCCTCCGAAGCTGAAGCTATTTTTTTTTTGATTTTTTTATGTATAAGAGACGCTGGCCGAACCAGCGTCTCTTATACATATTTTTTTTTAATTCCCCGTGTAAGAGACGCTGAGTAAAAAGTAAAAAAAGAGAGGCTCATTTGTATACGTGAATTAGATTTAGGAATTGTTAATTTTTTTTTTTTCAAAGTTTATATATATATATATATATTATTATACATGACTTACTCGTGTTTGGATGGCTCGTATGGGGTCGTTTGAAATCGGAATCGATCACGACCGATTTCGTTGGGTCCGTATTGATCCCAGCTTTCACCAGATATGTCTCTCGCTCGATTCTGATTTCGAACGACCCCATACGAGCCACCCGAACAAGCGTAAGTCTCGTGCGTACCTTCTACTGTAAATGGATATTTACAAATTCGTTCCTCCATATCACGCGATGAGAGACATATCTGGTGAAAGCTTGGATCAATACGGACCCAACGAAACTGGTCGTGGTCAATTCCGATTCCGAACAAGCCCATACGAGCCATCCGAACAAGCGTAAATCTCGTGCATACCTTCTTTCACCAGTTCGGAATCGGAATCGATCACGACCGATTTCGTTGGGTCCGTATTGATCCCAGCTTTCACCAGATATGTCTCTCATCGCGTGATATGGAGGAACGAATTGTAAATATCCATTTACAGTAGAAGGTACGCACGAGACTTACGCTTGTTCGGGTGGCTCGTATGGGCTCGTTTGAAATCGGAATCGATCACGACCGATTTCGTTGGGTCCGTATTGATCCCAGCTTTCACCAGATATGTCTCTCATCGCGTGATATGGAGGAACGAATTGTAAATATCCATTTACAGTAGAAGGTACGCACGAGACTTACGCTTGTTCGGGTGGCTCGTATGGGCTCGTTTGAAATCGGAATCGATCACGACCGATTTCGTTGGGTCCGTATTGATCCCAGCTTTCACCAGATATGTCTCTCGCTCGATTCTGATTTCGAACGAGCCCATAGGAGCCACCCGAACAAGCGTAAGTCTCGTGCGTACCTTCTACTGTAAATGGATATTTACAATTTGTTCCTCCATATCACGCGATGAGAGACATATCTGGTGAAAGTTGGGATCAATACGGACCCAACGAAACTGGTCGTGGTCAATTCCGATTCCGAACTGGTGAAAGAAGGTATGCACGAGATTTACGCTTGTTCGGATGGCTCGTATGGGCTTGTTCGGAATCGGAATTGACCACGACCAGTTTCGTTGGGTCCGTATTGATCCAAGCTTTCACCAGATATGTCTCTCATCGCGTGATATGGAGGAACGAATTTGTAAATATCCATTTACAGTAGAAGGTACGCACGAGACTTACGCTTGTTCGGGTGGCTCGTATGCGGTCGTTCGAAATCAGAATCTAGCGAGAGACATATCTGGTGAAATCTGGGATCAATACGGACCCAACGAAATCGGTCGTGATCGATTCCGATTTCAAACGAGCCCATACGAGCCATCCAAACACGAGTAAGTCATGTATAATAATATATATATATATATATATATATATATAAACTTTGATTTTTTTTTTTTAACAATTCCTAAATCTAATTCACGTATACCAGCGCCTTATACAAATAAGCCTTTTTTTTTTACTTTTTACGTGCAACCAGCGTCTCTTACACGGGGAATTAAAAAAAAAATATGTATAAGAGACGCTGGTTCGGCCAACGTCTCTTATACATAAAAATAAAAATAAAAATAAAAATAGCTTCAGCTTCGGAGGAGAGACGCTGGTTCAACCAGCGTCTGTCACACGTAAAAAAATTCCGAAGCTGAAATAAGTGCCTATTTTGGGAAATTGTTTTGAAAAGAGCCTACGTCGGGAATTTTTTCGGGTAAAATGCTTATTTCAGAAAAAAATTCCATTAAATTGTCAACTTCAAATTTTATGTTATGGAAAACTCAAGTCACTCACATCCTTAGGGCTCAGAAATTATTTGGCTATTTAGATGGTTCAACACCATGTCCGACCGCCCCTGTTCCGCTTCCGACTCCGGCCGACCCTGCCGCCGTTGCTGCTATAGTGGCCTATGATGCTGCTCTTTTGGCGTTCAAGGACTGGGTTGCTGAAGATCAACGCCTGTGTGGCCTTCTTTTCTCGTCTCTCACTGAAGAGGCCATGGCTGAGGTTATTGGGTGCTCCACATCTCAGCAAATATGGGAAACACTTTTCTCGGTTTATCAAAATCGCAGTCGATCCAGCGTTTTGCAGCTCCGAGACCAAGTTCTCAATCTTCGTCGCACATGTATTGTTCATGAGCTACACCTTCAATTTAAGGCTATCTTTGATCGACTCGCCTCTATGGGTGTTGCTGCTACAAATGATGACCAAGTTTTGTGGTTTTTGAGGGCTCTTGGTTATGATTATAAAGATTTCAGTGCTCTACTTTTAAATCTGTCTCCTTCTCCGACATATGTGGATGTTGTTGCTCAGGCTGAGAATCATGAGGCGTTTATTTCGTCCTTGTCTGGTCATGTTTCATCTAGTTCTGCTCCTTTGCCTGCTTCCGGTCCAGTTGCTTTTTCTGCCTCCGATCAGCGCACTTGGCAGCACAACAATCGCTCAGCTGGTCGCCCTGCAAGATCAGGTCGATATGGTCCTCGTCGAGACAGTCGAGGTCAAGGTCGGGGTCGTCGTGATGTTTTGCAGTGCCAATGGTGCGGTAAAATTGGTCACATTGCCTCTTCTTGCTTTAAGCTTGTTTCGCCGTCTCGCCAATCTGTTTCTGCTCATTTAGCAGACTCGTTTGAGTCTTCTTTGCAACTGGAACCTCCTACTCGATCGTCCGACTGGTACATTGATTCTGGTGCCACCAATCATATGGCTTCTTCATCGTCTTCCTTTGACAATGTTACTCCATACACTGGTACTTCTCGAGTCTCTGTTGCAAATGGTGCATCTCTTTCTATTTCTCATTTTGGTGATTCTCATATTTCTCGTTCTTTACGGCTATCAGATGTCTTAGTTGTGCCTCGCATTACCAAAAATTTGCTGTCAATTAGCAAGCTCACTCAGGATCTTGGTGTTCTTATTACCTTTGATGATTGTTCTTTTGTCATTCAGAACAAGGTTTCCAAGGCTAGAGAATGGCTTGTACGTTCTGGATCGAGGTGATACTGCTCTTGTTGCTTCTGTTCAGCAAAATACATCTCGAGCTTCTTTTGAACTTTGGCATGCTCGTCTGGGACATGTGTCACATAGTGTTATTTCTCTCTTAAGCAAAACTGGAATGTTGTTTGTTTCTTCATTTTTGCCTAAACCTCATACTTGTGCCTCTTGTGTTATGGCAAAAGGCCAAAGGCTATCTTTTGTTGATAATTCTAGGCGTGCTTCGCATGTTCTTGCTTTAGTTCACTGTGACTTGTGGGGTCCTTCCCCTGTTATATCTGGAAATGGATTTTCTTATTATGCTATCTTCGTTGATGATTTCTCACGATTCACGTGGTTGTACCCGCTTCGTCGAAAATCTAACTTTGTCGATGTTTACCTTCAATTTGAGGCGTTTGTTGAAAATCAATTCTCTGCTCGTATCAAAGTGTTTCAGAGTGATGGTGGGACTGAATTTCTCAATGGTCGTATTCACTCTCATTTTGCTTCTAAGGGCATTCATCATCAAATCTCTTGTCCTTATACGCATGAACATAATGGACGTGTTGAGCGTAAACATCGTCATGTTACTGAGATGGGTCTTGCTATGCTATTTCACTCTAATCTGCCTTTGTCTCATTGGGATGATGCTTTTGCTATTGCGGCTTATACTATTAATCGACTTCCTACGCCTGTTCTTCAAGGTGAGACTCCTTTCGGGCTTCTATATGGGCGTTGTCCGACTTATTCCAATTTTCATCCTTTTGGATGTCGAGTCTTCCCTTTTGTCCGACCTTATTCTCAACACAAGCTATCTCCACGTAGCATTCCTTGTGTGTTTATTGGCTATAGTGCTCAATATAAAGGGTTTAGGTGTTTGGATTCTACTTCAGGTCGCATCTATGTCACTCACCATGCTCGTTTTGATGAGTCATTTTTCCCTTTTTCTGCTGTTGGGGGATCTGGGGCTGCTTTCTCCTCCTTGGATGTTTCTGATTTTGTTGATCCGGTTTTGCCTGTTACTCCGTCAACGGTTGTGTCTGCGCCTCTGTCTCCTTGTCAGTTGTGCCCATCAGATGTGTCTATGCATGATTCTGACACTTCTGCTTTTCCTTCCTCTCCTATATCATCCCCGTCACCTGCTTCGTCTCCATCCGTATCCGAAGCTCATTCGCCTAGGATGCCTGACCCACCGTCTGTGACAACTCATCCTATGACTACACGATCTCGTACAAGTTCTCTTCGTCCTCGTGATTTCTCTGATTATGAGGTGTCTGGATTTTTTGATGCTCTTCTTTCTCAAACTGAACCACGTGATTATCGCACTGCTCTTCGTGATCCGCAATGGGTGACTGCCATGGATGAAGAGATGACTGCTCTTCGTCATCAACACACTTGGGATCTAGTTCCTCGTCCCCTTAATGCCAACATTGTTGGTTCCAAGTGGGTTTTTCGTTTGAAGTATCTCTCTGACGGTAGCATTGACAGACACAAGGCTCGCCTTGTTGCTCAAGGGTTTTCTCAGATTCCTGGTTTTGATTTTGATCATACTTTCAGCCCAGTTGTAAAGGTTGCAACTGTTCGGATTGTTCTTGCAATTGCTACTATGTGGAAATGGCCCCTTCACCAACTTGACGTAAAGAATGCTTTCCTTAATGGTGTTCTTGATGCTCCTGTTTATATGGCACAACCAGTTGGATACAAGGACCCTCTTCATCCTGATTATGTTTGTCGTTTGCGAAAAGCTATTTATGGTCTTAAGCAAGCTCCGCGTGCCTGGTTTCAGCGCTTTAGCTCCTACCTCTCTCGCCTTGGGTTTGCTTGTAGCAATGCTGACACCTCTCTTTTTGTCTACTCTCGTGGATCGACTCTCATGTATTTACTAGTGTTTGTTGATGATATCATTCTCACTGGAAATGAATCGAATCTCATCTGTCAGTTCATTGCTCGAACTGACAAGGAGTTTTCTATCAAGGATTTGGGATCTCTTCACTACTTTCTTGGTCTTGAGGTTTCCTCAACTTCATTTGGTCTTTTCTTAGGTCAAGCCAAGTATGCTCGTGACATTTTGCGTCGTGTTGGCATGACAGATACTACAATCGTTTCCACGCCATTTCTGCCGCTCTCTCAGCTTCACAGTAGCACCAGTGAGCCCTTCACTAATCCTACACTATATCGCTCTCTGGTAGGAGCACTTCAGTATCTCACTATCACACGACCCGATCTTGCTTTCGCTGTAAACTTTGTAAGTCAATTCCTTCAGGATCCTCGTGTTGATCATTTTGCTGCAGTCACTCGTATTCTTCGTTATGTTCGTGGCACCATTCATTATGGTCTCTCTTTTCGATCTGCATGCTCATCTAGGGTCTCTGGTTACTCTGATGCTGATTGGGCTCGTTGTCTGGAGACTCGTCGCTCTACCTATGGATATGCTGTTTTTCTTGGCAATAACATTGTTTCATGGAGTGCTAAGAAGCAGCCCACTGTATCTCGCTCTAGCACTGAATCTGAGTATCGTGCTCTAGCAAACTCTGTTGCAGAAGTCGTTTGGCTGACTCATTTGCTTCAGGATCTGCGTTTCTCCCTCTCTGGTCCGCCTCTCTTGCTTTGTGACAACAATAGTGCTATCTTTATGGCTCAGAACCCTGTTGCTCACAAGCGTGCTAAACATATTGATATTGACTATCATTTTGTTCGTGAACTAGTTACCTTTGGCAAGCTTCGTATTTGTCATGTTCCTTCATCTCTTCAGATAGCAGATGTGTTCACAAAAGGGCTATCTCGTCCATTATTTGAGTTTTTCATGTCCAAGCTTTGAGTCTCGGTTAATCCGACGCTTCGCTTGAGGGGTGATAGAATAAAAGATTAATTATGTATTTACTGTTGTACCCTTTATGTACACTATATACCTCCAATAATACTCAACCTAATGTCGAAATCCCTTCATTGCATCAGCTTCCCTTGTAAAATCAAACGCATAACCCCATAGAAATATATGATATACACCTAACTTTAATATTTCACTGATTTTACACATATTTGTCCTATTGACTATTCATTTCAGTGCGTAAATTTTTGAATACATATTCTGATCAATTTTACAAAATGTAGTATCAAATCTTACAAACCAAATTCATCGTCCACAAACTAATCAATTTCAACAACAAACACCAAAATTTGACAAATGCAATCACTGCCCTATAAAAAAATAAAATCAAAATATACATAACATTCAAGTCATGTAACATAACATATAAATAGAGATAACATCCCATGCATAAAACTCGTCGCTTCAATCGCCAGGACAAACAATCAAGGAGACGAATCAACAGGAGGCGTTGGAGGAGGAGGAGGAGGCGTCTTTTGAACGATAGGCTTACGCAATTTGTCTCTCATCCAGAAGAGCCCGAGAGAAGCACCGTCTTTTACCCTCCTCATGCTTCTAGAAGCTCCGTCTTTCGTCTTATTCAACCCGTCTTCCAATATCTCAGCTAGCTTCTTGCCTTGATCTTTGGCCTTGTGTTGATGTTCGTTGGAATAATCGGATTTCGGTTTGTCCTTGTTTTTTTCATGTTTATCTTTGTCTTTGTCTTTGTCTTCGTCTTCGTCTTCGTCTTTGCCTTTGTCGTAGTCATCGTTGAAGTCAGCCCAGTTCTCGTCTCCCCATGGATTCTCCTCTGGCTCTTTCTTTTCCGCCATGAAAATGAAGAGGTTTACACAAAGGATGAAAGGAAGTTTGAGATCGATTAGAGTTTTTCTTAGGTGATTGGTAATGAGATTGTTTATTTTTGGTAAAATTTTGGAGGTGTATGCTAATTTTGGGGTTTCTCCACTTTTTGTTGAAGGAACGATTATAAGTTTGTATTGTGGTAACTTAGTTGTATGCTTTTGACTTACTAAGAGAGAAAAAAATCATTTGGTTATTCTAAGATGGTTTAGATGGCCTAGATTAATATCATCTATGTGTGTAATCTCATCCCGAGTCAAGATATACACTGAATAAGTCGATTGGATGTTTTTCAGAAACTAAAGTAAAAACTAAGATAAAGTAACCATGAGCACAAAAAAAAAAAAAGGTCTACCGTCTACACTATTTTATAGTGAGGTTCTATTTGACACATAGTAAAATTGTTATTTAGCACAAATTCAGATCCGTCAAGACCAAAACATGAGGTATGTCACGTTTCAAGTCATAAATCGGATCTACCACAAATCAATACAGAAGATTCGTCACGAACCTAGTAGGTCATCTCTTGATCACATACCAAAAGGGTAGGTCTATATCATGGTCATGTCTTTTGTCCATCAATTAAGTTAAATGATATTTAATCACATTCTCCAACTCTTTTCCGAACTAGCTCTAGCTCTACGTCGGTCATCTTCCTTCATATATATACTCTTTCCTTTTCGAGTGTCTCCTTTTGTTTGTCCACTATTTCATTTATGTCACTTTATTCTATTCATTTTATCCCTACTATCAACCTATAGTTACCATCTTTTCACTTTTTCTCTCTCCCAAATTTCAATCTTATCTACTTTTTCTCTCTATCTCTCTCCTCTAACCATTCATTTTATACTTTTATCTCTCCTATAATCATTATATTCCTACAATTTCTTAATTCCCGTAAAAATCGTACTTGTGGACAAACAAAAAGGAACGGAGGGAGTATATATATACTACAATCCAAAAGATAAATTAGTTTAAATGAGCTACCGTCCTAAATACTTTTTGGACAAAGGTTTACACGTTTGCTTAGATGTGATAAGTGAGAGAATTGGACCACCCTACTCCTAATTAAGCACTTCTAAGTCAAACCCCCATCCCCACCTAGTATGGAATGATCAATATTTACATGTAATTTTGTGGGGGTCAAAATCATATGTCGATTCTTTTGAGTGGAAATATGTCATATATGAATCCACCATGTAAAAGCGTCCAAAAAGTTGAAATGGAAAATCATAACTTAGTCAATGAAAACATTCTTCTCAAGTTACCGCAAAATATTTAAGTCAAGAACATATAACAAACTCCAAAACCATAAATATGTACTCCCTCCGTCTCAATTTGATAGTCCCATTTGATTTTCTGACACTATTCACGAACCGAGAGAATTTTGTAGATTTCTTCCAATATATAAAAAAGAACATAGTCATGTGAGGTCTTATTTGATTCGTCTTAATGAGTACTTTAACAATATTAAAAAATTATAATTTTTATTAACATATAATTAGAGATATTTACGATACAAAACGTGTCTCGGCATTTGTGTCGGAATCTAATGGGACTATCAAAATGGGACAGAGGGAGTATTATTATTTAAATAGAGTCTGCATGTTTGACGCACACTTCGACTCGTTACGAACTTCACTAAGTGATCGTATGTATGAACCATTTCACGGATTCAGCGTAAACAAATCATCTGGTGTACAAGATTATGGTTCTTCTGCTTGTCACGAACTGAAAACAACCTTCGTTCATCGCTAATTATCGACATTCATGACAAAACCCTTTGATTTCTTGGTTCGTGACGAACCCTATACTAAATTTTAAAAAATGAGATGCGTTAAATAAAAAAAATTGCTATAAAAGGAAAAAGATATAGTACGAATTGCTTATGATACAAACGTACGAATACATTCACATTTCCCACATTTAAACGCATATAAAATGCATATTTTCATACAATATAAAAAAATACACAACTACGAATAATAATATGCATGTATTTACATTTTTTTTATGAAAAGTATATAATATTATATACATGTTAATATAAAATCATGTGCATGGATATAGTTCATTTATATATTCATATATTAATAATCATTCTCAAATTAATATTTTCCTCATCTACATACTTCTACAAACATTTTTCACAAAAACAAAATTACTTTTTATCTACTTTTAAATAGACCATAATTACATAAATTGCATTATTATTTATATTTACTTATAATCAGTATAAAATTGCGTCTTATCCATTAACATAGACTTCCAATCCGACACCGTCCATCACTGTTCATGACTGCTACATATACTTGTCGTTTCCCAGCTAAACGACGCCGTATCATACATCTTCCCAAACTCATCGACGGTGCAATTTTCTATTCGCACCGCGGCTCAGTTAGCTGGACCACTATTCCACATGGCGGTGTCAGAAGCAATGGAGGCGGTGCATCAGGCGCCGGTGCCGGTGCACGTGGGCGGCGGCTGCACCAACACAAGGGTACATTAATGTAGTGCTGCAGAAGAACATTTCTTTTATTTGCTACTTGCAATTCGAGTAGTAATTGCCATATGCTACTATTAAACACTCCACAATTTGTTTAATTCGTTCTATACTTAATTAAAGACCCAACGAAGCTTCACGGAGTAAGATCGTCTTGCGTCTGAGGTAGACTGATTCAGAAAATACGACGTAAGAAAAAATCTTAGGGTAGAAAATATGAAACTGAATCAGAATTAAAGGGGGATGAAAATTCTATACGATTTTTCGCTGTTATATTTTTGTAATTTCTGTGTACTCTTTGTTTTTGTTTTTTAACGTCATATGAACAAACTTCAAAATTTTCAAATAAATGTAATCTAAAGTCTTCGGGAAAAACTTCAAATTTTCAAATACATAGTCTACAATATAAATTCTATCCTAAAGTCTACAATATAAATTCTATCCTAAATGTAATAATTCATAAATACATAGTCTACAATATAAATGTAATCTAAAGTCTTCGGGAAAAACTTCAAATTTTCAAATAATAAAAGCTAATTTATCCTTTTTATCGGTATGCGGATAAACGGCCGTTTAGCTAGAGAGCTAGATGGTTCTCTAGACGATCGACGACAATTAATTGAGATTTAACTTTTCAATCAATATATCTGATTAGTCTTATTTTAGTATATATCTAGATGGTGTCATGACGACTTTCAGAATAGTCGTCAATGAAACGTTTTTTCTCAAATATCTTCTTATTACCCTAATATGTGAAAAAGTGAAAAACGATACTGGTATTATCTTTGATTTACTAATTGACTTCTAGACGGTTTTTAGTTTAAGACGAGAGTGCAAAACGGCATCGTTTCGAAACGGTAGCCCGGGAAAGGCGGGCACATGTGCCCCCAGCTTTGCGTTAGAATCACTTATTTTGGGACAACTATTCGTAATAGTTTAAATTAAAGGTGTTTCTCTTTCCAATCCATCACTTTGATTATACATATCGATAGTTCATTATAATAACGACAATACAAACTCTATTTGAATACTAAAAACGCTTTCAAATCATTCTAAGCAATTCCGATTTTGATTTTGTCGATTTGTCTAGCTTATATATGCAACTAATTAGAGGTTCATTCTCCTTAATTTCATCACAATTTTTGAATAACTAGATTGTTTATCCTAAATTGTCTAGCTTAGAAACAACGATTTCTAATAGGATAAATATCATATAAGAATAACATACGAACATATAAATAAATACACATTTTTCATATTTACATATATTTCAGATGGTCTTAAATAAATGCACACATTGCGAATATGTATATATATAATTGTACCATATGCGAAAAGACATGCATGCGAATAATTCATTCTTCGTATTATAATAATCGTTCTTATGTAAATTTTTTTCCTTTCTAATACATCTAGATAAACAAAATTTGGGTCATTCTCAGTTTTGATATTTTGAGACTTGAATGGACGTTACACTTATAGTTTTTTGATTAACGGATAGAGTTTAACATTTTAAAATTAGGGTAATTTTAGTATATAAACTAGTTTTTTAATAATAAGATTGCTTAACATTTCTATTGTGTAAAAAAACGTTAAACTTAAACCAATGGAGAAAAGTTCCGATGCGAACAACTCTTCTTCATGAAGGAAAAACAAACAGTTCAGGTTCACAAATTACACGGTACATTTTGATGGAGGACCATCCTTAGAAGTCACACCAATGGAAGCACCATCCATGGAAGGTCCAATCACAAGGTCAAAAGCTAAGCGACTACAAGAAGACTTAACCATTTTTGTCACTCAATTCAGCCTTCAAGGCAACACTATGGAACTTGAGGACTCAATGGTTAAAGCTAGGACTCTACTCACATTTGAGTCCAAGGAGATAGCTTGAAGACCTTGCTTATCATTTCCCTTTTAGTGCATTTTATGACACTTGCATTTCATGACTTTTTGCCATGTGAAGGGCGTCTTTTCAAGACATGTGGTGCGTGTGGTTTTGAAGTCAAGGGGTGGTTATTTTGTCTATTTAAACCCCCTTGACACCCCACTCCCAACTTAGTTCAATGTTTATCAACTTTGTTGTTTTCTCTTTTCAAAGAGAGCTTTGAACTCAAGTGTGTGATCGAGCGGATTGCTTGTCTTACTCTAGATGTCTTGTTTATGTCAATCTCATTAGAATTGGTGTTTACAAGCTTCATAGAACTCCTCCTTGTGCCTCCTCCATGTGAAGGTTGTGTAGGGTTGTAGGATCGAGGTTTTGCACTCCATTACAACCTGGTTTTAGGCCACTAAGCCTTTGGTCTTGTTGTTGTTTGTGCTTGGTTTTGATCATTCATCATCTTGTATATCTCCCCTTGTTATCTCCTTTGTTTCATTGCCTTTTCCATTCTGATTTTCAAAGGGCTTTCGCCATTGTTGTTGTTGGTTGATCTCTTGTGTGTTTATGGTTGTCTAGATCGGCTTCATATAGCAAGCAAGGCTATATCAAAGTGGTATCAGAGCCATTTGACTCCATACACACCATTCATGCTCATTAGAACATCAATCTAAGCCTTCTTGGTTGTGTTCTTGAGTTTCTTGTTCAAACAAGGTGTGACCTCTAAATTGTGAGTTGTGTGCAGGTTGAACACCAAAGAGGAAGGCTTGCATTGAGAGAAGGAAGGGTAGTAGGCGTGGTCTTGTCCTTGTCAAATCCATTGCCTAAACACATCCATTGATCTCACAAAACTCAAGGAAGAAGAAGAGAAGAAGACGGCTGAAATTGTTGTTGTTCTTCATGGTTGTTCTTCATGTTCTTCATGGTTGTTCTTCATGTTCTTCATGGCTGAATTGGAGTATTGAGAGGGTGGTTACAAGGCCAATTACCAAGTAATTTCCAGCCACTCATTCCCCACAAATCAGGTACTATTTCACCCACTCCTCCCTACAAAATCAGCTACCTCACCCACTCTCCCTACAAAATCAGCTACCTCACCCACTCTCCCTACAAAATCAGGCCACCTCACCCCCTACATGCCATTTTTGAACGTACAAGTGAGTTGAGATGCAGCCTGCCTTGGCTAATTTTTTGTTAGCTTATTTTGTTGCTTTTCTTTTATTCTTCATTTAAAAACTCCAAAAAGAAAAGAAAAACAAAAGCCAAAGTCCAAAACATAAAAATCAGGCGGACTAAGTATTAAAAGAAATCGGAGTTATTAGCTCGGTTCATTAAAGTCCGGGATCTTAAGTCATTGTAATAGAGCGGTCTAAGGAAGAACCGTGGTCTAAAGCTACACATCTCAGCCAAACAAAACGGCTTAGCTAGACCCGGGGTATTAAGCTTTTCCGAATCACAAGTTGAAGAAGGAGAACAAGGGATTGCCAAGAGCCCTTGAGCCAACCCATCGACCTTAGCCACCTAGTCCCTAAACCAATATCCCTCACGGTTTGACAAGGCTAGACAGTCTGAGGTCCTTCTTGACTCAATTCGAGCTTGACTTGAAGGTAATCACCTATTCTAAGGCTTAAATTTTGCTTAAACACTAGGTTGCTTTTCATTCTTGCAATCTGAGAGTTGTGATTATTGTCTTGACTTCAAAACTGATTTTGAGTTTCTTTGTAGTGAATAGACACTAAGTTGAAAGGATTGATCTTTACAAGCCAATATCAAGTTAGAGAAGTACAAGCAACAAGAGAGTTGTGTGAACAAACACTTGGTTTGGGAAACACTTGAGAGTTGTTATTATTCAATCTAACTTAATCAATTTCAGTGTTTGTTTGCTTTGATCATGACTAACTCTAGGCAAGAAGGCGAAAGGGCCAATGACCATTCCGACACTAGGAGTCCTTCACCCCCACAACCTGAGGTCTATAGCATCCTTAAGAGCCTTACCGATAGTATCACATCCCTCGCAGCTGAAATGAACACCATTAAGGGACAATTATCCACTAGACCTACTCCTCTAGGAACCCACATGGAACATGGCCAAACTTCTAACCTCAATAGCCAAGTCCCTCTTCCTACACAAAGAGAAGTCTATGAAGAAGCTAGAAGGGAAGCCATCCTTAGAACTCAGAATAGAACCAACCCTAATCCACCACCTAGGAGAAATCCATTACCTCCCATACGTACCCCTAGACCAATGAGGGAAGAACATTCTAATCTTTCTTCTCCTAATTCTTTTAGACAAAATGAGTTTGTTGATGAATTTCAGGATGAAGGAGAAGGCATGGATGAGTACGAGGAATGGAGAAGAGAACGCAATAGGAGGTTTCAACCTAGGAGGCGTGAGCAAGAGCAAGATGGACTAGGAAGGGTGAAGGTGCAGATCCCACCCTTTGAGGGCACAAGTGATGCTGATTTATACATGGAATGGGAGACCAAGGTAGAGAACATATGGACTTGTCACAATTTCCCCGAGCAAAGGAAGGTACAATTAGCTACATTAGAATTCAAAGGATTTGCTTTAGCTTGGTGGCATAACTTAGTAAAAGAGAGAGTTAGAAACCTTGATCCACCAGTCCATACATGGGAACAAATGAAAGTGTTGCTTAGGAATAGATTTGTACCATCCTACTACACTAGAGAACTTAGACAAAGATTAGAGAATCTTAGACAAGGAAGTATGAGTGTAGAAGAAGCTTATAATGCCATGCAACATGCTATGCTTAAGGCTGGGGTAAGAGAGGATGAAGACTCCACCATTGCTAGATATCTTAGGATACTTAACTCTAACATTTCCTATGAAGTAGATATGTATCCTTGTAGTACAGCCGTGGAATTACTTCATAATGCCATCAAGATAGAGAAGAGACTCAAGTCAAGGAGCTCATACACCTCAGGCCGTGGGCAATCAAGCAATGCAAATTGGAAATCAAGCTCCAAGAATGCATCATATGGCCGAGAGCAAAACAAGGAGCATTCTGCCCCTAGGAAAGAATTTGGTACAAGCAACACAAGCCACCCTAATCAAGGCCAAACCACTCGGCCTCCATTCACAAGTCAAGGACAAAAAGGGAATGCCTCTAACTCTACTTTTCCTATTAAGTCTAGTCAAATTGAATGTTTTAAATGTAAAGGCAAAGGTCACATGATGAAAGATTGCCCTAATAGGAGAACTATGATTGTAGATCACCTAGGACAATATGATTCTTGTAGTGATAATGAAGAAATTCCTTGCATTGAAACTGAAAATGAGCATGCTAATGACTTAGATTTTGGTGAAGAATTAGAGTATGAGCATGGTGATAGCTTAATTTGTAAGAGAACTTTGCATGTGCTAGCAACTAAAGAGGAAGCTGATCAAAGAGAGAACCTATTTCATACTAGGTGTCTTGTTAAAGGAAAAATGTGTAATATGATCATTGATGGTGGAAGTTGTACAAACATAGCTAGTACTATTTTAGTGTCTAAGTTACAACTACCAACAATTCCACATACTAGGCCTTATAAGCTAAGATGGATGAATGAATGTGGTGAATTGAAAGTCACCAAGCAAGTGAACATAGCTTTTAAGATAGGCTCCTATCAAGATACTTTGTTATGTGATGTAGTTCCTATGAATGCATGTCATCTTTTACTAGGTAGACCTTGGCAATTTGATAGGAAAGCTATTCATGATGGCTATACTAACAAGCACACATTTAAGTTCCATGGCAAACCTATTACCTTGTGTCCTATGACCCCATTGCAGGTTGCCGAAGAATTTGAGAAGTCCAAGATGAAGGACAAAGAGAAAGAAGAAGAAGTGATCAAGGGGAGTGTGTTGTTGGCATCCACATCAGATTTGCACGAGTTGTGTCTTCCTATAGACACAAGGGTCATGACATTGCTCAAGGACCAATGGCGTGCACTTACAAGTGCCGAAGGCAACGACACTATCCCTCACTCCATCCAAGTTGTGCTTGATGAGTTTAAGGACATGTTTCCGGAAGAGCTTCCATTAGGACTACCGCCCTTTAGAGGGATTGAGCATCAAATAGACCTAATTCCGGGAGCATCACTACCAAATAGGCCAGCTTACAAGATGAATCCTCAAGAGAGCAAGGAAATTGAGGATCAAGTGCAAGAGCTACTACAAAAGGGTTATGTGCGTGAGAGCAAGTCACCATGTGCAGTTCCGGTCCTCTTGGTTCCAAAGAAGGACAAGACATGGAGGATGTGTGTGGACTGCCGTGCTATAAACAACATCACAATCAAATATCGTCACCCTATCCCTAGACTTGATGATATGCTTGATGAATTGTATGGTGCTACTTTGTTTTCTAAGATAGATTTGAGGAGTGGATACCACCAAATTAGGATGAAAGAAGGGGATGAATGGAAAACAGCCTTTAAGACCAAGTTTGGCTTGTATGAATGGCTTGTCATGCCATTTCGTCTTACTAATGCTCCTTCGACATTCATGAGGCTTATGAACTATGTTCTAAGAAGCTACATAGGGAAATTTGTGGTGGTCTACTTTGATGACATCCTCATCTATAGCAAGTCCTTACAAGAGCATGAACAACACCTTAGGGAAGTATTATCCACACTTAGACTTAATCATCTTTATGCTAACATTAAGAAGTGTGATTTTTGCACTAATGAAGTGATTTTCCTAGGGTTTGTGGTCAGCTCAAGAGGATTGGAGGTTGATCAAGAGAAGGTGAAAGCCATCAAGGAATGGCCTACTCCTACTAATGTTGGACAAGTCCGAAGCTTTCAAGGTCTGGCCGGTTTCTATAGGCGATTTGTGAAGGACTTCTCCACCATAGCTTCACCACTCACGGAGTTGACAAAGAAACACACACCCTTCACTTGGGGCAAGGCACAAGAGGCGGCATTTGAAGAGCTCAAAACCAGATTGACGAATGCTCCTCTCCTGATTCTACCAAATTTCTCAAAGCCATTTGAGGTAGAATGTGATGCTTCCGGGATTGGAATTGGTGGTGTGTTGATGCAAGAAGGAAGACCAATAGCTTTCTTTAGTGAAAAGCTCAAAGGTGCGTGCCTCAATTACTCTACTTATGATAGAGAACTCTATGCACTCTTTAGGGTCTTAAAGACTTGGCAACACTATCTTTGGCCAAGTGAATTTGTGTTACATACGGATCATAAGTCATTAAAGCATCTAAGGGGTCAAGATAAACTAGATAGGCGTCATGGTAGATGGCTGGAATTCATAGAGACTTTTCCTTACATTATCAAGTATAAGAAAGGAAAAGATAACATTGTAGCCGATGCTTTATCTAGGAGATATACATTGCTTACTCAACTTGATTCTAAGGTGCTAGGGTTTGCTTACATTAAGGAACTCTATGATAATGATTCTGATTTTGGGAATATCTATAGACAATGCTTAGATGCGGGTTCATGTGATAAGTGTTTTTACTTGTTTGATGGATTCCTTTTTAGAGCTAGTAAGGTTTGCATACCTAAGTGCTCTTTAAGACTCTTGCTTGTTGAGGAATCACACAAGGGAGGTCTTATGGGTCACTTTGGGCGTGATAAGACCTATGCCATGCTTAAAGAACACTTCTACTGGCCTCACATGCTTAAAGATGTTGAAAATGTGCTTAAAAGATGCTTAGAGTGTTTAAAAGCTAAGTCTAAGGTGAAACCCCATGGTCTCTACACACCACTGCCCATTCCCTCTTCTCCTTGGTTAGATATAAGTATGGACTTCATTGTTGGACTACCTAGGACTAGGAAGGGACGAGACTCAATTTTTGTGGTTGTAGATCGGTTTTCTAAGATGGCTCACTTTATACCTTGTCACAAAACTGATGATGCTTCACATGTTTCTATTCTTTTCTTTAGAGAAGTAGTTAGATTGCATGGGATTCCTAGGACAATTGTTAGTGATAGGGATACAAAGTTTTTGAGTCACTTTTGGCGTTCTCTTTGGGGACAACTTGGTACTAAACTCTTGTTTTCTACCTCAAGTCATCCCCAAACCGATGGCCAAACTGAGGTTACTAATAGAACACTTGGTACCCTCCTAAGGACACTCATTAGGAAGAACTTAAAGTCTTGGGAAGATTTGTTGCCACATGTAGAATTTGCATATAATAGGGCGCAACACTCTTCTACAAACTTAAGTCCTTTTGAATGTGTCTATGGTCTTAACCCCTTAACCCCATTAGACCTTGTACCGTTTCCCAAGAAGGAACGAGTAGATTTTGATGCAGATAAACAGGTGGAGTTCATAAGGGAGTTACATGAAAAGACCAAGCTCAGGTTGGAGCAACTAGGACATAATGTGGCTGCTAGGAACAACAAGGGAAGGAGAAGGGTGATTTTCAAGCCAGGAGACCTCGTATGGGTGCACTTGCGCAAGGAAAGATTCCCAACAAAGAGAGCATCCAAGCTAGCTCCAAGAGGTGATGGACCCTTCAAAGTCCTAAGGAGAGTAGGTGACAATGCATATGTTGTTGACCTACCGGATGACTATGGTGTTAGTACTACCTTCAATGTGGCTGATCTTACACTCTATGAGGACCATGAGGACAGTCCTAAAGATTCGTGGTCGAATCCTTTCCAAGGAGGGGAGGATGATGGAGGACCATCCTTAGAAGTCACACCAATGGAAGCACCATCCATGGAAGGTCCAATCACAAGGTCAAAAGCTAAGCGACTACAAGAAGACTTAACCATTTTTGTCACTCAATTCAGCCTTCAAGGCAACACTATGGAACTTGAGGACTCAATGGTTAAAGCTAGGACTCTACTCACATTTGAGTCCAAGGAGATAGCTTGAAGACCTTGCTTATCATTTCCCTTTTAGTGCATTTTATGACACTTGCATTTCATGACTTTTTGCCATGTGAAGGGCGTCTTTTCAAGACATGTGGTGCGTGTGGTTTTGAAGTCAAGGGGTGGTTATTTTGTCTATTTAAACCCCCTTGACACCCCACTCCCAACTTAGTTCAATGTTTATCAACTTTGTTGTTTTCTCTTTTCAAAGAGAGCTTTGAACTCAAGTGTGTGATCGAGCGGATTGCTTGTCTTACTCTAGATGTCTTGTTTATGTCAAATCTCATTAGAATTGGTGTTTACAAGTTTCATAGAACTCCTCCTTGTGCCTCCTCCATGTGAAGGTTGTGTAGGGTTGTAGGATCGAGGTTTTGCACTCCATTACAACCTGGTTTTAGGCCACTAAGCCTTTGGTCTTGTTGTTGTTTGTGCTTGGTTTTGATCATTCATCATCTTGTATATCTCCCCTTGTTATCTCCTTTGTTTCATTGCCTTTTTTCATTCTGATTTTCAAAGGGCTTTCGCCATTGTTGTTGTTGGTTGATCTCTTGTGTGTTTATGGTTGTCTAGATCGGCTTCATATAGCAAGCAAGGCTATATCACATTTTTGGGGTGAAATACACATTAATGTTCATATTCTGAATAGTGATGTTCATAATCTGAGTCATGATTTTTTTGAACGTTTTTATTGAGGGACGCAGTGACATACTTGTAATTACTACGAACTTTGATATATTTTTTCCTTAAAATGACCTCAAAATTCTTATGGCTCAGATTATGAACATTACCGCCCAAATTATGAACATTAGTTTGTTATCCGTAAACGCGAAAGACTTTGTTTTTTCTACTTACCCGAATTTTTTTCTCATCACTGAAAACCAAATTCTGTCCTTATTTGCTAATAGATAAGTGATCAAGTCTTGTGAGACAATTAATTACACCAGCTTTTTTTATAATAAAAATATAAAAAGATGCTGCATAAAATTAATCATCACAAGATTATCATCCCCGTACCCCAAGCTAGCCCTACTTATATTATAATTATCTCAGTGATCCCCTCACTAAACAAACTGCTCCCTCCGTCCCTTTTTGTTTGTCCACAAGTACGATTTTCGCGGAAATTAAGGAATTGTAGTAATATAATGATTATAGGAGAGATAAAAGTATAAATTGAATGGTTAGAGGAGAGAGATAGAGAGAAAGAGTAGATAAGATTGAAATTTGGGAGAGAGAAAAAGTGAAAAGGTGGTAATTATAGGGTGATAGTAAGAATAAAATGGATAAAATAAAATAACATAAATAAAATAGTGGACAAATAAAATAAACAACCGAAAAGGAAAGTGGACAAACCAATATGAACACAGGGGTATATATTTTCTGATCAGTTGCGTATAAAGAATTTCTGCTCAATATTTTCCCCCTGCGAAAAGTCAGCGACCTTCTTCTCTTCCGACCCTCCTCTTTCATGCCAATCAAATACACTCTGTTCATTCCATCATAAACACAAAAATAATATCTCTATACGTACACATTTATAATTTGCTTGATAGTTAAGGTACGTAACAAATTATGGAGGGAAGCTTCCAAGGCGATTTAGCCGACGTGGTTCGAGCTAGTGGCGGTGGTGTAACGGTTGCTGAAGAAGCTTCCGTAATTGCTAGGGTTTGTGATTTCCCGGTGGAACAACTCGATTCCTTATCGGGTTTTGGAGATCCGTTTTCGAGTATGAGAGATCCATTATTGGTGGAGTTAGAAGGGATTAGGCATGGAGATTTAACCTCCTCCTCGTCTTCCTCGTTCCATGGCGATTTCATTGGGGAGATTCGAGACGAAAGAGCTTCTTCGACGTTCGATATTTCGTGCTCTGGGTTTAAAGCTGGTGTCTGTGATGGTGGTATGAGTTCGAGTAGCCCTAAAAGGGCGAGTTCTTCTGTCGATACGAGTAGGGTTCAGATCTCTTCGCCGAGGAATCCTATTCTTAAGAGGAGGTAATTTAGTTTATTGAACATATCATGTAACGTTATTTCGTGTCGAAACAGATCGAATGAGGGGTTACAAGAGGGTTTGTGTCTGTATTGAAACATATTCGCGTTCTGATGATTCTGCTTCTCGACAAGCCTATGGTTACTCGTTATGTGACAGAGGGTTTCATACGGTGTCCAGTTCTGTCGTGTCTACAGAGAAGTCAACAGGGTCGCTGACGACCTTGCTACCTTTTTTTTTTCCTTTCCTTTTGGTGCTTCTCGACAAACCTATGGTTACTCGTCGCTATGGCAGAGGGTTTCATACGGTGTCCTGCTCCGTCATGTCTACAGAGAAGCCAACAGGGTCGCTGACGCCCTTGCTGCCTTTGCTTTTTCCTTTCCTTTCGGTGTTACACTTGTTTCTATATTGTTTTCGGACGATGTTAGGGGATCGACTACTCCACGCTTTCTGGTTTTGTAGTATTTTATGCATTCGATAACACTAATTGATATGTGAATGTTGCAGAAAGAGCCAAGCAAAGAAAGTTGTGTGCATTCCAGCTCCAACGGCAATAAACAGTAGACAAGGAGGTGGTGAAGTGGTGCCTTCTGATCTTTGGGCTTGGAGGAAATATGGTCAAAAGCCTATCAAAGGCTCCCCTTATCCCAGGTAATTCTATTCAATTAAATTAATTAAGCTGTTTAATTACTTGCTTCTTAATTAATTGACTGTATTAATTAACACTAGATAGATTTACGTGTGTGCACAGCTGCACACGTTAATTAACTAGCCACCTACAATAGTGTATACTCCATCGATCGAATCTAAAAGAAGTTTTAGCCTCCAATTTTTTATCAACAATATAATGTATTTAGAAATATTATTTTATCTTTTCCTCTATTTTTGATTAGAAAATATTGTCATTTTGGATATTTAGATCGTGTGTTATGAGGCACGTTATTGAAAATTCTACTCGTAACTTTTTACTCTTTTTATATAAATTATGATTTTTATTGGTTAAAAATGAGGTGAACTATGATTTTTTTTTAAAAGTAATAAGAATATGAGAGAAGTTAATGTTCATAATTTGAGCGATAATGTTCGTAACTAGGTGATAAAAAATTTTGAGGTCGTTTTAAAGAGAGAAAAAATACAAAGTTCGCAGCAACTATAAGTATAACACTGCATCCCTCATTAAAAAATTTCAAAAAAAATTTGTTCCGGATTATGAACATTAACATATAATATATAAACGTGATCTATACGTTTTTTCTACGTTAAGAGTTCTTTATGACATAAGAACTTTTTTATGTTTAAGAGATGTAATATTTAGTTTGAAAAAATTAATAAATCTATTTTTTAATTCTTATAAAAGTATAAAATCTCTTATAAATCCGATCGAATGGAGTAAGATGTAGCCAATTCTTTTCTTGGAACTCAACGTATACTTCGTGTTGTTACATCAAATTTGTTGTGGAGGATAACTGATCATTTTAATCCTGAACTCTAGGCTTTTTAGATGAATGGTGGAGAGTATATGGCGGGGGATGAAGATGTGACAATTTCTTTTTTATTTACATATATAAACTCAAAATAAACTATATAGTAAAATCATTCATCCATGTGATGTGTATATACTAGGAATTAAAGCTAGCTAGGGGGCTATTTGAACTTTGAAAATGGTTGTAATACAGTACTCCATATTATTTAATCAATGGACATAAGGCATATTAATTCAGGCCTCTTAATTACACGTATTAAATTCCTGATTATTTTAAGCACTGCAGAAACTCTATTTTGTAATATTATTATGTTCCAACCTACAATAGTTTTTTGAATATGATATGAAATTTCGAATTACCTACAGGCTACAGTTTGATCGTTCACTGAATTTGGACGAACTATATGTCATTTTCTCATCCTAAGAACAGGCATTATAAAGCACGTTTATATACATGGGAAGCAGTGGGAACTATTTCATGTATGTGTATGAGTTTTGGAAGAGTGGCATAAGGTTTATGCTAATACTTTTAATAATGAAAAACAGTGTTGAATAACATATACAAAGAATTGTACATATATTGATAGTGTTTTGATGGATGTAAGGAAGACGAAACAAAAAATGATAGAAACGAAAAAATTACAAGTATACATAAATTTACGTGATTTATCAATGTTGTTTTCAGAGGAGAAAACAGGTTATAGATTACAAAGACTCGAAGCAACGCATGCGCTCTCTAGATCGAGAAAAACGAGCTCTCTTTATAGTGGTGGTGGCTATGAGATTCACACAACAAAACTTAAGTTCCAATAGAATAGATTCAAGGCATATTCAACAAATAGAAAACTCATGCACATACAAGTAGTCAGTAGTATTTATCACTTTGGAAACTAATGCAGATTCATAATAAATATATGCACATATATAAAATAATGTACAATTTCAAAACTTGCACATATAACACATTTGGATAAAAACTTAAACTTGTGATATATGTGTACATTCATTCATTCAAACTAAATCACAGTTCTGATATGAATCTTTTCCTTTACTTTTATAACTAATATAATCAAAATGCACAGGGGATATTATAGGTGTAGCAGTTCAAAGGGATGCTCAGCCAGAAAACAAGTGGAGCGAAGCCGAACCGATCCAAACATGCTTGTTATAACCTACACCTCCGAGCACAACCACCCATGGCCCACCCAACGCAACTCTCTTGCCGGCTCCTCTCGTATATCCACGACCGCCACAACGTCATCTGCAAACCCTAAACCGACAACAACAACCACTGTGAAGGAGGAAACCGACTGCCATGTCAGCAATACTGATGATCCAGAAGGAACTGTGAAAACATTCAATCACGCATCAAAAGGTATTTGATTCTTCCTTCCATGATTCGTATGCATCAAAAGATCTGATATGAATATTCTTAAGGTACGAATGTACAAATACATGCACATTTCTTCATATTCGCATGCACATTCCTTATCATTCACATGTACAAACAGGCATGTGCATTCATTTTGCTATGCAAAGTATTAAATACATGCAAAGATCTTCGAATACGCGTGTATTTAAGCTTGTATGTGCAGTGCAGATGTATGAGATTTCTATTAGATGTTAGATATTTCCTGGTATTCCGCTAAAAGCATCTAAATCTTAACAGATCCATCTTCCAACATGGCCGAGCCAAACTCTTCAGTCAAACCAAATCATGATCAAAACGACGTCGTTGTGCCCAATCAACTTATGATGGACCAGTTAGTGTTTGATTACGACAAGAGTTACCGGCCAGTGATTCAAGACGAGGTGACAGACAACTTCTTCGCTGACTTAACCGAGTTGGAAGAATCCGACCCGTTAATGTTGACTGACGTGGACGACCCGTTTAGTGGCTTGTTTGATTGGTCGATAAATAGTAATGCCACCACAACCACCAATAGTGACCTCCACGAAAAGAGCCTCTAAGGAGGGTGTTGTTTGGTTGGGGGAGATTTTTATGTGTATATGCATTGTGGGAATGGAGATACGAGAGGCCGAAAAATGGAGTATGCCAAACGCGACGCTAACTCGATTACTTGCTTGATTGTTAGCCAGCACCATCTGATGTGGGTGTTATGTATGTTTGAGGGTGACTAGCGTTACTGTTTGATTTAGAAGAGTTGAACAGTTAGGAGATAGATTTTGGTACGTTCAAAGTTCAAATTAAAGTCATGTACAACAGTTACAGGTTTTGCTTTTTAATTTTATGGTACTCCTTATATCATAAATGCATGTGATCGATTAATTTTTCTTTGTGTCACACCATGTACCGTGGAATTATTGATCAATGAACAATATTTACATGGACAAATATAGTTAATAGGAAGAAAATAGATGAGACTGTATGCTTAGGAATTAACAAGATGTTTAATTAGGCTTAACATGTGTGTTAAGTTGTAACAAACAAAGTGGTGCGTTAATTCTTAACGCACTGAGTTTTTCTACATTTTTTAAAACTTTCCGTCTTTGTTCCTGAAAATGCATGTCCATTAAATATTATCGCACTAATCTGTACCGTAAATTTTACTGCATCGATTTGTGTGCATATAGCTGAAAAACTTGTATATTTAAACCAATAGTAAAAAAGATATATAACAAAAGATAAAAGCTAATAATGTGACGGTGAAGTAGAAGATGAGGTGACATAGCCCAGAGGCCGATACATAGATCACTTGAACATAAGGGTGACATGTGACAAAACACCGTTTTATTGATGTATAGATAGATAGATAAATATCTTTTTCTATTCTTTAATTTCAACTTAGTTGAAGACCCGAATCCTACACGGAAATGATAATTAATTTATTATAATATTATATATTAATTGTTTAAGATTAGGTTTGGATCCGGCAATTCGGAGCCTCAAACTGGATCTGAGCTGGTGGTTTTTCGATAATTGACTCTATAACTTAAGTTTGAATGGTTTTTGCGAAATTAAGTTGGGAAGTGTTAGATAGGGAAGATGAAAAGTGCATGTTTTAAGTTGGTGAAAGTATGTTTTATTCATAATTATGCAAAAGGTATATAGGATTGTAAATGTACTATTTCGTATGTATACATGTAATATTGGTTTCAATCCAAAGATTCAAGCGCGTTTGAAGAACAGAAAGAAAAATAGAAGACACAAGGGAGTTGTTACGCAGTTCGGAGAATATCTCCTACGTCTGCGGGCCTCAGGACGAGAACCAAATCCACTATGCAAGGTTCGAACAATTACAGAGACAAACCAACCACAACAACAGGCTAGCAATCTGAAACAAACAACAAGCAATCTAAACAGAAAAACCAGAAGAGAATGAAACTCCCTTCTCCTGTCGTCAACTAGAGTCACCAGCAAGATCCACCGCCAAGCTCTCGGTGCCTCAACGTCGCCAGGAACAGATCACAACCACCAGACTCAAGCAACGAACCACCGTCGTCACACAAGACTTCTCAGGCAAGAGATTTGCCAGAGAGACCCTCACACTCAAGAATCGCCAAAGGATTTCTCAGAAGCGGCGCAGCCAACACAGAGAGAAGAGAATGAGAAAGGTAGGTTAGAGCTCGGCTCTTTACAGAGCTTATATACTCAGCCTTACTTCCCAACGCGGAGCCCCGAGAGCGAGCGGGTCGGATCTTGGGCATCTCTAGCCCATTACACAGATTGCACACATATTGGGCCGAAGCCCATTACAGATATATCAGCCTGCTTACAACACTTAGGAAAAACACATCCTAACAATTTGCCCTCCTAATTATTCTACACCTTGCATTACTCTATTCTAGCTGTAGAACACAGCCATATCTTGAACAGAGAGTGGAATTTTTGGTCTTCACCATCGTCGGACCATCTTAGCTGTTGCTTTCCTTAGGGGACGTCCCAAACATGGAGAAAATCCCTGCAGAAAGCAAACTTATCAGATGTTACTATCTTAGTTCCAAAATCAGCAGGATTGTTGTCACCTTTTACCTTTGTAACAATGATCTGTTTTGAATCAACTAGATCACGTATGAAATGCAGTCTAACATCTATATGCTTAGATCTTTCATGATATACATGATCTTTGCAAAGGTATAAAGCACTCTGACTATCAATGTGCAAAACAGGAACATAACTCACACTCTGAATTTCATTAAGCAAACCTGTCAACCATATTGCCTCTTTAGCAGCTTCAGTAGCTGCTATATATTCTGCTTCAGTACTAGAAAGAGCCACCACAGACTGTGATTGTGATTTCCATGAAATACAATTACCAGCCCAAGTATATACATATGAAGTAGTAGATTTCCTAGTATCTTTATTACTAGCATAATCACTATCAACAAAACCAAGCAGCTCCTTTTCACTTGAGTGATTGGAGTAACATAAACACAAGTTTTTAGTACCAGATAGATATCTCAAGGCATATTTCATAGCAGTCCAGTGTAGTTCACCAGGGTTAGACATAAACCTACTTAAAACACTAATGGCAAAAGCAAAATCAGGCCTAGTACATATCATAGCATACATAACAGACCCAACTGCCACATCATAAGGGAACTTAGACATTCTATCAGTTTCTTCTTGAGTTTTAGGACAATTATCTTTGGTCAACTCCAGATGCCCTCCTAAAGGTATAGATGTAGGCTTAGACTCATTCATGTTAAACTTGTCAATAACTTTCTGAGATAACCACATAAGTTTCTTAGACCTATTCCTAATAATTCTTACACCTAGAATCATCTGAGCAGGACCAAGATCCTTCATGTCAAAATGCATCTTTAAATCCCTTTTAACACCAGCAATGCAAACCTTAGAGTCACACATTATCAGTATGTCATCAACATATAATAACACATACAAGGGAAATGCAGTTTTAACTTTTTTAAAATACAGACATGTATCATAACTGCTTCTATGGAAACCCAACTGTTTCATACAAGCATCAAATTTCAAGTTCCATTGCCTAGGAGACTGTTTAAGTCCATAAATGGATTTATTTAATAAACAAGCATAATCAGGTTTAGACTTGTCAATAAAACCTTTAGGTTGAGCCATGTAAATAGTTTCATTTAAGTCACCATGTAGAAAAGCAGTTTTAACATCCATCTGTTCTAATTCCCAATTATAAACAGTGCACATAGCTAACAAAAGTCTCATAGTCTTGTATTTAACAACAGGAGCAAATATGTCATTATAATCTACTCCTTCTCTTTGAGTAAAACCTTTTGCTACTAACCTAGCTTTGAATCTAGGTGGATCCTTAACACTATTTCCTTCTTTCAACTTATACACCCATTTACAGTCAATAAGCTTAGCATCTCTAGGTCTGGGGACCAAAGTCCAAGTTTTATTGATATACATGGATTCTAGTTCAGACTTCATAGCACTCAGCCATTCTTTAGGATGTCTACAGCTTATAGCAGTCTCATAGGTGTCAGGGACAGGGATGAGGGCATTATTAACCTCTGTAGCAGTGGTAAAGGCATATTCAACAGTATTCATAACATGTTCAACATTATTAATGGAAGCAAACCTCTTATTTGGTATTCTATTTCTGGGTTCTCTATCTCTAGTGAGTTGGTAATTATGTATATTATCCTGCTCACTAACATGTTCAGAGATAGGATCAGAATTTAAAGAAGAAGTAGAAGGAGAAGTAGAAGGAGAGAGAGGTTCTTCCCTGTTCACTCCCCTTAATGATGAACCAGTGTTATCTGTTGCAGCTCCTTCAATTTCAGTACTTACCACTTCCCTTGAGGCCTCAGTTTCTGCCCTGGGTTCAGTTGTGGATTCACTTTGATTTTGTGTAGAGGGGGCAAGATCAAATTCCTCATCATGTGGAAGCTGCTGCCCTGCTTCTTCCTCTGTCTGTCTGGATGAACCCACTCCAATGGTGTCATCTTCAGTTGTACCTGTCATCTCATTCACCCTTGTTAGTTTTGTCTTAAAATATAGATTCTTTTCATCAAAGGTTACACTTCTAGAAGTAATAACCCTAAGACCATGAGGTTGAATTACAAGGAGTCTATATCCTTTGACTCCTTCAGGGTAACCCAACATGACACATTTTATAGCCCTTGGTTCAAGTTTGCCTTGAGAGATTTTTGAATATGCAACACACCCAAAAATTCTAAGGTAACTCAAATCAGGTTTGTGTCCAGTCCATAATTCCTGAGGTATTTTGAACTCAATAGTAGAACTGGGAGATCTATTTATTAAGTAACAAGCAGTAATTACAGCTTCACCCCAGAAGACATGTTTAAGGCCAGAACTTATAAGCATGCATCTAGTCTTTTCTAAGAGAGTTCTATTCATTCTCTCAGCCACACCATTCTGCTGGGGAGTCCCAGGAACAGTTAGGTGCCTCTTAATTCCATTTTCAAGACAGAAGTCATTGAATACCTGATTACATTATTCTAAACCATTATCAGTTTTAAGACACTTTAACTTGTGATTAACTTGGTTTTCAACAGCATGTTTCCAATTCTTAAAGGTCATAAAGGCCTCATCCTTAGTCCTAAGCAGGTAAATCCATGTTTTTCTAGAGAAATGATCAATGAAAGACATGAAATATCTCTTACCTCCAGGTGTACTTACCTGTGCAGGACCCCAAAGATCAGAATGAACATATTCTAAGGGGTTTTTTGCCACATAGGATGACCTAGGAAAGGGAGCATTAGTTTTCTTTCCAAGTATACAATATTCACATATGTCTAAGTCACTAGGTTTTTTATTTAGTAAACCTAGTTTAAACAGATAGTTCAGACCCTTAGATCCAATATGGCCCATTCTATTATGCCAATTTTGAGTTTCTACAACAGTCATAGTATCACTAGCAGTGGAGAAGTTCAATTCAGGTGTGGTGATAACATGGTATAACCCACCCTTCTTGATCCCCTTAACTAAAGTAAGACCATTTTTTATGACTTCCCTAGTACCATTATTGGTGACAATTTGACATTGTAAATCATCAAATACAGATTCAAACATCAGATTTCTTCTCAGTTTAGGGACCCACCTAACATTTTGAAGTAATCTGATTTTACCATCATGCATTCTTAAGGGAACACTCCCTATTCCTTTAATCCTAAGAGAGTTGTTATCTCCTAACATCACTTCACCTCCATTAATCTCATGTAAAGAACTAAAGAGGTTTTTATTAAAGGTAGCATGAACAGTACACCCAGAATCCAAGATCCAAGCATCATTATTAGCAGGTAAGTGAGTGCACATAAGCAAGTCACAGTCAAACATATCAGGGGACTCTAAGATAGAAGCTGAATTATCACTAGTATGTTTAGCAGATTCATCTTTCTTTTTCTTATAACAGTCCTTAATGAAATGACCACCTTTTTTACAATAGAAACATTTTTTCTTTTCATCAGTCTCTTTAGGTGAAGTATGACCCTTCTTCTTATCATCTTTATATTTCTGTTTCTTCTTCCATTTTCCCTCAGAAAGTAGGACTTCAGACTTAAATTCTCCTTTCTTGTCACTCTTATTCTTAAAGATTTTTAGAGACTCATTTTTTTCAGTGAGAGCTTCAATAACTTTAGTCTTAGTCAAGTTATCAGAACTAAACTGAATAACATCTTTAAGATTATCAAATTGAGCAGGAAGAGAATTAAGTAACAGAACAGCTTCATGGGTATCTTTCATTTTATCTTCACATCTAGCTAAGTCTTGTGTCATTCTCAGGAATCTATCTAGGTTATCACTCAAGGTATGATTGACATCCATTTTAAATGTAAATAGTCTACACAGAAGAGAGATTCTAGAAGGCAAGGACTTAACCAAATATAGAGACTCAAGAGCATCCCACAGTTCCTTAGTAGTAGTATACTGGATTACCTGTCTAGCCACATCATCAGCTAACCTTATCATTATCTCAGAATGAGCTTCCTCATCCATTTCCTGACGTCTAGCAGGTGAGGATTCCACGAGGTAGTCCCCAGTAATAGCTTTGTGGCATTTTTCCTTAATCAAGATAGCTTTCATCTTGACTTGCCACATAGCAAAGTCAGTTGAGCCATCAAATAGCTTCATCCTGATGTTGTTTTCAGCCATAGTACCTAACCAAGCACACAGATCAGTATAGGCAGAAATCCTTATCTATACAGTTTAACACAGTGAGAGACAAAGATCAAGAATTCCAGAAATAGACTGCCAAGATTTCAAGACACAACTTAGGATCAAGATCAGTTTCAGGAATGTGAGCAAGAATCAAGTGAACACACAAGTTCACTCCAGACTTAACTATAATTCAGTAATCAGACGCGCAGTAGGCAAAAGAAAGACTCAGAGTTGCCAATCAACAGCGGAAGCAAAGAACACAGGATCAATTAAGAGCAGAGTAATGATAGGATCTGTGCATGCAGATCTTGGTCAAACAACAAGCCAGAAATCGAACATGCAAGAACACTATCAACCTGGCTCTGATACCAATTTGTAATATTGGTTTCAATCCAAAGATTCAAGCGCGTTTGAAGAACAGAAAGAAAAATAGAAGACACAAGGGAGTTGTTACGCAGTTCGGAGAATATCTCCTACGTCTGCAGGCCTCAGGACGAGAACCAAATCCACTATGCAAGGTTCGAACAATTACAGAGACAAACCAACCACAACAACAGGCTAGCAATCTGAAACAAACAACAAGCAATCTAAACAGAAAAACCAGAAGAGAATGAAACTCCCTTCTCCTGTCGTCAACTAGAGTCACCAGCAAGATCCACCGCCAAGCTCTCGGTGCCTCAACGTCGCCAGGAACAGATCACAACCACCAGACTCAAGCAACGAACCACCGTCGTCACACAAGACTTCTCAGGCAAGAGATTTGCCAGAGAGACCCTCACACTCAAGAATCGCCAAAGGATTTCTCAGAAGCGGCGCAGCCAACACAGAGAGAAGAGAATGAGAAAGGTAGGTTAGAGCTCGGCTCTTTACAGAGCTTATATACTCAGCCTTACTTCCCAACGCGGAGCCCCGAGAGCGAGCGGGTCGGATCTTGGGCATCTCTAGCCCATTACACAAATTGCACACATATTGGGCCGAAGCCCATTACAGATATACCAGCCTGCTTACAACACTTAGGAAAAACATCCTAACAATACAAATATATTTTGGATTGTGTAAAAGTATTTCGGTACGGTCCGGAGTATAAATTACATGAACCACATCAATTTGGATAAAAAGGAAATTAAAAAGAGAATAGTATTACTTAAAGATTCCTTGAAATCCGTTCACATCTATTACATCCCAAAATAAAACCGAAAGATTAAATATTAATTTTTTTATGAAAACCTCTTATATTTTGGAACATCAAAATTCTTCTCAAACGCCCTATAAACCAAAATAGAGGAATTATTTTACCACACACAAATTTTAGATTAGTTACCTTAAATGCATTCATTTAATCTCTTAATCACCGACCTAAGGCGTATAATATGTAGCAAGGTTACCTAAGAAACAACTTTTGTATTAAAAACAACACAACCCTAGCCTCAATCAAGTATATCGAACTCTTTCGATCTCCTGCAGTCGTAGATAAAGATGGATGCTGTAGACTTGATCCCGAGGGTAGTTTTGCTTTGGATCGTATGTTGTATTGTCGGTGGATTTATGTTCCTCCTAATATTCATTAGGAAACAAATCCACCAACGAAGACAACAACAACGACGACAAGAAGAAGAAGAAGAAGAAGAAGATTTGGAACTAGTACGACAACAAGTACTACAAGAATTATTGCTAATTATACGACGAGATCAACAACAAGATGTGCAACCGCAACTAGAACTGTTAAACAGAGTCCTACAACAATATACGCAACCAGAACAACAACAACAACTTCCTTCAGATTCATTAGTCATAGACATCGATCAACAGAAGAGGATTGAGGAGATTTCAGCACGGTCCATGGGGTGCGTGATTTGCTTAACTGATTACGAAGACGACGAAAAAGACGTTCCTCATCGAACTCTTAAGCTCTGTGGCCACCGCTTTCACAAGATTTGCATCGACACTTGGTCTCACGAAGGTGGAAAAACATGCCCTCTTTGTGGAGCTACACTAATTTAATTAGTATCATCCAATTCATTCACTAGTTCGTTCGATCACCTTACGTTTAGGTTTATGTTTTCTCATATTATGTATTCAAAATTCTTTCTAATTTTATTCCTCTATTGGTTTCCTTGAGTTCAAGTTTATGAGATTATTGTTTATTCAGATTACGTTTACTCAAATTCTCTATTCTTCGTGCAAGATTACAATGAGATTTACGGAGTATAATTGTTTTTGTTGGTAGGTGTGAAAATAAGAAAAATGATATCAATAGATTTAGTATATCTATTTTGTATATAATTTTAAATTGATTTGTGTTCAAATAAGAAAATAATATCAAGAAAATTAGGATAACAATCTTCTTATAGAGGAAAGTTTCGGTGATAACAAATCTTAACGTAGAAAAAACGAAGTTTTTGCGTTCACAAATAACAAGTTAATGTTCATAATTTGAGCGGTAACGTTCATAATTAAAGCGATAAATTTTTTGAGGTCATTTTGAGAAAATAATTATAAAAAAATCAAAGTTCGCAGTAATTACAAGTATGCCACCGCGTCCCTCACTTAAAACGTTCAAACAAATTTGTGGCCTATATTATGAACACTACCATCGAGAATATGAACATTGACGGGTAATCTGTGAACACGATCTGTTCGTTTTTCCTACGTTCAGAGTTATTTGCACCCGAACTTTCCTCTCTTTTTATATATATATTAATTTTTAATTTTTAAATGAATTATATGTAGCATACTAATTGAATATAGAGTTTTATTTTAGTAATTATCTACTGTAGTCTTTTTAATTGTTTTTCCACACATGGAAATTCTTGAACTCTATTATCCATTATAAACTATAAATCTTATATACTTTAAAACTTAAACGTTAAATATAAAAGATAAACACTAGATCAAAACTCCAACTTCTATACTATAAATCGTAAATCGTAAACCATGCATAAACCGCCGTTACTAACCTTAGCTTAAAATATAAAATAAGCTCCTAAGATAATAAAGGGGCAGGGAAGGGAGCACATATAATTTTCGTAACCAACTAGCTTGGTGAAAATACAAAGATAATTTGTTACATGTCACACAAAACCCTCTTCAAAATTTGCTCAAATAGATCATATAACAAATCACGCGTTCGATCTTTGTATTTCTATTATGAGCATCATAACCTATGTCCAGAAAAGTCGATCTAACACCAGAAAGCTAATACTATGTTAAAATCGACTCGTATATGTAAGATCTCGTCAATGAAATAATCACTATTTTGCTTCGCGAGATCAGCCCAAGAGATTCCAAGTCTGTTCAACTGCCCCCAACCTTGATTGTCAAATTTAATCCTTGAATGGTTTCTTCATCACTGCAATCTCGAAACCCACACTGCAAGTTTCCACACCATTCAAGTGAAGTGATAGACTAAAGTGTTGTCCTTCAATGCATCTCACTTGTATACAAAACTCCTTTCCACCTAGCTCAAACGCCCTCGAACGTAGCGTTTCTGACCGTAACTTCTCCATGCACTCGCTTTTTTCGAGTCCCAAGTAGACGACACAACGAGACTGAGATGATCCAAGATGCACTACCTGGGCATTTTTTCGAAACAAATTTCCGTTATGGGCATAGTTTAAAATAAATTTTCAATATAGGCATTTTTATCAGGTTTGGAAATTTTTCACGAAGAAGAGGCGTTGTCTTCCCGAACCAATGTTTTTTTACAAAAAAACCTTCGTATGAGGCGATGTCCATAACAGCGCCTCATACGAAAGAAAACAAATTCATACATATAAAGCGTTGGTGAGGACAGCGTTATACTTACGCGGGTTCGGGTGACTCGTTTGGGCTCGTTCGGAATCGGAATCGAGTGAGAGATACATCTGGTGAAAGCTGAGATTGATACGGAACCAACGAAATTGGTCTCTCTTGATTCTGAACGATCCCAAACGGTTCAAACGCCCTAGAACGTAGTGTTTCCGACACAACGAGACTGGGAAGATCCGAGATGCACTACCTTAATAGGTTTATGATTGTAGACACGTCGTGGAAGACTATTGGTTTTCGAGGAGAGGGATTTAAACACCATTTTCGACACTTCGCCGCGATCAAAGTCAGGACAAGCTAACACTTTCTCCATCGTTAGGCATTTGATGTTTGGGAAACATATGAACCGTGCCAATCGCTTGAATTGGTGAGGATTTCTCGCCGCTGCTCCTGTAATGGATGATTGTCATTTTGTTGATGATCAATCCTTAAGTGTTTTGTTCATATCATTTATGCGTAGTTCAGTTTTGGGCTTTAATTTGTAAATGGGCTTGGTCCACTATTTGAGGCCCAGAAGCCAGCTGTGGCCCAGATGCTCGACCCGACCCGTCTGAGGTTGTTGGGGCTCCGCGTTTCACTTGTTGGGCTGAGGTATATAAGCTCTCAACCCTGGTGCTTTTCTCTTATCAGAATCATTCTCCTTCTCCGCCTCCATCTGTGAAAGAGAGCTTGTGCTAGGGTTGGGTTTCCTGAGTGTTCTTGACTGTGGATCGAGAGCTTGATCTCGACAGAAGCAAAGCTTTTGCTTCTAGAGATAACTTCGAGTGGATTGTGTTCTTGCTTGGAGTTGGAGGCCTTTGACGAGTGGTGAAGCTTGCAGATGCTCGACGGAGTTGAGGTTTGGAGGAGATCTGGTCACACGCGTGGTTTAGGGAGTTTCTCTTCTCTTGTTTTACAGATTCTTGTTGTCTCTGTTCTGTGTATTTGATCTGAACTTAGAGCTTTGCTCTCTTGTAAGATTGTGACCTACTTAGTGGATTTGGCCATCAATCTTGAGGCCACGGGGAATAGGCTGAGTCCGAACCTCGTTAACAATTCCTTGAGTCATTTACAGGTTCTTTGTGCGTGTTTATGGTAATCTGATTCGAATCTAGTTAATCTTACAGCTCCAATATTGGATAATGTAAATGGCCTCACTTTAGGATAAAATTAAGAACGATTGTTTCTGTATCCACTTGAAGACCGTCGCTCCCGAGAACAACCTCTAGTGCACAAAGAGGCAATGTCAATATCTCTTGCTCTGACCTTCAAGATCAACAATTTAGCATGTGTATAAGTCAATGCATATATGAACACATATTTGAAATCATGTGAGGCTAAAACAGATAATTGGTGGATGTTTATCACTAAAACAAGCCAAAACCGATTACTTTGATGTCTATTGCTTAAACTCAATAGGTTATTAAACAAACAATCATAATTGACCCTTTAACACTAATGGCAATCAAATGATGATAAAATATTGTCATTTAATAGGCATAGAAAGTTGTCATCAGTAACCGTCATCGTAAAGTGTTAGAAGGTAAAAAAAAACACAAATTGCAATACTTAGGTTAAAAACCACAATACTTCTCATGAAAGGCATTGGGCCCAGTATTCTCGCGTAGTAAGGTGTGATAGTGCTTAGGCGAAAATACTGGATTCAATACCCCTTCGAGGATAATCATTGTAGTTTCTAACCCAAAATTATTGAGTTTGTGTTTTTAACCTTTTAACACTTTGATGACAATTTCGAGCATTATTTGATGAAAATACTATGAAACTGTCATCATCTATTAAAAAGCTACTTAATACATCATATTTTTTTAAGGTAACTCATACATAAAAAGGTTATTTGCAAAAGAATAACAAAAGCCCAATAGTAAAAAAAATCATATATTCATATACTAGATCATGCTCGATAGATTGTAAGTATAAAAAGGACCTACTTTTGGAGATCTTTAAACCGAGTGACGAGATTCTGCTTTGCTAAATCGAGTAGCGGTTGAAAGGCTTCACCCATGAATATAATCCAAGGAAATTGAAGATAAAAGAGTGCAGATTCAAGTGACATGGGCAACTTCTTCAATAACTCAGTACAATATCTTGTACAAGAAGGTACTTCATATTTGTCTGCAACTATCATTACACGCAACAAATCTTGCGGTGAAGTTGCACTTAGGGTTTTCCTGTACATAAACTTCAGCATGTCGATCAAAGCTTCCTCCTCTGTTTCATATAACAAAAGTTTATGAGTGAATTGACTAAAATAAGTAAACCTTAGGGTTTGGGTTTTGTTGAACATACCCGATTCTTCAATTCTCAAGGTCACTTCATGCCTCTTATGTGTCTCTCTCATGCCGATTTTGAACATCTGCGCCATAAACTTAGTGTTTGTTATTTGTTATAAGAGGAAAGTTCTGGTGCAAATAATTAACTCTTAACGTATGAAAAACGAACAAATCGCGTTCACAACGTCAGTGTTCAGTGTTCATATTCTGCTAAAATTATGAACATTAGCTTGTTATATGCGAAAGTGAAAAACTTTAGTTTTCCTACGTTAAACCTTGTTTACACCATAACTTTTTTGTTGTTATGATCCCTAAAAAGAGCATAAACATCAACTTACAGAAAAAGAAAAGTAGTGAGTTTACCTTGAGAAAGAAAGGACTTTTTGCAGCTAGTATGGGAGAACTTATATGCAAAGTTATGACTTTAGGCGAAATAACACAATTCTCTCCCCATGGACTATTGTTTGAAGATGAAGGCACAATCTCAAGTCGGATAATCCGATCCGACATATCGCTATCGTTGAATGCAAATTCGAAATTCTCCTCATCGGGTATTTCTGCCATGTTCAATATCTCCTGCTTGTAATCAAAGAGGACTTGCAATAATGAAAAAGGAAACGATTTGGGATCAGACCGAGTATATTAGGGCAAATCTAAACGTTAAAGTTAGATTTGTTTCTATCAAGGAGGAATTTTATGGGATTATATTTTTAAAATTGTACTATTTCCTTACAGATAAAACTAGTACTGAGTATAATTTTATGGGATTAGAAATTTCCATTTATGATTGCGGGCTCTTTTAGTCCAAAAATATTTCAAAGCCCAAATAGTGTTGTCCTTTATTAAGGCCCGGCCCATACGTTAAATTCATATATCACTAGTTAAGCCCATTGATCCACTTCTATTTTATTCTGTTCTACAAAGCAAGTCACAGTGATGATAATATGCCTGAATTTGCTAAAAGATTATGTGAGGGCAATAACTTAACAACTATTGTGTATGACTTATACAGATGTTATAACTTCTGTATAAATCTGTTTGTATCGTCCACAACCTTCATCTAAATTAAATCATCGTTATCATCGATACCTTAGCCACAATTTATAAAGTTAGGTGATTTGCTTTGAGAGTAACTCCACACTCAAATTGTAGGAACATCGAATTGAATCTCTCAACTCTTTTTCCTTTTGTTCTAAGCACAAGACAAATTTACCCCACCTTTTGGGACCCCAATATCATATCGTCACTCACAATATATTGCACTCATTTTTTAAATCTGTCTAATGAGCCGACCTATTATATTATATTATCTTTACATCGATTTACACATTCCCCCCCCCCAAAAAAAAAAACAAAAGCTATACGCACTACATTTTGCAACTTTCCACACTACATTTTGGGCGTACGCTGGTTTTGGGCGGACAGTGCAAAATTCCAACATCGATTGTGAGGCAAAATACAAAATACGGTATTATGTATACGCCCAAAATGGGCGTACGCCCAAAACTGGCGTACAGTATAAATTTTAATAATATAGCCGTTTGAAAATAGCCGTTGGGAAATACAATTTTGTACTCGTACGAGTAAAAAATTTGGTGTAACGGCTATTTGTCCAAATTCAGAAGTGACCGTTGGGGTATATTTTGCCTGTACGCCCATTATGGGCGTACACCCATAATGGGCGTACGATTGTTTTTATCCCAACGGCTATTTTTTCAGAATATGACCGTTTGGGATGTAGTATGTGTATAAATGTAGGAACTTCGGATGGATGTTGAAGTCAAAAATGTCAAATAGGAGAGTTACAAATTTGAGTGATGGTGAGGAGTTTGAATATGTGACGGAGATTGAGTATGGGAGCGGTGAAGAGAACGAGTATGTTGAAGAGAACGAGCATGGGAGTGACGAAGACGATGCGATCGTGGATGAGAAAGAGTATTTTAGTGAACCCGACGACGGGATGTGGGACGACGATACCGACGAAGAAGGAGGAGACTTCGACGCCGGAGATTTTTCGGTTAGTAATTAATTAAAATCGTTTCGTATTTATTTACGTTATTTAGCTGCAAATAATTTGTAGAAGTGATAGTTTAGATTGATGTGGACTCGTAGTTTTAAGTTTTAGTTGTGATAAATATGGTAGTTTTTATTAATTATAGGGTATGGATTACTATGATTCGTTTGATACCGAAGAAACGTTTCCTACTAAGGAACACTTGAGGCGTTGGGTTCAGAGTATTGGTAGACAACTTATGATGGTATTAGTGACTCGCCATAGCAATGAGCGTCAAATGAATATAATGTGCTCGCATGCTGGAGTGTATAGATCAGGGAAAAAGAAAAGAGAGGATGGCGAAACAGAGGAGGTTGTTAATACAGAGCGGGATAGTAGGGATAAGAAGTCGGATTGCAAGTTTGAGATCCGAGGATATAGGTTCAGGGCGAGGGATGCGAGAGATGGATGGTATGTGAAGGTAAAATACGGACAACACAATCATAAGCTTTCCACTAGCTTCATTGGTCATCCGTACATGGGTCGAATGACGCCGAACGAGGTGAAATTTGTGACGGTATGTGCGAACAGCTTGACTACGCCGTCTGTTATTGCTACTCAGTTGAGTGCGGCCTTTCCAGGGAATACAACATCCACAAAACAAATCGCCAACTTTATTCAGAAGATGCATTTTGAGGATCGTGGAGATTTGACTGTTACACAATGGACCTTGAAGTTTTTGAAGGAGCGCAGCTATGTAGTGCATCCCCTCTGCAAGAAGAAATCAAACGAGGTGGAAATCTTGTTTTTTGCCCATCAAGACTCGTTGCACTTGTTGAAGATGTTTCCGTACGTCGTGGTTATTGACGCCACATACAAGACGAATAGGTACATAATAGTTGTATATCAAAATTTTTTTGTTTAAATATATTGCATATGCCTCTTCCTTCATTATTTAAATATATTATGCAGGTATAAAATGCCTCTTGTGGAGATTGTCGGTTTCACTTGCACGCATAAGACATTCAACATTGCATATGCATTCACGGGTAAGGAGGAAACAATGCACTACTTGTGGATAATTCAGAGGCTTAGAAAGTTGTTTGAGGATGCCGGAGTAATGCCGACTGCAATAATGACCGATCGAGAACTAGCTCTCATCACTGCAATCAAATATGTGTTCAAAGATCTTCCGGTTCAACACCTATTGTGTTGGGTTCATATCAAGCACAACATCGAGGTAAACGCTAAAAGAATTTTGAAAAATAAGGAATCGGTGAAAAGGTTGTGCTCGCAAGTATGGAGACTTTTTCTATCAAGATCGGAGGAACAATACGAGGAAAGACTGCTAGGATTGAGAACATCTTGGAGAAGCGGCGGCGTCGGATACATTGAAAAGGTGTGGCTTATCCCTTACAAGACAAACATTGTTTGCGCATGGACGGAACACAATCTTCACTTCTTCACGAGGACCTCAAACAGGTAATTTTCTTTTAACTTACTTAAACGTTTCCGATTTATTTATTAGTTTGATTATGTAACAGTTGTTTTACTTAAACGCGACATTGAATGAATAAAACATAGGGTTGAGGGAATGCATAAGGTGTTGAAGAAAATAATTGGTTCAAGTATAGGCGGTTTTAATCGAATGGTTGTGAGGATCCATGCAGCCATCGAGGGCCAGATTGTGAAGGTGAGGGCCACCATGGAAGAGGATCGGATCAAGACACCCGGGGTTTTCAGACGAATGAATCCACAAGTGAAATTGATATTTCGGCATCTATTCCATAATGTGTCTGATAGAGCGTTGCATAAGTTGTGGGATATATGGGAGGATATAAAGGCGAAGAATTATGAGGAACATTGTGAAGATTACTGGATGCGAGAATGTCAAGGCCTACCGTGCATCCACGAGATGGTGCAACATATTATTCAGAAGAAGCCATTCAAGCTCAATCAGATTCACAGATTCTGGAGGCAGCTACAATGGGATAGGATTGAACTTGATAACGGGGAGGTAGAGATTGGTGTACCTTAGACCATGCGGGAGTTGAGATTCATTGAGCTCAACGATAGATGGCAAAAGGGGGAACTTCCTGAAAGTCAGTGGTCTCAGATAGCGGACTTGTACACAATGTTGGAGTATCCACATCAAAGTCTTGCGTTGGAGCCGACGGGAATCAAGGATCCTGGCAGACCAAGAGGAGCGGTAGGAAAGAAGTGGGGAACCGAGAGAGAGATGAGCGCGTTTGAGTACGCAAGGGAAGAATTAGAGAAAAATGATGTTGCGAAGGTGAAGAATAAGACGGTTAGAGGAAAGGGAAAGGGAAAAGCAACGGCGGCACAACCTACTTTCAACGAGCCTACTATAATGAGGGAGTTTGAAGTTGTTGGGTGCACTGCGGCAGAGGCGTTTGGTCATTCAAGTGGCACTGGTGGAGAGGGGTTCGGATTATCAGGTTGCACTCTTACAGATGAGTTCCCTCAGCCAGCAATGACGAAATGTGGGGTAGACTTCGGGGTTGACAATGTTGATCTCTTCATGTTTCCATACATTGTAGATGCACAAGACGTAAGGGCGGATGGACACTGTGGATATCGGTCACTAGCCATGTTGTTGGGGCATCACCAACAAGAATATCCTCGCATTCGCATGGAACTGACTACGGAGCTGTTAGAGAACAGTGATATCTACAGACGAGTCATGACCAGACTACGCCCGGATTTGGCAAACAACTTCGACGCTCTTGTTCAAGAGGTCAACTATAGCAGATCACCATGTCCTGAAAGATACTGGATGAGTATGCCCATGATTGGATTAGCATTTGCCACTAAGTTTCAGGTTGGTTTGATATACTTATCCAAAGTCCGATCATATTTGTGCTTACCGATGAAGGTGTATCAACAATGCTCCAGTCATGGTTTGAAAATTTATGCAATGGCTCGTGTGGGCTTAGCAAACCACTACATACCGGTATGATTTTCACTAAAGTATTTGTGATTTTCACTCAATTTTCTTAATGCTTAACATGGTATTTATGTTTTGTAATTTAGGTGTGCCTTAGAGAAGACTGTCCGGTACCATCTGTACCTGGAGTTTGGCGCATGTTCAAGGATCCTAGTGCGAATGAATTGGATCGCGGGTTCGCGCTGTGGATGCAGCAATGGAAGGACTATCGCATTAATTATGGTAGTATAGATGTTGATCTGTAGTGAATTCGGATGTGTTGAATGTTTCACCTTTTGAAATTCTAGTTGATGACTTCTGTTGTATGTCTGTTATGCTTTTAATATCTTGACTCCTTTTTTATAGTATTGTCTTGTCTGTTATTTTTTAATGTTTTAGATGGGTTAAATGAAACAAGTTCTGAATTCACTACAAGGGATTACTTGTTAAATTAAAACAGACACTCCAGAAACTACAACAGACTTAGCAAAGACGTAACAACTTTCAAGACACATAACAACATTACATCCTAATCGGAATCAGGGGAAGGAGGACCACGGCCATATTCATTGGGAAACAGAACTCCAAGGTGGAATAAGGCTGATTCTTTGTCCCACCTGTGAAAAATACGAAGTTTGAGCTCCATGTCAGCGTGTTCCTTCAACAGTTTGGCCATGACTCGGAGATGATGAGGGTCGTATTCTAGCACCAGATACACGATCCTCCAGTTACAATCACATGTAACAAACCTTCGTCCATACGTATGGGGATTGTCCTTGTTATTAGCAGATAACACGGTGAGTGTCTTTGAGCACCTTCTACTAGGGCACTGGATCTGAGTGCCTTCAGCTGGAACTGGGGAGGATGAAGATGATGCCATGCTTGTTTGAATCTGTAATACAAAGTAAGAAAACATTTTAGAAACAATGAAGATATCTATCCAAATCAGTAAAAAATGAGACTTACAGAGTAAGAACTTGAAACAATTAAGATTTTACGGCGGAGTGAGAATGTGATGAAAGGGTTCACTGAGGCAGTGAATTTATAGCCGAAGTTTTACTAGGGTTAGGGAAAAATTGGGTCGGTGTAGACAAAAGGCCCACAACAACAAAGGCCCAATAACTTAAAATTATGTCATCCAGCTGTGACTTACAGCTGTGTAGTAGCTGTAACACATTCATTTTCATATAAGTGACATCCAGCTGTATGCTAGATGTAGAATTCGTCCCAACAATTCAAACCATCAGCCGAACAATTCAGCCAAGCCAAGCTCAATAATTCAACCTAGCGAAGCCCAATAATTCAGCCCAGCCAAGCCCAATAATTCAGCTCAGCCAAACCCAAATAATTCAGCCCAGCCAAGCCCAAATAATTCAGCCCAGCCAAGCCCAAATAATTCAGCCCAACCAAGCCCAAATAATTCAGCCCAGGCAAACCCAATAAATCGAGTAAAACGGGATTAAAAATGAAAAACGGCGCGAAAATCGAGTTTATGAAGGGACGTACAACGAAAAATGACAAGAAAAGGGTATTTAGCAAAAAGAAATAGTTTTCATAATGCAAGGGGTATTTAGCCAAAAAAACTTGAAAAATTTGAAAAGGAAGGGGTATATAGTAAAAACTTTAGATAGTTGTGTTTGAAATGGATAGTTTGGGCCCGGTTCGTTTAAACGCCTTATAACGCTGAAACTCAAAATTTCAAAATTGTAACATGATAGAAAATGAAGTCTTTAGTCGTTATCAATTCTCGGAATCGAAAAAAAATCAACGAAAACGTCAACGGGCCTAATAAGGCCGAATTGAGATTTGGTGAGGCCCATTACCTAAAAATGACATAAAACGGGTTAATAAGACCTTAAACATTGAAAAACTTGAAATGTAAAAGTTGTATTTGAGCATTACCAATATGACGGTTTCGTTTTTATAATAAAATAACAAAATGAACACTTCGAAATATCTAAACAGTCACTTTCACCTTGTAACGAGTTAATCTCAAGTATATAAGTCGTATAGTTTTACTCATATGTGTGTGATATCAATTCGTTACTCAAATAAACTTTACATAAAACTCTCATTAAATGTTATGAAACACTCAAATACTCCAGAATAACGACATTTCACATCTTCGTATTGTCCATATTGCTTGATTAATCATAATTTTATGCGTATTTCATTAAAACTTTCATTAAATATCGAGTAATCAAACAATATGGACAATACGAAGATGTGAAATGTCGTTATTTTGGAGTATTTGAGTGTTTCATAACATTTAATGAAAGTTTTATGTAAAGTTTATTTGAGTAACGAATTGATATCACACACATATGAGTAAAACTATACGACTTATATACTTGAGATTAACTCGTTACAAGGTGAAAGTGACTGTTTAGATATTTCGAAGTGTTCATTTTGTTATTTTATTATAAAAACGAAACCGTCATATTGGTAATGCTCAAATACAACTTTTACATTTCAAGTTTTTCAATGTTTAAGGTCTTATTAACCCGTTTTATGTCGTTTTTAGGTAATGGGCCTCACCAAATCTCAATTCGGCCTTATTAGGCCCGTTGACGTTTTCGTTGATTTTTTTTCGATTCCGAGAATTGATAACGACTAAAGACTTCATTTTCTATCATGTTACAATTTTGAAATTTTGAGTTTCAGCGTTATAAGGCGTTTAAACGAACCGGGCCCAAACTATCCATTTCAAACACAACTATCCAAAGTTTTTATACACTATCCACTCTCCAAACCCTATACCCTAAACCCTATACCCTAGCTAGGTTTTCCTCGGTTTCCGCGTCATTTCTCGTCTTAGCCCGTTTTAAGTCGTTTTTTCTCGCTTTTCGCACAAATTCTCGTCTTAGCCCATTTTAAGTCGTTTTTCACCGTTTTTTGCACAATTTCTCGTCTTAGCCCGTTTTAAGTTGGTTTTCATCGGTTTTCGCACAAATTCTCGTCTTAGCCCGTTTTAAGTCGTTTTTTCTCGGTTTTCGCACAAGTTCTCATCTTAGCCCATTTTAAGTCGTTTTTCATCGTTTTTTGCACAAATTCTCGTCTGAGCCCGTTTTAAGTTGGTTTTCATCGGTTTTCGCACAAATTCTCGTCTTAGCCCGTTTTAAGTCGTTTTTCATCGTTTTTTGCACAAATTCTCGTCTTAGCCCGTTTTAAGTTGGTTTTCATCGGTTTTCGCACAAGTTCTCGTCTTAGCCCATTTCAAGTCGTTTTTCATCGGTTTTCGCACAAGTTCTCGTCTTAGCCCATTTCAAGTCGTTTTTCATCGTTTTTTGCACAAATTCTCGTCCTAGCCCGTTTTAAGTTGGTTTTCATCGGTTTTCGCACAAATTCTCGTCTTAGCCCGTTTTAAGTCGTTTTTTCTCGGTTTTCGCACAAATTCTCGTCTTAGCCCGTTTTAAGTTGGAAAATCCTAATAATATATAAATCCATGAAAACTACGACATCCAAAATATACATCTCAGAAACATCCAAAATATAATACTGCACACAAACATATCATTGCACAGGCTCATCCTCCTCTGGTACTACATCACCAGTCCATATGCTGATCCACCCCCTCATCATCCTCGCTTGTCCTGGAGGCAGAGTGTCACCATATGCACGTAGGAAACTGGATATCTCAGAGGCGAGAATGTTGCCCCGCTACATTTTCAAAATGTAAATATAAGTAGAATAAAATAGATTATAATTATTACTTGAGCGATATTGACTGAAATACGTACCACAACTACAGAGGCTGTCGCAGGTATCTGTATGTGCTCGGCACGGTGGTCAAACGGTGCCCGTGGGTCCTGCCTGGGTGATCTGGAATCAACATAAGGATGTGACATGGCATTAAACCATGTCCGGTATCCATCCTTGCAATCCCATGCATACTCTCGAAGTCCTCGTCGATCCTGCTCGTCTAAGGTGATCAATCGATCCGATAGGGTCTCTGGGGCCCAAGTGCAGTCCTCATCCCCGAATGTGACAGTGTACCCCGATGCAGAATCATTTCTGATCGCAGTAGGTGGTGTAATCGGGGGTTCGGGTATGCCTTGCACATACCCGAACTGTCGCAAACATCGGTCAGGATGGTGCGACTCCCTGACCTCAAAGGACTCTAGAGGCCCCCGAAATAGACCTAACCTATACTGGGGGTCGTTGAGATCCAACTTGCCCCAGGGGTTCCACTGAACCTATGTTTTTTTAAAATGACAAACGTATTTTTAAAAATAATAATTGCATAACATATGATGAAATTACTAATTAAATAGTACTTACCTCTGCATATGTGATCTGGTCAAGGACCAGTCTGAGGGAAACTAGTCGAGCAGGATCCTTATGGTATTTGACTTTGTTGTTTTCCCGGATAGCCGCCGCTGAGGCATTCATGGATGTCAAGTCCTGCGTAGCATGACCCCGAAGACCATGGAAATACGCCCATATCCAAGCCTACAAATACCAGAATTTCATAATGTTTTATACATAAGCAAAATATACACGAAAACAAAAAAAAACATTAAACGAAAACTACCTTCAGCAGGAGCGGACAGCCAGCAAACCCCTTCGATTGAGCACGGGAGGCCTGACCCAACTGTCTGTACAGTTCAGCCAAGACGGCTGTCCCCCAAGCATAGGACCCTGTCTCATTGTGATCTACGAGGATGCTAAGGTATTTGTGTTTCACCTTCATCCGAGACTTGTCGACAAATGTCGTACTGCCTAACAGAGACAACAAGTAGAGCGAAGCAATATCACTCTCTTGCTGAGGAGTCCTGCAATTAATAACAACAAATGAATTAGTAACGTTAATCGAGAAATTATGAGAAATTCTTATAATATACGATAATTTACCTGTCCCGTATATCAAACATCTGTAATAGTCGGGTGTGGATCGTGGTGATGCCTATCTTGCCGTGGATGTTCAAACCCCCATCTGATAATTTATCACGGATTATAAATATTTAATTGAATCAACTAAAAAATGGAATCAAATATAAATAATAAAATAGACTCTACGTACGTAAGCATAGCGCAGCAGCCTCCTCGATCGTAGCAAACCCGAACATCCGTTGCACATGAGGATGCACAAACCCATCTATGTCTGCCTCAGCAGATCTGACAGCTCGTCCATGGATCGGAAGCTCCAGAATCTTCAGCACGTCTAACAAGGTAGGAGCAATCTCACCAAATGCAAAGTGAAACGTGTTGGTTTCTGGATACCAACGCTCCACAAATGCAGAAATCAGAATCGGATCGATGCTGTTGTACTCGAGCCGGGGATCTGCAAGGACATGTAAGTGGCTCCGCTCAACGAGCTGCCACCATGACCCAGGCACATTAGATTTATGCATATCATACTCCCTGAAGAAGTCCTTGCTGGTGTATATATCCAACACCCTCTTCAGCTGATGTACGAAAGAGAAATTAATGAATTAGAAAAGCGTGTGGATCGTTTTACCTCACAAATTCATTTAGAAAACAACGCATACCTTAGATGAGGGCGGTATCACATAAGCCGGGTCATGCTCAATACGCTCTGCAAGAGACGACGTCTCAGTCCATATCACCAGAGCAATGTGGGTGCTGTAATCCACCAAAAGCCGTGAACTGAGAGGACCTCCAGGATGCCCCACATAATCTGCATCCCCTGGAACCGGTACAGCTAAGCCCGGATCAATGTGCTGAACAGGCTCCTGAACAGGATCCTGAATGGGCTCCTGGAGGTCTGGCTGATCCTGAATCTCCTGCTGATGATCCTCTGCAGAAGGAGACAATGATCCAACTGGAGATGGCTCACGCAGAGGTGATCCCTCATAGTAATCATCATGCATCTGCGCCTCCAAATCTCCTAGATCTGCAACCTCTGGCTGATCTGCAACCTCGGTTGCCTCCGCCACCTCCTCTGAAAACTCCTCCGCCTCACTAACATCCAAATCATCCATCAAAGCTTTCCCTGTATCTCCTATATGCACTCCTGGAATGTCTGCAGGAGATCCACGACGTCGGGAAGCTGTGATCCCGCGTGCGCTAGGGTGACGAGGGCCCTTCTTCTTCTTTCTAACAGAACCACCCGTCGGAGTAATAGCCCTCTCTAAAGCCTATTTTCATATTTACGAATTATAATTTTATATTATTTGACGTTTTTCTTTTAAATATTTAATAATGTATTAATTACTAATTTTTTCTTAGGTACGACTTATTAATAATTTATTAAGACGCTATTTAATAATGTATTAATTACAAATTAATTCATTTCTTAGTAAATAACAACTAATTAATATTATATTAATAAATATTATTTAATATTAAATCTTTTTCTTTTACAAGTTATTTATCGAATAACGTGAAACGATAAATAACGACCAATTAATAATATATTAATAAATATTATTTATTAATATAATATTATTTATTAATATAATATTATTTTCTTTTAGCTAAACGATAAATAACGACTAACTAATATTATATTAATAAATATTATTTACTAATTAATCTTATTCTTTAAATCGTTATTTATCGATTAACGTGAAACGTTAAACGATAAATAACGACCAATTAATAATATATTAATAAATATTATTTATTAATATAATATTATTTTCTTTTACCTAAACGATAAATAACGACTAACTAATATTATATTAATAAATATTATTTACTAATTAATCTTATTCTTTAAATCGTTAATTATCGATTAACGTGAAACGTTAAACGATAAATAACGACCAAATAATATTATATTAATAAATATTTTTTATTAATATAATATTATTTTCTTTTAGCTAAACGATAAATAACGACTAACTAATATTATATTAATAAATATTATTTACTAATTAATCTTATTCTTTAAATCGTTAATTATCGATTAACGTGAAACGTTAAACGATAAATAACGACCAAATAATATTATATTAATAAATATTTTTTATTAATATAATATTATTTTCTTTTAGCTAAACGATAAATAACGACTAACTAATATTATATTAATAAATATTATTTACTAATTAATCTTATTCTTTAAATCGTTATTTATCGATTAACGTGAAACGTTAAACGATAAATAACGATCAATTAATAATATATTAATAAGGGTGAGAATCTCATAATAAACTCTCTCTTAGAGATAAATAAGAATGAATCTAAGCCATTGGATGCCTAGCATCCAATGGCTTAGATTAAACTAGTTACCCCCACTACAAGTGGGGGTAGTTGTGGTGGTCCGGCGGCGGTCCGACAGGGGTCCGGCGGGGGTCCGGCGGCGGTCCGACAGGGGTCCGACGGCGGTCCGGCGGAGGTCCGACGGGGTCCGGTGGAGGTCCGGCGGTGATCCAATAATAAATGAAAAGGTTAAAGTATAAAATGAAAATTTTAAGTCTAATTCAAATTGGTGAACATTTAAATATAATGTGATGAACATTTAGATATAATTTGATGAACATTTAATTATAATGTGATGAACATTCTCTTGGTGAACATGAAATTAAAATGTGATGAACATATACTAGAGTATATCAAAATGAACGTTTATAAACATTTTGATGAACATTTATGAACAACGTGATGAACATTTAATTATAATGTGATGAACATTGTGTTGGTGAAAATTAAAATGTGATGAACATTCAGTAGAGTATATCAAAATGAACGTTTATAAACATTTTGATGAACATTTATGAACAGCGTGATGAACATTTAAGCTAATTGTAATGAACTTTTGAGTAATGAACATTTTATTAAATTCTTGTGAACATTTAAGGATGTTTGATGAACATTTAAGTATGAGATGATGAACATTTAGGTAATTTTTTATAAAGATCAAGTGTTTTTCTACTCGAAATTATATTAAAGTGATGTTTGATGAACATTTAAGTAAGAGAAGATGAACATTTATCAACATTTTGATGAACATTTAACTCGATTGTAATGAACTTTGGCTAATGAACATTTTATTAAATTCTTGTGAACATTGAAGTATGAGATGATGAACATTTAAGTATGAGATGATGAACATTTAGATGAACATTCAATTGGTGAACTTTTATGTATAATGTGATGAACATTCATTAGAGTATGTACAAATGAACATTGCGATGAACATTTATGAACACTTGATGTTCATCAAAAATTGGTGAACATTTAAGTAGAATGTGATGAACATTCAGTTGGAAAACTTTTAAGTATAATGTGATGAACATTTATGAACACTTGACATTTAAGTAGAATGTGATGAACATTTATGAACACTTGATGTTCATCAAAGATGGTCCGGCGGTTCTCCGGCGGCGGTCCGGCGGTTCTCCGGCGGCGGTCCGGCGGTGGGGGACAAGGGGTGCCACGTGTCATCATATGGGCTCTTGGATCTCTCTTGATCCAAGGCTCCACATTCATTCTCATTTATCATTTTAACAAGTATTATTACATGACTCTTTTCCTATTAATAATTCATTAATAAATCTTTTTTTAATCGTTATTTAAACGTTAAACGATAAATAACGACTAATTAATAATTTATTAATAAATAACAAATAATATTAACGTACCTCGTGGATCGGGAGCGTCTTCTCCGGCGATATCGAACGGGCCCGTTTTTCCGCACCGCCCCGATCACGACCACCCCGACCACCCCGAGCTCCACCCCGACCACCACCCCGACCACCACCTGCTCCACCAGCTTCACCTCCAGCCACCTCGACGGCACCACCAGCTTCACCTCCAACCACCTCGACGGCGCCAGCGCCACCGACCACCGCAGCTCCACCACCCCCCCTTTTCTTTTTCGCCGGATTCCTCTTCCGCCCTACTCCTCCACCTTGCACCCTTGCGCCACCAGCACAAATACGGACGGGAGGGAGAACAGACGAAGCCGCAGCCTCCACCGTCGCCTCCACCACCGCCGCAGCCTCCACCGTCGCCGGATTCGAAGTTTTCCCCATTTTTTCGGATTGCATGATTCCGAGTGAAATTGAAGAAATTGATTGAGGGATTTGGATTGTATGAGAAAAACGAGTCGAATGAGATAGATTTGGGGAAGAAAACGAGTGAAATAGGAGAAGAATGGACGGCGGCGATTTTTTAGGTTACGACTTGAACAGTACACTTCAAACGAGAGGAGGAAGAAGAAGCTCGCTGGAGTTTTATATCCTGGGTGTACGCCCATTTTGGGCGTACATACCATTTTTCAGTTTTTCACCGTATACGTATGTTCGAGAAAATTGCACGGTACGGTTTAGGCGTACGAGAATGTAGTTTAAAAAATTTCAAAATGTAGTGCGTATAGTCTCTTCGAAAAAAAACTATAGGTAATATGATAACTAAATCATTATACTACAATTACAATATCATTCCATCCAATTTTTTATTGCTGAAGTAGGTATGAGAGACCATATGTCATATGTGAACAGTTTCTAGTCTTTTCTCCCAACAACTTGTCTAGAGGATAGACAAAGAGAATTACATAAGACTCCATGAGCTTACTAGAAGTGTAAAATGACAGGAAAAGTAAAAAAGACACCTCAGTTATATGTTCTCTATATTCCTACCACTTTGATCTTATTCTTTCACATATTCGTGTCTTGAGTCATGTCATTCGTCATCGCCAGATGCGCAAGATCTGTCTTTACCACCTCATCGCAACTTTTTTCCCAGTCGATCTCTACCTCTGCGGAATACGTCGAAATCTAGTATCTCACACCTACGCACTAGCGCGTCAGATCCCCTTCTACGCACATGCGCGCATGTCCATACCAACGAAATCTCGTTCCCCCGCCTGCTAACTAGTAAATCCTTATAAATTACTATATTTAATTAATTTTCTAATACGTGATGATATATTCTTATAAAAGAAATATCTACGGTTCATATTTTGGATAAAGTCAGACTTTCGGGTTTCTGTAACATGTTAAAAAGAAGTAAATTGCATGAACATAGACGTTGTCATTGTCAAAGTATCCTACATCATATAAGTCATTGCACATAGTATATAGTTTAAAAACACTATGTAACCATTAATGAATATTCTTAGTCACACTATATGTCTCCTTATTAGGTTATTTATCAAGTCAAGAGTTTGGGAGGGACCCTTACGTACAGTTGTGAATTATGGACTAACATGAATATCTATTCTAGCTGTATAATCGTAATTACATTTGAATTTTATATTACGAGAAAAGTTCCGACGAGAACAAGGCTTAACGTACGCGTCCATAAATATCAAGCTAATGTTCATTATTTGAGCGGTAATGTTCATAATCTGGGCGATAAAACTTTTTGAGGTCATATTGAGGAGAGAGAAAAAACAAGTTCGTGGTAATTACAAATATGTCATCGCGTTTCTAAAACGTTCAAAATATGACCCAGATTATGAACATTACCATCCAGAATATGAACATTGACGTGTAATCTATAAACGTGATATGTTCGTTTTTCTTACGTTAAAAGTTATTTACATCCGAACTTTCCTCTTCGTATATAGTACACTCCTAAATTTTCTTAGCTTCACATAAACATGTAGACGACTTTGAATATTCACCATACATATTTGATATTTCCATTATTCCACCAATAATATATGATTATGACAGTTATTATATATGTATTCTTCATTGTCTCGTTTTCATGTATATATATACCCTACAAGTCTACATCCATGTCATGCCGGCTCTTAACTCTTATAATTTTTCCCTATCAAATTAAAAGATGGTAGTAATTTTGCATTTCGGTTCTTCAACTTTGAATATTCACCTGACTTTTGTCGACGATTTGATGTTGTTTTGCAGAGGTGATCTCTTCTCTACTACTATCCTTAAAGAAGTTGTTGATGAGTTTGGTCTTGTCTCTGGCTTGTTTGCAAACAATGAAAAGTCTCAGATTTTCTTCGGAGGAGTTAATGCGCAAGATCAACAACTGATTTCCAGTGCTCTGACTTATCTTGGTGTTACTATGGGTTCAAAGAAGCTGGAAGTGAAGGATTATGCCCCGCTAATCTCCAAGCTTACCTCGAGGGTTCATTCATGGGTTGCGAAATCTCTCTCATACGCAGGACGCCTCCAGCTGTTGCAGTCGATTCTGCTGGGAATTCAGTCCTTTTGGTGCAACATTTTTCCCTTCCCTTGCTCGGTTATTGACAAGATCAACGCCATCCTTAGAAGCTTCCTCTGGTCTGGTCATTCGCACAGTAGCCGAGCTCTTATTGCTTGGAAAATAATCTGCTCCCCCAAGGCTGCAAGAGGACTTGGGATTAAGGAGTTGTTATCATGGAACAAAGCTTGCCTTGCTCGAACCATCTTTGACGTTGATCGTAACAGTGAGAACATTTGGGTTCTTTGGCTAAGAAACTATGTGCTTGGTGGTCATGGTATTTGGACTGCTCCGATCAAAACTTCTCACAGTTTCCTTTGGAAGACCATCCTCTATCTTCGTAATGAGTTGATTCTGAATCGCACGCCTCAAGATGTACAACTTCTTATGACTGATTCTATGGGCAGATTCGCCACTTCTGGCATCTACTCCTTGTTGATTCTTGACCAGCCTTCTGTTTTATGGTTTAGAGGCATCAGGGGTAAACTCAATAACCCGAGATGTAGCTACACCACATGGCTCGTTGGCCACAAGAGACTGCAGACCCGCTCCCGTCTTCACAAATAGGGTATTTCCCCATCTCCAAACTGTGTTCTTTGCAGCTCTAATATTGAAACTGAGGACCATTTGTCCAGCTCCTGCATGTTCAGCAACTCTGTGCTCAACAAGGTCCTCCAATGGGCTCGAGTGAAAAAACGCTGCTCAAACATGAATGAATGGCTAATATGGTTCAGTAGGAAACAAAGCATTCGAACGTTCATCGGGCAAGTTAGGTGTGCAACGTACACGACCTTCATCTACTATATATGGACCACCCAGAACCATTGCATTTTCAGAGACGAAAAACCGGACTGCACCTTTTGCGCTGATTCGATAATCTCTTTGGTCAAAAACTTTGCTGCTGGAAAATGGAAGAAGCTAACACCCGACGCCTTATCTTGGGCAAACTCTCTCGGCATCATTTTGGATACTCGATGCACAGCTAACAACTAGTGTTCTGATATGCTGCTTGTCTAGTTCCTTTTGACCCATTTTGAAAATTTCATTGCTAACACTTAGGCTGTAACTAGGTGAACTTGGGTATTTTTTGGTTGTAAATTCTCCCTCAACCCTTCGGGGTTCTCAATATACGAAAATGCTTCAAAAAAAAATAAAAATAATTTGCAACCTTCTCCTAGTGGTGTTATATCATGGTGGAGCATGCATGCTATAATCAAACAATTTTAACATAAGGTCATTCACACTCATATATTTCCTCCGTCTAATGATATAAGTCATTTAAACCTATTTTCTTAACTTACAGAGTAATGTTAAAAAAATTTCACAAAATTTTCCTACTTCACTTCAACTTCTTTCTAAATCAGTAATCTCAACTCTTTTAGACAAGTGTTACTAAAAGGTAAAAAAGAATAAGAATGATTTTTTCCTAAATTAATTTTATTAAATACTATCTCAAAACATATCCATGGACTTATATTATTAGGAAGGGAGTATACTATTAATATTATATATATAAGATAAAGATATAATACGAATATTCTTAACCTACAAATATATGCATATTCATTTATATATATTTGTAGGCACAATATTATTATTTTTTGGTATGAAAAACGGACTTGTTTTATTAGCAAATTTAGACGTCTTAACCAAATTTCAATACATTAATATCAAACAACTCAGATATAGAAACATGAAAATCATGAAAAACATGAAAAACACAAAGAACTAGACTAACACTTAAAAAAAAGGTTGAGCAAGAGCATTTGCAACCGCGAACCGCATTAAAATGTTGTAGGTAATAACCATTTGACCGTTTTTTCGCATGCACAATATAGTCTTTAAATACATTCACAATGCAAATGTACACATATTTACACATTTATATGTACACCTTAAGAAATATGTGAGGGTGAGTATAATTCATTCGTATATTCGATTGAGCTTTGATGTCTTGAGTTAAACTAGCTCATGTACATGATTTATCTTCCTTCCAAGATAATTTAATCGTATATGAATCGTATTTTCTGACCAGCTGAAACTGTACATATGAATCATATTTTCTTACCAAGTTGGGTTCTTCCCCAACATTTTTGGACCTACCTTAGCTTTTGCAATTTGCTCACGTCGGCCTGCATGCCTTCACACACTATTTCATTTACTTTTCTTATCTTTGATTCCCACTAATTATTATAATTGTTTTGAGCAGACAGAGTCGCCAAAACTCCTAAATTATTGAAACAATAGCTTAAATCGTATTCAACTATATTCCTTTAATGTACATGTTAAAACCTTATCTTCAATGAATGTGCACATGTATTGTTGAAATCACTATATAGCTGACTTTTATGTGTAATTTACTACAACTAAAAATCTAAAATTTCTAATTATATATATTGATTCAAACACAATTATTTAATTAAAAGAGATATGTTATGCATAATCCACTTGTTCAATATTGTAAAACTTTATTAGTCCCATTACAGTATATGAAAGAGAATTTGAAAAGGACAAGTTAATTAATTACTCCCTCCGTCCCTTAATGTTCTTCTCATCTCTTCCCGACACATTCGTCGAGACACGTTTTATAACGCTAATATCTTTAAATACACATTAATAAAAATTATAAATTTCGTCGAGACACGTTTTATAACGCTAATATCTTTAAATACACATTAATAAAAATTATAAAATTTTGATATTGTTAAAGCTCTTGATGAGACGAATCAAACAAGACTCCATGTTAATATATTTTTTCTTATATATTGGAATATATGTCGAAGATTCTCTTGAAAAGTAAATAGTGTCAAAATTGATGATGGAAAGAACATTTGGGGACGGAGGGAGTATATTATTTTGTTTTGTGATTGTGATTGTGGTTAATTGTGAACGTTTTATTCTATCAAATCGTGAGAAATGTTTTATGGTTTCACGTTCACGTATAAAAAGCTGGTTTTATAATCTGGAAAAGCTGGTTTTATAATCTGGGAAGTTATGTTGATAACCTCGGTTATTATGTTCGTTTTTGTCATTTTGAAGAAAAAAATGTTAATAAAAATTACAAAATTATTATCGCGTGATTCACTTAACATGGTTAAAAATGTCACTGTCCAATTTCTAAACATTATCTTCTAGAATATGAACATTGACCTAAAAACGAACGCTTGAGACCCGACAGAAAATAACCCGACTCGAAATTTCTGGGTAAAAAACGGGTTGACCCGCCCCAACCCGTTTTGACCTGAAAATTTGGGCCAAAAGAAAAAACGAAAAATGAACCCGCAATAACGTGTCTTTTGGTAGGTTTTGACCCAAAGCGGTCTGACTCGACAATAAACATGTCACAACCCAACCTATTTGGACCTGAATCCAATCCGACCCGGCTATAAGTTTGTTATAACTTGACCGTTTGAATCTGATAATATTAAACAAAAAATGACCAGACCCGAAAATATCACTGAACCAGACACTCTAACCCACACGCGATCGGCACATTTCTTATAGCGACTTATTGACTACCCAAACTTCCATCGTCGAATGCATATACTCCCTCCGTCCCTTTTTTATGTTCACATTTTTCATTTTTGGTGTCCCAATTTGATGTTCACATTTCCATTTTTAACAACAAATCTTTACCAATATACCCTCATCAAAACCCATTAATTTCCCCCAAAACCACAACAATTCAAAATACACTTTAATTTTTCTCTCTTCCATTATTTTCTCACTCAATCTTAACCCTTTAATTTCTCATCTCTCACCATTCTCTCATCCCAATACACTCTCTCTCCTATTTTCATCTCTCTCTCCTCTCCTTAATTCTCGTGCAAAGAAGAGAAATGAGAACATAATTAAGGGACATATACTCCCTCCGTCCCATAATGATCTTCTTGTTTCTTTTGGGCACATTTGTCGATGCGCGTTTTGTATCGTTAATATCTCTAATTATAAATTAGTAAAAATTATAAAAAAATTATATTATTAAAGTACTCGATCAGACGAATCAAACAAGACCACACATGACTATGTTTTTATTTATATATTGGCCGAAATTGCGAAGATTTCTTTCAATAGTGAATAATATCAGAAGAGGGAAACAACGGGATAACTATGGGAGGGAGGAGGTACGTACTACTATATACTACTCCCTCTGTCCCATTTTGTTAGTCTCATTTCAATTAAGCACATATGCCGAGACATGTTTTGCATCGTTGATATCTCTAGTTATATGTTAATAAAAATTATAATTTTTTAATATTGTTAAAGTATTCATTAAGACGAATCAAACAAGACCCCACATGGCTATGTTTTTTCTTATATATTAGGAGAAATCTACAAGATTCTCTCGGTTTGTGAATAGTGTCACGAAAAGAAATGGGACTAACATGATGGGACGAAGGGAGTACTAGTTATAAAAAATCAATTATTTATCAACGTACATTCCAAAGCTCCATATATATAGAAAACCTCCAAAGCTGCATGACATTTTTCACACCCACTTCACCAAACATCATCTTCCACCAAATCTACAATTTCCTCTCTCAATACAATTCCATTTCCAGAACAATCAATCAATAAAAAACATGAGATTCCTCCCCAATCAAATCTCACAAGAAAACACCGAAGAACACCAAAACCCAACCTACAAATTACTCTCCACCCAACCGAGTCTCCCTTCAATCCCCTCCCTAACGCCGTCAACAACCTCCGTCAGCTACAGCTGCGCCGCGACTCTCAAAGGCCATAATTCTAACGTCTTCGCTCTCGCCGTCAACGGAGAACACCTTTTCAGTGGGTCCCACGATAATCAGATCCGTTTATGGCGAAGGAATCTAACGGAGAAGTCTAACGTCGTTGTTGCTACCGCGAACGGCGCCGTTAAGGCTTTGGTTGTTTTGGGTGATAGGCTTTTTAGCGCTCATCAGGACCATAAGATAAGAGTGTGGAGGATTGAGAAAAGTGGCCAAAACGACGTCGTTGGGGGGGATGGGAAGGGGATACGGTGCGTTGCGACTCTGCCTACTTTGAAGGACCGTCTACTGAGATCATCTTCGCTCGTAGTGGTGAGTTAAAAATAGATATAGCAATTCAAATAATTTTAGGGATAATTTTGAATAACTATATTTATTTTATATTAATAAATTAATTGACATAGAGTAAAAGGAAGAATAAAGAAATAAGTAATAACTGAAGTAAGAAAACGTATAAAATTATGGTAAAAGACGTCTAGATTTTAATAAGGAGTCAAGGCTAGAGGGAAATTGTTAACTGATGGATATTGTATAGTTGGTGAAGTGTCGTGAAAGAATTAGATTTATTTAATAAATTAAACTAACATACTATGAGAAATTTTAGAATTATGATAAGAAATATTTTATCAGTTTCTTAATGTTTTTTTCAATTCATTTTGACATATTTTTCAATTATATTTTACGTTGTTAATATCTCTAATTGAAAGTGTTAAAAAAACTAAACTTTGATATTGTTAAAATACAAAATGAGACGAATTAAACAAGACTACACGCGATTATGTTTTTTCTTTTCTCCACAGGTTGGGAGGCACAACACTTCCACGTGGGTGCGCCACGTGGACACGGTATCCGCCCTCACTTTATCCACCGACGGGTCTCGCCTCTACTCCGTCTCGTGGGATCGAACGGTCAAGATCTGGCGCACGTCAGACTTTCGCTGCATCGAGTCATTCGATGCTCACGATGACGCCATCAACGCGGTAGCACTCTCTTCCGATGGGCTCGTCTACACCGGATCAGCCGACAAAACAATCAAAGTGTGGAGAGGGAAAACCCTATTAGCGGTTCTAGAGAAGCACATATCAGCGGTCAACGCGTTGGCGTTGACCCCGGACGACACCGTTTTGTATTCAGGCGCGTGTGATAGGTCAATCGTGGTGTGGAAGAGGGAGGCGCGTGGAGGAGGAGGGATGGTGGTTGTTGGCGCGTTGAGAGGGCACGGAAATGCGATCTTGTGTCTGGCGGTGGCTGGAGAGAGTGTGGTGTGTAGCGGATCGGCGGATAAGACGGTGAGGGTGTGGAGAAGGGAAATTGATTGGAGCTACGCGTGTTTGGCGGTGTTGGAAGGACATACGCGGCCAATTAAGTGTTTGGCGGTGGCGCGTGATGGAGATGGCGTCGAAGATTGCTATTTGGTTTATAGTGGTGGGTTGGATTTTGATATACGTGTTTGGAGAATTGAGAATATGTAGAGGATTGGATTGGGTTTTTCTTTACAGTTTTCGTATATGTGTGTGAGATGAAAACCTTCTCATACACCTAAAGGACTTCACGAAGTCTATAATATAGTTCACATTTTGGTTGAAAGCTACGCGGGAACTCTACTTTCAGCAACTATCAGCATGGTTTCCGACTACTTTTAGTGTCAAAATAAGAAAGTGTTGTGAGTACATATCCGCAGTACACTCATGTGATAAATTCGAGTTCTGCTTGAATGAGAAATGAGTGCCTCAAGTTGGATACTTAAGTGCATCGATGTAGGTTTTGGATTGCATTTCTGTACATCCCACACTAGATTTTGCGGGGAAATCTTTTAGTAGTAAAACTATAAATTGGTACAATAGATGTATCCTAGTGCTAAGGAGAGACTACTTTGTGAGGGCTTGGGCTCACCAACATTACTAGCAACCGTTTTGGATCAGATCAGGTTTGGACTTAGGCACGGACATGGCTTATAAAATGAGTCCAACGGGGTCTCCGTTATCTTTTTGGACAAAGGTCAAATCGGATTAGACTTTTAGGTTTCTGGATTTTTCAGCGTGTTTTGACTTGTTCAAAGCCTAACTCACACAATTCCTTTCATCTTCTACTTAATCCTTCTCGTGTTTTTCGAGTATGAGAGTACACTCACAACGTTGGTCCGCACGACTTCTATTGGGTGGTGTAATTTGGAAGATGATGTAATTGTATCTTGAAATTCTAAATGTTGTAAAAAAAGTTGTCACACTATAAGTCGTTTTCAAAATTAAGGAAAGAGATCTAACATCACGACGCTTTCAAAATTAAGGAAAGAGATCTAAGATCACGACGCTGCGATTTCGGTTTCGATTTACAATTTTGAATTGCCTTAATTCTGGCTTGTAACAGGCCGATAGACTAATCCAATAAGAGAATTTAGTTTGGGCCAATGTTCATATAGGCCCATCAGTTAGATCCCTTCTTTCTTCCTCCTCCTCTCTCTCCCGAATCAGAACCGCCATTGCTACACCATTGTTGGACCTTCTTCCCACCATGGTAGCCGCTCGATCGCCAGGTACATTTCTTTCTTCCAGATCTCTTACTTCCTCTCTCTGATCTCCTTCGTTGATACAATTCCACAATTTTAGAAAAATCCCCAAAATCCAAACCCTAGTCCTTAATCGGAGTATCAGATCTAGTTTATCTATACAGCTGAATGCATTTCCTCTCTTTTCTTGTAGGATAGATCTTAGAATTGTAGTACGAAGGTATAGGAAAATGCTATATGTTAATTGTGTTGTTTTTTTATCCGTTAGTATCATGGCAACTCTAAGAAACTTGAAGATTAAGACTAGCTCATGCAAACGCTTACTTAAGGAGCTAAGCTCCTATGAGAAAGAAGTTGAAAGAGAAGCTGCCAAGACTGCTGACATGAAGGAGAAGAATGCTGATCCTTATGACTTAAAACAACAGGTATATAGCAGCTGGTATAAGTTTTGCCTATCATACAATTAACCTTTTTCTCTAAATTAATTGTCATTCACTCTGATTTCATAAATGGTAGATATGAGGGTGGATGGAAACTTTCTTGAAACGCACCTTGTGAAGTTTGGTTAGACTTCATAGTTCCATGTCGTTTGCGTGCAGGAAAATGTGTTAGCTGAATCGAGGATGATGGTTCCTGATTGTCGAAAACGTCTAGAGTCTGCTCTTGATGACTTGAGGGGAACACTGGTATGTGTTAATGTTTTATATGTGCTTGATACACTTATTGATAGTAGTAGCTTTATGCTCTATACAGTTTAGTTGCTTGATATGAGAGTGAATCAGTGCAATACGCCTCTAAGATATGTATATCACCATTAAATCCTGAAGGAAGATAATTAGCATCCGAATTCGATTATGATTGTCTCACCCTCAATGGCTGAGTCAAGATATGTATACATGCTGACATTGTCTTGGTTATGTAATTTGTCAGAATTTAACTGGAAAAAATATCCAGTGTCAGTGTGTTGGATTCAAGATATGTATACATGCCTAATGATCTTTGCATTTACTCTGTTCTGTAGCTGTAAATTCTGAACTGGGCTGCTAGCATTCTACCTAGATTCATTAGTTGATATGAATCATTGTCAGAATCTGAACTCTTTGAAATATTTTAACTGAACGTCTAGAGTCTACTCTTGATGTCTTGCGGGGGTCACTGGTATCTGTTAATGATTGATATTTCTTACATACACTTATTGATAGTAGTAGCTTTTGTTTTTTATATTGTACCTCTAAGAAAGATGCATCTACATTGACTACAATTGCATGTTATAAGATTTAAGAATTTTCTAAAATCCATGATATAGATAATTAGCATTCCATAGCTGTTAATGTAACTGAAAAATTGTTCACAATCATTTTGAATCACTGAAAATCTAAAATGTAATTGAAGCTTAATCATCTTTGCATGTAGGCATATAGCTATAAGTTTTGAACTGCATTTGTTAGCATTGGTACATAGATTCATTGATTGATAGGAGTCATGGTCAAAATATGAAATCTTTGAAATATTTCATCATGTTCAAGATGATAACTAGTTCAATTATATATAGGCCGAGCTTGAAGAATCAGACGAGAAGGAAGGCCCTGAATTCGATGATGCAAGAACTGTCGTTACTGAAGTTGAAAATTTGCTCCAAACTGGAGAAGCATAATAATGAACTATTCTCTGTGAGAGTTTGCTGTATTGAACCAATGAAAATTTGCTCGTAGTTGTGAATGTCAAATTGCTCAAAGCCTTTGCCTTGTGAAAGAATTTTTTCACTCTGTGAGTTTGCTGTATGAACTAATGAACTATTATCTGGCTTGTTTTAATGCCTAAAATCCCAAATAGGTAAGACTGTATTTGGTTCTAATGCCTGTAATACTTGAAAATGGTGTTGGGAAAAAGTATAAAAATTGTATTTTTTTTTTCTTACATGCTTTAGTTTGTACTACTTGCTGTATTTGCTGTCATTAGTAGAGTGACTATTAGCTTTTGACCTTTCATGTTGAGCTTTTCACACTCAATACACTGCAGTTTACCATGTGCCTCTCATAGATCGACAGAAAGAATTTATCATTAGGCCCAGAAAAGACAGATTATGTCGTCTTCTCGTTGGAGCTGATAACTTTATTTCAAGTCATCAATTGCCTGTAAATCATTCTTGCCGAGAGAATTTTCATATTAGTTTGTTAGAAATATACTGTAGTCGGTGATCCCTTTCGAGGCTCTATGAGTCTATATAGCAAGAAAAGTGAGTGTATATGACCGCTAAAGTGGTCTAAAACGCTATTTTTTCAAGTTATTCTCATTATAGATTTGATCTATGTTAGTTGCAAATGTATCTTATCAGTCTTAAATGTCTTTGCAGAAGAAACAAAAACTTTATTCCATATTTCTACAAAGAACTTATAAACGAACGATTTTTCTATCCTATGTCCTGACGACATATGTTAAGCATACCAATAATGAAAACTAAACCCTAAATAGGAAAAGATAAACCCATCATAATGAAAGATTTACATAATCTTATCACACACATTGTTCCTATAGGTTAGAAAATCAGATAAAAGAATTAGATCACAGAAGTTGAATCCATTATACATGTGAAAGCTTATAAGAGAAAGTGAGATGGGGTATACTATGATAATTATGTCCATTGAAAGTGAATTTTTTGTGCTGATTTTTTTCAACCCTCCACTCATTTTAACCACCAAACTTGCTCCCCATTTTATCTTCCCTTCGAGATATATAAACAAAAGCTCCCTAGTTTTATATCCTCTCAAAACTTACATCTCTTAAAATTGATCTATCACCAAAGTTAATTTTAGTTGAGAAGGTATGATTTAACTCATCATGTTGTCCCTTTTTCCTCAACCCTTTCTGCGGCAAGGGAGGAAGAAAGAAAACTCTATTTACTTCTTCAGAGACGTCGGTAAAACCCTAGCTAGCGTGCTAGGGTTTCTATTTCCGGATTGACATATTTGATCTTGTCGAAGATATGCATTCTCTAGATCCTCTTTGATCTTCTTTCGCCTTGGGGAATCGAAGCATCATGGTCCGATACATCAATATTTGAAGTAAGATCGATCTCATTTGATCTACTTGTTGTGTTTAGAAACTTATGTGTTTTTGTTTCTTTATTGTTTGTTTGCATCTTATGTCGATATAGCTCGAATTTAACAAAATGTACGTTACTCATAAGATTGTTTGTTGTTGATGTTGTTGTTGGATTTTGTATGAGGGAAGAAGTTTCGTGAGTTTATCACATTTGAAATATGCCAAGTACAAAGTCAACAAGACGATAAAACGCTGTCGTTTAGAACAACAAGGTACAAAACAAATGGGCTAGCTTCAGCTGGCCTAAACCTCTAATAATTCTAGTTCAAGCCCAAACCTACCAGCAATTATAAAAAGAGATTAAGGCCCATTGACCTTTTAATGATTGAGATTAATTCTATAATTTAAATTAATAAATTTTGTTTTTTTACTTGTTAATAAATAGATAAAAATTAGTTATTAATAAAGGGAAAAGTTTGGGTGAAAACAATGCTTAACGTAGGAAAAACGAAGCTTTTCGCGTTCACATATAACAAGTTAATGTTCATAATTTGGACGGTAATGTTCATAATCTGAGCAATGAGATTTTTTGAGAAAAATAATAATCAAAGCTCGCAGTAGTTACAAGTATGTCACCGCGTCCCTGAAAATGTTCAAAAAAACAATTATGACACAAATTATGAACATTATTATCCAAAATATAAACATTTACCTATAATTTGTGAACTTGAACTGTTCATTTTTCCTAGGTTAAGAGTTTGCACTAAAACTTTCCTTGATCTATTAATAAAATTGTCGTCAATTTCAATTTTCGGTTAAAATCACAAATAAGTTCACAACCATCCACATCTTGTAGTCATTTATCCAAATCGAGAGTCAATACATGATTATCTTCAAGCAAGTATCTAGCTTAGTATACACGTACAGTACTTATTACGTTGAAAATTATGATGTAGCAGTATATATCATTCCTAGTATATGATCAAATAATTTGTACTTTTCAAAGGATATCATCAGCCTCCTTGATTGAATTTTTCATTGTTCTAGCTTTTGGGTTTTCTGTTGTGAGTCGGCTTAAACAGAAGCTTCTGAAATTTGTATGGTGTTGAATTTGAATTGACAGAGACCATTTTATCACATTAGACAAGTATATTAACCAGGTTTAAATTGGTCATTTTTGTACTGCGCTACCCACCATTTTTCTTTCGCCAGTCATACTCATGCATATATATATGCTGACGAAATATATCATCATGGATTAGTGATCTTATTATTTTTATAAAAATATGAACAAGCTCATCTTATCTTAGTAGTTTTGTAACAGGTTTACAGTGGTCATTGACGTGTACAAGATAATTAAAGATTCTGCTACGATAATTAATTGTGATTAGCAGCCCAGGTTGAAACATGCATGCATATATTATGCAGGTTTAAATATTAAATTTCTGGATGGATTGTTGTGATGATAAACTATACGATTGGTTGGTGTTTTTAGTCAATTTAGGTATGCATTAATTTATCATCGATCTTCAAATTAAAAAGAGAAGTGGGATATGATAGGATATCTCTTTATATATCCTTTGTACGTACGTGTATTGCTAGAGTTATATGCTGTTAATTAAAATCATATATACCCACCCACTCACCCTACCGCCATAATCAAAATCTTATTGCCAAAAACAAGCTTGAAATTATTATTATACCTACTATATAATAACAACATACAAGTTTATTTCCGTTGAAGCATTGATTTGAGAGGTTAAGTTTTGAAGCAGGGTTTGAGAAGTTAAATGTAGACAATTTCTACAAAACAATTCTTCTAGAAAATGTGGAGCGACAAACATGATACATAAACTCGAAAGAGAAAGAAGAAAAATATTGAATAACAGCTAAAGACACTGAGAGAACGAGGAAAGTTTGGACTTCCTACAAAAGTAATTTAGTTGTCGGTCCTTTATAATTTTATCACCTTGTACTATCCCTTCTCATATTACTATCCTGGGTCATGTCATATGTCATCTCAAATGCGCAAAATCTTTCTTTATCACCTCATCTCAGACTCACAGCTCTTATTTGTCCGATCTCTAATACTTCAAAATCTCATACCCCTTTTCTAATTTTTTTGCCGCCTATTATCTAGTGTGATTGATCATCCTCTCAGACAAGCTATTGATCATCATATCATGAGAGTTATAGGTCATGTTCGGGTGAAGTGAGTTTTGCCTTTGAATTTTGAAAAAAATAAACTAGCTTATTTAAACAATAAGCTTTTTAGTCGTCGAACAAACTGATAGTAGTCCAAGGGAATTTGTTTGGTGTGTCGAAATTGTAATTGGCCGATCCTCTTCTCTACACATACCCACTATCAGAGTCTTATTTTCCGCAAATTATTATTGTTACGAGTTATATCTACCTTCTCTCTAACCTCTATTTTTCTGGTCTTATCTACTCACATTAACATAGTACAATCTTTCTAAAACAAATTGACTGACGTAACAAGGATAAAACTGGAAATTATAAAATTAAGGGCCTTCTAGTATATACTAGTTAAGTCTATTTATACAAATAAAGAGTATTTATGGAAAGATTTGTGTACATTTTTGTTTTTTGTTATGATTTCATGTAAATTGAACTTGATTACTTGAATTCAAATTCAAGTAATTAAGTAAGCACGCTACACATACAAAAGTAGCTATAATTATTTGTATAAAATAAAATAAAATAGCTATAATTAATTTATACATATAAAGTAAGATTTCTTTTTCTTTTTCTTTTTCTTTTTCTTTTTCTTTTTGGCTCCAATCCATACGAAGAAACATCATGAATACAATATGGGAAAAACAAAGTGGTGGAAAAGCACAGGAAACTTATAGGTGGAAACTTCAAATTAAACCACCAATTCCAAAGATAAGATTTAGAGAATTTTTAAACTATATACATAAACGATGAGCATATTATCTTAATTGTTTTTCTCATGTCGCTAAAGCAAAAATTAAACCGGGGTCCATCTCTAACAACTGTCCAACCTAAATACTTTGCTTCAAAACCATAATTTTAAAATATATATACTTAGTTGATGACTTGATTCACTAATCAACTTATAAAATATATTGCATGGTTTTAATATAGGGTTTTCATTTTAATAATAGACTTTTCGCCTGCTCAAAGAAGATATGATAAGATCTTAATGAAGACTATGTAATTAGTATAATTCGTATATAGATGCTTGCATCATTACCGCACTTATATTTATAATATTCCTTTCTTCATTACCACTTCTTCTTGCTCGTTCAAATTTAAAAGAGCATTTTTAGGTTGTCTTGCATTTGCGTCCCATCCGTATTAACCATGTAAGTCGGCATGTGTCTAGCCTTAAAATATATAATTGTGGTGGATTATTAACTTTACTTAGTGTATATTATATATCGGTTTCTAACTTTTATTCCATTTCTCATATGATTTAGGTTCCGTTCGATAAATTGATGTAAAATTGTTGAAGTTGAACAATTAGATTAGTTGAGGATAACATGTTTTTTTGAAAGTTAATTTAATGTTCGATACTTCTTGAGTTTCGAGGAAATTTGTAATAATAATAATAAAATTATGAAAAATAATATAATAAATTATTTACTTTACTTAGTGTATATTATCGGTTTCTAACTTTTATACCTAGTTTATATTCGATAAATTGATTTAAAGTTTGTAGTTAGAGCGGATAACAAGCTGGAGTTGTGTAATTAGATTAGCTAAGGATAAAATGTTTTTTTTTTAAAGTTATTTGAATGTTCGGTACTTTCAGCTGCATTTGTAATGATAATTATAAAATTACTAAAAATGATATAATAAATTATTTAAATCTTTTATTGATTAAAGTATTTGTGGATTTGTGAGTTAAAAATTATATTAAGTTTGTTAAGTTTTACCAAATTTTCTAAGCGAGATGAATATTTTCTACCTAACACACTCAACAACAAATAAAAGTAAATTAAACTTCGTTAATATGAAGAAGAAAGAATTATGTCGACGAACCCTTAATCAAATATGTATGCAATAGAGTGACTATCTGTTAGGTTAAAAAAACAAATTATATTTTTGTTTATGTATAATATGTTGTAAGTTGTAAATCTTGAAAAATTAGACTAATTTTCTTCACTTTGTTAAAATGCATTAGTAGATTTTTGTTTAACTATAGTATTATACGAGAGCCAATGCCCTTAAACATGGTCAATAGAATATAATAATATCAATAAAATACTACTGTACTCCGTATTTTATTGGACTTTTTGTGTTGTAGTTGGCCGTTGGATAATTCGGAAGAAGCTTCAAGAGCTGAAAAATCACATTTCTACAGGATTTGAAAGCAATAAACAAAAACTTTAGTTGATGGGATGGGACACCAATCACACCATAGTTGTGATTATTTAGCATTGTTTATAGAGATAATTAACCTGAATTATTATTAATTGAGATGATCAGAGTACTCCACTTGCTTGTTAGTTGGTCAAGTTGCAAAAACATATTTTAACACTTAATTAAGAGAATAAGGCTCAACGTACAATGAAGTTTTTCGCGTTCACTGATAACAAGTTAGTGTTTATAATTTTGAGCGGTAATGTTCATAATTTGGATGATTAAATGTTTTGAGGTCATTATGAGAAAAAAACAAAGTTCATAGTAATTACAAGTATATGTCTCTGCGCCCCTCACTGAAAACGTGCAAAAAAAATTATAGTATGAATTATGAACATTACGAACATTAACGTGTATTATGTGAATAGTTCGTTTTTTCTACGTTAAAAGTTATTCGCACATAAACTTTCTTCCTTAATTAAAGATGAACATTGACATGTAATTTATGAACATAATCTGTTCGTTTTTCCTACCTTAATAGTTATTTGTATTGGAACTTTTCTCTTTAATTAAATCCGTAAAATATTTCATCACATCTTTGATTATTATTTCGTTAGATTTCTTCTTAATAAACAACTCATCCTAAAACTTTAAGCTGGCGACGTAACCCCCATGTTTCTTTGACTTTGGCGATGAAAAAAATAAAATATTCCATCGTACACTTCTAAATAGGAGAATATTGGTTTAATATTCTCTAATTGTGCTACTATCACATGCTTATTATATTACTTATTCCCGGTAGACCATAAATCTCGTCACTTAATTTATTAAAGTGAATCCTATTGATAGTGAAACTTAGATTTGTATCTAGTTTTAAATTACAAAACTTTAATACCACTGCAATATTGCATGATTGACTCTCCCCCTTCTTTCCTTAATATTTAATACAATTATATTACATTCATGCTTCACATGATAAGTATAACTTAGTCCACATAACCCATTTTCCTAATCTCCCTTTGCTATATAAGGCATATGCATTAACCACTTATTTGCACAACAACAACAACAACAAAAACCCTTTTTACTCACAAAAAAATGGACATGAGGCTCAAACTCTTCGGCGTCGAGCTCTGCACGTCAGCAACGTTCTCATCCGACGAGAGTGATGTCATCTCGTCGTCCGAGGAAAAAGCCTCATCGGAGAAGAAGATATTCGAGTGTCAATTCTGTTGCAAGGAGTTTGCGAATTCACAAGCTTTGGGAGGACATCAAAACGCTCATAAAAAGGAGAGGCTGAAAAGGAAGAGGCTCGAGATTCAAGCAAACAACGAAAGTCTAAGCTTGTACTTCAACCAACAACCGTCGTCTAACCACCAACACGACATAACATGGTTTTATAACTCCTCTTCTCACGTCACAGAAGAAGGCTCCCAGATTAGTTTTGGGTCGAAGCAAGTGGGAACGAATGGATTTCGGTTGGTAGTTGAAGATTCGAGAGACGATCATGCGTTTAGTTTGACAAAGGGAGAGAGTTGGAAGAAGGCTTGTAATTCTTCGACTTTGAGGATTGATAATAAGCAAATTAGTTGTAAAACTAACTTGGATCTTAGGTTGGGGCTTGGGTTTGCTTCTAATGTTCGTAGGAATCGTAGCTAACTAGTTGATGTTATGAAGATTTTTTGTGTATGTTTATTGTTTTTTTGGTTAAGGGATAAGGTAATGCCCTAATCCTATGTATTATCACATGATATTTTTGTAGATTTATGGATTATACTTGCAACTACAAATTTATTATTTTTGTTCTTGGTTGAATAATTGAGACAAAATTAAATTAAAACTTGAAACAACTTCTGGTGATTAAAGTAATTGATCTAGATTGTCCCTTAGTTTCCAAGAATGGATGTCGTGTGCCTTTGAAGCTTCCTATCGGAGTAGTTCTTAATTCTTATGAATAAACACACGGTTTTTTTTTGCTAAATGCACACTTTTCTGTGCGGTAAGAATTACAGTACAGAACGGTACGGTAACTGTTAACGCACCAGTTGTTCCAGGGGAAATTTTGGAATTTTTTTGAAAACGTATATTAATCTTGTGCGTTAAGATTTAACGCACGAGATTAAGGAAAGATTAACTAAAAAAAATTAAAATTTTGATTAAAATATATATGTGCGGTAAATATAACTGCACAGATCAAATAATTATCGCTTCAGTCTCATTGCTCTAGTGGTAAGGCCTTGTGCATCCTTTGTAAGGTCTCAGGTTCGAGTCTCAACTCCAACACTAAATCTTTTATTTTATTTGTGAAAAATAAATAAAAGAAGAGGGTGAGAAGGATTGAACTTGAGACCTTATGCATAAATATTTGGTGTGAAACCACCACACTAATGAGTTCTCATGATATGTTTGTAATTTTATTATTACATGTTACAATAGAACTTGGTTCCATCTTATTTTATTATTAATTTTTTTTTTATCTTGGTCTCATATAATTATTGAACTAATTATAATAATAAATTCAAAAAAAAATATTATTCAAATAATCAGATATTTTGTATTATTATTATTTAGCCTTTTTAATATATATTATTATTTGAATATTTTTACTATTTTTCATGTTTTGATAAATCTTTTTATATAAAAATACTACAATTATAAAACAATAAAACTTATATTAATTTTTAAGATAAAAAAAGTATGATAATCAATATTAATCTCAATTTAATCTTTCAATAAATTCTAGACATGGCAAACGACCCAAACGCTAAAAGGCCTTAAATGGGCTTAAAGCCCAATTTGACAAAACGACGCCCAAACGATGTCGGAATAGAATGAAACTTGATTTCAATGCCTATTAGAGATATTTGACCATGTGGGTAACTTCCAATCACAACTTCTAACTTTTCAAATAGCACCTCCTTTATAAATATCAAACTAGTGATAACTCTCTAACTTGTCGCAATATGTATGGTCTACAACATCGATGATGATTATTGTTGACAAAATTATAAAACTTAGTCTTATTAGGCATATAAAGTACCAATAAGGTCTCGCTCAAACAAAACGAGGCTCGAAACTATACGTAAACGCTAAAAGGCCTTAAATGGGCTTAAGGCCCAATTTGACAAAACGACGCCCAAACGATGTCGGAATGGAATGAAACTTGATTTCAATGCCTATTAGAGATATTTGACCATGTGGGTAACTTCCAATCACAACTTCAAACTTTTCAAATAGCATCTCCTTTATAAATATCAAACTAGTGATAACTCTCTAACTTGTCGCAATATGTATGGTCTACAACATTATTGATGATTATTGTTGACAAAATTATAAAACTTAGTCTTATTAGGCATATAAAGTACCAATAAGGTCTCGCTCAAACAAAATGAGGCTCGAAACTATACGTAAACGCTAAAAGGCCTTAAATGGGCTTAAGGCCCAATTTGACAAAACGATGTCGGAATGGAATGAAACTTTATTTCAATGCCTATTAGAGATATTTGACCATGTGGGTAACTTCCAATCACAACTTCTAACTTTTCAAATAGCACCTCCTTTGTAAATACCAAACAAGTGATAACTCTCTAATTTGTCGCAATATGTATGGTCTACAACATTGATGATTATTATTGTTGACAAAATTATAAAACTTAGTCTTATTAGGCATATAAAGTACCAATAAGGTCTCGTTCAAACAAAACGAGGCTCGAAACTATACGTAAACACTAAAAGGCCTTAAATGGACTTAAGACCCAATTTGACAAAACGACGCCCAAACGATGTCGGAATGGAATGAAACTTGATTTAAATGCCTATTAGAGATATTTGACCATGTGGGTAACTTCCAATCACAACTTTAAACTTTTCAAATAGCATCTCCTTTGTAAATACCAAACAAGTGATAACTCTCTAACTTGTCGCAATATGTATGGTCTACAACATTGATGATTATTATTGTTGACAAAATTATACAACTTAGTCTTATTAGGCATATAAAGTACCAATAAGGTCCCACCCAAACAAAACGAGGCTCGAAACTATACGTAAACGCTAAAAGGCCTTAAATGGGCTTAAGGCCAAATTTGGCAAAACGACGCTCAAACGATGTAGGAATGGAATGAAACTTGGTTTCAATGCATATTAGAGATATTTGACCATACTGGATAACTCTCAATCAAAACTTCTTCATTTTCAACTGACACCTTCTTTATAAACATCAAACTAGTCACCACTCTCTATCTTTTCGCAATAGGTATGATTAATAACATCGATGTATTATTATGTTTGAAAAAATTATACAACTTAGTCTTATTATGCATATAAAGTCACAAGAAGGTCTCTCTCACACAAAACGAGGCTCGAAATTATGCGTAAACGCTAAAAGACCTTAAATGGGATTAAGGTTCAACTTTGCAAAACAACGCCTAAACGATGTCGAAATGGAATGAAACTTGGTTTCAATGCCTATTAGAGATATTTGATCATGTAGGTAACTTCCAATCACAACTTCTAACTTTTCGAAAAGCACCTCCTTTGTAAAAACCAAACTAGTGATAACTCTCTAACTTGTCGCAATATGTATATCGACAAGTTAGAGAGGTAAGAGATGTTTGGTATTACAAAGTACGTGTTACTTGAAAAATACGAAGTGGTGGTTGAGAGTAACCCACATGGTCAAATACCTCTAACAGTCATAGAAACCAAGTTTCAAACCATTCTGACATCGTTTGGGTCGTTTGTCAAGTCTAGAATTTATAGAAATGTTAAATTGAGAACAATATTGATTATCATAATATTTTTATCTTAAAAAGCAATATAGGTTTTATTGTTTTATAATTATAGTATTTTTATATAAAAAGATTTATCAAAACATGAAAAATAGTAAAAATATTCAAATAATAATAAATATATTAAAACAAGGCCTAAAATAATAATAATAAAATATTGAGCATCTAATTATTTGAATAATATTTTTTTTTGAATTTATTATTATAATTAATTCAATAATTATATGGGACCTAGATAAAAAAAAAAATTAATAATAAAATAAGATGAAACCAAGTTCTATTGTAACATGTAATAATAAAATTACAAACATATCATGAGAACTCATTAGTGTGGTGGTTTCACACCAAATATTTGTGCATAAGGTCTCAAGTTCAATCCTTCTCACCCTCTTCTTTTATTTATTTTTCACAAATAAAATAAAAGATTTAGTGTTGGAGTTGAGACTCGAACCTAGACCTTACAAAGGATGCACAAGGCCTTAACACTAGAGCAATGAGACTGAAGCGATAATTATTAGATTTGTGCGGTTATATTTACCGCACAAATATATTTTATTTTAAAAAAATTTAAAAAAAAATCTGTGCGGTAAAGGTTACCGCACAAAAAAAAATTTAATCAAAAATTTAATTTTTTTTAGTTAATCTTTCCTTAATCTCGTGCGTTAAATCTTAACGCACAGATCTGTGCGGTAAGAGTTAACGCACAAGATTAATATACGTTTTCAAAAAAATTCCAAAATTGCCCCTGGAACAACGGGTGCGTTAACAGTTACTGCACCGTTCTGTACTGTAACTCTTACCGCACAGAAAAGTGTGCATTTAGCAAAAAAAAACGTGTGCATTTAGACGCAGCCATAAATTAGTATCGAATATTTGTTGGTAGAATCAATTTGACATCACTTCCAAATTTTTATTTTTGATTTTAATAATCTTTAGAAGTTTGAGTTTTCATTAATTTTGAACTTATCTATTTTGCGGAGGGGATTAGGTGGAAATAATTCTTACGGTATGAAATGCGAACGGTGAATAATACTACCTTATATGTGAACCTATATTACTATTTCATACAGTATATAAGATAATAATATTCACAGTTACGACGAGTTTGCATTCCACATCGTAAGAGATGTTTTCATAGGAAACCCCCTCCTAATTAATTTGTGATACATAGTTTACAAAATTTTAACTTAGACTAAGGGTTTTCTTATTAAATATGTTTAATATATTTTCTAAGATATAACCCAGAAAAATCGTTATTCTCTATATAATTATTAAAGCAAAATATTATACCCATCAATAAGCTATGTCACCTCATCTACTCATCAATTAGCTAGCTATGTCACGTCATCGTCATTTTTTTCAAAAATAAAAAATTAAATATATATATATATTTAAAGATAATCCACCAAATTCTAATGATATCATTTTCTTATGAGGTCGGATCCGGTGAGAATGATTTATATGAATATACGAATGAAACATTCACATTCACAACCTTCTATATTCACATGTATAACCTCACATTCACATGAACACGTAGACATTTACATTTCTTTTTCATATATTGTGCATGTGAATGTAAATGAATGTGCATGTGAACATAGAAGGGTGTGCATGCGAATTTTCCATTCGTCCATATAAATCATTCTCACGTGATTTTTTTTTTCTTATTTGAACACAAAATAATTAAAATATATATATACAAAGATCACTATCCTAACTCTATATTTACGTTTTCTCTATATGTTTATAAATTATATATATAGTTATAAAAATCGTTGCGTAAATTCTGCGCATAACGCAAGAATAAAGATAGAATAAAGATAGTATAATCCTTAAGTGATCTAAGCAAAACAAGCTAAAATATATCCGGAGCTCTTTGGTTGCTTACGAAGTCACAATATATTACTTTATTATATTTGCAAATTGACGAATCAATTTTATGTTTTCAAATCATGTATATAAAGGCTCATACCGATGGTCATACCCAGGGTGTTTGCTTACCTTAAAAAATAAAGATAGTATAATCCTTAAGTGATCTAAGCAAAACAAGCTAAAATATATTCGGAGCTCTTTGGTTGCTTACGAAGTCACAATATATTACTTTATTATATTTGCAAATTGACGAATCAATTTTATGTTTTCAAATCATGTATATAAAGGCTCATACCGATGGTCATACCCAGGGTGTTTGCTTACCTTTAAAAATGTACTCCCTCCGTCCCTTAATGTTTTTAAAATACGAACGTGAGAATGATACACATTAGTAGTAAATTGGTGCACATTTAGTACTAATTTGGTGCACATTCATTAACAAATTTAAAAACATCTAAAATTTGAAAAACATTCATTTTTTAATGAACATTTAGTTAGAAATTGAAGAAAAGGTAAAAATTGAATATCATTTTACCATTTTACCGATTTACCCTTCTTCAAATTCCGTCAAACTTATCGTTAAATATGACTAATTACCATTTTACCCCTCTCTTAATTAATATAAATAAGTAGATTAATATTTCCTTTCTTTTTTTATTGATTAATTAATAAATATCTGGGAAATTAAAAAATTACCCTAACTATACCCCAAATCAATTCAAGAACCCTAAAAACTCAATTCCTCTTTGTAATCGTAAATTTTAGCTTTCATCTCCCATCAATTTGAATTTCTTCTAACCTATCAACAATCTTCACGCCTCAATCTACTCCACCACTTCGTGACTCGAAATATTCAATTTGCAAAGATTCAATCCGTGTTGGTTCTCACCAATGACGATCTCGATCTCGGAGCTCCCTCATCGGTTCAACATGTGTTGGTGCAAGATTCAATCCGTTTCAATCTGGGCCAAGACCTTCGCAAAAGAGATTTCAAGATCTTGTAAGGGAAATTTGGTGCTGCAGGTGACTGATCGACGATGGAAATCAGTGTTGGAAGAACAAGATGTGGAGGCGTTAATGGTGAAGATGCAGAGAAGAGGGGAGGAAGAAGAAGGGTAGCTCAGGAAATTGTTTTTCTGTTAGTTCACTCCAATCTCCTATTTTGGCAGACAATTGCTTCATTGGCTTGAGTGAAATTGGGTTTCTTGGGTGAAATTGAAAATCCCCAAATTATAATGAGTAAACCCTAAAAATTGTTTTTTAAATCTAATTAATCTCAATTTTATTTATGGTGTAAGACTTTGGCTTGAAATACACCCTAATATGATGAGGTTGAGGAAGATCTTGAGGTTGAAGAGAATGCACAGATGAAGAACACACTGTTGAAGACAGATGTAGACTTTCTTTTTCTTTTTTCATTTTGTTTATAATTGAAATAAAAAAGTAATTACCTTTTTTTTATGTATTAATGGATAAAAAATGTTAAAAAAATGTGTGGCCCCACACACTTAACGATAAGTTTGACGGAATTTGAAGAAGGGTGACGTTTGGCTAACGGAACCTGTTATATGAGTGGTTTTCGGTAATATCGAATTAAAGAGGTGGTTAGAGTATTTTACGGGTGATTTTCGGTAAAAACCTCATAAACAACAACACAACAATAATTAAGCAAATATAATCTCACCAAAGGAGGGTCTGAGGATTAGACAAAGTCTCAAAATATGTCAAATTAGAAATTTATATAGAAGTTGCATTTTTTATTAATTGAAATTCATTTTGTAAGGAATGAAAGACTTACAAAAAGTTGGATGAAATTGTCAACTAATTAAATTTCAACACCCTTATTCAAAACAAAACACAACTTTTGAGAAATAGAAATAAATCTAAAATAAAAGCGTTAATAGTGTGACTCTAAGCAACACCGCCATTCACCAACACTCGTGACTAGAAAAAAAAAACGAGAATATCACCCACAACTCCCCGAAAGTGGCCTGGAGAAAGCAAAACAATAAAATTGTAACAATTATCAATGCATTGAGTGATGCGAAAACATCGTTAAAAACAGTAACTTTACAACTTTAGGACAAAAACATCGTAAAAACAGTAACTTTAGGACAAAAACATCTACTCCAACATTTATAACATTCAAATCATTTCATTTATCTCAACAATAAACGAGTCCGATGGTCGAATATCCTTCCCTTCCTTATTTGAATTAATTTAAAACATTTAAAAAAAAATTAAACCAGTGAAAGAGTAATTTTAAAACTTTTTTAAATAATGTTAAACTAGTGAAATAGTAAAGTTGAAACACTTAAATATTTTAAAACTAGTGTAAAAGTAAAATATCTCCATTGAGAAACTCAAAAGTTATCTATACTCTACACACTACAGTGAGTATCTCTGTTGTCAATCCGACGATTCGTGTGCTCATCTCTCTGCTCTTCATCTCGGAAGCTTACACAAATAGCCGAAGGTACACAATCATGTACATTTTATCCGGATATTTGTTCCCCTTCTTCATGTTTGTAGGATTAGGGTTTCTGAACAGTCTCGACTAAATTTCCTTGTGCTTGCATGCAGTGGACGAATTAACAGTTTCTGTTATCAATGGAGGTTCCGGAGGATGTCTCTGATTCACCGCTTCCTTGGTCTTGGGTCATTGAAGCTCTTGCCACTGATCCTAGGGTTGATTTGGACTGTCTTTGCGGTAGGAATTTTAGGTCTAAGGCTCGTTTGTTATCAATAGATATCGACTATGGGTACGAGATATCAGCTATGATGAGTGATAATTTTCGATATACTGTTTTTTTAAAGATATCAAAAACACTTCAAAAACCCTTTCCATACTCATACATAAATATGTCATTTTGATATGATACTGATTATACCAAATGCATATGAGAATGAGTGATATCTCATACCCAATACTAAATATCTAGATTGTTTAAGCTGCTGTTATCTTTGTTTACTGTTTTGGTAGTTACAGTGTTTGCCTTATTCTCTTTTTTCAGCTATAATCGAATTCCCTCCTAATTTGCCTGATAAACTGACCGAATCAGCAAAAGAAATGGTTGTTTTGAGAAACTTGGAGGGTTTATTTGATCCTGCCAAGGTGTTAAACGATAGTGCTCCATTGCCCTCGGATCAGGAGGAGATTCAATTTGATTCCTCGATATGCTGTAGCCAGGTTCTTAAGTGTGTTATAGACAAGGTAATTGTGCATTTTGCTCTTGATCTTTAGCTTAGGAGTTTGTTGTATAGCTTCAGAGTATGTGGATTCGGCTCTAAGATAATTATTATCTTCTATTGTGCACCAGGCACCAGTGTCGAGTCTGAGAAAAGATGGTTCTAGTGCACTAAGAAATATACGAAGAAGGACTTCTGGTAAGTTGGTGGAAGAAGTTCGTACTTTTCTGGAGAAAAAAAAGGCTAGCTTGACAAAATGTGCTCTCAAAGAGGTATCAATGGATTTATTTTGAAGTATTGTGCTTTCATATTCTGCTGTAATGTGACATTTGAACAATTTGAAACTTGTTGTGTTTCTTTTCTTTCTTGCAATGCAATAGCTTAGTGATATACTACAAAATGGCGATGCCCGTCCTGAGAATGATTTGAAGAGGGTAATGACCTGTTTGCAAACCCAAGAAGGCACAGTTGATGATCAAATTTGCGAGTTGCCTCCTGAAAAGAAGCAGAAACATGATTATAATGGTTCCGTTGCTTCTACTGAGCAACTTATATCTCCTTTGATCTTGTCTGATATGCCAATAGATGTTCAGCTTGGACATGATAACGATGGTGATATTGCTTCTGCAGAGCAAAATTTAGCTCCTTTGATCTCACCTGATCTGCAAAATTGCCCGGTTGATGTTCAAAGTGGTAATAAATATCCAGAAAATCCTTCAACGCCTGCTGACTCAGAAGAGATAAATGTTTGCATTAAGTGTGGCAGAGGTGGTGAATTGCTCGTTTGTAGTGTGGGCAGCTGCTCAGTGGTAGTCCATGAGAGATGTCTGGGCTTCAGAAAAAGCGTTGACAACAGAGGTGATTTTCTCTGCCCTTACTGTGCTTGTTCCTCTTCAAATTCTGTGTATGCTGCAGCCAAGGAGAAAATGTTATTAGCAAGACAGATGCTTTCTTTATTTGTTGGTGGAAATCCTCCAAGACCAAGTAGTGATGACAGAATTTTCGAGGGAAAGGTTAAGGGTGTTGATCAAGTTCACCGGGCACCAACAGATGAACAACACAAAGGCCATTTAGCATCAGATGACGTGCACACTTCACCTCCTAATTGTCCTTCTAGAGACGACAGTATACCAGCAAAAAGCTTTCACTTTGAAAACCGATTTGTAATTGCAGATGCAAATCTTCCAAGACAAAGCAGTGATGAAAGAACTTTCGATGGAAAGGGTAAGGGTGCTGATCAAATTCATCGGGCTTCAACATCTGAGCAGCAGAAAGGCCATTTAGCACTTGATGATGTACCAGAAAATGGAGAAAGTTTACCAGGAAAAAGCTCTCTTGAAAAGCGATTTATACTTGTAGATGCAAAGTCTTCAAATCAAGATACTGATGAAAGATATTCTGAGGATAAGGGTGTTGATCAAATTCACCAGGCTTCAACAGATGAGCTGCAGAAACAGAAAGATCATTTTGCACCAGATGATCCTGAACCTTCTTCAGGAGAAGGAGAAGATACAACAGAAAAAAATTGTCAGCTTGAAGACGAGGAGCAAATGATGTCGATTGAGCAAATTTATTATACTGTAGGTAATCATGGAGTCTCAAAACGGCAAAAACTCAATAGTCCATCAAAGACATCACCAGGAACCAAAAATCAAACAGCCAAAACTCCTGATAAATCCTTGACCCCTAAATCTCAACAAAAGCTTGATGATCAGATGCAGGGTGCTTCTAGTCCAACTAATCACGATTCTGATGGAAATTTAATAGAGGAAAATCCCAAAGCTCCCACTTCAAAATTCCCTCAGGAGGTCAAAATGTAAGTTTCTTGCACATAATTTTTGTTTGAAATTCTGTTTATCATAAATTTCATTGGACATTTTTTCTGTGTTGATAGTATGTACAACAGGCGCATGAGAGTTCCTTGGACAGAAGAAGAAGTTGAAGTGTTGAAAGTATGTTCTATTTTGAAATACTTATTTGTTTACATAATCAGATACATTAACTTTCTGTGCACCTAAAGGCAATCTTTCCTACAGGAGGGCATGAAAAGATTTGCTTCCAAGAACGTGACCTTAATACCATGGTCAACTATTTTAGAGTTCGGGAGCACTGTTTTCTGGAAAGGGCGAACCGGAGTAGACCTCAAGGACAAGTGGAGGAACATGGTCAAGGCTAATCCCGAGCTAAGGCAAGGGTAGAATTGGAAGGTCTCATATTCACGTGTAAGTCACTTTTTGCTAACTAGCTTAGTTCAGTAGGGAGGCTAGAACTTTGATGATCTCATCGTTTCTTGTTAACTTGCAAGCTACTTTCTTGCTACCTGACTTATCCCTTGTGGATTTTGGCTCTTATATATGTTGGCCAAAACTTTTGTAAGTACCTTCTCATCCAAACAATCAATATCTATACCTGACTTTTGTAAGTACCTTCTCATCCAAACAATCAATATCTATGCCTATATGAAGGGTTTTCCAATACATAGGCAGATTTGCTAAGATTTTTATTTTTAAAAATTTGTTCTTCATTTAAGTGTTTGCCCTTTTTTGTTCAAGGTTAGAAAGACCCAAAAAATATTTGGTGTTTTTTCTTGGTCTTGGAGATTTCACTTTGTTGTGAATGGTGACGGATTTATATTTCCATTTTAAGGTTATTAAGAATGGTTAACATGTTACAAATTACAACATATAGCCAACCCAAAACGCCTCAAAATCTCAGAATCAGGCTCTAAACGCTGCGTTTCATGCCTAAGTGTCACAAAAGTGGGGAAAAACCTTACTTTTTAACGCATCCTATTTTTTAGGGCTCGTCGATTTCTGAAACTGGTTCGGTTAATAAGTGAAAGGGGAAAAAACTACACAATAACAAACGTAAAATATGGAGAGAAGTTGTTCTATCATATTCATATATATCCTAATTAAAGATGCAATGCTCATCATAAGGTCCACTTCAAACATGAAAGTTTCCATTGATTGCAATTTCAATGTCTAGTATTTATTGCATTGAACATGCATGGTACTCTACAATGTTTCTAGCTAATTTCTTTATTTCTTAATTAAATGAAAAAAATATAGGACTTCAAAATATTATTTGGGGTATAATATCCTTATGTGCGATTAATACGAATATAACAACGTTAAGAAAAATACAATGGTAACATATATAAAGTTGAGAAAATATCCTATGAGGATACAAACTTAGATGAACTTGATATATGCAGATTGAACTTAACGATAATGATAATGATTGTTCACATATAAGATAACAATGTTTACAGTTCGCATTTCGCACCGTAAGATATGTTTTCAGCAGATTCTTCGTAAGATATGTTTTCAGCAGATTCTTCCTCCATGAGTTATAAGTTATAACTCGTATGTACGAACGTTTGGACTCATGCACACAATTTTAATAATGCACATGATTAAATCATTTATCTATATCGGTCAGAGCTTATAACATATAACGTATTTGTGATCGTTTTCAGTTCTCGTCCACACCGGAGCTGAAACCTAAATTAATAGGGTATATTACCACTAAGTTTCTCTTAATGAAGAGCTGAAACCTATAATTTTAGGGTATATAATTACTATTTTTTTTTGCAATTCATTAAAAAATAAAAACACATAATCTTTTTATTTTATATTAAAAAAAATGATTACCTAATTTCTCGTCCGCGTAGTTTCTCTCTCGATCTCTCCACACTCCAGCGTGGATTTGTTGTATTGTATGCGAGTTCATTCAGTGTACACTTTTTCTGTACATCCTCATTTACTCACTCAATCCCTTTCTGATACTTTCCTTCACAAGGATGGCCAACCCAGATTCTAAATTCGCTGAATCCGATTCCCCATTGTTTCATTCTCAGAAATTGGTTTAAGACTTGCTAATTCTTTGATTTGGTGGTAAATTAAGGGAGAGTGCTTAATTGATCTTGGTTAGAGAGAATGCCGGAGCATAAAGATGCCAAACAGCTTCGGCGAGATCCTTATGAAGTGCTCGGCGTCTCTCGCAACTTTACGGATCAGGAAATCAAGTCTGCTTACAGAAAATTGGCGCTCAAGTATGAGATGATGTTGTGTTTTTTGAATTGTATTTCTGGTGTTGGTTTGATTGTCTGTTTTGCAGTAAATTGTGTTTTATAAAGCAGATGGCTCATTTAACTGTCTATGTTTCTTATTGATTATGCAATTTTTTACCCAATCTTTATTTTGGGTGATCAGAAACAACCCATGTTCATTATTAGTGAAGTTTGAAGGTTTCTGGTGTTCTGACTTTATCTTTCTGTACTGGGATAAAGCTGCATTTGCAATCTTTGTTCATTTTGGTAATTTATGCTTTCAGGTGGCAATAAGATAAATTGCTTTAATTTGAAGTTTTCTTCTTCTGTTGGTTTAAATCTGTTTAGAACACTTTTCTAGCTCAGGCATTTAGAAAATGTAGTTAAGAGTAATGATATTGTGTTTCTTGAATTGAGTTTCTGGTGTTGTTTTAATTGTCTGTTTCGCTGCAAATCGGTGTAGCAGCTGTTGGATTTACTTCCATATAGGGAAATTTTAGTGGAGTTTGAAGCTTTCTGGTGTCTTGCGATTGTTGGTTATTTTTGGACTGGTCTGATTTGATATGCTTTGTTCTTACTTTAGCTTTCTGTGCTGGGATAAAGCTGCATTTGCAACCTATGTTCATTTAGGAAATTCATGCTTTCAGGTGGCAAAAAATAAATTGCTTTAATATGAATGTTTCTTTTTCTGTGGCCTTCAGTTGGTCTTATATCTTTAAATCTCTGGATTGAATCTCTTTGGAATACCTCTCTAGCTCAAGAATTTGAAAATGTAGTTAAGAGTAATGAATTGTAATTTAATTAACTTGTAGCAACTAGCAAGCCTAATATAATCCAATAGGTAAGTAGTTCATTCTTTTTTGATGCTGAATTTCTTCAGGTATCATCCTGACAAGAATGCAAATGATCCAAAGGGTGAGTGGTAATTGATCTAGGTTAGAGCTGCATTTGTACTGGGATAAAGCTGCATTTGTAACCTATGTTCATTTAGGAAACTCGTGCTTTCAGGTGGAAAAAATAAATTGCTTTAATATGAAGGTTTCTTTTTCTATGTCCTTCTGTTGGTCTAAATCTGCTGAGAACACTTTCTTAGCTCAGGCATTTAGAAAATGAAGTTAAGAGTAATTGATTGTAATTTACGAAGTAATTAACTTGTCTAGGTATCATCCTGACAAAAATGCAAATGATCCAAAGGCATCTGATTTGTTCAAGGAAGTCACATTCTCGTATAATATATTATCAGATCCTGAGAAAAGGCGTCAGTATGATGCAGCTGGGTTTGAGGTGAGCAACTATTTCTCATGCAGAAATTTTATGGCTTCTATTATTCATTGTACAGAGGTTTTGCTTACATTTTTACCTTGTTTTGTGTATTTGGTTAGGCTGTTGAGTCAGAAAGTCAAGAGCTGGAGCTAGATCTATCAAGCTTAGGGACTGTAAATACTATGTTTGCTGCACTATTTAGGTAAGCATGATTATTATAATGTTAAACTGAGGTGCTCCAAGATCTTATATTCTTATGTTTTTTCGTTTGATGATATCAGTAAACTTGGTGTCCCAATTAAGACTACTGTATCAGCAACTGTGTTAGAGGAGGCGCTAAATGGGACAGTAAACATTCATCCACTTCCTCTTGGCCAACCATTTTCCAGAAAGGTAAGATTATTGAAGCAATGTAAACTGCAATATTTTGTATTCATGTTTCTAAAGATTAAGCCTATTAAAATTTCGTATGCCTCACTTTTTTGTTTTTTCCTTTTTTCAGGTTGAGAAACATTGCGCCCATTTTTATTCAGTTACTGTGACAGAAGAAGATGTTCGAAGTGGACTTGTGTGTCATGTTCATTCATCACAGAAAAGCAAGTTTAAGGTTTGTGTTTACACTGAGCAATAGTTTTTGATGTAACATTGAATGTTGCCTGACATCATAAATAAATCTTTGCATTCCAATCCTGCGGTTATATGAATGGCGGTATGAAAAGTAGTTATCTATCATACATAAAAAGAACAATTTTTTCCATAGAAGATATATGCACGTAAGTCTTAACATATTATAGGATTGGCTCTGAAAGTTATAGTTGTGCTGGGTGCATAAACTCTTGCAAAAAATTACTAGAACTGCTGCTTATTATCTGTAATTAACTTCTTTTTGGTTCAGCTATTGTACTTTGAGCAAGAGGAGAATGGTGGTTTAAGTTTGGTATTACAGGTAGTCAAATCATTCATATCATTCTTGAAAATTCATTAGTATACATTGGTCTTCTCTAAATTATTGCTAGGCATAAATAGCAAGTTTTGATATTTTTCAATGATTTCCAGACCTCTAATACCAACTTTTTTGCATCTTTTGGTAAAGGAGGACAGTTGCAAGACAGGGAAGGCCAGATATTCTGGCATGTATTTTCTTGGCTTTCCCGTTTATCGCTTGGACAACTCAGCTCAAACGGTTGGAACTTCTATCTGACGGTAATTTAAGTTCACTTTAAGTAAAATGTTCCTTTTAAACGTGTAACTTCTTGCAATATCACAGGCAACAGTTGCAAAAGATCCCAATTCTGCTTTCTTTAAGAAACTGGATAGGTTTCAGCCTTGTGAAATAACTGAATTACAAGCTGGCACTCATGTGTTTGCTGTTTACGGTTCGTCATTTTCTTTAAAACCCGGCTTACTAGTGCACCTTTGAATAATTATACATGCAGTTGATGATCACTTACATTACCGATATAATTGTAGGTGACAATTTCTTCAAAAGTGCAAGCTACACCATTGAAATACTCTCTGCTGCACCTTTTACACAGGAAAAGGATGCACTTAGAGCCGTGGAGACACAAATTTTATCTAAGCGAGTTGAATTGTCAAAGTTTGAGAGTGAATACAGAGAGGTTTGAATTCTAGCACTGAATATATGTTTATACACATTCCCAAAACTTATGCACTGTGCTTGCAGGTGCTTACACAATTTACAGAGATGACGAGTAGATACACGCAGGAAGTGAGATCAGTGAGTTATTAGTATATAATGAAATTGTATAATTGCACTGTTTGTTAGTTGTTACTGGTTCATTGTTTATTCAACTTCATTATTTTTTTATACAGATAGACTATCTTCTCAAACAGAGAAATGAAATTCAGGCTTCATACACTATCGCAGAGCCCCCGCACATGAAGCGGGCTTCAAGTAAAGGCCCAAAGGACCAGCCCAAGGAAGATGGACAAGAAAGAGAGAACAAAAAGCCCACAAGTGATGGAACTAAGAAAAAGAAATGGTTCAATATTCACTTGAAGGTGAATCAGAAAAACACTTGTTGAAAGAGGGGAATTTATTTGTACATGCCCAGCTTCTTGCATGTAAAAATCCATTACTGATTTCATAATTCTTCATGCTAGAGTGTCAAAGTTTGAATTAAGTCAAGAGCTCGATCCAGCTTCTTCTTCCGGCGAATCAGATGCATTTGCAGGTGATTCTTGGCTCTGTTACTCTGGAAAATCACTATTTTTTCATTGTAAAATTTCCTTGTGCATTTAGGCATAAAAGTTATTGTTTATTTTGGTCTGAATACTGCAATATATAGTACTGTAAATCACAAAAATAATATCTATCCTACCGAAATTTGTTTGCTTTGTCGTTTCCTTTCAAAATAAGGCCAACATTGGCACAACATAGTTAGAGACCAGATTAGGAGCTATTCAAACTTAAGATATGGATTATTTTTTGTAAAAACTTAAGATGCATTCATTTGAAGTAATATTATGTTTTATGGCATATACTCCCTCCGTCCCCGTACCCTAATGTTCTTCTCATCTCCATTTTTTACACTATTTACAATTCAATATAATTCGCTAGATTATTCTCAATCTATAAGAACAAACATGGTCATGCGGGATCTTGTTTTGTTCGTCTCATTGAGTACTTTATTAATATCAAAATTTTATAATTTTTAGAAAGATATAATAAGAGATATTAACGATGCAAAACGTGGCTCGACAAATGTGTCAGAATGAAATAAAAAGAACATTAAGGGACGGAGGGAGTGCTTTAAGAATCCACTGAAATAGTTGGTACTTGGTAGTGATTATTTGAACATGATATTATTTTCTGTCATTTTCCATTGGGAATGGGTTAAATCATGAGGACTAGGAAATTGTACTCCTTCCGTCCATTAATATCTATTTTCGGCACATTCGCCGAGACACGTTTTCTAATGTTAATATCTTTAAATACACATTAATAAAAATTATAAAATTTTGATATTGTTAAAGCTCTTGAAGAGACGAATCAAATAAGACCCCATATTAATATATTTTTTCCTATATATTAGAAGATATGTCGAAGATTCTCTTAAAACGTGAATAGTGTCAAAATTAAGGATGAAAATAACTTTTGGGGACGAAGAGAGTATATGATTAGTTGTACACATGTCCTTTGATTTAATAATTATGGACCTACAGCGCCTAATTTCTAAGACATAAACAACCAAAACATTAATATTTTTGATTTTATTTCGTCCCCAAGAGACCGGCAATTAGGTAAATATTGCTGTCTATCAATTCTACATCTTTCTTGATCAATTGACCTAGATCTCTCTTGACTTCTTGCATTTTGTGGCCAATTGTGTTATGTCATTTATAGTTCTTTTCCTGTTGCCTTATTGAATTTAATTGTACGATCTCCTCAAATTTCTTTGACATTTTTAAGTGAAAATATCATATGTACTTTGCAATGGACATTTTATGTGTATTGAAGCCTGAATATTGATCGGTCTGGAGAAAGGTTCGGGTAGGAAGAGGGTTTAACGCAAGAAAAATTAAGTGTTCACATTCACAGATACACAAGCTAATGTTCATATTATATATGGTAATGTTCATAATTTGGACGTTGACAATTTTGAATTTTTTAAGTGAGCCATGAGGTGACAATTTTTTAATTTATGTGATCGTTTTTTTTTTATAAAAAAAATGACTGAAATAGACATGATCACTAGATTATGGTGAATATTAGCTTGTTATTTGTAAACGCGAACGCTTTATTTTTTCTACGTTAAACTCTCTTCCTACCTGAACTTTTCTCTAGCAATATGTATCACAAGACAAAAATATATGCATCACAATTACAAATACATGTGTATCTTGACTTGTTGAAGCTCATTCTCACCATAATCTACTATATAACTACTAAAGCAGAATGCCTTACTCTCACCTTAGCTATGCCACGTGGCAAGAAGGCTTTTCAGCCTATCCACGTGTCATTACACGATTCGCTGTTTTTCTGTTTTTTTCCAGAATTTTTTGTCAAACAGCTGTGTTTTCATCTATTTGGCAAGTGTATAACACCGATTTATGTTTTTTGTGGTAAGTTTTATGCTGCTAACGTGTGAAACTTTTTTTGGTAATTCATTCTACAATCCAATTGACCTAAAAGACTGAAAACAGATGCCCTAATTAGTTTTAAAAAACGCCCATAATTTTAAACATGTAATACAAAAAACGCCCATAACCAATTGATGATATGAACTAAAACAGAAAGTGCTTTAAACCTGTAATGCAAAAAAAAACACTAAAACACATGAAAAATGAAGACATTATTACATATTAACCTAGCTAAAGACCTGATATGAAATTACACAAACATGAAACCCCAAAAGATAAACACATTATTACAATGATTTCTGCATAATTAAAAAATAAACCCTAAATCTGGAAGCAAATCTAGAAGTGCACGAGATCCTTCGCCATGCCTGAAAAAGGAAATTAAAAATACATAAGAAAAGATACACTATTAAAAATCTGGAAGCAAATCATGACACATAAATAAGGAAGATATACCCTAATTTTTAGAGTCATCAGAAAATTGAACACTCTTACCCACGGGTACAGATTCTGTGAATAATATAGAACTGCTAAGAAAATCAGTAAATCAAGAAAGGAAAGACCTTTAAAAAAAATGTACGGGATTTACTAAAACTGTTTAAACGAATCTTCATTACTTGCCAGCATATCTTCTTGCCAGACAACTCAAATATCTTCTTGCCAGCATATCTTAATTACTTAAAACTATTCAATGAAATATCATTTACCTAAATATGGCAATTTTGTTCCAGAAAAAAGAGGCAGTAGTATTATGCACCAAATGAAACCCTAATGTTTTCACGTTCTTCCCTATTCTCACTTTAAACCTACTGTCATTCTTTCAATCATACACCATGGAAGCAGTTCAACGTATTATCGATATTACATCTTCAAAACACAATCTTACTATGAAGGTTAGATGCATAAGAATGTTCAAAGTTCCTATGAAGGCAGATCCCTCTAAATTCTCCACCACCAACATAATTTTCATGGATGAAACGGTATGTATATTATTTCAATCCTGTTTTATTGTTTCTATATTTCTCTATCTAACTATACCTAATCTAATATTCAGGAAGAACAAATTCATGCAGTGATAAAGGAGTCTTTAATGACCAACTTTCCACAATTAAAAGAAGGAGAAGCTTTTCTAATCTCAAAATATGGAGTTGCAATGTACGATACAGAGTACAAATATACAAATCACAAATTCAAGCTATTGTTTTCACGCTTTACAATAGTAAAGCCCTGCATGACTGAAGATATTTGATACGCTACACTTTGTATAGCGTAACTAGATATTATTACATTATATTAGGAGTATATTCATATGAGTTTAGGGACATTTCTATGTTATGTATCATTGGTGTTATTATGAAGACTTAGAAGATTTAAAGGGAAGAATTGGAGTCTAGAAGACATTCGAAGTATGGCTACTGGAGCGAAATCGCGATCGCCATCAAAATCCCGCGATCGCCATGTCACAACAGAAGAAAAGAGTCATTAATAAAGACCGACCGCGATCGCCATGGTCAAGCTGACGATCGCCACCTTACATAAATGATGGCTCGTATTTAAATAAGAAATGTTGCTGCATTGGGTTGAAGTTGGGCCAAGCAAACGTGGGCCGATGAAGACTTGGGCCTGTTTTGGGAGAAGGCCCGCGTGAAGAGAAGCAAGCAGCTAGACACCACTCCAGCACGCACTGCAATTGTGAAATCAATTCACATGATTTCACCGAATTTGTGTTTCCTTTTATTCTTTTTGTTTTATTTCTTTTCTTTTCCCTTTTTCCTTAATTAGTTTTAGGATATATCTTTTACCATATATTTTTAGGGTTAGTCTCTATTTAAGAACCCTAGTTCTTTCTATTTTCTATCATCATCTTTTCTATTATCTTTTCCATCAGACAATTTAGTTCTGCAACCATGAGCAGGAACTAATCTCCATTGTTTTACCAAGCGGCTGAAACCTTCAGTTATTAAGTTGTGAGATTTCTAAACTCTTGTTCTTTTCCTATGGGTTTGTATTAATTCTCTTGTTCTTCATCTATTGATTTCTATTAGTTTTGCTAGCTTGATCACCTAGTTTGATTGATAGTTTTCTATTGCTAGACTAGGAATATACGGTGGAATTCCTTGTCATTGTAGCATTCATATCTGCATGATCTGGTAGTTGATTGCTTTTATGAAAGAGAATTGATTGCATGTTAATACTTGACGGTTGTAAGTTATTGCATGCATCCTTATAATTCATGTGCTCTTTGCTGCTATTTCATCTAATCTTGAGAGGTTTCCCTGATTGCTGAATAGTAAGTATTATCAGGACCGGTTGACCTGCTGATATATTAAAGATTGGAATAGGAACATTCCCTAGGATTGATAAGAACTTGAGATAAATCTATGATCAACTTGATTGACTGTTGTGTGGATACCTGCTAGGTGAAACCCCTTCTCATCATATTCACAACCAAACCTTCTTTGCTTGATACTTGTTACTTTTGAGTTCCATACAATCAACCCCCCCCCCTTTGTTACTTGTTACTTGTTTATTAATTGGTATTTCGCTTGACTGCATAGCGATTGGTATTTTGATTTCCTTGGGTTCGACCTCTACTTACTTGCTATACTCTAGTTAGTGTTCAGAGTTTATTTTGATTTGGCACTACGACTTTAGCCTCATCAAATTTGGCGTCGTTGCCGGGGAATTGAAATTTTTCTGATTCTGTGTTGACTGTGAAATTATCAACTGTTTGGTGTGAACCTTTATGGTTCAGACCCGTGCTACTGATTCATCTCTTGTTGCCTTTGACCCAGAGATTGAAAGGACGTTCCTTCGGAACCAAAGAGCAGCTCTGAACCAAGATAACGAGATGGGTGATCGACATGGACCACCATTGCCTACTATGAGGCAACTCACTGCCCCAGACTTAAACCAACAACCTTTGGCAGTGAGGTTTCCTGAGATTGAAGAAGGTATGAATTTTGAATTAAAAGCTGGTTTAATTCATGAGCTACCACACTTCCATGGCTTAGCAGGAGAAGATCCCAACAAACACTTGGCTCAATTCCATGCCATATGTTCTAGTATGAAGCCAAGAGGTGTTACTGAGGAGCAGGTCATGCTGAGAGCTTTCGGATTTACTCTGAAAGACGCTGCGAATGATTGGCTCTATTATCAAGCTCCAGGGAGTATTGATACATGGGCTAAGATGAAAAAAGTCTTCTTGGAGAAATATTTTCCAGCCACAAAACTGAGCAGCTTGAAGAAGGAGATCACGAATCTTCAACAACATTCAACTGAGAGTCTCTATGAGTATTATGAGAGATTCAAGAAGCTTTGCTCAAGCTGCCCATTTCATAGTTATACTGACCATGATCTTCTTATGTACTTATTCAGTGGGCTGATTGATGAGGATCGTCGAATGGTAAACGCATCTTGTGAAGGTAATTTTCTGAAACTAACTATACCTCAGGCCACTGAAATGTTTGAAGAGTTGGCTGAAAGTTCAAGGCAGTTTGGCAGTAGACAGGGACCCCACTCAGTCAAAGCAATTAATTCAGATCAATTACAAACTGACATGAATGAACTGAAAGATATGATGAAGTCTTTTATGCTGCAAAGTGGTGGTCAACAACTCCAAGAGCCGAATGCTGAGGTAAACGATGTTGGTGGATGGCAACCAAGGCCAAGGTATGATTCTCATAATATTAATTATCAGCAACCTAGACCTCAGAATTCTATGACTGTTGAAGATATGATCAAGTCCTTAGCTCAAACTGTGATGCAACAAAATGCTAGAACGGAATCGAGTATCCAAAATCTTGAAAATAAATTAGGACAGATTGCTCAAGCTGTGAGTGATGAGCCGATTGTCGTGATGCCTATCAAAGAATACCTAACTCAAATCCACTAGTATAGTGGGAAGCAAGGGTTGAATCCCAAGAGAGTCGAAATACAGTTTAAATCACAATTTTGTTCCTAACAAGTAACCAAATTGGGGGGGGTTTGTAGTAATTGAGATCAAGGAAGTAAACAAACACGCAATTGTTGAGATTAAGTAGTTTGATGGAAAGAAGTTCACTTCTCGGTTATTAGCACATCAATCATGCAAGGAGAATTGATCATGGAAACCTAACACCATATATTCATACACATTCAATTGGTTTATCCTACTCTTTGTTCATATAAAGTAACTAGTCCAACAAGTCCTAGAAACCCTTATTTGATTATAACCCTAGAACAACTAAGATTCAATAACCAAATAGCATTGAGCGCAAAGATATGTAGGCTTGTGCAATACCATTGGCGACAAGCCGATACTTGACACAAGTTTATAATCTCTACCCTATAAACACTCACAACAAGTTCATGTAAATAAGGATTGCTACCAAAAGACAAGACTCTTCAACAAGAATTATCAAGTCTAGCAATATGAAAGATAGAAATCAAACCTAGTTGCGCACCTAGATAAAATCAATATCTCTCAATAGCAAATTGAGGCACAAGAGATTATAAAATAAAACCACAATTGAAATAGAATATAAGATGTAGGAAACTCACAATCCTCCAATGAAAGAAGGCTTCAAACCTCAAAGTGAACAATAGAGATTTAGTTACACATAGTCATGGAAGCTCTCAACAATGGAGTTTTCTTACTAAAAACCAAGATCCAAAAACTCTAGGGAGAAGGAGAAGAGTTTATATAATTTCTCCCTAGAAAAACCAAGAAAAATAAATAAAAACCAAGTCTTAATGCAGCAAATTAAAGATAGACATAACTAATTTCGGAGTTACAAATCAAATGGAGAGAGGAAGGTCTAGCATCCAATGCCATCAATTTCAATGCTGATTTCGGGTAGAAATCTCGACCGAGATGTTGGAAATCTCGACCGCGATTTGCACATGCTGACGTGGAATGACGTGGAATCAACAGAATCTCGATGCTGGAAAATGGCAAAATCTCGACCGAGATTTTGGGATCTCGACCGCGATTTCTTGTCTCCAGCTTCTTCTCTCCGTCTTCTTCTGGTCTCGAGGCAGCTCGGCTTCGCCTCTCGACCACTCCTCTGGTGCAAGTGTGGTGTGTACTCCTCCTAAGCTCCATCCCGCAAGTACCAATGAAGGATACAAGCGGAATCTCCTAACTCCACCACCAAAATCGCTTTCGAGCTTCCCGCAAATCCATAATAACAACTCCAACCGGATTCCGGAAATAACACTCGACAAGCACCTAAACTCCTCTAATCCTATGCTAATAGTCGCTAGTTATCACCATATAACATGCTCCTATCAGTGAGTAAGTTAGAGGCCAGAGAACCGGTAAGAAACCCGAGAGAGAACGTCAGTGCAGTGTTCTTGAGGAGCGGAAAAACTTTAAATGACTGTTCTGTGCCAAAACCGCGATCGCCAGATCTGAGTGGTGATCGCCATGAGATTACAGAGAGCAAGCAGAATCTGGCCGAGAAGGAGCCGCGATCGCCACATATCATTGGCGATCGCCATATTTCAACAGAAGCTGAAGGGTCGCGACCGCGATCGCCGTCCATTGATGGCGATCGCCATGAGTCATCTGAGCCAGTTGACAATTATGTTCGCCCCAACTTTCCTCCTCTATTCTCACAGAAGCCTGTGGCTCCCTTTCCCGAGGCATTGAAGGATACTCGAAGGCTGGAGAACGACAACGAAATCTTCAAAACCTTTAGTAGGTGTGAGGTAAACATTCCTTTGCTCAAACTTGTTAAGAGTATTCCTAGATTTGCTAAGTTTTTGAAAGAAGTTTGTACTATTAAAAGAAATCAAAAACTGAAAGGAAAGAAGAAAGTAGAAATAAGTGAACAAGTTTCTGCTGTGTTTCAAAAACGCATGCCTAAGAAATGTGGTGATCCAGGCATATTTAGCATTCCATGTGTGATTGGTGAAACTAAATTTGACAAAGCCATGCTAGATTTAGGTGCATCAATCAATGTTTTACCTTACTCTTTGTATGAATCACTAGGCTTAGGACCTTTGCATAAAACAGGAACTGCTATTCAACTTGCTGATAGGTCTACTGTATACTCGAAAGGGGTTGTTGAAGATGTTCTTGTTATGGTTGGTGATCTGATTTTTCCTGCTGATTTCTTTGTGTTAGATATGGAGCATGCTAATAATGTCACACCTATACTGTTGGGTAGACCTTTTATGAAAACTGCACAAACGAAAATTGATGTTAATAGTGGTACTCTCTCTATGGAGTTTGATGGGGATAAGGTAGAATATAATATATATGATATGGATCCCATTGATAAGAATTCTCTATGTGCTATTGATGTGATTAAGCCTACTTGTAAGGATGAATTGCAACCTGTTTTAGAGAATCTCTTAGAACCCCCCAAAGTAGATATTGTTTTGTCTACTAACATGCAGGAGTGTCAGGCTAAGCCAGAGCCTAAAGGTAAGCTCTTTTCACATCCTTTGGGCAATCGCCCTCCATTACTCACCTCGCCAGGCGAGATACCATTGATGTCTAGTGTGCAGGCACTTGACATTGAGCTTAAACAGCCGCCTGATACGGTCAAGGAGGAGAAAGTGAATGAAACCACCTTCACTTCTAAAGACAAGGTGGTCAAGGTAAGAGGGACGAGATTTAAGGCGTTCCATGAGTGGTTCAAGAGAGAATTCAGACAAGAGACGGTTTTCACAAAGCCAAATGGCGTTAGTTAAATCTCTTGAGTTTCATGTCGAGCCACGACATAAAATACGGCGCTACTCGGGAGGCAACCCGAGGTTCGAGTTTGTTTTTATTTGTTTTTGTTCGGTTTAATTTTCTTTTTAGTTTTTCTATGGACAGGAGGAAATCACCGAAGCTTAGGGTCAGCTACAGTCAGTAGCCAATCTCGCTGTAAGTCTTCTCTCCCGTTAAAAAAAAAAAACATCCGAAAATCATTCTGAGAAAAAAATAATATATCGGATTAAAAAAATAGAGTGCAGAGAAAAAAATATGAGAGAAAAGAAAGTAAGGAGTTGTATTACATCAAGTTTGGTTTCATTGGTACTATCATTTTAGATCTACATTCATTGGAGCTTAGCTTGTTGGTGACCATGTTCTTTACAAGGAGTTGATTTATTTGGATCACTTTCTACATTGGAGGTATTCTTTCTTTTGCTTTAGATGAGCTATGCATTATTGGATTACATTTAGTTTTCATCTAGTTTCTCATTCTACCACACTTTGAGTTTTATTGGAGGAAGGTCATACGACCTTGTATGTGAGTCTTCTGTCTCCTTCCATGGGTTCGATTTTTCTGTCTTCCATTTCATTGAGGACAATGCAATGTTTAAGTATGGGGGAGGAGAATGTATTCACATGTAATTATTTGAGTGTTGGTTGTATCTTCATGAGCTTATTGAATATATATTGTATGAAAAAGCCACAAAAATTGAAAAAAGGCATACAAAATCCTTGGATAGCAAGATCTATGCAATAAGAAGGTGGCTTGACCGGCATTAGGCTGGGGCAAAAATAAGTCTTGAGTGATGTGAGCCTGGAACAATTATTGAGTGGTTGGGATGAAAACCCGAAAGGGCGCCCAAGCAAGATGAGTGTTATAAAAATAAATAAAAAAAAAAAAAAATTGAGTGTTTTAGGATTTTTATCATCTTGGCGTATAAGAGGATTCAGGTAGGCCACTTGGAGGAATAAGGTGTAGTTCTGGGTATGTGTTTATTTTATCACATCGTTCTTGATTGTTGTTGTTATGTTTGGAGGAGCTTATTGGTTATGTAATCACTAGGAGATATTCTTGTACTTCCTGAGGCTTTGAGTATTTATTGTATGAGTAGCTTTTCTGTAAGTTACTCGGGACGAGTAAAAGTCTAAGTATGGGGGTATTTGATACGCTACACTTTGTATAGCGTAACTAGAGATTATTACATTATATTAGGAGTATATTCATATGAGTTTAGGGACATTTCTATGTTATGTATCATTGGTGTTATTATGAAGACTTAGAAGATTTAAAGGGAAGAGTTGGAGTCTAGAAGACATTCGAAGTATGGCTACTGGAGCGAAATCGCGATCGCCATCAAAATCCCGCAATCGCCATGTCACAACAGAAGAAAAGAGTCATTAATAAAGACCGACCGCGATCGCCATGGTCAAGCTGACGATCGCCACCTTACATAAATGATGGCTCGTATTTAAATAAGAAATGTTGCTGCATTGGGTTGAAGTTGGGCCAAGCAAACGTGGGCCGATGAAGACTTGGGCCTGTTTTGGGAGAAGGCCCGCGTGAAGAGAAGCAAGCAGCTAGACACCACTCCAGCACGCACTGCAATTGTGAAATCAATTCACATGATTTCACCGAATTTGTGTTTCCTTTTATTCTTTTTGTTTTATTTCTTTTCTTTTCCCTTTTTCCTTAATTAGTTTTAGAATATATCTTTTACCATATATTTTTAGGGTTAGTCTCTATTTAAGAACCCTAGTTCTTTCTATTTTCTATCATCATCTTTTCTATTATCTTTTCCATCAGACAATTTAGTTCTGCAACCATGAGCAGGAACTAATCTCCATTGTTTTACCAAGCGGCTGAAACCTTCAGTTATTAAGTTGTGAGATTTCTAAACTCTTGTTCTTTTCCTATGGGTTTGTATTAATTCTCTTGTTCTTCATCTATTGATTTCTATTAGTTTTGCTAGCTTGATCACCTAGTTTGATTGATAGTTTTCTATTGCTAGACTAGGAATATACGGTGGAATTCCTTGTCATTGTAGCATTCATATCTGCATGATCTGGTAGTTGATTGCTTTTATGAAAGAGAATTGATTGCATGTTAATACTTGACGGTTGTAAGTTATTGCATGCATCCTTATAATTCATGTGCTCTTTGCTGCTATTTCATCTAATCTTGAGAGGTTTCCCTGATTGCTGAATAGTAAGTATTATCAGGACCGGTTGACCTGCTGATATATTAAAGATTGGAATAGGAACATTCCCTAGGATTGATAAGAACTTGAGATAAATCTATGATCAACTTGATTGACTGTTGTGTGGATACCTGCTAGGTGAAACCCCTTCTCATCATATTCACAACCAAACCTTCTTTGCTTGATACTTGTTATTTTTGAGTTCCATACAATCAACCCCCCCCCTTTGTTACTTGTTACTTGTTTATTAATTGGTATTTCGCTTGACTGCATAGCGATTGGTATTTTGATTTCCTTGGGTTCGACCTCTACTTACTTGCTATACTCTAGTTAGTGTTCAGAGTTTATTTTGATTTGGCACTACGACTTTAGCCTCATCAATATTCCTACTCATGGCTTTAAATTCATAGATTTTGAGGAAGTGTATGATAATTCACTACATGAGAATACTCATTATGGTTAGTATTATAAACTAAATCAACACATTTTTGCAACAGTTATTCTCATACCTAACTGATCTGCTGTTATTTTAATTTATTGTTTCAGATCTTATTGGGTTGTTGGCTGGAATTGGAGATATTGTCAAATGGTCTGCAAAAAAACCTGATGGAAAAAGGCTATTCTTGAAGTTAATGGATTCCAGGTATGGTTTTGGATTTTAATACTGCAGATCTGAAACATTTATATTTTTATGAACTAAAACATGAAGCAGTTTATGAATAAGCCACTTTACATTAAATATACCTGGTATGAGCAATAAGTAGTGTTCTTTGCACCTGTGTTCCACCTTTCTGCAGAAACATGAAGCACTTAATCAATAAGCCACTTTTCAGTAAAATATACCTGGTATGAGCAATAAGTAGTATAAAATGAATTCTTTTTCAGAAAGTATAAAGTATTATGTAATCTACTATATAACTACTAAATCTATTGAATAAGCCACTTTTCACAAAGTGTACATTTATATTCCAATTTTCAGCCATTTTTACCTTCAGGTTTTTAGGCTCATTTAATATATTATTCAGATCTACAGTTTATGTAGTTGAATGATTATTCTTACAACCCATATATTTTAAAACTCATTGACTTTACATTTATTTTATAGGAACAATACAATAGACATTACACTTTGGGATGCTTATGGTGAGATGTGTCGACCCCTACTCGGATTATCACTTGAGAATAAGAAGATTGTATTAGTCATTCAATTTGCACGACTATCAAAATGGAATAATGAGCCTAATTTCTCAAATGGTTATGATGGAAATAGACTCTTTCTAGATGATGACTCAATTGCAGAAATTTCAGATTTCAAAAAGAGGTAAACAAACATTCGAATTTTATCTATGTAAAACTATTTATTTTTATACTATTTATGTGTAGAAAAATAGTCAAATCTAATCCTTTTAATACTAGAAACCCATACAAACTTGATATTGATATGAATAAAATTATTTGAACTAAACTATGTTCTTTAATAATTTCATACAGTTTCAAAGAAATAGAAGGGCTACAAGTTGAGAATATTGTTCAGCTTTCAAATGAGGCTTCAAAATTACCGGCTGATATTTTCCTAAAGGCCAATGACAGGAGAACATTGGAAGAGCTACATGAGCATCTATTTGAAAATAAAATTGTAAGTTGTAAAAACTTTATTTCTAATGAATTTTTACAATTATTAATTCTGAATTATTTTATAGGTATTGAGAGCTGTTACAGTTGCCACCATAGAACATATTGATAATCCTACAGGTTGGTACTATAACTCATGCAAAAAGTGCAAGAGTAACGTTAAACCGGGCTCAGAGGAGGGTCACTGGTGCAAGAAATGTGAAAAAATAGTCACTTTTCCAATACCTAGGTTTGCAATACAAGTTTCAGTAATTGATGGAACAGGAAATGGTCAATTAACAATTTTTGATAAAGAAGCTTCACAAATCTTAGAGAAAAGTGTTACTGACATTCTGGAATCAAGAAAAGAGGTGATTTTTATAGCTTTTTGCTAATATATACAATCTTGAACTTCTCTAATATTTTTATATCCTATTTACAGGAAGACGATGATAATGAGATTCCTGAAGAATTGAAGATATTCTTAAACAGGAAATTTCTATTCAAGGTAAATTATTTTTATTATAGTTGTAGAATAGTTTTCTCTAAGTTCATTTTAGATCTGTAAAACACTCACAACTATGTTCATTTTCTGCATAAAAAGTACAACTTAATTTATTATTTAGACCATAAAGTGATTATGCAGATACATTTATTTTAAATAACGTAATTGATCTAATATGCAAAAAACTTTTGTATGCCCAAGGAAGTGAAGGAATAGATGGTGGATGACTTAAAAACTTATTTTAGTTGATTTTTAGCCTTAGCTGTATTGAAATATTCATTTTATTAAAATATTTATCTTATCATGCAAGTTTTTGTATTCCATATCAAAACATAAAATAAATACAATAAGTAAACTTACTTGGGTATTTTTTAACAACTTCATCTCATCAATAACTTCTCATTTCCTTCTTCTCCTCCACCTCCTTAGGCTTGATTGGATCTTTTTTGCTTTGCTGTTTCACATCTTCCTTTTCTCTGGATTTAGAGAAAAGGAAGGTGTCTGCAATTTTAATTTTTTTTTATCAATTTTGTATTATTAATTTTGCTTCCTAAATAGTAATAAACTACAGCTGAGAAGTAGGAACCAATACATATTACCTAAACTCACATTCTTCTTGGCTCCATAGATCATAGAAGAACGTCAACCTGCATGCGCGGGTTCAACCATTAGCTCAATAAATGTAAAAAATTAATCTCTGAATCCAAATAAGAAAAGGAATTTGCTTAACTTGAAAGCATAAATACAACAGAGAAAAGAGAAGAAGAAACACTTGCAGAAAAATATCCAATTCTGTGATGGTTCACAATTCACACACTAGACCTAAAACTGAAGAGGAAGAAGAAAAATGCAAAATAATTGTGTTTAATTAAGCATGAGATGGTTCACAGTTTTAAATTAATGATAGACAAAGGCAAAAAAACATTGATTAGGAGGTCAGCAATGAAAGTAGATTGGAACTAACAACTCCATGCTATTGAAGAGAGTTAGCAATCAAGTATCAAGTTGGTGGAATTTAGGTGTGGTGCATAATCAAAACTTTCACCAACTGTGAAACAACATTTGCAAAACCTTTAGTTTAAAACTTCCCTTATACTGTGACACACATCACAAGTGATGCAGATTTGATTGAAAAGTTTGAGACCTTATCATTACATTAAGATGGTAAGATCCATTTATTAGGTGTGGTGCATATTCAATAGGTTAAGTAATATTACCTCAGAATGAAATTTCTTCAACTAAGGGGATTGTGAATGAATTTCTTCAACTTCATATCTGACTGCAGTAAGATGGTAAGAGCCATTTATTACAAAGACCAAATTTTTATTAGGCCTTCAAAGAACTATAATAAGATAAAAAAAAGGCTTATTCAAATTATTATCTTTATTAGAACCGCACTAGAGGTCATAAAGAAGCTGGCAGCAAGGATACAATCAATAATTGACAGTAACATGAAAATAAAATAAAAACTAACCTTATAAAACTCCATTAGCTCATCAGCACGAAATGCTAGCTTTCACCTACATAATGAAAATATATGACCAATTAATAAGGTTATTCAAAACCAATCAATCAATTCTTTTGAAGAGCCGTGTTGATCATGGATACAAAATGAAAACAAGACATAGCCCTAGATAGAAAATTTTCCTGTGCCTTCACCTAGATAGGAAATTTTCACAGATTACTTTGTGATCTTTTATGCAAACAGGCACATGAAGCAATATCAGAATTTATAACATGACCAATGTTGCTAAAATGTCAAACAGAAACCCTAGATTTCAGAAACCTAAAAAGGAACGAGAACAAATCATCTTAAGATAAAAAAATAATAGCAGACATGCGAGATGTACAGATCCAGGAGTTATTCATGTACCTTTTACTCATTTATTTCAAAAGAAACCCTAGATCTGAGAAGAGAAGACTTTTTCGACTCTTCCTCCTCTTCCATTACCTCATCACCTCTCCCCACTTCCCCTATCTTCATTACGGTGCAGATCCTACCTCTCCATGTGAAATCATCTTCAAAAAATAAAAGAAAGAACCATCAATAAGAAACCCTAGATCTGGAAGGGCTTCGTTCAGATCTGAGCAGAGAAAGGAGGGTTTGAGAGTTTGAGAGCGGAGAGGCTCTGGTATTGATGGTTTGTGAAAGATCGATGGCAGAGAGGCCCAAATCATGATGTCGAGATCTGAGCAGAGAAAGGAGGGTTTGAGAGTGGAGGGCTTCGTTCAGATCTGAGCAGAGAAAAGAAAAGAGGATCTTGAGGAGGATGAGCAGAGAAAGGAGGGCTTCGTTCAGATCTGAGCAGAGAAAGGAGAAGAGGATCTGAACGAAGAAAGTTGTGGAGAACTGAGCACCAAATCGAGGGTTTGAGAGTGGATGAGGCTTCGTACAGATCTGAGGCAATCGAGAAGGAGAAGACATCTTAAATGTAGGAGAAGGAAATGAGTGGAGGCGGAGGAGTGAATAGAAATCAGGGTTTCCTTAAAGAGAGAGACATCAAAACCAAATTTATGCATTTATATTTATTGTTGAAGATAAAATAAATAATAAATATTTTAAGTAAATAGTTGATGTTAGCTTATTTGTATCTTCACATTTATTTTTGTTATTAAATACATGTTATATTATATTTATGTTTTGTTTCCAATATTATTCAGTGATTAGAGAAACTGGTGCGAAAGCGTAAAGTTTTAGAAAACGAACAACGAACAGAATCAAATCGATCAGGTATTCAATCAGCTAAAGAATTGGGTATCGTTTTTTTTTTGAGATTTATATATGAATTTATTTGTTATTATTAAAATCATTTATTAATTAAATATGTGCAGGATCTACTAACCGAGTGACTAGATCTTCTTTAAATGGCTTGCGTTCCCAGATGTCTGATATTTCCAATGGTAAGTAATTTATTGTATTAATTATTTTTGTTTTTGTTCAATTGAAATATATGTTTTATCTATGTTTGAACAAATTTTAGTTTTTTATGTTTTTATTGTTAAATGTTAGAACAGTATATGTTCATTTTTAGCATTAAAGCATATATATATATAAAAACATATTTAAATTCATATATTAATTAAATATGTGCAGGATCTATTGACCCAATTAGTAGAGATTCTTTAAATGGTTTGCGTACCCCGATGTCCGATATTTCCAAAGGTAAGTTTCTAGCGGATTAATTAGATGTTTTTTATTCAATTCAACAATATATGTTTCATTTTTGTTTAAACAAATTTAGTATTTTTTTATAATTTCTATTGTTAAATATTAGACTTTGAATACGTTGATTGAATTTTGTAGTGTATCAACATGTTACACCGAGATATCGTCAAATTCATCAACAAGATCCAATTTCTCATACTTCAGTTTTACCCGGTTGCGTCCCACACAAAAAAAACAATGGTACAACTTATATTTTCATCTAAAGGTTACTTTATTTATTCAGATTGTTGGATTAGTTAGTAGATTATATTGAATGTACTATATTGATTCTTATCGTAGTTAAACAGATTAATCAAAACAGGCGTAAGAAACAAGGAAATCAATCAGGTTGGGAGTATATTATTTTTATAATTTTAAAATAATATTCCTTTCTTATATTTGAAAATCATTTTTTAATTATATTCTTGCAGGTCGAGAACATGAGAATATTTGCAGTTCTTCTATTAATGAGGGTGCACCGTTACACAGTGACGCTAATTGTATGTCGTTATTGGAAATTAAATATTATATCTTATGAATTTATCTATTTTGATATTGATTTTAATTTGTTTTTGGTAGGGCAAGTGCATGGATCAATGTTTAACAACCAATTGGTTGTAGGAAAAAAAGAAAAAGGTATGATTCAACCAACCTACATGTGAATTTATATATCTAAATGTTAAAACTATTAGAAAGTTTATATTGATATATTAGATCGGAATATGAGGATGTTGAGAATGAATGCAATCAAGCTAAAGAGGACATTGAATCTACATGGAGTACATACAGGTTAACAACATGTGTTCTTATTAGTGGATGTATATAAATAGAGACTTCTACCCTATTTTATTATTATTTAATTAACTTTTTGTTTGTAGTCCAATTGCATGACTCGAGACTTAACGATCCATTGGCCATCGAAAAGATTGAGAAAGGTATGAAAATACTTTTAACAAATGTGGTTTTTGGGTTAAAGTGCTAAAAATTTTGTATGGGTTCTCTTTAGCTCGCCGTATGAGAATGATAAGAATTGAGGCAATCAAAGAAATGAGACGAAGACAAAAGCAAATTCATAAAGGTTAACAATTTATCTAAATTTATTGTTCATATTTCATAGTTTAAAATTATATGTCATTTATTGTTTAATTATTAATGTAGACAACTTATTTTTATTTTGTAGTCAAGTACCTCGATCATGGTGATGCTAAATATCAATGTCAGTATTGTGGTGCGTTGCTATGGCATGATGAAATCAGCAAAAACAAACAACCGAAATCAGATGAAGATGAAGAAAATAACTCATGTGATGATAATTTTTCAAAGTCTTCTCTTTGTTGTATGAAAGGGAAAATTCAGCTTCCTTTGTTGAAAGAGCCACCCCCGTTGCTCAAAAGTCTTTTGACTAATAGGCATCCAAAAAGCAAGCAATTCTGTGAAAACATCATTGCTTACAACATGATGTTTTCTTTCACCTCATTAGGAGGCAAGATGGCACCAATTAGCGGAGGGCGTGGACCTTACTGCTACAGAATGCATGGTCAAAACTTTCACAGAATTGGGAGTTTGTTACCTGTACCTGGGTCAGGACCAAAGTTTTCACAACTATATATCTTTGATACAGAAAATGAGGATGCAAATAGAATTGGTGTCATAAGGTATGTTAAATTCATGAATTGTTTGGTATTCTTTACTTAATTAGTAAAATATCCTCTTTAGACTACATCATCTTCATTAGCGTAATATTTATTAACATATTCAATGCTATAATAAATTAATTTGTTTTCACTACAGCTCTAGAGTAAAAAAAGTAGATGACTCACTGGTGAGTGACTTGAAAAATATGATAGATGAATACAACCCTCATGCAAAGGCGTTTAGAATGGCAAGAGATCGCTTTAAAGAAGACAATTCAGCAAACGTCCAGCTGCGTCTTATTAGTAAGAGAAACACAGATGCGCGAAGATATAATCTGCCAACAAGATCTGAGGTTGCTGCTCTTATTATTGGTGATATTGACACAGATTTAGGAAAGAGAGACATCGTACTTCACACAAGGAGTGGTCGATTGCAAAGAATACACGAGTTGCATCCTTCTTACCTTCCTCTTCAGTATCCACTAGCATTCCCATATGGAGAGGATGGATACAGACCTGATATTGCTCTCAGTGATATTTCAAACAACCCTTCAAGAAAGAGGTTGAGGATTACTATAAAAGAGTTTGCTCAGTTTAGAATCCATGAGCGGGAAGGAGAATCGCCTACTCTAAGGTCATCCAGAAAATTATTCCAACAGTTCTTGGTCGATCTTTATACAATGGTTGAATCAGAAAGGCTTAGCTACCAGAAAGCTAACCAGAAGAAGCTTCAGTCTGATTTATACAATAATCTTGCTAGAGCAACTAGCAAGGGCAACATTGAACCATCTTCATCCGGAAAGCGTACAATATTAGCATCTACATTTACAGGCGGTCCGAGATACATGAGGCAGGACTATCAATATGCAATGGCGATCTGCAGGCATCACGGTTATCCTGATTTGTTTATAACATTCACATGTAATTCAAAATGGCCTGAAATTACAAGGTTTCTTGAAGAGAGGGGTCTACATCCAGAGGATCGGCCTGACATTGTATGCAGGCAGTTCCACATCAAATTGACCGAAATGATTCAAGATTTCAGAAATGGTAAAATTTTCGGAAAAATCAAATCAGGTAACTAAGTCGATATATTTTTAAATTACTCCTAATACATTTAATCCCTACATATTGAATTATCGTTGATATTTTTGTTGTGAATCTTTAATTTCTGAAACTCTAAGTTATTATTGCTTCTATCTTTGTTGCAGTAGTATACACCATCGAATTTCAGAAACGTGGTTTACCACATGCCCACATTTTGTTGTTTCTAGATAAGGAACATAAGTTGCCTACTACAACAGATATTGATAGAGTTATATCAGCTGAACTTCCTGACCCAATACACGATGCTGATTTATTCAAGGCAGTCAGTGAATTCATGATTCATGGTCCGTGTGGAGTTTTTAATCTGACATCGCCGTGTATGAAAGAATTGAAGTGTACCAAATACTTCCCGAAAGAGTTCAACGACCTGACATCTATTTCTGAAAATGGCTATGCTATTTATCGAAGGCGTCAAGATGGGAGGACGATAGAAAAGAGTGGAGTTGTACTAGATAATCGGAATGTGGTTCCTTACAATGCAACTCTTCTCTTAAAGTACAATGCCCATATAAATGTTGAGTGGTGCAATCGGACGACCACTATTAAATACATGTTCAAGTATGTGAACAAAGGTCCAGACCGTGTCACAGCTGCATTCTCAGAAACAAAGTAGAATTCTGAAAATAACGGTGTTGATGAAGTCACAGATTACCTCAACTGTCGTTATATATCTGCGTGTGAAGCATCTTTGAGGATTTTTGCTTTTCCCATTCATTATCGGACTACGCCAGTTGTACGTTTGAATTTCCACCTTCCCGGTGAGCAGAGTGTTTTATTTGATGATGCTGATAATATTGATGAAGTCATAGATGATCCAGACATAGCAAACACTATGTTTCTGCAGTGGATGGAGTGTAACAAAACAAATGAAACGACTAAAACTTTGACATATTGCCAGTTTCCGGAGAAGTTTGTATGGGTTGCTGAGAAACGAAAGTGGAAGATTCGGGAGAAGGGGACTGCTTCTATTGGAAGAATCTATCCCATGCTTCCTGGTAGTGGGGAGAAGTACTATCTCCGGATTATGTTAAATCATATTAAAGGGCCAACTTCTTTTGAAGCTTTAAGGACTGTTCATGGTAACCCTTATCCTACCTTCAAGGAAGCATGCTTTGAGATGGGATTATTAGATGATGACAAAGAATATGTTGAAGGGATCATTGAAGCAAGTTTTTGGGGAACAAGAGATTATCTCAGGAGTCTCTTTGTATTTCTTTTGATTTCTGATAGCATGGCAAGGCCTGAATACGTTTGGCAACGAACATGGAAACATCAATCAGATGATATCATCAGGAAACAGAGGAGGATACTTCAAATTGACGGTATGTACTTTATTTCTTATATATTTTTTATTATGCCATATCTATATTTCGAGCTTTCCGTTTTTAAATTATATGCTGATACGCTACACTTTGTATGGCGTAACTAGGGGTTATTACATTAGTTTAGGAGTGTTATCACAAGTATTTGGAGCTATTGTTATATTATGAGTTGTTTATGAAGAAGTGAAGAAACGAAGACCAGAACCGAAGAAGAAGAAGATAAAGATTGAAGACATGAAGACGAAGCCATTTTGCGGAGCAGAGGCGATCGCCACCATCACTATGGCGATCGCCATTCTACAACAGAAACATCCAGGAGTTCGAGAGAGCATGGCGATCGCCATGACTCTATGGCGATCGCCATGGTGCGACAGAGACGACGAAGATTTAAATGAAGACCGCGATCGCCAGGCATCTATGGCGATCGCCACAACAAGGCCGAAGATATTCCAGACTTTCCTTATTTTGCTTTTCTTTTATTTCTTTTATTATTTTTCTATTTTCCTTATATTTCGTTTAGGATCTTTCTTTTTACCTTATTCCTTTAGGGTTAGACTCTATATATACCCTAGTTCCTTTCATCTTTTCTATCATCATCTTTTCCATCAGACAATTTAGTTCTGCAACCATGAGCAGGAACTAATCGCCATTGTTTTACCTAGCGGTTGAAACCTTCAGTTATTAAGTTGTGAGATTTCTAAACTCTTGTTCTTTTCCTATGGGTTTGTATTAATTCTCTTGTTCTTCATCTATTGATTTCTATTAGTTTTGCTAGCTTGATCACCTAGTTTGATTGATAGTTTTCTATTGCTAGACTAGGAATATACGGTGGAATTCCTTGTCATTGTAGCGCTCATATCTGCATGATCTGGTAGTTGATTGCTTTTATGAAAGAGAATTGATTGCATGTTAATACTTGACGGTTGTAAGTTATTGCATGCATCCTTATAATTCCTGTGCCCTTTGCTGCTATTTCATCTAATCTTGAGAGGTTTCCCTGATTGTTGAATAGTAAGTATTATCAGGACCGGTTGGCCTGCTGATATATTAAAGATTGGAATAGGAACATTCCCTAGGATTGATAAGAACTTGAGATAAATCTATGATCAACTTGATTGACTGTTGTGTGGATACTTGCTAGGTAAAACCCCTTCTCATCATATTCACAACCAAACCTTCTTTGCTTGATACTCGTTACTTTTGTGTTCCATACAATCAAAACCCCCCCTGGTTACTTGTTACTTGTTACTAGTTGATATTTCACTTGACTGCATTGATTTGGTGTTTTGATTCCCTTGGGTTCAACCTCTACTTACTTGCTATACTCTAGTTAGTGTTTAGAGTTTATTTCTTTGATTTGGCACTACGACTTTAGCCTCATCAAATTTGGCGCCGTTGCCGGGGAATTGAATTATTCAAATTCTGTGCTAATTGTGACTTATCAACTGTTTGGTGTGAACCTTTATGGTTCAGACCCGTGCTACTAATTCATCTCTTGTTGCTTTTGATTCAGAGATTGAGAGGACGTTCCACAGGAACCGAAGAGCAGCTCACTGCCCCGAACTTAGATCAACAACCTCTGGCAGTGAGGTTTCCTGAGATAGCTGAGGGTGTGAATTTTGAGCTAAAAGCTGGATTGATTCATGAACTTCCACACTTTCATGGCTTAACAGGTGAGGATCCAAACAAACATTTGGCTCAGTTTCATGCCATATGTTCTAGCATGAAGCCGAGGGGTGTCACTGAGGAACAGGTAATGTTAAGAGCTTTCGGATTCACTCTGAAAGAGGCTGCTAATGATTGGCTTTACTATCAAGCCCCTGGGAGTATTGATACTTGGGCTAAGATGAAAAAGGTTTTCTTGGAGAAATACTTTCCAGCAACTAAACTGAGCAGCCTGAAAAAGGACATTACGAATCTCCAACAACACGCAACTGAAAGTCTCTATGAATATTATGAGAGATGCAAGAAGTTGTGCTCAAGTTGTCCTTTCCACAGCTACACTGATCATGATCTTCTCATGTATCTATTTAGTGGACTGATTAATGAAGATCGTCGTATGGTGAATGCATCATGTGGAGGTAACTTTTTAAGATTAACTGTACCTCAGGCTACTGAAATGTTTGAGGAATTAGCTGAGAGCTCAAGGCAGTTTGGTAGCAGGCAAAGAACACAGTCAGTAAGTTCACTTGATCCCGCTAAAATTCAAAGTGATATGAATGAACTGAAAGATATGATGAAGTCATTTATGCTGCAAAGTGGTGGTCGACAACACGTGAGAGCTTGTGGGGTATGCACACTCACAGGGCATCTTACTGACGAGTGCCCACAACTCCAAGAACCGAGTGCTGAGGTAAATGCTGCAGGAGGATGGCAACCTAGGCCTAGATTTGATCCTTATGCTAATCATTATAATCCAGGTACAAGGAATCATCCTAACTTGAGGTGGGATAATCAGAATAATGTTCAAAACCCTCAAGTGTTGCAAAATCACCAAAATCAGCCTAGACATCAAAACTCTCTGACTGCTGAAGAGATGATTAAGTCCTTAGCTCAATCTGTGATGCAACAAAATGCTAAAACGGAGTCGAGTATTCAGAATCTTGAGAAACAGATAGGACAAATTGCTCAAGCTGTGAGCAACTTAGAAGCTAGAGATTCAGGAAAGCTACCATCTCAAACGGTAGTAAACCCGAGAGAAAGTGTCAGTGTTGTGACATTGAGAAGTGGAAAATTATTGGTTGAGGAATCTAATGCTGAAAAGAGCAAACAAAGGCAAAATCCTGAGACAGCAACTCCAGAAGACCGACCGCGATCGCCAAACATTGGTGGCGATCGCGGTAACATTACTGAGAACAATCAGAATCTGGCCGAGAAGGAACCGCGATCGCCACAACAAATTGGCGATCGCGATATTTCAACAGAAGCTGAAGGGTCGCGACCGCGATCGCCGTCCATGAATGGCGATCGCCATGAGTCATCTGAGCCGATTGACAATTATGTTCGCCCCAACTTCCCTCCTCTATTCTCACAGAAGCCTGTGGCTCCCTTTCCCGAGGCATTGAAGGACACTCGAAGGCCAGAAAACGATAAAGAAATTTTCGAAACCTTCAGTAGGTGCGAGGTAAACATCCCTTTACTTAAACTTGTCAAGAGTATTCCTAGATTTGCAAAAATTTTGAAAGAAGTTTGCACAATTAAAAGAAATCAAAAACTCAAGGGAAGACAAAAGGTTAAAGTTAGTGAACAAGTTTCTGCTGTATTCCAAAGACGTATGCCTAAGAAATGTGGTGACCCAGGCATGTTTAGCATTCCATGTGTGATTGGTGAAACTAAATTCGAAAAAGCTATGCTAGATTTAGGTGCATCAATCAATGTTTTGCCTTTTTCTCTGTATGAATCACTAGGTTTAGGACCATTGCATGAAACAGGAATTGTTGTTCAACTTGCTGATAGATCTAATGTGTACCCGAAAGGGGTGGTTGAAGATGTTCTTGTTATGGTTGGTGACTTGATTTTTCCTGCTGATTTCTTTGTTTTGGATATGGTGCATGACAAGCATGCATCACCTATTTTGCTAGGTAGGCCTTTTATGAAAACTGCTCAAACTAAGATTGATGTGAACAGTGGGACACTGACAATGGAATTTGATGGGGAGAAGGTTGAATACAATATTTATGATGCTATGAAACATCCCATTGATGACCATTCTTTGTGTTCTATTGATGTGATTGAGCCTATTGTGCAAGATGTATTTGATGTGACTTGTTGTGATGAGCTGAAATCGATCATTGAGAATGATGTGGAGGATCCACATGCATATATGTCTCTATCCACTAACATGCAGGTAGTCTTGGAACAATTGAACGCTGAAGGTAAGCCCCCCTACACTTATGTGAGCAATGGCCCCTTAGAACTAATAGTACCGAGCGAGAAGCTCCTACCATCTATTGTGCAGGCACCAGAAGTTGAATTGAAGGAGTTGCCCAAACATTTGAAGTATGCTTTTCTTGGAAAAGGTAAAACATTACCGGTTATTATTTCAAGCCATCTTTCCAAGGAGCAAGAGGAGAAATTAGTGGCAGTGCTTGAAGATCATAAGGTAGCTTTGGGATGGACCATTGCAGACATCAAAGGGATTAGTCCCTCAACATGTATGCATAGGATTTTGCTAGAAGGGGATCCCAAGCCATCCAGACAACCCCAGAGGCGGCTCAACCCACCAATGACTGAAGTGGTGAAGAAGGAGGTGCTGAAACTCCTGCAGGCAGGTATGATTTTTCCTATCTCTGACAGTCAATGGGTTAGTCCTACACAATGTGTCCCCAAGAAGGGTGGTATTCAGGTTGTAGAGAATCAACAAGGAGAGTTGGTTCCTACCAGATTACAAACAGGTTGGCGAGTTTGCATTGATTACCGTAAGTTGAATGCGGTAACTAGAAAGGATCACTTTCCTTTACCATTTATTGATCAAATGCTTGAGCGACTTGCTGGTCGCCCTTTCTATTGCTTTTTGGATGGATACTCAGGTTATTTTCAGATTGCCATAGCTCCAGAGGATCAAGAGAAAACGACATTTACATGCCCTTTTGGTACTTTTGCATACCGCAGGATGCCATTTGGGTTGTGTAACGCACCCGGTACGTTCCAAAGGTGTATGGTGAGTATTTTTTCTGAGTATGTGGAAAATTTCATTGAAGTTTTTATGGAGGATTTCACAGTTCATGGTGATAGTTTTGATGCATGCTTAAACCATTTGACATTAGTGCTTAAAAGATGTGTAGAAACCAACTTGGTTCTTAATTCTGAAAAGTGTCATTTCATGGTTGAGCAAGGCATTGTGTTAGGGCATATTGTATCAGCTAGGGGTATTGAGGTCGATAAGGCGAAGATTGATGTAATTCAATCTTTGCCTTATCCTACTAATGTGCGGGAAGTTCGCTCTTTTCTAGGCCATGCAGGTTTCTATCGTAGGTTTATTAAAGACTTTTCAAAGACCTCATCACCACTATGTGAGCTGCTGAAAAAGGAGGTTGATTTTGAGCTTAATGACGAGTGCAAGAAGGCGTTTGATGAGTTGAAAACTCGTTTGACAAGTGCACCAATTATTCAGGCGCCAGATTGGTCTCGACCTTTTGAGATCATGTGTGATGCTAGTGACTATGCAGTGGGAGCAGTTCTTGGACAAAAAGAAGCAAGAGCTTCTCATGTAATTCATTATGCTTCTATGACTTTGAACGGAGCGCAAAGGAACTACTCCACCACTGAGAAGGAGATGCTAGCAATTGTGTTTGCCTTGGAGAAATTTAGACAATATCTACTTGGTACCAAGGTAATTGTTTATACTGACCATGCAGCACTTCGTTATCTTATGACGAAGAAGGACGCCAAACCAAGATTGATTCGATGGATCTTATTGCTGAGTGAGTTTGATGTGGAAATTCGAGACAAGAAAGGTGCTGAAAATTTGGTGGCTGATCACTTGAGTAGATTAGTCAGTGCAGATGACAAGCCAGATATGCAGGAGCAAATTCAGGGAAATTTCCCCGATGACAATCTGTTCGGAGTAGCTACTGTGGCCATGACGCGATCGCTACCATCTAGTGGCGATCGCCATGATTATTCTAATGTTTACAGGAGTACTGAGTCACGACCGCGATCGCCACAGATCATTGGCGATCGCCATGCTTCCACAGAAGCTACCCTCGATTCTAGACCGCGACCGCGATCGCCATTAATTGGTGGCGATCGCCGTTGGCTTGCAGACACTTCCATCAACGTCGATCTTGAATCTACGCTCCTCGCTCTAAAAACCTTCAAACCCTGGTACGCAAATTTAGTGAACTTTCTTGTCATAGGCGAGTTTCCCCCTAATTTTTCCAAGGCTCAAAAGGATAAGATGAAAAGCGAAGCTAGATTCTATGTGTGGGATGATCCCTATCTTTGGAGACACTGTAATGATCAGGTGATTCGTCGATGCCTTCCTGATAATGAGGTACAATCTGTCTTGTCTTTTTGTCATTCTTATGCATGTGGGGGTCACTTTGGGGCAAATAGAACAGCTAGGAAAGTATTGGATGCAGGTTTGTACTGGCCACACATATTTCGTGATGCTTATGCCTATTGCAAAACCTGTGATCAATGCCAACGAGTTGGGAACATGTCTCAAAAGAATGAGATGCCTCAAGCACCAATCCTCTTTTGTGAGATTTTTGATGTTTGGGGGATTGACTTTATGGGACCTTTCCCTAGCTCATTCGGGAACTTATATATTTTGCTTGCGGTGGACTACGTTTCCAAATGGGTGGAAGCGAAGGCCACCAAGACTGATGATTCTCAAGTTGTAGCAGGATTCTTGAAAGAGAACATATTTGCTCGTTTTGGTATTCCCAAGGCTCTCATAAGTGACAGGGGTACTCACTTTTGTAACAAGACGGTGAGTGCATTGCTGAAGAAGTATCATGTCACTCAGAGGGTCTCCACTGCCTACCATCCACAGACCAATGGACAAGCTGAGTTGTCAAACAGGGAGATCAAGACCATCTTACAGAAGACAATAGCTCCCAACAGGAAGGATTGGAGCCTAAGACTTAATGATGCATTATGGGCCTACCACACAGCCTACAAAACTCCTATAGGTATGTCACCCTATCGATTAATTTTTGGTAAAGGTTGTCATCTTCCAGTGGAGCTTGAGCATAAGGCGTTATGGGCTGTCAAGAAATGCAACATGCAAATTAGTGAAGTTGGAGAATTCAGGAAGCTACAATTGAGTGAGCTAGAGGAAGCAAGACTCGACTTCTATGACAATGCTGTCATATATAAGGAAAAGACGAAAGCCTGGCATGACAAGAATATTTTGAGAAAGAACTTCAAAACAGGTGATAAAGTTCTACTATTTCAGTCACGTCTGAAACTTTTCCCAGGTAAACTTATGTCTAGATGGGTAGGACCTTATGTTGTTGCCCAAGTCTTTCCCCATGGAGCAGTGGATTTATATGATGGAGAGACTCATAAGGTATTTAAGGTAAATGGGCAACGATTGAAAGCCTATCATGAAGGTTTCACCAACGAGGCCATTGATGAGCAATATTTTACTGAGCCTATTGATGAAACCTGATTGAAAGGCATGAAGTCGAGCCACGACGTTAAATAAGGCGCTACTCGGGAGGCAACCCGAGGTTTGAATTTGTTTTTGTTCGGTTTAATTTTCTTGTTAGTTTTTCTATGGACAGGAGGAAAGCACCGAAGCTTAGGGTCCGCTACAGTCAGTAGCTAATCCCGCTGTAAGTCTTCTCTCGTTCTTAAAAAAAAAAAAAAAAAAAAGATGACGTGGATATTCAGGAGGACGTGGCGGTTACTTTGTGCTGACGGGACACTGACGGAATGGTGACTAGCTGATGTGGAAACGATAAATTGATAAAGCTACATGGATTAATCAGTTATGCAAGTGAGCCGGCTGAAAAGGTCATGATAATAAAAAGCGAAGCCCAAGCCCAATCTCAAACCTACCCTCACCAATAAAACCCCACCAGCCCCACTATAAAACCCCCCATCTTCTCCCTCATCTTCTCAAACCCTAGCCACTCTCATCTCCCATATCTTCCATAGCCTCCACCCTCCCTCAATCCACCAGTTTCAACTAGTAGCTCGCCGGAAAAACTCCACCGCGACCGCCCCCATCTCCAGGCGATCACCATCTGTCGACAGGAGTTCGATTCGGCAAAACAGCACGACCGCGATCGCCATCCTTCCACCGCGATCGCCATTAGAGTACAGAAGCTGTTCACCCAGAATTTCAGCGACCGCGATCGCCACCCATACACCGCGATCGCCATTCTGTTCTGCAGCAGTTATTTTACTTCGAAAATTTTGTGAGTACACTTCGTTTCTCCCCTTTGTTATTCATTCCCTTATTATACAATGGTGAGAGGAGTCAAGAGATGTATGACTAAAAAGCAGAAAGAGGTTCGAGATTTTGTGGATTCTAAAGTTGTAGTTACTACTAAGTTCTTTTGCGTACCCACTTTGCAATTGTTGGGTTTGGAAGAGTGCACATTGGCATTGCTGAGCCATGGAGGTTTAGTTGGACTTATGACCAAAAACGCTCCCACTGATGAGACTTTAACACGAGATTTTATTGCTACTTTCTCATTCAGTACGGAGGAACGAAATATTGTTTTTATGCTGCAAGGTAAAGAGTATGTTCTTGGTTTTGATGATTTGAGTGTACTATTTGGAGTAACCAAGGACCCTAGTGAGAGTTGGAGTGAGCCTGACCAGCGGGCTGCAGATTTCTGGTTTCATTCTACAGGACAGGTACTGAACCCTTCTATTACTCAGTACAATTACGAGTTCACTCATCCTTGCCTTAGGCTAGCTCACAAGGTGATAGCCATGTGTTTCTTGGGGCGTGGGGAGGTGAACAAGGTCTCTGCTCAGGATCTACAGTTTTTATGGAGCCTCACACCTGAATGTGAGACCGTTCCAGATTGGATCCTGCTTTTTTGCCATAGTGTGGCCAAATACAGGAAGATGGGCAAGAAGGTGGGCAAGATAAGTATGGGAGGAATGGTTACTCTCATTGCCCGACTCTGTTTAGGAGATGAGGCTATCCCTAGTGGTAGCAGCAACTCCAACTATGTTTATGATGTTCCAGGGCTGAGACGTGCACTGCTTCTAGGTGTGCGCCGGGATATTTATACGTGGTTGTCCAAGCATGAGGGCACACACAAGATGCGTCTACCTAGATTCATTCCCTTTGGTCCTCTTGCAAGGGATTTTCGACTATTACCTGATGGTGCTGAGGCTGAGGAGTCTGACGAGGAGGCGGAGATGGAAGTTGACATGGGAGGTCATGATGGTGCTCCAAGGGCTGATCAGGGAGGTCCTCAGGCTGCTGCCCCGGGATTTGATTATGAGCGGATGTACAGTCTGATGGAGAGTATGTCTCTTCAGCAGCAGGCATTCGGGACACAGCTAGCTGAGGTGAGCCGAACAGTGAGCAGCTATGACAGTCGGTTCACCAACATTGAGCAGACCATGCAGACGTTGCAACAGAGGCAGGAGGAGTTCTTTAGGGGTGCAAACCCCTACTACCCACACCATCCACCACCATCACCACAGTGAGTATTATCCTTGCTTTCCCATTTACATTTGTATGTCCTTTATTTTCCATTGAGGACAATGTTTCATTCAAGTATGGGGGAGGGGATGATACGAGTAATTGTACATATTTACTTTCCTAGCATTTCATTTTGCTTGTTATAAATCAAAAATTAAAAAAAAAAATTAAAAAATAGAAAAAGCCAAAAATATTGAGAAAAAGGCATACAAAATCCTTGGATAGCAAGATCTATGCAATAAGAAGGTGGCTTGGCCGGCACTAGGCTGAGGCAACAATAAGTCTTGAGAGATGTGAGTTGGTGAGCTCGGAATAATTATTGAGTGGTTGGGATGAAAACCCGAAAGGGCGCCCAAGCAAGATGAGTGTTATATAAAAAAATTGAGTGTTTTAGGATCATTATCATCTTGGCGTATGGAGACATAAGAAGGAGGCGTATAGGAGGATTCGGGTAGGCCACTTGGAGGAATAAGGTGTAGTTTTGAGTTTGTGCTTATTGTATCACATTTGTTCTTGATTGTTGTTGTTGCGTTTTGTATGCTTTGGGCTTATTGAGTATGTAATCACTAGGAGATATTCTTGTACTTCCTGAGGCTTTGAGTATTTTATTGTATGGGTAGCTTTTCTGTAAGTTACTCGGGACGAGTAAAAGTCTAAGTATGGGGGTATTTGATACGCTACACTTTGTATGGCGTAACTAGGGGTTATTACATTAGTTTAGGAGTGTTATCACAAGTATTTGGAGCTATTGTTATATTATGAGTTGTTTATGAAGAAGTGAAGAAACGAAGACCAGAACCGAAGAAGAAGAAGATAAAGATTGAAGACATGAAGACGAAGCCATTTTGCGGAGCAGAGGCGATCGCCACCATCACTATGGCGATCGCCATTCTACAACAGAAACATCCAGGAGTTCGAGAGAGCATGGTGATCGCCATGACTCTATGGCGATCGCCATGGTGCGACAGAGACGACGAAGATTTAAATGAAGACCGCGATCGCCAGGCATCTATGGCGATCGCCACAACAAGGCCGAAGATATTCCAGACTTTCCTTATTTTGCTTTTCTTTTATTTCTTTTATTATTTTTCTATTTTCCTTATATTTCGTTTAGGATCTTTCTTTTTACCTTATTCCTTTAGGGTTAGACTCTATATATACCCTAGTTCCTTTCATCTTTTCTATCATCATCTTTTCCATCAGACAATTTAGTTCTGCAACCATGAGCAGGAACTAATCGCCATTGTTTTACCTAGCGGTTGAAACCTTCAGTTATTAAGTTGTGAGATTTCTAAACTCTTGTTCTTTTCCTATGGGTTTGTATTAATTCTCTTGTTCTTCATCTATTGATTTCTATTAGTTTTGCTAGCTTGATCACCTAGTTTGATTGATAGTTTTCTATTGCTAGACTAGGAATATACGGTGGAATTCCTTGTCATTGTAGCGCTCATATCTGCATGATCTGGTAGTTGATTGCTTTTATGAAAGAGAATTGATTGCATGTTAATACTTGACGGTTGTAAGTTATTGCATGCATCATTATAATTCCTGTGCCTTTTGCTGCTATTTCATCTAATCTTGAGAGGTTTCCCTGATTGTTGAATAGTAAGTATTATCAGGACCGGTTGGCCTGCTGATATATTAAAGATTGAAATAGGAACATTCCCTAGGATTGATAAGAACTTGAGATAAATCTATGATCAACTTGATTGACTGTTGTGTGGATACTTGCTAGGTAAAACCCCTTCTCATCATATTCACAACCAAACCTTCTTTGCTTGATACTTGTTACTTTTGTGTTCCATACAATCAAAACCCCCCCTGGTTACTTGTTACTTGTTACTAGTTGATATTTCACTTGACTGCATTGATTTGGTGTTTTGATTCCCTTGGGTTCGACCTCTACTTACTTGCTATACTCTAGTTAGTGTTTAGAGTTTATATGCAGATTTGAATCTAACAGACAATTAGTTACAAAACTATGCTCTTGCAGAAATTGAGAAGTTATTACAGCGAAGCGGTTATAGCTTGAAAAAATACAGTACTATGCCTGTTATTGATGAAAATCTCTTATCAGAAGGTTCAAACAAGCTTATACAGGATGAACTTAGATACGACAAAGCAGCTCTATCCGATGAACATGTATGATTGGTTTCTAGCTTTACAACTGAGCAAAAAAGGAGTTTATGATGAGATCATGAATTCTGTTTTAGAGGATAATGGAGGTGTTTTTTTCTTATATGGCTATGGCGGAACTGAGAAAACATTTATATGGAGGGCACTTTCAGCTGCTATACGATCTAAGGGAGAAATAGTCCTCACTGTTGCTTCGAGTGGAAATGTTGATCTCTTAATACCCGGAGGAAGAACTGCTCATTCAAGATTTAAAATACCTTTGCAAGTCGACGAGGCAACAACATGTCATATAAGTGCAGGTACAAAACTCAAACTATTTACGATAATTATATCTAATGTGTTGTCGTATAGCAGCTAACGAGTCTTCGACGTGTCATATACGTTCAGGTACAGATCTGGCTGAGTTGATATGTGCTGCTAAACTTATCATCTGGGACGAAGCTCCGATGACAAACAAGTTATGTTTTGAAGCCTTAGATAAGACTCTAAGAGATATCTTTCGTGCTACAAATCCAAACAGTTTACAGGAGCCATTTGGAGGAAAAGTCATTGTATTTGGTGGAGACTTTAGGCAGATTCTTCCCGTCATATCAAAAGGAAGCAGGCTAGATATTGTTTTCGCCACAATTAATTCTTCTAAGTTGTGGGAACACTGCAAAGTCCTTCATCTGACAAAAAACATGCGGATTCAACGAGGTACCACTGAATCTGAAATCCAAGAAGCAAAGGATTTTGCAGAATGGGTATTAAGCATCGGAGATGGTACTATAGGGGAGGACAACGATGGTGAAACACAAATTAAGATTCCTGATGAACTTTTGGTTAAGAACTATGAGTTAGAACCGATTCCAGCAATTGTTCAGTCTATATATCCGTCTATTTTGGACAATAGATCAACCTAAAATTACTTTGAGGAACGAGCAATTCTTGCACCAACGCATGAAGAAGTTGATAAGGTTAATGAATATGTACTGTCTAAATTACTTGATGACGAGACAGTGTATCTCAGTTCTGATAGTCTGTGCAAGACGCGTGATCCCAGAGACAATGAAGACAAGGTCTATACGCTAGAGTACTTGAACAACGTTAGGTGTTCTGGTGTGCCAAATCATGTGCTGAAACTAAAAGTTGGGGTCCCTATAATGTTGCTTAGAAATATTGATCAGACTTCGGGTTTATGCAATGGGACGAGACTGATAACTACTCAACTCGGGAAGCATGTTATTCAAGCAAGAATCATTTCAGGCAACAATATTGGCCATATAGTTTTGATTCCTCGCATGGTCATGACGCCATCAGACACTACATTCCCGTTCAAGTTTCAACGAAGACAATTCCCGGTGAGTGTGTGTTTTGGTATGACAATTAACAAAAGTCAAGGTCAATCTTTGGCTAATGTTGGTTTGTATCTTCCGCGCCCTGTTTTCTCTCATGGTCAGTTTTATGTTGAAACGTCAAGAGTGACTAGCAAAAAAGGTTTGAAGATTTTGATATGCGACAATATAGCATTTAGTTATGTCAATCTAAATGGTGGCTTTATTATATAGAGATGTAACTCTTGACGTTTAATTTTTTTTTTTAAATACAAAATATAAACAAATCTCGTGCAGGGCACGGGGTACTGATCTAGTTTATTAAACTAAACACATGCTTTGATCGTTCTTATCAAGAATCTATCACTATCGGAGCGTCTAAGCTATAGTCAGTTCCTAATTTTCTTCTCAATTGCTCTACTTTCACTTTGTTCACCTAAAAAATTACCAAAAAAGGCACAAGAAAATGAAATAAATGAGAAATGGCAAAAAAATAAGTGTCACAATGGAGAGACCAAATGATAGAAACGTTGAAAATCATCGATGTTTCCACTTGGGAGAATTTTAGTTGCGTATAGTTTATAGTGTATTTGCCTGAACCTCACTACAATAGTACAGTGTGATAATTTTCTATGGCAAAAGGCAAAGATAAAGAAAGAATAAGAAGTTAGGAAGGTGATGATAATGTAACAAAACCTTGATATAATATACGTGAATGTGATAGTCCAAATGGAAAGCACTTGCTTAGTGTGAAATGCTAAACACACGGGCTAACGGATCCTGCAACCTTATCCAAGGAAAAATTGGAGTGACTACTATTTATGATAAAATATGAGAATCTAGATTACGTTGGTTTGAACACGTGCATCAGACGCCTTTTAATGCGCATGTGTTTAAATATGAGGAGTTAGTTGCAACACAATTTCATCGAAGTAGACACCCAAGGAGGATTTGATGAAGGTCATGAGAAAAGATTTGATTCTTTTATCTCTTACTAAGGCTATGACTCATGACAAGTCTTTTTGGAGGGATATGTTTCGCATTCTAGAGGATAGTCAGATAGGGGATTAATGAGAAAAAATGAGTAAAAAAAACTTCTCCCATTGCATAACCGGTGTAGGATTACAGATCATGTCCGAGATTTCAGTAAGTAAAATCGACTTCAAGGCTCTAGACTTTCATTGTTCAATATCTCGGTTTTTCAGAGAAATTAGACTTGCTGCTCTTCCGACCCGGAGTGGATTCTAGGGAAGGGCAGAGCCTCACCTTGTAGGAAGGTCTTCATTGTTGAGACAAGATTCATCACTAGCTAGAGCTTTCGAATGAAAGTGCGAGCATCCGAACTAAGAGAGAATGGTAGATCGTTCCAGGTCACTTATATTTTAGTCGAATCAATAATCAATAGAGGACTCCTAGCATCAAACTTGTATGAAGCTCACTTTTTTTACATTTATTTGTCTATTCCATAATCTTTTTTACTCTTTTTTATTGGCTTGTTCGAGGAAACATCCACCCTATTCGTCTCGGGGATCTGTCTCAGACGTGCCAATCTACTGTTGCTGCTGTTGTATCCTCGAGGGACGATTTTTCCTAACAAAAAATAACATTCTTATGAAACGAAGTGTAGTGGGAAATGATGCGAGTAGAAATGAGTCAAAATCAAAAAGAGAGTGCGAGTAGAAATGAGTCAAAATCAAAAAGAGAGGAGGAGCGTCTGAGCATTTGGCGCCTCTGCCAGCATTGCATTGCAATAACAGAACCTCCAAAAAGAAACTCCGCTAAATCTGCAAAATTATGTAGTCTCTCCGTCCCAAACGCTCATTTGCTTTTTCGATACTATTCACAAATCGAGAGAATCTTCTCGTTTTCTTCCAATATATAGAAATAAATAAAGACATACGAGATATCGTTTGATTCGTCTTAATGAGTACTTTGACAATATAAAAAAATTGAAATTTTTATCATCGTATATTTAAAGATATTAACGTTACAAAACGTGTCTCGACAAATGTGTCAAAAGAAAATGGGAAGATCAATAAGGGATGGAGGGAGTATTATTTTTCTTATAAACTACGGAGTAGTATACTTTGGCAAACGATTTTGATTAATTCAATATATATATATTTAAATGTAAATTGTTGTTTAAGTCCAAGAATTAATATTTCGTGTCTTGAATTGAAACATTTCGGTCCATGCATGAATTATGTTGACTTAGGGCGTTTTAGGTTAGTACTCCGTATGTGGGAGAAAAATTCGGGTCAAAACAAAGCTTAACGTAACGAAGTTTTTCGCCCTCATAGATAACAAGTTTATGTTCATAATTTGGCGGTAACGTTCATAATTTGGGAGATAAATGTTTTTAGGTCATTTTAGGGGGGGGAGGAATTTAAAGTTCGCAGTGTTTACAAATATGTCAGCGCGTACCTCACTGAAAACATTCAAAAAGTTTCATGACCCGAAATATAACATTACTATCTAGATTATGAACATTGACGTGTAATTTGTGAACGCGAACTGTTCGTTTTTTCTACGTTAAGAGTTATTCGTATTCTCGCTCAGTATATTCGATTTAAACATTTCTTGTTATAAATTATTTACTCACTTGTAACTACTACGTACTTCCTATTGACAAAATGAGTAGTACTTCATAAATGCGCCAGAATATTTGATTTAACTAAACGATCGATTCATGTGAACTGATATTAATATGTTTTGAACGTATTCAATTGGATTCGACTATGCAGTACGTACGTAGGAAAGTTCCAATGAATACTTGACAACACGAGATTTATTTAATGTCAGATGATATGTAAGTATTTTTCAATTTTGAACCTCTTCAAATACATACACAATAAATATAATAATAATAATAATAACAATAATAATAATAACTTATGATATGCTACCCGTATAACCTTACTTGGACACTAGTATAAACATTGGACTTCAACCTCACACAACTTATCGAATAATAAACACTCCCTAAAAACTTCTACTTCTGATGGACATAGAATGAGAACCGACGACCGGAGAATATGTCGCTTTCCTTCTCCGATTGTTTCGATGACCTTCTTTGCGCTGAGGAATCCACCTCGCTATCTGATGAATCTCCAATAGATTCCTCGTTCGATATCGAATCTTCTGTGTCTTTCTTCGACAAGGAATTCGTAGCCAGAATCATCGAAGACGAGAGAAATTTTGTATCAAACGTCGACTATTTGTCAGAGCTCGACCTATCAGGTCGAGCTCTCTCCATCGCATGGATGCTCAAGGTGCGAGCATTCTACAATTTTCAACCATTGACGGCGTTTCTTGCAATCAACTACTTCGATCGCTTTTTGTGCTCTCACAAACTACCGGTTAGTACTATTTTGTTAACGTTTATACTGGTTTCTGCAATCAGAATAGAGTATCACATCTAAAGTTGAGACTAAACAAAGTATAGTATATAGTTGATTTCACATTTTTGAATCAGCAAGGAAATTGTTGACGAATAGAATCTCACATCTGAAGTTGAGACTAAACAAAGTCTAGTATATAATTGATTTCAACTTTTGGAATTTCAGAAAGGAAATGGGTGGACTTTACAACTCTTATCCGTTGCTTGCTTGTCATTAGCTGCAAAAATGGAGGAACTCCTCGTTCCTTCCCTTCTCGATTTTCAGGTCGAAGATGCGAAGTTTATATTTGAACCGAAGACGATCCAAAAAATGGAGCTTCTTATCCTCGGAGTTCTTGATTGGAGACTGAATTCTATCACTCCCTTCGGTTTCATCTCCTTCTTTGCAAACAAGGTTAATAAAACAGGGGCCTGGACCGGGTTCATTATAGACCGGTCCACTGATATTATTCTCTCTATTCTCCAAGGTGATTCACAAATTCATTACCCTAGCCTATTGGATTAAATATTTATATGTGCAAATAATGTGACATGAGATATAATGTTTTATTAGAGGCAAGCCTGTTGGAGTATAATCCATCAAGCATAGCAGCTGCAGCTGTGTTATGTGCTGCAAGGGAAATACCGAAATTGCCCCTGGTCAAACATGAGGATGTTGAATCATGGTGTGATGGGCTTAGCAAAGTAAGACTAATTAATATAATAAGATTGAAAAGATTAACGTGAGGGAGTTTTCGGTGAAATCATATCTTACGGTGTGAAATGTGAACTCACTTTGTAAATATTATTATCGTATATATATATATATATGAACTTTAATTTTGAAAAATTAAGGTTCGCATATAAGGTTAACTGTGAACCTTATATGTGAATTAGTCAGAGTTCATATATCGCAGCGTAAAAATTATTTTTACTGGATTCTCGCTCATAACGTAAAAATGATTATTAATGTATGAAAATATATATTATTCATATGCATGTTCCTTTATACTTCACATGCGCACATGCAAGAGTATATATAAATATAATGCATGTGATGGGAAGAAACTTTCATGTTTGTACGTTTACATGCATATTTGTATCAGATCTTTATTTTAATTACTTGGTCTAAAACTAATTATCAGTTGGGCCACTTTGTCTTGAATTTTGTAGGAGAAAGTGATGAGTTGCTACAGATTAATGCAGAAGAGTATGATGGTGCCAAAAACATTGCCACAGTTGAGAGTGATGAGCAGGACAAGAGTGAGGATGTCAGTTAATGAGTTTTCGTCGTCGACGTCGTCATGTTCATCGTCTTCATCGACTACACAAGCTTACAGTAAGCGGAGGAAATTGAGTAACATGTCATGGGTGGATTTTGATGATGATGATGATAATATAAGCTCTGATTAGGGTATAATAGTGTTGATTAAAAGAATAAGCTCTGATTAAGTCATGGTTTGTTTTTTAGAAAATTAAGTAAGAGGGCTTTATCTTCACCTCTCACATCTTAATTGGTACATATTTGTAGACTATTAGGGTAAGATTGGTCATGAGATTTGATTTTTTTTTTGGTAGAAAAATATGTCATGAGATTTGATGAGTGCATGAGTTTCCTTTTCCAGCCATAGGAAAATGGCTATGCAAATTCCCATAAAGGGAAGGTTGCACGTGAGAAGCGTGTATGAAGATAATGATACCTGTTTTTTATGAGGAAGGAGGCCAACTTAATAAGGTTTGGTTCCATTTCAAAGACTGTGTATGTCTACTTTTTTGGCGGGAAATATCCTTGTCTTTGTTATTTAAGACTTGGTAATGGTTACCGAGTACGTAGTAGAACACTCAAAAAAATCTTTTGAGTTAATGATGTATGAATTGATCCATATCGAGAGAATCGAATGACACACGTTTGTATTATATGCATGCATAGATCCATGCAGAATCCATGCTAATTTTGGTTTTAGAATCCTAACTTTCTCATTTTGGTTGTCACACATACAAAGTTACCTCCTGGGCGATTAATTACACTTGATTCGACAGATTGACCGGTCGAATGGCCAACTCGATTTTCTCAGCGTGTGGATGCTAACTCCGCGCGAAGTTATTATCCATCAGTTGTGACGGTTTTATAACCCGTCAACTTAATCTGCCAGCTTTTCATCTCCGCGCGAAATTAGAGTTTTTGCGGAATTTATTTAGTGTCCCGAGACCAGTGCAAAAAGACTTTCCATTCCTCGTTAATTTTAAGGACATGCAAGGATCCGATGACGGAGATAAGTTTAGCCATATATGGGACGTCATGGTATAATTAAAAGTTTGTGATCATTGAGATGTATTATTTTCATTATTACATGCACGAGGGTTTGGGCCAAGATGCTACGATTGTTTGTGATTTGTCACGAGTCACTACCATGGACTATATTTTGCTTCAATCTGTACATGCATGTGAATGACAACGCTAGGTTTTTGTAGCTTTCTCGATTGTTTCGTTGCTCCAAGAAACAATATACAGTATGTGTTTGGAGGAGAATAATTCGGGTGAGAAATTGAGAATAGTGTTTAACGTAGGAAAAACTTCATTTTTTGTGTTGACGGATAATAAAATAATGTTCATAGTTTGAGTAGTAATGTTCATAATTTGAGTGATGATTTTTGTTTAAAATTAAATTTAATTGCATGTATATATAGAAAAAGTTCGGATGGGAAGAAAGTTTAATGTAGGAAAAACGACGTTTACGTTCACAAATAATAAGTTAATTTTCATATTTTGGATGGTAATGTTCATAAGCTGACAATCCGGTCCTTTAAAAAAAACAATATACACATGAATTATAAAATTGTGCGTGACTCAATTAAAAGGTTTAAAATTGTCAACGCCTAAATTATAAACGTTAATATATTATCATCTAGAGTATAAATATTAATTTGTTATTACTGAACGCAAACGTTTTTTTTTATACCTGCATGAACCTTTTTGTGTGCATATATGTATAAATTTATAATATAAAGTTGTAGGTAATTAATATTAGCTATATCTCGATCACACTTTAACTCTTGATCATGGGAGTGGTTATAGAATATTGAAGAATGCCCGTGACTCTTTTTTAGACATATATTGATAATTCTTTGTAAGAAATATTATCCTATATATAGAAAAAAGAAATTGAAAACAAGACTTTTATATGTCCAACTAATAATGAACTTAGCTCAAACCTGTATACATATGCAAATTATATATAGATGTCGGTCGAAGTGCCTTTTCGTGAAGAATCAAGACAAAATATTTAAATGGTTTGCTAATTACCAACTATCTCCTAGTTGGACAACATGACAGCATAATTCTAGGGAGCATTTACTAAGGGGATTCTAAATGCACTCGAATTGAGTGATGGACGTCTTGAATGACCATTTTCATTTTCCGACGGAGTTGAGAACTCATTAGTGTGGTGGTTTCACACCAAATATTTGTGCTAAGGTTTCAAGTTCAATCATTCTCACCCTCTTCTTTTATTTATTTTTCACAAATAAAATAAGAGACTCGAACCTGAGACCTTACAAAGGATGCACAAGGCCTTACCACTAGAGCAATGAGACTGAAGCGATAATTATTAGATTTGTGCGGTTATATTTACCGCACATATATATTTTATTTAAAAAAAAATCAGAGCGATTAATTAAAAAAAAACCGCACAGGAATTTTTTTAATCAAAATTTTAATTTTTTTTTAGTTAATCTTCCCTTAATCTCGTGCGTTAAATCTTAACGCACAAGATTAATATACGTTTTCAAAAAAAAACCAAAATTGCCCCTGGAACAACGGGTGCGTTAACAGTTACCGCACTGTTCTGTACTGTAACTCTTACCGCACAGAAAAGTGTGCATTTAGCAAAAAAAAACGTGTGCATTTAGACGCAGCCTATTTTTATGACTTGATTATACATTAACCTACGTCGGAATTGAACCCAAATCAATTTATGTTCATATATTCTCTTTTGCTCCCTTAAAACTCTATAAGAGATGCTATATAATTGTCCATTCTTTATCCATTAGATTTCTTTTACTCTTCTTCTTATCAACAAAGACAAGGAAAATATCAAAAGAATCAATAAAACAAACTTGTTTGTTCTCTTTGTTTGTTTGTAGTCGTGTTTGTACGTGCTTTTCATCAATTTGATTATTAGACAATGTTTAAATTCCATAATTTGCCATCAGTTTTAGCTTCAACAATATGTTATATCATTCCAAACAACAGTTAATGAAACTTCATTTTACAGTTTCAGAATAGAGATTTTTCATTGAGCATTTAAGAACATCCTTATGATGGAGAAAAGTAGCAACTGAATCTTCACCCAAAAAAACTTTGCATCCAATTTACGACTCTAAACAAGAACACAAGATTATCACTTAGCAGCCCAATACTAATTTCATATCAATTTGTGAAATTTCAGTGACTGCTGACAAATAAATCCTAACTTGAACCAACCTTAGATCGAAGTTGTCCGTCCAGATCTTTGCTCCCAGAAATCGCCTGGTGTTTGGTCATCGGGAAGTCGGTCCTCGGATCTCGATCGATGACATTGGGAATTTGGGATGCTTGTGTCTTTCGTTTCCATCAAACCTAACTTCTATCTGGACGGACGTCTTCATCGGGTCTCGAGCTTCACGAAGAAGAGTGGCAAAAAACAAGTGAACGACTTGGCCGGAGAAAATCCGGAAAAACGCCGGTGGCGGTGATGAAAAAGAAGCAGAGGAAGAGGTTGAAAGAAGAAGGACTTTGATGTGGCTGAAATATTTGGGCCTTTTTCAGCTCTTTTAAGTCCAATTAAGTCTTACTCAGTCCATGTCCAATCGAACTGATTAAAAGGCCCGATTTTAAGTCTCTGGACTGAATAATATAACACGTTCAGTCTCATTCAGCCCTAAAAAACTTCTATCACTGAAGGATATCGTCGCTCTCACTGAAGCAGATCGTGACGATCGTCGCTCTTTTCTACCACTGAAGCAAACATGGCGGACAAGAAGAGGAAGTCGAGAGACGAATCGAAGAAGAAGGGAAGACAGTCCAAGTCTAAAACCCTAGCAGTGGGCGATACCCAGGAGATGAAAAAGAGTGGCCCTCGCTTGCCTAACGCTTTGAAGAGAGAGCTAGATGTATTTAACCCTAATCCCATGGGAAGCGACGAAGATGACATCGAAGTTCCCGGTGACCTTTATGAAATCGAGGAGGAGGAGGCGGAGGAGGACTCCAAGAGAAATCGCCGGTATGATCGAGTGGAGAATTATGAGTACCAGCTTCCTGAGGATTTTGAGGTATTTAGTTCTTCTTAAATGCTGGTTATTGGTTTGATTCTTGTATTGGCGAATTGGAAACAGATTTAGGTTAGTATAGATTATAACATACTTGTAGTGTTCTTGCTTGAGTTGCTAATATATGTGATTTTTTTATTGGCGAATTGGAAACAAATTTAGGTTAGCAATTTTGGGATGCCACTCAGGATATTATTGTTAGCGTGTTGCTTGCTTGAGTTGCTAATATATATGATTTTGTTTCGCTCAATCAGTGAATGAAAGGCCTTAGGCGTGTCTAGGGTTGCTTAGGACTCCCTAGGCGATGAATGAGAGAATAAGAGATCAGTAGGATTTTGGGACAATAAAAGAAAATTCTTCATTAAATCAACCACAATACTTATTAGACATATTATCTTATGAATTAACAGTTGAAAGATTTAAAAATCTAGTGAAATTGATCGAGCGGTCGCCTAACATCGAGGTGTTTTCTGTGCCTAGTGTCGCCTAGGTCGGCTAGGGCTCCCCTAGGTGTAGCTTTTGCATTCACTGCGCTCAATAACATATAAATATATAATCATTGGTGTAGTCAACTGGTTAGGTATTGGGTTAGGTATCTCATATTCTCATGGCACTTCTTGTATTAAGCGCAGGCAAGGGAGTGTATTGGTTAATTGGAAACAAATTTAGGTTAAGACTAGAAGATACTTGTAGCAATTTAGGATGCCATTCAGGATGTTAGTCTTAGTGGTTAGATTTTGGGTTCTATCTCATGGCCGTTGCAGTCCATGTGCTTAAATATGTTTGTTACTGTCTTCTAGGACGAAGATGTTCCCTCCGATGATGATAATGACAATGACGAGGGTAATGAAGGGAGGCATTCAAGTATGTTACAAAGATTTACTGGGATGCCAGCCCAAGTTTTTGAAGGTATACAATCACTTGTCATTGGATCATGATGAGTTTGAAATTGAATAATAGTATCTGTAACATTGCCTGATGTGATCACTGACCTATAACTATTGCATCAATTATAGATGTCTAGTATTGGTGCAAGCTTGTGTTGGATCATTGTTTTAGTTTGGTGAAGACATAAAATCTATAGCTGCTAGATTAGATCTGTGTCTGCTGCATCACTCAACTCTGAAAATTCTCTTGTTGTTTGTTTCAGACCAGTATCATAATGTCTTTCATGATAATATCGTAGACCCAACTCTTTTTTTCCTTCCATATATCTCGTACAACTGATTTTTTATTATTTTCATTATGATTGATAAAAAGGATCTGAAACGTAATTTGATAGGAGGCATAAAAAGGAAGAGCAATTTTGTTGTATCTGAACCCTATCCTGAATCAGAGTACAATCCAACTAGTGATGTGCTCGCTGGGAAGGAGAATCTTAGCATAAAAGACCTTTTGGAACCTCTTCATGATTTGCCTGGTTATAGCAAGCTGAAGAAAAAAATGCAGAAAGTTGAGAAGGAAATGCCTTTGCAAGCTCCTCTTTCAAAACCAGAACAGGACAAAATCCAGCGAGCAGTTGTGTATGATCATTCGAAGAAGGAAGTTACCAAGTGGGAGCCTCTAGTAAAGAGAAATAGGGAAGCTCCTACAATTTACTTTGATGAGAACATAAATATCGGTTTCTCGACTGTAGGTGCAATTGCTTCTGAATTCAAACCTAGAACTGATTTTGAGAAGCAAATTGCTTCTTTGGTACACACTGATGAAGTTATGGAGGCAGAAAGGAAAGATGGTGCAAAGCTTCTCGAATTGAATAAAGTGAGTTTTTCTCATATCAAGTGTAGTAGAGTAATTTTTTTTTCTTAAAAAGAAATACAAAGTCACTGACTCACTGTGCCATATCAATTTTCTTCAAAGTATTATAGTATTGAGAATTGATTACTTATAATAATACTGTCAGCATATATAAAATGAAATGTTGTGAAGTTATAATCGCACTTATGGTAACTATATCACAAGATGCTTTTGGATGAGATGTTAAGGAAACTAAGAATCAGTTGGAGATGGTTGAGGGACGTTTCATTTGTCTTCACTGCATGTCTTTGTGATTGAATTTTTATTTGTGAGGTCGTCTCTTGCTTTTTCTTTACAAGAGAACAAGTGCTAATTTTGACTTGAGTCTAAGCGACTTCTTACTCAGCTTGTAAGATCTACAGGGCTTCAGTGTGAAGTAGGAGTGTTATGTAGGGTTTAACCTCCCATATCTAAAATCTAGTTTTGATTAGTAGATTAATCACTGAAGAAAATGTCAATTTTTTGTTATTCCACTCTTGTCGCAACTATTTTCTATTTGCTTTTCTCTAGTTTATTTATTTAACATGTAAAGTTAGAGAAGTTGACTTCTGGTATTCATACAGATAAGTGCTGAAGAAGTGAAAGACCGCCAAAATAGACTGGCTAAAATGCGGAGTCTTCTTTTTCAACATGAAATGAAGGCAAAGCACGTGAAAAAAATCAAGTCCAAAACATACCATCGTTTGTTGAAGAAAGATAAATTGAAAGGTGCTGCTGCTCTTGATTTGGAAACCAATCCTGAAGCAATTAAAGAACTTGCACGGAAGCAAGAGTTTGAGCGTGCTGAGGTTACTTTAAATTATCAGCTAAACACCTGTATTGAGTACACAATATTCTTTTTTGTGTCCAGCTCAACTTATGGGCTGTCCTTATGTGTATGTATTGTTGCAGGAGCGGATGAGGTTAAAGCATAAAAACACCTCAAAATGGGCCAAGCGTATAAAAAAACGTGGACCTGATGTCCAAGATGAGGGTACCCGTGCTGCTGTTGAAGAACAATTGCGTAAACATCAACTTCTGACCAGAAAAATGAACTCTATGAAGGACACAAGCAGCAGTAGTGATGATAGTGGTGATGATTCAGATGATTCTGATGATTCAGATGTGGAGAATACTTTGAAACTTTTAGACAAAGCAAGCGAGAAGACAAAGTTGTTGATGAATGAAGATGATGAGATTCCTAAGTCATCATTGCTTGCCCTTCCTTTCATGGTATACTTGTTTTTTCCTTGTTCATTTCTTATGAACTGAAATGCGTGGCAATATGGGCGTGTTAGGGTTCCCAACATTGAATTGCTAGGTTCACTGAAAGCTCGTGCTTTTTGTTGCTGATCATGATTACTCTTTGTGACATGTCACATGGTTTAGGCTCGTGGGTTGGCAAAGAAGAAAGAAGCTGCTAATGAAGAAGCTAAGCTTGCTCTCCAGGAGTACGAGGCCTTGAAGAACAAGGTGGGTAAAACTGAACCTGAGCGAAGTATTGCAACTGGGAGACGGGTTTTTGGTGCAACTCAAAAGCATGAAAGAGAAACAAAATCTGATCAAATACCACAATCCAATTCGAGAAGTGATAGTGAAGATGAACACTATATAATTGATGAGCCTCAAGCTCGAGTTGTGGTCAGGAAGGAGTTGGCAACGGATGTTGATGTTGATTTGAATGTTCTTCGTGAAGATTTAGAAATTGCTGATGATTCTCTTTTTAAGGTGATTAGCTCTTCGTTTGCTTTAGTTTTTTTCCCTCATACGCATATTATAATTTCCATTTGTTAGCTTACAGATCATATATTATGTTAATGCAGACCATGGATGACATTGTTAAACAACCTGGGGCAAAGACTGCATATGATGTTGCTGTTTTTGCATCTGGATCTTGGAAAAAGGTTTGAAATCTCTTTATAGCTGAAAATAAACATTTATCAAAAAAGTATGACCAGTAACTAACTAATGGTAATCAAACATAGATGAGTAATGAGGGTAAGGTGATAGCAAAGACAGACTCCAGGGACAACAAGCCTGCTTCGGAGGACATGTCCAGAGAGGTATGGTTAATGCCTGTCAATCTTTTCACTTACATGTTGGCTTGCTTTAAACTGTCTATTTAACAGTTTCAACCATCTCTTAGGAACCCGATGAGATTCTGGATGATAACAGTGACTCAGAGAGTGAAGGTCAGATGATAGATGGAATCTTGTCTTCAGGAACAGTAGAAAAATACCAACTTCCATCCCAGGAAGAACTTATTCGACAGGCATTTGCTGGGGACGACGTGAAGGAGGAATTCCAGAAGGCCAAGGAAGAAGCTTTAGATGAGGAGATTCCTAAACCCGAAGAGCCTACATCCATGCCTGGATGGGGCCAATGGGCAAGTTCAAAGAGAAAGAGAGGATTGCCTTCTTGGATGCGTGAAGAGCATGAAAATACCAAAAAGATGAGGGACGAGGCTCTCAAGAAAAGACAAGATGCAAAACTAAAATATGTGATCATCTCTGAGAAGCTGGATAAAAAGGTCAGTGCTTCATTTTTCTTAATTCTACAAGTTATTGAGAGCAATGTAAAAATAATAGAATTTTTTTTCAAAATAAATTTTTGGTAGGATATTTGTCAGATTGAGTTTCCAACTGCTAGAAACTCTTCTCTTTTTAAAAGTGGTTTAGATTTTTGATATGAATTTCCAAGTTTTCATGGTTAAAGATGGTCTAAGAGACTCTTTACAAAAAACATCTAATGTATTATGTTTAATACAGGCGGAGAAACTTCATACAAAAACTTTGCCTTATCCATTTACATCTAAGGAAGTGTATGAACAGAGCATCAGGATGCCAATTGGCCCTGAATATAACCCAGCAACCACCTTCAGAGCTATCAGTCGCCCAGAGGTAAATAACGAAACTAACTCTAGTAATTACTGTTAAATATGCCATAATTGTCCGTTCTTTTAACATTAAGCTTGGTTTATGTATGTAGATTGTGAAGAGGCCTGGAGTTATAATAAAACCGATTAGTTTTGAGGACGTGAATCCACACGAGGAAGCAGTGGATGATAAGAAGAAACAGACCAGAAAGAAATCAAACACAAAGGGGAAGGATGGAGCTAAAAGTAAAGCTAATGGGCGGGTAAAATCAAAGTAACTGGTGACCTTTCTTTTCCATGTTTTTCCCCACAATTAGCCTGGCTATCCAATTTTGCTGTGATTGAGGAATATTGTAACATATAGTTTTGATGTATTCTCTGCCTTTGGAATGTTGTTGAGGTGAAATTAAATTGTAGCTATTTATTATTTGCAAGGATTAGCTAAATGATTTGATAATGGGTTAATTACCTTAGGCTGTTAAACTCCGCACCCATTTTTTTATACCTCTCACCCGTTTTGGGTGCCTTAATGCGCCTAAATGAACCGAGTCTATCATGGGCGCATCCTCGTTTTTTTATACCTCACATCCGTTTTTAAAAAAAAGAAATGGACGCAACAAAAATGCGCCTAAAATCGGTCCATGTTATAAATTTCTGGACGCTGGGTTTCTTTCCGTTCCCGTAATTTGCCTGTGTTTTCTTTTGACAAACTTTACAGAGTAGAAGTCTTCTTTCAAATGAGTGAACTTTCTAGGAAATAGTCATGTTTTCTAAACCTTAATGTCCCGTTTGGTAGTGATATTAGGATATCAAGTATGACACTTGTACCCATGTGTTGGGTATAAAACTGATATTGTCGATCTCATATTTGTTGTTTGAATGTTTGTTTGGTACTCCGTATTAGACAATTTTTTGATACCCACATTGCTATGGATGTCTACGATATCTCGTATATTAGATATCAATATCAAAACGAGGCTTCAAAACCAGATTGTTCTTACTTGGTCCTGCCTTTTTCCAACCTTAAGATTCTTGTAGTCTCTATGAAACATGCAACTTAAATAATTCTGCCGATCATATGCACACTTTCAATGATCACAACACATCTAAAAAACAAATTTCCTGCACATCTCACATAACCGAGCTGACTTAACGATCAATCTATCAGCTACTGGCCTCAGATATGCTCTGCAAAGACGGTCGCCATGATCTTGGTCTTGTAGATGTCGCTTTTACTTGTCCTTGTTCATTCGCCTCTCTTGAATCCTTTCTTTCCGAGGTAGGATCGCTCTTCTTAGTTTTCGAGTTCTTCTTTGCTTTCAAAACCTTCATAACCTCTGCAAATAAACAAAACCACTTTCATTCTTAGCATTCTACATACTTCATTAATAAGGAAACATTGCTTAAGGATCAGCATATCAAACGAAAATAATAGCTGAAACTAAATAAGTAGTTGAAGTTAAAGGAAAGTATTGTTTAAAAAATTACTTGAATGTTCGAAAATATTATCCGAATTTATAATATTAATAATAGTAAGATTACGAAAAAAAATATAATAAATTATTTAAATATTTTATTGATAACTGTAATAATGGGCAAAATATTACATAGATTTTGTCAAGCTCCCGTACCAATTCTGGAAGCAACCGAAACGCGCCCCCAATAAAAATCGCCTGTAATATAAAACCAGTCTAGTTTGGACGAATTACAAAAGCCTCAAATTTAAACCAGTTTTTTTTAGAAAAATTACTGCATTCAACACTGCTTGCGAGTTTTTTGCCGTTAAACTAGTGTATCACACTAAAAACTTAAGCTAATCTAATCTACATATAAGTTGTTAAAGTAGATGAATGTTTTTTACCAAACAATCAACTAAATAGGAAAAAAACAAAGCTTTGTTCATGCTAAAAATACAAAAATTAGATGATCTTAATTACCTTGAGAAGTGATGAGTCTATAAGCATGACCAAGTTGAAGAATATCAGTTGACCGGAGAAGCTTCACACGTGTGTACCGTATCGTCTTCTTCTCCGGCGTCGGACCACCATGATCGGAGTTTCCTTCGGCGACAACAGAAGAATTCGGCAAGGGAATGATGAGGGAGACATAGTAGCCAGGATTACTCTTCATTACATCACGAGCTGAGATTGGCCAATAGTGTCTCTCTGTTTTTCCACTTGGATGTTGAATCACTAATGCTGCTGCATCTACTGCTTGACAATTTCCCATCTCAAAATATCTGAAGAAGATGAAGATGAAGATAGAGAAGAAGGAGAAGATGAAGATAAAGGAGGATAAGAAGTTTGTTTCAAGGAAGTACCCTTCACCAGGTTGGTGTTTCTATATATATGTGTGGTGGACTTGATTATTATATTCCCATCTTGTCGAGAAAACAATAAGTTTTTTCCCCTTAAACATACTTCATCCGTTCGTTCCATTCACTCAATTTTTACACTATTTACGATTGGGCACAAATTATAAAATTGTATAAGAATAAACATAGCTATTCAAAAGTAAGATTTTCCTTACCACCCCTTGCAAGTCTGGCTGCGTGTTGTCAGAGCTCTCTGCATAGAGAATAGAACGTCCAGTTTCGTCATTCTTATAGGGAGGCGAATCGGATAGCAGACCATTTAATTTCATACATATATAAAAGACAGTACTGTCTATTTTGTTGTCCTATGCGACCCTAGGCGCGCATGTAGCATCCCATCGCCCAAGGTCGCCTAACGCTTTTTTATTCACTGGTCGTTAGAGTTTAGTATCTCGAATTCACGGCTAACGATCTTGATATTAGTATTAGAAAAGGTGTTACATAAGTTGAGTTAGTAGTCTAATAGTGATGTTGTTGATATTTCAGCTAGTTAAAAGGTTTTCGACTTCTCGAAAACAATGAGAGACTTGAAAAGAAGAAAAACGGGCTAATATATCAATAATGTCGAGGAGATATACCATCTCCGGTTAATAGCGTTTATAAGTATCAAATTATCATCCTCATGAAGCTAATACACTTAGTTCAAGTGTCGTATTGATGTAATACAATAAGAGATTTTACATGAACAGTTTTATTCTCCGCGAACTTTTTTCTATAATAAAAAAATCCATATTCAACTGAAAATGTGATCACACATAAAAACATTTTATCAAATAATATAAGGAGTGTTTGTAAGCCAAAGCAGCAGTCATGGCTAAACATGATCACATGGCTGACAATGTCTGACATTACCCACCATAAATCCCATCAAGCTATGAGTTCAGTTAATAAAAATTAATTAATTATGATCAAGACCTAATACTCCGTACTGTATGATTAAGAAATTGATAAGGTTTAATACTGTAACAATTTATTTTATAAGTAAATATTTAATTACAATTTGTCAGTGATTTACTGGGGATTATATAATATTTGTCAGATTTTAGCAGTATGTTTGGTTCTTGTCTTCAATATACATAAATAGTATATTAAGAGTTCAAAGAAAGTGGCTTTTGGGGTTTTGGATGTTCTCTACAATTATTAATTACTTTAGGCTTTTGTAATTCTATTTGATAACATATGTCTAGATAAAGCGCATCTTATACTTAGGGTCTGTTTGGTGGAGGGTAGGTTTTAGTTTATAAAATGTTTTTATTTTTAAAGTAGGTGTTTAAATTTGAACTTATGAGGTATTGAAATTTGTGCAAAAACAGATTTTGGTTTATAAAGTGTTTATAAACACTTGCCAAACAAACCCTAAAAAGATTTGATTAGATGTTATTTCATATTATTTTATAAATTTTAACTTTGTTTTAAAGTTCGGATAGCATTATCGTTTAGGAAGCAATTTTAAAATGAGAATTTTAAAGTTTTAACCTCTATCACGTTCATAGATTATACGTCAGTGTTTATATTATGCATAATAATGTTCACAATCTTGGACATAATTTTTTTTTAACGTTTTCAGCATGAGTGCGGTGACATACTTGTAGTTTTTGTGAACTTTAATTTTTTGTGTATTGAAACTCAAAATGATCTCAAATTTTTTTATCGTTCTAATTATGAACGTTATCGCTCAAATTATGAACATTAGCTTGTTATCTGTGAACGCGGAAAAACCAGTTTTCTTACGTGAAGTCTTGTTCTCCGGAACTTTTCTCGTAAAATTAGTAACAATTCAATATTATGTGATCAATTGTTTATTGTAATCTTTATAAGGAATTTTCTCATTACAATGTATCAAATAGTTTAGAAAATATTTATAAATTTTACTTGTAATAGTTAATAAGTAGTACTAGTGCTTATGATAGCACACTTGTGATGAATTTAGGAGCATTATCATCTTCAAACAAATACAAAAGAATTTATTACTCCATTATTTATTGATTTATCTAGCTAGTGATTGGTATTCATGACATCACATAATTAAGTACACTATGTCCCCCCTGATATTCCGCAAGTATGCTTAACTATGAGAATTTGTAATTCTAAATGAGCGTAATTTGTGGTTAGAATGCGATGGAATAACTAATAAATAGTGTATAAATCACTAAAAACAACACAAAAAATGTTTTTCGTGGAATTTTAATTGTATTGATACCGTTGAAATATCATATTAGTAGCTAACTATTTCGTCATGCTACCTACCATTGTAATTAATTAAAGTGTGGAAATATTATGTTTTCATAAACTAAGAGAACGAAATCTGAATTACGATTTAATATAGCGTACATAATAATCATATGATCCATTTTATTTTATTACGATTTCATATTAATTTGTTACATGAGAAAAATGGAATTATAGAAGTTCCCTTTTATTTTATTACTATTTCATACTATTAATTTTTTACATGAGAAAAATGGAATCATTATTACGCTAATTTTTCTATTGTTTAGCAAAAAGGAAGAAAAAAACCTTTTAATTAGGCAACATCCCCATCATGCCACGTGGATGTGTTAACCCACAATTAAGCAACTCTAATGTCATTTTGTCACCCAATTTGACCAACCAAATTCTCGTCTTGTACTTGCATAAAACACGAGACTAGCACTCTATAAATAAACAAATAACCATAAGTTTATATAAATACACCTACCAATTATTAACATTACGTACACCCATTTCCTTTCCAATTATTAACATTACGTACACCCATTTCCTTTCCAATTATTAGCAACTATAAAATTGATATTCCTAACCTATATCTTAAAAGCATATGTTAAACTATTTAATTAATAAAGAAACTGTTATTATAAATTGGAAAATATAAACATTAAAATTGACGCTTTATTTTTCTTACGTTAAATCTTATTTTCACTTCAATCTTTCTATGGTATTATATGAGTTCTCTGGCCAGATCTCTAGATGGAATGCACTAGTGAAAGTGCATGATTAGTTGTATAATTTACAGATTATTATAACATGAAATCATTGAACGTACGAGTACGCAGATGCATGTTGCCCTAATCATAAGGCAGACAGTAATCTTTGTGGATTCTTGTCTAACTATCTTAAAGAATGTTCAGGAGGAAAAATTAATTAATGCGTATGTAATTTGGTTAAGTTCATGAACATAATCTTTGAGCAAATAAAGAACCATATGCATATGCATGCTCTAGTTATAACCAACCGATCTAATGAATCTTAATTATTAGTTTAGATCACGATTTGAATCACACTTGAGAACAATAAGGGTTAGATTGTTAATAAATTAAGAAATTCTTAAACTTTTAATTTTCACCAAAATATTAAAATTCTGTGTGTTAACCCTTTTAGATATTGGTAAAAAGAGTATTTTCATTTTTATATTTTAGGGGTTAGTAACTTATGAAATAATTTTTAAATTTTCATAAAGATATTGAGATTTTTGTGTACAAACTCCTTGAATTTAGTCAAAAATAAGTATTTTCATTTTTTAACACTTCCGAAGATTTTTGTGTACTAATCACTTTGGATTTCGGTAAAAAATAAGTATTTTCTTTTTAACAATTTAGTGGTTAATAACTTAAGAAAATTATAATCTTTTGATATCCACCAAAATAATGACATTTATGTGTAGTAACCCCTTTGGATTTTGGTAAAAATAAAAGTTTCTTTATTTTTTAAAATTTCAAGAATTTACGTGTACTAACCCCTTTGAATTTTGGTAAAAATAATTATTTTATTTTTGTAATAGTTTCAGAGATTTTTGTGTACCAATCCTTTTGAATTTTAGTCAAAAATAAGTATTTTCATTTTTTAACACTTTAGGGGTTAATAACTTATGAAAATAATAATCTTTTGATTTTCACAAAAATATTGAGATTTCTATTTACACCTATTTGAAATTTTGTCAAAAATAAGTATTTTCTTTTTTAACACTTTAGGTGTTAATAACTTATGAAAATCATAATTTTTTTATTTTCACCAAAATATAGAGATTTATGTGTACTAATCTCTTTGAATTTGATTAGAGATAAGTATTTTATTTTTTTTTACACTTCCGGAGATTTCTGTGTACTAAGCCTAACCCTTTTGGATTTTGGTCAAAAATCAATATTTTCATTTTTTAACACTTTAATAAGTTACGAAAATCATAATTTTTTGATTTTCACCAAAATATTGAGATTTCGGTGTATCAACCATTTTGGATTTTGGAAAAAAACAAATATTTTTATTTTGAAACACTTTAAGGTTAATAACTTATGAAAATCATAATTTTTTATTTTCACCAAAATGTTGAGATTTTGTCTACACCCCCTGGAATTTGATCAAAAATATAAATTTTCATTTTTTAACACTATTAAAGTTAATAACTTAAGATCATAATCTTCTGATTTTTACCAAAATATTGAGATTTATGTGTTAGGGTTCATTTGAGATTATGATTTTCACCAAATCATAATCTTTGAAAATCATAACTGCGAAAATAAGTATTTTCTGTAATTATAAATGGAAAAGTGTCATGTAATAATACTTGTTAAAATGATAAATGAGAATGATTGTGGATCATTGGATCAAGAGAGATCCAAGAGCCCGTATGATGACACGTGACACCCCTTGTCATGCCTTGTCACCTTCGTCGGACCACCGCCGGACCTCCGCCAGACCATCGCCGGACCACCTCCGACCATCGTCGGACCACCTTCGACCACCGCCAACCACCGCCGGACCACCTTTGGGCCTTGCCAGAATAAAATTGCCACAAAGATGTATATAATTGTTCACAAATATTTCAAAATTATTTATTACTAAATGTTCATCACGTTGTTCATAAATGTTCATCACAATGTTCATAAATGTTCATTTGTATATACTCTACTGAATGTTCATCACATTAGACTTTATAGTTCACCAACTGAATGTTCATCATATTCTACTTAAATGTTCACCAATTGAATGTTCATCATATTATACTTAAATGTTCACCAACTGAATGTTCATCACATTATACTAAAATGTTCATCAAATTATATTTAAATGTTCACCAAGTTTATTACACTTAAATGTTTATGTTATTTGGACAAACGGCGAACCACCACCGCACCACCACTGACCCACCATCAAGCCATCACCGGACCACCACTTATGTGAAACACCACTTTAATATAATTTATTTTAAGAACACACTTAATTTTCAACAAAAATCACCTAAATGTTCATCATCTCATACTTAAATGTTCATCATCTCATACTTAAATGTTCATCATCTCATACTTAAATGTTCATCATCTCATACTTAAATGTTCATCATCTCATACTTCAATGTTCACAATAATTTAATAAAATGTTCATTACTCAAAGTTCATTACAATCGGCTTAAATGTTCATCACGTTGGTCATAAATGTTCATCAAAATGTTGATAAATGTTCATTTGATATACTCTATTTAATGTTCATCACATTATACTTAAATGTTCATCAACTGAATGTTCACCACATTATACTAAAAAATGTTCACCAACTGAATGGGCATCACATTATACTTAAATGTTCATCAAATTATTTTTAAATGTTCACCAAGTTTATAACACTTAAATGGTTATGTTATTTGGACAAACGGCGGACCACCGCCGGACCACCACCAGACCACCATGACCGCACCACCACTAATCGACCATCAAGCCACCGTCGGGCCACCGGACCACCACTTATGTGGAACACCACTTAAATATAATTTCGAGTAAAAAAACACTTAATCTTCATCAAAAATTACCTAAATGTTCATCAAACATCCTTAAATGTTCACGGACATTTAATAAAATGTTCATTACTCAAAAATTTATTACAATTAGCTTAAATGTTCATCACGTTGTTCATAAATGTTCATCAAAATGTTGATAAACGTTCATTTTGATATACTCTACTGAATGTTCATCACATGTTACTTACATGTTTACCAACAGAATGTTCATCACATTATAATTAAATGTTCATCACATTATATTTAAATGTTCACCAATTTGAATTAGACTTAAAATTATTTATTTTTATACTTTAACCTTTCATTTATTATTGGACCACGTCGGACCTCCGCCGGACCGTCGCCGGACATATGCCGGACCGTCGCTGGACCTCTACCGGACAACCACCGGGTAGTCGCCGGGAGGTCGTCGGACCACCACAACTACCCCCACTTGTAGTGGGGGTAACTAGTTTAATCTAAGTCAAAACATCCAATGACTTAGATTTATTCTTATTTATCTCTATAAGAGATTTTATTATGGGATTCACACCCATTATAAATATCTTAACCACTGTTCAGAATAATCATAATTATATAATTAGATTTTAGAAAATAAAAGTTCATTTCATCTGTTTGGCCATGGTATCACAATTAATGGGCCACCTTTATGAAATTACGGGCCGTAAAAGCCCAACTCTTTGAAACCTAATGGGCCGTAAAATCCCCTTTTATTTATCGGATTCATAATCCACTGCGTGGATTATGAATCCGAGAATTCCAAGTCGATAACTATATCTTCAGGCGAGAAGAATTCGAGGTTTCTGGTTCTGATTTTAGGTCAGAGGCTCAGCACCATCGGCTATTGGAAATGGCGCTTCGCAGGTCCGTTTTCTGGTTGTAGATTTGGTTTTTATCTCTATTTCCTTGTTTATCGATGATTGAAAGGGGCTTTTGTGTGCTTCTGCATTCTATGTCATACTTGTATGTCTAGGGAATCTGAGTGTGCTTGTATTTCGTTTATCATCTCGAGAAGTCTTTATTTCATTTGATTGAGTTCCGCCAAAAGCTCTAAGTTTCACATTATATTACATGAACCAGTGAATCGAAGTTGTTGGGATCCAAGAATGGGGTTGAGAAACAGAATGCGTGAATGACCTATACCTTGTTGTACACTTACGGACTCACATATTTTATAGATGTAGTGATACTACTCCATGTATTTCTGCCAACACATGTACTTCTGTTTTTATCTGGGAAATTAAATTTAATATCACATCCTGTGTAGGAGTTAAACTATTTCAGGCCGTCTACACGAGTTTGTTTCTTGGTTGGTCCTTTGATATCTGCTATCTAAAAATTCAGTACTACTATTCAATGCATGAAGCAAAATCTTATTTTTCCTATAAGTGTCTAATGAAAAAGAATGTGTGTATGTGCACATCAATATGATTATATCGTTGGGTGATGGTTAACAAAAAATACACAGTGCTGAGTTCTTTTTACACCTCTTATTGTTTGTCAATTTTTCTTGCTTGGTTAGCTAGTTTAATATTTGTAATAGTATCTTTTGATTTCTACAGTTGTGTGAATGTGCTTATGACAAATCCAATCTGGGTAGTTGTCACATGTATGCAGATAAGAAGTTGAAATGTTATAGGATAAGGAGATCTATGTAAAAGAATAAGTTAGCAAATGTGCTTCACTTTCATTCCTATGTCTCAATATCCACTATATTAAGTTCTTACTGCCAAATATTTGTTTTGTCAATATGCTGAAAAGTTATGCATAGAAATGCCACATGTATAACCAAAATCCATTTAATCAAGGGAAAACTGCTGATCCTTTGCTCCCTCAATGAAAGAATATTTAGGTAGTAAGCTTGTTGTTTTGCAATCTTCACTTTGTCTTCACACTTCAGCGCAAAATTCTGCTTGCAAATGATTTTTTTATATGCAGTATATGCAAATTTACTTTTGTGTGCTTGGTTAGAATGTTTTTTTTTATCTGGGTCAGTCGTCTTCCCCACCCCTCTCCCATTCCTGCCTTCTCTTTAAGTAATTTCCCATGGCTCCCATTCCCTACCACCCCTATAGTGCCACCTTCCCTTGCTGGCTGAGTGCCTTACCCTTCTTCATCTTGACTATTTGCTCTTGACCAGGGATTTTATCTAGGTCCTGTTTTTACTTGACTCTCCGTTCACATAATGATACAGTTATTTTATTCTTTATGTTTAACATAGTCTTCTCTGTGCTTTCCTTCACACTTTCAATTATGATTTGTTTGATTGTGTTCAATGCTCTTTGTGTTAGTGACAATATTTATTGCTTTCCTCCACACTAAAAAAATCATGTGTATAGGAAAGCACATTCCCAATTTTCCCATTCATAATACTATATTGGTGTTGTTGATGATCAATTCAAAATATAATTTAATGTGTTTGGAATCTTGAAATACAGGAGAATTATAATGCTATGGAGTATGGAGGCTCAAATGAAAAATACCTTGTATGTTATATTGGTGCCAAATGATGGTAAAGAATCCCAGAGAGGAACTGGTTACCTGGGAAATGAGATGAAAGGAGAGGAAATTAAAACTTCAAGGTTAGACTTTTAACATCATTTTTCAACTGACTGTTGTCATTCTTCTGAAAATTCATCCACATAAGATATATCTCATTTCCCTTGCCGTCTTGTTATGGAGGTCCATAATGCATTCCAAAACTAGAACATAATTCAGGTTTATTTTAAACCTGAAAGAGTTATAGATCTATGTAGTTAGGGTTCATTGTGTAAACCACCTTAAATTCAGGTTTATTTTCTGGAAACTATGTTAATTTCCGTTTGGAACTCCTTAAGTTTTCATAATGTCTACTAGTATATAGTATAAACAAAATTGAAGCACCTATCTTTTAGTGACATAAATCCTGTTAAGTCTACTCTACATCAATATAGAGATTATATGTTTCCAAACTGAAGCAAAATATAGTATCAGGAGCTGCACCAGAACCAAGAGCTAGACCAGAAATATTCATACTTAAGTTCAGACCACAAACTGAAATAGGTTTTAAAGTGAAATAAAAAATCGGCTTCTCCAAGGATTTGTCTTGACATCCTGAAGAAGCAGTAAAGCTCTGCTCTTGCTATCTCTAAGGTTTGTATCTACTACAGTTCCATGCCTTCATTTAACTTATGTGTGTACATGGAAGGTTTCAAGTGTGTGAAGGAGTAGTGAATTTTTCTTGGTACTGATATGGACCCCCAAATAAATCTTTCTTTGATGCTTCTTAATTATATTTTTATCTTGCTGTTATTTACAACTCTCTTCTATATACTAGAATATATGCTCTTGCTCTATATGAAGTTTGAACGTTATTTTGACAAACAATACCGTAGGTAAATATTTTGAAGTTCCAACAAGAGGCATAGTAATATATAATCTTTACTCTTGCTGTATTTATTTGTTCTGCTGGTCATTCATGCTTTTATATAGGGCTATTATAGTATTATCTTATAGTTTCTTCATTTTAAGACGTTCTTAAAGATTTTTCCTTGATTTCAGTTCCTCCCGTGTATGCATTTCGTTGTGACGTGCTTTCCTTATTCTCTCTTCATTTTTTTTTGTGTTAACAAATCTGTCCCAGATTTGCATTTCTTTGTGATGCATTTCTATCTTTGATTTAATTTTTCCTTTGTGATCTGCATTTTCCTTAATCTTTCTTAAATTTTCTTTTCCAACTTTTAACTATACTATCACCGATTTGAGTTTATTAAAAACATTACCCTTGCTTTGCATTTCTTTGTGATATGCATTTTCTTTTTCTTATTTTATCGCACAAACATGCATTTCTTTGTGATCTGCATGTCCTTTTTCTTATTCTTATTTCAAGATTTGCTTGTTTTTGCAGTTTTTTTAAGGATCCTTCATTCAAGGTAAGAAAATTTGTCTTGATCTTATTAATGAAAGAGTTTTCCATGCTTCAGTTTATCTGATCTGTTTTGTTTGATCTGTTTATTCTGTTGGCATTTGATTATTACACTTTATCAGGGTTGTTTCTCTTTAAACACACTTTCCTTCTTTTGAGTTTTTTTCTTCATTTTTTATTGAATTTATCATAAATTTCCACTTATGCGTGATTTGCATATCTATATGATTTTTGAGGTTTTTAATTAATGTTTTCTTAGATTTGCACTTCTGTGTGATTTGCATTTCTGTTTTTCTATATTTGATTTCAGTTTACCACATTAATGCATTTCTTCGTGATGTGCATTTTCTTTTTTCTTAATTTTTTGAACTTATTAAGAACCTTACCCTAGATTTGCATTTCTTTGTGATATGCATTTTCTTTTTCTTATTTTATCCCACAGACATGCATTTCTTTGTGATCTGCATGTTCTTTTTCTTACTTTTTTAAAACTCGTAACGAAATTGTCCCAGATTTGCATTTCTTAGTGATCTACATTTCTATTCTTGATTTCAGTTACCCACAAATATGCCTTTCTTTGTGATCTGCATTTCCCTTTTTCTCAATTTTTTCAAACTTGTAACAAATTTATCCTATATTTGCATTTCTATGTGATTGCTAGTGATCCTTTTCGTAGATTTGAATTTAAATATTTTGGCCATGGCTTATTGAGTTGCTTTATCTCCCTTGTTTTGGCAGCTTTATGCATCCTTTTCGTGATGTGCATTTTCTTTTTTCTTAATTTTTTGAACTTATTAAGAACCTTACCCTAGATTTGCATTTCTTTGTGATATGCATTTTCTTTTTCTTATTTTATCCCACAGACATGCATTTCTTTGTGATCTGCATGTTCTTTTTCTTACTTTTTTAAAACTCGTAACGAAATTGTCCCAGATTTGCATTTCTTTGTGATCTACATTTCTATTCTTGATTTCAGTTACCCACAAATATGCCTTTCTTTGTGATCTGCATTTCCCTTTTTTCAAACTTGTAACAAATTTATCCTATATTTGCATTTCTATGTGATTGCTAGTGATCCTTTTCGTAGATTTGAATTTAAATTTTTTTGGCCATGGCTTATTGAGTTGCTTTATCTCCCTTGTTTTGGCAGCTTTATGCATCCTTTTCGTGATGTGCATTTTCTTTTTTCTTAATTTTTTGAACTTATTAAGAACCTTACCCTAGATTTGCATTTCTTTGTGATATGCATTTTCTTTTTCTTATTTTATCCCACAGACATGCATTTCTTTGTGATTTGCATGTTCTTTTTCTTACTTTTTTAAAACTCGTAACAAAATTGTCCCAGATTTGCATTTCTTTGTGATCTACATTTCTATTCTTGATTTCAGTTACCCACAAATATGCCTTTCTTTGTGATCTGCATTTCCCTTTTTTCAAACTTGTAACAAATTTATCCTATATTTGCATTTCTATGTGATTGCTAGTGATCCTTTTCGTAGATTTGAATTTAAATTTTTTTGGCCATGGCTTATTGAGTTGCTTTATCTCCCTTGTTTTGGCAGCTTTATGCATCCTTTTCGTGATGTGCATTTTCTTTTTTCTTAATTTTTTGAACTTATTAAGAACCTTACCCTAGATTTGCATTTCTTTGTGATATGCATTTTCTTTTTCTTATTTTATCCCACAGACATGCATTTCTTTGTGATCTGCATGTTCTTTTTCTTACTTTTTTAAAACTCGTAACGAAATTGTCCCAGATTTGCATTTCTTTGTGATCTACATTTCTATTCTTGATTTCAGTTACCCACAAATATGCCTTTCTTTGTGATCTGCATTTCCCTTTTTTCAAACTTGTAACAAATTTATCCTATATTTGCATTTCTATGTGATTGCTAGTGATCCTTTTCGTAGATTTGAATTTAAATTTTTTTGGCCATGGCTTATTGAGTTGCTTTATCTCCCTTGTTTTGGCAGCTTTATGCATCCTTTTCGTGATGTGCATTTTCTTTTTTCTTAATTTTTTGAACTTATTAAGAACCTTACCCTAGATTTGCATTTCTTTGTGATATGCATTTTCTTTTTCTTATTTTATCCCACAGACATGCATTTCTTTGTGATTTGCATGTTCTTTTTCTTACTTTTTTAAAACTCGTAACAAAATTGTCCCAGATTTGCATTTCTTTGTGATCTACATTTCTATTCTTGATTTCAGTTACCCACAAATATGCCTTTCTTTGTGATCTGCATTTCCCTTTTTTCAAACTTGTAACAAATTTATCCTATATTTGCATTTCTATGTGATTGCTAGTGATCCTTTTCGTAGATTTGAATTTAAATTTTTTTGGCCATGGCTTATTGAGTTGCTTTATCTCCCTTGTTTTGGCAGCTTTATGCATCCTTTTCGTGATGTGCATTTTCTTTTTTCTTAATTTTTTGAACTTATTAAGAACCTTACCCTAGATTTGCATTTCTTTGTGATATGCATTTTCTTTTTCTTATTTTATCCCACAGACATGCATTTCTTTGTGATCTGCATGTTCTTTTTCTTACTTTTTTAAAACTCGTAACAAAATTGTCCCAGATTTGCATTTCTTTGTGATCTACATTTCTCTTTTCTTATTCTTTGTGATCTGCATTTCTATTCTTGATTTCAGTTACCCACAAATATGCCTTTCTTTGTGATCTGCATTTCCCTTTTTCTCAAACTTGTAACAAATTTATCCTATATTTGCATTTCTATGTGATTGCTAGTGATCCTTTTCGTAGATTTGAATTTAAATTTTTTGGCCATGGCTTATTGAGTTGCTTTATCTCCCTTGTTTTGGCAGCTTTATGCATCCCTTGACCATGTTATTACACTACCTTACCGATTTAACCCGAAATCGCTTTCTAGGCTGGACTTGTGATATTGGATGAGATTCACTTGCTCTTCATATAACTTGAAATACCTTTCCGCGGTAACTTTAATTTAGTTATCAAAAGCTCTTCTTTAAAAAAACTTTTGTGCCTTGTACTTCGATGTTGGGTTGATTTGTTACTCTTATTAAGGATTCCTTTCGTTTTGTTGTCTCTCTTTTTCAAAAGCTTTTATATGATATGGCTGCTCCATCTGGTTGTGTACTTGTGTGGCTTGTACTGTGATGTTAGCTTGATTTGTTACTATTATTATGGATGCCTTTGGTTTAGCTGTCTTTCTTTTCCAAAATATATGGCAGCAGTATCTGGTTGTGTGAAAGGTCTATATTAAGGCATTTAACGTTCCGAGAGTACTCTTAATCTCATGATTAGTTGAGAAAGGTCTATGTGGTGTGTGAAAGGTCTATTACTTGTTTTGTTTCACTTAATCCTCCTTAACGTTTCATTCACTTTTTATCTGAATCTCTTTATCTGAAGGGTCTATTATTACTCTTTGCTGGATTTGACTAAATGGATTTTGTCAGTTACATTTTTGGGGCTCTTGCTCCTCTATCTTGATTCTTGATACTGTTCGAGGATGCCTTTGGTTTCACTGTATCTATTTTTCAAAAACTTTTCTATGATATGGCATTGGCAGCCGCATCTGGTTGAGCCTGGAAGGTCTATTAAAGTTTCTGAATTGAAGGTTACTAATTTTTCAAAAGCCCTTCTTTAAGATTGTGTGCCTTGTACTTTGATGTTAGATTGATTTATTACTATTATCAATGATACCTTTGGTTTTCTCAAAAGCTCTTTGGATTGGTGTGTTTGAAATTGAATGCATGCTCCCATAATCTAATGTCTATTAAAGTTTCTGAATTGAAGGTTACTTATTTTTCAAAAGCTCTTCTTTAAGATTGTGTGCCTTGTACTTTGATGTTAGATTGATTTCTACTTTAAATGCTGTCTTTGGTTTTCTCAAAAGCTCTTTGGATTGATGTGTTTGGATGCATGCTCCCATAAGTAATGTTTCTGAGAGTTCTCTTACTTCTTTGGATTGGTGCTAGTGTTTGTTCTAATTTGGTACTTGTCCCTTGTTTAAAACTTTAAATTCTCTTTGACCTGCATAACTAAGTCCATGTAAAATCATTTCATGGGTTGATAGTCTAGATATTTGTGCTTCCTTATGCCCCCAAGCTATACCTTAAAAGCTCTCGGCTGTTCCAGAGTGTTTTGTTTTTTTCCACTTGCATATTGTTTTGCTATTTTGATGTGTCAAGTTTAATTAAATTTTAGTCATTTGTTTTGTCTAGTTAGTAAAATGTGCTCTTTTCATGTCAAGTTGCATCGTCCTGTTTTGTTGTCTAGCTGATAAAAGGATGCAAAATTGAGTATGCTGAATTTGATTGTTCCATATATGAACGAAACTGCATCTATGCAGATTGGAGCTCCAAGATTTTGTGTGGGTGTAGTATGACCATAACTCGTAGCAACTAACAAACCACTAGTTCATTTTTTCATGTCAAGACAGTCAAGTTGACCATTCCTCTTGTTTTGTTTCACTTAATCACTTTCCAGTTGTTGACTACCTGATTGGCAATTCTTATATTATTTTCTGTAGATTCAAGAACTCTATGGTCAAACAGGTTTTTTGGGTTCTGGACGAAGTTTTCCCAATACTGATAATAGTGTGCGAGCCAGGAATGTTTTACTTGTTTTGTTTCACTTAATCCTCCTTAATGTTTAATCCACTATTTAGCTGAATCACTTAAGCATGTGATCCCATGTCCCCTCTATCCCTACCTAATATTATTCTTTGCTGGATTTGACTAAATGGATTTTTCAGGTATTTTTTCATGGGGTTCTTGCAAAGTTAGGATATGCAGTTCGGGTTTTAAGGCGAGAACACACTCATCTGCTAAAGTAAGATCCATGCTCATATAAGGGGCTAAATCTATATGAAAAGGATCTGTTAAGAATCCCAAATAATAAAATAAAACCCTAAGGAGTAAATCTTCATATATATAAAATCTTAACTTGTGCCATTAGAACAGGTTACAAAAATTAATTTAATGTTTCTACTATCATCCATCTACATGGGTTACAGTGTACTCCTCTAGCAAACGCTGAGATCTTGTTCAAAATGGATGCTTTTTTCTGAAAGCTATATGTTGTCATAGCAATAGGCTATACTGTATGGAGTTGAAAGATAGATTCTTAATAAGCTAATAATGAAGTTAAAAAGTAAAAGAAGCCAGCACTTCTGAGTAGTTATATAGACTGCACAGAATTGAGTTCATAAGAAAAACAATGTATTATTCTGGTATCTACTGTAGTTACATTTTGTTTCATATCATCCAGTGTGGGTTATTGCACTTTTTTGTTAGTTCATTCTCTCTTTCAGTACTCAGGTCTCACTAAGTAGCCCATCTAATGTCATGCTCATGGATCTCCACTTTCTATAGGTAAATCGGTTGCAATCATGAAAATGATTCGGTACAATGTCTTGTCAAGATGTAACTGTTGCTGCTATCGGGCAACTTCCTTATGGAATGCAGTATGTTTTTTACTTTTGTACCTGTCATGCGAAATATGTCTATTTTATTCCTGATATCATGTTGGATTATTATATGTTTGTTCGGAAAGAAAATAGACGTACTTAGTAACTAGGAATATTTCATTTACCTTAAACGCATGATTTTCAAACAGACACTTGAACTTTGACCTTGAACGCATTGTGCAATTGAACTTTTGTCAAAAAAGTTGGTTTCTGGCATACCATTATTCCTGATGTCAAATGGACCATTCTAGCACATATAACCTTGAGAGAGAAGAATGTATTTTTATATGGTCGGGTATTGGTTTCGAACTTGTCCTCTGCAGAAGTGTTTGTTCATGTTAGGTGTCTTCATATAACCGTGGGTAAATTCTTAGCCAAAGCTATGTGTTTGGGTTTGGCCACTTTTGATATGTCAAGTATAATAATAACTTGTAGCATTTGCTTTGTGTAGTCGGTGGTAATAGGTTGGAAACTTGAGTACATTGAATTTGATTGAAAATAGTCATATATAAAGAATCTACATCTAAATTGCTCGTGTTCATTTCCCGTCATTTGCTTTGTTATCTGTGATGACGCAAGTAGTTAAGTGCATAGTGTATCTCAAACACATAGGCTTCTGAATATTTATTATTTCTTGATCAAGGTATTCCTTAATTCGTTAGAGAGTTGGGTTGCACCAACTTTTAGCTTTCACTTGGTTGGATTAAACCGATTTTCAGACTTGAAAATTGTAGTTGATTTTCATATTTCCCTCCATGATTGTTGTTCAATCTAATATAGTTATCTGGTCGCTAGTGATGTATGTTCCTGGGTTTATTTCAATGCTGTACCCAAAGCCTATCAAATGTGTTTGTTCCTAAGGTGTTGGCACAAAGCCTATCAAATGTGTTTGTTCCTAAGGTGTTGGCACTGGATAAAAAGAGACGGACCAACTATTTAAATCCGGACTATGGCAGACTCAGATAAAAAGAGTTGAGCTATTTTATTCATAGAATGTTTTTACTATATTTCTTATTGGTTTCAGTTTAGACAACTTTGACACATATGTAGCTTTAATGTCTCTACTAATGTTTGATTGTTTCATTAATTTTTGAAAGTGATTGGATTTGTCCCATTTGAGTTTCCCGGGCATGCATTTCTCTGTGATCATTATTTATCTGTTCCTTGTGTGATTCATGATTTTTTATATGGCTATTATTGTATTATCTTGCATTTTCTTCTTATTTAAGAGGTTCTTACAGATTTATCCTTGATTTCAGTTCCCTGAGGTATGCATTTCTTTGTGATCTGCATTTCATTATTCTTTCTTCATTTCTTTGTGTTAACGAGTTTATTCCATATTTGCATTTCCATGTGATATGCATTTCTTTTTTTGATTTCAGTTTCCTTTTGTGATATGCATTTCGTTATTTCTTTTGAAAAAATTTAGACTTTTAACGAATTCATCTCGGATTTGCATTTCTCTTTGATATGCATTTCTTATTTTATTATATTTGATTTCAGTTTCCCGCAAACATGCATTTCTTTGTGATCTGCATTTCTTTTAACTTAATTTTTTTTATCTTCCAACAATTTATCCCAGATTTGCATTTCTTTGTAATGTGCATTTTCTTTTTCTTAATTGTTTTTAACTTGTACGAAATTTACCCTAGATTTGCATTTCTTAGTGATATGCACTTCTATATGATTGTTGAAGGTTGTATAACTTTGACATGCATTTCTTTGTGATCTGCATTTCTTTTAACATAATTTCTTTTTTTGATTTCAGTTTCATTTTGTGATATGCATTTCCTTATTTCTTTCGAAAAAATTTAGACTTTTAACGAATTCATCTCGGATTTGCATTTCTGTTTGATATGCAATTCTTATTTTATTATATTTGATTTCAGTTTCCCGCAAACATGCATTTCTTTGTGATCTACATTTCTTTTAACTTAATTTTTTTTATCTTCCAACAAATTTATCCCAGATTTGCATTTCTTTGTGATGTGCATTTTCTTTTTCTCAATTGTTTTTAACTTGTACGAAATTGACCCTAGATTTGCATTTCTTAGTGATATACACTTCTATATGATTGTTGATGGTTGTATAACTTTGACATGCATTTCTTTGTGATCTGCATTTCTTTTAACTTAATTTCTTTTTCTGATTTCAGTTTCCTTTAGTGATATGCATTTCCTTATTACTTTCGAAAAAATTTAGACTTTTAACGAATTCATCTCGGATTTGCATTTCTGTTTGATATGCATTTCTTATTTTATTATATTTGATTTCAGTTTCCCGCAAACATGCATTTCTTTGTGATCTGCATTTCTTTTAACTTAATTTTTTTTATCTTCCAACAAATTTATCCCAGATTTGCATTTCTTTGTGATGTGCATTTTCTTTTTCTTAATTGTTTTTAACTTGTACGAAATTGACCCTAGATTTGCATTTCTTAGTGATATGCACTTCTATATGATTGTTGATGGTTGTATAACTTTGACATGCATTTCTTTGTGATCTGCATTTCTTTTAACTTAATTTCTTTTTTTGATTTCAGTTTCCTTTTGTGATATGCAATTCCTTATTTCTTTCGAAAAAATTTAGACTTTTAACGAATTCATCTCGGATTTGCATTTCTGTTTGATATGCATTTCTTATTTTATTATATTTGATTTCAGTTTCCCGCAAACATGCATTTCTTTGTGATCTGCATTTCTTTTAACTTAATTTTTTTTATCTTCCAACAAATTTATCCCAGATTTGCATTTCTTAGTGATGTGCATTTTCTTTTTCTTAATTGTTTTTAACTTGTACGAAATTGACCCTAGATTTACATTTCTTAGTGATATGCACTTCTATATGATTGTTGATGGTTGTATAACTTTGACATGCATTTCTTTGTGATCTGCATTTCTTTTAACTTAATTTCTTTTTTTGATTTCAGTTTCCTTTTGTGATATGCATTTCCTTATTACTTTCGAAAAAATTTAGACTTTTAACGAATTCATCTCGGATTTGCATTTCTGTTTGATATGCATTTCTTATTTTATTTTATTTGATTTCAGTTTCCCGCAAACATGCATTTCTTTAACTTAATTTTTTTTTATCTTCCAACAAATTTATCCCAGATTTGCATTTCTTTGTGATGTGCATTTTCTTTTTCTTAATTGTTTTTAACTTGTATGAAATTTACCCTAGATTTGCATTTCTTAGTGATATGCACTTCTATATGATTGTTGATGGTTGTATAACTTTGACATGCATTTCTTTGTGATCTGCATTTCTTTTAACTTAATTTCTTTTTTTGATTTCAGTTTCCTTTTGTGATATGCATTTCCTTATTTCTTTCGAAAAAATTTAGACTTTTAACGAATTCATCTCAGATTTGCATTTCTGTTTGATATGCATTTCTTATTTTATTATATTTGATTTCAGTTTCCCGCAAACATGCATTTCTTTAACTTAATATTTTTTTATCTTTCAGCAAATTTATCCCAGATTTGCATTTCTTTGTGACGTGCATTTTCTTTTTCTTAATTGTTTTTAACTTGTACGAAATTTACCCTAGATTTGCATTTCTTAGTGATATGCACTTCTATATGATTGTTGATGGTTGTATAACTTTGACATGCATTTCTTTGTGATCTGCATTTCTTTTAACTTAATTTCTTTTTTTGATTTCAGTTTCCTTTTGTGATATGCATTTCCTTATTTCTTTCGAAAAAATTTAGACTTTTAACGAATTCATCTCGGATTTGCATTTCTGTTTGATATGCATTTCTTATTTTATTATATTTGATTTCAGTTTCCCGCAAACATGCATTTCTTTAACTTAATATTTTTTTATCTTTCAGCAAATTTATCCCAGATTTGCATTTCTTTGTGACGTGCATTTTCTTTTTCTTAATTGTTTTTAACTTGTACGAAATTTACCCTAGATTTGCATTTCTTAGTGATATGCACTTCTATATGATTGTTGATGGTTGTATAACTTTGAAGTATCGCTATTTTATGATTCTTTCCTCACCTATTTTATTTTTTCCTCATACATGCATTTCTGTGTAATTTGCGGTCCTCATACTGTTTTTTCTCTCTCCTCAGACCTTAAATGCTGCTGGGTATTTCTTGTTTCATACTTCTAGTTATCTATATTTATGCTTTATCTATGTGCGTTGACTGTATTGGTGTTATATTTGAGTCCAATTCTAATTCCTCACAGCTTTTATTGTATTGGTGTTATAAATTTGTTGAATCTTCCCAGCTTTAGCTGCTTTATGTATCCCTTGACCATCTTATTACACTACCTTATTGATTTAAGCTGAATTCACTTTCTTGGCTGGACTTGTGACATTCGATGAGATTCACTTGCTCTTTATTTAACTTGAAATAGCTTCCCGCGTTGATTTTTAATCTAGTTATCAAACCTCTTGTTTAAAAATAGGCTTCTGTTTTGTGCCTTGTACTTTGATGTTGGGTTGATTTTCTATGATATTGCAGCCGCATCTGGTTGTCTACTTGTGTGTGAAAGGTTTCATATTTTACATGCTCTTCATTTAAGATTGATTTGTTACTATTATTATGGATGCCTTGGTTTATCTGTTTTTCTGTTTCTCTGTTTCAAAAGCTTATCTATGATATGGCAGCAGTAACTGGTTGTGTGAAAGGTCTATTAAGGTTTTAAGAGTACTCTTAATTGCACGAGTCATGATTAGTTGAGAAAGGTCTATCTGGTGTGTGAAAGGTCTATTAAGGTTCTGAGAGTACTCTTATTCTCATGATTAGCTGTTCTCGTATTGAGTTGTGTGCTTGAATGCATACTCCCTGACATTCAAATTGTTGGTGGTAGAAAATATATGCATTTCGATTCTTGATCGGTGTTTGATGGTTCAGATATTTTGTGCTTCCATGTGCTGTCAAGCTATACATGAAAACTTGTTCTGCCAAACCTGAGTATTTTGATTTTTTCCAACTTACATATTGTAAATTTAGTATGCTGAACTTGATTAAAAGAAGCCATATATGAATGAAAGTTGGAGCTCTAAGACCATACAAATCTTGGAGGTCCAACTATAAACCGAGTATGCTGGTGTATGAGCTATGACTATTACTTGGTTTGTTTCACTTATTCCTCCTTATCTGTACCTAATATTATTCATTGCTGGTTTTGACTAAATGGATTTAGTCAGGTATTTTTTCCTGGGGCTCTTGCAAAGTTAGGAGATGCAGTTCGGGTTGCCAAGGTAAGGACTCTCTCCATCTACAAAACCATGGTGCTATATATGAAATCTTAACTTGTGCTGTTAGAACAGGTTACCAAATTTGATTTATTGTTTCTTCTATCATCCATTACATGGGTTATAGGATATATTGTATGAAGTTATTAAAATTGATTTCGAATAAGCAAATAGTGAAATTAAAAAGTAAAAGAAGCCAGCATGTACAAGTAATCATATAGACTGCACATGGTTGAATTCATAAAAAAACATTAGACACCAGAATAATACAGTTGATAAAAAGGCATTACTACCGAATGTGAATAATTACACTTTTTGTTAGTTCATTCCCTCTTTTAATACTCAGAGTGCACTTAAGTAGCCAATCTAATATCATGCTCTGGATCTTCACTTCTACAGGCAAATCTGATGTGATCATGAAGATGATTCGGTATGATAGCTTGTCTGGACGTAACTGTTACAGCTATTGAGCAACTATCTTATGGAACATGCAATCCAGTATGTTTTTTTTACTTCTTTAGTACTTTGACCATATAAGCATGATTTCCAAGCGGACATTAGTACTTTGACCTTGAACACACAACAATAAAGCATTGCCGAAAAAGGTGGTGTCTAGCATGTAGGGATGAATAATGAATTTTAAAAAGATGTAGCACATAAAACATGTAGGGATAAAGAATATATGCAGACATTACTTCTTTCAAACTTTCCTACTTCACTATCATGCTGAAAGATTTCATTTCATGTCTCATTTGCTTTGTCAATTCGATCTGTATTCTTGTGGTATGATAATTACGCTTAACAAATCGTAGGCTCATTTCATTTAGGTTATGTATGGAGATGTTAATTGCTATCATCATTAGTGTTTGTTGGATAAAAGTTGCTCCTGACTTTTAAAATTTTGTATGAAAGCATGTTGTAGAACCGGTTTCTTGTCCAGCTTGGTTTTTGTCTACTGTTTTCACATATTGTGACCCTGTTTTATCGAAACATTCTGTATTCTTGGTTCCTTATCTATTTAATGTTCATTGCTGGATTTGACGAAAAATATGTTGGCAGGTATTTTTCTTGGGCTATGGCAAAAGCTTGGAGCGATAGTAATAACATACCAACTGTTTTGTCGTCAAGGTAAATGACTCTTTAGCAATCCTTGGAACCTTATTCCTGAAAATGGCATTGGCCTGGGGCAAAAATAATTTGTGAAATTTGAAAATATATTTTCCAAATAGGCAAAAATTGTTTATCAAATTTGAAAATGATGATTGATTTACAAAAAACATATTCATTAGGCTTCAGGCAACGCAAAATACCAACAAAGGCATGTGTAAATATACTTTTATCATTATTTTATTATCTCAGATTAAACAAAGTAGCAAATATTTGCTGCAGCAGTTGTGCTCATGGTCAAGATTGGGCTCGTCAAAGGCGTAATGCAAATGCCAATCGATTGAAGTCATTTGTCTTTGTTTTGAAATGTAGGGGCAGCATGTATTTCTCTTGTTCGATTTCAAGTTGTAATCTGCATGAAATCTACCTCTACTCTGCTATGATAACATTCACCCATAGATGAAAGCGACGATAGTAGCAAAGCAAAACTAGTCGATCCGTCTAGGTGAAATTCGCTATTAATAAGCCAAATAGTGAAGCAGTTATTACAAAATCCCCAAAACCATTAATATGCATAAAAGAAAGGTACTTGGTATAGATAATTTTCCAATTGGATACCCGGTATTATTATACTAAAATACAGTCTACACGTTTTCAAATAAATATAGCAATCCGGATATCCTGCTACGGAAACACTAGAAACCGGTTAACCAAATTTAGCTTAACTTAGACATGTTCTCTATATCATGAAAAAATTACAATTCGGTTACCCGTCACGTTATTAGTTAATATACAACAACCGGATATCCGATGTATTTTAACTAAAAAATATCGCTTAACCGTTTTCAACAACTATCCGGTATTCTAAAATATTTCAAAAGCGGTTACCGGTTATCCGATTAAATAAAAAAAATCAACATCGGTTAACTGGTATTCAATAATTAACACACCGGTTAACCGTAAACTTAAAAAATTCTGTCATGTAACCGGTTATCCGAATGCAAATGTATTTCTATTTCGGATATCCGGATTAGCTTATTGCAGTCAAGTGTATCCGATTGCAGGAATACTTTTGTACATTTTATATCAATCGGGTACCCGGTTTTTACTTTTTTTTAATGCATCTCCTACCTGTATGCGTTTTTATTTGGATTTTCTTATTGCAGTCAAGTGTTTCTCGATTTATTTTCTCGTTTTTTTTAATACGTATATCCATATATAGATTAATGTAACGAAATGCTGGCATGTATCTCCTCCCTATATGACCATTACCTATCTTCCAAGTCAATTATGCTGAATCCTTAATGTTTTTGCCGCTAGTATACGTTGGTACGTCATTTTTTAGTTACTTTTTTCTTCTTAATTTAGCGCAGTTTGCTTTTTTCTGTTAGTGTTTGTTTCGTGGAAGCTCTAAATACATTTACATACAAAGTTACAAACACAATTGCAAAATAAACTAAAAGACGGGATAATGTAAAAATACGGCAACTAATTTTAATATATTTGGCCCTTCAGCGCTATGTGAAGATACTCCACCAAAGTATTCCTGCAATCGCTGCCATATGAGATAAAATATGAAGTCAGTTTTATAGTCCTATATAAAGTAACCAAGATATTAACATTGTTAACTTGATTTTACTGCAGAACCAAATAATAGTCCATTTTTTGTGTAAATTCAAGTAACGTATGAGAAAACATTACCTACGTGATGTTCCTCAGTTTTTGTATTTCGTGGTTCCTTTTCAAATTCAATGGTAGGGAACTGTTTAGCAAACTCCTCAGTGAAGTTGAGGAGTTTGCTATATATTTTTCCCCCAAACAAATTAAGAGAAGCCGTCTGTAATATTAATATTACTGAATTGTACAGCAAGAGTTTACAGAGAATAGACCTTGAGTAGAAGAAGCCTTGATTTTTAGAGCCAACTTCACAGAAGCATCAAAAAATTCAGCCACTTTGAAATCCTCTTCAACAAAGCCTCTAGAAGTAAGGGCAGGTGTCCCTAAAGCACGAGAAATCTCTTAAGTAATAAGGATATGGCACTGCCACTAAGTATATAGTAGCTTAATTCATGTGTCATGCACGTAATTATATAACGTTTTTATATTTAAATAACGGTTTTCTATCCTTCCCTAAAGACACATGTTAAGTATCCGTTTATGGAAACTAAAACCCTAAAATGGATAGGATAAACCAATCACAGTAAAGAAATCTTTCTATATTAATGATAGAATAGTATCCCTTTATATGATTTTAGATCTACAAAAGTTAGAAATGAGACATGTGGCAAAAGGGATACTAAGTGACTCAATAGAGAATTAATTGTGGAGTGGATTAATGGAAAATTAACAGTTATATGTTGCAAAAAGAGAAAGCCTTACCCATTTGAATACCACGTGGCACCATAGTGGAAAAATCTCCTGGGACTACATTTTTGGTGGCTGCAATATTAACAGCTTCAAGAATCTTCTCTACTCTTAAGCCATCGATACCCTGAAAACATGAAGGCTTCTGTAAACAGAAAATTCTTCTTAACTGTTTCTAGAGGTAAATATCTTGACCTCGTTTTTCAAGTTCAGAAAACAAGCTCATACCTCCTCTGTCAAGGCCTGCAGATTTCAGAATTCATCATACTCCGAGAAATTGCTAAAAGCTTGTACAAGTTGTTTTGCAAAAGTAGGCAATGCATTTTACTTGTGCAAATTTCGAGCAATAGCTAAGAACTTGCTGTTGAAATGCTCTGTGTGCGGGAGCCATTGCCTGGATCAGGGATATATCATTACTATAAGCATTTTAATATGACAGGGGTATGAACTAGGACATACCCGAGTACTTAACATAATCAGCTCTAAAGATGATCACTTTAATGGACCACCAAAATGAATATGAAGCTACTCTTCGGTAAAGAGATTAAATAATCCACTGATAGGATCCTGCAATTAACTCTTTAATTTCTAATTATTTATATTATTTTGTTTTTTAGGATTAGTTTTTGACGAGGCGAATTGTCGTATGCCAAGTCAAGTAATCCTAACAAGCTCACTAACAAGTATAGTAGGCAAGCAAGGGTCGAATCCCAAGGGAATAAGATTATCGATTCTTAAAGTAACAATTATGATTAACGAGTGTAAGTAGCCAAAGGTTTTTTTTTTTGGTATGTTTTAAGGACAAAGTAACGAAAGTTGATTTGGTTTGTAAATATATCAATGGAAGGTGTTTCACTCGACAATTATCCACTAACAGATTAACAAGTTGATCATAAACTCTTTTTAATCCTATGTCGAATTACTCATATGATCGTTCTAATCCCTGTTCTAATGTAGTTATTAATCCAACTAGTCCTAATAACCCGTACTCAACTATAACCTTGAAACTATCAAGATTCAATAATAAAGCAGATTTAAGTCCAGGAATGGATAGATACATGCAATACCATAGACAACTAGTCAGATACTCGACATGTACTCAATTCTCTTCACAATTGACATTCACAACTAGTTCATGCAAATTGTGTGTGCTACAAACAAGTATAATATTTCAACTAGAAATAATCAAACAATAGCAATATGAATGAGATGAAACTACTTAGATGACCAATCTAAATGAGCAAATCTAATTCAATAACAATACACACAAGAGAATAAAGACAATCAATATGAATAGAACAAAGGAAAGGAATCTCACAACTTAATCAATCCGAAAGCTTCAAATGTCAAGCAAAACAATGGAAACTTCAGCAACTCATGAAGTTCTTGGGAGAAAACGTGTGAAAAACGTTACAAAAGTAAACACAACATACTAAATCGGGCAAATGAAGAAAGTCTTCTCTGGCAGATTTCCGCGATCGCGGTTTGGGACCCACGATCGCGGATTTTGTGGTCCGGTGAAAATTCCACGATCGCGGTTTGGGACCCGCGGTCGCGGAATTGCTTCTGTGGCTTCGTCTTCAGCTGCTTCCAATGCTTCGTCTTCGTCTTCATCCTGTGGTCTTCATCAGCTTCGACTCCTCTTCTTATGCTTCAATATTCCGCATCATCCTCTGTAATCTCATATGTGACTCAACTCTCCAGAACTCCATGATTACATAATACATCATAACATCTAGCATAATCCTATACAAAATGAGCTAATAACCTATAGTAGCGCTATGTAAAATACCGCTTATCAAACTCCTCCATACTTAGACCTTGCTCGTTCCCGAGTAAGCTAAATGAAACTTACCCTTACAATCAGCACACATAGATCTCAAGAAGTATAGAGAAAGAATGAACTATAAATTACCAACACACTTGGCCTCCAAACACCATAGTGAGTACAAAAGATCCGCAGAATGACATGGAGGGTTTACATCAAGATCAATGCACATATGTGAAAAGTTATGGTTGATAAAACACTTCAATTATGGATGTACCTGACTTCTGTCAAGTTGAACATATCTTGCCACAAAACCATATGCAAAATCGTCTATACTAACAATATTTGATCCAGAGAAGTCCAAAATAACACCATCCTCCCTGCATATGCCTACATGCCCAATGAAAGGTGCCAACCATGATACAACAGGAAGCGGAGTCCAAACCAAACAATATGGGAACCTCGACTTTTTTGGGTCAATAGCATCAAGAGGCCATAGATCATGTTCCATTTCCATATTACAAGGTTGTGAGGTAACAGATATGTTTTGACTCATCCCCGTGTAACTTTTAGCAGATGAAGATCACCAAATCAAACAATGTCTTCTGACATCATTGTATGCTAAAAATAGTCACTGAATCATACCAGTGGAGCTCCCTTCCAACAAATGCAAATTCCTTTTTCCAAGCGCATCACAAAACACTTTCCTACAAACCATACAAAGAAGCAAATCTTTAAGTACAAAAACTCATCATGAGAAGATTTCAAGTACACAAACTATGTTAGTACCAACTACCAAATAAGGATATCCAAGCTGCACAAAAAATATAGACTGACACTCTATCATGACGATTTCTCAAATTTTGGCAATCCATGAGTTTCAAACAGAAGTAGAGAAAAAGTGTTCATTAGTAATCTCAAATAGTACCTTAAAGAAACACACACAAAAAATTCAGTCGAGATCTACACTTGTCAAGGCTACAGCAATGTATATTCATCTGAATATTGAAAATACTTATGAATGGAAATTACATCTAATCGATCAATGTAAGCAAAAGCACCATATAATTCTAGAGATCTTTCTTCATGAAGAAACAAAACAAAGATCAAATTCCACATGTCCTCAAAATTGCATCACAATCATAAAAAGAAAAACCAGTACTTAATCTTTTTACGGGCACGATTGCATCACGAACTTTCCTCCCGAAAAAAGAAAGCAGAAAACGACAGTAAAATCAATGTCTCGCAGAAGAGAATCACCAGAAAGTGGAGCGATCTCGTCGGCGCAAGGTGAACAAAATATCAGTTTCGGAATGCAATTTCTAAGCAATCAAGCACAAAGAAAGGGATAAACATTAAACAACAAACTAAAGCGCTCTATACAATACCATGTTTGTACCAACTACCAACTAAGGATATGCAAACTTCACAAAAATGAAACGAACACACACAAAAATCAATATGTATAAAATGCGTAACTCCTATGTAACTCGGAAGGAAATTCAGTGGAGATCTACACTTGTCAAAGCTTGAGCAACGTATTTTCATCTGAATACTGAAAATACTTATGAATAATACTTATGAATGGAAACTACAGCTAATCGATCAATGTAAGCTTCAACATTCTAGAGATCTTTCTTCATGAAAAAAACAAAACAAAGCTCAAATTCCATCTGTCCTCAAAATTGCATCACAATAACAAACAAAAACAGTACTAAATCTATTTGTAAGCAATTTCTAAGCAATCAAGCACAAAAGGATCTACCAGATAGCGGTGGAAGCTGCATGTGAGTGCCGAAGAACAGGAGCGAAGGAGCTTACAGTAGGCGGTGGTGATGGCGGAAGAAGGTTTGGTAGTACTGCAAAATTGTGTCCATTCACAAATGAAACTTAAACTCTTGGAAAAAAGTAAACACGATGAAATCAAAAGTTCTTTGCAAGAAACAAAATGCTCTCCATGGCTTCCAATATGTAGTGGCTTCAGTTATCCCAGCTTCTGCTACTTGATTAACAAAGACGCATCCGCAGAGCTGGTGTCCAGCAGTTCTTCATCTACAACATCACTGTGGGAAACAGGAAATTAGAGGACATATTGGGTCGTCAATAGCTAATGTGGCCTCAATAGCTAATTTAAACGGCTTGTCATCAAACAAGCTTTTGGCATTTTAATGGTCTTTTCATAAATTATTATATCATTCCAACACACTTCTTCTATTAACTATATTTCGACTCATCTGAATAATGTAATCGGTATGTAATCATACAAGCTTTTGCCTTTACACTTCCTAAAATTCTAAACACACATTAAAATGTTAATTATTATACACCCCACAAAACATGAAATACCCAGTTCACAAAAATATTAACTTTAAACCTTTTATTTATCTATTATTTACCCTATAGTTTTTTTATTGAGAAAAATACTTATTATATTTTAAAGTTTAAGAATTTTCTGTTCACAGTTTTAAGAATTTTTTGTATAGTAAAAATTTGAAAAGATTAGATTTTTAATTTTGATGTTCTTTTTTGTTTTATTTGTAAAGAAATATTTTTCCAGCTGTATTCGAGTTAAAACCGTTAAAAATATGAATTTGATATTATAACCATAACTGAAATCTGCAAAATTGAATAGAACCACCAAAATCCGGATTCAGTTCAAAATCTTTGAAACCGTAATCGACGGTTTTAGAATTGTGAACATCTTTATCAAGAACTGTCAATTTTAGATATAGAGACAGTCCGTCACAATATTTTTCATATAGAGACAGTTCATCAAAATATAAATAAAAATGAGACTATAATGATAGGAGTGGTTTATTTATCTTTTTGCAAAAAACAAGCAAATCCGTGTGCAAAACACCTTGATTCAGTTCTACTACAGCCAAATAAGACAATCCACCTTAGATAATTAAACAGATGACGGAAAAATTTGGTCACATCGACTTTTATAAACAAATTCCAGAAAAAGTGAAAGATAGTATATTAACATAAAATTAATTGAAGATACACTTAAATAACATACAGAAAAATATATTTCAAAACAATCTTCAAAGATTAAGGCTAACCTTTTTGTTTAGTCATAAACGAATTGTGAATATGATTAGACCACAGTCTGGAGCCAAATCAATCCCCAGAAATAAGGGAGTTTTGAGTTAAAGCAAGAAAGTTCTAACATGATCTCATCAATGACAATACAAGGGGTCAGTAATATGTGAAAATTGCATTATACCAATAAGGTCTGTTTTTCTTTACACCCCAAAAAAACAGTTAGTTTAACCAATTGAGCTCATGAGAATGTTCTAACATGATCTTACTGTTTTTTTGTTACTTCATTTGAATTCCCAAGTCGGAGGAGTTCTCTGACAAAGATGAAAGAGGTTCTCTCAAAGACTCAATGTTGCTCTTGATCGGGCTCAAATACGTCGGACTCTCCTTCCGCTTATTGTTCTGCAAATTAGTTATGTTAAGAACAGATAATATAATCCTCATTACGCTTCGAACGCGTCAAATTTGATTCACTTCACCTTTTTCATGCTGCTGTTATGCTTTCTTTCTCGATGGCAATGCCTTAATAGCTTCTTGTTTTCTTCATCCAACAACTTCAACTAAAATTCAGCAAACAACTGATTCATATGAAATTTAAAGGGAAACAAAAACTAAAAACTCAAGAACAATTTGAAAATATGTTCTCACCTCATCTTCTACTGTGTTAAGATTGATCCTCAATTGCTCCTTTTCTCTATTCAAAATATGAGCTTGAGCAGCCAGTGAAACAACGTTTCAAGTCATTGGTCTCAACCTATACAAAACCCAGCCATTTTTCAACACAATGCATCTATCTGAATGCTATAGAGAAAAACAAGTAATTTACCTGTTCCACATTTTGTACAACTTATGACAGATTTCAACTTTGTTATTCGCCTGCAAGAACGAATGAGCCATTTCCTCAACTTCATCTCCATCAACTAAACTTGATAGCAGTCCAGTAAGTAAACTTTGTTCAATTTTCGTGCTTTCATCTGACGACCCGGCAACCTTCACATACAAAAAAACATAACTGTGTGCTAACTATGTTCCAATCCATATATTTTAAATACCAATCAACTTGGTAAAATCAGTAGCAAGAACAAAATGACCCCAAAGAACTCTTAAAAAATTTCTAGAACACAAAAAAGATTGTGCGGCCAATTTTGTGTGTATATCTAATATCAAACAACAAATAACAATTTGGTATAGATATCAGAATTATACCAAACAAACAAAAAATTTCTAGAACACAAAAAAGATTGTGCGGCCAATTTACGAAGAGGAAGAGTACATAGGATCGTTTGTTTGAATAAAGGATATAACTTTAATAGTTTTAAAGTGAAACTTAGAAGATTGTGCGGCCAATTTTGAGTTTTAACATAGGGCATTCTTACGATTAGGACAACCCTACAAATTAGCCATAGAAAATCTGTGAACTCATTATTGTTTTCTCCACAACAAATCCTCAGTTGAATCTTTCTTGATAAAGAAGACAAAGTACAGTTAGTTTATTGGTTTTCAACAGAAATTTATAGAAATATGACATATGAATACTTAGAATCCAGATGAATAGCTAATCCGCAGATTTACGAACAAAAGAGCATTGAAGGGGAATGCTAACACAAGCCTATCAAATGCAATCAAATATTCTCACAATTGAGCTTGCTTATATAGCTTCTAGAGTCAATTAGTTTTCACAATTAATAAGTTTAAAAAAAATCAACAGAACATCCTTATCTGAAAATGATCAAAACCCTACCTTCGAAGCAGCACTATTTGAAGCAAGAACGGTATCTCTTTGCTGAACATCCTCCAGAGTGAAGTACACATCATCGCCGTGCAACTGCAAATCTAGAGATAATAATTATATTAAAAAGAGAGATAGAATGAAAAGAGTAGATAGGGTAAACAAAAGGGAAAAATTACAATTGGGATTGAGTTTGGAAATTTATGTGCGAAGTAGCAGCAGCGGATGAAGAAGGAATTTGAAGGAAGAGAGAAAGAGGGGCTTTGTCGAAGAGGAGAGCGTGAACTCGGAGCTGGAGTTGGATCTGAACCCTAGGCTTGGTCTCGTCGGTTCTCATGAAAGAATCCCATAAAGATGGCGAAGAGAGACAGTGAACAAAACCATCAAATTCTTTCTTACTCGGAATCTGATTTTGAGGTTGATGTTCTGGAGCTTTCCGCCACATCACCTGTCTTTCCCTACTGCGTGCATTAAGAATCAGAGGGAAGGATGAGAATGAGCACAATCGGGAAAACGGGAAATAGAAATGGGGAAACCTAAGAGAAATTGGGAACAACGATAGCTATTTAAAGGGATTGAAAGCCCAAATTAGAAATGTTAGGGCATAAGGTGGTACCAAACCACACAATGTCCCCAAATTAGAAAGGGTTGCAACCGGGCATCACCTTTTTTGCGCCCGACAGCACCCTGACCGGTCCGGAATGGGGTTCCGAACGAGACCGGTCCGGAAAAATCAATTTCCATTTAATAAATGCCGAACCGGTTCGCAATACGCGAACCGGATCGACACACGTTCGGAACCCCATTCCGAACGAGGTTTTTATTTATTTATTTATATATTTTTATTTATTTATTTATATATTTATGACGTCATAAATATTCGGGTAATCTCGTTCGGAATGGGGTTCCGAACGAGATTACTCGGGGTTTTTTACGTGTCGTGGCCCGTTCGGAACCCCATTCCGAACGGGAAAACAACTATATTTTTTGAAAATGCCAACGGCTATATTTTCATGAAGTCTATAAAATCGGAGTTGTATGGCCAAATTATCAAACCCAATCGGAAGAAGCACAAAAAATGACGTCTGGAAGCGATTCAACTAATTCTTCAAGGGCAGGTAGTTGGTAAGAAAGACGGGAGTGTTCTTCTAGTGAGACGTCGGTGGAGGAGGAGGTTGATTTGTCTGCGCCGGTAGATGATACATATTTCCAAGTAAGTACCTATAAACCTTTTTTTATAGCGTTTCATTAGAATTTATTTTATTGATATAGTAGTATTGAAATTTGAGTGATTTTAAATAGGGATACTGTAGTGATGAGGAATATTTAAAAATCGACTATAGTGCCCATTTTACGACTAGTGAGAGATTTCCTACTATGGATCTTCTGAGAGAGTGGGTTAGCAAGGTCGGTTATGACTTGTGTATGGTTATCACCATGAAATCATCAATGGCCAACAAGAGGATATTTCTGCACTGTGAGCAATCCGGTAGTTATAGAAAGCATCGAAAGAAGATTAATCTTGAAGGCGATGTAGCAGAACCATCGTCGCAGCGTAGCAACCTTAGTAGGTTAAGGAAGTACAATTGTCCTTTTATGTTGAGAGGATATTATCAACGAGCAACTCTTGTTGAGCCGGCTGGGTGGATACTAAAAGTTGAGAAGGCATGTCACAACCACTGTCTTTCCAGCAGCTTGATTGGCCATGCATTTGCTTCGAGGATGACGGGAGAGTAGAGACAAACAATAATGATTGCATCAGCGGCCGGGGCAATGCCGAAGGTTATTTATACACAGTTGCTTCAGGAAAATCCGACTTCCACAATATCAAGGAGGCAAGTGTACACTGTGAGGGAAAAGGAGAGGAATAAAGCATTGACAAATCTAACCGTGACCCAGTGGTCATTAGATTTCCTCCATCAAAGAGCTTATCGTAAAGACATTCACTACGAGACGAATCCGAAGACCGGGGAGAAAAAGTTGTCAGCGTTTTTCATATCTCATCCGGATTGTGAACATTTGTTGAGAATGTTCCCTCGGGTGGTGATCATGGACGCGACGTACAAGACTAATAGGTACACTAAATTTCATTATTATGACTTCAAATACCGTTTTTGAATTATAATTATTAAATTTGAAATTGATAGGTATGGTTGGCCGTTACTTCATTTTGTTGGATTCAATTGCATCAACTATACATATTGTATTGCGCTAGCGTTCATCTGTTGTGAGACAGCCCCATACTATGCATGGGCATTGAAACGACTCAAGTATTTGTTTGGTGCACTCGGAGGACCGGATTGCATCATGTCTGATCGAGAGCTGGCAACAATTAAGGCGGTTGACCATGTATTTCCTAGTGTGCGTCATATGCTTTGTCATGTCCACGTTGATCGAAATGTTAAGGCATTTTCTAAATTGAACAGCCTGGACGAAAAAAGTTCATTTGCTAGCGTTCGACGGGTGATGCGGTCTCACACAGAGAAGCAGTATGAGGAGAGACTTGATCACTTCTGGAAAACATGGAGGAATGGTCATCTTCGTACGATATGCTGAGAGCACATGGTTTACTCCCCATAAGGAAAAACTTATAGTTGCGTATTGCGATGATATACGCCATTTTAGCACAAGAACGCCTAACAGGTAAGATATTTGAATTTGTTTTTAACGAGAATGATCATGACATTCGGTTGGCTAAATGTTTAACATGTACAATGTTGTTGTCAAGGTTGAAGGTCAGGACTCGATGTTAAAGCATATGTTTGATTCAGCTGTTGGAGGGTTCGACACTTTAGTGCAACACATTGACAATATGTTTGTCGATCAGCACCGTCGAATACGGGACGAGATGGAAATGTCCAACCATACTAGCCCGAAGGAGATACAAGATGGGCCTCGGTGGATGAAGACTATTTTCATGCGCATATTGATGAAGTGCTCCGACAAGTGTTTGAGAATGCTACTGAAAGAAGTCCTTAAGGCAAATGAGGGAAATATATGTGGCCCATGTGAGGATCCTTGGTGGGAATCAACACTCGGATTGCCTTGCCCACACAGGATTAAGGTGTTTGTAGAAGAAGGAACGCCATTGTTGCCTAGCGACATTGATATCTTCTGGAAGCAGATCAAGTGGGAAGGAGTGGAATTGAAAGACTTCGACTCTGAAGACGACGTGCAATTGACTGCAGATAAGGTTCTTATGGATGATTTCTTTGAAGGGGTGTTTACCGATAACGTTGATGATTTCGATATGAAGAGGATGGCTGATAAGTGGCGTGAGTGCAAGGATCCTTCTTCAGTTGATGTCCAGGACCCCCCTCGGGGAGAGACAAAGAGAGGAAGGCCTAAGATTCATGCGAAGAAGACGGGTACAAAGCGAGATCCGGGTTGGGATGAGAGGGCTCAAGCTAAGAAGGATAAAGAGAAGGCAGAAGCAAGGAAAAAGGGGATGAAAGAGGAAGAGGGTGCAACTGTGCCACCAAAAGACGATTCACAAAAGAAATCGTCGGTTGCATCCAACAGAGCTTCAAGCGAGGCCACGACCGTCGAAGGGAGTGCAACTAAACCACTGAGGGCAAGAGGAAATGCTAGATCGAAATGTAGCGGTGGCAATTCAATCATTTATCTCGACTTCGACTGGGGGATAGATAATATAGACCTTTTCATACTCGCATACATAGCTGTTGTGGAGAAAGTAGGTGATGACGGTCATTGTGGTTATCGATCCCTTGCTCGCTTACTAGGTAAACCAGAGCAACAGTACGTTGAAATCCGATTAGATCTTTCGAAGCACCTCCAACAAAACGGGCATATGTATCATGAGATGCTAGAGGGTTTCAAGACTATCCCGCAACTCATTCGAGAAGTGAATCACATTCGATCGCCATGCTCTCCTGAATTCTGGATGTGCACACCTACAATGGGATTGGTATTTGCCACGAGGTATCAAGTTGCACTAGTGGTGTTATCATGGTTTGGTCCTTGTACATGTCTTTCGATGTTTGCTCCTCCCGGTTCAGAGCCTCCTGCCACGGTGTTCGCCATTGCACATGTAGGCAGACGCAACCATTACGTACCGGTACGCATCGATATTTTCCGCTCTTGTACCTTATTTCACATATGTTTTTTAGTATACAATAACAATTTTATGTTGACAGATTTGGTTGGTTGATGACAATTGTCCAATTCCACCCCCTCCAAGGCAGTGGAGTATCTACAAACAGCCATCGGTGGACGGATGGGAACAACGCTTTCAGAGTAGATTCGACAACTACGTATCTGAGAGAGAGTTTCATGGTGGCAGTCTCATAATGACCTAAATCTTGTATTAGTTTGATTAATGTTCGTATTAAGTATGTTGTGGTTGACTTGATTAATGTTTGTTGAATTATATATGTTTGATTAATGTTTTGGTGGACAATTTATAAATGTTTGAGTAATGTTTTTTCAGAATGATGTCAACATAATCATAGAAGCATTAATATTGAAACAACAACATAATTGAAAAACAACAAGATGAGTACAACGCAGACGGTGAACAACTAACGATACAAGAAATTAAAAATACTGAATTCTCTATTTGTTAAGTGTTGCTGCCAATTCTGCAGCAAGTGTAGCGTTTTCCTCCATAAGCTCAACGTTTTTGGCTTTCAGTTCATCTATTTCGTTGGCCCATTCTTTTGTTCCAATCCTCAGCAGCTCCATCCCTTCCTCAATTCCTCCAGCCTTTGACCAGTTGCATAAGTTGTCTGCATTTAGTTCTTTAATAACGACCCTTGCACGACCTGTGTAGGGTGGATCGATCCAATGTTTGTATTTGCACCCTTTCTCTTCCTCTTCTTCAGTAAGGGCATCCCAACATGCATCCGGGCATCCCCAAAATCTTCTCCTATAGTTGACCTTGTCCCACTCTATTTGTTCGATACACATATTCACCGTGGGCTTTTTCTGACACCAACACAAATTCGGACCGGGATCCATTGTCGAGGAAGAGGCGGGAAATAGATTTGGACGATTCAGATACATATCGAAATTTGAGGAAGGAAATTTGAGAGAAAATAAATATAATGGAATGATATTGAATGTGTGTTTGAAATGGTTTGTGTTGGAGGTATTTATAGACGAAAAGAGAAGAGTGTTTGGGAAATATCCGACCGAGTCCCACAAAGTCCCATTCCGAACGAGACTTTGTGGGACCGGGTCGAATATTTCCCAAACACCTCTTCTCTTTTCGTCGGACAAATGGCAGCCATGCGGGTGAAGGTGAGTCCCGGATTTTCAAAACGTAAGGAAACCAAATACATAAAACATAATATCCATTAAAACTTAATCAACGAAAACGAAACATAATATCCATAACACAAGGGCCATAATATTCATTAAAACTTAAACAACAAATACAACGTATCAAATCCTCCAATAAGGGTCTGACTTGTGACCCAAGTTAGCTTCCCATTCATTACGCCCTGCATGTTGTTCCGGAGGGGCTTGTCCCGCACCCATCCTTGCCCGCTCCCATATAGAATGTGTGGCTCTCTCTTCTGCACTCCTGGACGACTCTGCTTGTGACATCCGTTGAGTTTGAGTGACCTCCTCAGCTCTAGGCGGATCGTCGATACTGAGCATCCGAATGTAGGCATCCAAATTCTCCAGAGTTGCAATCCCCTGTTGTCGATGTGTCCGCATAATACCGAGTGTTGTCAATACACGCTGCAATACCAACAAATAATTAGGAGATGGGTCATATAGCAAACACAATACCAACAAATAAAATAATATAAGAATTACCCGGTTGAAATCGAGGGTAAGGATCGGGTTCGGGTTACGTGGCGGTCAAGGTCTTGTCGGGGCGTTTGGGCTCACATATGGATGTGAGACTTGAGCAAACCAATCGAGGTAAGCATCCTCAACATCCCAAAGGATAAGAGCTGGTGGGCTAGACATGATGTACGGACACAGGTTGTCATAACGCTGGTCCCATCTATCCCATTCCGGGCCATACCGTACAGTGTATTCCCGACCACCTCGCATTGATTTTGGCGGACAATAATACTCGACTGGCTCGGGGACATCCAAAGGCCTGGACTGACGGCGTCCAAACTGTCTGCAAAACCGACCAGGGTTGTACATCTCCATAATGTCAAAGCACCGGATCCCACCACGATAAGTGGCGGTCCCACGTCCAAATCCGGATACGACATCCAACACACCTACACAAGTAGGTTATAACAATTAATAACAATATTGAAAACAAAAAACTTGGAATGACATTTAGACGATTGACTTACATCTTCCGGTGCATACTCATCCAAGATGCGCCTGTACTGTTGTAGAGTCCTTTTTTGCCTCAGCGGGGCCCGTCCAGTGGAATAGCGGGACACACGAGCAATAACTTCTTGGGAGCTCACATCCAGGTTTGGTTTCCCAGGAAAATACGGGAAATGTAACCAAATCCAAATCTCAAGAAGCCTTACGCAACCAGAAAATTGCACGCATTTCGCCCTAGATGCTATACCCAGCTGCCTGTACAGCAATGCCAAACAACCTGTACCCCATGCGTACCCATGTATCCTGCTCGGATCCTCTAGTAGCGGCAGGAAGCATGTGTCTAACAGGTTCAAGGTCTTGTTCACGAACAGAGACTGCTGAATGAGGTGCCACAAAAAGCATGTTGCAATAGAGCCCGAATCCGAGTTTCCAGAGTTGATCATCGAAACAACGTGGCAAAAGAATTGCCGCTCACCGACTTTCCCCCTACTTATGAACTTCACCATCTCTTGCTCCTCAGCGTCAAACGGGTTGTCCCGGTCAACGCCAAACAAATAAGAGAACAATCGGGCACACTGCGTTGAATCTGCATCTAGTCCCAAATGCGTCCATGGGGTGGTGACAGCACGCCCGTCAATAGGCAGCTCCAGAATCTCCAAAACGTCATGGAGACCGATTCCAAGCTCCCCACAATTCAGATGAAATGTGTTCGTCTCAGGGTGCTACCTTTCCACGAATGCAGAAAGGAGGTTGTGGTCCACATTCCAAAATTGCCCCTTCAAGATGTGAAGCAGCCCCGACTCCTGGGCAATAATGAATCTGGCTCCGGGTCGGTAGGAATTATAGGAAACCATAGCTCGAAGCACTTCTGCCTTGTCTGCGCCTTTAGTTGACGGGGGGCACTTTCATCGGGATTCGGATGTATCCAAATCTCATGAGCAATGTGTTGCCCATAACGAGTCAATATAGTACCCTCATTGGGTCCTGGGGAGGAGCCGCAACAGCTTCTGACTGCATTGGAACAGGACCCGACTGCCGAGTCTGTCGGGATCTACCCCGCGAAGAACCTGACCGACTCGGAACAGGAGATGGCATCGGAACAGGAGATGGGTTCCTAACCCCCGCAGCACTTGACCCCCGAGAACCTGACTGTTGCGGTCTATCACCCGAGATCTTCTATCCCCCTCCTATCAGAAGCAGTATTCCGCCTATCACCCAGGTTTCTGTCTTCTCCTACTCTAGATCGGATGTTTCTAACTACCTCCTAGTTTTAACGAAATACATACAAATTTAGCATCGATTATTATAACTAAAGTCCATATATGCGATTTTAAGTAATTTTCAACCTTTTTTGTATTTTCTAAAAAGTGTTGATGCGCTTTCAACATGCATTAAACTAATTCTTATAAACAAAATTTCACAATGAATTTAATTCTTATCTTCTAACCTATCTTTTTACCATGCATTGCAGTTAATATTGAAATTAAGCGTTTTCCACTATTAACTAATTTTAGAATGCATTTGAAATACTATTGAGCATTTTCCACTATTTCTACAAAATTAAGCGTATTTCAGGTTTTTAGAAATACTAACCGACTCAGTGTTCCGTCTCCGACGTGGTGCTCGGACATCCTCCTGCTCTTGCTCCGGCTCTTCTTGAGGTGTTGCTCCGCCTATAACAGTTGGATCCCAGAACGTGTGTTGTTGATGCCTTTGGAGATCACTCAAAGTGGGGGTGAGGAGGTTGTAACTACTACTAGTTGCTCCGTCCATGTTGACAAAACCACTACCAGAAGGACCAGCGTAGCTTGCATTCGGAACACCATAACCCGACCACCAATCGTTTCCTACGTAAACTTCTTCATCTGCAGCCGTCGGATCAGAAAACAAAGGATTAGGAGGAGTTCCAGCCATAATCGAGATGAAAAAGAGCGTTTTTTGAAAGATTTAGAAGGGAGCGTTTTTTTGTAAGATCGAGAAGAGAGCGAATTCGAGTGTGGTTCGGAATGGCATTCTGAACCCATATATATAGGCAATTTTGCACCAGCTAGCCGTTGGGGCCCAACGGCTAGCTGGCGCGGATATTTTTAAAAAAATATCCGTTTCTCGTTCGGAATGGTGCCGATATAAATTTTTAAAAAATTAAAAAATAATAATGACGTCATTAAAAATATTTAAAAAAAAAATTCATTCCGAACGAGAAATCGGATATTTTTTTTGTATTATTTTAACCTGGTTTCATAAACCGGGTTCACAAATTCGGCTCGTTCGGAACACCCTTCCGAACGAGAATATTAAAAAAAAAAAATAATTACAAAACTCGTTCGGAACCCTATTCCGAACGAGGGGGTGCCCGGTGTGAAAAAGGTGTTGCCCGGTTGAATCGCCAATTAGAATGATTGACCTCACAATAAAACATCACCAATTTCATCGATTGGCACTAGGACAAACAAAGAACATGAAGAGCTCCGATTAAAGACAAAAAAAAAGGTATAATTGTAACCTTATACTATGATATAACAGTGAAAATGGACGGAACAGAAAAGGGTGGTTCACTGCTAACGGAATACATTTAAAAGGTGGTTTTAAATAATTACTTGTATAAGGGGTGATTGTAGGTAAAGTGTCCTATTTAAGGAGTAGTTTTCTGCAATTCAACAAGAGAAACATAAATTACACCTACGTGACAAGCCATCTGAGTTGACGTGAGGCAACAACGACATAAGCCACGGTGTCGAGACTTCATTGCCATCATCATCACCGTGAATAGAACTGTTCTTAATCGTATCCTTGATCAAAGGAAGGAGATCATGCAATAAATCAATCCATAGCAATTTCTCCGCCTTAACCGACATTTCGCAACCGGAATCACTGTAGACAGCAGCGGCAAGCGAACTAAACGCGTTGTTTGCCGCAACCGCGAATTGCGATGGAATCATGAGATTGTGATTATGTAAAAGCCCAAGTGGGTTGCCTGATATTATTGAGAAGTCTTATATAGTGTTCCATGTGGATAGCTCTCATTTTCTTGTTGTCACGGAAGAGATTTTCAACATCCAGCCATGTTTCTAAGGCAGTGGAGTCTTCAGTACGAACGATGATGGCAATGATTTCTTCAGAAATGGTTCTAAAGATCCAAGATTTGACTGTAGAGTCCAAGATTTGCCAATTGTCGGCGCCGGTAGGAGGAGAACCATCAATGTGGTTGTAGAGATTGAATTTTTTGAGGGTTATGATGAAGAAGTGGCCAAATATTGTAGTTTGGAGGGGTTTGTTGGAGTTTGACAGTTACACGGGTCGATATGTTAGACACATGTAGGGCTTGTTGAACGGCAATGGCGGAAGGAGAAAGGGTGAAGATGGTTGGCGTTGCAGCCGGTGGATGGTTGTTGGGATCATCGATGACTCCATCAGCCTAGTGGAGAAAGAGGTTGGAGAAATTTAAGGATATGTTAATTAGAGGAGAGAAAATAGAGAGTTTGTTTTAGCTTGATACCATATGATAATGTAAAAGTCCAAATGGGTTGCTTGATATTATTGAGAAGTCTTATATAGTGTTACATGAGGATAGAACTGTAATTACAATAACAAATAATAAGACCTAATCTATCAGAGACGATCCGAATGTTGCTTTGTTCGGAAAGGAGTGTTGGGCCTATGGCCCACGTATTCCTACCCAATAACTTGATCTAGCAAGTAGTTGGAATAAAAAGAGGGTGGCTGAATTTTTTTTGGAGTGGTTTTAGCCCCTATTTAAGATTGTCACAGTGTTTTAAAGGAGAATAAAAAGCGAAGAGGGATAGATTGGTGGAGAAAGATTCCTTGTCGACGACTTGCAGTTCGATGGTAGGTTTCCTTTTTGGGTCGCTTTTATCATTGTTACAAGTGTTTATTGGAAGATTAAAGATTTGCTTGTGTTGGTTTTCTATATCTAGTTATCTCCGGTTACAATGGGGTTTTTACCTCTCTCTAGGAGGGTTTTTTCCATTTAAATATTGTGTGTTTGTGCATTGTGGTTGTGTTGCTTGATTGTGGTTTGCTTGCTTGCGATATTGTGATTCGAGTTTGGTTGCCGGAAACAGACCTAGGTTCTGCAAGTTCTAGTTTTGGGCTTCTGTTGATTTGATTAAAAGATTGTATATTGTGACTGATCCCAACAAGGAGAGATAAAATCTCTGCTTTGATGTAGACACCATCGGATTGCGAGGGTTTGTAGTTCGTCTTCGACAACGATTCTTGAAGTGGTTCGCATAACCTAATAGAGAGCGACAATACGAAAGAGTATGAAACGAGAGAGAGAGAGAAAGAGGCCGGGAGGGAGAATTACTGCATGAACTGTTGGTGAATTAAACACGTCGTTTGTCGCAACCGCGAGTTGCGATGAAATCCATGAGACGATCGCGGAAGATGTCGCCGACGAGGAAGAGCAAAGCAATGCACAACAAAGTGCGAAATCCCTAACTTCAGCGCGAAGGTCTCTTTGTTCGCCAACAACTGATTTGCGAAGAAGGAGAGATAGAAGCTCTGATTTGATGAAACGAGAGAGAGAGAAAGAGGGAGGGAGGGAGGAATTACTGCATGAACAATTGGCTAACCGCTTTGGTATTTGATGAAAGACGAGTATTTTTATGTTGGTCTCTCTAAGAAGTTAAAGACTCGAACAAATAAGAACCTTATGTGTTTCACTAAAATATTGATATCGATGTATACTAACCCCTTTGGGATTGATAAAAGACGAGTATTTTAATGTTGAACTTTTTAGAAGTTAAAGACTCAAACAAATAAAAACTTTATGCGTATCACTAAAATATTAAAATTTCTATATACTAGCCTCTATGGGATTTTATGAAAGATAAATATTCTCATATTGAACTCTTAAGAAGTAAAATACTCAAGAAAATAAGAACCCCATGAGTTTCACAATAATATTGATATATCTATGTACTTAATCCCTTTGGGATTTGATGAAAGACGAGTACTTTCATATTTAGTAAAAATCATATTTTTCTTATACATATAATTTCTAAGTATTTTTTATTTTCTCAAATATAAAATTGATATATTTGTGTACTAACCGCTTTGAAATTTTATAAAAGATAAGTATTTTCTTATCCAGTCAAAATCATAATTTTTTCATAAATAAATTCTAAGTACTTGTATTTTCTCAAAAAAAAAAAATTGTTATGGTTGGGTGATGCCACCTACCTTTGCTATGGCTTTCATTTTCTTCCAACAATATATACATCGTTTTCTTCCCACATAATGTTGATCCATATATATATATATATGAAAGTTAGTTGACTATTGAACGAAATGAATAAAATCGGCACCGAATAATGATTGACGGAGAATTAATATATTTGATATGACCCACTTCCTAACAATAAATGCTTTATAATGAAAGTCATCTATTAATGGGCTTTGTCTATGATTGATGGAGAATTAATGAATGAAATGGACTTTTCTGAAATAGGTTTTTTTTCAAAAAAAATCCCGCCATAGGCTCGATTTGAAACATATTCCCAACATAGGCACAAATTTTTGGTTCGGAAAATTTATAGTTGGAGAGACGCTGGTTTTGACAGCGTCTCCCAACCGAACCACTTTTTTTTTAATTCCCATGTGTAAGAGATGTTGGTTTTGCCAAATTTCTTAAACATAAACTTTAAAAAAAAAATTATTTACATAAATCTCAACTTAAACTTTTAAATTTTATGGTTGCTCTCCATCCTCATGTTATTCCTATTATAATTGGTCCACATTTATTCCTGATTATAATTGCTCCACGCTAGTTTTTGACTTTGAGATTTGACTTTATATTAGGCGCTCACAATTTTCATAAAAAAAGTTTATGTGTAAGAGAAAAGTTTATGACAGATTGTGAAGACGCGCTGATAAAAGGGATCAAGACTGTTTTCGGGAGCGAAGTTCAACATCTGTTGTGTTGGGTGCATATCAAACACAACATTGAGGCACATGCTTCGACCATCCTAAAGAGACAAATAAAAGTGGAAGCCTTTGCAGGACAATGTTGGAGACTATTTTGCTCAACTACTGAAGAGACCTATGAACAGAGGCTCAAACAGTTGAGGACATCTTGGAAGAGCGGCCTTGTGGGATACGTCGAGAAAACATGGCTTAATCCTCACAAGACAAGCATAGTGAGGGCTTGGACAGATCATAAGCTTCATTTCTTTACGAGGACTTCAAACAGGTAAATATTGATATTTTTAGTTAAGACGATTATATCATAACGACTTACTTTCTTAACTTACCAACTTAACTGTTTGTTTAGAGTTGAATGGATGCACAAGGTTTTGAAAGATATTATTGGTACTAGCAGAGGGGGATTTAACAGAGTGATCGTACGGATCCATCATTCAGTACTCCTTTAGATTGATTCAATTAGGGCGAGCATGAACATGTCCCTCTCCAAACGACCAACTGATTTTGATGATCCAAACATGCATCCGCTTGGAAGGGCTATTTTTTCCCGACTATTCTACAAAGTGTCAGACACGTGTTTTGATCATTTGTTGGCTACTTATGAGATCTTACTGACGGGGAATTATCCTCAAGAATGCACCGACCATTGGGTGAGGAACTTTCTTGGGTTGTCGTGCGTCCATCAAATTGCACACGCCATCATTGCAAACACACCCCTGATTGAGGATGACATTCACCCGTTCTGGAGGGATTTGTATTGGGACGACACTCCTGAAACAGAAGACGACCCAAATCTGAAGGTCCGAATGAACATTATAGAGTTGCGACTCCATGAAATGTTCACCAAGTTGGAACTTGGAACCCTGAAGAAAAGCACGGCATACCAGCTAGGTGAGTTGTATCAGGACTTGGAGCATCCTGAACTAACTACCTTGAAAGAACCGACAAATGTGAAAAGAAAAGGCAGGCCAAAGGGTGCAAAGAACAAGGATAAGGAAGAGGATGACAGTGAAAATGACAAGGAGGATGACATAGAACAAGAAGATATGGAGTAGTATGAGAAGGAGGAGGCAAAGCAGAAATCAAAAGGAAAGAAGAGTACAGGAGCAAGACGGCCAGGTCGTCCTAAAAAGGAGGAGGATGACAGTGAAAATGACAAGGAGGAATCGAGAGAGAAGAGTTATTTTGAGCACAGACAAGAAGAGTTGGAGCAGTATGAGAAGGAGGAGGCAAAGAAGAAATCAAAGGGGAAGAAGAAGGCAAACAATACAGGAGCAAAACGACCAGGTCGTCCTAGAAATCAAACAACAACATCACTTCCCGTGGTCATTGAGGCTGAGGAGTTGCATTCTCAACCCCTGCCCGACCTATCACATCCTGAAGGATCAAACTACACTGACTTCGACCAGTGCCCTGAAGAACCTGGTTTTCCTCTCATTCATAGGGAGGTTGACTTTGGCATTGACAATTTGGATGATTTTTGGCTTTCGTACATCACAGATGTTAGACAGGTACGTTCTGACGGGCATTGTGTTTATAGGTCGATGGCCTTACTTCTGGGAAGAAAAGAACAAGAGTATGGAAACATTCGGCGTGAGCTAGTAACCGAGCTGCTTAAGAACCGAGATTTGTACGAGCCTATTTGTCGCCGTCTTCGTCCGGGTACTTGGGAGGATCTTATTCTCCAAGTTAACCATTGCAGAAGCCCTTGTTCAGAACTGTACTGGCTGCACTTCCCACTGATGGGCTTAGTTTTTGCCACCCTATACCAAGTTGGCCTCGTGTTATTGTGTTGGGATGCTCCGACCTTTTGCTTACCGCTAAGGTGTAGAACAGAAAACGCTGATCCTCCACGACAGATTTTCGGCATGGCACACGTAGGCAACCGTGACCACTTCATACCGGTAAAGTAGACAATTTTACTTGATACTTATGTAATCATAGTTTTTGTTTAATATCTAAAGTCGATTGTGTTTATATAGGTGGCGTTGATGGTTGGTTCGCCACTACCGCATACTTCCGGTTCGTGGAAGAAACACGTAGATCCCAACATTCAATGGTGGGAAGAAACATTTGTGGACAATTTGAGGATGTATCAAGAGTACCGCATTTCAAATGGTCGGGCACCAGATCCATTCATGTATAAAGGAGGGACCGAACCCGTTGACATATCTGACTGAGTGAGATTGTCATGTAATAATTAGAAGACGCTTTTTACCTTGTAATGTTCAATCTCAGCTATATACAGTTTATTATTTCGTATCTTAAAATCATATGCTAGCCTAATCTCGGTAGTAATACTAGAAGACGTTGAAATATTACTGTTTTGGAACAGTAACATTCCAACGGCCAGAATCTCACCTATATACAGTTTATTATTTCGTATCTTACATTAACCATTATCCATTATCCATTATCCACTATCCACTATCCATTATTCATTATCCACTATACACTATCCACTATCGATTTTCGCGTCTTGACTTGTTTTAAGTCGGTTTCACTCGATTTTCGCGCTTTGACTCGTTTTGAGTCGGGTTTTTTCGTTTCTGAGTCGTTTCGAGACGTTTTGAACCATTTTTTTCAATATTTGACGTACTTGGTAGTTTTTAGTCGTTTTCAAAAATCTCAAGTTTTGCCAAGTTTTGCTCATTTTGGCCATATTATGGCATCATTTTGGCCACATTTTGACAACTTTTTCAGAATTGCTTCAAAATTCATTTTGGCTTGTTTTATAATGTTTTGAGTCGGTTTTTTTCGTTTCTGAGTCAGTTCGAGACGTTTTGAACCATTTTTTCCATATTTGACGTACTTGGTCGTTTTTAGTCGTTTTCAAAAATCTCAAGTTTTGCTCATTTTGGTCATATTATGGCATCATTTTGGCCACATTTCGACACATTTTGGCAACTTTTTCAGAATTGCTTCAAAATTCATTTTGGCTTGTTTTATAATGTTTTGAGTCGGTTTTTTTCGTTTCCGAGTCGTTTCGAGACGTTTTGAACCATTTTTTTCAATATTTGACGTACTTGGTCGTTTTTAATGTTTCGTATTTGTTATTTTGGTAGTAGTGTAATTGTGCTTTATATAACAATGAATGGATCAGATTGCATTGGAATTTCTTAACACGTTCGAGAGACAAACAAGCGACAATGAAAATACATAATGAAAGTACATAATCAAAGTACACAATGAAAATACATAATGCGCATAACATTAGATGTCTACGATTTAGGCGTCATCGGCAGAAGAGGAAGAGCAGTCAGAAGCATAGACGATACTACAAACCATCAGCCGCAATTCTTTTTCTTTAATATTAAACCTTTCCATCAGGACCTTCACTCTATTGTCACTCTTCTTTTTCTTGATGATTAATTTCGTGATAACACGTAAAGCAGTAGGGGTATGCTCTGGATCAATAAACCTGATTCTGAAGAAACAATTGCATGCATAATGCCTTCGTCCATACTGGTCAGGCATGTCTTCGTCATTGCTAACGTACACATTACACATTTGGCGACACCTTCTTGTACCAGTACACATTATCTGTGGAGGGTCAAGCTTTACACGTCTTGGTGATGATGATGATGATGCCATATTCGTAGTTATGTTCTGCCAGATAAGTAAATAATAAAACTTTAGTTATAAACATGAAAGAATATACACAAAGCATATACAAAAATGAACAAAAGAAAAATTTACCGATTAAGTAGGAAAACTTCGATTTTTGCTCTAGTTGAGTTGGATGAAGAAATCACCACCTTCAAACCGTTGGTTTTATAGGAATTTCTGTATATGGTGCGCTTTGCTTCTGCGCACAAGGAGTTACCAATTCAAAATAACGGTAACTATTCGTGCGCTATGTATTTGCGCACAAATTTTTAACGGTAACTTATGGTGCACGTTACAACTACGCACAGATTTTTAACGGTAACTTATGGTGCGCGTTACAACAGCGCACCAAAAGTTACAGATTCAAAAATTTACATAATAGGTGCGCTGAACCTTAGCGCATGGCTGAAATCCGGTGACTTTTTGTGCGCTCTACCACTGCGCACCATAGTCTTTCAATCTTCGAAATAGTTGAAATAGTTGCGATATGAAGGGTCTAGCACATCGATGTTGATTATGTTTGAAAAACTTATACAAATTAGTGTTATTAGGCAATAAAAGTGCGTATAAGGTCTCCCCGTCACAAAAAGTGGCTCTAAAATACGCAAAAACGCTAAAAGCCTTTTAAGGTCCAATAAGGCGGAACGATGCCCAAACGACGTCGGAATGCAATGAAACTTGTTTTCAATGCATATTATAGCTATTTCACCTTGTCGGTAACTTCAAGTCGAAATCTCGTACTCTTCAAGTAACACCTCCTTTGTAAACCTTTACTAGTCTTTCAACCTTCGAAATAGTTGAAATAGTTGCGATATGAAGGGTCTAGCACATCGATGTTGATTATGTTTGAAAAAATTATACAATTTAGTGTTATTAGGCATATAAAGTGCGTATAAGGTCTCCCCGTCACAAAAAGTGGCTTGAAAATACGCAAAAAACGCTAAAAGGCCTTATATGCGCATTGGAGCTGCGCACATCTTTCTGTGCGCAGGCCAAATGCGCCAATCTTTCTGTGCGCTGGCCAAATGCGCACATCTTTCTGTGCGCAGGTTTTAAGCGCACATATATAGACCGTTTAAATTTGAACGTTGAAATTTGACCGTTGGGTGCGCTGAACGTCTGCGCACGCAACAATCAAGTTTCAACAGCCAAAATCGAAGCTATAAAAGGAGGGCCAACTCTACCTCAATTCACCAATATCACCATTTCTCTCTTAACCTCACCAATCTCACCATTTGTCTCTTAACACTCGCTAATGTCGCACAGTTCATCATCAAGCAATGCCCTTTTTTATTGTCAATGTGATCGACCAGCGGTAATGAGGAGTTCTGAAGGACGAAGAAACCTCACTCGAAGGTTCTGGACATGCGCTGGTACTGGTGGTTACATTTGTGACTTCCGCGAGTTGATCGATCCACCACACCCTTGTTACTCCTTAGCTGCAATAAGAGACCTACTCTCAAAGATACGTACGTTAGAGGAGGAAAATGCCAATCTTAAGGCGACCCTGGCTGCTAGGGATGCACAACCGGTCCGGACCGGAATTTTTCAAACTCTTGGACCGGGGACCGAACCGGACCGGGTTTTTTCTATATAAAAATAAAAAAAATCCAAATTCTTTAACAATTTTTTTCAAAAAAAAATTATCCGGGTTTCCGGTCCTGGACCGGACCGAAACCCGGAATTTCTGAAATATGTGGACCGGGGACCGGTCCGGTTTTCCGGTCCGGGCCAAATCTGTGCATCCCTACTGGCTGCCAATCGTTAGTTAAGTCGTTGTTGTAATCGTTAGTTAAGTGGCTGTTTTAATCGTTAGTCTTTTCGTTGTTGTAATCGTTAGTTAAGTCGTTGTTGTAATCGTTATTTAGGTTATTGACTTGAAAACGAAATATAAATCCGAAGTAAACAAGCATAGAACTAGACGAAGAGATGGTGAGGAAGACCAACCGTTAAGATCCCTAAACCGATGTTCGGTTTCAGCGAAATGTACGAACTAATAGGAGTTTGGAAACTGATTATTAGTTGGTACATTTCGCTGACTCCGAACATCGGTTTGGGGATCTTAATCGGTTGGTCTTCCTCACCATCTCTTTATCTAGTGCTATGCCTGTTTACTTCGGATTTATATTTCGTTTTCAAGTAAATATAGTTTTTCAAGTCTTGTTGTTATAATTTGTATTTCGTTTTCAAGTCAATATAGTTTTTCAAGTCTTGTTGTTATAATTTGTATTTGCATCATTGTTCGTAGTCATTTTTGTGGTCGATACCTTATTCATTTTCGACATTCAAACAAGCAAAACATCAAAGTTAAGACCATCACACAAGCAAAACATCAAAGTTAAGACCATCACACAAGCAAAAGACATACATAAAACATCAAACATACATAAAACATGGTGTATCTAACAAGCAATCCATCAAACAAAAACATAAGTCGAGCGTCTAATCCTGAGTCTCCTAAGTATAAGGCGGAGCATCCCCCCGAGGCACATCATCCTGAGTCATATCATCCTGAGACGCATCCTCCTGAGTGCCACATCCACTCCCCTGGCCTCTCTCGTGAACAGAATCTCGGAAAACACGAGGTGGTGGTGCCATTTGCGATGCATGTGGGGGAGATGGTGCCAAAGGTGCCTGAGGTGCCTCTAAGACTTCACGCCAGCCACGAATCACCTCTTCAGTGTTCCAAGGTCGATCCGAGATAGGGGTGTCTAGAAAAGAGTGCATCAAGGCTTGAAGGATCTAACAACGTTGTAAACAAAACGTAAATTTAATCGTTAGTTAAGGTCTAAAGCTAAGTTTTGTAGAAACTTTATAAAATTATAACATACCGCAAATGGATCGATAGGCACTGGGGTATATCCATAGCGAGGCGGGCGATCATGTCTCCCATAGGATGGATCGACGACGGGATGTGAGAACTCGTCCAACCAATCCAGATAGTCATCAGCCATCTTCCATGCTTGCTCTGCAACCGGCCCATCTAGATCGATCAGAGGCCTCGGCTCTGCGTCCCATGCTCCTAGAAGCTCAGCTGGATAAACGACCTCATAATTAGAGATACCCTTGGACCGAACCCATGACAACAACTGAATGAGAGGGTCGGGAATGGGCTGAGCCCGCCCAAACTGCCGCAGGACTCTCCTAGGGTTATACGCCTCCTGAAATTTCCAGATACTCAATTCGCCCTCAAATCTCGTAGGAGAAACCTCTGGTGAGTTAAAGTCCAAACCTCTCCATGGCTGCCAGTTAACCTGAAACAAATAACAAGCCAAATTAGACACATACTGCGATAATGAAATAAAAAATATAAGAAATTAAATCCAAACCTGCTCATATCTCATGTTGTCGAGCATGCGACGGATGGCAACCAAATGCCCACTATCCGAGCTAAGTGGTGTATAAAATCCTGCAGCAGCTTCTCCATGGGCGAATGCAGGGTTCGTGACAAAGTGATCACGAAAATGAGGAAAGTATGCCCAGATCCAGCACTACATATAAACAATTACACATTATTAGTAAAACTACGTGAATAGTTAAAAGTTATTAACCAAGACGTTAAAGACAAGATCTTACCCTCATAAGAATCCCACGTGAAGCAATCCCACACGCCTCGACTCTAGATGCATACCCTAAATTGCGATACACTAACGCAAGTATGCCGGCTCCCCATGCAATGTCCCATGTATTCTCATGGCTGATAATAAGCTTCGCGTACTGGACCTTGACACCCTTTGTCGACCTGTCCACCAAGATAGTCGAGCCCAGAAGCAAAAGGAGATAGATAGTGGCAATGTGACTCTCATTCCTGACTGGTGCAGCAAAAAAAACTTCTAACCGAGCATTGAGGGCATTGAAATGAATGCCACCTTTACTATAACATTTCTCCATGTCCTCAGTCGTCTGACCCATAGCAACCCCAAGCAGAGCATAAATCTGGTCATCTGTCATAGGTGAATTGCAGCTACGACCATGTATACGGACTCTGAGGATCTGCATCACGTCATGTAGGCAGATGGTCATCTCAGCAAATGGCATGTGGAAAGTGTTGGTCTCAGGGTGCCACCTCTCCACAAAAGCAGAAATCAGTGCAACATCGATCTGAGACGCTATGCCCACTCGGCGAAGCTCTGTCAGCCCAGAACGCTCAGCAAGCATGAACCATGTACCCCCCTCAACTGAAATATGAGGCTCATACACATGAACCTGTGCAGATCTGTAGTGTACCCTCAAGAGCTTCCTAGCCTAAATAAGTACAGAAAAACAATAACTCAGATTAGTAAATATGAAACATTAAGTTATATAAGCATTCAGATCAATGTTATTGAACATACCGGATCTAACGGAGCCGCATCAACCTCGGCCTCATCCTCGGGCTCATCCTCTGGCTGCTCAACAGCAACAGCCTGAGGTGGCTGAGCATCTGCTACTCGTCGTCTCTGCCTGGGACGACGACCACCTCTAACTGGAGCGACAACCTCATCAACAACAGCCTCCTCAGCGCCAGCCTGCTCAACGTCTCCCTCAGCAGCAGCACCCTCACCACCAACTCCCTCATCAGCACCCTCCTGGCCTCTCCCTCTGCCACCACCTCGGCCTCGGCCTCTGCCTTGGCCTACAACTTCCCCCGCACGGGCACGCCTCCTAACCTACACTGGAGGCACCAATGGTACATCGGGAGGGGGCCCTGGAAGAAGACCACGCGACCATATATACAGGGCCGGACGGTGATGTTTAGGGGCCCTGTGACACTTTTATAAATGAGGCCCATAAGAAAATACAAATAATAGCTCAAACTAAAAATACAAATATTTCATATATTAAATAAACATAACCCAAATTTCTCATCCAAACATCAATGAACAAAAAATTGCAAAATTGCAATATAGATATCATTGTTTAAACAGTAACATCCTTTTAGAATTGTTTGAAACAAAATTTTCAATCTTCTCCATAAGCTCCTTTTCAATGGTCACCATGGCTAATCCTCTTGAGCTCTTCTGTTAGTCTCTTCCCTCAAGTCTACAATTATTTGCTCCCTCTTAATAGTTGAATAATGAATAGGCCTGAATAATAATTAAAAAAGTGATGAATATACGGAGTACTATTTAGAAGTGACTGAATAATGAATAAGGCATGGTAATTTAAAAAAAAACAGCTACCTATTTAGCACAATGTGATAACATATATTTAAGGCATCTACTTTTATTTGCACATAAACTCAAAATTGAAACTCAAACATAGAACAACCATTGGCAAAATACGGTAGTACTAGAGAAGTCAAAATTGAAACCCAAACATCCTAATTAATTTATTTCTAAAAAGAATACGGTAGTACTAAGAAACTAGAATTCAAGGCAAAATTTTGAATATCAGAACACATCTAAACAAAATTGAAACGAAAACGTCAAGTTGATTATCAAACCCTAACCCTAAATCACCAAATTAATCAAAAGAATATAAAAATTGAAACGAAATCTAAAAAGAATATCAAACCCTAACCCTAAATCAACGAATTTGGATGCAAAACAAAAGTATATACAAATTGGAAAGAAACTTTACCTTAAAATCGATTGTGTAATGCAAATTTGTCTTTGAGATGAGCACTTAGGAGGAGTTGGAGTAAAGAATCGAGAAGGAAGAACTGGAGAAGTCGAGAATGAAGATTGAAGATGTAGTCGTGAGATGTCACAAATGCCTTAGCAGATGAAGTGAAAATAGCGGCTTTTTTTAGGATTTTGAGAGGTAATTGAGGAAAAAGAATAAAAATATATATAGTATATATATGATGATAATTTTTGGGGCCCTAAGAAATTTGAGGGCCCTGTTCCGTCGGGCCTCACGGAACAGGCCCAAATCCGGCCCTGCATATATACCTCGCTATATGCGTCTCATAAGAATACAGTAGGTGAGGCGCATGTGGACGACAAATGTCATGCATCGACTCCCCGAGCCAAGGAAAATATGTGGGACGAGCATGGTCATCGTCGTCTAAATCTCCCGACACTGGCTCTGAAGATGCGATTGGCTCTGCAGATGCGACCGTAGGTGGAGAAGATGTCGAGGTTGTTGCATCTGACACTGGAGGTAAATCCTGCTCTGTATGATCTAAAGTGGGAGGGACAACATCCTGAAACAGAGGTGCGTCGTGGATATCATAGTCATCTGTGGTCACCTCCATGTCTGTAGGCATCTGCGTCTCTACTGGAGTGGGATCAATAGGGTCGAATGTAGTAAGATATCGACCAGGATAATCTACGTCGACATGCAAATCTCTTGTCTGTCCATCTATCTCCATATGCTCACCATCTATCTCTTGTTGCTGTTGTGCCTCGTCGTACTCATCCTCTGGCTCACGACGGTCACGAATCATACCGACTGTCATGTCTCGAACGAGGCTATCAAACTGTAGTCGCACACCGGATGCCACATCATGACGACGTGGGAGCCGTTCGGGTACTGGTGCGGGCGTCGTATTGCCAGTCTGATCCATGACGGCTTGTATAGTCTACATGTTTTTACATTTTTAGTATGACTAATTCATACTAAAATATTCGGAAATATTTTGCAACTTCATAATCAAATTCGATTCTTTATATCTAACTAAAATTTTAATAGGAATGCTTAGAAACTTAACAATTAAGTCATAACTAATTATGACTGTTAAGTTTCTAATATTTAATTCATAATTACTAAAAAATAATAATCACTACTAATACGAATTCTTACAAATTATTAACAATTCATACCGAATGGTCATCGTCGTCTTAATAATTACAATTAATTATGAATCCTAAAGGCCCCGAATATCTATTACATTATTTACGAAATTATATAATAAACACAACAATTACTAACTAACATTAACGAATCATAATTATTACTAAAAAAATAAACGATGCCTAACTATTCAATTTCCAAAATTAAATACGATTAAAATTTAAAAAAAGCGGGTTTAGAAATTACATACCGAATGAAGCTCGTGTGGTGTCCCGAAAACTGGATCCGTAGTCGTCGACGCCGGAACCCGACCAGTCGCCCGTGCCCGCGTCGCCGGAACAGTCGTCGGAGCCAAATTTGCCGCTGCAACCGCCAATCGAGTCGGATACCGCCTCCTGCCGCCATCCACCAAGGTTTCATCATCGGGAAAGGTCGCCGGAGGTGTACGGATCGGGACGGAAAGGATATCGTCGGGAGCAGAAGAATGAGGTGGTTGAGAATCCATTGCCGGAATTGTGTTTAGACGAGGGAAACGATCGGAAATGGAGAAAATGTGTATGGCGCCGTCGGGAGTTGAAATGGAGAAGAAGAAGAAGGAAAAAGAAGAAGAAGCGGGGTTAGGGTTTAAAAGACCCTATGCGCACATAAGTTGCGCACATATATGTGCGCAGTACGTTTGCGCAACGGGTTTTAGAATTCGAAGCGTTGTGCGCAGATGTTATGCGCACAGGTTTTGATGTACGTGTGTCATCAGCGCATAAATTTGTCAGACCACGCCAGCAATTTCATTTTTATCCCTAAAATACCCTTGTGCGCTGAACAACTGCGCACATACATATGCGCATAACAACTGCGCACGAATTGGCGTGCATATAGTGAAAAAGTCGTGTGTATATAGGCGTTTCGATAATAAATACTTTAGTGAATAATATAGTACAATAAATTTTTAAACCTATGCAAACTACACCATAATATACAACTCATGCTTTCCTTAAAAATAAGTAGTGGATTATCATAATGACAACAAAAGGTTCAAACTTGGGCACAAAAAATTGTATGAATGCATCAACCCAACAACCATGTGACCCATGCTCATAACATTTCGTATCGTCAAATAACAATTTCAGGTTACGAAACCCAAAAGTATACTACTGATTTATAGATAAGTTTGAGTAGTTATATATTTTATTTAACTATCCTATGGTGTTTTTTTTATTATAGAGGATTGAAATTTTTGGTGGAGTAAAGTTAGGTTGGATTGAATTTTCGCGTTAGATATCATCTTCGGAATGCTAAGCATTAAGCAAAGGTATATACCTAGCTAGTAGTAACTAAATTGGACTACGATAGAATTAAACAAAAATGTTCTACTAAAATTCACGGAACTGTAGTTAACATCTCATCTTATACATCCTAATAAACATTATTACATATCACGAGAGTCCGTTGTTAGGGTTAGAACATACTAACATCTAACATATATCTATGTTAGTCAAAATATACATAAATATCCATCAAAATGTACGCAAATGTTTATCAAAATTTACTCAAATATTCATTAAAATTTTAATGCATATTCTTTAAAAAAGTGATGCACATATACGAGTTTTGTCTAAATATTCTCTAGTTTCTCAATAAGTATTCTATAATTTTTAGATGTTTTTAAGTTCGTAATGTTCGTCAATTAGTAGTAAATGTTCATCATTTTTCACGTTTGTATTTTAAAGTTTATTTTCATTTGATATTTTTCCTATCGGTAACTCCTTAACTTTGGCTATTTTTCTCACCAACACACTTTATAACGGGTTAAGTTCCGGTGAGGATAAATCTTAAGGTGAGGAATAAGGACGATGAACACAAACATTGCTACGCATGAACACACACGTTATAATTTATGAACACATTTTTGTCAATGAACACACAATGTAACATATGAACACACACTATGACATGCACATACTCTGGCGTATGAACGCAGACGTTATGACAGATGAACACACACATTATAACACAAACAAAAAAATGTCAGTGAGTCTTAACCTAATAACTTATCCTCACCGGATCTTTTTCCCTTAATTTATAACACCATTTATCTATAGTAACTTATAGTTTTTGTAAATGATAAACCTTAGTGAACAAGATCCGATCGATCTTAAGGTCTCAGATTTCGCAATTGATCAACCAAAGGAAATCAAAGAACACAAGAACACCAGAATTTGTTTACGCGGTTCGGTAAACCCTAATCCGCGGAATCTCAGGACAAAAGACTCACCCCAGTTGCACAAGACGATCAAAGTAATCAAAGCAAACTACACAAGAGTTCAATCGGCAAAAGAACAACGCAAGAAGACAATCAACACAAAGAAACAGCCAAGGAACTCAGATAGAGCAAAGTAAGACGAAAGCAGCAAGGATTGGTCTTCGAGGAATTGCCAGAAACTTCAATGGAAGCTGACAAGGAAGAACCAGGAACACGCCACTGAGATGGTGGTAACGCGCTGATGAAGATCTTCTTCTTCTTCTCCTTCTCTCTCTCTTTTTCTCTTCTCTGTAAAACCCTAGGCGGCTGAGCAAAAATGAAAGCTTCTCTTGCAGCTTAGCTGAGGAAAGGAGCTTATATAGCTCACGCAACAAGGCAGCCAGATACAACAAACCAGATGGGCCGAGTCCAACGCCAAACCAGATGGGCCGAGTCCAACAGGCCAACAAGCACAAAAATCCCATAAGTGTTTCAGCCAAGTCATTCAACTAAGATATAATTATATCTTAGGGTTGCTATTTAGGCATAAATACTCATAAAACTTAGCTTATAATATAATGTGTCTTAGTCTAATTACATTGACTTCTACCAAGATATAAACTCAAGTGTTACAACTTTGGGCAAAACTTTAGCTTGGATTATATAAAAGGCATTACAGTAAATATTCATATCAAACATGCATATCTATCGACTTTAACTTTGACGTAGAGTTATTCTAAACGATTGAACTGAACTAAAAAAACAAAAAATAAATACTACTGATGTGCAGCTTTTGTTTCCTTAAGAAGCACTCAACTTGTCTCCTCTTCTCATCTCAATACAAGCAAAAAAAAAAGCAACAACTTAAATCTACTTTTCCTTATTCTTTCCTCTTCAAAACAACCTCAGCTTAAGCCTTAAGATCGAGGAGGTAGTTGGTACATACATGTCCTCTCTTGCTCTCTACGTACTCCTCAACATTCCAATACTTATATCATAGCCTTTATATCTTCATCTTAACTCAAATTCTTCGCCTTTAATTCCTAACAACAATGCCTTTCGGTTTCGTCTCTGCATGGAACAAGCGTCGTAGGAGCAAGTCATATGATCATGGCGACCCTTGTACTTCAAATTCTTCAATCCTCAAAACAATCCTTCTGATTAATTATACTTCATTACAAAATGTGATTGAAACTAAAAAAATTGATCTTTTTTGTAGGGATTTACAAATCTGTGGAATTCTGGCAACTTCAAGAACAACAACAACCACCAGCAAAAAAACATCATGGATCAATTATTTTCACTTTTAAGGAGATGGAAGAAGCAACTTCCTCATTTAGTGAAGAGAATCTGCTCGGAAAAGGCGGATTCGGGCGCGTTTACAAGGCCACTCTTCGTACTCGAGAGGTTTAGTTTGTTCTTCCGGTTGGAAATCAATTCATCTAAATTATAATATGTCAAGATCAATCATGTTAAAATTATCAAGAAATCATTAGAAGACATATTTGGATTCAAATCGGCAATCGAATCTTTATGTGGGTGTAAGCCTTCCTCAACTAAATCACCAAGAACACCAATGTGTTTTGTCTTTTCTCTTATGGGAAGAGATGATGAAAGACGCTTTATTGATTTAGTGTATCGGGGATCATAACCAAAGTTTCCTATATATAGTGGTCCAAGAAAATCTCATTAACCTATTGGTCACACCCGGTATCCACTTATTCGGCCCATAGCGCTTTACGAAGTCTATTGACTTTTAACTAAATTGAGTCACTTAAAGGTCAACTTATATTAGCCATATATAATTATTTTACAAAATATGCGATCCTACACAATTATGTTGGATAATTTTATCCAACACTTCCATCATAAAGCTAAGAATCATTTTCAGCTGAATTTTTACTGCCTTGTTGTAGATTGTAGCAGTAAAAAAGATGGAGTTACCACCTTACAAAGCAGCAGAAGGGGAGCGAGAATTCAGAGTAGAAGTCGACATTTTAAGCAGACTTGATCATCCTAATTTAGTATCCTTGATTGGCTATTGTGCCGATGGAAAACAGAGGTTTCTTGTTTATGAGTATATGCCCAATGGAAACCTTCAAGATCACTTGAACAGTAAGTAAACTAATATATATGTTATTTAAGTCACTAATCATGTGAAAAATGTAGTAATTACTAAAACAGGCATAGGGAAAGCCAAGATGGATTGGCCTTCAAGGCTAAAAGTGGCAATAGGAGCTGCAAAAGGTCTAGCTTATCTCCATTCGAGTTCATCGGTTGGGATTCCGATTATTCATAGAGATTTCAAGTCAAGCAACATTCTCTTGACCAGAAATTTTGAAGCTAAGGTAAGTTGTCTTGGGTATTTTTCGGGTTGCACCCGCGCATCACTCAAATTTCCACCGCGCAGTACCACCCGATCGTCACACCAAACCGTTTCTTTAACCGGGTTCACCAAGCGATCGTCACGGCATAATTCAAAATTTGAATTTGATGACGTCATGAAGATCGGGAAAAACGATCTTTACGACGTGCATATCACTTTTTAATGGAAATGATGACGTCATGAAGGTCCAAAAAGGCGATCTTCACGTCGTAATGATCGAATGGGTGTGTGCGGTGGGAAAATGAGTGTTGCGCGGTTTATCGCCGTATTTTTTGCTTTTTGATTCATCTTTCTAATGTCTAAAACTCCAAAATGGCGGTTTTGTGCAAGATTTCGGATTTCGGACTGGCTAAGTTGATGCCTGAAGGACACGAGACTCATATAACCGCTATGGTTCTTGGAACTTTCGGTTATTTTGATCCTGAGTATACATCAGTAAGCTTCAAAATTCTGTTAGGTAGCTAAAAACGACTAATGACCATATCAAAGACTAATAAGATTTCGTTATTGGTATGATTTTTTTTTCTAACAGACGGGTAAGCTCACTCTACAGAGCGATGTTTATGCATTTGGAGTCGTACTTCTTGAGCTATTAACGGGGCGTAGAGCGATAGATTTAAGCCAAGGGCCAGCTGATCAAAACATGATCCTGCAGGTAGACATTTTTCATCCATACTTAACCAAAATTTAAGATTTGCAGCAAAAGATGACTTGAGAAATTTGACTGATGTTTTCAGGTGAGGAATATGTTGAATGACAGGAGGAAGTTAAGGAAGGTTATTGATCCAGATTTACCAAGAAACTCATACACCATAGAGTCGATAACAATGTTTGCTACTTTGGCATCGCGTTGTGTAAGAATCGATAGTAGCGAAAGGCCAACGATGCAGGAATGTATACGAGATTTGCAGCTCGTCTTCCACACGAATTCTAAGGGATTGGGAATGACGCTTCATACGCTTCGGATGATCTAAGAACCGTCTTATATTAATGTGTTCATCATTCATCAGGATGGTGATATGTGCACATAAAATTTGAAAGAGTTAGGATGGTTTATTGTTCAATTCTTGTGAGTTCGGAGTTGTTTTTTCCATTCTTAAGTGAGACTTGTGACATAAAAAAATTGATTTGTTGTTTGATGTAATTATAATAACTTTAATAAGGCATTTAATTTATGAAATGAAGCCTTTCATTTTTTTATTTTTTTGAAGTTATGAAACAGAAGAAGATCACATCTAAGAAAGTTTGGTAGCAAGTCAAAATCAGGCGGCATTAATGGAACAAAATGCCGAAGACAATGAGAACTTTGAGCATTTGACATATGAAAATTCATATAAATAATACTCCCTCTGTCCCATTTTGTTAGTCTCATTTCAATCAGGCACATATGTCGAGAGACGTTTTGCATCGTTAATATCTCTAGTTATATGTTAATAAAAATTATAACTTTTTAATATTGTTAAAGTACTCATTAATACTAATCAAACAAGATCTCACATGACTATGTTTTTTCTTATATATTAGGAGAAATCTACAAGATTCTCGGTTCGTGAATAGTGTCACAAAAAGAAATGGGACTAACATTATGAGACGGAAAGAGTAATATTACAATAGAACAGAAGTATAAAACTACAATCCATTATTTTAGTAGGGCCGACCAAGATACTAAACTAATCAACATAAAAAATAATCTTTATCGATCCACTTAGAAAATTCAAGAGAAATCATTACCCGTTTTAGAGAAAATTGTATAATCCAAATGCACATGACATGAAGCTGGCGAGTGTATTATTATTATTATTTTTTAAATAATACAATAGTTTTATATTTATACATCAAACCATATGCAGCAAAACAATCTATCCTACATATCCCAAAGTAACACCCAACTCAACACTAATACAAAGGAAAAATAAGCAAAAGAATACAACATAAAAGAATACAAAGATCACAAAACTTACAATGTTATGCCTCATGTGGGAGCCAAGAAATGATTGAAATCAATTGCTTCCTCCCTACCTTCAAATCTTGGGCATGAATTTGTCACATAATGTGGTCCTTAAAATGCCTTACAAATCCAAAACAGCTGTTTTTTTTGTCACCAAACAAGCTCTTCTATGTGCCCACATACATTAAATTTCAGTTCTATCAAACTTAACTCCAACCTCCATGGAACAACACATAATGCCTCCATGAAAAAAGATCTAAGGAATCAAGAAATCAAGCTAAAACCGAGTAAATAATACATCGCCTTTATCTTTACGCCTATTGTCTTACTGACTGAGGATGCAATCTCTTGATCACATCCAGCATGATCTCGTTCCATGTATCAATGGCACCCGGTAGACACCAATGCAAGCAATCGTTCTGCACTCGTTCGGGTACCCCGTTCGCAAACGGAAAGGGATGCATATAAGGACCCGGATGCGCATCCGGTCTCAAAATTGCTAATTGAGTAATATCCAAAGCATTGATCTTTATTTTCCCTAAATTCTCACTTTCTTTTGCTAACTCAACTTCTTCCAATCCAATCTTCCTCATCTCAGCATCCATCCATTCTAACTCTTTCTCGCCTTTTTTATAAGGCTTCGTTTTCGGACAAGCTGCAGCCTTATCCCATTCGCCTTCAAAATGAGAAGGCGAAAACGTCGTCAAGAACACATCAATAACACTCTTTCTTTCAACTATGGTCTTAAGTGCAGTTCTATAAGCCTTCCTAAAAACCCCAAAAAACCCAATCTCAGTATGATTCATTCCATCACAGGCATGACAACCTAAAACAGAATCACCTTCAAAATAAACAGCAGGATGGAGATACCAATGCCCAATTGACAAAACCACCATATCAATCCAACCCAGATCAGATCCCCACTTTTCATCCACAGAATCAAAGAACAACTCATTATGATTTGGGCCTGTATTGGATTTCTCAACACCTTTCACAAGAAAAGGAGACCAGTAAACTGAAACACTAACATTATGTGAAGCAAAATGCCATCTCCTGAACTTGTTATCAGCTCCATTAGTGTAGACAAGTTTAGGTGTATAAGCAGAAGACAACATACATATCAAAGACTCCAATTGATTCCTAGCCATTGAATCCCCAACAAAAGCAAGATGCTTATTTCTCAGAAAATCCAAGAACTTAGAAGGGTCAAACCTGGGAAGATTGCATTGACTTGGCTTCCATCTCCAAAAAAGGTACCCTAATTCAGATTTTCCATGGCTCATACAATTCTGACCATCTTTGATGAATCTGCAGCTGCTTCCATTGTACAAAGGCCCCATCTTGCTAGGAACCCATGTCCCATTTGTGTAATCACAAGGCCTGATTTCTTCTAATGTCTTCTTTTCTGCAATTTCTGCATAGACAACAAATTTTAAGGTGAATTAGTACTTTTCCCTTCTGGGTTTTGTCTTTTGACCAATTTTCTTCAAACCCTTTTGAGAAAAAATCTTACCTTTAACTACAACAGAAGAAGATGAAGATGAAGGAAAAGGGTAAGATGGAGAAAGGGAAAGGGAAAGAGGAGGAGGAGAAGAGCTGAAAAAGAAGCGGAAAAGAGCTAGAGAAAGAATTGCATAGAGGGCAAAGGGCAAGATCTTCTTCACTAAAGAATGAGGTTGATGCTCTTTCAATGGGGACTTCATCTTCTTCCTCTAGTATCTCTGGGTTTTTTTGAAGGTTAAAATCTGTTCTGATATGGAAACAAGAGTGGGTTTTTTCAGAAGAAGAAACAGTTGTCAGCACGAGAAAAGAGTTGTACTAAACCACATTATTTCCACCACTTCCGCCGGTTGGATTCAGTCAATTCAGTAACAAAAAATCTAATCAGAAATTAAGGAATTTTTGGAAAATTTGTTGGATTACTAGTTACTTGCCCATTACTAGTTACTCGTTTACCTTCATTTACCTACATCTTTAGTTTGTTAGTTTGTTATTTGCCTGACATGTGCCTACGTCTTTCTCCTTTCTTTCCTTTATAAAGGATGTAACAAACTTTCTATCAGATTTGTGGGTTTCACTTTCTGTTGTGATACTCCATCATTTTCTCTGATTTTCAGAGTTCTTTTCTTCCGCATACGTTTTCATGGTATCAGAGCATCGGGATTGATTCTCGATCGCTTCTTCTTCGGAGTCCTCTGATTTCAGTATTCTTCTCCGATGACTATTGACGGAGATTCTAACGGCGACAAAGGCGTTCCAGGTCAGGGACAGAGCAACGATCCTCTCTGGCTTCACTCGAGCGATCATCCAGGCTTATCGCTCGTCACAGACACGTTTGATGGATCTAACTTCGGAGAGTGGCGGATGAGTATGAAAATCGCACTCTCTGCGAAGAACAAGCTGGATTTCGTCACAGGGAAGCTTCCCTTGCCTAGGGACGACGATCCCACTCTTGCGCGTTGGCAGCGGTGCAATGATATGATCCGTTCCTGGCTGCTCAATGGATTGACCAAGGAAATCCGAAGAAGTGTTCTATATTCAGAAACAGCGAAGGATATCTGGGATGAGCTTCAGATCCGCTTCGGCCAGCTTAGTGGAGCACAGCTCTACTCCGTTAAGAAGGATCTTAATGCCTTACAGCAAGGAACAGGTTCAATTTCTTCTTATTATACTCGTATGAAGATCTTATGGGATGAGTTACATAGCTTGCGTAAATTTCCTGCTTGTACTTGTGGATCTGTGAAAGAGTTTTGCAAGTTTGAAGACGATGAGCGTCTAATTCATTTTTTGATGGGGCTGAACGATGTTTACACTTCTGTTCGTGGTAGTATACTACTCATGAAACCCCTGCCAAGTGTTCCACAGGCTTACTCTATGCTTTTACAAGAAGAGAAGCAAAGGGAATTGCAACCTGTGACAATAGGCAGCTATGAAAGTGCAGCTATGAATGCTGTAGCTAATAGGCAGGGGAATGCTAAGCCTAAGACTGACAGGAAGCAATTACTATGCACTAATTGTAAGAAGACAAACCATACCGTTGATAAGTGCTTCTTTCTCCATGGATTTCCTGAGCATTACAGGGACAAAAACAAGAAGCAGGATGGTAGATTTGTTGGTTCAGCTTTGGCAGATCTCACAACAGATCAGATTTCTCGCCTACTCAGTCTTGCTTCCACATCTTCCAGCAAGCTATCAGCTCAGGAAACAGATGATTTCGCAGGATTTGCAGGTACATCCTCTTTTATGACACATGTGTTTGATAAAAATACATGGATATTGGATAGTGGAGCAAGTTGTCATATGGCTTGTAGTGCTAGTTCTTTCAACTCAGTTAGTAATTTGTCTTCACCATTCGCTATTAGTTTGCCAAATGGAACAAGTGTTTCAGTAACTCAATCAGGTTCAGTTAGAGTATTGCCTGAGCTTGTTCTATCAGATGTGTTATTGGTGCCTGTTTTCCACTGTAATCTGCTGTCAGTGGGAAAGCTTGTTAGAGATATGTTTTGCAGAATCCTATTCACACCTTTACACTGCTTGCTTCAGGCTCCTTTTATGAAGAAGCATCTGGTGATTGGTAGGGCATACAAGAACTTGTACCTGCTTCACACACAGCAAGAAGCCAAGACAGATTTGCAGACCCCTTTTGTTGCAGCAGTCCAGCACAATGTAGATGCTCAGCTATGGCATTCTAGATTGGGGCATTTGCCTCTGTACAAACTTAAAACCTTGAGTTTTGTTGACTCTTTAGACAAATCCTTGACTGATTTGGAGTCCTGTCTTGTTTGTGCCAAGTCTAGGCAAACCAGAGCTCCATTTCCTCTTAGTGCTATTTCTACTACTTTGCCTTTTGAACTTGTTCATGTGGATGTTTGGGGGCCTTATAGAGCTTCAACTTATAATGGATATAGATATTTCCTTACTATAGTAGATGATTTTACTCGATCTACTTGGGTTCACTTGCTATCTAGTAAGAGTAATGCTTTTGTTTTGCTCAAGAGCTTTATTGCTTTAGCTCTTACTCAATTTGGCAGGACAGTTAAAATTGTACGAAGTGATAATGCATTTGAACTGGGCACTAGTAGAGAGAATGCAGCTTATTTTGCTCAGCAAGGGATCGAGCATCAGACATCTTGTGTTGCTACACCACAGCAGAATGGCATAGTCGAAAGAAAACATCGACACTTGTTGGAGGTGGCAAGGTCTTTTTTATTCCACTCTAAGTTGCCAAAGAAATTCTGGGGTGAAAGTGTGTTGACTGCAGCTCATGTTATCAATAGATTGCCCTCAAGATTGCTGAAAAACAGATCACCCTTTGAAGTGTTATATCACAAGGCTCCTAGCTATGCTCATTTGAGGAATTTTGGTTGTTTGTGTTATGTGTCAACCTTACAATCAGGGAGAGACAAGTTTGAGGCAAGGGCTGAGCCTTGTATTTTCTTGGGATATCCTTTGGGCAAGAAGGCGTATAAAGTCTTCAATCTTGATACACAACAAGTCATTATCTCTAGGGATGTGAAATTCCATGAGCAGGTGTATCCTTTTCATCATCCTCAGCTTGTCACACAACCTTCTTTACCTGTTTATGACAGCACACCACTCCCAGATGACAGCACACCACTCCCAGATGACAGCACACCACTCCCAGATGATAGCACATCACTCCCAGTTGACGAATCTGCAGGTTCCATGCCTTCTCCTGTTCTTCCTGTCACCACTATTGCTCCTGTCACTAGCAGATCGACTAGGACTACACGTGCTCCTTCATACCTTCAAGATTATGTGTGTAATCTTGCAGTTCCAGAGCCTTGTTTCTGCTGTCACACCTTAACTTCCACAGTCTCCTTCTCTTCAGATGCTGAGGTTCTGACTACACGTCCTGAGATGGAACCTTACTCTTATGATCAAGCCTGTAAGTATGAAGTGTGGCGTACGGCAATGACAGCAGAATTCTCAGCTTTGAATCAAAACCATACTTGGGATATTGTACCTTTGCCAAAGGGCAAGAAAGCTATAGGTTGTCGTTGGGTGTATAAGATCAAGCGACAAGCTGATGGTTCAATAGAACGTTATAAGGCACGTCTTGTGGTTCGTGGCTTCACACAACAAGAAGGCATCGATTACACAGAAACATACTCCCCAGTAATTAAAATGACAACAGTTCGTGCACTTGTTTCTGTTTCTCTCAAGAAGAAATGGGACATCTTTCAATTGGATGTAAATAACGCCTTTCTTCATGGCGATTTAGACGAGGAAGTGTTCATGAAACTGCCTCCAGGTTTGATGGTTGATGATACTTCTCAGGTTTGCCTCCTTAGGAAGTCCTTATATGGCTTGAAGCAGGCTTCCCGGCAATGGTATGCCAAGCTTTCTAGCTTCCTACGTTCTAATGGCTACAAACAGAGTCTAAATGACTACTCTCTCTTTTCTAAGAAGACTGCTTCAAGAATGATTTTTGTGGCCATTTACGTGGACGATATCTTGATTACAGGAGATGATACAGAGGGTATGCTCTCACTCAAACATTCTTTACATTCAGCTTTCAAGATTAAGGACTTAGGCTCATTGCATTTGTTCCTTGGGATTGAATTTATTCCCACTGAAGCTGGTTATTTGTTGAGTCAGAGGCGCTTTATCTCTGACATGTTGGATGAGTTTGATGTCACTTCCCTAAAGGATGTTGCCAGCCCTTTAGATCTTCGCTTCAAACTCCTTCCAGACGATGGAGAACTCCTTGCTGATCCTCTGCTTTACAGACGTTTAATAGGGAAGCTGAACTTTCTGGTACACACACGACCTGATTTGGCATTTGCAGTGCAATTCTTGAGTCAGTTTAATCAGGCTCCTCATCTCCCACACTGGAACGCAGCTCTTCATTGTTTGGCCTATGTCCGAGGTACACGTTGCAAGGCTCTTTTGCTCAATTCTCTCCCAGATACACGCTTGCTTGCATATTGCGATGCCGATTGGGCATCTTGCCCCATCTCCAGGAAATCAGTTAGTGGCTATGTCATCTTTCTTGGTGGCTCTCTGATCTCCTGGAAATCTAAGAAGCAGCAGAGCATTTCTTTATCCTCCGCCGAGGCCGAATATCGTTCCCTCCGACGAGTTTGCACTGAGCTGGCATGGCTCAGTCGTCTTCTGGCTGAATTCGGTGTCGTTGGTATTGCTCCCATTCCCGTTAAATGTGATAACCAATCCGCAATTTATATAGCTCGCAATCCCGTCTTCCATGAGAGGACGAAGCACATCGAGCTTGATTGCCATTATGCTCGTGAAAAGTTGCTTGAAGGTCTTATTGATCTTTCCCATGTGCCTACACAAGCTCAGCTTGCTGATTGCCTCACAAAGTCCTTGCCTGGTGTCAAGATTCAAAGTCTGTTTTCCAAGCTTGGTATGCTTGAGCATCCACAAGCTTGAGGGGGGTGTTGGATTACTAGTTACTTGCCCATTACTAGTTACTCGTTTACCTTCATTTACCTACATCTTTAGTTTGTTAGTTTGTTATTTGCCTGACATGTGCCTACGTCTTTCTCCTTTCTTTCCTTTATAAAGGATGTAACAAACTTTCTATCAGATTTGTGGGTTTCACTTTCTGTTGTGATACTCCATCATTCTCTCTGATTTTCAGAGTTTTTTTCTTCCGCATACGTTTTCAAAATTCAGATGGACAAATGGTACTTTACAACTGGAACAAATTTAGATGCGGCGAGACTCAAAAAAATCAAATAGTGCATGCAGTTGGAAGCCACTACTTTTTTATTTCCTTTGGTTACGTTAACATTCTTTTGTGATGTTAGACGACGGTTCACAAAAGTTTTCCACATAGTATATAAAACATTTGAATTATTTAAAATGTGTGTTTATATAAAGAGCAATAAAGTAACACCAGAATTAATGAAAGTGTTTTGGGGAATAATCAGTGGAAAGCTGAGAATATAAAGATTAAGGATGGATGGGATTACAAAAAGGTGATTAAAGAAAGTGATTCGTATTATACATGTGCTCACAAAAGACAATAGATCCTCACCCACAAATAAAATACCTAATTTTTTTATAAGATACTACTACCAAAAAAGTTTATATGTTATTAGTATAAGAGAAAAGTTATGGTGCAAATAAACCTTAATGTAGGAAAAACGAAAAATTCACGTTAATACATTATACGTCAATGTTCATATTCTGGATAACAATGTTACTAATTTGGTTCAGTAAAAATTTTAAACGTTTTCAGTGAGGTACGCGGTGACATATTTGTAATTACTGTGAACTTTGATATTTTTTGTTTTTTCTCAAAATGGCCTCAAAAAAATTCATCGTCCAAATTATGACCATTACCGCCCATGTTAAAAATTCATCGTCCAGATTATGACCATTACAGCTCTCACCCCAACTTTCGTGGTATAAGATTTGTAAATGGGTAAGCTATGTATGTGATTGTAAGAACAAAATTAGTACCCCACTTTAGTGTAGAGATGAGTAATAACCTATGATACCCGGAAACTCCTAGGCCCGAGCGTATCCCGCGTCGGACACTTCGGGACACTCAGAAACACCCGGAAACACGTCGGAAACGTCTCCTGAGAGCTCGGAAACGGTCAACGTTTCCGTTGACTTTTTAATCGGACACGCCACTCGAAAAATGGACGGAAACGCGTTTTCGGTGGAGTTTCCTAATTTTTTTTAAAGAAAATAAAGATATAGAAAAAGAGGAATGTAGAATTTAAAACCTAATTCCCGATTTCAGAGTCGTTTCCGCTTCTCTTCAATCTCTTTTCGCCTCTTCGGTCTCCCACTCTTCCACAACACCTCCGAGTCTTCGACCGGCGACCACCCCTGCCACAAAGGCTTGGTTATGTTGTCTGATACTCTATTTCCCTTAATTTGTGAGTTTTTCAGATGTTGAACTTGATTATGTTACTCAGAATTACGTATGTTGTTAAGTTACTGTATTTGGCTTTATAAGGGATTTAATGTCATGTGTTTAATCCTTTTTATGAATCTTTTAGAGATATATTTATTCTACTATTTGTTCTCTTTAAATTGATACATAATTTATGTTGCCGTTTCCCCGCCGTTTCCTTTTGCGTTGAATTTGATATTGCCGTTTTCAAGTGTCCGAAACGTTTCTGTGTCGGAAACTTCCAGGAGTTTCCGGATAACATAGGTAATAACCACAATAATGACATCCATTAAGCAACCCCGCTGCAATTGTTGAAATTTATGTGCTTTTAATTTTTTTTTTATTTTTTTTATTTTTTTATGGAGGCAAGAACCGGAGTTTCACCAAGCGTCTGGCGACAATTCCTGATCATCTATCGAATGATCCTTAAAAAGTCAGAGCAGGATTACACCAAGCCTGACTGTATTAGAAATGGTCTAATAGTTTTGATATATTCATCAGATACGATGTCTTTCTGATCACAGTTAAGGACCATTTTAATTATATGTGAGCTGATTTTTGTTTTAGACAAAAAGTCAGCTGCTCTATTTGCTTCTCTGAAGCAATGGAAATTTTTGTAATTATCAAATAACTTTAGAATATTCTGAATATCTATAATAATGTTTCGAATTTCCCATGGGATTTTCCAAATATTTTTTATGGAATTAATAACCGTAAGATTATCGCCTTCAATGATAATATTTTTAGCTTTAATTTTTATGGCTAATTTAACCGCATATAATGCACCCCGCTGCAATTGTTGAAATTTATGTGCTTTTAATTTATTAATTTTCTTAAGGAATGTTCATTATTCAAATGCACTATTAAGTTTATTTTATAATATTCAAGTTTATGTCGGTGTACATACTAACATTTTGCCAAATAAGACTTCAGAAAAATGTTATACATCTAATTTGATTAAAGTAAGAACAAAGGATTTGTGCTTGCATTGAATTGGTTTAAGCCTTGATGGCAAAGTGCGCCGAATGGGGTCGTTCAACTACTTTCGGACTACCAAATAATTGTGTTTGACTTTTGAGTTTTCATACATGTACTTATTTTGCTAGTGTATTTGGGCACAAATAATTTCTTAATTCTTACTAGCGCAAGACTCGTACCATGCACATGATATCAAATCATATCATCATATCATATCATACTCTCTCTGTCTCCTAATGTTCTTCTCATCTCTAATTTTTACACTATTCACAATTTAATATAATTCGCTAGATTATTCTCAATCTATAAGAACAAACATAGTCATGCGGGATCTTGTTTTGTTCGTCTCATTGAGTACTTTAACAATATCAAAATTTTATAATTTTTAAAAAGATATAATAAGAGATATTAACGACGCAAAACGTGTCTCGGCAAATGTGTCAAAATGAAATGGGAAGAACATTAAGGGACGGAGGGAGTAATACATACTCCCTCAGTCCCTCTTTTTTCTTCCTCTTTCCTTTTAAGTTGTCCCCTTATTTCCTTTCTCTTATCAAAACTTTCTACTTTTGATCATAAATATTTACCACATTACCCTCATAAAAACTTTTCAATTACTACAAAATCCACAACAATCCAAATTACTTTTTCACTTTTATCACAACTTTTGTGTGTATGAGTTATAACGTCTAAATAGTCTAACGTTCGTGCATCGTTTTCAATTCTCATCAATGTTTTTTCCATTACGAGATCCTTTCCTCGTAACTCTTATGGACATGAAAATGTGAAAAAGAGAGTAAATTTTCTTCTTAGATTTGAAAACTGAAAAAATTGTATAAGGATGGGTTCAGAAAAGATCATAACCACTACTAAGCTAGACATGTACTAATCTAGTCTATTATTTGATGAACAAATTAAGTTAAAAGAAAAAGAAACTAAATGAGAAAACACCGAAAGTTCTGGTGCAAATAACTCTTAAATAGGAAAAAAGAGTAAATCGAGTTCACATATTAGACGTCAATGTTTATATATTGGATGATAATGTTGATAATCTGGACCATAATATTTTTCCAATGTTTTCAGTGAGGGGAGCGGTGACATACTTGTAATTATTGCGGACTTTGTTTTTGTTTTTTCCTCAAAATAACCTTAATTTTTCATCGCCCAGATTGTGAACATAACCTTGTTCTCACCGAAACTTTTATCAGAAAAAAACACCATGATCAATAATCATGAGTAATGTTTCGTTTTTCCTACGTTAAAATTTGTTCTCACCAGAACCTTTCTCCAATAATCATACCTAAATTTCAAAAATAAAATGAAGGGCATATATTAAAGCTGTACTGACTAGATAAGGGAAGTCGATTTGATCGAATATTCACATGCATTAGGGCCTTTCATATCTAAATGGATGTATGAACATGTAAGTATAATAAGTGCATTAGAGAAAATTCTAACATGTACTCCCTTATCTAGTCAGTACATATAATGAACATAGACAGTATTTGTGATGAACTTTTATAAAACATGTGATGAACGTTGAATGCGGTCTTAATGAACTTTTAATACTGATTTGATGAACTTTGTTCTAGATGTGATGATCATTCACAGCATTTTAATGTGTAATGAACATTTACAGGATTTGTGATGAACATTGATAAGTAGTTTGATGAACATTGATAAGTAGTTTGATGAACATATGTTTAATATCTGATGTACAGTTCATCCATTCAGGCTGAGTCGTCTTCTATGAGTAACAACAAGACTCCTACAAAAAGCAGAGAGGCAAGATTTGAGAAGTTTGTTGGTCCTTTACCAAATACAATATCTGTCCTTCCACCTCCACAATCAAAGAACAAAGGAAGGCCAAAAACATCACGTTTGAAAAGTACAATTGAGAAAGTTAGATTGAATTCTAACAAGGTGAAGAAGTGTTGTTCAATATGTTTGAAATCCGGACACAATCGCTCTACATGTCCTGAGAATACTTCAACAAGTGTTTGAAGTTAGATAATTCTAAAACTATCATTTAAGTCTTTATGTGTAAATCTAGTTCTGGTGAACATTTGTAATCTACTTGGTGAACAATTATATATAATCTGGTGAACAACATGGGAAAAATTGATGAACATCGATATCAAATTAGATGAACTCTCACTGTTAATGTGGTGAACTTGCTGTGTTAATTTGATGAACTTTGTATCTAAGCTCGATGAACATTCATTATTAATATGATGAATATTTGTGAAAAAGACAAGTAAAATTACTTATCATATTGATGAACTTTTGAGATTAACGTCAATGAACATTCAGTGTTAATATGATGAACTTTGGCTAAATATTCAATGAACATTCACAGTTAAGCTGATGAACATTGTTCAGTGATTTGATGAACATTCTGTAATATATATATGAACAAAAGAATTCTTGTACTCATTGTCAAACTTCTACATTGTGCATTTTCCATTTACCCACTCTATAAGTTGTGGGTAAGCATTGTTGAATCTGTTGGTTAACAACTCTGAAATGTACTTGACCCTTATCATGTCCATTTGCTTATTGTCACCTTTCTTCAAAGAAGTTGTAAAATTTGTCAGCCCCTCCCCAAAGTACGTTTCCATGTGTCGCATGGTATATATACCACAATCCTGCTTGTTCTTGTCATCTCTCCAGTACATTGAAAGACGTTCAGCTTTGACCTTTTTCTCGTCTTCGAATAGAGCTGCTTTGGCTTCCATGCCATGCTTCCTTAGAAATTCCACAAACATTGCTCTCTGTAAAATAAAAACACAATAATATCAAACATATTGAAAAACAATGATGAACATATTTAAAACGTACAATTATATGATGATGAACATACAGTTATATGATGATGAACATACAGTTATATGATGATGAACATACAGTTATATGATGATGAACATTACCAAATAAAAAGTTGATGAACAAAATTAAGGATCATGGTGAACAATATCAAACAAGATGGTGAACATATTGAAATACAGTGATGAACATTATTAAACATACATATGAACTATATATGAGAGGAATGATGAACATTATTAAACATTCTGATGAACATTATGAAGAATTGTGATGAACAAAGAAAAAAGAGTTGATGAACATTAGTTACCATGAACTGTTTCTTCCTCCTGTTGTTGTTGTTCTTGGGATGACAAATTTCTTTGTGATCTGTCATTTGTTTTTTTGTTTCTTATCTCTGTAATATTGAACATACAAGTTATATATTGTGCAAAAATACAAAGTTTATAAAGAGGATAATATTCATACCTCTTGGACATTCAATAACAAGATTTATGATGAACAAATAAGAGAAATCTGATGAACAATCTTAAGACATATGATGAACTTTGATAGGCAATGAGATGAACAATCACAAAATTTTTGGTGAACATTGAAAATAAATCTGGTGAACGTATGTACAAGATACGATGAACAAATACAAGATATTTGATGAACATTTAGATGTACTGTGATGCACATGTATTTTGATGAACATGCATGTAGCGAAATCAAACATGTCGAAGCAAAAACCTAACTCCAAATACCAGAGATGAACGAATACAAGATATTTGATGAACATTTTGGTACTTGGCTTCTCTGAGATCCTGCCATTTTTAGTAGCGAGTTGATGGATTTTGGTGAACGACTGAGTGAAATGAAGAGAAATCAGTGAGAAATCACAGGAAAAAGCATCGTATACGCTAAAATTAGGGATTAAACACCATACCTCTTCCTTCGTTGTTCTTCTGTGAGCCAGACATCGCGAAATTTGTAGGAGTATGTTGTTTTTGATGATCGGCGAGAGAAAACGAAGTGATTTCGTTGAGAAATCGAAGAAAAAGCAAGCGAGTAGGAGGTTAGGGTTTGATCGCCTTTGTGAGAGAGGTTTTCTGTGGAAGTTTTGAGAAGAATGGGAAGAGACGGTTTTCGCTCCAATTTTGAATCACGTTGGAACGATGTAGCGCGTGTGTTTTACACAAAAAGCTAGCGAGTAGGAAGTTGCCAGCATGGAAAGTGGAGCAATCTGGGCTGTCCGATCAATTCCAATGAACGGTTCCCGTTCATTCTCATTTATCTCTAAAGGGACCTTTATTACCAGATTCGAATCCCTATATTAATCATAATAATATATCTTTAGTTGAGACTTTGTCTGATCTCTCGGAAAAATAAAATCTTTTCAACGTAATAAAACATATTTTGAGTAAGTGGTAAAAAGATATGTTAACCCATCTACGTGATCTGGCACCAACATATAAATATTAATATATTATTGTAAAATATTATCTCAATTATAGAATAAGCTAAATACTATACACGTACTCAATGCCGTATGTAGATGGAATGGTCATCCATCTATGTACGTCATTGTTTTGAAATAAAAGATTTTAAGTATTCAAATGTGCCCCATAAATATAAATATTTAATTTATTAGGGATATGGAACTACAGTAATTTCATAGAATTTGATAAAGACATTTTTGCCACGAATCAAAAAGATAAGGGTCTATTTCGTAATTTCTTAAAAAGTAATCAAAACACCATAAAATCATATCTCCCAACCGATTTGCCCTTCAGCAAGATAGACTTTTAACAAATCTATCAAACCTCCAAATCTATCTTTATTTAAAGATATTTAACAAGATAATAAAAAAGATATTGACAAAAGATAAAGATTAGACAAAAATCATTATTATATATAACTAATATTAAAAAGATAGGATTGTAGCTTCAAATTAATATACTAATTAGATATATTGAAAATATTACAAATATTAATTAAATTTATCTTAAAATTCATTTGGCTCGTGCGTAGCACGGGCGAGTAAAATCTAGTGTTTATATAATTACTTGATAATAATTTTATAATCGATTTTGACATATATTTATATAATTTATAATATTTTATATTGCTATAACCTCAATAAATACATATAATAAATAAAATATATTTATGTATTTTTCCACTGGTTACCTATCAAATTTTTAGTGGATAATTAAAAATATAATTGATATTGAGTTTTATTAAGTTCTTGTTATTTTTTAACATGGTTAGATATTTATAGTTTTATATCTACTTCAAATTTCATTATATATCAAAAGTAAAATAGATGAATAATAATTAGATAGATTAAGTTTACTTAAACCAAGAAAATAATTTGCTCCAAATTAATGATTTTATTGTTCTTAATGTAATTTGTTAATATGTTAATAATGTTTTTAAAAAATAAATAAATAGCCTAATAACTTTTCTAAATTCACTCTAAGAGTTTAAAAGGGCTTAGCTTTAATATATAAGATAGATTTTGATGTATAAGAATATGATCACCATCTTGTGGGCTTTCATATGAGGAGCCCATGTTCTTAAACATAATTTCAGCCCAATAAGGCCCAGTGAGCCACACTTCAGTGTTTCACTGATGGCTCTAATCAAGAAACTTTGTACCGAGAAACCGAAGAACTGTATTTGGCTCGATTATTAGACATGTTGTTTTACACGGTTCCTAGTATAGAATTTCGGTTCGGATTTAACTAAGGAATAGAAATACAAAACATTAGTACATTACATAGATAAAGTCGGACATATTAATTCATCATAGTTTGACATTCGATTCGAATAATATCGGTTCTTGGTGAAAAAACTCAGGAAACAAATCCGATTCAAAAAAAATTACCCTACAAATAGGCTTGTTTTTTTTTACGATAACCGAAAATTCCCGGCCCTAAACAGATATACATCTAGTACTAAAGTATTCCATTTAGCAATAGAACTAAGTCCATTATCAACCAATATAAAAGTTATTTTAATGTGATTAAAGAACAAGTCTCTTTTCCAAACCGAAAGATTCACACTGTCTTCAACTCAGATAGAAGGCTCCTCCTTTAGGAAAAAAATAAATCCTTTTGCATATAATATGAATCAGATCTCCATAATCATGTTAAGACTGGTTGGTTTTAGGTTTATAACCTTCAAATTTGATTTAACCTTCATAAACTTTTAATTATGACTAATCACCTTCTTTTTTATGGTGAAAGATAGACGGGAGAATTGCATAAAACAAAACAACCAAACTAGGTACCAATATCTAGATATCGGCTATGGGTACGTGTATGAGTGATATCTTTGATATACCCAGTATTTTAGGGATATCAAAAACACACTCTAAAATCATTTCGATACTATACTTGGCCCATACCAAACAACAGATATTAGATTTATATCGATATACTGATTATATCAAACGCAGATATGGATATGTTTTAATATCGGGAGCCTTGACATTTTGCATGCATCTATCTCAACTGCAAGAAACTCTCCAAATCTGGCTATATTTGCAAATTCTGGTCAGACTTTTCACTATTTACATAAAGTAGTGGAAACTGGAAACCAACTCATCATCACATCTAATAAATCTTGTTGCACAAGAAGGAAGGAACTGAAATTTCTTGGGCTGGCAGAGAAGGTATAAACTGCTTTACTCGAGTCTTCACACACACTTTTCCCGGTTATTCCTCTCCTTTTATGGCGGGAATCTAGCGCCTTTAACACCCCATTTTTCTCCCATTATATTATTTCATCATCTTCTTCCTCACAAAAAAAAAACCATCAAACAAATTTCTTACTCAGGAAAAAAATGTCGGCGCCACCGCCGAAGCAAAACGAAAACCAACCACATCCGGTTAAAGAACAGCTTCCCAACGTCTCTTATTGCATCACAAGTCCACCTCCATGGCGTATGATCAATGATCTTCTCTGTTTTTATTTTCATTAATTAATATTTATGTTAATTAATCATCTTTCCTGCATTTGATTTTCAGCTGAGGCTATACTATTAGGGTTCCAACATTATTTAGTGATGCTGGGTACAACTGTCTTGATCCCTACTTACTTAGCTCCACAAATGGGTGGTACAAATGTAAGTGTTAAGAAAAAATTTAACTGGTGTTTCTTTGTCAAACTCTTAGATACTGAATTTTGAAACACTAATGTTCATTTAAAAAAAAAAAATCTCTTTTTGAATCTCTTTCTTGAAGAGTTATATCATTTGATATCTTGCTGTCTTGATCCCAACTTACTTGGCTCCACAAATGAGTGGTACAAATGTGAGTAATAAAATTTGGTCTAAGTATATAAAGAAAAATTATAGCATGGTATAAACTTTTTTTTTTGTGTTGTGTAGAAGGATAAAGTGAAGATGATTCAGACACTACAATTTGTTGCTGGAATCAATACATTGTTACAAACTTCCTTTGGAACGAGATTACCAGCTGTGATGGGCGGGTCTTATACGTTCGTTCCAACTACAATTTCGATCATTTTAGCTGGGCGTTACAGTAATATTGAAGATCCTCAAGAGGTTGTTTCTTGATCTTGATTTTTCATCATCATCAACTTAATTCTCAGCAATTTTACTTAAAATGTTGTTCTTGGATGCAGAAATTTTACAGGATAATGCGAGGAATTCAGGGCGCGATGATTGTTGCTTCTACTGTTCAAATCATACTTGGATTTAGTGGCTTGTGGCGAAACGTCACAAGGTTGTTCATCATTTCTTGACTTATGCTATCTGATTATTATAAACCTGAAATTTTAATGTTGTGATTTATTCAGGTTTTTAAGTCCATTAGCAGCAGTTCCACTAGTGGCTCTATCTGGATTTGGTTTGTATGAGCTAGGATTTCCAGAAGTAAGTATTTATCAACTTATTTTCGACAAGTTAAACCCGTATAATACAAGTCTGATCTGAGTTTATATAGGTTGCAAAATGTATTGAAGTTGGACTACCACAGCTCATCTTCCTCCTCATATTTTCTCAGGCAAGTAAATACTAAAAAACATCTTATTTTTGTTTCCTTATTTCCTTATACTGATTTAATCTTGCATTTTGCAGTACATACCTCATGTAATGAAGGGAGAAAGGCATGTATTTGATCGGTTCGCAGTATTATTCTCAGTAGCCATTGTTTGGATTTATGCTCACCTTCTGACAGTTGGTGGAGCTTATAAGCATAGATCAGTTGCAACTCAAATGAGTTGCAGAACTGATCGTGCTGGACTAATCGGTGGTGCAGCATGGTAAGCAAACACCATTAAAAATCCAAGAAAAACTCAAATTCTGTTTCAATCATGCTAAATATAAGATTTTTTTTTCTTTTATATTTTGTGCATTCATGTACAGGATAAGTGTTCCATATCCATTTCAATGGGGAGCTCCAACATTTGATGCAGGGGAATGTTTCGCAATGATGTCTGCTACATTTGTCGCGCTTGTTGAGGTCAGTACTGCAGAATTTTCATGGATAATGCTTATTTTCTTTTTTATCAAAATTTGTTAGCTCTAACTTTTAAATTTTCTTGATGTTCAGTCCACTGGTTCATTCATAGCTGTGTCAAGATATGCAAGTGCAACTCCTGTGCCGCCCTCCGTTCTAAGCCGAGGCATTGGTTGGCAGGTAACTTAAACTCATAATTTCAAACTTACTTTGTTTAGTATATAACTTGCTTGTTGAAATTGAAATCTTCTCTGATTTTGATCAGGGGATAGGCATTCTCTTCTCTGGAATTTTCGGTACTGGAAATGGTACATCAGTATCAATGTAAGACTCAAGAATTAGATTTCTATACCATAATCTTTCAATGATATGAAATCCAATAGAATTTATTAATCTGAATTTTTCTTGATGATGCAGTGAGAATGCTGGCTTGTTAGCACTAACCAGAGTCGGTAGCCGAAGAGTGGTTCAGATATCAGCTGGTTTCATGATCTTCTTCTCAGTTCTAGGTCCACTTCACCTTACACAAAATGCACAAAATTTCTTTCTTATTACATTATTTTCACTAGTAAATAATGAATTGACATTTTTTTCTTCATCTTGGCTTACAAAAATTCAGGAAAATTTGGAGCGATTGTTGCTTCCATTCCAGCTCCAATTGTTGCAGCTCTATACTGTCTTTTCTTTGCATACGTCGGTACGAAACACATCTTATAACAAAACCAAACAGTTTTATACACATTGATTACTTACAGCTTGATGTAAAATAAATTACAGGTGCAGCTGGTTTAAGTTTCCTTCAGTTCTGCAACTTGAACAGCTTCAGAACAAAATTCATTCTTGGCTTCTCTATTTATATGGGACTTTCAATTCCACAATACTTCAATGAGTACACAGCAATTCACCAATATGGTCCTGCTCATACTCATGCAAGATGGGTAAATAAATAACCTTTTTTTTTCACTAAAAAAAATTACTCTTTTTGAATTTGATGATCATATTTTGCATTATATGTATGCAGTTCAATGACATGATCAACGTCCCATTCTCATCAGAGCCGTTCGTTGCAGGAGTTCTAGCAATGATTCTTGATGTTACACTTCTTAAAAAAGATAGCACGACGCGTAAGGACAGAGGAATGCAATGGTGGGATAAGTTCATGTCATTTAAGACAGATTCTAGAAGTGAAGAGTTCTATTCTTTGCCCTTTAATCTCAACAAGTTTTTTCCATCAGTTTGAACTTAGTGACAACAAATATATGATTGTTCAGTGTATTTGTTTTTAAGATTTTGAAGTCCTGATTTAGTAGTGTAGTTAATCTGTAGATGAAATATCTTGACTTTTTGATTACTTATGTTTCAGTTTAATAATAGAAGATAATTATTATGCTTTATTTCTTTGGAGAATTGGACCACCAGCTTGCAACTTCTTATTGTTATATTCTTTAAGATTGAATCTACTAAAGTGTTGTTGTTTATAGATTATAAACTTGTTAATTCAAAAGGTGAAGTGGGAATGTAACAAATCTTCTCTTTATAGTAAAGGGCTTTATTTAATCACCTATTATATGTTTAGACTTTAGAGTAACTAATTTATGTGGATTGATTCCTCTAGAGTGCTAAGAGGCTCAGATACTAAAGTAAGGAAAAGAATGATGATTCAAATATTAAAGTTTTTCAAAAAGTTTTGCCATGTAATTAGCCTCTTCCAGCCTATTTTCGGTGCATTTTAAACTTGACTTAGCTTAAACAAAAATGAGGCGGTGCCATACTTGTAATTACTGAGAACTTTGTTTTTTTTTTTCTTTAAAATGACCTTAAAAAATTTATCGCCCAGATTATAAAAATTACCTCTCAAATTATAAACATTAGTTTGTTATCTTTGAACGCAAAAAACTTTGTATTTCCTACGTTAAGCCTTGTTCTCACCGAAACTTTTCTCTACAAAAAGTTCAATATCTTTGTGAAACGCATAAAGTTCTTATTTGTTTCATGAGTTCAACATGAAAAAACTCTTCTCTAATTTATATCAATATTTTAATTTAGATAAAATTTACGAACTGATTACGGATTACCTGTACAATATTTTCTACAAAAGTCTGCACCCAAGTTTTACAGCACTTGCAAAAACAAAACTTGCAGAGCTGTAATTCCATGAAAATTTACACTATATCCCCTTCTTTAATGAGAAGAGGAACCTTCAATTGATCATCATCATCGTTAACAAATTCTCTTGCAAGTTCATCTATTCTCTTCTCCTCTTCTTCCTTAACTGATCCCCATAACATTGTATAATATCCTATTCCTGCTACACCTGCACCCATCACACTGCAACATATACACATATATGTAACGCCCCATATATCCCATAATTTATAATAAAGATCTTGTATGAATATGTCAGGAACATACGATTACATGCACATTCCTTCTTATTTACATACATATGTGCATGCATGTGAATGAACTATTCGGACGTACATTAATAATCAACTTAATTAATACCTTCCAATGTGAAGGGTGCTTCCGAAGAAGGAAAGAGAGATGGCGCAAGCCCAAAAAATCCCAAATGGCTTGAACAATGATACATAGACGACGCCTTTCGATCTCATACACCATGCTTGTACTTTGCTTCTCACAAATGTTCCGAATACCGCCTAATCATGCAACGACTTATTAATTCATAAAATGTGGATATGTATGATATATAGTTTATTAGTGAGTATTATAGGCATAGTACTCACTGTCAAGATGATGATAAGAAGCTCCAAGTTGAAACGAAATTTCCATGCACTGAAATCACGTTCAGCTAGCACGTCGACAACCACAGTTTGAATTGTCCCGAATGTAACATACCATGTTACGATCATCATCATGTCCGGTAACTTTTTGAATGTTGATGCCTGGTAATTAGGGTTAAAATTTAACAAGCAAGTCATGTACAAGATAACATGGATAATATATATGTGTCGTAAACGTAGGATCTAGCATACGTCCATGCGCATGCAAGCTCATTATATTAATTGTCGGTTTCATTCTAAAATCAATTCGATAATAAAGAGTGAAGTCCTTCATTCTTGTAACTAAATATATTCATTTTAAGAAATACTTTTTGCTTAGATGGTTTTATAGATTTCTAGTTCAGAAAATCGGTTTCCTAGAAAAATAACTTAATTGATGCCCTTAGAAGACCCGTAGAGTATGTGTAGTAAACGTATCGGTTTTCAGATGATATTTTTTGTTGGGAAGGGTTTATAGATTTCCAGCTCAAAACAGTTTCCTAGAAAAATAACTTAACTTATGCCTTTAGAAAACTCTTAAAAATGTACCTGTAAAATGCTCCAAAGAGCGAGGAAGAAGGTGGCGGTTGCGAGGAGAAGGCAACCGAAAAGCCATCGTTCAGAATTCGTGGTCGACACGAAAACGAAGAGGGGGTGATCATCAACCGAATGAAGTAACCGAGTCTTAATCAGTGCTTCCTCCAGGATCGAACGACCTTTATAAGTTGCCACCACAACCGCTCCTATTAAAGACACTGATGATCCAACAATCCTGATTTTCCCACTTGTTCGTCTCAAATCTACCTTAGTCTTCCTGATCATCATTGTACATTAGTTAAGATATATCATCATTGATTATGATTGTGTAATTATAATGGAATAAATGTTGTACCTTAGTAGAAGAGCGAGGAAAAACTGGAAAGAAGGCAGAAGAAGGCCCATTGAACAAACTACAATTGGAGAGCTGTAACGGAGTCCAGTGAAGGCTAGATTCTGAGCCATGCTTATCCTACAATATAAAGTTTTATTAATTTTTGTAGCCATGATCATACAATATATTCAATGTTAGTCCAAAAGTATAGACCGTATCGACATATTCGTCTGTTTTAAAATAATTGTCATTCTAGCATTATTTACACGTATCTATCTATATATAAAAATCCATGAGTTTGAAGAAGTAATGTCAATTGGGACCGGGCGATCTCCGGGCCCGAAATTAAGGAATTGTGCCCGACCCGAATTAATGAGTCCTTTTAGGTTCTTTTGGATTAGGGTTGATTCTTCATCCGTAACCACTTCATTCCCTCCCCCGGATGATATTTTCCGCCGATAAATTAATCTTCTTTAACGCCTTCTTCAACCTTTTCTCCGACCCCAAATTCAATGCCCGTTTCACCTTCCAAATCACCGACGCCGGCTCAAGCGCCTGCTCTGCCGAAAGCAACCTCAAACGCTTCAGCGAACTCCGACGTCGAGTCCAAACAAGCAGGATCAATCCCAAACGACAACCTACAAATATTATCGAACGCGAACTGCCTAAAAACCTCCTGTAAATCCACCGCCTTCGAGCCAGAAAAGGAAGAAAACAGAGGAAGAAGACTAATTTCGGCCAAGATGGTATCAAAGGCGAATGATCGAACCGACACGGATCCGAGCTCGAGGGAGGCGAGTCGGCGTTTGAAGCACCAATGATCTCCATCGACGACGAAGATTCCTCGGCCAAGAAGATCGTCGAGGATAACAGAGTGTGGTTTTCCTTTGACGTAGGTGTCGAATTTGGTATTGAGGATGTACTCGACGTTGACTGGGTCAGCGGTGGCGGTGTTGTTGAGGACGTGGATCTGGATTGGGGCGGTGGGGGAGCGCCGGAGGATGCGTCCAACTGAACACTTAAGCCAGTTGGGATTTAAATCTAATTCTTCACTTGATATTTTTATCTACGGATGGGTTGTTGGTAATTTGATATTGTATGCTTTGTTTGAGCAGAATTCTTGAGTGTAGGCCAAAGGGTGACCGAAATGGGGCCAGGAGATCACGTTCTTCCTGTAGATATCGAAGAGTGTGGAGATTGCCTCCATTTTAAAGAAGGAACATTTATGATCTCCTTAAAATCAACACACAGAGTAGTGAATTTGAACTAGGGAAACTCAAGATTCTCAATCAATGCAAAGTCTATCCATCACTTTTTAGGTACCTCGACTTTCAGTGAGTACATTGTCGTGAGTCGTCCACAAAGGCTGCATTGCAATGATCAACATGTGCTCCTCTGGACAAAGTTTGTGTCATACATTGTGGATTTTCTACTGGTTAGTGCAAAAATTAAAATAGTATGTCAACATTTGGCACTCTGTATTGATTTTGTTGGTTGAATTTTAGGGTTCGGTGCTACTGTCGACGTCGCTAAATCCAAGAAGGGCTCGAGTGTGGCGATTTTCGGATTGGGAGTTGTTGGACTTGCTGCTAAGTTATTCTGATGTTGATTTTCTGATTGTTTTTATGACGTTATAGAAAGTGGTTTTATTCTTTATATAGATCTTGCACACAGTTATAGTAGTGCAAGATTGTAGTCTGCTATGAGCAATCCGACGTTAATTTCTTCCGTTGGTCATTCTCCTTTAAATAAGAGGTCATTGTACAGTCAGAACGCTTTACTGAATTTTCTTCTCAATTAGACTGGTTAAGAAGTCAAATGTTTGTTCTGGGGGAAGTTGTTTTGACAATTTGGGTGAATTTTCAGGTAATGAAACTATGGGATCGGGAATTAATGATAGTGCTTTCTAAGTTGGCTTGGCTCTGGAAGAACTCATCTTGCTCTTGGTACTAACAATGGCATTGTTCATGTAAGCGATGGCCTAAACAAGCATTTTCTTGGTTAGTCGGAATGTGTATGTGTTTAATTGTGATCTTACAAATGCAAACGATGATTTTTAGTTTTATTTATTGTTATTCTATTTTTAATGACTAATTATACTATTGGATCAAAAGTCATTCATCTTGACTATATCACAATGCAGTGCTCAAACAATATGTTATATGGAGTATATGTTATACATGTTCAATGGTTACTAATGCTTCAACGCAAATATTAATCTCAATTGTGGTTTTATTGTGAACTATACGCTACATTGGGTCGGTGAGTTAGGTAAATGATCCTTTGTGACGTTTTTATTAGAAAAATAACCCCTTTAGAGTTTATTATTTAATTAACTTATTATTATTATTTATCCTTACTATTTTATAGCTCATCATTATTTTGTGTTGCGGATATGATGTTTTTCTTTCTAAATCTACATAATAATGCATAATATGTACGGATTGTTAGATTAATACAAGCGTCCAATTTTTTTTTTGTTTGATTGTCAACTATTAACATTTTAAATTTGCCTTAACTTTAGGATTTGATAGGTGCATTCTTTAAATTTTACGAGAGTATAAAATCTTTGGTATTTGGATATCATTTAGATTGTTTGATAGTCTCATTATCAATTTATACTAATGCAAATTCGAGTAACTTTTGTTGTTGTTGGGAACTAACAAGTTTCATTTTTTAGTTGACCTGTGAATTATTAGTCTCAACAAGGACAAACAATTAATAGAATTACATTTGTTCGTTAGCGTGAACTCAACACCTAATTAAATATATATGAGATATAATTCAATGGAATGTTTAACCACTGCAAATGTTGTATCATAAACATAATATCAAAATCGTATACGACACACGCAAAAGACCGGCGCGTAGCGCGGGTTTCCGAATCTAGTGAAGAAAATAATTGGTTGTGTTTTAAAAACTAACTTTCTCTCAAATAAATCACCCACCTCCATTTACAATCAATAAGAATGGAGAAAAAATCAAGAATTTCAAATTCCAATACAAAAATGTATGATATGCATGTTATTAATTGTCTTAAAATAATATAATGAATAATATATTGAAACAAAATTTGAAAGCTAAAACGACAATTATTCTGAAAGAGAGAGTAATAATAATAATTTGTTTACCCAAATATCTGCTCGAGTACTGGTCCACCAGTTTTGTAGCTTATGAATTTAGATCACATGTTAGCCTTCATTTTTTTCCGAGAAACTTATAATTCAAATGTACATTTAGTGTTAGTAATTTAGCACTACATTTATGCATGATATATTCTTAGCGTAGTTATCTTAATTTAATATAAAGTTAAATAATTGATAATAAATTCCAATCAATAAATATCATTTTTAAAATTGAATGCAACAAAATTAATCTAAACCTCTATATCTGATAATGGGCTGTGTGTCATTAGGCCGATACAAACCCGGTAAACCTGATGACTTCCATTTCATCTCACCTCCTCCAATTAGGTTTTCCCCTTCAGACCAAAAAAAAAAGGTTTTCCCCTCTACCCTTCTCCACCTCGAGCGGAGCTCATCATCTGCTCCTACGCCTCCTCTGTTTCCGTCGAGTGACGACATCCCTCCATTCGTCTCTCCATGTTGCTCGCCCCTTGGCAGCCGTATTCACCTCCTGATTGATGGTGCGCCCGCTCGCCGACGTTCATGCGGTAATCAAGCGCTCGCAGGTTCTCGATTACCTCTGGTAAGGTCGAATGGAAGAATTTTGTGACATATTTGAGAAAGACAGACTATTTTTTCATGGTTATTAACCACATCGACATAACAATCTGAATCATCTCATCTTCTTTTTCAATTTCTCAAATTTTCTTAGGAACTTCGGAAGAGGAAACACAGGAAAAAGGTGCTCAGGTATGTTATGCTCTTCACCATTCTGTTAATTTCAAGCCCCATTAGATTTTTTTGTGAGATTCTTTTCATTGAATTTGTGATATGTTATGAACTTCAGTCTTATTGTTTCTATTTTTTTAACAAAGGTGAGAGCTTACTATTTAGTGAAGATTACCAGCAAAGGGCAATAGATCAAGGAGTCCAATGAGGAGATACTGAACCAATCACAGTTGATGTTTCTGAAATAAGGTTTTGTTGTGTCACTGGTAAATGGTAATGTATTCTTCCTGTCAAAACTGTTTTTGGCATCCAAAACCTTTTTTTAGTGAAATAGAATGGTTATTAAATTAGTGTAGAGTGACTATTTTGTAGTATATTATGCAGTATGTAATGGGCTTGCTTTTTCTGATTTTAGTTTATGATGTTGTCTTCTAATTGGAGTTTTCCGCCGTTTTTTAACTAAAAAGTGATGCAAGTCATGATACTTAGATAACAGTTTATTGCTAACCGTAGTTGTATATGCTATTTCACTTGGATGGATTATTTCAATTGTTGGTGGATGAAGGTGATGGGTTTTTGCTGCTGTCATTGTTATTCATTTATTTACCTAAAGACATCCTTTATTGTATTTCAGTTGATGACAAGAAGGCTGACCCAAAGGCCCAGGCCTTGAAAGAAGCAAAAGCTGTGAAATCAGGTGCCTCTACCCTTAAGAAGAAAACTAAGAAGATCAGGACCTCTGTAACTTTTCATAGATGTTTAATTGTAATTTTTTATGCAGAGTGTACTGCTGGACAACCTAGCATCATTTGATTTCACAATCTAGGTAATTTTCTTAAGTTTGGTTTCTTTTGAAGGAATTCATTTAAATTGATTTGAGTAGTAGTGTCAAGTCTTCCTTTTATACCTCATTTTGTGTACGTTGCTTTGATTGTAATCCACTCATTGCCTGATTGAATGAGCTGGGAAACACTCTATTCATGGATTTGTTTCCAAGACATCCCATGGAGCTCCGAAACCATCTACGGACCATGAGTGCTTTTTTGCAACAAAATTCTTTTGTGATTCCTAAGCAAAGGTTCAAACTTTCAGTAATTTCTCTCTTGCTAAATTCCGAGTTGTTGTATTATGGAGAAGATCAGGAAGCCCTCTCACGCTGGTACATGGTACACTAACAAACGTAAGTCATCTTTATCCAATTTTCAGATTTCCTCAAGTTGTCACAAATATACCTCAATAGATGTTTCCTCTTGGATTAAATTGATGTTTAGTTTCACTGATGTATGGTTTTACTGATGTTTGGTTTCACTGATATTTGGTTTTGGAGAGACCATGTTGGACTAGATGGTATGATAACGATAAACACGAAGGCTTTATCAATTTTAGCTAAGAAAAGCTTGATAACATTGTGGATTCTACTGAATCGCAATTTGGTGTCAAGAAGAATAATTGACACTGTTACCTCCAATCAAGTTTGACAATTCAAATTTGAGTACTAATTCAATACTAACCCTTTCAGGCATATCGTTGAGGAATGAGAAGATCAAGGTTAAATCGTCATTCCTCCTATTACGTATGGATGACCAAAAGCTTTTTGACTGATTCAATACTATCCATGCTTTCTCTGCGATCCTGACATTTTGCAGCCTGAAATTAGCGTGCTTGCTCCAATATCAGAAGGAAATGTGGTATTAGATCGGTTCATTGCAACAATAAACAGATTCAAAGGTGCCAAGGAGGATGAGACGAGGTTACCTTTTTCATTTAGATATAGCTCACCAACTTCCTTTTTGTTCATTTGGGTTATGCTCAGGTTTTGTGTATATCTTCCTTGAACATGATTTCTGAGTGGAAACATTTATGCATCAGATTTGATTTATAGTTTATTGAGTTCTATTCATTTGTATTAAGAGCCAAGTACTTTGATGTTGCTATGTCACTGACCTTGCTTCGATCTATGTTTCTCTTTAATGGTGGTGCGTAACCTTTTGATGCCCACCAATTGTTCGTTAATTTGCTTAGCTCACTCACATGAACTGTTGCGAGTCTTTTCAATTAAATTGTCTTGAAAATTAATAGACAAAGGGAGACTGTCAACCATAATTATATTCTTATAGATACTACCCTCTGCTCATGTCCAGATGTCCTCGGATGCGCGGTCGAAGTCGAAAAGCTGAAGTCTACAACAAGTTTCTCACAGTTGGTTGAGATCTATCTCATAAATAGTTGGTGGATAAGGATCCAGAGAAGGCAATTCCTCTATTCTGGGCAACAAATAACGCTGGTGACAGAATCGACAGCGCCCTCAAAGACATGGCCATTGTGATAAAGCAGCAAAACTGAGCCGAAGAGGCGATCAAATCACTCAGAAGTCGCTGTTCAGATCAAGCTCAAGAATCCCTTGACAACATTCTATTGGACCTCTACAAGGTTTGTTCTAGAATTCTATACATAAACATGAGACTTTTTTAGTGTTCTAAACTGGTAATTTATGGTGCAGAGATGTGGAAGATTGGATGATGAGGTAGCGCTACTGAGACGTAAACTGTTTTTAATCCAACAAGGGCTCGCATTCAATTGAAAAAGAACGAAAACCGCTCGCTCTCAGGGCAAGAAGTTTCAAGTCTCAGTAGAGCAAGAAGCCACACGCTTGCTGGTTAGTTCTCAAATTCATTTAATATTGCAACTGATTCAAGGATCGGTCGAATATCAAATAGCAGTCATTCAGGTCAAGTTGAATTTAGATAGTGATGTTATATTGGAACTGATTTGTTATATTAAAACTGATTCAGTTTATCAATAGATCAACTGAATAATTGGCTCAAATTTTGGTGTTGATCAGGGAAACTTGGGATGTGCACTAATGCAACAAAGTTATTAGATACTATTTCAACTGAGTCAGTTTAAGTTATTAGAACAATCAATTATCATTCGGGTCAAACTGAATTTAGGTAATGATGTTATTTAGATAAATGAATTCAAAATTCTCAAATTCATTTATTGCATCTAAACTCTACCGCTGAGCCTATCATCATTGTTCAGTAATTGACTTAAGATGGCGTCTACCGCGGTAAGGATTTCTGCTTGATCAACTATGTTATATGTGATTGAATTATGATAGCATATGTCAGATTATTTTCAACTTAGCCATGCTAAATTTTTATGTGTGTGCTGAACATGTTAGGACAATGGAAGAAATCCTTTTGATAGGATGGAATCAAAAAAGTTGCATTCGTGGTGGTGGGAGAGTCATACCAATCCCAAGAACTTCAGATCCTGATATTGCAAGATTGTTGATCTTCTTGCATGAATTGGATCTGCAAGTTGTATGAATTATCTAATGCGGTAACTAGGTCAGAGTAGTCAAGAAAACAAGATGGTTAGAATTAAATGATGTCTTGCTTAGATCCATGAATATATGTTTCACATGTGCATACATTACGGTTCAACTATTCAAGCTTTTAAATGAGGAATGTATCAGGATCTTATGTGCCATCTTTTGCTGCAGAAGCGTAACAAATGAGTTTGACATCTTTATTGTAATTTTCCGAGGCTTCAGTGATTAAAGCCCTCGCCTAAGGTGGGTTTTCTATCTTCGCTTGATTAATTTCTGATTCTCAATTTTTAATTATATCTGGGTGTTTGTTACAGAGGTTGAAAAAAATGGATCTGATTGAGAGGATTAAGCAGATCAAACAGCTGTGTGATGAAGTGGTTCAAGAAAATGATGGCTTCACAGAAAATGTAGTTTTAACTGACAAGGTATTTACTCCCATTTTCTTTTACTTTGAGAATTCACTTATCAAAAACTGACACATGTTTTGTAATTAGGCGATAGTGGAAGATGAAGGGGAGGAGGAGGAGGAAGAAGAAGAAGAAGAAGAGGACGAGGTGAGTGCAAAGAAGGTTGGAGACAACACTCATCTGAGATTCAAGTGCAAAGAATGTTGTCATTATTGGAGACCGTTGCTTCTAATGTTGTTTCTTTGAGTTAGGTTTTGTGAGTAAACAGGATGAAATTTGTGTTTGATGTTAAGAAAATTGACTTGGAAAGAATGACAGATGATGTAAATTAGTCAAGATCAATATTGACGGAAATTTTGACCAAAAAATAAAATATTGACGCGAATTCTAATTACAACAATCAGCTGTGGTGTGTCCTTACTTGCACTTCTCTACCTTTTTCCCCCAGTGTTGTTGTCCATTTGCTTGAAAGTAGTGACAAAAATGTTTCATGATATTGTTATGATAATCGAATCTATCATTAATGAGGTACAACTGTTGATTTTCTATAGATGTAATATTTTGTTTTGTAATGCTTTTATCTTTGCTATAAAAGTGTACAAGTTGTCATTGTACTTGGGGCTTTTCTAGGTGGGTCATTGTGAATTTTTTCACTAACTAAATATTTTAGTCTACAAACTCGGAATGTTGTTGTAAATTGGTTAGGTGATTATTCAATTAAAAGATATAGTTTAGATTAGAAGTAAAACACCGATCAATTATTATTTGATGCAGATTAATAAGGGTGTTTCGAAGTTAGTATTTTTAGAGGGAAATAGTGCCAAAAACTGTTGAGCTATTTGGTCGTGGTTTCTTTTCCTTTGGTTGATTTGTCGGTTTCTCAAATATTTATTTATTTATTATTTACATGCAAGTACATGTTTCTGAAACCTTGCCCATGTATTTGAGGTGTTGTCCTATGATGCAAAGAATGTCAAAGCTCCGTATCACAGAGGTCAAGCATACAAAGAATTGAGACTCTTAGATGTGAGTCAGGACAATCTTAGTCATGGTTTTAAATTTCTGTGCTCTCATTGAAACTATCTGTTGAACAGTGAGGATAAGAGGAAATGAAAGGGAAGTTTGTGTGATATTTGATGGCTTGATGCTGTGAGTTTTATGATTGCAGGGACACAAAATGCAGTTTGAATGAATATGGTAGTCGTACCAAAACGTTTTCAGGTATCTTATATTCTTAATAATAAATTGCGTTCTCTAAGTATCCTACTATTGATGGCAAGAAATAGCATACTTCCTACTTTTGTTAGGATTGATAATTGAAGATATAACTGAAGAAGTTAATGTCGTCTCATCAAAGACCAGTGGCACATCATCTTTAAGAGATTCACATAAGCAACTGCATGAAACCAGTGCGCCTTCTAAAGTCCATAATAAAAGTGATGTTGATAATGCTGCTACTAATTCAGAGTATCTGCAGAAACTGAAAGATGACCCTAATGCTGTCAGGTATCTTAGATCTTCTGGATTGCATTGTTTATTAGAGTCAAAAGAAGCTGACCTGTCTTTATTTTTGTATGGAACAAATCGTAAAACATGACCTTTGACGTAAGGCCTCAGAAATTGAATGTTATTCCATCTGAAATTTGATATTGTTGTATTGAATTAAACCCTGGGATTATGTGGATGGTTAATTCATCACTTTTATTCTGTACAACACGACAGTTCGATTAGTCACTTTTATGCTCTCTGTCTTTCCTCCAGACTGTACAACACGACAGTTCGATTAGTTATTATAAAAAAAATAAACTAGTACTCTCTCTGTTTATAAATTAACAAGTCATTTTAGAAATCGACGCCACTTTAAAAAATGGCAATCATTAAACAAAAATTATACAACTTTTTCAAAACTTTTAGCAAGATGCGTTAAGAAAGACCAACTCTTTTTTGCACCAGCTTCAGATATATGAACATAAACAGACGATTTTGCATCAGCTTCAGATATATGAACATAAACAGAAGATTTCAGTTATTTCAGTCCTATTACCCCCAAACACACCGGCTCTCTACTCACTATGGATGACCGATCCAGTGATTTCAGTCACCCCATGTATATCCGAACCACAACGTTCCAACTGTTAGATATATTATAAAATGTTTTATTTAGAATATAAAAAAAAAATTACAAGACTAAAACCCGCGCGTAGCGCGGGCAACAAAATCCTAGTATCACTAATTAGATTATCATGACTATGATGTATACATTAATAGTGCTAAATAGCTAGAGTGCATGACACTTGAATTATCGCACTAAATATAAAGTTAACACAACTTTTATACACTACTATATTTAATTTGTCGAAAAAAAATGAAGTTTATAGCTCCAATATTGTATACATAGTATCACTAATCAACTTAAAATGATAGGCATCTAAAAATATCTGGATTTCAAAATTATAAAGAAAAATCAAAGTCCATACACTACTTTACATTAGGGATAGTAAATTAACCTAAGGTGGAGCCATGCACATGTAAATATCACATCTCATCTAATTATTGACAGCATACCTATTAATCAGATAAATAACTAAATAATTATAAGATAGCAGAAACTTACCCTGTGAATCCTAGGAGAAAGAAGCGTATCACAAGTTTGATGCTGAACATCTCTTTCATGCTGCCAAATTTTCTGAAACCAACAACAAAAAATGTACATCTGATCATTATAACTCAAGCTCATATACAGATTTGAACAAAAAACATGCTATACATGAAGAATATACATTAAGTACCTATCTTTGTGGAAGAAGTAAGAATAAGGCAGGAGAATGAGAGAGGATAGAGCATTAGAATAAGCAACAAACACAAACTGATTCATCCCTTTTTCCATAGCCGAATTCACAGTAATCGTCAGCGCGATGGTGCATCCCTCCATCAACACCATCGCCATAAACGACACTACTGTTTCCCACATCATTCTCTTCTTCTCCATTCTCCGAATCTATTTGTATATCTATCTATCTGTTTGTTTATCCTCTGTCACTTTCCAGATCGATTTTTCTTCTCACGAGTTGTATATATATGTGCAAGGAAGGATGAGAAGAAAGATCTAGAAATGGATGAAGGATTAAATGATTTAAGAATGGATTATAGAAAATGGTTATGATATTGTGGAAGGGGGGCCAAATAGATGCAAGTTGGAGTAAAATGGTAGGTGTATAGAAGGCTTATTGAGACCATGCATTATATATAATTTTTATGCTAGAAACCATGCATGATGCATTATATTGTACTAGCATAAATTTACACCACAACAATCGTTGGTGACGATGATTGATATTCGAAATACTCAAATATTAAAAGCGAGAGCGAGAGTAAAGAAACAAGATTTATTTAGTTCGTCATAAATTATTACATGGTTTTTTTTAATTGAATTACAAGTTGAATATTGCCATATTTAACTCAGATTTAACCTTTCTCCAAAATAATATCCGCCTAAAAAATATCGATAATAAATACTGCATTATGGAAAGTATAGATATATACACATTAAAATGGTTGAATTGATCTATAATTATAGAGGAAAGTTCTGGTGCGAACATCTCTTAATGTAGAAAAACGAACAGTTCATGTTTACATATTACACGTCAATGTTCATATTCTGGATGGTAATGTTCATAATTTGGGACACGCAATTTTTTTAACGTTTTTAGTGAAAGACGTAGTGACATACTTATAATTTAATGCGAACTTTTTTTTTTCAAAACGACGACCTCACAAAACTTCATCGCCCATATTATGAACATTACCGCCCAAATTATGAAAATTAGTTTGTTGTCCGTGAACGCGTACGTTAAGCCTTGTTTTCATCCGAATTTTCTCATAATTATAATATCTGTAACTATAAATAGGCATATATAATTTCCATTTACACAAATCATACATCATTATTTATCAAGTATATGAAAAAGGTGTAACCTTTGGAGGTCTTATGAAGCTGTCTTTGGTGGCGGGAAAAAGCAGCTCGAGCATCGCCATACAGTGAAGATGATGCATCAGCATCATTTTGATGTCGACAAAGATTAGGACGTGTATATTTTTATATTATTTTTACATATAGCATGTCTTGATTTCATTTGTAGTCTAGCTCATAAATCATAATTAAGTGTGCCAAAGAAGACGTTAATTTACCAAAGACTGCAACATTTAATAAAGTATAGATATATTTTTTTTGGTGAAATAAAGTATAGATATACACACACGTTAATATGGTTGAATTGATCCACAATTATATCCATCTGGATTTCTATATATTTTGTCGTTTAACATTGTGTAAATTCTCATGCCTGTCAAAACTTGAATTAATGTCCAATTTTGTACACAAAACTAATCTTCGCGCGTCCAAATGCGTTTATTTTTATCCTTAAGATATCTTTTCATATTTTCTTTATATATGTATTTTTAGTAATTTTTAATGAAAGAATAGAATATATCTCATATTCATATCGGAATCACATAGCCGTTGACGGGACTCAGATTGCTCTCCATCGCCATACGGATCGGAGGTGAAGAGAAAAAGAAAAAGATGAAAATGGTGGAAAACTGAAAATACTAACCAATTAAGGACATAGTTATGGTTTTATTAGATATTTAATAAGCCTGAATTGTCATTGACAATTGAATAAATAAGAGATGAGAGGGAAAAATTAAATATAAACATTAATTAGTCTCAATTAACATTATTTCTCAAATGATCAATTGTATAATATATGATATATAGCTAGAATGTCTATAATTTACACATTTACGTTTTTTTCTAAAAACTAATCAACTAGTTTTTTATACAATTTTTGGGATCAACTATTATTTCAAAATTGAATTCCCAACATTATTTCACCAAAAATTGTTTTAATTCTAGAAGAAAAAAAGTCAAAAATCACAATTATACGGAAATTAGCTCAAAGACATTCCGTTTAGGCTGCTTAAATTTTAAATTTGGAATGAATTAGATAGTGGGAGTAGAGTAGGACCGATGCCATGTCGACGAAATGTGTGGCTCAAATTGAGTGATACCCTACTAATATCAAAAAATTAGTTGCGTCATTACGGAGATAATATAATTTGATTTGCGTGACCCACCTGGAGTCTTGTTGCACAAATTTAATACTGGACAAATCAGATTCTTTTATAAGGTTGAGACTTGAGATCAATCTTTTGTTGAGTTTCTATTGCACCACGACAAATATTCACATTAACTAATTGAATCTCAAACTTCAGTTTTCAACTGCATATACTTTATACCAAATGAATCTCATTTGCTTGGACTTCTTCCAAGTTTGTAACTTATATATCATCAATGAAGCTATTGAAATAGAAAGAAAAGTTCGGTGAGAACAAGGCTTAATATAGAAAAAAATAAAAAAAATCGCGTTCACAGATAACAAGCTAATGTTTTTAAACTGGGAGGTAATATTCATAATTTGGACGATGGAATCTTGTGAGGTTATTTTGAGAAGAAAAAAAAATTAAAGTTCGCAGTAATTACAAGTATGTCACCGCGTCCCTCACTGAAAACGTTCAAAAAATTTCATGGCCCAGAGTATGAACATTACTATCCAAAATATGAACATTGAAGTCTGTTCGTTTTTCCTACGCTAAGAGCTATTTGCACCGAAACTTTCCTTAGTGAAATAAACACCACAAGTTAAAGTACATATAAACTCCATCTATCAAAAAGAATTAAATGTTATTAGTGTCAGAATTAAATCCTTCACAAAGTCTATCGTGAGTATCTTTGTGTCACAAAAAACGTCCCTTGTTTGCTACTTACAAGTTACAAGTAATCCTTCATGAGATTATGGAGGGAAAAGGTGGATGCACTATCTATGATAAGGTACTTCTGTGGACACAAATACTCCTGCTAAAGAAATATCTGGGATCACCATATACCTAGAAAATAATTCCAAATATGATAGATGACAGATACTTGTGGGTAATCCTCAACAAAATAATAACCATAATGAACACAATGCCAAGCATAATAATTGTCAATTACTATAGCTTATGGTTTCAAAAATGGGCCTTGCATACTGCAGTGTGGTTATGCTTCTGTGGCCCAACTACTGTGTCAACTCAGACTGGGGTTACAACATAATATGATTGAATTAGATGCATGCAAAAGTTGAAATCACAACCACAGAACTTAATTGCAGATTTATACAGATAGAATTACATGCAAAAAAGAGAAAGAAGCTATCTAATTTTTTACACATCCACGCCCACACCTTTACTGAGAAGACAAGTTTGATCAAGATTTGGTTCAAAGTGACAAATATCACCACCTTCCTTAGTTATCTGTTTCATAGCTTTCCCTCTCATCACGGTGTAAAATCCAAACGCTATGGTCAATCCTCCAATCACACTGTTGATAGTTTCACAAAGTTTATCAAACAAGATTAAGTTAAGTATCATAAAGACAACTAGTCCTTTAAATTGTACTCACCTTCCAAGATGTAGCGTATCACCAAGAAAAGTGACCCCAAGAAGAACTGCTATGATCATTTGCAGAGGCTTAAACATGGATACATAAACCGGTCCCTTCTTCCGACAAGCCCATGATTGGATAAAATTCAGTATCCCCACTATCAATATTGCCTAAGGTATATATCATGTTCAAAACACTGTATAAATTTCAAATGGCTGCAGGTTTTTAAATATTAAGCTTCTTTTACCTCGAAGACAATGGTCATCAACTCCAAATCAGGCTTTAACTTCCAAACATCCATGTTACTTCTTTGTGCAATCATAGCCACCAGAACAGCCACAAGAGTCTCAAAGGAGCAGCTAATTAGAGCTACCAATAATTCTGATGGGTAGTCCCTCAAAACCCAAGCCTATTTTTTTTTGAAAATAACACAGAGAAGGAATATTATTAATTTGTCAACACTTGCCTACTCTCTGGTAGCTAAGAGAATTTCAAAATTGGACCTTGATGATGAGAATAAGGGAATTGAACACACTACTAATTGCACAAAAGAACCCTCCAAGGACCCAGTTTGACCCAAATAATGACTGGAGAGACACTGTGATGGAATGGGAAGGAGCAAAGAATGCAATCGGTAGACCTTTGTAGAAGATCACTATGAGTGCCCCGGAGATTGAGACTACTGTGCCTATAAATTTGAAGAAACTACTTCGAACTCTTATGTCGAGTGCCTCCATCCTAAAATATTCGGGTTTTCGTTACATGACACATGAAATACAGATATGGCAATAACTAGAAGAAGAAGATTGGACAAGTTGGGAGAGGTGGAAAAAGCTGACCTGAAAAGGATAGCAAAAATGAAAGTGAAAGCAGGGGATATATTGATCAGTGCAGATGCAAGAGTTGGCGAGCTCTGGCTCACCCCTATGAACAAGAACAGCGCGCAACAATAACTGCCAACAACAGGATAAACTTTATTTGATAATTTGGTAATAACGTTTTAGATAAGATAGAGTACAACTGCACATTTAAGTTAGCTTCAAGCACTTCAGTTTTCCCATCGCTTTCCCTAAAGTAGTTTTTGTACTGAACAATTTCCAAGTTAGGTGAGATGTCTATTGGGTATTTAGAGCAGTTTTTCCAAGGAAAAGACATAAAATGAATTAAAACTCAAGACTTCCTTTTAACCGGAATATCTCAAAAATGAATCCTCTGAGAATAAGGTGTCATACAGAATCAGAAGAGAGAAAGAAAAGTAATCAATTGTTATACTCCCTCCGTCCCTGAATTTCGTTCCTGATTCTGTTTTTGACACTATTCACACATCAAGAGAATCTTCGTAATTTCGACCAATATATAGATAAAAACATAGTCATGTGTGGTCTTGTTTTATTCGTCTTATCGAGTACTTTAATAATATTCAAATTTTATAATTTTTACTAATGTATAATTAGAGATATCGATAAAACAAAACGCACATCGGCAAACGTGCCCGAGTGAAACAGGAAGGAAATTCAGGGACGGAGGGAGTACCTTGCAAAGCCAAGAATAAAGAGGCGCAATACAATCGAACAAGTTATAGGAGGCGGTGACACTTTCCTGCACAGAGAATTGAGGGAGAGGAACAATTGGATGATATAAACGCGAATATAGATGATGAAACAATCAAACTGATATTAAAATGAAAGAAAGAAGTGAACCTGTGGAAAAGAAATGCAGAAGGAAGAAGTAAGAGGAAGCCAAGAGCATGAGAGTAAACAACAAAGATGAAGTTGTTCATTCCTCTGCTCATGGCTGCCTTGCTCAGTGTAGTGCAACCCACATCCATGGCTTCCGCAATCAATAACAATGCACCCATCTTCATCTCCTTCATCTTCGACCTTTCCATCTCTCTCTATCTCTCTGTACCTAAGAGTTTGTACAACAATTCCGTGCTTTCCTACTTAATTTATAACTGCCAACTATCTATCTATCTGGATATATTTTCTCAATATTTTTGTCTTGCCTTGCCCTTTAAGTAATACTAATATAAGACCCAAACCATGATACAAATCCCTGCAGATTACCACCACCTCACTTTTAATACCACTTCCTCAGACTTTTGTGGCTTTCAAAAGAAAATTTCACCTGGGACCATATATTTCTAGTGGTATTCTCCCACGCCCTGCTTAGAAAGAGATCAGTTCAAGAATTAGCACATATATAAATTTTTAATCCTGACTAAAACTATTCAATTCACACTATTTTCTTCTTATAGTTGGTTGCGTGAAGATATATATATATATATATATATTATATTATTATATGGTTTTGACGCCATCGCATGTGACTAACTGAAGTTTGACCTTTTAAATTAGGGTTATTTATCGAAAATCACCCGTATGAAGGCCTATATATTGCCCAAAACCACCTTTGTGTTGCAATATTACCGGAAATCACCCGTATAAACACCTCTGTCACTCAACGACCACCCGTCACTAACTTCCGTTAAATAACCCTTTAAATTATGTACATTAGATAAACACCAAGTACATCATAATCAATCTATAGTCATACAAATAGTGTACATAGTACGTTTATCCAAATGAGATGTAAAATAGATAAATATGACATGGTAATGCAATTTTCGAATTCAATTCAACATATTTTCCACTATTAATCATACTAGTTTTTTTATATAGCACTATAGCAGATCTTCTCAGTGCTCGTTGTATTATGTTTTTAATCAACTAAGTGGAAATCCAAAACAACCCCCACTATTATCGGATTTCGTGTTTGGTACTCCTCCATCTATCTCTATTTGTTTGTCCACTTTCTTGTTCGGATGTCTCATTTTGTTTGTCTATTATTTCATTTATGTCATTTTATTCTACCTATTTTATCCCTACTACTCCCTTGTCCCACTATGTTAGTCTCATTGTTAAAAAATATCTTGGATTAAGGCAAGAGAAAAGTACAAGTGAGCATTGGAAATGATGAAAATGAAATAATAAATTAATCTATTAGCCAATAAGAGAAGGATTTACAATTTACATCAGCCAATCAAAATGCAGTATTAAGAGCACACCGATCACCATCTTTTTACCCCAATAATTTCCTAAACTACCCCTGAACTCTAAACCAATAAGAATGCTGTAATTTACAAACAAAGCACTTGTTCACTGCCACTTAAAACCACCATTACAGCTCAAAACAGAGCATTACAAAGAGAGAGAAAAAAGAGAGAATAACAGAGTATCACTGCTCAGTGGACATGCCTTCAGCTTTCGACTTAAATGAGGTGTCATTCCTGGATGATGAGGGCTTCAGTGATGCAGAAATGGGAGAAAACGACACCCAGTCAGAGGAGCCATTTGGGGACATAGAAGGTAACATACCTTTTGATCTGAACTTCGAGCCAAGCCATCATCATCAGCCAGAAAATGAGCCTCCAACAGAGAACAATTTGCATCCCCAGGCATTGCCCACCAAGCTCAGCACAGAGAGAAAAATGGAGATCTTGAATGCTATGCTTCAGAAATCAGCAGCGGGAAAGCTTCCATATGGCACCATCAATGAAACTGCACAACAATTTAATCTGTCAAGGAGAACAATTGGAAGGATATGGAAAGAAGTACGAAGGGAACTACTCAACCATGGCAAATACAATGTGAGTACAAAATACCATAACTGTGGTAGGAAAAAAATCCAAGTAGAGCAAGAAGATATTGAAGCACTGAATATGGGTGACAGAACATGCATTAGAGATTTGGCAAGCAAGCTTGAAATTTCTAAGTCCACATGTCACAGATTGGTTAAGAAGGGGATCATGAGGCCACATTCAAATGCACTAAAGCCAGGTCTAAGTGAATACCATAAGGTGACCAGAATGCAGTGGGTATTAAAGCTCCTAATAGGGGACACAACACATCAAAAGACAACATACTATCCTATGTTTGACTTTGTTCACATAGATGAGAAGTGGTTTTATCAGTCAAGGAAGGCACAAAGGTATTACTTGGGCAAGAATGAAAAAGGAAAATACAGAAGTGCAAGCTCAAGCAAATTCATCCCTAAGGTTATGTTCACAGCAGCAGTAGCAAGACCAAGATTCAATGATCAAGGGGAATGCACATTTGATGGAAAGATTGACATCTTTCCATTTACTTACAAGGAGCCAGCAAAGAGGCATTCAAAAAACAGAGGCAAGGGGACACTTATCACAAAGCTCATACAGTCAGTCAACAAGACAGTGACAAGAAACATGTTGATTAATGACATTGTTCCAGCAATAATGTCAAAATGGCCAGATGATGAAGGTCACAAAACCATATTCATACAACAAGATAATGCCAGACCTCACATCACTCAACAAGACACAGAATGGCAGCAGGTATACCAGCAAGAAGGGTTCACATTTATTTTAATACAACAACCAGCCAACAGTCCAGACCTTTACATTTTGGACCTAGGCTTTTTTAGGAGCATTCAGTCACTTATGCACAAGAAGATGCCCAAAAATACAGATGAAATGTTGAATGCAGTCAATGAAACATTTTATGAGTTGGATCCACACACTCTAAGTAGTGTGTGGATGACTTTACAGTATGTGATGAATGAGATTTTACAGTGTAAGAGAGGTAATGATTATTACATTCCACATGTCAACAAAAAGAAGTTATCTCAGGCATGAGTTCTACCAAGAGAAATCAGAGCACCAAGGCATGCAGTTTTATAAGCTTGGACATTAACTCATGCAACTCCAACAAATGAAGGGACAACAACTCAAGGAAATGCAACTCAAGGGACAGAAGATCAGGAAAATGCAACTCAAGAGACAGCAACACAAGAGACAACTAATTAGGACACACTTGTTTAAGTTACAATCTTAAGTAATGATATAAGATTGTACACTAAACATATTTTGTAAACCTATTAAGAGCACACTGAATATTTTGTGTTTTGGTTATCATATTTTATCTACAAATTGTCTCAGGTGTCCTCATCCCATCACTGATAGACATGCAAGTTCATAACTTAAACATTCCAGATAGGATCAAACAACATATATTAAAATCTGTGTTCCTATGGCAATCTTAAGTCAGTGATAAATAAGGGCTTGCATCTCAGCTTGTGCCTTAAAATAATCATCATAGATATCACAGATGTCCCCATTCCCTCATTGACACAAGCCCCTAAACACTAATCTAAACGTTCTAGATAGGCATCAATCAAACTTAATTAGTTGTGTTCCTATGACAATTTTAAGTCAATCAAATGCACTCACATCTCAAGAATGTAAAAACAGACTTCATCCTTGACAGACAAATACCATGACATAACCCAAACAACTCTACAGATCACATGAGCAACTCAACAGAGAGTTACTCAACTCAACTCAACAGATACTCAACTCAACAAAGCAACTGAGCAACTCCTCAACTCAACTCAACAGATACTCAACTCAACAGATCAATTGATCAACTCAACAGAGGGTTACTCAACTCAACTCAACAGATTTCTCATGAACTCAACAGATTTCTCATGAACTCAACAGAGTTCTCAACAACTCAGCAGAATTCTCAACAACTCAGCAGAATTCTCATCAACTGAACACAAAATTAAATAGCAATATCCAAGTACCAATATCCAAATATCCAAATACCAATACTTAAATACCAGTACTTAAAACATAATGTCCACAATACCAACAGTCCAAAATATGTCCAAAACAGTCCAAAATATTTCCAAATTTACATAATCAGAGTCTTAATTCCACGAAGGGATAGAGAAACTTAGCTAGATAGTGGTGGAGTGAGAAGGGCTGTCAAGGATGATCACAAGCTCCGGGGCTTCCATCTCCGGCGTTCCTGAGGACTCTACCATCTCAGCATCAGCAGCATCATCATCAGGGAGCACAGGGACTGGCACGGGCTCAGGTGAAGGCGTGTCAGGGATGACAATGATCTCCCGGGGACGAGAGATAGCCTCATTATCCGACAGCAACTCCGACTGCGCCGGCGACCTTTGCAAATCCACTGAAACTTTCTCCGGCTCCCACCATTTGTCAACGGTGCGAGTTCTTTGCCGGCGTATGGGACTGAAAGTGTGCCTCCCGTCGCAAAAACCACCCCTTTCGCAAGGGACAGAAAGTGAGCACTCGGGGACAGGTGTAGATAAGCTAGCGTCGCCGGTCACCGTCTTCGCCGCCGACTCAACCTCCTCCTCGGTCTCCTCCTCCGTCGGGTTCGGATCGTCCTTGAAGAAACTGGGGGTAGACGATGGCTCTTCTTCCGATGGGAGTTTGAAATTCCTCTCATACGGAGGAGAAATGCTTTGAGTGAAGGACTGGGAGGGACGAGTCAGTGAATCACTCGACATCACCGGAGGAGAGAAAGAGGAGGAGAGGGAGTCGGCGAGATTAGGTTTAGGGTTTGAGAGAAAGAGGAGGAGAGCGGCGAGATCAGATGGGGAGACTAAGATTTTTTTAGGGTTTAGGCATATATAGGGTAGATTTTGGGCTGGGCTTTGGTTTTGGGCTGGGTAGGTAAGGGTTAATCGGGTTTAATTAGGAAAACATAATTAAGAGTGTTAATCTGGGTTTTAAAAAAATATCTGGGTGTTTCAGAATTTTTTATGTTAAGTTTAGATGTAGATTAGGTGAAAACTTGAAGAAATTTAATGGGTTTGAAGGTAGTTGATGATAGTAATGGTGAAAATGTAGTTGAAGAAGATGATGTAGATAGTTGATTTGATTGATAAAGTAGTGTTAGGATATGAATAAAATAATATGAGTAGGGGTATAATAGGAAGAAGTTTATGTCCAAAAATGGAAATGAGACTAACATTTCGGGACGCCCGAAATAGAAAATGAGACTAACAAAATGGGACGGAGGGAGTATCAACCTATAATTATCAGATTTTCATTTTTTCTCTTTTCTCTCTTCTATAATCATTATATTTCTACAATTCCTTAATTTCCGCAAAAATCGTACTTATGGACAAACAAAAAGGGACGGAGGAAGTATTTCATACACTAATACCTATCAATTCGTCACATGTTTCTAGCATCAGTAATAGTTAGCAAGTAAGAAACTAAAGGCCTACAGGACAGTCAAGAAGTCACTTACTACTGTAACCAAGTTCCATAAACAGTCTCAGTAGAAGGAATGCACTTCATAAACACCTCTGCAATACACTTAAGCAGGTAATTAATACTGAAATTGAAGTTATAGAACTATCTAGGTTTTGTAGGAATCAATCATGTTCATCAATGATAACTGAATCGCAATTCCAAGCTTCAATCACTAGGTTAGTGTTGGACCCGGGATAAAGCAATCAACAGTAGCCTTCTTTTTGTATATATATATATGTGCGTGTTGTGCACGAGGGAAGAGAAAAAAAGGTAAATTACTAAAGAAAGAGAAAAAGGGGTAAGTTACAAAAACAGAAAGAAAAGAAGATAAGAAGGAGAGGGAACAGCAGGAAAAGGCAGAAGGCGGGGGGGCTCAGAGAAAAAGCAGAATAAAAGAAAAGAGGAGGATAAGAACAAAAGGAGGAGAGGAGGGAGGAAAAAAAAAGGAGAGAAGGAAGAAACAAGAGCAAAGAAGAACGAGAGGAGAGAAGGAGATGGAGGCTGTTTTGTGGCTAGAGGGGAGCAGCCCTCGGATGGGGGCTCTCGGTTTGGATTCCCGCAGCCCCGCCGCTTCATCCGCTACCGCTAGGCTCACCAGCCCGCTTCAGATCGGATCGGCACGTGTCCCCTCCTTCTAGCGCCAAGCCGTAGCCCGCCTTGGCTCGCGTCGCTTCCCTAGCCGAAGCCGAAGCCCGCAGTCCGCCTTGGCTCGCGTCACCGCCCTAGCCGTGGCTCGCGTCACCACCTCGGCTTTGTTCTCGGGACTTCTCGCCTCGGCCATGCACGCGGCCTCGTTATACACGAAGGCTGTTTAAGAGAGACTCCAAGCATAAACAAGTAATTGAAGTATCATTTGTCAATTATATCATTTATATAATTACTGACTTGAGCGTCGGAGTGCCTTCCCGGGGAGCCCCATCTCCGGGTTTGGCTCTTGCAGGGATCCGAGGATATTCCGATCGAGAAACAAAAGAGACTTGGGGGCTTGAGGAAGAAGAAACGACAAAGACTCGGGAATCCGGAGTGTTACCGGTTTCCTTTCCGTTGGAACGAGGTTCCAACAAATCCGAGTTCCAACACTGGCGCCGACCGTGGGGATTTTCCTCACACAACTGGTTTGACATCCGTCATGACGAGAGATTGCTATTCTTGCTCTATGAAAAACAAATCACAAGATTAACAAAAGATAAAAGGCAAAGAGTCAGGTAAGTCCCGCTTGCACCTTGCATGATTTTTACCTTACTCATACTTTCTTCTATTTATTTAGCTTGATTACAATTAGCGGTATCGGGCGAGTCACCGAGCACGCGATATGTACCGTGACCTAGATGAGATGTACACTCACCTAGGCCATGATGCCGCCTCACCAGGCGGGGCTGTAAGACCTCTTGGGTGGTGATGCAGCTTCTAAGGTTGAGCTAGAAAACTCTCCTTGGTCGCGAAAGCATGGACGGGTTTATGTCATCGAGCTCACCCGCCATGATCCCGCCTCGCCAGGCAAGACTGTAAGACCTCTTGGGTGGTGACGCAGCTTCCAGCTTCCAGGGCTGAGCTAAAAAACTCCCCCTGGTCGCGAAAGGTTAGACGGCTGGGCTGGGCTAAAAGACCCCCCCTGGTCGCGTGTCCAGCTTCCAGGGCTGGGCTAAAAGACCCCCCAGGTCGCGTATCCAGCTTCCAGCTTCCAGGGCTGAGCTAAAAAACTCCCCCTGGTCGCGAAAGCCTCACTGGGCTGGGCTAAAAAAAACCCCAAGTCGCGTGTCCAGCTTCCAGGGCTGAGCTCAAAAACTCCCCTTGGTCGCGAACTCGCCGTGATCCTGTTTCGCTAGTTTGGGCTCAAAAACCCTCCTAGGTCGCGATGCAGCTTCTAAGGTTGAGCTCAAAAACTCTCCTTGGTCGCGAAAGCATGGACGGGTTTATGCCTGCCGTGATGCAGCTTCTAAGGTTGAGCTAGAAAACTCTCCTTGGTCGCAAATACATGGACGGGTTTATGCCAACCACCGAGCTCACCTGCCATGATCCTGCTTCGCTAGTTTGGGCTAGAAAACCCTCCTAGGTCGCGATGCAGCTTCTAAGGTTGAGCTCAAAAACTCTCCTTGGTCGCGAAAGCATGGACGGGTTTATGCCTGCCGTGATGCAGCTTCTAAGGTTGAGCTAGAAAACTCTCCTTGGTCGCAAATACATGGACGAGTTTATGCCAACGAGCTCACCTGCCATGATCCCGCTTCGCTAGTTTGGGCTAGAAAACCCTCCTAGGTCGCGATGCAGCTTCTAAGGTTGAGCTCAAAAACTCTCCTTGGTCGCGAAAGCATGGACGGGTTTATGCCTGCCGTGATGCAGCTTCTAAGGTTGAGCTAGAAAACTCTCCTTGGTCGCAAATACATGGACGGGTTTATGCCAACGAGCTCACCTGCCATGATCCCGCTTCGCTAGTTTGGGCTAAAAAAAACCCTCCTATGTCGCGGGTGACAATATACCCATAGTGCAAACGTGTTCGTGTAATCACAATTATATGACCAAAAATGCATCTAGACCCCGCGGGCAAATTCCATTCGACAATATATGTAACCCACGCGAGGACCAGTATACCTCATTGCGTGCACGATGGCACGCGATCACGAATGGCACACTCGCGTGCCCGTAACAAATGCGCACTCCGGACTAAAGATGCATTGTACATGCTCGAAAAATTGCACTAACTACGCGTGTAACAACATGTTCAATCACAAGATCGATCACGAGGCTAACACCTTAGCTAGCCTAAGGTGCCTTTTTCCCTTAAAGCTCGGGAGCTTCCCTTGTCTTTTGTTCGCTCACAATAGGCCAGGAGCTTCCCTTAGCTTCATTTGTTCGCGAGAGTACTCACGAGACTAACACCCTAGCGAGCCTAGGGTGTGGAGTCATTTATTATATGCAAAATCATATGCTTGCGATGCATTAAAAACTATACTTAACCCTTTGTTCCATTACATGCCTCGCGAGTATACGAGACATCCGTAGAGGTGATATGCTCGCGTGTTAACAACTATATACATGAGTGTCAGCATGTCCACAATTCCACGCGAGCTCAGCATACTCCATATTGCAACTATACTTTACGCGAGCAGCAATGTGCTCCATAATACCCATACATATACTACGTAGGCATCAACATGTTGCATGTTACATAAACACACGTGAGCAACCACATTCTTCATAATAATGCACACTTCACACGAGAAATAACATACTCGGCGCTGCTCGTATGCCACGCAAGCAATAACATGCTCCATAATATCCCTATACTTACGTATGGATATGCTCCACATTATGCATATATCACATGAGCAAAGACATTTTCATTCGCACGTCCGTTTGCGAGGCTAAAATCCTAGCGAGTCTTGGGTGTCTCTTCCATTAGGCATGGGAGCTTCCCTTAGCCTTCGTTCATTCGCATTAGGCATGGGAGCTTCCCTTAGCCTTCGTTCATTCGCATTAGGCATGAGAGCTTCCCTTAGCCTTCGTTCATTCGCATTAGGCATGGGAGCTTCCCTTAGCCTTCGTTCATTCGCATTAGGCATGGGAGCTTCCCTTAGCCTTCGTTCATTCGCATTAGGCATGGGAGCTTCCCTTAGCCTTCGTTCATTCGCATTAGGCATGGGAGCTTCCCTTGGCCTTCGTTCATTCACATTAGGCCGGGAGCTTCCCTTAGCTTTGTTCATTAACGAGAGATCTCGCAAGGCTAGCGACTAACGAGCCTTGAGAGTTTTTCTCCTCGAGTCTCGTCTTAATCTAAGAAAAAAAGGCTATAAGGTGCGTAAGAGAAGAATCAAGGGGAGGTTGGGTGCGATTCACTCTCAAAATCACCGTATCATACCATCCTATTAAAATTTGTCTCGTCTTTACCCAGTCTAATACGCAAAAATGTCACGTGAATGACGAATAACACACTCGCGAAATTCCTCAATGGGCATAAGATTTAGTAAAGGTCCAATAAACCAAGCCTTCGTTTATTCAACGAAGAGCTTGGGGAGCTGTGTTGGACCCGGGATAAAGCAATCAACAGTAACCTTCTTTTTGTATATATATATATGTGTGTGTTGTGCACGAGGGAAGAGAAAAAGAGGTAAATTACTAAAGAAAGAGAAAAAGGGGTAAGTTACAAAAACAGAAAGAAAAGAAGATAAGAAGGAGAGGGAACAGCAGGAAAAGGCAGAAGGCGGGGGGGCTCAGAGAAAAAGCAGAATAAAAGAAAAGAGGAGGATAAGAACAAAAGGAGGAGAGGAGGGAGGAAAAAAAAAGGAGAGAAGGAAGAAACAAGAGCAAAGAAGAACGAGAGGAGAGAAGGAGATGGAGGCTGTTTTGTGGCTAGAGGGGAGCAGCCCTCGGATGGGGGCTCTCGGTTTGGATTCCCGCAGCCCCGCCGCTTCATCCGCTACCGCTAGGCTCACCAGCCCGCTTCAGATCGGATCGGCACGTGTCCCCTCCTAGCGCCAAGCCGTAGCCCGCCTTGGCTCGCGTCGTTTCCCTCGCGTCGCTTCCCTAGCCGAAGCCGAAGCCCGCAGTCCGCCTTGGCTCGCGTCACCGCCCTAGCCGTGGCTCGCGTCACCACCTCGGCTTTGTTCTCGGGACTTCTCGCCTCGGCCATGCACGCGGCCTCGTTATACACGAAGGCTGTTTAAGAGAGACTCCAAGCATAAACAAGTAATTGAAATATCATTTGTCAATTATATCATTTATATAATTACTGACTTGAGCGTCGGAGTGCCTTCCCGGGGAGCCCCATCTCCGGGTTTGGCTCTTGCAGGGATCCGAGGATATTCCGATCGAGAAACAAAAGAGCCTTGGGGGCTTGAGGAAGAAGAAACGACAAAGACTCGGGAATCCGGAGTGTTGCCGGTTTTCCTTTCCGTTGAAACGAGGTTCCAACAAATCCGAGTTCCAACATTTAGAAACAGTTCCAGACTTTAAACAAATTGAAATTGACGAAGACAACTTCATACCTTCGAATGAATTTTCCAGAAGAAGGTTCAAATTAGTCGCAATATGTGCCCTAACTGGTTCCGGTCTCCAATGTCGAAAGTAAAACAGGAACGAAAATCACACGATTGCATAAAGCAAGTTTCCGATTTGCAAGAGTTTGGAAGAAAAATCTGAAGGCAGACTGTAGATCGATATGAGAGGGGAATGATCATGAGCGTGTAATCGCGGAAGTGAGAATTGGTCAGATAACTGAGACGCGATGTGTGCACTTGGCTTTTATATATGTTTCGGGTTGGCGTATGTAGTACGCTCAAATTGCAGGGTAAGCCGACGCGGAAATATTTACAATGGACTGGGCCACGATGGTCCAAAAGTGTACTATTTTAAGGCCCATTCCAGACCCAGTATGTCAGATTTCAACGGAATAGGCCCAAAAGTATTTTTATCTTATAATAAAACTCACCCAATAAATGATCCTACAAGAAAGATAAATTTATTGTTTTTGGTCAAAACAAGAAAAAGAGAAAAAAATACATTTGTGTAGGTTACATGGGAAGGTTAATACATATAAATATAAATACATGTATATAATTAAATACATATACATATAATTATACATGTATTAATTAAATACATATACATATAATTATATATTTATTAATTAAATACATATACAAAAAATTATACATGTATTTATGCTTGTGTAAGCTAGCGAATTTCATTTATACGTAGTTTTGTTTTCTGCATGTACATGGATTTATTGTTGTGTTTGTTAGTTGTTGCACATTCGTGTAGGTTAATATACATTTGTACGCAAAGTCTTTTTCAAATTATATATGTCGCTTATCTTCTTCACTCTACTATTTTTTTTATAATCACTTGATTAGATTGGTTGTGGGCATGTGTAGCGGAGGCCTTCTAAAGCGTTTGTGCGTAAATGCGAAGAGTAGTTAGTTGCAGTACAGTTTCGTCGGAGCAGAAGGAGATCTAAGAGAATTGGATGGAGGTCATTAAAAATTAAGTATCTTGCTCTGTTGTCTCTTAAGGAGGCTATATGGTTCATGATAAGCCTTTTTAGAGGGATATGATTTACGTTCATATGAGTAGTTAGAAAGAGGATTCATATATGGCCCTCTGAATCTAATTTCTTCTGCATTTATTTCTCTATTTTGTAATCATCAATACTCTTTTTCCACACTTTTTTTCAGTGGGTCATTCAAACATTCACCAAACTAGTCTCAACGTTCGGATGAAACCATCTTAACTCCCCAGACATATATCCGTCTCAAACAGTTTAATCCATTGGGTTGATGTTGTGGTTATATTGACCTACAAAATAGTATCAGTACATACAATTTTTAAAAATCTATTTCAGTAGAGTTTGGAGGCTAAATGTGGACAATTCATTCCACACATCTATCGAAGGATGTGAACCGACCCTTAATAACTCGACCTATCTAGACTATTACAATGATCAAGTTATGGAGTGTCGGTTTCACATTCATATACTCCCTCCGTCCCATATTATAGATCACGTTTTTCATTTTGGACGTCTCAAAATATAGATCTTACTTTCCTTTTTTATCTTTTTGTCTTATTATCAATATCACATCAATCTACACTCTCTTTCCTCCTTTTTACATCAAAACTCACACCAATTCACTTTTTTATCTTCTCTTTCCTACTCCCTCCGTCCCATAATGTTAGTCTCATTTCTTTTCGTGACACTATTCACAAACCGAGAGAATCTTGTAGATTTCTCCTAATGTATGAGAAAAAACATAGCCATGTGGGGTCTTATTTGATTCGTCTTAATGAGTACTTTAACAATATTAAAAAATTATAATTTTTATTAACATATAACTAGAGATATCAACGATGCAAAACATGTCTCGGCATATGTGCCTGATTGAAATGAGACTAACAAAATGGGACAGAGGGAGTACATAAAAATCCACACTCACTCACAATCTCTTCTCTCCACTTTTCTTTCTCCCTTCCTTAATTTACCTCGATAACAACAAACGTGATCTATAATATGGGACGGAAGGAGTATTATTTGGAACATATATACCACCACTATAAACATAACACAAGATTAAATAGATTTGTTAATCATACACTTCCAATCTAAGCCATGAAGACAAATTAACAAGCCCTAATTTTCATAGTTGTAGATGCAAGTATCATGCAAGGGACCCATAAGACAGAGGGGCAACCATGGAAAGTCGAAAGAACGTCAAACGGAATAGTGAAAGTTGTTGTAGTTTGCATGTGGATACATGTGCGTTCCGTTCCCACCACTTATCCCGTCACAACGGGCTATAATTTTGTAATTTCTATGAACAATGTTTTTTTTTAAAAATGACCGAAACGAATCTGATCGCCAGATTATGAATAGTACCATCAATATAAACAATAGTTTGTTATCTGTGAACGTGAACGCTTCGTCTCCCCTTTTCTAGTTTCTACCCAAACTTTCCTCCTACGTATTATCATAGAGAAACAATATAGATATAAATGTATTTCACATACGAATATACGAACGTATATGCACATTTTTCACATTCACGTCTACATGTTAGCATTGGCCTTTTTTCCATACGATGTCAAAATATTCACATATCTAGGAATTTCCATGCATTTAGGTCTGTACGTATATATTAACATTATTATCATACGATACATGGACGTTAGTATGTTACCACTTCCTTTCCAGTTCATATACATAAATTTACTAGTTGGTGCCCATTCCCGTGAATTATGTACGTATACACCAATCATATACTCTTACGATCGAGCCTATACTCTTAGCTAGCTTCAACAAGTGGCTCATCAAGTTAAACCAATCGAAAACATAAGCAATAAATGTATGGGGTAAGCTACTAGCTAGCTATAGATGTAGCAAATGGACATATTCATATATATGAATAATGCATGCTGTGAAGATTTTAGATCGATCGAAGAAGAAAGAGTGGAAGCCCGAGAAAGACGGGGTTTGATGAGTTCATAAAATCTGCCCATGCATATAAATTATAGTCATATAGATAGATACAATAATAGACATATCTCATTAATTTATATAATATATATACACTTTTGTGTATGCATGTGTACATATATTATATATACATACTTTAATTAATTGATTTCATCGTCATTTTCCTCAGCTAGCCTGGCAGCATTGCACATTTGGCCCCCACATTGTTTTGTGCCCTAACTTTTCTATAACAACCATAGTAAAAATAAACAAACTTCACATATTACACGTTAATGTTTATATTCTGGATGTTAATATTCATAATCTGGTCATGAAACTTTTGAAACGTTTTCGATGACATACTTATAATTACTACGAACTTTGATTTTTTTATGTTTTTTTTCTCAAAATGACCTTAAAAAATTTCATCGCCTAAATTATTAACAGTACCGCCCAAATTATAAACATTAGTTTTTTTTATCTGTGAACGTAGGAAAAACGAAGCGTTTACGTTCATAAATGACAAACTAATGTTCATATACTAGATGGTAATGTTCATAATTTGGGCGGTGACAATTTTGAAGTTTTTAAGTGATCCACACGGTGACAATTTTGTAACTTTTGTTAACAATTTTTTTTTGAAAATAACTGAAATGGACTTGATCGCGAGATTATGAACATTACCAAACATTTAATAGCGTGTTATTTGTGAATGCGGACGCTTCGTTTTTCCTACTCTTTGTCCCATAATATAGTGTTCATTTCACTTTGTAACACTATTTAGAATTCTTTTGAACTTTCCACCTTTAGTCTAATATATAAGAAAAGAAAACATAGTCATGTATGGACTGAACCTTGTTTGATTCGTCTCGAAATGGATAGTGTATTATGGGACGGAGGAAGTATATATATTTCTTTGTTATAAGTGTAATATAATACAGTAGATAGGCAAATATGTAAATAGGAGTATAGGGATCCACATAAGTTAGCTAAATAAACAGATTATGTAACCAGTAATCATTTTAAGTTCAGTTTTACTTTCTTCTTCCTTTGGTTCCTCTAAATCCATAGTATATACATGATTTTGTTCTGCTTTTCTTTGTTTGATCAATCGTGATCGAATTTATAGCCAAGATAGCTAAGTTATGAAGGTGAAGATGACATGGAAGATAAGATTAAATGTGCAGGCGTCCCCTCGTGAACAGAACACATGCATATATACATACAATCGATCTCGTTGTGGAAGTTTCTACAAAACATGCATATATATACGAAAGTAGAGTCAGGGACCGTTAGTTGTTAAATAAGCTCTTCAATCGATCATGAAAATACAATTTAAATGTACGTATATATTCTCCATTTGTGGGGTTCTTTTGTTTCTTCAATCTCGACAATTCATATATGGTTCAACTTGTATAGATCTCATTAAGTTCAGCAAGGAGATAAGACTCTCCATCGATCTCTCCAACATTTTAATGAAGATGTTAACGATCGAAGGCGACTATATATCTTATCTTCTGTGTGTATACGTAGCATGGAACATATATATATATATATATATATACACCGTATATACCATATGTTGTGGCGTACGCAAGAATTTATCTTAGAAGAGGCTATATTATACATTGATTAAAATTAAAATTAATAAAAATATATAATATAAAATATTAAATTCACTTTTTAAGGGACTATATTAAAAAACGCAAATTTTACACTAAAGAAAAGAAATCGGGATCGGATTTTATATAGGGGGCTTATAGAGTTATAGCCCCTCCTCTGCCTCAATTGGTCGGCTCCTAACCCCAATTACGTTACATCTGTCACTATTTGTTTGTCCACTTTTCTTTTCGGGTGTCCTTTTTTGTTTGTCCACTATTCTATTTATGTCATTTTATGCTACCCATTTTATCTCTATTATCAACCTATAATTACCACTTTTTCACTTTTTCTCTCACCCAAATTTCAATCTTATCTACTCTTTCTCTCTATCTCTCTCCTCCAACCATTCACTTTATACTTGTGGACAAACAAAAAGGGACGGACGGAGTATTACTTTTGTGTATATATATCCAATATAATATTTAATTTGGTGTAAGGAACTGTGATTAAGTCGGCGTGGATAGTACTTAGGATAAATTGCGAGAATCTAGATTTCGATGGTTTAAGCATGTTCAGAGGAGGTCGCTTTGTGCGTCTGGGTTCGCTTGTCAGGTTCTGGCGTTGGGGATTTCAACCGTTGCAAAGGTCGTCGTAAAAAGAGTTGGATGTAGGTCATCCGAAAAGACTTCGCTGTTTTAACATCCTTGATTCCGTGCTAGGCTTTGTTTTGATTTCTCTATATTGTTCTTGGGGTTGGTGTTTGCGTAATTATGACCTTATTTTTTATGTTTTCATGTGCTAGGTCGTTGGTAAGCTCTTATATTTTAATCATATCGATTATTTTCTATTATTTTCTCTCCGATCCATTTAATTTGGGAAAGGAAATAGTTAATCCCGACCCCGATATATAATGGAACGTAAATATTGTTGTTGTTGTTGCAGGGAGTTGTGATAAACTAAGCTGCTCTCACATCAGTTCACTACATAGCATAGCTCTCCAAAATGTAATTAATAGATATGTCTGGTCTTAAATAATGGATCGACGTGCAACGAACCTAATTATAAGCTATACGGAATACTCCCTATGTCCCATTATATAAGCCTTATTTCATCCCCGCACGGATGTTGATGCACGTTTTGTTTTGTCAATATCTCTAGTTACGTATTAGTAAAAATTATAAAATTTTGAAATTGTTGTAGTACTTGTAAAGACGAATCAAACAAGACCTCATATGACTATATTTTTGTTTGTAAATTGGAAGAAATCGAGAATATTCTCTCAAATTGTGAATAGTGACAGAAAAGGAAATGAGGCTTATATAATGGGACAGAGAGTACTATATATATATATATATATATGACATGATTGATTAGATATATTAATCTAATAGAGTATGAACCTAGCTTGTCAATTTCATCTGACCTATGCATTGATTTTATTAATTAATTAATAAAGCGAAATCATGCAGCACACAAATTTGGATATCACCTAAGTTTACCACATCAATTATGAACATTAACTTGTTATATGTGAATATAAGTTTTTTCTATATTTAGCCTCAAACTTTTCTCTTAAGATAGTTTCAAAATAAAGTGATTCCTTGAAGAAAAAACACCTAAATTTTCATTTAGAAATAATTAAACTATGTTAACATATGTATATAGTGACACTTATATATAACAAGTGACAACTCATTCTAATTCCCATTACATGTTATAACCAACAACATATCCATCAAAATAACGGGCAAAACATGAAACAAATAAATGTGGTGAAGTTAACATAGTTATGTACGTGAAATTATTGCTCTATAATTAATTTCACCGGTAAACTATCACTTATATCCTAATTGATTTATGGCCTTAGCCTTTAAGGGTCATGTGCAATTAACTAAAAACCATAGTACATTATATATCGTATATACTAGGGTGGAGAAAAGGTGGGGGACTGAAATACTGAATGCCTAAGCAAGAACACATGTGTAGTTTTTTTACAACCCAAACCAGTCCCCACTCGATCATCTCATATACACTCAAAATTAAAACTAACGTGAAAATGATTATTAGTATAAATATATAAATGGATTATATTCGCACGCAAATTTATATTCGTACGCAAATTTCTTCATGTATGGAGATACATGTGTAAATAAATGGGAATTTATCCATTCGCAATATGTGCATGCATGTATTTAACAAATACATGTATAAAAATTAATGCACATATATTTGCATATGCAGACAAATTTTAATATAAAAGGATGTACATGAATATTTATACATTCGTACGGTACGGTATTGATAATTTATCATTTAAGAATTTGAAGAAATGCAGACAACCATAATAAAGTTGTTAATGTATTCCAAGAATTGTGCTATTATAAATCGTTATTAATCAATATCATGCAAATATGCAATATACTACTAATCAAAACATATACCCCCTCCATCTTTATATGTTTGTCCTCTTTGTCAACTCACACTTCATAAGTCGATATAATTTGCTCGATTATTCCCAATCTATGAGAAAAAATATAATAACGTCTGATTCATCTCAATTAACACTTTAACAACATAAAAAATTTACAATTATTAGTAATATGTAGTTGGAGATAATAACGACGCAAAACTTGTATCGACAAACGCAAAAAAGTACAGAAATAGACCAAGGGAGTAATATTAATTAAACTAAAATGTTAAATTTCTTTTTAAAATTTTATATATAAATACACATCTCAGTCTCCTCTATTTTTCATAGCCCTTCACTTAGCTTCATTCTACACCATACAGATCTTCTTCACAACGAAAAAACAAACAAACGTTTTCTTTTCTTCTCTGCCATAAAAAATGAAGTCTAGGAGGATGACATCAATGAAGAAGTCTATGAGAGTTAAGCACAAAACGGCGTCGTATGGTGATTCATCTGATGTGAAGGTGGAGAAGAAAGTGAAGAAGTTGCAGAGTTTGATACCGGGAGGTGAAGAAATGGGGCCGGAAAATCTGTTTCGACATACCGCCGATTATATTTTCCGTTTGAAGCTCCAAATTCATTTTCTTCAGCTAGCTCTTCATAATTCTACACCAAGCTCAGTTGATGTTGCTAATGCAACGGATCTTGATTTATAATTCTATGTTTTACATATGATATATGATGATGAGCTATAGTTATGTATACTCATCGATCAATCCTATTTTTATAGTTCTTATATACAAGTTTTTTTTTCTTGATGTGGTATCTTTAATTTGCTTAGTATGTAGTATATATATGTGATTAATATAATAACACCTCCTGTTTATGATATTAGGGTTCTTAATTGAGTTCTCCTATTCAGAAATACATATTCAAAATTATAACTTGCATTTAGTAATGTGTTAGGCGCACTATTGATGCGTCTAAAACCTTTTTTTTTTAAAAATCGGTTCAGTTTACGGATCCGCCAAAAAAAAAATCCTCGGCTCATCCTAACTGCTCCTAGGAATTCACCTGGTTTGCCTGGATACGATCTCGGTTGCGCCCAAGACGGATGCAAGACATTAAATTTTTGGTGCGGGTTAAAGCCCTTGAAAAATTAACTAACCCTTTTGCTCGATGTGCTTCACTATCAAGTATCAAATCTGGATAAACATGATTAATTAGATCTCTCTAGCTTCAATTTAAACTGTAATTAATTCGTTTTTTTCTATTTAAATTTTTTTTCTGAATAAAATGCATGATCATTATATATGGGGTTTGATTTGTGAGCGGGTAATTTTTAATTTTTGAACCAAAATTTTAAACACATTGCATGACGTTTTAAAAAATATAGTGTAAAAAGATGAACTCAATCATAGAGCGTTTTAACGAGATCTCAATAATTAAAATGGGCGGTGCATATTCCAATCTCCCGTAACCCGTTATATATTCTACTTCCCTACATATGCAGATTATGTAAGCATTTTCGCAAATGAATCAGAGTTAATCTCAAAGCACACATAATTAATGGATCAGCTAACAAGTGGCCGGATGATCAATACTATTAGTCCATTGATTTAGTATTAGGTTTCCTTACACATTTTATGTAAAGATTTTCATGTTCTTTTTCTCACGTTTATGAAAACATGCATCTACATTGTAAACTTTCTACGACGTATTTTATGTCTCAAATGTATTACGGTCAAGATGTAGAACAACTCTGATCAATCTTTAGGCAAAAGAAGGGTTAGTTGGATGAGAATGAAAATTTTAATTTGTTAGTTATGATTAAAGTAGCCCGTTGTGAATGTAGCTATTGTCTTGATTGATACTATATGTTGACCCCATATTTGACCACCATAATAATACTCCATCCGTCCCTTAATGTTCTTCTCATCTCTTTCCGGCACATTCGCCAAGACACGTTTTGTAACGTTAATATCTTTAAATACACCTTAATAAAAATTATAAAATTTTGATATTGTTAAAGCTCTTGATGAGACGAATCAAACAAGACCCCATATTACTATATTTTTTCCTATATATTACTCCCCCCGTCCCATAATGTTCTTCCCATTTTTTCATGACACATTTGCCGAGGTGCGTTTTATATCCTTAATATATCTAGTTTTATGTTAATACAAATAATTAAAATTTGATATTATTAAAGTACGCATTAATACGAATCAAACAAGACCCCACATGACTATATATTTTCTTATATATCAAGACAAAATGAGAAGATTCTCTTCAACCGTGAATAGTGTACAGTATTCGAAATGGGAAGAAAAATATGGGACAAAGGGAGTAGAAGATATGTGAAAGATTGTCTTAAAACGTGAATAGTGTACACTTGATCATTAAGTAGGGTATTTAATATTTATAACTAGCTACTTTTTTCTTAACTAACTAGTTAGCTTAGTAGAAATTGGGGGCCATTGTCATTGATGAGTACGTACAATACGGGTAAGCCACTAGAGCACGGCATCATACAATACAACGTAAATATATACATATGGTAAAGTTTTATATTTTGAATGAACAATTCATTAAATGGTAAATTTCGTTATAATTAATACCAACAACACGTCAGAAGGATGTGAAACGACAAAACACATGATGCGATTCTACGACGTAGAAAAGAAAAAGGAAAAAACATGATAACAATAATCATGGACATTAATAAGACACGAAAACTTAGAGTCGAGGGACGCGAAATACTCTCTGGCTTGAGCTTACTCCAAATACACTCCACATGTCGGTCACTATAGCTCCACCACCGTGATTTTATCCCTCCATATGTCCATGTTTCGAGCCATGTCCTTTGTTATCTCTAGATGCGTCAGATCCTTCTTTATCGATCACTTCTACCCAACTTATCTTTGACCGACCTCTACCTCTCCGTAATACGTCAAAGCAGTGGCGTACGCAAGAATTTACTTCGGAGAGACTAAATTATACATTGATTAAAATTAATAGATAAATACTAGAATATATTAAATTCATGTTTTAGGAGGGGCTATATTTAACAAAACGCGTTAATTTTTACACTAAATTTTTTTATTTTACTTTTTTCGGGAATTTTTTTCGAGGGGGGTTTTAGTCCCTCGTGCCTCACGTGGGTCCGCCCCTGCGTCAAAGTCTAAACTCTCGCACCGGCGCGTCGGGTCCTCTTCTCTGCACATGCCGTACCAACGGAGTTTCGTTATAATTAGTACGAGTATAAGAAAAACGAGCTAGGTTAATTAGGTATTATATTGTTTCTCCTGTCACGACATTAACAAGTCATTCTCAGATTTTCTCGTCTGTCTCAGTGGTTTCATTTAACCAATTCAACTTCGTGGAAAATGTCTATAAGTTAACATCGTGACATGCATCAATGCATGTATATACAAACTTGAATAACCTTTCCCAAATGTCTTCACGTGGCTAATGCCATATAGTTCAACTCGACCATGTCACATTAGTCATGTCGGTAGTGAATAGTGATGTAAGACCCGCGATTTTACCTCCTTCATTGGGCCAGGATAGATCTTATCTTATCCAAAAAAACAAACTGAATTAAAAGTGTTAATCAATTCTGAAAAAGGAGCAAAACTAAAAGAAAGAACTCCATGCAGTCGTGTCCGATATGTACTACAAGTCCTAAATAAGTGAAGGTTTCCGCGATAAAAGATAACAAACGTGATAACAAAAAACAAGCGTGATATAAAAGTGACGTGATAACAAAGGTGTTTATTTATTATGAATTCGCCATCTCTTAACTTTTGATTCTCTCATTACACGAAAACGTTATACGAGATGATGGACGAGTATTTATAGTGATAATAAGTTAGCAGCTTGCGCAAGAGACTCCTCGCCTGTGATTACCTTCTAATTCTATTGATTGGTCTTTGTTCACGGTAGTAGTAGTTGCGTGGAGGAATTTGGTGATCGAGATCATGCAATATCAGAACTTGATCCATTCAGATTGTATCAGGACAATAGCTTTAAAGAGCGATGGCGTGCTGATAAAAAAGTGAGTCAATTATGCGGGATCCATCAATAACAACTTACCAAACACATTGGCTTGATGTTAATTCATTTGAATTATTAAAAAATAAGATAAGACTTTCGGTCAAAACCTAAAAATTGCATATATGTGCAGCAATGTGCTCGTTGGACCAACTCAGAACACATAAATATATGGATAATTAGTAGTACATATTAATTTGAAGAGCTAGCAAAGAGACCCTACACAACATTAATTTGTAAATATTGATCGAGACGTACTGCAATCGAATTCCAAGTCAAAAGGGCAAATTAAGCAGTTAGCTTGAAATAGTGCAAACTACGGAGTATTGATGAAGAACAGTTACATTGCATGTGCATGTGCCCCCAATCTGAATCTGCAGCCATACGTGTAAGTCTCACCTTTGTAGTCCCAAATTCTGCTAGATCTTCGGGAAAAATTTGCCAATATTTCTTTTCTGTTCTGTTTAATACTGTAGATGTGCAGCAGATGTTGTTAACCAATAACTCTTCAAGTCATAGAGCCCACTCATGACAAGGAAATGAAACCCTATAATAATTTATCTTGTATATAAGAGAAAAGTTAGGTGAGAACAATGTTTAACGTAGGAAAAACGATGTTTTTTGCGTTCACAGATGACAAGTTAATGTTTATAATTTGGATGGTAATTTTCATAATATGGACAATTGAATTTTTAAGGTCATTTTGAGAAAAAAATAAACAAAAATCAAAGTTCGTTGTAATTATAAGTATGACACCGCGCCCCTCACTAAAACGTTGAAAAAATTTCATGACCAATATTTATGAACATTACTATCCTGGATATGAACATTGACGTTTAATTTGTGAACGTAAACTGTTCGTTTTTCCTACGTAAAGTTGTTCGCACCGAAACTTTCCTCCGTATGTAATGCTTACTTATTTGCTTAACTAACATTACATGGCAATTAATAAGGGAGTACTAAATTTATGTACATAAAGACATAAAATATCTCAACATTTGCATGAATTTTACCTTTATTGCATTAGTTTGTACTCAAATTTGTGCATAGTCTAAAGTATCTGTATGACAGTTGCTATGAACAGTCTCACTCACCATACCAAATTATGTGGTTGTTCTTGCAAAAATGAACCTTGAAGAATACATAAATAAATGGAAATGACAGCAGAAAGGATAAAAAATTATACAGTTTTCTACAAATAGCTCTTCATTGTACTTTGAGCAACAACAACTCGGTTGTATGGAAGACAAAATAGTCAAGAACCATCCATGGTCTCTCAAATATATATGACTTACAATCTCTCTACCTTCTCTCCTTCATGCCTTGCACAAAATCCATTCCCCTCACATTCCACTACAATTAAAGATTTAATCAATGTACACGAAAAAACAACCAGACTCGGGTGGGAGTAAAAACAGACGAGCAAGCGCCAAAATGAAACAAAAACCAAAAACATTTCACACATTTCGAGTGGACTCACTTGAGTAATGCTGATTCCGATTCCCTGCTGTTTGACCTTCATGCAAAGGGACCATGAGAGGCAGAAAGGTAAGATTGTAGAGTATTAGGAGATGATTTATCTCTTAAATCCTGCAGTAATTTCATGAGAACTTCACAAGCCTTGAGGAAAATTGTTGATTTGGCCTTCCTCCAACACGTCTTTTCCATTTTGTTTGTATGAGATACGTAAGCGCATGACAAGAGATTTCTGCATATGACAATATAATGTATATTATGCTTCAATTCTTAAACTCGGTAGGAGATCATGTAGAAAAATGTCTTGGTCCATGATGTGAATTACCTTTCCGTGTTGGCTATTAGTGACTCGCATGTTCTGGGTGATAGAACCATTCCCACTTGCAGGAAGACTGTTACCACTAGCAGGATCCAAGTGCAGTTGCAGAAACTAAGACAAAAAGTTTAATAACAACATCAAAGTTTGTTACCGAGAAGCTTATACAAGGTTCATGATCAGAGGATAAGAGTATTAAACAGGGTCAAATGATATAAGCAAGGAAGAATAATTTTGCAGCTACATATAGATGGTACTGTAGTAGAAATTATATCATATTTGTATTTAAGAAACTGTGTTTGTAATTGTAACATTGAATTCTTTTTTGAAGAAAGATTGTTGAAGAAAAAATGGTTATTGGAAAAGTCACCTTGGGAACTGCAGCCTGGAATACGAAATCAGTCAAGGTGTTTGATGTCAAATTAGTGAAAGTAGCGTTGATTGATGTTGTCTGGGGACCTCCAGACGGTTTAGAGAAATCAAATGTAATCTTCAAGGAGCTGCTCTCATATGCAATAACAGATGGATATTGTGAGCCGTTCTTTTCTGCAAGACAAAGGAAGAGGAATTCAGTATGTTTCTACGAATTTACTGCAAAAAAAAACTAATACAGAGCAGTAAAGTACCAGGCAGAGGTGGACTTAGAGCAAGCCCACCCAATAAATCCAACATAGGAGCAGTTTGATTGGGAGAAGAAAGTGATGTCACTCTTTCCAGTGGAAGGCTTGAAGATTTGTTTTCCTGTGCCAAAGATAGAATATCGGAACTGAATGTGTTATTACTTGCTGGGGTGCTTCCAATTGACAGAAGATCCATTAAGACATCTGTGCCAGCTTTATTATTTTGAGGGCCACCTAGAAGGGAAATAATATAACACAGCAAGCAAATATTAGATTTATATGTGATAAATTGCCTTGAAATCCCTTAAGGACAACTATTTGTGAAAACAAATTAGGCTAAAAGGATGAGTGTACTTCAATCCAACAAAGAGATGCATCAGTTCATTTTTACTCAAACTCACCAGACTGAGATGGTTCAATAGACAGATCACCAAGAAGATCTTGAAGAAAATTGGCCCCAGAAGAACTTGGAGCAGGAACATCATCTGAACTTAGATCAAGTAAATCAACAAGTGGAGCAGCCGAAGGTATAGCAATTCCATTAGACAGACTAACTGATGGTCCATTGGAACTTGAAACTGGTAAGGAACCACTCCTTCGTCCACTGTATGTTGCTTCATCCAGAACTGGCATTCTTTCTAGCAGAGAAGATCTGTACATTCGTATAAACGATAAGTTTTTAAGATTTGCATCCATTTATCTAAATAAAGTCAATCCAACAAATCGAATAAATACCTGATATGTTGGTGCCTTTCAATAATTGAATTAAATTCAAGTGACCTCTGCTGCAATTCAAGTAAATGACTTCCCTTGTATTGTGAGACTATCCCCTTTATCCTCCTTCAAATACATGAGAGTAACATAAAAAGTTCAGGATATAGAATAAAAAAAAGTATTCTGGAACTGATGGTGTACAAACTAGAGGCAAACAGTTTACTTAAGGGGTAAAAGTAGATGATACACTTACTCAGAACAAGCTGGAAAGCGAGAAGAAAGCTTTAAAAGAGCAGCCAAACACATAGACCTGGTAGTAAGATCAGAACTGTGGCGCTTAATGACAAACTCAATTGGATCGATAGCATCAGATTCAGTTACCTGTTTGGATAATAAATGTTAAAACTAAAAAAATTCAACAGATTAAACAACCTCAGACCTTTCAAGAAGCAGATTTTTTCTTTTTCTTTTTTAACAACACGAGGGGATTTAATTAGTAAGACTGTAAGAGTTCCTTCCAACTTCCAACTTTCCAAGCTGTTGTATAACAGATGGAAATAATTTAACCATATATTTTGGTGGGAAATCATATTCTGAATGTAATCCAAAAACAAATATCAAAGGTGACAGCCTAACAAAATAGAAAATTGCCATCTCCGTGAATAATGCACTCACAGTTATAGGTTCCTCAATATCGAGCATCCCCACATTATTGACCAACATATCACCATATTCACCAATGCACCACACAGAGACTTTGATTAGGCTTTCCTGGAAAACAAATCAATTGTTATACCGAAAGAAGGTTCTCCAGCTACCAATATTGTCTTATTGAGAATAACTGACAAAATTACCTGCTCGGTTGATGCTTGAAGAGCTCTGTACAAAGACCTAGTTGTATATCCATGCAGGTCAGAAGCATTACTTATCACAACAACTAGAGCGTGCCACACATCGTCTTTGACAAAATTACCAGCCTGAACAGGTATTAATTGTGTTAGGAATAAATAGATCTAGGACTAACTACATATAAATTTATAAGGCTTAAATTATTTTTTGGTGCAATCTAGTTGCAGATATTTCCCAAGTCATTTGACAAAGGCATTCGAGTATTACAATGTTTCAAAATCTTATTGACCTTCATTAGTAACACTTATTTTTATTTCACTTTTATTTTTTAAATCAGCTACGGTTCCTCCCCACAAGGAGTGTAGCAGATAGGAACTTCTCATTACTGCAATCTCAACACATATTTGAGGGACTGAAAGTTTATGTACTTAAAAAAGTACTTTGCTAGTAGTAGTATACAATTATCTTTATTCTAGATGTTGCATCTCCATTTCTTAAGAGTTAAGATAAAAGAAAATTTCTTCCTCCTTGATTAACTTCTCATTACTGTAATCTCAACACATTCTAACATTGCGGAACCGTCGTTTGTCTCAATATTGCAGAAAGAGAACGTGAGTGTCGTTGAATGTTTTCAGTCCATACCTCTGTCAGAACCTTTATCATTTGATCAATGAACCAAATCTTGTCGCCAGAAAACCTAAAAATTCAATTACATGTTAGAACAAAAAATTCCAAATCATAAAATTCATTAAATAAGGATCAGAGTGGACTAGTGGAGCAAGCAACGTAGTACGACTAAGAAAAAGAGATAGACAACACCTGCAAACTGATTTTATCAATCTACAAATACATGCCAATCAGGCAGTGTTGTTGAGGTGACATTTGTAATTTATCATTATATAGCACAATATATAGTTTCAAAATGTAAATCCATCATTTACCTACTTACAACTTTTTCATTCATCCAACCTTTAACTATCAGTAGATTGAGGTTCAGCCAATGCAGACTGCAGAGGGAATCAGCTCAGAGATAAACACGAAATACACTTCAGTTTGCAAATATGTGTTGCTCTCACGATTAACTCATGAAATTTTCAACTCCAAGGTAATCTTTAGTGAAATCTAGGACTATGAAATTCAACAATGTCATCCAGTACTATATCAGAACTTATAAAATTGCATAAATCCATAATACGATTAAGAGTTTAGGGTTAGAACTTTGTGCTATAATGAGGACTTAATGCTAATATTCTCAATAGAAAAGATCATACCGAAGTGCTGACATTATAACTTGTCCATAACGATAAAAAAAAAAAAAAGTTTTTGACATACTTCTCAATGATGGAGCAAATTTTGGCCGTAAGATCTTCCTTGAATTCTTGATCACTTATTTCCAAATAGTCAATCAACTCCTTTGACAAAGCTTTTACATTGCTCTCATTGACTAACAGAGATACAAGGTCAAGGGCTCTTTTCCTGATCGAAGCATCCGAATCCTGAAAGTAAGGTCATAACATTATAATCTCTATATAATACGAGACATCACTGATGTATATAGAAAAAAACACGGGGATCAACATTTTAATCTCTTAAACAGAAAGAATAGGACAAACGAAAAGGTACAAAAGGAAGTACTTTATTTTTCATCCATGGTATGATAAAAAACACTACCTTGACACACTCTAAAATTGTTGTCCGGTGCCTCTGAACAGCTTGAGCGTCAACTGTGATAGCCTTCATTAACATATTTAATGCAACATACCTGAAATTGTTACAATTAAACAAACTTAAAAGCCACAGTACTCAAATACAGTATTATTGTGATATATGACCAGCTCAAACTCCATCAGATGTGGACAGGTAATATTAAGATTAGTGTTATGCCCACAGCTTCAAGCCAGAGCATATCGCCTATTAGAAATTGGAAAACCCCTTTCTCCCCTCCAACAATATCTATCCATCATTGATACAAAAACTATCCTCGTTGCAGTATACCAATCATCTTTTCTGACCATAGTAAATCTGATTACAGCTATAGCTTACAGATTTGTCTAATATAACTACATAAAAGGTGTGCAAGTAAGCGTAGAAAGGTCACATCATACTGGACAGTACCTAATATTATTATCTCTGTTTGACAAGAACCTTCCCAAAATATTAATGGCAAGCACACGCAATCCACCATTATCTTCAATGCTCATAATTGTCTCAACACACTGATACAGGATTGCATTCCCAGCATTCTTGTTGGACTCTGTTTTAGTTGCCACCTAGAAAGAATATAGAAGAGTACAACACATAAGATGCACTATTTTCATGGAAATGTTCAAAATGTACAAACAATTCTGCTACATGCATATATTCAGATAAAGAAGTCTAAGTGAGATCCCAATAGTCATATGCTGGGATCGGCAGGGAGAAGCATCTAGACCAAAAATTCCATTCATGAAAAAAGAGAGGGAAAATGTAAAACAAATTCAATATACAACAAAGTTGAAATCGGAAAAAAATTAGGAGCTCTGAGAGTAAATGTGTCTTAGATGCACAAAGGCAACATACGTAAGAAGGATAAATCTTAACTCCTGAAAATGTCCAGAGGAAAGATTATACAGTGTCAAAGGCGTTCAGGGGCAGAACACAAATGCATGTATAGAGAAAAATTTGGCAAATGACCTGTGCAAGGATGTCATTCATAGTGTCACTAGCCTCGGCATCTCCTTGACCCAGCACACATAAGAGTTTCAGCAATCTGATATGAAGAAATGGGTCCGAAATTCCAGCAATGTCATATTCTGGTGCATATGGACTGTTCACAAGATCCTTCAGAACTCTGACCAAACTATCTGTGCATTTCTATAAGCATAATGAAAGATGAATCCTGGTCAAATGAATTGTTAATCACATGAAAAGCTCACAAAGTCACAATATGCTCTGACAATCTAAGCTAAAACTACAGGTAAGACAATATGAAACATTGACGAAGAACTAGAATCAATAAGACAATATTAAATATATGTACATAATCGAAACAATGCTAACCACAGCAAAGGAAAATGGGCCACCAATCAATTATTGAAACATACATTCATACATCCTGGAATACACAAGGACAGAAAAGCGATGAAGCTACCTTTCTGAAGTATTCCAGGGCATCCTCACTGGTTTTACATAGTTCTATACAAAGTTGAACTCCGGTTAATAGTACTCCATGGTGCTTTTCCTTGAGCAAAGCTGCAGCAGGATTTACGAAGTTCTCCGCCAGATCAGGAACTTTCTTTATGATCCTTATAGAAGATAGAGCTGCCTGTTTCATACAGAAATAATAAGCAAACCACCATTAGTGGACATCATAAGCCAAACTAACAGCAGAGAAGAATATGCCTAAAATAAAATAAAATAAAAATCCTGGTGATTCAAAATCATAAAAAATATTCTGAAAACCCTTCAGATTTTCATCCAAGACTGCATCATTAGATGTTTTCATGACAGAAAAGAAATGAAGATAAATGAGCAGAAAAGAACAACAGTAGAAGGATTGCCTTTTTGCGGACATTTGGATCTCGAAATTGAAGTAACCGTTCTACTTCTGGTGCAAGATCCCGAGCCATCTCTGCAGAACAGATATTACCAAGAGCACAAAGAGCAAGGCCTACAATATACTGGTTTGAGTGATTGAGATCTCTATGGATATATCAAGGATAACAATATACTGGTTTGAGTGATTATATTTAAAGTTTAACAAGATACATAACACAGAAAAAATAATGATAATAGGTATTGGATACTGCTTCAATGAATTTGTAACCAGCATGAGAACTTCTTGTCTTTCATCAAGAAGCAACATAAGACCAAGATACCCTATTCTCTTCTCGGGAAATCCAGGAGATGCAATTAATTTCAGGCACTCCATCTGGCCAAAATGTGTTGGGTAACCAAGCATGTGGATAAACATGAGTTTTGCCATATTACGATGCCTATAATCTGGATCATTATCACTAATTGCTGCACGGATAGCAGCACACTCCTTTCTCACAACACCACGTTCCTCAGCAGCAGTTTTACAGGCACGTATAGACCGAATCATGTCCCTAAATCACAAAATAATATGACATCTGAAGTCAGACCATGCATATGGAAAACACATCACTAACATTCAATTTAACATACTGAGCAATGATCATTGCAACTTAATCAGCCCTTAAGTTTAGATTTTGCATATGCCCACAAAAATTGACTCCATAGACTTTTAAAATATTGTTCATCATAGCAGGCTGTTACAGAAAACCAGCTGCCATCTTGCTATGCATAAAAACTCAAGAACCTAAGCTTCCCAAAATATTTCACTGCTGCATATCTTCCTGAACTTGTAATCTTACTTCTAATATGACTTTTTGGATATTATACATTCAATATCAAAACAAGGATTGTTGGCATCCATTGAAGTATGACGAACGAGCAGCAAATTTAAAATTAGAAAAACGCAAGTGATCAATAGCAACTCTTAGCGTGCTATTCGACTGACCAACATCTCAAAATTCCCCCCGTCACTTCAATTCATCATTTCACCTAATTGCATCAACAATGGCAGCCCATTAAAATCTCCTGACGCCCCCATTAATCACTGGAGTTTAGTCGTATAGGACTATAGGAGGCATTGTGTAATAATACTATAATACGCCAATGACACATGCAAGGAATCATGATACAACTACATAAACCGGAACTTACTGGTTGATTATACTTCCATCATCACTTCATCAAGTTAGAAGATAAACCTTCAAAGATCACACACTAACTTTTATACTACATTTTTAATACACAAATCCTCTTTAAGCCTAAAAATGCTCCTAATTCTTTGCCAATTGAGGGCCAAACTAAAACCTTTGGTCAACCACAAAGCCCACCCCCTCCCCGCCAAGACTAGACAACACGGACAGCTCCATTGAAGATCAACAACAACAATAAACCTCTTGCAGGCAACATTGAGTAATCGAACACCGACCTACCAAGCGATCAAACACACTTGGGGCAAAATCACAAGTAGATCCAAAACACGATATGAACATAAAAGCGAACAAGTGCACAACTGACCTAAGACGCGTTCCGGAAGAGAACGGATTCATGATTACAGGTCTATGAACTGATGAAGCCCCTGGATGACTCTGCGATATGGATCCTAGCACAATCGGAGCCCTGAGATCCCAAAATCTGAGAATCGGTAGCAAATCGAGATCTGGCGGAAAGCAATTTGAGGGAAACAATCACCACAGGAGAAAATAGGAGGTCGGGATCGGGCGTGGATCTGGATTGGAGAGAGTATGAAGAAGAACCAATTTTCAATAGTGAACTTTATTTTTTTTGTTTTTTATTTTTATTATTTGTTGTCTGGATTTTCACATTGAGCCGTAGCTGGATCGTTATTTCTTTGTGACTTGATGTTACTGCTCTTCGTGGATTAAAGTCATGAGTACGTTGGTCGTTGACTCGTTCATTTTTTTTTGGCCATTACTAAATACAGCCCGCTGCGTTATTCAAACGCAGCCTGGTTTCTCGCGTTACGCGAGGGACGTGTTTCGTGCTTCTCGCATAACGCAAGGGTTATCCGGTACCGGATAAAGTTATCCGGATCTCGCGACGTGCTTCTCGCGTAACGCGAGGGACGTGTTTTGTGCTTCTCGCGTAACGCAAGGGTTATCCGGTACCGGATAAAGTTATCCAGATCTCGCGTAACGCGAGAAACCATGCTGCGTTTGAATAAAGTATCGGGCTGTATATAAGAATCGTGTTGTTTTAGTCATAAATCTTTTATCACTAATTAATATATAAAAAGTAGATAATCAACTGGTAGCGGATACAGATACGCGTATCTTGCGTTAGACGTGCGATCATACCAGAGCGAATAAAATCAGAAATGTAATTATTAGAGAAAGGTTGGTGTAGAGACTGCGTTGGTATGAACATGTGCAGAAGAGCATACGCGTCAGTCCGTAGATGTGAGTGAGCGGCTAGGTTTTGGCATGCTACAAAGAGATTGGGGTCGTCCACATAAGAGTTGGAGAGAAGTGATAAAAAAAAATCTGACACACTTATCAATGACAAATGATATGGCTAGGAAAAGAAACACTGAGATAAGATAAAGGTAACAAAGCTATAGAGATTTAGAAAGAAAGATTTCAGAGCACTTAGTCATGAAGTGTTTTATGGTCATAGACCTAGATTCATTTGTCTTTCTCTTGTAGAGTCTATGTAGCTATCTTGTTTTATATTTTGTTGTGCTCTAGGCATGTCGATTCACTTCCTATCGACAAGTATCGGGATATGAATTGTCCACATCTAGCCTCTCAGTCCTTGCTTATATTTGTTGTCACAAGCTCGTCAATTCGTCTCCTCTCGATAAGTATCAGGGTATGAATTATCCACATCTAGTCTCTCTTTCTCTACTTCAGCGAAAAACACTGGATTAATTATTGTTATTATACTAAGCATGAATGTATGTATAATTTTATTTGCATCCACATTCTTTTATATTTACAAGCATAGGCAATTTGTGAATGTGATTTTCCATAGTCTGAATTAGATTCACATATATGCGAAGTCGTTTTTTTAAAAATTGCATTTTAAAATCCATTATCACATTGATTTTTTTTCTCTATATATTATGTGGTACGAAAACGCAATTATGTTGACAACTTTACAAGTACAATGAACAAAATAAATGAAATACAAATGTTCTTATTTACTCAACTTTTTGTTGTATATTTTATTGATGTTCTTTGGTGTCAGAAAATAGTGATCTAATGGCAAATATGTTAATGGGCTAGAAGGTGGACGCCACCTATAAGGCATTGGGGAAGCTTGTTCATCTGCTATTGTTAATCTTCATCATTATTTCTCAAACAATTTGCTAAATGAAGGCCAAATCCTATCAGTTTGAAAGATTTAAACCTTTGGTTACTCAAATCTAGATTAATTGTGGAAATCACATTTGGAATCACCTGAAAGTTTGATTTTTGTAGGGGACAAGGTCTGTTCATCCTGAAACAGATCAACGTTGATCTGATGATCAAATCAACGTTCATACTCCGTATTTTCTTTCTCAGTACCATTGTCTTATTATCTGCAAAAAAACAAAGAGGTAAAATTCTCGCCGCATATTCCTGCGACAAGAACGCCTTTACAACAAGCATGCTTCTTCTCTATATAAACAAATGCAAACTTCTCTTGGCTTATTCTAGCCTCCTGCAAATCTGAAGATTTAATAACAATCACTTTAACTCTGCAGATTAATGTATTGCTGCTGGTGCAATTATTGATGAACATTAGTACATCACTAAACTGAAGCTCTCAGTATCACTTAGACAATGAACATTACAACATTGTTTCAACCAACCAAGATCCATAGCATAACTAATTTCTGATCTACTGCTTATCAACAGAAATGGAATTTAGAATCAAGACCCACTTCTAAATATGATCACTAGTCAGTAATTTTGGTTATAACCCATTCGAAAATAAATGTTAGGGTGATCATAGGAGGAGTCAGCATAATGAATAGGCCTTACCATGGGCTCATGACGTCCCTCTTGCTCTTGTACGGCTCCAAAGACGATCTCATTGCTAACGTCACTGCTCTGCTCATAAAAAGTCTGTGAACCAGAATAATGTTGCTGGTGTCGGTTTTGGTACCTTCGCTGTTTTTTTCTCAGCTGATGTTGGAGCTTATCAGCGTCCTTGGACATGAAAGCATACGTCTTTTTAGGGGTAGGTGCTCGGGATTCGATGGGTGGAGGAACGTCTTCTTTGGGTACCTCAAAGCTTTCTTGGGATGGCCAAGTATATGGAGACTGGTACTGATGGATGTACGTGTTTGGCGTTTTTTTCTGAAGAGAAGGAAATACAGTTGACAATAGTTGAGCTGCAGACGAGCCGGCATTGATGAAGAGTTTACCAAGGGACCCGGTAAAGCCTTCTTCTTGCTTCTCTGGTTCGTTCTCGGACGGGATTAGGGGTGGCCTCACTGATTTCCGCGGCTTTTGGTATTGAACTGGTGGTATGCTTGTTTCTGTCGTCCACTCCTGAAACAAGAAGGCATTATTTTACTTTGGAAATATTCCGGTCAATATTAACCTTACAGATAATCAATAGTGCAAGTTACAGAAAAGTTGTTGCATCTAAAAAGAGGGATCAAGATGAGCTTTATGTTGATAATTGATGTAGAAAGCCTAGTCATTTTCATATAATAGTAGACTAATAATAGATAATTAGATCTCTGAATAAAAAAATCTCCCTCACGTTCTGTGGAGACACAAGTGATCCCACTCTTCTCTGGAGCAAGGCCAGCATGTAGCCGAAGAAAGCAGCTGCAAGAAGTACAGCTATACCTGCAAAGATCCAAAAGCACAGCATGAGCAAAAAGGCGTCCAACTTTTCCAACGAGCAAGAGGTGTGATGAGTAGAGGCCTTAATTTACCAAGAGGAAAACCACTTTCATATTGATAAGCACAATCGTCGAAGTTGAGATGGATTTCCCGGATCGCTCGATTACCTCTATCAATAACGAGCAAAGAGCAACTGCTTCCTACATAAACTATATCAAAGTCATTGGAGAATTTTGCCTCTTCACTTGGTCCATCAACATGATCACTTCCACGGCTGCGTTTCCCTCCAGCAATAGTTGTGACTCCTTTTCCACAGAAAAACATAAGATTGAGAATACTGTCAAAAAGCTTTCCATGAATCCCAATCAATATAATAAGATAATTAACAAATTTGCAGTTTACCTGAATCACTTATCTTTCTGATAGCCATGTTCATAGTATCTGCCACATAAATGTTTCCTTTGTCGTCAACAGCAACACCCTTTGGATGGTTCATCCTTGCCTCTCTGTACTTACCATCTACATGACCCGAGTAGCCCTCTGCCGATCCAGCAATCAACTTTGGCCTGGTATCTGCATTTTCTCCAATAGCTTTTATGTCAAAAAAAAACATCCATAGCTCTTGGTTTGAACAATGATGTGAGAATGCCTCATGATGTACAACAAATTACCACCATTTTCACAGAATCATACTAAAAAGTCTAAACCTCTATAGTCAGTAAGACAGTCTTAAAAAATTTAGCAAAATGTATACAAATATAATAAACAATGCACATACAAGACCCTGCAATAAGTTAGCAAGATTTTAGATCAATTCAAGAAAATGATGGAGTGATTAAAAAGAAGATAAACAACTTACACTGGGAGAGGGATGAAGAGATCCTGTAAAGGTTACTATTAGCAGAATCCAAAATCACAAGTTCTCCACTTGGTAACAACTCCACAGAGTAAGGCTCAATCCCAAGTTTGCTTCCATCAAATACAGTCTCAACCTCATATCCACTCTCAAACTTCATCATCTGACGGCCAGAAATTGCTGCACACATAGTACACAGTTCAAGCAATCCCCATCAGGCAACACAAAAAGAATTGAAAAAAAAAAACAGAAGAGAACTAAAAAATAGTACCTGTTCTAGAGGTGGCTTTGAGTGACCATGCCCATCTCATCAGCCTAGTGATAGCATTTGAAAGAAACCCACCAACAATTTCTAAAAACAAAACACAAAAATAACATTAGACACTGAAATTATCGGAAAAGATGAGTTTCTACAGAACACTCACTAGCAGGTGGAATAGAAGCTGAAGCTGATGAAAACCCATCAGAGAAAACCAGAAAAGCAAGGAAGAAAATCAAAACCCTCTTGCCAGTGACCTCCATTTTCCCAACGTTGGTAGACGAAACACTCAAAAGACACAAGAAAAAAACAGCTTAGAGAAGACCCAAATGCTGCATCCTCACAAACCCTAAAAGAGGAGAAGATTTCTGCTTTTTTTTCCTACAAAGTAAATTGAAAAGGGGAGGAATCTGAAGGGGAAATTTCTGGGTTTCTTGGAATCTAACAAAGTAAAAAGAGGGTTTGTTTGAAATTTGAGAAGAGCTCAAGAGAGTAGTCGTCTGTCACTGAGAGAGTGGTGTGTATTAAAGGCAAAAGAAGAGCTCCTTGAGAGTTGAGTGTAAGACTGTAGGTACTAAAGTAGTAACGCAATTATAGAAACCAGCAAAACAAGTACACAACAATCCACCACCATGGACCATTACAAGCTCTCTGATAATGGAAGAAGTTAAGAATATGAAATGTTTTCTCTCCTTAGACAGTTACAAATAAATGATTTCTTTTCAAAAAAATATTGAATAAAATAATTGCAACTTGGACTAGTTTTATGGATTATTTAAATTTCATCACTTACTCACTCCGTCCCTATATATAGATCTCACCTTATTTTTTAACGCTATTCGAGAAAAATTTGTAAATTTCTTTCAATATACGAGGAATTACATAGTAACGTAGGGTCTTGTTTAATTGGTCTCGTCGAGTACTTTTAACAATATCTTGTTTAATTGGTCTCATTGAAAATACACATAAGCATGTATATAGAATAAAACTAGTTTAGGACTCGTGCCTTGCACGGGCGCTATAAATAACTTTAGAAGAATTAGTTTAAATTTAATTGAAAAAATATATAATAAGTAATTGTAAAGAACAATATTCGATAACACATTTATTGTTATTTTGATTTGTAACAACAAAAAATGATAATGTTTAACACCGACCAACAAAGCATACTTCATTACTTCAAAATGTACAATAGGCACGTTTAGCTGACTTGGAATGTTTTGTTGAGGATTAAATCATATATTAACTTTAAATTTGAATTAAAGAAAAATTTATAATAATTAAAATGTTTAGATAATCAAGAAAAAAATCATTTTGTTACTATTCCAAAAAAATTAATTGAATTAGCATCATTTATAAATCGTATTAAAATAAATATGTGGGGACCAAATTAATTAAAATGTTTAGGATTTTTTTGAATTTTTGTTTTAACAAATTATTAAGATAATCAATTAAAATAAATATGTGAGGACCAAATTAATAATTCTTCATTTTTTCTTTTAATACAAAGGTAATGTGGTACCAATTATACACGTGGCAAACAATGCTACAGCTTTAGTATTGTTAATTGATGTGATCTATATTTTGAGACTAATCCAATTTTTTGTTTTAATATTGATGCACACAAAATAAATTTGCAAGTCTTTACATTCTTGGTCATTGTTGGATTAGAAGATACTGATGTAATGAAACCAATGGACAAAAATCCTAAATCCTGAACCAATGAGACTTATCTAACAAATCAGAATAACCCAGAAGGGCAAAATTCAATAAAAGTTGCAAATCTGAAGTACATAATATAGAGCAAAAAATCATTCAGCCGAAATGAATAAACAAGCCATACAATCTGACAAAACAACAGGCCAAAAAATTACTCATTTAACTGATGTTAAACCTCCAAAGCAAACTGAAATTTATTCATCTGCCTTAAAAGAGTATAAAACCGTTTCGCCACCAAGCATGATCAACGGCGTGCAGGAGGAGGTCCACGGGAAGATTGCCAAGTTGGTCGGGCCCCACTGGAAGCCGGTAGCGCACCACCGCTGCGCCACTTGTCAGTAGCCGGGGCATCATCTCGTCTTCCAGATGTCCACTTATCGGAGTCTGTAGGAGCAGTCTGAGCTGGAGCAGCCGAAGGAGCAGCAGCAGTCGCCCCTCTTCTGAAACGCGGCACGAACTTTCCGGGGGCGGCACCGCCAGCATCAGCAGAAGCAGTGACAGCTGGCGGTTGTGCAGCGACAGGTGGCGCGGCTTCAGTCGGGAGTGGCAGTCTAGCTGGCGGGGCGTTTAGAAGTGCTTCCCTCCTCGATCTTTCCTTCTCCTCCAACTCTTGCTCTCTCTGTCTTTGCTTCATTGCCATTTCATCCAACTTGGCCCTGCGCTCAGCCTCTTCCTTCTTCTTCCTCTCAGCCTCTGCAATCACCAATCCAGATACTTAGGTTGTGTTACAGATAGTCCTTTGTCTTCTTTCCTCTCTCTTTTGGCAAAATTGACAACTAGTAACAAGTTGAAGTGACCATGCAAAACAGACCTTACACTATTTCACCATGACTACAAACACAAGGGGTGATACCCAAGGCCATGATTGGACTATTTAACTAATTCTGAGTTCCAGTTAATCAACTAGTACCAACTTCATTTCTTCTTTCCTTTTTTTTGACAAAATTGACAACTAGTAACAAGTTGAAGTGACCATGCAAGCATACCTTAGACTAATTTCACCATGACTATACAAACAAGGGTTTGGATGTACTCAATAATGTCATTATCGAGTATTATAATGCTATTTTTGACATGATAATATCGAAATGACATTACGGAATACATCCAAACACACCATAAGTGAGGGGAGAAGAGAAGAATGTTACCTTCGAGTTTTTTAGCCTCTTCCTCTTCGCGAATGCGGGTAATTCTTTCCTCCTCTGACTTCAAAAAGAAGATCATCTTCCTCTTGAGCAACCTCTCCTGTTTGCGCTCCTGCAGAACCTGTGAGATGTGTTCTTCCCTATCCTGTCTCAGCCTGTCATACTCAGATTGGCGGCGACTCTTTACACTTTGTTCAAATGCATTCTGCAAAAATAGTAGTAGCGTGAGCCAGGTTAATAATTATCTACATGTTGGTTAAAATTTGAATAGTAGGATGAGAGATCATTTTTACAAACCTTGTAATCCAACATCCTGGCCAGCCTATTCTTCTCCTGAAGGTCAGTGTCATGGCGTTCCCTACTTAACTCAATCTCCAGCTGCATTATGAAGTTAATTGCTCTTAGGTATATCAAGGAAATCTATTTAAAAACTTTAATAAGAACACGCTTCTGAATTCTGGAATCTACAAACTGTAGGCCCACCTTTTGCTCTTTCTCATGCAATATCTTTTCCTCCTCTAACCTTTGTTGATACGCAGCTTCAATCAAAGGAGATGCCTCTTCTCTTTTGGCCCTCTCCAAATGATCCATATGCCGAACTAACTTCTGCAATTTCTTCTCAATCTCCTGTCTCTCCCTCAGCTTCTCATTGTGTGCAATTTCCAACAGGGCTTCTTTTGACAAGTTCTCCTGAACATGGCAAAGCACACAGTAATCAACAAGTTTCCAAGTGAAAGATAGAAAGGTATAGCCCAAGAAAATACACTGCAAACTTTGTACTTTCAAAGATAAATATGAACTAACCCCATCGAAAATTGGTTTCTTTCCCTTCTTCCTATGTTTCTCAGCTTCTTCAATTATGGCTCTAGTTTCTTGTTCATCACGTTCCCTGATTTCTTTCAAGATCCTCTCATTTTTCTTTTGCTCATACTCAGCTGCAAGACGTTTCTTTTCTTGATCTTCACTCAATTTCATCTGCTTAATCCTTCTTGACTCCTCCTCGCGTTCCTTCACAGGGGAAAAATGTCAAAATTATCAATGGCAAGGTTACTCAGAAAAAGTAGTAAATAAAATTAAGATATGCCCATCCTGTCAGATTGTTGAACATAACTTACCTTCTCTAGAAGTTGACGCTCCTGGTCTTCTTTTCTCTTTTCAATGATAGTTTTTCTAGCAAGAATCTTTTTGTGCTCTTTACCAACTATGTCGCCTAAACCAGGAAGCACATCAGCAATTTTAGATGCCTTTCTTACAGAAGGATACATCATGGCCCTTGATTTGTTCAAAGATTCAGCAAATAAACTGAGGTGAGCCCTCAAGTCATCAGACTCAAGTTCCTGAAAAGAAATGTCGCACCATTAATTACTCGCACCATTCTAAACCAATATACTTTTTAAGTTTTAACATGATGAGGTAGTAAGATCGATCTAGCAGATCGGATATTCAGTAAGTTATTAGCTCAAACCAGTAACAGAAGGCAATTATAAGTTCAGTATAAATGGTATTGCAGACATGACACAACAATGCAGGGAATTGGGCTTACCAAACTACCGAATAGCACAGCACCATTTATATGGTCAATTTTCATGGAAATGAAATTATGCTTGACAGCCTCAACTGAGATCTTTTCTACCACAGAAAAATCAAAAAATGGAATCATCTGAGACAAACTCTTGATGGTAATGGTCTGATAAGCCATGGCCACCTGAAATAGCAGAAAGTAAAAGAGTCAAACAGCTATTCAGAAAGGCAAATTAAAAGCACATTAGACATTATGTTTACCTGCTGAAGCAACCTCAAGGTGGCAAGTTTTTCAATTGCAGGGGCATACTTTGACAATTGCACTTCAGGAACCGATGACGCTGTTGCTAATTTTCCGCTAAACTTTGAAATTCTAGACAGCAGAGGTTGCACCTTAGAAGCTAGATCCAAGGGAAGAAATTCACTCTCCAAAAGGTGGTAAAGATCCTTGACCTCTGGAATCACACAAGACATTACACCCTTGGACACCTGCAATAAACATGAGATACAAATTAAAAAAAGATACCAAACAATCTTAGAAGAATATGGAGAGATGTCTTACCAGCTCAGCTAAAACTGCAGATCGTGAGAGCTGCAAAGAGATAAAAATACAATCAGATCCTACAATAAAGACAAGATAGAAAAATGAAAAGAAAAATATGAGTTGATGCATTACCACTTCTCTTGATTCCAGTTTGGGCTCAAGATTAAAATTAATGAGGTCCGAGATCTTCATGACGTGAGCTCTTTCATTGCCAAGTTCTGAATAAGATGCTCCACGTACATGGTCAAACGGTGAAACTGAAAGTGCAGCCAAAACCACAGAAGATGCTATCATCTGAAGATCTTTCTGACTCAGGTTTTTGTTAAAGGTCTTCTGAAGAGAAAAAAGCTTGAGCCATGCATAAGAATGATAGAGGTGGCTTTCTGAAACCCAAAATATCTCTGTGAGCTTCGCATAATACACAACCAGCAAAGATGGCTTAGGAGTCTTCTTCACCAAGCGCATCAGTCCATGAATATCTTCAACAGAACGGAAGGCTTCCTGCAAGGTTAAATAAAAATGCAAAGGTTTAGAGAAGTGTACAGAAAAATATATATTAAAAAAATTATGCTTAAGAAGAAAAGAAATGAAGATAAGTGTGTCAAAACAACAGGAAGCATGAACATCCTTGTCAACACCAAACAAGAAATTGAGCAAAAAACAATCAGAAAATAAAATATAAAAGGTAAAAAGAGAAACCAAATAAATAGAATACAAATGAATTATTACAATCAGCAAACAAATAGAAACCGGAATCAGCTTGTCAACACCCAAACAAGAAATCAAGAAAATAACAGTGAAAACAGAACTTGGATAAAATCAATCAAACAGTAAAAAAAGAAACCAAATAAACAATATACAAATGAATTATTAAATATAGCAGATAATAAGAAACCAGAATCAGCTTGTCAATGCCAAACAAGAAATTAGCAAAACACACCTACTGAAAGCCATACCTGCCATAATTCAAGCTCGGTTGCCACCTTAAGCTGCTCAAATCGTGTATCAACATATAACTGCAAGCTCTCGGGTGCTGAAAGATCGGGCCTATCTCTCTGATCCTTGTATTTGTTGAGGTTATACAAATGGTTCCTGATGATTTCACAGAGCCTGCGGAACTCCGTAGTACGCTTGTACTGCTTGCAAAATTGAAAAGCCCTGTGTGCTGTCATCTAAAAACAAGAAGGACAATTAGAAGCAAGGCATGTACACATCTAATATTCTTCTATCACGTTTACACAAAAATTAATCCAGCTAACAGAGGAAAGACCATGAAATATAAAGTTTATCTCCTGACAGAAATAGGGAAATAAAATAAAAAATAATATGTTCAGTCAAACTAATAATCAAGTGAGATTTGTCTTTTAAGCTACATATTTCAAAACCTACCAAAACATGTAGCTGGGTCTTAATCAGCAAACATTTTATATTGTGGGTTCAGAAATCAGTAATGTAGCTGAGTAGGTTATATGATCAAAGACAGTAAAGAACATCTTATATTATGGGTTAAGAAATCAGTAATGTAGCTGAGTAGGTTATATGATCGAAGACAGTAAAGAACATCTTATATTGTGGGTTCAGCAATCAGTAATGTAGCTGAGTAGGTTATATGATCGAAGACAGTAAAGAACCCAAATCAAGTCTGGGTACAGCCGAGAGCTAATTTTATAGTGGGAAGGAATATCTCACTGCTAAGAAATAAGAACAATAAAAACAACAACAAAATATTTATACTGTTCATGGCTAAGGTGGCATAAACATATATATAGTAATATAGATACTGAATGAAAAAAGTAAGCTTGCTTAGAGGTGCAAAAAACTCACCGCATAAAGAGCCTCCAGTCTAGAGTTGTTCCGTAAAACTTCCAGAACAGTTCTGTAGGTCTCCCACAAAAACTTGAAGCAAGGGGTAACCAGTTCACGGTCAGACCTATCTTTTCCCTTTTCACCACTGACATAACTTAACATTAAATCTTCTGGCCTCTTGTCTTCTTCCAAGTCCTCAACATCAAGAGCTTCTTCCAAGGCCTGAGCCTGATTCCGAGCTATCTCAGCCCTCTCTGTGGAGAGATGCAAAAAGTGCTTGATCACTTCTTCCAAAGAGCTCACATTCACTTGTTGACACACAATACGGTACTGAATCAACGCATCTTTTGCAGATCTACCCCTACGCATGTCAACACAAAGCTCCATGAACTTGAACATAATCCTTTCTAGGGGCTTCTGCCATGCCCTGTGTCTCCTTGAAGTGATAATATCAAGGAGCGCTTGCAATGCCGCTTCCTTCTGACCAACATTGATCAGCTCTGTAAAGGAGAGTTAAGCAATCAGATATGCAGAATACACACTTATAGATTGAAACTATATGGAGGTACTAGTCAGGTGAAGAACAACTACTTCAAACTAATTCCCTGAATACATGTAAATCACAATTTAATACCTTCAGCACGCTTCAAAGCGTTTTCCGGTTTTGCAAAAGTGGACATCTTGATCTCTTATGTATCAATTCTGCACACCAGAAAGCAAATTTAGCATCAATCAACCACTCAACTAGAATAGCTGCACTATAAAACATACAGGAATATCACAGACCGTATTGGCCAAAGTAGATAACCTCATCAAAACAATTGCAAACCTATAAAGACTAGAAGTAGGCTCATATAAGCATCGAAATCGAACAACAACAGTAAGGAATATCACAATCCTGATTGCCAGAGGTAGAGAACCTTATCAAGAAAAGCGAAGTTTGGATCTGACGATTACGAAGCGAGGAAAGTTATGGAGAGAGATGAGCACTTACCAGGTGTTGCAGAGGCGATGCGAAGGTAAGAGCCTTGGAGTTGGAGAAAGGAGATGAAGATAGGAGCTCAAGAGGCGGATTCCCTCTAGGAAAATTAGGGTTTTCAGATTACCTTTTATATATCGAATATGGAAAAATTACTAAATGAAAAACAAGAAGATGACCCCAAAAATGATACACAAGATTAGAAATATCTAATTTTTGGATAATGATGCAGGTAGATTTCTTGGTATCGATATGTACATTTTTTATATTAACATTTTTTTATATATCCATATCTACATTTCTTTATATTAACATATATTTTTCAATACAAATTTAAATACACGCATATGTCTGTTAAACTAATTATTTAAACTTGCCTGTCAACCTGTAATTATTTAAACTTGTATATAAAATGAAGGAATGTGTATGGATATTAGGGGTCGTTGTTTGTATAAGAAAATTGGTATGAGAATGAGCTAAATCTGTTTTTGTGTTTGGTAGAATAGGTATTGGTATAAAAAATGGGTATGAGTCATTCTCATACCAACAAATTACATAAGATCTCATACCCAAATAAAAATAAAGGTTTGACTTATACCTAAGTTTATAAGCCACTCTTTCTTCTACCAAACACAAAAGATTAAGAATCACTCAAACTCATTCCTCATATTCAACCCGATTTCTCATTTCAACCCGATTCCTATCTCAATACCAAACGAGCCCTTAGTATCTTCATTCTCGCATGCATCTTTTAAGTTCCAAAATCTTACATGTTATTCATTCTAATAGTTTGTCCCTTTTTTCTCATTGAGAAGAGAGCTAGTCTACTGGTTAGATTAGTTTGATTTTTGTTACTGTGAGCTCATCAATCACCTAGTTTTGATACGAGTATATGAATCAAAAGACCATCAGAGGGACAAGGAAGGATTCGAACATGCGATCTATCCGACGATGATGATGGTAATGGTGTAAAATGTAAAGGAGTACATCAAATTGGATAAGCGCACACGAGAGTACATCACATTACCAACAACAATGGTGGATCACTATAAATAAGCAAGTCTTACATTGAATATCAAATGCTAGAGAAGATTTATTATATTGAGCTTATGAAAGCAAAATTGAAGCTAGCCAATGACCAATGACCAATGACCTTCTCAGAAAAGGTTTGATCTGTCGTCGAATAAATCTAACCAATGACCTTCTTGGCGAACGTTGGCAAGCAAAACGCAGCAGAATGTAACTGCAAGGAAAGAAACACAGGCAAAAAAAACTAAGCTCAAAGCAAAGACAAGAATCTAGAATAAAGTAAACCAAACTTGTACAATATATACCTCCTTGTTGTAGAATTTCAAGGGTCGTTTCGCGTTGCCATGGCCCTCTACTGCATCAATCGGGTTGACCGGGTTCTTGAAGTCAACTTCAGGACCCTCGGTTGAACAAAGCATGAAACCCATCACACCACTGGAAAAAGGCGGTAATAAGTGTTATATAACCATAGTGCTGAATTACTGGAGTGAAACCGGGTTTAAGGAAGAGCACAAACCTAGGATATGTAGGAACTGTGGTCCAAGCATATTTGACAGAGCCACGGAAGATCTGACGACAGTTCTTAACAATGTCTTCAATGATGTTCATGTGAAGCCAAATGCTTTCGGCTTGAGTTGACATGACTCCACCTGGTTTAAGCGCCTTTGCTACTGACTCAAAGAACGGTTTCTCAAATAGCTCTTGAGCAGGACCTGATCAGTATGATAAAAGAAAATTAACTTGATATTTTTTTTAATTATATTTACGTCTTATGATCTGACTTGGAGTTTACCAATGGGGTCAGATGAATCGACTATAACTGCATCATAAGTTCCTGCAGGTGCATCCTTCAAGAAAGCAACTCCTGGAGATTGTAAAACGCATGAAGTCATTAGCCACATGGGAGATGAGATATAGTCAAAAAGTATACTTTTTTTATTTTGTTTCTCATACCATCACCAATATGCAACCGGACACGGGGGTCTTCAAATCCAATAGCCACGTCTGGGAAAAATTGCTTAGATACCTGCAAGGAGGGTGTTTTTAAAATTATCAGTCAATACAAATATTTCTGATTATCTAACACTATTATTGACAAAAAAGAATTGTCAGATTTTACTTACATTTACAACCATCTCATCAATTTCACACATATCAATCTGCTCGACAGATGGATGACGGGCAACTTCACGCAAGACTCCCCCATCTCCTCCTCCAATAACCAGAACCTAAACATGATATAAGTGTTACTACAATAACATCTACAAACCCTTTATGTAGTAAATCTGTAAATCTATCAACTGCCAAAAAGCAACCTTTTTGGGGTTTGGAATTGAACAAAGAGGAAGATGAGTGATCATCTCCTGATAGGCAAACTCATCCCTCTCTGTCAGTTGAATGACACCGTCCAAAACAAGAACCTTTCCATATGTTGCTGACTACAAAAACAAACAGAAACCACTTAAGCTAAAGCCTACAACTTTTTGAAACCTTATAATAAGCCATACTTCAGTCAGAAATATTATTATAGTAGCACAAAATCTAATACCTGAAAGACCAAGACATCTTGAAACAATGATTTCTCTTTGAACAAAATTTTCTCTACCTTCAGTGAATGAGCTTCACCTGCATATGCATTGAGTTTACTTGAGACTATGAGGATTACAAATTTCATCAGAAATCACTACTGCTGTAAGCCCAAGTTTTCAGATTACCATTATTTCTTATAAAGTTAATAAATTATAGTTCTTGAGGCCGTGAATAATCCAACACAATAACTACACTTTTATAAAGCGAAAAATTGACATAAGCCAGTAGATTCGCTTTCAAATCACAAATCAGACCAATCAATAGGATATAACTGAAAGCTAACATCCAAAGCAAAACAACAGTATATTGATAATGCATCTTGAAACAATGATTTCTCTTTGAACAAAATTTTCTCTACCTTAAGTGAATGAGCTTCACCTGCATGCATTGAGTTTATTTAAGATTGTCAGCATTATGTATCTCATCAGTTATCAGTTTATCACTAATGCTGCAAACACAAATTTTCAAGTTTCCAGTAGTTTTGATAAATTTAATAAATTATAGTTCTTGAGGCAATGAATAATTTACACTCAAAGCGAAAAATTGACATAACCCAGTAGATTCGCTTTACAAATCACAAATCAGATCAATCATAGAGAACATAACTAAAAGCTAACATCCATACCAAAACAACAGTGTACTGATAACTATCAAAACCCAAAAGTAAGGGAATTCCGTTTGATATACAAAAAAATAAGTAAATATTAAAAAAAACTAGAGTTGCGAAAATTAAAAATAAATATTGGGTTTGATGAGAAACAAACCAGGCCACATGGGGCTAATCTCAGAAAACCATCCAGGAATGACAGCAGAGATGGAGTCGGAGCCATTCTCGATCGATTGCCCGTCTGCCATTAAACCTAATTTTGAGGATTGAAGTCTGAAGAAGTGTCTGAAGTAGGAGATGCGCCACAGAAAACTCCAATTTTATAGCGATGGCGTCAGTCAAGTAAGGCAAGTACTGAGTTGGTAACCCTTTAAATTATTTTTTGTGAAACGGCAAGGCTTTAAATTTTGGGTGTTCTTGGGAGTTGTCAAGGGATGAATATCGAACCGGTCTAGTTACAAATCATGTGATTAGACAAAGAGTACTTATCCGTTTTGTAATATGATGGGCTTTAACTTGGGCCGCTCTTCAAGCCCAATGAACTGACCGACCTCATCTCTTAGAAAATATTAGGCCCATTGTCATTTTCGGAACAAATTTTGTAGTTTTTAATCCAAACCAATAAACTTTGTGTTTTTGACCTATTAATACTTGATGATCAATTTTTGTATCATTTTCGATGACAATATGTTATGATAATTTAATGACAATAACTGAAACTGTCTTAACAACTTAATGAATTTGTCATTATGCTAAACTAGATACGGGCCTCGCGCTCCGCGCGAGAAAATTATGGATTTTCGTATGTGATTTAATATAGTTATACATTATTTGTTAATATGTTGTTGTTGTTATCAAATTTATTAATATTTGTAAATATAAGTATTTTTTATTTCCTTATATTTATGTTTGAAGTAGTTTTAAAACATAATATTAGAATAAGTTTGCATTGTCATAAGAGAAGCTCACACATTAATTTAATTTGTGACTTAATCAAGTAGACTATAAATAAATATAACATAGGGATATAAGAAAGATATTTAAATACATGCCCAAAAGTCCAATAGGAGGTGATTAAGAAATGAGTAATGCATTAAATTGGTATCAATTTCATTTAATTTTGACAATGGACATCCAACTTTTATATAGATAAGATGATCAATTATAACACTAAAAAAAATGGGTTTAGAAGCACAACTTGAGATTCGTCTAGTCATATCATGATCTCTTGCTCATCGGGACCCTGAAGATTAATCGATTCACTGGCGGCCTTACACCTCGATCGCTTTGTCCCATAATATAAGGGACATTTGCTTTTGACGCGTTTGTCGAGACGCGTTTTGTAACGTTAATATCTCTAAATATACGATGACAAAAATTATAATTTTTATATATTGTCAAAGTACTCGTTGAGACGAATCAAACAAGATCTCACATGCCTATATTTGTTCCTACATATTAGAAGAAAACGAGAAGATTCTCTTAACTAGTGAATAATGTCATAAAATCAAATGTCCCTTATATTTTGGGAAGGAAGGAGTAGTATTGATTATTTTGGAAAGGGAGTGTGTGAGAGTTGTTTATTTCAACTAGACCTGACCAAACTAGGGTCGGCCCGCCCGGCCCTCCCATCCCGCCCTAAAATTTGGGAGAATTTGGGTAGGAGATTTTGCCCATAAGGGCCGGCCCTACCCGACCCATATTATATATATAATATAATATTATGTGTTTTTAGATTTTTTTTGTTGAATTCGGTTATGAAGATTGTTATGTAGGCATGCATTTTGGACCTTTTTAGCATGCGGTTTTGGATGGTGAATTGCTTGTAAGCACTAAACAGGTTTAGAATGTTTTAGTAACACGGTTTAGTCCGGGTTCTGATATTTAATTTCTCTGTGTAAGTAGTCGAGGACCGCCCTGAGGGCCCTTATGGGAGGATATGGGTAGCGAAATTGTCCCATTTTAAATGTGAGGGCTTGATCCGGCCTTGATAAATGGGTAGAATTTGAAATTATGCCCTGCCCTGGCCCGACCTAAGCCCCAGTTTGACCAAGTCTAATTTCAACCCATTTTAGTGGAAGGGTGACTTCCATTATCCATTTTAACATTGAGCGAAAGGTCACAAGTATGCACGTACTCGACTCATCTAATAGACACTCGACTGACCGAGTTCACAAAATCGGGTGAATTTCTTAACAAGGACGGACTATGAACGAATACGGGTTAATTTTATGCATTCAACAATAAACTTGGTACATTCGTCATAAAATTGTGGATTTTTAATTAAATAATCACTGTTGGAGCCCAGAAATTGCGATCACGCGACACAACACTTCGCGTGACACAGGGCGTCTGGACAATCAACTTATGTAATACTCTTCGTCGTCTTCTTCCTCGAGATCAACCTTACTCTCGACACCTCTGACACTTGCGTAACTTAACCGAGAAGGAAACCGGCTCCGGCTCTTTTAAGCTCCGATAAGAAAGATTAACATAAAACCGGATACACCGAAACAACGCAAGCATACACAAAGGAAAGGAAAAACAACGTGAAGGAAGAAGAGTGTATTATCAAAAACGTTTCACGTTCCAAACTTATAAGAAACCAAACAACTCAGAAAACGTACACAACAACACTAAAAGCTTAACAGCAAGACTATGAGTGGTAAAACAAGAGTTAAATGTCTAAACTCTTCTAGGTAGTGAGCGTTTCGGAAGATTGAAGCTAGGGTTTGCTGTGTTTTTCTTACTGCTAAGAGGGAGGTGAAGCGTTTTTCTCTTCTGACTGGGATCCCTTTCCTTATCCATTGGGTTGCGTTTTTATACTATCACCTGGGACCCACGCGAGTCTATTACCGTTTTGCCCCTCGATACTTAGTCTCGTTGTATCCTCTTATTGGGCTTCACCTGTTTATGGGCCGCTTTATTCTTCTGGGCTGACTTCTTGGACCGACCCGGCACGCGTTTCGTGGGCCTGACCCAATTCCCTATGGGCCTCGCGAGCCCATCGAGAACCGGCTCCAACATCCAGCCCCCCAAGCTTTCATGCTGAATAGCTGAAGGCTTGGGCCTGTCTTCTTGAAGTCGCGTTCTCGACATGAGGTTGGCTCTCAGACCTTGCACGTTCCCATCGCGTGATAGGGTCGCGTGTATTTCTGCTTCGTTTTCTCTGGGCGACGTTTTGAATTCAAAAAACTTTACGAATTCCCGCGCTGAGCGCATGTCGTCCACGTGTTGACCCATTATTGCACCTTCTTTCCCCCGATTTTTCCTTATATATATTCGTCTTCGTCTTCCTCTTTCCTTTTCCGCCGTAACCTCCATTTTCTCTGCAACTCTCAAACCTGCTCTCTTCGCCGGTGCTCTCCTTCCTTCTCCATTACCATCTTCGCCGTCGTTCTCAGTCGATTCTTCATGGCAGGTTAGTCTTCCGCTCTCCTTTCCCTTTTCTACTTCGTTTTTCTTGATTTTCAGAGCTTCCATCGTCGTTCAATTTCTTCCCGCTCGCAGAAATTTCACTCGGTTCTTTTGAATTGAGAGGCTTCTGAAGGTCACTTTTTGTTCATTGGGTGTTTTTGCGTTGTATCCCCTTTCGACTTTTATTCCTTAATGCGCTCGTTTGGGAAAAAACGTGTTTTGGTCAATTTTTTGCCATTTTTGACCTTCGTAATGGTCTTCGTGTTCTTGGGCTTGGTCCATTCTGATGTCGTTTTGGCTTCCCTTTTGATTCTTGAGTTTCAGCTTTTCCAGGGATTTCTTGTTTGTTTACTTTCTATAGCCTCGCGTTAGTTTCCTTAGACACGCGTTGCTCCTAATTTTGATGTTCTTTTTTCCCTCTTTCCATCCCTGGAAAACTGAAACTTACTTTGCCCATGCTTTCAGGTAGCGATGATTTTTATGAACGCTCAGCTCGGGCTGAGTATTCGGGGCGCACCACGTCCGGATCTGAAGGGGGTTCTGGTGATCGCGAGCCAGACTCTCGTAGACGATCTCGCGTTTCTAGGAAATCTAAGAGGAGCAAAGCGAAGACGCCCAAAAGATCTAAAACCAGACTCCCATCTCGCGTCATTCAAGAGCGAGCCGAGACCAATTATGGTCAATTTGCCAGCTTTTTCTCTCATAAGGGGTCTTTGCCCCATATAGTTATAGAGAAACCCTTTCTCGCGTACCCCGGCCGCGTCAGTATCCTTACAAAGAGAATTACACATTCTCGCACCCTAATTCCCAACACTGCCCAACGTAGCAGTCTTAACTTTGACGATCTTCGTCGCCTCGCTACGCGATATCCCTTTCCCGAAGGGACCGTCTTTGCCCTCCCCGATCTTGAAGGCACCTCCCTCGACCAGTATGGGTCTTTCTTCGCCTTGAGTAGGCAGTCTTTAGAAGCCGGCTTCCGCCTTCCTTGGACGTCCTTCCAGACTGAAGTAATGGCAGATTTAGGCTTCAGCCCTTCCCAGATGCATCCAAACTTCTGGAGCTCTCTGATCGTTTACATCATGCGATGTCAGGACATTGGGATAGTTCCTAATACTCCTCACTACGCTCTCATCAATTCGTATAAGAAGAACTCCCGCGAGTATGGGTTTTACACTGCTCAAGCCAAGACTCCTAGCGCCTTCCGATTGCCTTCGAAGATCGAGGGGTGGAAAACTTGTTGGTTTTTAGTTTGTCCCCCTCCTGGTTCTGAAATTTCCGTCCAGGTACGCGAGCCTATTGCGAGAAGGGCCCCATGCTTTTTCCCCAAGAAGACTCGCGATAGATTCATTCGTGATTACAAGGATTATCCCGACAAAGCAGTTCAAAAACGTTTTGAGCTGGCTATCTCGGACTCTTTACTGGTCGCCAGGGGACTTAGTCTCAAGGCTCATGCCCTAGGTTTTTGTTCGTTTTTGTTTCAGCGCTCGCGTTTATTATGATTATTTACACTATGCTCACTTGTGGTGGCTTTTGTAGATGCTGATATGTTCGCTGATCTTCCGGATCTGGGGGGGTTGGTCCTCGACGAGTTGGGCGCGCTAACAACCATCGAGGCGCCTACCCGCATTGTTTCATCCGTTCCTGGCTCGACTCCTACTCCCCCAGCCGTTGTTTCGGAAACACCAATGGAGCTCACGACGACAGTTTCTGAGGATGCTCCTCCGGTCCAGAGGTCTCGCGTACTTTCGGTTCGTGATAAGGGGAAGCAGAAAGTTTCCGAGAAAAAACGCAAGAGGACGACGGAAGTGGAGTTTGTCTCCTCTCCAGAGCCTACTGACACCTCGGTCGCGAACCCGACCTTCATTCATAGTTTATCCGCGACGCGTGCATTCATTGAGACGATACCGACTGTTTTTCCTCCCGAACCTAGCCTCTACGAGGAAGTTTCGGATAGGCCTGGTGGCTTGTCCAAACTTCTCTTTGCCGTAAGTCCCCTGTTTTTGCCTATTTCTTGTTTTCTTGGGGTATTTCTAACTCTTCATTTTGCAGGGGATGAACATCATCGCGAGCGCAACTCGGAAGGTGCTTGCTGCTGAAGATGAACTTAAGGAGCTGAGGGCAGAGGATCAGTCCACCCGCGATGCCCACAGAGCGGCCAAGTCTAGGCTTATGGGAGAAAAGAAAGCTTTGGAGGAGGAGCTTTCGAGAGCTATGGAGAAGATGAAGGAGATGGAGGGCGAGCTCGCGTGCCTGTCAGTCAAAGATGCGAGGATAAAGGAGCCGGAAGCCCAGCTTGCGTATGAGAGGTCCACCCACGTCAACATCGTTACTGAGTACAATACCCAAGTGAGCGACCTCAGACAGGAAAACGAGAAGCTTCATGCGACGATGTCTGAGAGAATCGCTTATGAGAGGAACATGGCGGTGGAGGAGTATTGTGGGGGTTATCGCCAGCGTGCTCGCGTCGATTTTTACAAAAATGCTGCCAACACGCTTCTCCTTTGCATGGTAAAGATGCAGATGCTAAAATTCAAAGTTAAAGACTTCCCCTTCAACGCTCAGGACCTATGTGGGCTTTCCACTGACCTTCCTGAGTACCAGCCCCCGTTGCCCGGAACTTTCATTGATGACGGGGAGACTCCACTCGAGGCTTGGGGGATTACGCGTCTCGCGCCTGAGAGGGGTATTGTTAAGGGCAAAGAGAATCAGATTCTCAGGCCTCCTCTCCCGAAGTTGGTCGCTCCTCCTCCGCTTGAGAAGTCAGAGCCTGTTCCTCGCATGCTTCCGAGCCCTCCTTCTCCAGCCCACTCGCCTCGCAAGAGAAAAGTATTCGCGTCTGATGCCCTTCTCGACACTGTTCAGCTCAAGCGTTCTTGTTTAGATCAAGCGGGGGGCTCAGGTTCGCGAGTGTCTGGTGTTCGGGACGTCGTGGATCTGGATGCGGATAGTGTAGAGGACGCGGGGACTGCTGCTGAGACTGCTTCTAAGTAATGTCTTTGTGTTTTTGAACAATGTTTTCTGTATCAGGAATTGTGACTTTTTGTAATTAACTCTTGTACATAACGTGGGTATGATGGTCGCGACCTTTATGCTGTTTCTATATTTTTGGTTTTGCTTGTCTGCTTGTTTCGTATAAACTTATCTCGCCTCGTTCCCCCCGTTTTGCGTTTCGGAAAAATGAGTAAGTTTGCGAAAAAGGAAAACACAAAGAGATAAGTGTCATAATTACGGTCCATCCTGTATAGTAAGGCAAAACTGACTTGTTACATAATTTTGCGAGAGTAAGCATTGCAAACTATTCTTCTGCTAACTATTGCATGATCTTTACACGCGAGCTCTAAGTGACGGTTGATACTCGCGGGGTTCGTCTTTAGCCTTTGTTAGCTGCGGCGCAGTAGGATAGCTTTTTCTCGGTGTGGTTGTCGCGGAGTATTTCTGGTCTTTGTAAAGCATTTAGTCATGGTGCTGCTCTCGCGTGGCATACCAAGCACTGCACATGTAGAGGAGCATTTAGTTTTCGGTTTTTATCTTTAGGTAGTAAGAACTTTTGAAAGGCGGGGGTCATGCTGCAAACCCGTCCATACTTTCGCGACCAAGGGGAGTTTTCTAGCTCAGCCCTGGAAGCTGGAAGCAGGACACGCGACCGGGGGGTTTTTTTAGCCCAGCCCAGCCGTCTACGCTTTCGCGACCAGGGGGAGTTTTCTAGCTCAGCCTTGGAAGCTGGAAGCACGAGCCGTCCACACTTTCGCGACCAAGGGGAGTTTTCTAGCTCAGCCCTGGAAGCTGGAAGCAGGACACGCGACCGGGGGTTTTTTTTAGCCCAGCCCAGCCGTCTACGCTTTCGCGACCAGGGGGAGTTTTCTAGCTCAGCCCTGGAAGCTGGAAGCACGAGCCGTCCACACTTTCGCGACCAAGGGGAGTTTTCTAGCTCAGCCCTGGAAGCTGGAAGCAGGACACGCGACCGGGGTTTTTTTTTAGCCCAGCCCAGCCGTCTACGCTTTCGCGACCAGGGGGAGTTTTCTAGCTCAGCCCTGGAAGCTGGAAGCACGAGCCGTCCACACTTTCGCGACCAAGGGGAGTTTTCTAGCTCAGCCCTGGAAGCTGGAAGCAGGACACGCGACCGGGGGGTTTTTTTAGCCCAGCCCAGCCGTCTACGCTTTCGCGACCAGGGGGAGTTTTCTAGCTCAGCCCTGGAAGCTGGAAGCACGAGCCGTCCACACTTTCGCGACCAAGGGGAGTTTTCTAGCTCAGCCCTGGAAGCTGGAAGCAGGACACGCGACCGGGGGGGTTTTTTAGCCCAGCCCAGCCGTCTACGCTTTCGCGACCAGGGGGAGTTTTCTAGCTCAGCCCTGGAAGCTGGAAGCGCGAGCCGTCCACACTTTCGCGACCAAGGGGAGTTTTCTAGCTCAACCCCGGAAGCTGGAAGCAGGACACGCGACCGGGGGGGTTTTTTAGCCCAACCCAGCCGTCTACGCTTTCGCGACCAGGGGGAGTTTTCTAGCTCAGCCCTGGAAGCTGGAAGCACGAGCCGTCCACACTTTCGCGACCAAGGGGAGTTTTCTAGCTCAGCCCTGGAAGTTGGAAGCAGGACACGCGATCTGACAGCTCTTCCTGTGCTTATCATGCTATTATAATCACGTTTTTCGTGTCTTAACGTAATAAGTATTGCGACCAAGGATGAGGGAAAATTTTGTTGTACGCACCTGAGTTTTATGGGAAGATTAGGCATAGAAACGACGAAGTCGCATCACGTTCCAGAAGTTGGCAATGTGATTTCCAGAGTGGTCCTTGAGGCGATATGCCCCGGGCGCGACTTCGCGATCTATAATGTAAGGTCCTTCCCAGTTGGGGTCGAGCTTTCCGCCTTCTGTTCTACGGAACACGAGGTCTCCTCTGGCAAATCCCCTCAACTTCACGTGCTTGTTATAATATTTTGCGACGCCGGCTTTATGATTGGCTGCTCTGATGGTGGCCAAGTCGCGAGTCTCTTCTCGCATCTGCAACTCTAGCTGCATTTTTTCGTCATTGTCGTTCGGACTATACTGAATCACGCGGTCCATGGGCACAATGAACTCGACTGGTACTGTGGCCTCTATTCCATAAGCGAGAGCAAAAGGTGTTTCCCCAGTTGCCTTCTTTACCGTGGTCCTGTTTGCCCAGAGTACTAGGGGTAATACTTCGGCCCACATGCCTTTGGAGCCTTCCAGCCGTCTTTTCAAGTCCATGACAATACTCTTGTTCACTGCCTCCACCTGGCCATTGCAATGCGGGTGAGCGACTGAAGCAATCCTCAAAGTGATCCCTATGTCTCTGCACCATGTAAACAATTGCGGCAAATTGAATTGTGGTCCCCTGTCAGTTACGATCTCGTGAGGGAGGCCATACCTGCAAATGATGTTTCTCCAAAGGAACTTTTTAACTGCCGGGACGGTAGTGCTCGCGAGAGCTTCGGCTTCGATCCATTTAGTGAAATAATCAACTGCTACAATGATGTACTCTAGTTGACCAGGCGCTTTTGGTTTGAAAGGTCCTAATAGATCTAGTCCCCACATCGCGAAGGGGCAAGGGCTTGACATTATCTGCAACTCCACGCCTGGTTGATGAGATGCTGGGGCAAAGTACTGGCACGGCTTACAGCTCTGAGACTCGCGTTGTGCGTCTTGCTTCATGGTGGGCCAGAAACTTCCCTGCCTTAATGCTTTATAGACCATTGGTCTCCAACCCGCGTGAGTTCCGCATAATCATGCATGAAGTTCCCTTATCAGCACGTCACTTTCTATCTTAGTCAAGCACTTGAGCTCGCGTGGTCCGTATCCCCTTTTGTAAAGTTCTCCACGACACATGTAAAAGCGTGCAGACATAGAGACAAGTTTTCTCATTTCTTTCGGATCCGAAGGCCCTGTTCCACTAGCAAGATATTGAATTATAGGGGTGCGCCAGTCGCTGACTGGCTCGCTTATCTTCATCAGTTCCACCTGATTGCTTATGGCGCTCTCAGATTTCACGAACCAAAAGTATGGGGCCCTTCCTTCCTTGATAATGGTAGTGGGGCCCTCCCTAGGACATTCCATATTTGCATACTGAGTTTGGGAACCTCGCTTCGCGAGTTCATCAGCTCGCGTGTTTTCCTCTCTTGATACCGCTTCAATTTCAAAATGCCCGAACAACGAAATCAGGGCTGTGGCCCTCGCATGATATCTGGGGAGATTGCCTGTCCTGGCTTCGTAGGTCCCATTGACCTGATTCACGACGATCTGGGAATCGCTCATGCACTTTACCACCTGAACACCTGCGTGAACGGCAATTTCCAGCCCTGCGATGAGTGCTTCATACTCTGCTTCATTGTTCGTGGCTTTGAACCTTAGCGCAATCGCGTGATCTATCTTATCCCCAGCCGGGGAAGTCAGGACGACTCCCGCCCCGCAACCATCTACGTTTGCTGATCCATCAATGTGCATTACCCACGCGGGGTGTTCAGGAGCTATAATATCTTTTTCTAGCTCTCTGAAACTTGTTTCAACTATGAAATCTGCCAAAGCTTGTGCTTTGATGGCGGGTCGTGGTCTATAGACCACGTCAAACTCTGTCATTTCAATGACCCATTTAGCGAGCCTTCCAGAGGTTGTTGGTTTACTCATAAAAGATGGTAGTGGTAAATCTGTCAGCACTTCGATGGGATGAGCATGGAAATAAGGTCGGAGTTTACGAGCGGTTGTTATCAACGCGAGCACTGCTTTCTCAATGGGCGAATATCTGGTCTCGGCCGACAGAAGTGCTTTACTGACGAAATAGACGGGGACCCGTTGCTCTTTTACTAACACAGCGCTAACTGCACGCGTGCCTGCCGCGAGGTACAGCTGCAAGCCTTCACCAGGTATTGGGGACGCAAGGGTTGGGAGTTTAGCCAGATGCTCTTTAAGACTCATAAATGCCCTTTCACACTCTTCAGACCATTCGAAGCTTTTTGGCTTCCTTAGTATGTCGAAGAAGGGAAGGTTTCGCTCCGCGAGCTTTGCGCAAAACCTTCCTAAATAGTTGACCTTTCCCACGAACCTTTGGACGTCGTGAATGGACCTTGGCGGTTGCAGATCTATTACGGCCTGGACCTTGTCTAGGTTGACTTCGATACCGCGTGCACTGATCTGAAAACCTAGGAATTTGCCTTCGGTGACTCCGAAGACACATTTCTCTGGATTGAGGCTCATACCGTACTTTCTCAGGGTTTCAAAGACTTCTGCCAGGTCGCGAGTATGATCCGCTTGCTTTTTGCTCTTAACCACTATATCGTCAACATAGGCCTCTATAGTGTCACCTCTTTGGTCGCTAAAGATCATGTCCACCAGTCTCTGGAATGTAGCCCCTGCGTTTTTCAAACCGAACGGCATTACTTTATAGCAGAAGGTTCCTTTGTCTGTGATAAAAGCAGTGTGCCCCGAGTCGGCTGGGTTCATCATAACCTGATTATATCCAGAGTACGCGTCCAGGAAGCTCAGAGCTTCATGACCCGCGGTGGAGTCTACCAACTGGTCGATCAAAGGTAATGGGTAACTGTCTTTGGGACATGCTTTATTGAGACCAGTGAAATCTACGCACATGCGCCACTTCCCCGTCCCTTTGGGATTTTTTTCTACCATTACAACGTTTGACAGCCACGTTGGGTATTGCACTGGTCTTACAAACCCTGCCTTAATCAGCTTCGCGAGCTCTACCGCAGCTGCCGCGTTCTTTGGCCCTGCTTGTTTTCATTTTTTCTGTCTACGCGGCTTGACCTCTGGACTAATGTTCAGGGAGTGGGTCATGACACTTGCTGGGATTCCTCTCAAATCCTTTGGCGTCCATGCGAACACATCCCGGGAGCGGGTGAGTAAGGTCTCGATCTCTTGTACGACTTTTTGGTTCAATCTCCCCCCTACGTAAAGTTTCTCCTCTTTGTTGGGGAAAGGTGTGATTACCTGCTTCTCAAACCCAGCAAAATGCGGTTTGTGTCCTTCTGCCTTTCCCTCAGTATCTCGCGGTCTGGGTGAGGCACGAACTTCTAACTCAGTTTCTTCCAGGACGCGTGGCAACCCTGGAATAAATAACTGGTTGGCAAGCAAGGTCTTGGTACTGCCCTTTTCGGACGAGACGTAGCAGATACGGCTCTCCTCTTGGTTTCCTCTCGCGACCCCTACTCCTGTCAATGTTGGAAATTTTAAACAAAAATGACAGATTGATACGACCGCCTCAAACCTGCACAGTGTCTCGCGTCCCAGTATCGCATTGTAGGAGGATATTATTGGGATCACTACAAAATCTATCTTTTCTGACCTTCTTGACCCTTTCTCTTCACCCAAGATGAGATCTAGGGTGACGACGCCCAGGGCCCTCACTCTGTCACCCGCGAAACCTACCAGCGTGGTTTTAGTGGGCCTGAGTGTAGACTGATCAATCCCCATTTTCTCGAACGCGTCCCAGTACAGTATATCGGCTGAGCTCCCAGTGTCCACGAGGATCCTTTTTACTAGTTTGGTTCCTATCTGAGCATGGATGACCAGTGGATCAGCGGCTTCGGCTGCCCAGGTATCTACCTCCTTGTCACTGAAGACAAGCGTGTATGGTTCAGACTTCGATCTCGTGACACTATAGATCGGCTTTCCCTGAGGCTTGGGTGCGTTGTTAATGAGCCTTTGTTCTCGTTTGCCCAGGGGCATGGGTTCATGGCGGCCCGCGATCGTGCCTACATGGCCGTCCATGCGAGGGAAGTTCTGGGATGGGTGGTGATTAGGCCCCTGATTCTGGTTATTTCTCGCGGGGGTTTGCTGCCTCGTCTCATTCTGCGTTCTACTGCCTCTCCCTCCTCTACTCCATGCTCCTCTGTGTGTGACGCCGTGACCTGCATCAACGTTTCCCCTTCGAGCAGTTAGGACTTCCTGTTCTCTTGGGTGATGCTGTCGCGACCAACACTCCTCTGTAGAGTGAGTATTCACTCCGTGGTATCCGCACCAGGTGGTTGGCGCATGGCGGTTAAGACCGCGATCCCCTCTCGTCTCAACATCGCGTCGGTTATCTTGCTCGGCAACAAAATTCTGCGATTGAAATTGATTCTGATCGTGATTCTGGCCCCTAAACTGTCTTTGACCCTGATTTCGGTCTTGAATCTGTAAACCGGGTGCCCGCGAATCGATCTGTTCCTTCCCCTGACTACCCTGATGACGCTTACTCCCCCAGTTCGGGTTTTCTCTCTTATGACCCTGAGAGGGCTTGCTCTGATTACTCCCTTTCAAAGCGATACCTGAGTGTGCTTCCACATTAATCTCTGTGTATGCTCTCTCGAGCATGCATTGGTAGTCTAAATCTTTCTTGCGGTATAGGTATTGCTTGAAGGAGCTTCCATCAGTGAGTCCGTCTAGGAACGTGACCCGAGCGGTCTTATCATGGAAATCTTCGGCTTCCAAGATCTTTTCCGCGAACCTCTTAACGTAATTCTCTAGTGATTCATGTGGTCCTTGTTTGACTCCTACTACTTCTTGCATTGTCACTTTTCTTTTCTTCGAGGATCCGAAATGCAGCAAGAAACTCTTCTCTAGATCGGCGAAACAATTGATGCTTCCTGACGGCTGGTTAAGCATCCAGGTCATGGCGGGTCCCGCGAGCGTGTCTGGGAAACCTTTGCACATCGTGGCTTCATCAGGGCACCTCGCGAGCATAGCATACTTGTAGCGTGCTAGGTGTTCGCTGGGATCTTCTTTACCATTGTACTCTTTTATAATAGGGAATCTGAAATTAGGCAGAGGGACTGACCTGACTATATGCCCCGCGAAAGCAGTCGGGCCGAACAAGATTGACGGGTTGACGGACGGGTAGGCCTCAGAGGCCTGCCGCAGGTGGGTGGCCTGGTTGCAAAAAGGTTCCCCCTCGTACTGGCGGCGGGAAGGTCTTTGCTCGGCGCGAATCCCCTGTCCTCTTCCTTCTGTTCTTCCCCTGTAAGATTGATCTTCCGCATAGCTCGCAGGGGGTTGATTCAAATCAAATATACCAGGGTGACAAGGCCTTTCGCGTTCTTCGACCCTTGTTCTATGTGACACTGAGACTCTGTCGTCAGGTACATGTTCAGCACTCCCTTCCGCGATCGATTGCTCTCGTCCGCTCTGATTCTGTTCGTGCTCGCGTGACAGATTCCTTGGTTGCCGCTGGTTTCGGCTTCCGCCCGCACTTTGTCCCATCGTCTGCAGGAAAGCACGATACTGAACCAGCGCGGGTCCTACCAGAACAATTTCCTCCTCATGTACGTGTGAAAGACGTGCTCGCGTGCTATTTATGTCTTGAGTTCTCGTATGGGGAGGGGTGTTGTCGCTCCTTTCGCCACTAGTATTCATCTTCTCAGGTAGTTGTATTAGAAATACGCGAGTATATATAGTAAGCCTTACTTGTGCGAGGAAGTCCCCACGGTCGGCGCCAGTGTTGGAGCCCAGAAATTGCGATCACGCGACACAACACTTCGCGTGACACAGGGCGTCTGGACAATCAACTTATGTAATACTCTTCGTCGTCTTCTTCCTCGAGATCAACCTTACTCTCGACACCTCTGACACTTGCGTAACTTAACCGAGAAGGAAACCGGCTCCGGCTCTTTTAAGCTCCGATAAGAAAGATTAACATAAAACCGGATACACCGAAACAACGCAAGCATACACAAAGGAAAGGAAAAACAACGTGAAGGAAGAAGAGTGTATTATCAAAAACGTTTCACGTTCCAAACTTATAAGAAACCAAACAACTCAGAAAACGTACACAACAACACTAAAAGCTTAACAGCAAGACTATGAGTGGTAAAACAAGAGTTAAATGTCTAAACTCTTCTAGGTAGTGAGCGTTTCGGAAGATTGAAGCTAGGGTTTGCTGTGTTTTTCTTACTGCTAAGAGGGAGGTGAAGCGTTTTTCTCTTCTGACTGGGATCCCTTTCCTTATCCATTGGGTTGCGTTTTTATACTATCACCTGGGACCCACGCGAGTCTATTACCGTTTTGCCCCTCGATACTTAGTCTCGTTGTATCCTCTTATTGGGCTTCACCTGTTTATGGGCCGCTTTATTCTTCTGGGCTGACTTCTTGGACCGACCCGACACGCGTTTCGTGGGCCTGACCCAATTCCCTATGGGCCTCGCGAGCCCATCGAGAACCGGCTCCAACAATCACAAACTCAAATACTTTACATTATCTTTTCATATAAAAAACTTCTTCTATAACCTTTAATCATTAGTGACACTTTACCAATAGGCAATAGTGTGTTACCGGCTTACCGATTAAATGTCATTTTCATAAATTCATGAAAGTCATTTTTAAATTAAAAATATCTAAAAGATTATTTTGACAAAATCCCATTTTAACTTATTAACTAGTTTATACCCCGCGTCATGCGCGGATTTATTTATTTCATGAATCGGTTAATAAGTAATCTCGTATATAATTTTATACCAAAAAAAACTTGATAGTTTATAAATGTTGTTGTTGTATAATTAAATTTAAAATATTATATATAATCAATATAAATAAACTTTTATGTCTTTTATAGTTTCATTTATCAAATTATCATAAGTCAATTTTTAACAAATTTTATATATTGAACCTAGAATTAATGAGAGAGCTCTAAATAGCTTTATATATATGGGTGTGAATCTCATAATAAACTATCTTATAGAGATAAATAAGAAGGCATCCAATGACTTAGATTAAACTACCTCCACTTGTAGTGGGGGTAGTTGTGGTGGTCCGGCGGCCTTCCGGCGACCACCCGACGACTTCCCAACGACCACCCGGTGGTTGTCCGGTAGAGTTCCGGCGGAGGTCCGGCGACGGCCCGACAGAGGTCCGGCGACAGACCTCCGTCGAGCCGACGTGGTCCGGTGGAGGTCCGGCGGTGGTCCAATAATAAATGAAAAAGTTAAAGTATAAAAATAAATGAAAATTTAAGTCTAATTCAAATTGGTGAACATTTAAATATAATGTGATGAACATTTAAATATAATGTGATGAACATTTAATTATAATGTGATGAACATTCTGTTGGTGAACATGTAATTAAAATGTGATGAGCATTCAGTAGAGTATATCAAAATGAACGTTTATAAACATTTTGATGAACATTTATGAACAACGTGATGAACATTTAACCTAATTGTAAAGAACTTTTGAGTAATGAACATTTTATTAAATGCTTGTGAACATTTAAGGATGTTTGATGAACATTTAAGTATGAGATGATGAACATTTAGGTAATTTTTTATGAAGGTCAAGTGTTTTTCGACTCGAAATTATATTAAAGTGATGTTTGATGAACATTTAAGTAAGAGATTATGAACATTTATCAACATTTTGATGAACATTTATGAATAACGTGATGAACATTTAAGTCGATTGTAATGAACTTTGGCTAATGAACATTTTATTAAATTCTTGTGAACATTTAAGTATGAGATGATGAACATTTAAGTATGAGATGATGAACATTCAGTTGGTGAACTTTTAAGTATAATGTGATGAACATTCAGTAGAGTATGTACAAATGAACATTTATGAACATTGTGATGAACATTTATGAACAACGTGATGAACATTTAGTAATAAATAATTTTGTAATATTTGTGAACAATTTTATACTCCCTCTGTCCCGATTTGAATGTCCCAAATGGGACTTTGCACTTGGATTAAGGCTAAAAAAATGACAGCAGAGGTATAAAAGAAGGAGAGATAAAAAATTATTATTTTATTAAGAACCAATCAGAACAAAGCTGAAATTTTTTACAACCAATCAGAATGCTCCATTTACAGCACACGGATCACCATTTTTCAGTACCCAAAATACCCTTACAACTATCTGCCTTTATTCCTGTACAGTCTCCATCTACTCACTTTCAGTTTACATTTTCACCATTACAAGTAAAAGCACAGTGCTTAAGTAAAAAACAGAGCATTCAATTTTAAGGTAGTTTCTGCATCATTGCCTGATGGGGATGTCCTCAGCTTTCGATTTAAATGAAGCTCCAGATGATGACATCATTAGAGAAGAAATGAAGGGAGAATGGTCACAAGACAGAGAAACAACTAGGGACAATGATCTACCATTTGATCTTAATTTCTCACCTGAGCATCACCATCCAGAACCAGAGGCAACAGCAGAGGCAACAGCAGAGGCATCAGGACATCATCAGACATCCACACGCAGGCTCAGCAAGAATCAGAAATGGGTAATACTGAGTTATCTTCTGGAGAGGACATCAGAGGGGAAGCTACCAAAAGGTGTCATCAATGAAGCTGCACAATATTTCAACACAACACGTAAGACAATAAGCAGATTATGGAATAAAGCTAAGCAAACAGAGGAACATGAAGTCCCTAACCTGAGTACAAGATTTCACCAATGTGGCAGGAAAAGAGTTCAAGTAGAACCAGAGGTAGTCAATAAGCATGGGGAATAGGACTTGTGTTAGAGACTTAGCAAGTTCTCTATCCATATCCAAATCAGCATGTCATAGAATGATTAAAAAAGGGGACATGAAGCCACATTCAAATGCCCTGCATCCAGGACTGTCAGAAATACACAAGATCACAAGGCTGAAATGAGTTCTAAGCCTACTTCAAGGGGACACAACAAACAAGAAGGAGTATTTTCCTATGTATGATTTCGTCCACATAGATGAGAAGTGGTTCTATCAAACAAGGAAAACACAGAAGTACTACATAGCCAGAAATGAGAAAGGTCAATACAGATCAGCTAGTTCATCAAAATTCATTCCAAAGGTAATGTTTACAGCAGCAGTTGCAAGACCAAGGTGGAACTCAGAGGGACATTGCACATTTGATGGGAAAATAGGAATATTTCCATTCACATATGAAGAGCCAGCAAAGAGAAAATCAAAAAACAGAGCAAAGGGGACAATGATCACCAAATTGGTGGAAAGAATCAACAAAAAGGAGACAAGAAATATGCTCATCAATCAAATTATTCCAGCAATCAAGGAAAAGTGGCCAGATGATGGAAATCATAAAACCATATTTATTCAGCAAGATAATGCAAGGCCTCATATAACTCAAGATGATCCTGAGTGGCAAGAGGTATATGAACAAGAAGATTTCACATTTATACTCATACAGCAACCAAAAAACAGTCCAGATGTTAATATTCTAGATCTTGGTTTCTTTAGGAGTATTCAGTCATTAATGCACAAGAAAATGCCAAAAACTGTAGATGACATGCTCATTGCAGTTATGGAAGCTTTCTATGAGTTGGATCCTATTACACTCAGTGATGTATGGCATACAATGCAGTTTGTCATGAATGAAATTCTGAAATCAAAAGGAGGCAATGGCTATGACCTACCACATGCTAACAAGAGAAGGATGAGATCACAAGGTATGCTACCATCAGTAATTAAAGCACCAGAGTGGGATGTGCAAGAAGCATGGAATATTGTTAATGAAAGGGGACAAAGTAGCTTGCCAACAGAAACTCAAGAAGATCCAACAGAGAATCAAGATACTCAAGGAGCCTCAGAGAATCACCAAGAACCAACAGAAACTCAAGACCCACAAGAATCAGAAGAAGCAAACTGAAGGGGACACAACAGTTAAGATAAGTTTCTAAACTTCACATCACTAGGCAGTCTTGTGAACTTAAGAAACTCTTTTGTATGCTAGTATTTGAAAATGAATGCTATGGAGGAATATAAGTTTTTGGATCTCAGTTGTCCCCAATCATCATAGAATCAAACCCAATTTCTGCCAACTCATAATACCAGATAAGCCTAGCAATTCAGTTACAAGTAACTGGTGGCTTATAGCACATTTAAGTTGGAAAAATCAGAGGATTATCATCTCAGATATAAGGATTCATCATCGATCAAATACCAAAAAAATAACTGATCAAAACATACCAGATAGGCATCTACTTAATTGCAAATTAATGATCCAATGGCAAATTAAGTTTGTGATCTTAGAAATGCATCTCACATTACAATTTCATCACAGATATTGAACAATATCTCAGTTACCATCAAACCCTCACAGATACACTGCTAATCACAACTTAAAATATCACACTGAAATCATAAATATGCAAAAGAGTTCCTATAGCACATTAAGACAGTTTTTTCATGGTATATGTTTTTTATCCAACATAGCAAACACCCCCAAAAACAGAGCATCAAAAGAGTGCCTCAAAGAGCACAGAGACCATCACCAAAAGAGTGCCTCACAGAGCATGTGAAGACCATAACAACCTGTATGCACTACATTCTGTTCAAAACAGAGCACATCGATCATCACAACCTGTTTGCAAACTCCTCCCAAAACAGAGCAGATAATCCACAAACCAATACCAAAACCACATAATCCACAAAAACCAACAGAATCCAACAATATCCACAAACAAACATCCAAAACATTGTTCAACAATATCCGAGAACAACAGAAAATGTCCAGAAATACCAAAACAGAGTCCAAATTACAGAACAAAGGGGATATGAACAAGAGGGGACTTAGCTAGATCGAGAGGGGCTGTCAGAGATGACAATGAGCTCAGGGGACAGAGGCTCATCAAGATCCGGCGGCAGCAACTCCGTATCAGCATCCATGGGCTCAGGTGTGGCGACGTCGGGGACCCTCAGCTCAGGAGTAGGTGTGTCGGGGATCACGATCACCTCCCGGGGCCGAGAGGTGGCTTCCTTCTCTGAGAGTTCCGGCGACCATTGCATCTCCACCGACTGCCTCTCCGGGTAAGAGCCTAAGACTTCAGTAGGTGTCATCTCCGGGAGACTAAGGCTGAAAGAATGATTCCCATCGCACCGAGGACCCTTTTTGCAAGGAGGAGACAAATTGCAACCACCAGGGAGAGAGACGACAACCAATAGTGTTAGGGTTGTGAGAATCCTCTTTCACCGCCGACTCCTCCTCCTCCTCCTCCTCCTTCGTCGGCGAGGACTCCCGCATCAACGACGGGGTGCTGGAAGGCTCAGGTTTAGATGGTGGTTCGACTCCCCGCTCATAGGAGGGAGGAGAATCGCTTCAGGTGAAGCTCTGGGAGGGGTGACTGAGTGAGGATTCAGACATGACGAGCGAGAGTGAGGGAGAGGAAGAAAGAGAGGCTGTGAGATTAGGGTTGTGAGAATGAGAGAGAGAGGCGGGGAAGAGGGTATTTACAGAGGGAGAAGATTAGGGTTTGGGTTTTGGGCTGGGTATTTTTGGGCTAGATTAGGGTAATCAGGATTAGATTAGGGTAATTGGGTTTAGGGTGTGTTTAGCAGACCGGGTGTTAATTTGGGTTAAGGGTTTAATTTGGGTTTAGGTGTTAATTTGATTAATTATAAAATGGGTTAGGTAGATATTGAAGAAATTTAATGGAGTTGAGGTTAGTTGGATGAATTAATGGAGTAGAAATGTAATGGAGAAGATGATGTAGATGGTTGATTTGATTGATAAAGTGTTATTGAGAGTATAAATGAATAAGATTATAAGGGAGTAAAATAATATGAGTAATGGTATTAAGGGAAGAAATCTATGTCCAAAAAAGGAAACGGGACAATCAAAAGGGGACGCCTGAAAAGGAAACGAGACAAACAAAATGGGACAGAGGGAGTACATCTTTGTGACAATTTTATTCCGGCGAGGCCCAAAGATGGTCCGGCGGTGGTCGGAGGTGGTCCGACGGTGGTGACAAGAGGTGACAAGGGGTGTCACGTGTCATCATATGGGCTCTTGGATCTCCCTTGATCCAAGGCTCCACATTCATTCTCATTTATCATTTTAACAAGTATTATTACATGACACTTTTCCTATATATATACATAGATTGGATAAATTTTATAATTTCACTGAAATAAAATATAGAAAAGTAAGAAAAGTAAATGATTAATTAACATTATAAATGCCATATCTTAAGTTCGAAAATATATATCAAACCTAACTATTATACATAAACTGAACCGTAATTTTTTCTATATACAATATTATAAGTATAGTAAAATGGTATTATCGTGTGTAAAGTTGCTAAATAATATAGAGAGTATATAGTAGATGATATTGTAACGATACATACTCTATATACAATATTAGAAACATATCAAACAAAAAGGAATATAGTAGATCGATGTTGTAACCTTTTTTGTTTTGTGGTAGAAATTAGTAGTATAATAACGTATAGATAGTTTATGTTTCTAATATGTACAATTTAGTTACGTATAAATTTTATTTTCTAGTTTATAATAAATTTTCTAGGTTTTTTAATTAAAAAATATTGAAAATTTAAAAAAGTTTCATATTTGAAAATAAAATAAATTTACAGACTTGTTGGATATTTTATAGTTTAACAAAAAAAACTCATAAATTGATTTAGTATAATTAGAAAGATTTATTTTAAAATTATATAAGTGAAGGAGGTAAAAACAAACCATAATCTGAATTGGAGAATTTAAAGGAGGTAATTTTATTTTTTATAATTTAATTTAATTAAGGAGATTTAATTTCTTTATTTTTTACCAAAAAAACAGAAGAAAAAAAGAAGATGAGTCCACTTGCTCTTACTCTTCTGCAAATACACACCGACCTACTACTAACACTGCATAAAAAGACAAGAGGGACTACAACCAACAGTGTTATGGGTTGATCATGCACTTTGCATAGAATCCCATTTTTCTTTCCAATCTCATCCTTATCTCAAATTCAACAACAATGGCGTCTGCCCGACTTCTTCGTCTCCTCTCTCGATCTTCACCTGCTTCTCTTTCGTCTCGCTATCTTGGTAATTCCATAATCTTTAAGCTTCGTTTAGTTTTTCGTATCAAAATCATTTCCAATAAATTGCGTATAAATCTTTGTTGCAATTTTACCTTTTGAAATTCGTTTGGTTTTTCCCTCTATCCGTTCGTGATCGCAGATTTTATGTTATCAACTGCTCTTGATCACAGTTGTAGGCTTGCAAATAAATTTTAGCACTCCACTTTTCAACTCTGAAATTGATTACTTTGGATCTGCTGGAAAAAACCTGAATCTTTCATTTCTGTATGTAAAATTCATTCCACGTGAAAATCTGAGGCACAAACTAATACACAGATATTCTAGCTGACTTTTTCTGATATACAAACAGAATTTCATTTTGTTTTTTGAGGTATTCAGGGCTCTATTTTGTTTCATTGTCAGATAAAATACAAGTCCTTGTTAACTTTGTTCTTAGCTATTATAAGGTGGCTTTTGTTTTGCATTTTTCGAAATGGAAACGGAAATGAAACGAATGCCACTTCAGTTAACTTTGATCCTACTTTATCATTTCCACAAGTTTACTTTGTTAACTGTAACTATCGTTGTTCAGCAAATGATTCTGGATTGAGAAGGGAAGTAAGGAAGTATACCACAGAGGCTGTTACAGAGGAGCCCATCCCTCCATCTGTCAAAGTTCATCACACACAACTATTGATCAATGGCAACTTTGTGGACTCTGCATCAGGTCTTCAATTTCTCTATACTTAACATTTGCTGAACTTTTTTTCTTATTTCTTACAAGTTTTTTTTTTTGGATTTTTAGGGAAGACATTCAAGACACTGGATCCAAGAACTGGAAATTTGATTGCAGATGTGGCGGAGGGAGATGAAGAAGACATCAACAGAGCTGTATCTGCTGCTCGGATGGCGTTTGATCAAGGGCCTTGGCCTAAAATGACTGCCTATGTTTGTTACTGATTTAACTAGTTGACATTTTTCTTTAAGGGTTTGGTTCAGTTTCATAAATCTGACTTATAAACCCTGCATTGGTGCTTCATTTGTGCAGGAAAGATCAAGGGTCATATTCCGGTTTGCTGATCTTGTGGAACAGCACAACGATGAGATTGCTGCATTAGAAACTTGGGATAATGGGAAGCCGTATGAACAGTCTGCTAAGATCGAAGTTCCTATGTTTGCTCGTATCTTTCGATACTATGCTGGTGGGTATACTAATACTCCCTCTGTTTCTAAATAATTGTTATTCTAGCTTCTCAAATTTATTTCTAAATACTTGTCATTATAGAATTTCAAGACAATTAATACCATGCAAATCATTAATCTGTGTACTGGGATTCGATATTGTTGATTTTCTCTCTTCATTCATTGGTTGTAAATGAAGGTGAATGATAAATTTCAGAAAAGCTTTGGTTTTCAATACAAAACAAATCATTTTCTTAATATGTGTGAAAAACTCTACAACGACAAATAAACCTTAATAACCCTCTATGAACTCGTATACATTCTGATTTCAGGTTGGGCCGATAAGATTCATGGGCTGACGATCCCAGCTGACGGGCCTCACCATGTACAGACGCTCCATGAGCCCATAGGAGTAGCAGGACAGATCATTCCATGGAATTTCCCACTTCTTATGTTTGCTTGGAAAGTTGCACCTGCATTGGCATGTGGTAATGCTGTTGTCCTAAAAACAGCAGAACAAACGCCTCTATCCGCCCTTTATGTTGCACAATTACTTCATGAAGTAAGCTCATTAAACTACATTTGCATTTCTTGCACAAGGTTAAAAGCATATCATATTATGAATCTATGATTACACAATTGGTTGTTGTTTACAGGCTGGGCTTCCTCCTGGTGTTCTGAATGTGGTATCTGGTTATGGTCTAACTGCTGGTGCTGCTCTTTGCTCCCATATGAATGTAGACAAGGTAATTTGACACAACTTATAATGAATACAATCATTAAACTAAAAATATTAAAAAACTTCATCTGATGTTTATAGCTTAATAGTTTTTTTTAAGCAATGGAACCAAAGATTCCATTGCTTAAAATGACTCATTTAACTGTCTATGCTTCCTATTCTGTGAAGTAGTAGTCAGACTGTGCAACTTTTGACACAATCTTGGTCATATCGGTTACTTCCTCCCAACCTGTTGGGGTAAGGAAATACCAATCCCGACCACCCCATACCCCGTTTTTCGGGATAAATGGGGATTGATGTTGTTGTTGTTGTAGTCTTTTTTAAGCAAAGAATAAGGATCATTAGTCTCAAAAGTGTCAAATGGTGCAGCTTGTAAAATGACTAATACTTCCTAACAAAAAATCAAAGGCTAGAAACTTATTTTGGCTTTTTTCTTTTCTTTTCAGCTTGCTTTTACAGGCTCGACGCTTACAGGAAAATACGTACTCCAAGAAGCGTCAAAGAGCAATCTGAAGTCAGTGAGTCTCGAGCTAGGAGGAAAATCTCCTTTCATAGTATGCAAAGATGCTGATGTTGACAAGGCGGTTGAGCTTGCACATTTTGCTCTCTTTTTCAACCAAGGACAGTGTTGTTGTGCTGGATCTAGAACATTTGTGCATGAAAGTGTTTATGATGAGTTTGTAGAAAAGGCGAAAGCACGAGCTATGAAGCGTGTTGTTGGTGATCCATTCAAGGAAGGCATTGAACAAGGGCCTCAGGTAGTACAACAATCCTTTAAAATTCTTAACAAAATTGCCTTACAAAGTTTTTTTACAGTTTTACTTGATTTTTTTGGATCCAAGATTGATCATAAGCAATATACGAAGATCCTAGGATACATAAAGTCTGGGATTGACTGTGGAGCCAAACTTGAAACTGGAGGGGAAAGATTTGGATCAAATGGATACTATATTCAGCCTACTGTCTTCTCAAATGTGCAGGTATATGTATATATAATATGCTATAGATATAATACATTATACACACCATATACTAATTATTATTTTTTTATGACAGGATGATATGGCTATAGCCCAGGAAGAGATTTTCGGTCCAGTGCAGTCAATCCTGAAATTCAAGTGAGGAAAAACACCAAAATTTGAAACTTCTTGATAAGTGGTTATAAATTTTGTAACTTATGATTAACATTTTTCACTTTGATGATGATTAGGACCTTGGATGAGGTGATCCAGAGGGCAAATGCGTCAACTTACGGGTTAGCAGCTGGAGTTTTTACTCAAGATCTTGATGCTGCTAACACATTGTCAAGAGCTTTGAGGGTTGGCACAGTTTGGATAAACTGTTTTGATGTCTTTGATGCTGCAATTCCGTTTGGAGGCTATAAAATGAGTGGACATGGAAGAGAGAAGGGTATGTATGGACTTACAAATTATTTACAAGTTAAGGCTGTTGTTACTGCACTCAAGAATCCAGCTTGGCTTTGAATAGTTGATTGAACTTGTAATAAGAGGCATAAACAACATAGATTTGGTTGTTATCAAGGAATCAATATGACATTGTTTTGAAGTTTGTGAACTGTGATACAGCTATTGAGTTTCTAGCCATCAATTTTAGGTATAACAACCTGTTTGATCAATTACCTGCTCTAGAAGAAAGGTTAAATCTTGGTCAACTTTTTGCTTAGATATTATTATGCCAAAAACAGTTGTTGATATCAGATATGGGTATCGATATCAGTCATACTCGTATAGTCGTATCTGTGTGGTATACTTCTGTTATGTACCATTTGGTATCAGATATAGATCTCAAAGTATGTGTATGATGAGTGATATTAAGAATTTTGATATCTCTCACTTGCTCATACCGATACCGATACTTGATATCTAAAATCTTTGATAATCGATACCGAACGAGCACTTAATATGATGATGATACCAATAAAAGACTATCGTACCCCTACACCTATATAGCTTTAGGGTGGGATTCCTTGAAATTAAAAGTGAAAAAATGTTTCAAACCAACACAACACTTACCTAAACTTCAGAGAGCCTATGAATGCAAATGTTAATTACAAAATTGGGTCCAGCTAATTTCCTCCATCACTTTCATTGACCTGTTTTCACAATCAAGGCTTCTCTTTCTCTTTCTTAGGCAATTTGCACCCACAAAAAAAAGTGGCTTTCTAAAAGTTTCTTGAGAATCATTTGCTGAACCATTAAAGCAGTTTTTGTGGGTGAAAACCAGCTCATGTGGTAGTTTATCTTCTTAATTAAGCTCAACACTTTTAAACTTTAATTTCCTTGTCCTTTTTTTTTTTGCCTTTCCCAAAAGAGAACCATACTATAGACAAACTATTCTCATGACTTCATATATACTTTTATATATTACAATATATCTTTTTTTACAAGAATCAATCTGTATAATAAAGAAAGGAAATTAAAAAATGAATTTGAATCACTTGGAGTTGCACTCTGCTGGCAGAACTTTATACCTTCTTTTATCATTACAATACGAGTAAACCATATATTTACTTCTTGCCCATTTTAGCCCTTGAATTTGTTCTGTTGAAAGCTTAGCAAATGTCTCTCCTTCAACTGGATTCAAGCTCGAAGGTTTATAAGGGCATGTTTGGGAAGTGCTATTCTGATTGTATAAACATCCACTCATCTCCAACTTCCCAAGTGTACTCACATAAGGGGCATACTTGTAATTAACCGGGTATTTCCCGCCACTTGTCGCCCAATCAGACGCGTCCCAAATCGTCGCGTATACTGACATGGGCTTTGATGGAAATGCTGACATTGCTTTTGTGTTTAACACTTCTCTTACTGGTACGTTGTCCACCAAAAAACTGCGTTTTTGAAAAATGTTAGTCTCGTATCTAAAAAGACGTGTACAAAAATAGTTTACAGAAGACTCTTTTTTTTTGATGAAAAACGAGAGGCGACACTCTCGGAGAAATGCATAGAACAGGGCGTTTACAGAAGACTTACACAACATGGTAAGTGTTCCAGAGGACGCTATACTCATGAAATTGACGCGTAGGATCGAACCAAAGCTTGAACTTCTCCTCTCTCCCGGTTTTCACACTTCCATTGCCATAAATGTTGGTTTGTAAGATCCATTCCTTTCTCTTTTCATGCCCAAGCAACTCAAAGTCTATCTCATCATGGTTATGAGGAAAAGCGTCCGAATTCGAAAGCTAATCAAGATCAACAAAAACAGAACAAACTTGTTAGTCTTATAGTCTATGATCATATTCATAAAACACATACATGTCAAATTAATAAGTCTTACATAGAAGGCAACAACTACACCAGAGGTGTAACCAGGTGGTAGTTTTATAGCAGCACTAAAGAATCCATAGTGATACTTGTTGTTAGAAGCAACTCCTGACCCTATAACCAAAAAAATCATAACATAAAACAATCAATAAATAACAACAACAACAACATGTCCCATTATATCTCGTTAAACGAGATCGGGATTGATATTTCTTTACTCCGACAAGGACATAATCTAACACATAAAACATAAAAGACCAAAAGCACCACCCAAACTTAATTGACACAAACCCCATTCACGGGAGAAAAAAACAAAACAAAAGGGAAGGAACCAGAAACATTTATCCTATAGCTCGAGGAAAAAAAAACAAGGATAACCCAGTCCAAAGAACGGGACTAGCTTAGTCTTCTGTTATCCGAATCTTCTCTCTCCACGATCAATAAACCTCAGTTTATATAAATTAACAAGCTGAAATCATAATGTTAAGTTTTTTTACCTGATTTTTTGTCAAGGGAGATGCTAACAAAGGAGCCATTGTTGAAAGTCTTGACATTCTCTGTTCCAAATATGACATGAGCATCCTTAGCGAAGGAAAGATGAGGAAAAAGATTTGTCAAGGACGTCGAGCTACTCGAAGGTGGATTCTGCGCGTATATAGGCGTCGAAACGAACAAGGAAAGAGACGAGAGGAAGAAGATGAAGAAGAGAAGTGTATTCTCCATTGATGATTTGTGTTTTGATGATGAAGATGATGAATATGGTAATGTGATTTGAATTGAACCTGGGCTATTTAAATGGACCCGGTAGGAATAGTTAGTCTAGTACAAAATCAACATCAAGATTTGAGATGCTTAGTTGTTGCAAGCTGGAAAATCTTCGAGGTAATATTCAGAGCCTGGAGTTTGATTAATTTTGGTAATAGTTTGACTTTGAAATTGTTTTAAATTTGGTAGGATGGGCAAATCTAATCACATAAGTGCATGGTTTTATACTACTAAGTTTTCATGCATGCTTCGAATTATTAGAAGTTTTATTATGAACACTATTTTGGTTGTCTTGTCGACTTTTGTAGGGAAAGGCCCCATATGCTCTTTGGTTGGCCTACCGATTTGTTTTTCTCTCTATTCCATTATTCTTTCTATGTCGTATTATTATCTATTTTGTTATATGCATGTATGTATATTTATATATCATATCATATACATTACATCGCATTATGATGCTATATTGCTATTAAGATATCTAGAAGATCACTAAGAGGATTTTTTTCGAAATTTTTCATTAATTGTTTGGAGTCTCATGATATTCAAACCCGTGATTTGTATTCAAGGAATATATTCATATTTTTGGGAATTAATAATGTTCAATTTGAATACAAACTCCTCCTACCACTTGTGTAAGAAGGAAATGGTGGAAATTAATTTAGATATATACAATAGGCAATTGATAACGAGTGTCTTTGTTGTAAAGAGTTAATGTAGATGAGCTCATTGGATGTACACGTAATTAAGATTAGTGGACATTTCCAAAATGCAAGTTAAACTTAGAAGATGATCATATTGAGTTAACAAGTCCAATCTTAAGATATAAACTTTTCTTATCTATATCTACTCTACTCATATTTGTGGTCATATAATGAGGTTAGTTGGTTGAATTGTGTTTGGTTGGTAATGTCTAATTAGTCAAATTTATTTGTATCTTTTGTCTGGTTCGTTCAGTTTGAGTTCGATCTAGTTCCGTTCGATTATGTCAAGTTGAAACAGTAATTGGAGTTGAAGAAGTAGTTGAACGATGAGTTGGAGATGAAGATGAAAATGTTTAAAAAGTTACTTGAATATTCACTACTTCTAGCTGAACTGTAATAATAATGGTAAAATTACAAAAAATGATAAAATAAATTATGGATTTGAAAAACTAGATGGTTTTTTGTTTAAAAAGTTACTTGATACATGGTAACAGTGGGTTCAAAATTAGATTAAGCTACATAAACTAGATGGTTTTTTGTTTACCAAACACTCAAAACTAAGTGAAAGAAAAATTAAGCTTCGTTAATGTGTAAAAAAGCTCTATCATTGATACATGAGTCGCTCTAAATCTGAATCGAATACTACATATGACGGAAAAAACTAAATGTAGATGACCCTTTGAAATTAGCTTTTTCATACACAAAAGAGATGAACTCAAAACCTATGGTCAAACACTCAAGCGAACCTAATATAGTAGGCGAAGTGATGATTTGTGTGATTTGAGTTTTTTTTTTTAAACAAGTGTGATTTGAGTTTTAATTAGGTGTCATTTTGGATTGCCTAATAAAAAAAGAAAAGTAAAAAGAGGTGTCATTTTGGATTTGAAAAAGTAATTGTGGGCCGTTGGTTGGTTGGTTGCTACTAGTACTCCCTCCGTCCCATAATATAAGCAACATTTGAAATTTTGACACTATTCACACTTCAATACTAATTTCTAAATTTATTCTAATATATAAAAAGAAATATAGTGATATAGGATTTTGTTTGATTCGTCTTGACGAGTACTTTAATAATATCAAAAATTTATAATTTTTATCACCATATAACTAGAGATATTAACGACGCAAAACGTGCATCGGCATATGTGCCTAAAGCAAATGTTGCTTATATTGTGAGACGGAGGGAGTAGTACGTACCAAACCAAATTGCCAATTTGGTGGCCCATTTGAAGTGACGCGTTTGCCAGCTAATTTGGTTAAGTATTTGATTTAATTCGTATTGGCTGCGCCGTTTACATGCCAATTATCATCAGCTACCAATTTACAAATTCGATCTTCTACAGCCATGTATGTAGCATATCTTCTGCCAAAGCTAAAAAGAAAAAATTTAATATTTTTTTAATACTTAAAAATTGTTATTTTGGGTTTACCCTTATTGTTTTTGTGGTAGGGAGTATGAAGGCACATGCTTGGCTCCACAATCAGCTCTAGACAAGTTGAACTGACCAATTTATTGTAGAACACAACTTTCTACCAAAAAAAATTACTCTCTCCCATATTGTTCTTCCCATTTCGAATAGTGCACACTATTCACGGTTGAAGAGAATCTTCTCGTTTTATCTTGATATATAAGAAAATATATAGTCATGTGGGATCTTGTTTGATTCGTATTAATGCGTATTTTAATAATATCAAATTTTAATTATTTATAGTAACATACAACGAGAGATGTTATGAATACAAAACATGTCTCGGCAAATATGTCGTTGAAGAAATGAGAAGAACATTATGGGACGGAGGGAGTAGAACACAACCAACCGCAAACAAGAACTTCTAGAGCTTTTTTTTAGAGAAAAAATACAGTATACTATAGAACAAAAAGACTCCTTTAAATAAGAAAACTTCAGCTCAAATTATCCCTTTTGGAATATATATTCAAGAAATAATTTAATTTCATGTTGATATGTCAATTTAAATATGGAGCCACTTGGGATATAAACAAGACAAATAAATACCGAAGTGTTGATTAGTGACTGATTTGTTGACACATAAATATTCTTGTCTGATTCGTTCTAATCTTGTTGATTAGTAGGAGATAATACGATTAAGGTGGACTAATGAAATGCATTGAGAGTAACATATTACCTATATCATTTTTTTTTTGGTTTTCCAATATAGTTCAGCGGTTAGGAGACTCCCCTACTACCCTTACATCTAGAGTTTGAGCTGCGTGAGTGACTCTCCCAACAAACAATTTAAGGTGGGACTGTATTACGCTTAAATTTGATCCATTAGACACATCTGATTAGGACATTATAATTATCCAAGCTAAACAATTTTTCAAAAAAGAAAATCGGATATGCGAGTGAATAATGAAGAATGTATATGTATTTGTATTTTATAGAATAATAATAATTCTCATATAATTTTTTTCCCATTAATTAATGATAAGCTATTTATAGATGAAATTTCATTCAATTTACTTGATAAGGTACGTATAACTGGAGGCAATTTCCCCAAATAAAAATGATGGGCTAGGCCTAATAAATATGCCAAAAACGGGTTAAGTAACCCGGTTTGGTTACTTATTAAAGGTAAGTAACCCTGTTTGTTGAAGGAGGGGTAACTAACCCGTTTTTTTTTTACGCGCGCCTCCTATTTTCCTTCTCCTCCTTCATGACTGTCTTGCTCTCGCAGCAGTCTTCCCTTTCATACAAACCCCGCCTCGTTCCTCCTTCATCCTCTCCTC